>CM073595.1:43301138-45701138 GCA_037074705.1 Zhengitettix transpicula | reverse complement strand
AGCACCTGAGGAAAGGGGACAAGGATCCCAGAAACGTTGTGTGGTATTTATATTATCACTTATTTTGTCTGTATTTGGCTATCTTTCTTCTTATTATTATTATGCTGATACTTACTTAAAACACGATACTTCATGTGTTTTCGAACTACGATTATTACAATTGTAGGCTGAACACACGCTTGGCATGACTTATAATAACAAACCATTTATTTTAACACAAAAACTTCAAAACTTTCACCATCAGTAGCATAATACAAATCGGGTTTTAGGTGAAGTGGACTGACTAAAAAATGGCGGTCAGTGTTGTTCGTTGCTGCCACCCAGAGCGCTGTAACGCTGATATAGCCACTCTATTATGTTTATATATCTCTTTGCTTTTCCGTATACTCTTTCGTGAGTTTAGTTCAAAGAGATATATAAACATCTTGTTGTTTATATATGTCTTCGGTTTAGTTCCACTGAGAGAACTGCGTACTGGTCATTGTTATAGAAATATTCTGCAGGAACAAGTCTGTAGACTCACAATCTCCGAATAGTGGTGAGTTTAGGATTGCATGAATTGAAAAACTTTGGCGTTATTGTAATTATAAGAATAAGCTCATAACAAAAGATATATCTATTACAATATTCTTCCCATTTAATATCATGGATATAAATCTTAGCAAGAAACTGCTTAGGAATTCTATTATTGACGGAATATATTACTCATTATTTTCTTCAATGATTCATAGAGATATCCTCACATTGTTTTTGCTGTGTAGCCATTTTGTTTTATGATGGGAGGATACGATAGTAAGTTACCTAGAATATACAATTTTGATCAGGATGGGGTTCCGAGTAAAAAGAGGATACTATATATACTTACATAATCATCTAATAACCCAGCTATGAATTGGTTCCCAGAACTGCTGAAAATTAAGAGACGAAGTTCGTTAACAAATTGTTGCGAAAATATTTAATGTAAATGGTCTGACATAAGGAAAGTAAGACCGAAGAAAAATCGAAAATTTTCTTTACAACAAAAGTAGCATTGATTGAAAAATTATGGGAGTTGGATTCCTAACAAATTATTCACTCAAACTCACATTTTCCCTGAAACTTAAATTTGGTATCATACGTACTAATGATTTCGTTGTTTTCTGTTAGACTGGTCTTACGATGGATATTTTATATTCCTTATGAAACCATTGAGTACCGAATACTCCAATTAGGTAGTTTATCTCTTCTTTTAAGATTATCATTGCCTTATAAGGTATGCCACAATGCTTCTAAGAATTTGAGGTTTTCTTTTGACTTATTTTCAAATGCTTTTCCTCAAAGCTACTAGTCTTTTCCTTTCCCCAACATTTTTAAAGATGAATTCAGATTCCGAACTCCTAAAAATAAATATAAGACATTAGAAACATTTCCAACAGTGGGTTTCTCTGAATTAAGATATAAATGAAAAAAAAGTTATTGGAACATAATTCCAATTATTATATTTGATCCGTTATACCTGTTATTCAATACCAGATATGGTTATGCATAATTTGAAAATAAAATTCAATGTTTTTATACCTTAATCTACATTTAATATTTCCAAATATCATGAAATTATTGGTTTAAAGCTTCATTAAATTAATTATTTGGATAGCATCTTTTAATTAATAATGATTTAGGAGGAACATTGTGTTTGGAGTTAAGATTTTACAAGAACATCAATAAGCAATCACATCCATTAAAATACAATGATTAAATAATTTATTAAATGAATTACAAAAAATGACAAACATAAGAAAATAGAAATATTATCAGTTAATATATTTTATTTTATTTTTATATTTCATGAATTAAATTTTCAATTGCTTTTTAACGGAATTAAGATATTTTAATGAAAAATTATATATAACTTAAAGAAACCAAATTTAGGTTTCTAATTTTTTTTCAATAACAGATATAGTAATAAATACTTGAAAATAAATCTTAATGTTCACATTTGGTGTTTATTATTTCATAAATCCAAACAGATTATGAAATGATAAACATATTCGGTTTCTTTAAGCCTTCATAAAGCAAATATTTTGATGTTTAGGTTATGTCAGAATTAATTAATTGTAACATAAGTTTCAACTTTATTTTTCACTAGTTAATCAATACTCAGAAACCATTAAATCAATTGAAAATATAAATTATTAAATGAATTATATTGTATATAGATGGAAGTAGACAATTTCCAATTATGCTTTTATCGGAATTAAGATATAGTTGAAAAATTATATGTAACTTATTGGAACATAAATTAATATATATTATACGTTATTGAATACCAGATATGGTGATGTATTATTTGGAAATAAAGCTTAATGTTCCATATGGAGATATAGATTTCATACCTCTCAATATATTATGCTTCAAGGTTTCATAAAAATAATTATTTGGATATCATCCTTTAATTTAAAATTAATTATATGGAACATTTGTTTCAATTTTATTTTTACAAGAACATCAATATGCAATCACATCCATTAAAGTCCATTGAATAAATAATTTATTAAATGACTTATGATGGTCGATGAATATAAACAATTATAAATATTTTTATTGGAAATAAATCTCTTTTAATTTTAATTAATATATGAATTAAATTATTTTCAATTTACTGATTTTATTTAAAAATAAAAAAATAATGTATAACTTAAAGAAACAATATTTATGTTTTAGCTGTTATTCAGTATGGTAATAAATTATTTAGAAATATGTGTGTATGTTCACATTTGCTGGTTATCATTTCATAACTGTGAACAGCTTATGAAATTAAAAACATATGCAATTTCTTTTAAGTTTTCATAAAGAAACTATGTGGGTAGCATCTGCATTTTAATAATAAATTTGATGTTTGAATTTTATTGTTTACAAGAAAATCAATATCCTACCACAAACATTAAATCGTTTGAATTAATACATTATTAATTAATAATAATGATTGATATGTAGTAGGGACATATAATTTCAGACAGAATATGGTGACGATAAATAAGTTATTTTAACATATAAATTATTGGATCTAGCTGTTGAAATTAATAACTAAAACCTATATAGCTACCACTGTAAATATAATGTAATTAATTTTTGTGTTAAGTTTTATAGATTAATTTGATATATCACATACATTATTTCATAGTTGTATATTATTTCACAACAGTAAAACAAGAATCTATTCAGAATTAAGTGAAAAAATATATAATCCCTTGACAAGGAAAAGCATGCCACTGTAGCTTCTCGTTGTTGAAAGAAATCCACATTTTTATGCACAAGCCATAATAAAACATGATATTAAAAATACATCCACATGATTATTAATAAATCTTTGAAGAATTTTACATAAACTACAGTGACTGAAAATGTAATTGAGGAATAACTTTTGACTTTTAAAAAATTTCAGAAAATGTTCAGTTAATTATATCAGTAAAGGGCCCTAAATTAAATTAATCATTTCCCATACATTGTTAGGATCAGTAAGGAATTAGGGATGTGGAAAATGTCAAGTGATAGTTATGATAATTTTTTTAATAACATAACATGAGAAACCCACTTCAGCATAACATGTTTGAATTACACTGAAATTACTATTTGTAAATAATAGTTCATTGAAGCTCCTAATGTCCTATTATTAATGCATGTATAAATCTGTATCATTATTCTAAAAACCAAAGCTATAAAATATTACTGTACGATAAGTGCCTTATATGCCAGTTTTGTTGATCTTATATCAGCACCGTTATATATAATTCTGGAAATAATGCTATCCTAAGCTTATTATGTAGAAAATTAAAATAATTATCAAAAAAATATTTGATCTACAAAAGCACATCTATGGTAACACAAATTCCAGACTCCAAACACAATGAATATTTGATGGTTTATGAAATTTACAGTGAAAAAGTAATTTTTGGGTAGTGTTTAAGTAAAGCATTAGACTTGTGTCCGGTTAGTGCTTAAACTGCTTTGCAAATGAGTCACACCAGGTCTGAAAAATTGAACACATTCTTCATACTTCACAACATAGCTCATGTATAAACGGTTAAGTTTCTGAAATGAAGCAATGGTTCCTGGTTAAGTTTCTGAAATGAAGCAATGGTTCCCACACTGTTGTGAAGGGTATATTTTGAAAATACATTAATGTCATCCTCTATCTTATAAATTTGTAATATATTTTTGACTGCTTTGTCCATATTGATCATATGGTTTTAATTTGTAAGGCATTTAGTCACACCACAAAGATTGGACCTTAGTTTTAAGAAATTAGGTACAGAGTAATTATAATCTATGTAAGTATAAACTAATTGAGACATTCCTCTCCCACACCTACTATGAACAATAAGTACCATCCTCTAAAAACATTATTTAATCATGTTACAATTGGAAACAACTTGCAATTTTGGCAGAAATTCAATTATGTAATATAAACTAAAAATTGGTAACATACTCTGGTATCAATGTCCAGTTCATTTAAACCAAAAATTGAATGTATCGTATTATTATTTGAGCAAAGTGCTGCATAAAGAGAAAAACTGTTTCAAATATGTCGTTGGAGACCATACAACATTGTTTGTCACAATGTTTAAAATTTTCATTGTACTTAATATACAAACCCTGTTGCTTGTGGGTACATGTTACAACTATTGCCAATGTAATTTACACATTTATATATATATATATATATATATATATATGTTATCAGTTTCAATTTTAATCTCCTTTTGGGTCTCACTTAATTGATCATTTAATCATGTAACTTTCAATTAACAATTTTTTCTTCCAGAGAGTAATACAATTTGTAGAAGTATATTCATGATAAATTTAATTATATTGCTGTTTTTATCTACAGAAGCTCATCATGGATAGCAACATGCAAGATCAAAAGATAGAAGAGATGGTCATGAAAATGACAATCAACCACCGCCAAAGAAACACTATGGAGACCCTCAATCAAATGAAAAGCGTTTATTCACTTCGCAGAACACCACAACAAGCAGAACACAATTATGCTTTAGTCCAAAATAAACAAGAGAGTAGTGGTTCTGTACAACCAACATCCACAGATAATCAAATTGGAAGCTCACAAAATGCCAATTCAGAAAATTTATCACTTGAGCAACTAGAAATTGGAGATGGTTTTCCTAAAAACCAAATGCACACCATTTTTTAATACTTCTGGCATATAACTGTGTAAAAAAAATAAAAACGTATATTTTTTTATTTATTGTACTTATACATGAATGTATGTGACTTTTTTCTACAGGTACTAAAGAGTTTTAAAAAGTTCACAGCAGTAATGAGACACAGTAACAGGACAAAATTATTATGGTTTGGAGTAAACATTTAAATGTAGATTGAATTCAGGAGAGAGTCTTAATTTGTTATGGTTTCATGTGAGCTTTAAACAGAGAATTATCATCTATTGGCTTGGTGACACTGTTTATTTGTATGATTCATGAATAATTTGGAATGCTGCTCAAATGACAACCACAATTTTGATTTATAGTAAAGTTTAAAATTTATTCATGATCGGTGTGTTTTTTTCCTACCCTGGTTTTTCTGCCACTTGTATTGAGCAACAAATGGCTTTGTCTTTATAATTGAGAATGAGCATTATTAACTGTTACTTGCTGTGCGCTGTGCAAGGCTGGCATGCAGTTCAGACCTACTGACCTGAAGAAGGGTTCTCAGATCCTCGAAAATATGAATTTTTATTTCTGCACACCCTGACTGGACCAACTTTTGATTTGTGATAAGTCAGCCTCCAAGTCCCTCTTTCCTATCATACTATATACATATATGGGCTTTTTTCATGCAGTGGTTTTGCTGTTGTGAAACAAGAGTGCTCAAGTCCTCGAAAATTTTAATTTTTAATTCTGTATAACCTGATTGGACTAACTTTTTATTGAAGGTAAGTCAACTACCCTCTGTCACTTTCCTATCCATCCATGTATATAAGATAATAAGAACATTATAGCATAGTCAAATAGTTCATACGATCAGGAAAGAGAGAGACTGGAGTGTCCAAATTCAGGAAGAAAGACTGACATGTCACAATTAGGAATTCAAACTAACAACTGTCTTATATTTCTTTTTTAGGGAATTGATTTCACAGTACTGATGTCATACTCAGTAGGATTTTATATTAGAACTATCCCTGCAATAAAAATAATTTTTCATTGCCAAAAACAATTTTGTTAGGTAAATGTCAGCTAAATTAGGTTTAAATTAGAAATAATTAATTTGTACATCATACTGAGAATAATTTATAGGCCATGAAATCCAGTATGTAGAAGAAGGGATATAGTGGAGGAGAGTTTTGTCATCAGAAAGGGAACTCTCCCTTGGTGATTGATTTGCGGCATACTTAGAAACATGGATTGTATTCTTACGAATGGGATATACAGACAGTGACAAGGTCTCTGTAATTTATCATCTCATAGCTTTTATGAATGAGTTTTTTGGTGTACATCATATTCCGAACTGAACACAATATATTGCAATGTTTTGAGCTATACAAACTACAACTACACGGCAGTGTAATGACGTGAGACTGTCAACAGGTTAAGTGAGCTGAGTTTCAAAGTCATATTAAGCTTTTTAAACATTTAGTTTTAATTATTAACAAGAATAATAATGTGAATCCTCGAATGCATTGGTTTGAAACAAATTTTTTTGAATGAATATGATGGTTAGTCGAAAGATCTTGATGATTTTTAAGTGAAAGCAAAGTGTATTGTGGGACTGAATATATAGTTTTGCAATTCCTTCCAACAAAATGAAAATATTCCAACGTTTCAACTTTCTATCATGATTTGATTCCATTTAAGTAATTATTAAATGTTGGTGTATTATAGACTTAATACTTCAGCATCCTCAGTATGTGCAGAAAGTGGTAGACCGTTCAAAACAATGCAAGAAAGTAGATAACAGAATTTCTTCAAAGCAAAAGCAAATATCACAATTCGATCAGTAGGACAGTAGGGTAAATAGAATTCTTCGTGACTAAAAAAGATTTTAACACGTCATAAAAAAACTAATGCGAATTGTGTTGCAGTAGATAGATGGTTTATTCGCAGTACACAATCGCCAATCCAGACGTGTCTCGTTTGGGCAGTTACAGCGCCCTGGATCCCTAATTGGCACTTGAATGCGTAATTGGTGGAATTATGGCGGTGATGGAATTTTTTGCTCGTTTCCGAACGTCACGCGTTATAGCTAAATTTCTGAAAGTTAAGGCTTCTCTGATTCTGGAACTAAGTTACATTTCCTGTTCTCTGAACACCGTAGTTTCTTTCTCATGTGAGTTTACTTACAGGTTTCTATTACTTGTTTTACTTAACCATTTAAAATTTGCGTTATAAAATCTGTATTTCATTTCGTATCATACCCTTTCTATACATGTCCACAGGATTTGTAGCCTACACTTTACGCGAACCAAAGTCCGCCTTTAACAGAGGGCGAAAATTATGTCACTTTACAAAACGAAATTATTTTTGAACATAAAATCTCGACAAATCCGTTGGAATATATATATATATATATATATATATATATATATATATATATATATATATATATCTTGAGAGTTTATTGATTTCAGGTGTGCTTGAAAATTAATCACAACACAATTACACAACATTTCTCATTTACATAATTTAAGGAAAAGCAACATCTTAAATCTTTTAAAAAGGAATTGAGGCATTATTCAAGGAAGTACACCATTTTCGGAATAAATCTCGTATTTCGTTCTATCTTAATATTCCAGTACTTCGCATATACCATATATGAATTATTTTGCTTATATACTGTAATCGCTGTATATCAAAGTCCTTACAAGTATAGTTCGGTTAAAATTACTTGGCTGTTATTTCCCGCGAGGCTTTGAATCCATATTTACTGAAGAAAGTTAAATTTATTTATTTCCAAGCTATAAATCTTTGATTGGTAGAGAGTGATATGGACGATTTAATAGGTTCACAATTCTTCATTCCATCATAGTTTCTGGTCAAGGTATCAGTCAGAATATATGAGTTTATAATTTGGGTAGGCATCGAACCATCATGGTGGTAATGTCGTAAATCAATTCTTCTCCACGGGCAAAGTGCGAGAACTAACAAAGGTACAAGCAAGAGCAGACGCGGATGATTGCAGAATCACCTCATGGCACATTTACGTATTTCGATATCTAGTTTTCTCCCTCCTTGTTACTTACAGTTGGACATATTTCTGGAGATATTGAAAAGGAGGAAAGGAGTAGGCCTTCGATTGCGAGCCACCTGAGGGCTGATTTGGTCATAAAACAAAGGCGCCGGCTAATAAGAGGCCAGCGTCGGCCTGGCGCCGGATAGTGACGTGATATTAGCGGCGCCTGGCGCCTCGTCGACGCCAGACGCTTAAAGCTGCCATTTCCATGTATCTCAATCTCGTAAAGGTGACTTCATCTGCTCTATAAACTGTCTATTCTTTTAACAGACCCCGATATAAAATTAACGCCTCGGAAACTTGGCAACTAATACGGAAGTATAGTGAATTTATTAATTTATTGTCAGCTCCTACAAATCCTTATGAGCAATTAAGTAGATGCATGACAGTTGTAACAAATGGCGTAGACTTGAAATACGGTTATCGTATTCCCAAGAATCTAATTAACCTCTGCTTACTAATTATATTTAATGCCAGTTTTAGTCAAACAGAATTCTGTATAACCTTCTCGAAGGCTGAAAATGAAGCAACAATCTTAACAGAAAATGCAGTTAGCGAAAAAAGTTTTCATTCCTGGATACCACTTATTCCGAAGGATTTCTTTTTTAACTTTCCATCACGATCAACAAGTCGAAGGGGAACTTTGTTAAGTATTGCGGGTGGATTTGAAAGCGTCATGTTTCTAACATGGGCAAATTTACGTTAAACAACGTAGGCTTCCCCGGTGTATTGATTTAATAATAGATTCTCGGTTTAGCAACATGATCAATTAATGTTTTATTAAAAGTTTACTTTTTCTTCAATGATTTTTTTGATTATTTTCGTTTCTGTATTTGAAACTAAAAATATCGTTTGTAATCTTCTTTGGAAGTGAAATAATAGTTTGTAAAATATTTAATGTTTTAATTCAAGAAATATTTCTAATCTAAGCTCAGCACCGAATGCTATTAAACTGAACTAATGGATAGGGATATACAAATCACGACCGGACCAGGAATCGAACCCGTGTCTATACAACGGACCGAGAAAGCTGACATCTGAACCGGAATAGACACGAGCAGGTCAGGAGTCAAGAGTAGCCCGTACTAAGCAGAAGTCCTTGGTTCGAGATTTTTGTCCTAATCCGTTATTAAATAATTTTTATTGCATTAATATCTGTAAATAAGAATATAAACCTTTACAGTATCCTATGTACATAGATCTCGTGCAATAATTATTTTCCTCTATTTTGTAATTTAAATAAATATTTTCTAGGAATTGCCACATGTAGCGGCACCAGATCCTATATTTTAATTCTAACGCATAAATAAGTGATCAAATAAATCGAAGATTACTAATTGTTCATACTCAGTACTTTAGCGCGACACATGCTTACGAAGACGGTTTCTTGTTATATAACGACAAACAGGCATGACCTAAAAAATAGTGAACTATTTCCGGTGATAATATATAAGCCGTAAGCCGTGTTGCTCTTTATTCCAAAATCCACCTCGGGCATTCGTGTTTAAAAAGGCAATAGTCATCACGAAGTCGTCTAATAGAAACACGTTGCTTGAAATTATCCGCATCGGACGGAAACGAGACCATTCGGGACAAGAGGAAAATGAATAACAGAAGAGTTATTCAAATGCACGAACAGGATTTACAGAGTATGTGATTCATCTCAGTCGCTTCTATGCAGCGTTTGTAATCATTTCTGGAAACAGACAGGAACAAAATCCCACAGCCGTTATTAATAACATGCTATCAGAAAAAGATTATAGAATTCTGTCCGTTTGGTCGTGTTATATTATAAATATCCAAATGACCATAATGTATAATATTGAGTGGCTTCTGATCGAGACGCAGTATGGTGATCCATCCCGCAATAATATATCATTCGTAACATTAAGACTTTAAACACATAATTAGCAATAAAACAAAGTCACAAATAGTGTTATGTTCATGAAAAGTCAACTTTTCGTGTCTTGAATCATCTGACTTCCACCCGATTGGTCGTCATTTATGTCAACTTTGAGGTAATACGACGAAATAAATACGAGGTGGCAGGACTAAATCCTGAGACGACTTCGAAACGATGATTTTACCTGACCATACTGAGTCTACGTCATTCTCCCACCATTAACTAAAGCAGTAACACTACCGTCATTGTAAGAAGTTTTAACAATTTTCCTCTTTTTGTATTTGTGCTCTACCCACCAAATTCTAGACCACTGCGTCGAAATCTATTTTGAATTGATTAAAAAAATGTTTGATGAGATGTAATGATTCAAAAAAAATTTAAGGCTTATTTGATTCCGTTTGCGCCATATACCTCTGGTAGAGATAATTTCCAGAGGCGAGGCCTTGATATCTTTGGTTTATATCATCAGCCGGGTCATAAGAATTAGATTTAATTATCATGTATTTGACTGAGGGAGCCGTTTATATATTTTAATAAATTTACCCTCGTTCGGACAGCAAGCAAGAAACACGCTATTGACTGAGGGGTTCTACGAAGAGCAAGGTTTCCGCTGTATTTTGATTGAATGCAGTTAAAATCTAGTTAGGATGATTTGTTGCAAAACTTTGACAGACATTGGATTTTAAATGGAAAATGTAATTACAAGTTTACTTATTACAGATACTGATGCTCGGCAGCCCAATTTTCAAACGGCCAGACTGGACGAGATCATGAGTTTCGTGTTTGTTGCCCGTGTTCCACCGGTGACCTGAGACAACGTTGAGAACTTTTAAGTTTCTGTAGGAATAATGATGCCAATCAACTGCCAAGTTATCTTTTTCTTCCTATGCATTCACAATTATTATTTTCGTTTGATTCACCGAAAGTACCACAAAACGATCCTGAAATACAATTTCTGTTTATTTTAAAGCGTTTTAATTTTGTCCCTTTAAATATTTAAAATTTATGAACAAGTTTTTCAATATAGTAGTAAGTAGTGCACAATCTCTAAGGAGTACATGCTCGTAAGGATGTGAAACTTGTATAATTGGAAAACTTGAAAGTGAGGTTTACGAAATTTGGAGCGATGGAGGAATGTTGGACTCAAGTAAACCGATAAATTAACTAAAAAAATTAAAAAGTATAATATAATGAGAAGGCAGTGGTGGAGACGTCCAGATTTAGTTATCTCTGAGATAAAAACGACAGTATTCCGGAAAGAAGCGATCTCAGTACCGAAAGCTGTGTTCTGAAGAGGCTGGTCCAGAACAGTTCAGTGGAGAGCCGCAAAAAGCAAGAGACTAGACCAAAGTGGTCGATATAGTCCCCCCTCAAAGTCGATAAATATATTATTGGTAGTCGACCCGAGCTGGAGGGTTGATACATATATTGATCACAAAGCCAAAAATATAATTATACTATACATGAAGTAAAAAAAACTCAACGGAAAAATTCAGGAATAGATTGCTCATATAAGAAAAAAGTGTATGACAACTTGAGTCCGAAAATGCATAATTACAAAGTTATCAAAACCTTTACGAATGTTAGTGAATTACAACATTTCTTATTATGCGAGAGACTGGTCACAATTGTTATATGAGAAAACATGTTACGAATAAAATTCATCTGAATACTTCTTAGCACCCGTAAATGATTACCCGTCATGTCTTCAGTTACTTATCCGTATCTGATTGGTAGCCTGCCAGACAGTACACGCTACACCAGACATTTTTAATCGTCCAAGAAAGTCAATGCGAAGAACAGCAGCTGCCTGTATTCAGTCAAAAGGAGGCCATTTTGATCATCTCATCTGATATGTGAATAGAGCGCTCCAACTAGTCAGTTGAACTTCACACAAACCGATCAGGTACGGATAACTCTGTAATTATGCATTTCAGGAGCAGTGATGTAACACACATTATTCTACTTAAATTTAGCCGTGTATATATTTTTGAATATTGTTGCAGTGAATTTGAAGAAAAGAAGCGTTTTTAAATTTTTAACATTATAACTAATTATGGACAAATATAATAATATCACAACAATGCATGAAACTATGTGATAGGTATATCCTTTGATGATGAAAATTTCAAGTATGTGGTAAAAGCTACTATTAGTCAAGTTAATATCAAACAGAGAAATAAGTTGAATGAGTAAAAGTTTTATTCATTTAGAACCAAATATTTCTCAGAATCACTCACCTCACTGATATTCATTTTCAGTCAGAAAATTTATTAAAATTATTATTATAAAATTATTGGTACATATATTTATAAATGTAAATAATCAATAGAAAAGTAAAAGTCTTTACTTGAATGTAACACACATATTCGCTACTAAAATTAAATTTTATGTGGTTCAATAAGAGTATTTGACGATTTCTATGCAGTAAAAAGCCAAAAGTTAGATCACTAATAATTAGACTGAAGACTCAATACAATAACTATAAAATGCAGTTTTCTAATGGAAGACATAGATGCAAAAGAGAAAAATTATTTCTAAATATATTTAAAATCTCGAGACATTCCTGCTGTAACTTATTCAGTGATTCCCGTAAGTGAAGCTTTCTTCAAAGGATACACAGATATTTTGCCGCTTCTGTGAGATAAATTGAGCGCCTTTTGTAGTGTCAAAAACGAGCTCACGGTTACACCACGTGCGTTTTGGGTGACGAGTAATTGTTTTGGGGTGATATTTTCCCTTTGAGCCTCGGCTGACGGCGTTAACCCGTGCCTCCATGGGTGTTCGGTCCTGATATAAATTAGCACCATAAAATAGTAGGGATATTAGTTGTTTTGAGGAGACGCTATGCTGGTTGTTTTGGGGTTTGGAAGGCGCAGCGATTGCAGTTGTAACCTTGGAGATGCCGCGGAGTAGTAATCTCAGAGGCGAGGTCAACCCGTCAACATCCCGGAAAGACGCCCGTCAGAGTGGATCAGCACGGCATCAACGCGGACATGACCGTAAAATATCAATTGAGACGAATAATGTAGCAAGTTAAATTATAATAAATTCAATACTAGAACTTTTTTTCTGACTAAACCGTGAAACTGCTCAGGTGGTCATGATTCAGTGTCACTTGTAGACTTTCAAAATTTTGATTCAAACGTTTGGTATTAGACCCATGAATATTTCAAATAATATTATGTTCTTTTGTCAAACCAGAAATGAATGTATAAGTAAATTTTGAGGACCGAAATAATTGCAACATACAGTTGCCTGACTTGTACGTATAATCTTTTCATAAAAGCGTGTCCTCACCCCATTTGTATTAAAAATTTCTGTGAATTTTGTTTATGGTTTACTGAATAAAAACATAGTCTGAAATGAGAATATATATATAATTAAGAATATGTAATTATTTAATAAACAAAATTTTACGATTTTCATTATCGGCGGCGTGAATATGAGGCCATTTCATTGTAGCTTAAGGATTGTCTATAAGAGTAGTCAGTGTATAATGCTTGCTTGCTAGAGTTGCTTGGACCATGAAGGCGAAAAGTGTGTTTTGAGGAGTATGTAATTCAGAGTTGCTTGGACCAGGAAGTCGAAAGGTGTGTTTTGTGGAGTCCCTGATTCAAAGTTCCTGGTATCATATTTGAGCAACTGTGATTAGACAGCAGAGACATATTATATTAAAGTCCCGGGTTTTGGAATTACTAGTAGACAGCCTGAAGTATTACGTCGATTGCCATATTCATGCAACTATCAAAGTTTTAAAAAACAACGTTAACAAAGTTAAGAGCAGGAAGTGCTTTGTGTTTGAAAACTACAACATCCATCAGATTCAGTGAAATATGGCCTTTCTGTGATGTGTTTTAAAAAATCGAGTGAGGTCGAGCCCAGACGAACAGCTAAGGGTAAAGTAAACAAAAAATGAATTTTAATTGTAAACCTAATGTATAAATATAATTATCGTCAGATTTCGTATTTCAATAATTATTTAAGTCAGGAATTTTTGCATTGTAAGTTTTTAATTGTCATTTTGTAACAATCTTTATTGGAGGCCCGATAGGCGGCCCTGAAATTAAGCTGTGGCAAATTACCAACTTGTAAAATTTCAATTGAGATCAAAATTTGTTTTTATTAAATTAATTTTGTTATATTTTGATTTCTTCTTTTCATTTAAAAACCCATCATTTTAACTTTTAATTTGTTTATAACGTAAGGCTTATCTTAACTTTAAAATCTAATTAAATAAATTTAATAAAATAAATGTGATTATTAAATTTTGGTTCTCCAACGTTGTCTTCATTTAAATTTAAAATTAACTATCTTTATTGGAGGCCCGATACGTGATTTTGTAAATTTGTGTTTATTATATTTTGTGCTCCAACGTGGAGTTTATCTTCATTTAGAATTAATCATTTAATTGTGATAATTACAATATATATATATATATATATATATTGTAATGCCAATTAATTAGGCCATTAATTGTTTGGACATAAATTCTGAATTGTTTGATAAATCCATTATAGCGGTCTGATCGAACAAAGCGACAATGGAAAAGCAAGCTCAGCCGCTTTGTCGAAAAGTCAAAAATGGCGTATGCGCGCTAAAACTCGAGAACACTAGGAGTTAGTCGGTGGCGGGGCATTTCAGAGGACGGAACGAATAATACTAGAGCAGAGACTAGCCATCGTTAAAGTATTATTAAATAAAGTTGTGAATTTAAGAAAAAGTAAAAACATTCACGGAACTATTACCCCGTAAATATCGCTTAGTTAGCAGTTTTACGTCTCTCAGCAGCCAGGAAAGGAGTGGAGTTTTACGTCTGTAGCCAGCCAGGAAAGGAAGTCAGTTTAAGTCCAAAGCGGTAAAAAAATAACAAATCTACGAATCATAGGATTCGTATAAGGCAAGCAGACATCAGATAGCTGACATTCAGGAGGATTAACCGAGTTGCTGTGAGTCTATCAATTTTGACTTCAATAGTGTAAAATCAGTGAGTCGACTTTTAAAATCAGTGTATAATTTTGCAATAGTGTACTTCCGAAACCAAAAAGAATGCTGGTACCAGCTGGACAGTATGTAAGTAACAAAACCAAAACTAATGATTAATTGTAAACTTTAATTAAAGGATAAAGTCAGATTTCGTTCTCTTTTAATTGTCAACCAAAGTTAATTTCTTTACTTTTAATTTCTTTCTATCGATATATTGTTTAGGTAAATTGTGAACTGTTTGTTAATAAGATTTTTAAATCAATTTGTTGTGTCCATTATCAAACCCAGTGAAGGCCCTGAGAAATTAAGGTTTTAAATTGTAATTGTTTTTGAGTTAAATTTACAAAGTGAAAATAAATAAATAATTTTATGTATTAAATTTTATTAATTCTTTCATCTATCCGTTTGTTTATTACAATATATATATATATATATATTTACGAACTGGATTCCGTCTTCATTAAATATATCTCGGTTATGTATGAAGCTATGGATGTTCCAGACATAAAATTTCGTCTCGCTGATTGATATTCCCGGCTTTACATGAGACTATTTTTACTTGTTTCCCGCATTTCGAAGACACGATTGGAAACATTTTTCGTGGCTCTATCAATTATGCGACATATTGGTGTGAATTTAAATAAAAACCTTAACTGTAGGGCCGACATTAAAAATCCGACTTTTAGCCGTTGAATCTCGTACAGCGCCTGACAAAATCTATACCTAATGACGTCGAGCGAGAGTGCCGTTGCTATGAGACGGACTGTGTCACATCAGCGCTTCACTTTAGTATTTATCTGCATTACTTTATTTCAAGATTCACGGAACAGGAACTTTATGGTGCAGGAAGTTGCCTCAATCGCGGTGGTTTCTGTAATTTAGTTGTGTGAACGATGCGCTATTTTGTTTTGTAACTTGTGTCGCGTTTCTTTGTATGCCAATGGCTTCTCTTCGTATCACAGTACTTGCGACGATGCACATCCATAATTACATGACTTAGAAGCTACGATCGCTGATTTTCCCAAACTAAACTCATCTCAGTCAGAGATAAGTCAAACTATTATGATAAAAGAACTGCTAAACTGATACATTTGGCGTATTTCCATTCATCAATGTTTAATGGAATTATATTTTGGAGTAACGATAAATTATTTCTAACCCAAAATCGTGTAAGTCATGGCTTCCTTCAGAGAGCTATTCAATAAAGTAAGTATACTTACTATCTCAGGTCAATTCATTTCCTTTTTAATAAATAATTATGATTAATCTAGTACCAACTCGCTTTTTTATTCATTTCATACATGAAATTTTTAAAAAAATACATCTATTTGTCAGCTGCACGAAATTGGTGGAATATACCGTAATATCAATTTTAACAACCTTTGTGAGAACATTAAACAATTAAGAAACACTACAGTTGCATTCAAAAATCACGTAAAATTATTTAATTATTTCCGTCTGTATAAATTATCTTCCAGGAGACTTTATTAATGGAATTAATTCTTCTGGAGGTGTTAAGATTTTTATGAGTCGTACGTTTATTGTCTTAATATGCGTGTGTTTATATATAAAAATAACTTTTTTTTAATTACAGTGCTTTGATAATTCCTGTTTCCTCATTTGAGGACTGTTGGAAATAATAAATATATGGATCTACTGTGTTTCAATGTCCTGCAAATGTTTATAATATAAAGGAAATCAGAAACTACGTTATATAAATCAAATAATTAATTAAAATAAATATTATGAATATTTCCTAGTGATTGCCGTCGTCAGGACTGCTAGTCCAGTCTCCGAAGCTCGTACTTTCTTTGTTGTTCGCTCTCGTTCTCCGAAAGAGCTGTTGGACATGAACCTTTCTCCTTTCCGGGTTGTCAAAAACAATTCTAGCCACACAACATGTCACAGATGATGAAAAAGGCCCTGATACTTTTTCTATGACTTTTTATACCTCGTTCCCCCACCTAGGAAAAAACGTCAACATTTCCCCACGTGGTCCTTTTTTTTTAGTCCAGCTCTGGCATGGCTTTTGAAATTAAAGTAGACTATTATTTTCGACTTGTGAGCTTTTAAGTTCCTAATTGTTGTTGAATACGTCCTACTAGAAATACCAAGTTCGCCGGTATGAAAACGGCACTTTCGTACGATTTATAAATAAGCTGAATTTCTGTTTGTCATCTAAAACTACTTCTTCCTTCACGTCGCTTACACCTGGGAATATATATCCGCCTCCTTTACACCTCATTAAATATTTATAAAATGGACCCCGTAGTTTCGATTCACCTTGAAGATTGTTTAGCAGATTCTCATGGCCTTTCCCTTTTTAACCGCTCAGCTGTTTTCGTGAGACTAGCCGTTTTTTCCGCTATTGTTTACCGTGTCTAAATTTAATTATTGTATTGATTCAAAACACTGAAAGTACGAAATCTTATTTCTATTCATTTTGGGTCATATATGCATATATATGTATATATATATATCAGATATATAAATATAAATATATCAGATATTAATTTCCGAGGCGATAATTGTCATATTTCGTAATCCTCGTCATCTGGTGGGAACAAATAGATTAATCATCGTTCAGACAGCAACAAAGAAATATGATATTGACTGAGGGAGTCGTTTATGTAGTGTGATGGATGTAACTGTCATTAGGAGAGCAAGCACGACGCATATATGGCATGAGACAGTCATTTATGTATTTTATTAGGATGCAGTTTGAATAAAAGTTTGACTGATTCGTTGCATAATTTTCATAGGGGAAATTCAATTTATCTTTTACAAAATTTATATGACTGTCAGCCTAATTTGCAGGCAGACAGACTGGACCAGATCAACTTCAGTTTTGTGGTGGTAGTTATTTCTGTCCGCCACCGTTGACCGGAAACCACGTTGTGAAATTTTGGGTTTTGTAACAAACTGTCGTGTTATCTCTTTCTCGCTTAAACAGTGACAATCATAATTTTTGTATTCACCGAAAGGCCCAAAACACTACCCTGATTTACAGCGTGATTTTTTAAGTTTTGTTAAAGTAAAAATAATTCTATTCTCTGTCCCTTTATAATTACCTTAAAGTAATAAATTAGCATAGTGTTCATTATAATTATCCATCTTCCCTCGTCAAGTTTCTGGTATCATTCTAAGGTTTAATGATTGATTAATATATAATTTTTTGCATTTAATTTTATTTGATATTAGGAAGTGTGGAGCTGCCACGCTCCTTTCTAGCGGCGATGGCGACCGCTACCTGATCCAGAACTTCGATTTGGTGTAATTATCCCCTTTTCTGTATAAAAGCGCAACTCAGTTGTTTACCAAACGAGCATTGTTGGATGTACGTGCCTAATTCGAGCTGGAGTCCGCCGTCGAGGCTTTACACTGAACACAAGAGGTGCCGGAACAACACGTACAACAAACGTCTGGTTTGGTGTAAACGGTTGGAATGGGCGATTGGGACGGGGGAGCCCAGCATTACTTTTAAATTGTTGCAACTGATTTGTTCCATGTCTTATGTATTTAATCAAATTGTTTTTGTTTAATAAATTATTTATTCTCTTAATCTATCCATTCTTTTACTTATTTTACTGCTTTACCCGGGATTATCACGTGTAGTCACCAATTGGAGGGTATCGCGTAACACAAGGGGTTGAGAACTTTGCAAGTTAGATTTTGACCAGGCGCCCACGTGTCGAGGAGATAAGTCCTGGAGTCCGGGCAGAAGCACGTAGTGACGGATAACTGGATTTTACCCACGATGTGGATCCGTGCGAACGGGACGATTTCCGGCAATATAAAATTTTACAGGGCACGTGATTGCATGGAACAATAATACTTCTTGGTCCAGGAATATCGACCAAAATTGTTCAATAAAATCCAGAATTTTGCACACAGCGAGGGAGCTGCGAAGAATAATTCTTCAACGTGTCGTCGGCAGAGACAGACTACGTTCTTCAAAGTTTCGTCTGTCTATACAGATGACTCGTTGAGCACAGTTTGGATGGACCACGGATGTGGAGATACGACAGCCACAGATGCAATCCTTACCGCATTTAGAAGGGTATCGACGTCCGTGATAAACCCCGAGATTAAGAGACCCGATTGATTCTCCACAAGCGGAACACAAATAATTCTGTATATATCGATGTTAAAATTTCTCATGAATCAAATTAATAGTTGTTAATAAATTACCCTAAACTTTTGATTTTCTTAACTGTAAATCCCCCACCCCGCTCCATACTGCAGCCTCTGCAGTAACTTCTGTTGTAATACTATTGTACCTGAATATTTTTTCAGGATTAAGAGAAAAGCGTTAAACCGCTCAATAACATTCAAAAACGGCTTGATAAAAAAATTAGACAATCTTTAGCTGAGCAATTGCCCTGAAGCGTAACTGCCCGTTCCAAATATACAGAATTAACTCTCCTGAAAGTTTCAAATACATCCGCTAGCGCAATGTGGGGATTAGTGAAACCATATAACGCGTAGAAGCTTACCAGAGCCATCTGTTTCCAAGGCAACCCAAATATATTTCGTGCTCTTCTTCAGTAAAAATTTCCCCGCTATTCTTAAACGTAATGAAAATTCCCACTCCCCTTCAATTCCTTTTTCACATATAAGGCACACACAGTCTTCCTCGAATACTGCAGCGTCAGATATTTCTCTTGTAAAACCACAAGTCCGCATCTATGATAAAATACCGACACCGAATGTCTACTAAATTATAAATTGCTAAGATTATATCAAAACGCTTCCTAAATTTGTTTGCTGCGTAATTCCAGCCATCTCGTCGACTGACTTTGAACTTTAATCTCGAGTCTCATTATGAGCCGTAGTGAAGGGAAAACCCAAAGGGACAGTTATGCTTAAAACAATCCTCGGAGGAGTACGAAGGTTTTTCATACACGGTAAATATTCTGACTTCCAATTAAATCTCTTAACACGCTTAAGAGTTAAAAGTCTCGACTGCCTTCTGATCCGATTAAGTTTTTTTGTTAAAAAAAAGCCAGTTTGCATTGTGGAGTACACAATGAAAATGAAACTCACCAGTGATTATAAAATAAATAATATAATATGAATTAATTTATCTCAATCCACTTATCTGTTTTTCTGTTTGTTTATATTCCGAAGCCCAATTTTCATTACCAAACTCAATTTGGTTATTTTTATTCACAGCCACAATCTCACCAATTATTTATTCCGAGCGTCTAAAATTCATATAATATTGTATAAAATTTTTTATTACATTTTAAATTTTAAGTAATTTATATTATATTGCAATTTTAATGTTAAGATTGTAACTACTTTTTCTAACGGCCCTATATTACCCCATATTCAGATTCTATACTGCTCCTTCAAATTTTTATCACTCATGGAAACCTTCACTGAATGTGGACATTAAGATCTAAAAAGAAAGGGAGAATGCGATTTCCTCATGCAAACTGGCGTCACCCTTGTAAGTCACAAACACGCTGGTCTACTATTCAACAACTCAAGCAAGCTCACTCCGTCTCTCATCCTATTTTTCCGTTTACCTCGCATCGTCAAATCCAACTTCACTTATTTTCAGCAAACGTGAAACAGTTTCACTTCAAATACTTATTTATGCAGTAAGAAACAATTTACTTAAGTTCCCTTCTATTATGCTGATCCTTTGACTGTCTAGGAAAATTTAATTCGCGAAAAAAAATACAGCTGATCAGAAGTCGTGTATTGTATTCGAAACAATGCATAAGTTTATCATTATAACGGTCCGTATATTTTAGCATTGAAGACTGATTGAAAATTATGTATAATTCTTGAGAAAATTTACAACCGTATATATTTTTTAACATTAAAATGCTACAGAATTTTTTAATTTTACGCAATATAACATTTTATCAGAAAATCCATGTTATGTTGCGATGCTTGAAATAACTTCGCGCGTCGTAAAGAACTTTAATTAAAAATATATTGATATAAATTTAAAATACTAGTTATTAAAATACATTAATTTTTTAACAGTTTCCCAAAAATAGAATTTTTATCAAACTTTGTTTGCTCAGTAGAATATTCATTATTGTCTTATCTATACAACACAACAATTTTTGAGTTAATTATATCTTTGAAAACTAAAAATTAATTTGCTGTGTTTCAATTGTGTAACTATTGAAATTTTCTTTTTAAAAATGTTAATATTATTTCCGAAGGTAACAACTATCCAATATTAAAAATATATTAAAGATTTTATTTCGTGTTGCGTTTCAGTTTTAAAAAAAATGAGAATGTCTTTACACGCATTTGAAGGTCAAAGAATGGTTAAGCATATTACGGGAAAGTACGACGAAAAATCGATAAAAACTCAATATGATTTTTAGATGTTGTTTCAAACAGATGAGTTAAATTCTTATGTTTAGCGTTTCGTTTTAGTGGAATCAAAGCGGTCTGCTGTATTATTTATCACCGATGTCTCACAAAGCGCATAAGTAGAACGCATGAATAGTAAGTAACTGTCTTTCGGCGTTCAGATAATTAGAATTTCATATTGTATGCTCATTGAAGATGCATTTGAGAAAGGGATTCAAATAAATAACCAGAAAGAAAGCAGTCCACCTCCCGACACCAGACACCAGAGACGGCGCGGAAATCTCCATACCTGAAATATATACGATATGATTTCCTCGACGGGGAAATTATTCCATAATTAATCGTGGCCAGAGATTTGACCTCTGCGTGACACGAAATTTTATATCTGATATGTCGACGGTAAAACTCGTGAGCAGTCCTTACATTGAAATAGCGGGAACCCGCACGTGCGGGCTGGGAAATAAATCGCATTAAAGGAATAATTTAAGAACAGAAAAAAAATTTCAAAGGAGTTGATAATCTCAGTTTGAGCACTCCATGGAGGGTAAATAACAACCGGTGAACGTCAGACTGTCAGCTTAAGATGTCAAGTTGACACATTTTAGATATATGGGGGAGGGAAATGAGTGGTCATTTACATTCAGCGGTATCAACCTTTTTTCTCGGCCATTTTTTTATATGCAAAGGGAAGTCCACTATTCTGCGTTTATATTCACGTAAATGGAAGCATAAATATTCTGGATGTAACTATTAAAAGATCGGAAGGAAGACTAAAATGGTATAAAAAAAACTGAAAGTAAAGATACCATTCAAAATTATAAAACAAATCATCCGTTAAAATGCAAGGAAAATGTTGTGAGGAACCCAGTATAGAAAGAAATAAAAGTTAGTGAAGGTGAATACAGGAATGAAGTGCTTTAAAATCTTAAAAGAAAACTGGTATCCGGAAGAATACATACATTACATATGGACATATTGCGAAAAGCAATCAGACGGAAATGAAGATACTAAAAATAACAAAAAGGGTGAGGTCAATGTAAAAGAAAAGAGGTGGAGAAAAGGACTATATCAATACTTCAATCCTACTAATAAAAATAAAGAAAATGAAACAGACGAAAAAGAAGATGAATCACTGAAGAGTCAGAAGGATGATGAACAGGAAAAATAAGGAGGAATATCAACTAACACTGAATGACTTAGATAAAGTAATTATCAGAAAAGTTTGGTAAATTAATGAAACAACGGAAGATTGCGTGGAAACCGCCAAGTAAAATAAAGAATATGATGCACAGTATGAAGGATAAGATTGAAAAGAACGAATTGCATATATATATATATATATATATATATATATATATATATATATATATATATATATATATATATGGATATGGATAGTAGGATCCATTACCACAAGGGAAATATGAAAGAACAATCGAAGACAAACACAGAATTTTTACAACATTTAAAGGACTCTGGACATTAATGTGAGTGGACTAACTATGAGTTGTTAGATTTTGAAAATTCTAGATATAAAAAGAGGGTTTCTGGAAGCAGAGCATTTAGAAGAACTTGTGAATAAAAGAACTGAGGGGGGGGGGATATGGGGGTTTTCTATGCCAGTATCATCTAACAAAATTAAATAATGGGAAAAGGGTAACAGTACACGTGTGAAAATAAAAATCAGTGGTGACAAAATGTGGTATTTGCAATACATATATATATATATATATATATATAATTAGTTGGCTTCGAAATAACTTTTAGGAAATAAAAATTAATGAAAATTGTATAATAATGTAATAAAAAAATGTATGTACTAGAAAATATTAAGTTGATTATCGCAAATGAAAGAGTGACAAGTTTGAAGTATGAGAAATTGACTAACCAGATATACAGATACTATGTTATCAACGAAGAAAAAAATTGACTTAATACACTTGATAAAAAGCCATTGAAGACATTTTACGATAGATGACAGGTAAGAAAATACTAATGAAGATGTATTGTGATCTAATATAAAACAATAATTATGTGTTGTATGTAAAATTATTTACGTATATTTTATGTTTTTTTTAAAAAAAACATTATGGCAAACGCCGAAAGCTCCTGTGGCTTATATATATATATATATATATATATATATATATATATATATATATGAAAATAAAGATATGAATAGAACTATTTGTGGTTTGATACATAACAAGTATAAATTATAATTTAAAAGTATGTAATATATTTCAGTATATACGCCATTTTCCTACACAATTGTTTATATATATTATATATATATTGTAAAAAACAAAATTAAATGAATTAATATTTATCCCTACAATGGTGCCAAATTGTAAAATATTAAACGGAAATATATCCCAGGGGTCGCCTACGGGCCTCCAATAAAAAAATAGAAGTTTATAAAATGAACACAGACAACTATAAAACTTTTTATAACAGAAATCAAACACTTATTTACTATCCTTAACCAAAACCAAACAAACACCTCAGACAGTCAAAATTGGTTCCCAAGCGGTCCAACACCTTTCAACGGATGCACGTAATTTCGTGGTTCGTTGATGATTACAGCAAACTCCCAACCCTACATTGAGCATCCTTCTCCACTCTGCTACAGCAAAGCTGCATTGCCCAGTGTCACCATAGGAGGTGTGGAGATAGGATTTGTTGGCAGAGCTATCGTAGATAGACAGCTTTACACGAGATTATCATCTCCCGGAGCCTTTTACCAACCTTGGATTGGACTGGTCTGAATCTCGAGGGAGATTCGCTATACCAAAAAAAAATTACTCATTGGATCCACTGTAGCACAGAACTGCTTAGGATCAGAATGACTTCAGAACAAAAGAAAACAACGGCCACAAACTAGACGCACCTGGACAGAACGTCCAACTCGACCAAGCTTTCCAGGCACACAAATACCAACCACACCGCGACTGACCGCGGGTAAGCCTTCTCCACTTATGATTGACTTGTGTTTATTTCCTATGGCTTTTATACCCTTTCTCCCGAGACACAGTTTGACCCGTCGTCAAACGTTGGTAAACAACGGGCGCAACGCGAAAACATCGCCCGTACTGCAGAACCGAAGACAAAAAAAATCTTGCATACAATAATTTCCTTAGTATTCGTTACAATATATATATATATATATATATACATACATACATATATTGTAATAATCACTAATGATGGGACTTTTAAATGAAAAGTTTATATTTAACAAACAAAATATTTATTGGCAATAATTTAAAACAATTACAAATTTAAATATATCTCAATCTCTCAGGGCCATAACTGGGGTTGATAATGGCGAATCATTATATTTATAATCTTATCAACAATTTACAATTAAAGAAAAAGGAAGCTACTTGTCAATTAAATTAGAACAAAATTTAATTGTGAACGAAGTTAAACTAAAAATATTGACTCTTATTAGCAATTTTAAACAATAAGAAGAGAACGAAATCTGACGGCTATCTTTAAATCAGGTTTACATAATTTATTGTAATTAGCATTCCAGGATACCTTTAATTTTTGAAAACACTGTTACGGGTTTTGCACTGCTTCTAAAACTCACAGATTCTAAATTAATATTTTTATATGTCGACAGGAACCCGGATGACCCTCCTTTCGTCTCTATCGGTTGACCGCTCGCCTTGGGTGACTTCTGCGATTCGTCGTTTTGGTTGTCTTTATTGTTCTGCTAACTCTGGCGGGCTATGTGCACAAAAACTGCTTTTTTTACTTAGCAGGTTTTGTCATTATGTTGTAGTGAAAAATGTTCAGGGACCAAGCAACTCTGTTGAATGCTAATTCTCAATATTTCTCTTCAAACTGTATTTTACCTTGCCTTCCTGCTAGCTGCTCCATCGTCTCCAATTAACAGTTACTACTTCGACGACGTCCCACTGCAAACTCTATCTCATCAAACCTTGCGAACTGTACTTCACCATATCATAATGCGAACTGACTCCTCAATATCTTAATGCGACCTGCATCTGACCAAACCTTCCTGCCAACTGACTCCAGTCTCGCAATTTTAGCGCGCATACGCCATTTTGCGGGCCTTCCGACAAACAACAGTGCTTGGCTTGTCTATTGTTGTTATGTTCTGGACCGCCGTCACAAAGGATTTCTCTAACAATTTAGATTTTCAAATTCACAATTAATGTCTTAATTAATTGGCATTACAATATATATATTCTCATTAATGTGTTTTCCCATGAATGTTCCCAATGATGTGTGATCCTTATGTTGTACTCGTATTGTCTGTTACTTGTCTTATTTCCTCAATAGAGAACTAATGGAATTGGTAGATCTAAATCTAAAACGATCTTAAGTTCCTCCCGGAGGTTTCAGAAGCGGTTTTGCGGACGATTGAGCGCGGAAGTTTTATTACTAGACGAGTTGGGAATGCAGAACTGGCTATTATCGCCCGGCGTCTCCGGATAATTCTAATTACATTACTTAAACGTCTCAAGTTTGAGCGTCCTGGCCACGTTAAGACGCTTCTGTGCGCAAGTACGTCTACAGTGCCACTACAGCAGCTGATATCGACATGCAACTGACTGGAGAAAATACGATTCGACGCGGAATACGGCTATACATTTCCCTACTAACCCCAGGAAGATAAAATTGTATCAGTCTCAAAATATCAAATTATTTAATTGATATGTATGCCTAAAATATTAAACGAAACCTCATAATATAAAAATGGTTTTAAAAAATATCATCATTCGTTTAAAATTAAGAATTAAACAATTAGATGATAATAATAAAAAGCGAACTACGGTTCTTCAAATTTTATTATTTTCTTCTGGTGAAAATTTGAGATTAATCGAGGTCTTTGACATTCACTAATCACAACCAAACCGACGAAAACAAAATCGTAGGTATTCCCGGTGAATATGCTGCTGGAATTGCTCCAGAAGATGTCGACGGTGCTAGTCGACGAAACGTCGTGCTTAGTAAACGAAACCCGAAAACAATTGATATTGAAGAAGTTAGCTTAACAATATGGAATCATATTTATAGCAGACTTTTATAGTATCGATTTGAACACAAACTGCAGTGATGTTAGATTTAATAAAAAACGCTTCGGATATAATTCTAGAATAGCGTCAACATCTAAAATCTTTGCCAATCAAAAGAATGATTGGAAATAATACTGTACGGAGGCGACAGATTGTTTATCAGTGTGCAGTTTGTTATTGGCCGCGTGTCCCTTTAATAACCTCTTAGTTCTCCCCATGTATCAGGAGTTACAATCAAATTAAGAGGTTTTGTAATGAACAAAATGTTTGTTGTAGGTGTCAAGTAGGTCATTGTAGATTTTTGAAGCGTATTCATAGATTTGTAAATTATGGATATTTGATACTCCTTAAAGATTTGGACGAGCTTGTGATGTAAATATTCGTATTAAGAGAGAACAAGAACAACGTCGCCTCGACGTTTACAGCGCAAATATGAAAATTCAACTCTACTCCTGAATAAAACAAATTTTGCTCGGCATTTATTTTTAATAGCTATTTTTGTCTACATAATTATTTAATCTCTATGAATTTATGCAAAAAAAAAAGAATTAAGGCGAACAGATTTAATGTCCTGATTCTGCACAAATAATCTTTAAACCGTTTAAGTCGTAGAGTAACATCAAATAACTCCTATTAATTGTGACGGACTGTGACCATTTGCACACACACACACAAACAAACAAGAGCAAGATGGCCGTCTTCAATCGATGTGAACTCGGGAGATTCGTCAGCTGTCGTCCGCAGAAGCCAGGGTATAAATATTAGGTAAAAGAGACGTGTTAATCGAGGCCATTAGCTTCTAACGTTTCCAAAGCATGAACTGGTCTATGATGTTTCTCAATAGCCGAGCATCTTACAGACATTTTAGCTGAGAATGTGTTATTTCAATGACTGAATCATAATTTTTTTTTTCGTACGCCTTTAAATGATCCTGTAACTGAATAAATAAATACGTCATAATGGGACATATTTTATTTTTTGAAAACGAATATTTATTCAAGCTTTTCGGGGTTATTAACTCAACTGCGAACACTTTTGTTGATGTAAACTGACTCACACCAAAGCTCTGAATACTCCGACACACGCCGAAAAGATATTTCTTTTTGTTCTTGTTAGAAACTTCATTTTTCCCTTAATTCTTTAATTAATTTCATATTAGTCGCCTCCGTTATTTTCATTTTTCGCTCCCACCTTCTAAGATGTTCCGTATTTGCGGTCGTTTACATCCCATGTCCACTTCCCAATAACAGCCTACATTCCCGTTGCGATATATGAGAACTATAATTTTTTTTACGAGAACAAATTAATTCAATATGATTCAAATTAGAAAGTAGTCTGTTATTAAAATTAGTCTAACTGGTATTCACGACTGATATTTTTTAATAAATCGAAACCAAGATATTACTTTTCGTGTTGATGTGACGCATACATCAACGAAGTATAATTTACGGAGCTGTACATTTACCTCCGTCATTTCTCATAATATTTTAAACAGTTTCACGTAGAACACACGAAGAATTACAGACAAAATTGAATTCAAATCGTAATTATTACCCGCGCGTTAAATGAAAGTTTATGTCCGTCGTAAGACGTTGTTTAAACGTTTTTGAAGCGAATATTCGTTAATAATATTAAATTACTGCCGTATTTGGAGAAAGGCATATCACATTAAGGCTGTGAAAATGGAGTGGTTTCGAGGGCTTTTAAAAGTTGAGTAACTCCTGCAAACAGTAAACAGGAAAATATAGTTACGGTTTCTGAGCACCAATCTAGTCTTTTTTTTTTGCTAGGGTTATTGTTCGGTGAGAGACGGGAAGGGCTTTCAGGAAGAACAACTCTCTGAATATCTATCCCAAAAATGCTGATGTATAAGGGGCACTTAGCTAAAGAAATCGTTAAGTATAATAATTACAATATTTTACGTGCTTGCTATATAAGCGAGTATAATTCAATATTTATGAGGCCTACTTGTATAATAATGCGTACCTGTTAAAACTCAGAGATCGAAATAAGAATGATGTTACGGAATTTTAGTTCTAGCTAAGGTACGGAAATGAACAGGCTGAAGAGTAACAGGTCGGAGGAAAATTCAGCGCCGTATCGTCTTCAGTGTCGAAAGGCAGACTTTTGGGATAGGAAAATAGGAAATTCGATAACGTGGGGTTCTTGGTATCTGTGTACCTTCCACAGACATGAACACAAAACAGAAAGCTGTATGAACTTAAAGATAAAGATAAATATCAAAATATACTGAGAATAAAGTACCCAGGAGCCTTCCTAATTCCAAGATGGTCTTAGTAAAACTGAAAGTTGCTCCGAAGTTGGAGAGAAAACTCCCCTCCCGAGTGAAAAACCACTTGCGGAAGGCGGGGAACGAATGAAAACTTCAGATCTAACCACGTGGTCAGTGTAGCCCCCTCCCCCAAAAAAACCGGTTCAAACAGAGTTCCTACCGCGCCAGCAACAAAACGCGAACCCAGCTAGAAACCACACATCCTCTCTAGCCCGTGGTGAAAGACATTTCTCACAGGTGTGTGGTTTACATCGAAATAACAAAGAAAGTTAGTGAAGCTATACGACACTTGTTATTCAATTTAACTGAACGTGTGTTAAACATCCCTTGTAAAGGAATAATAATACGAATAAGACATTAATTGATCATGGAACATAATATAATGAAGTAAATTCTCAGACTTTAAATAACTATTATCTAATAGTAAATTTTAAACTTCTTGCTTGTGTATTAATATTTTTGTGTTTCACTTTCATAATACGCCAATACTCGTGTAATTTGTATATACTGCGTGACGTCATCCTCACGTGCCACGTAGTGAACCGAGTCTGCCAGTTACGAGTCCATGACAGCAATACAGCGATAAAAAGAAAACAAGTCTGTATAATTATATACATTTAGCTGTTGTAAAAATCAGACAACTTCAGCAACCATTGTATGCCCACGCAAGCCCTGAGATGACGTGTAACAGTTGTCGTATTATAATTACGGTATGCTATTATAAATCGGGGAGAATGGTTAAAGAGCTTAAAATTCTTAGTGTGGTCGGAAATTTGATGACATATATTTATACATATTTAAAAACACATCAAGTTACCGTCACATTCAGATTGATGAATATAAGAAGATAGTACAAGTAGAACAATCCATGTTCTTCCGAGAGGGATGTGGCGTGCCATAATTTGGCGAGATGGTCACCTCAGTCTCTTCCTTACCCATGAAGATCATCCCTGGAAAATACACACCCGTGGTTGAATGCCTTTAAAAACAAAAAGATGCAAGGAAGTTGGTAAAATGTAGATGTATATGTGCAAAAAGATGATGATTTCGTGCCTGCGTTTGGATGTAATGCGATTTCCTGCAACAAAAAGGAGGCGCAAAGTAGTGCTGAAGGTGTGTGGTCGCCGTGACGGGAAAGCTATTGGAGTGACAATGATTAACTGGGAAATGGAAGTCTTGATGGGGGGATGACATATTTAACGTGTTCAGTAGGATCAAGTGTATGGACAGTGAGAAAATAATAGCTAGTTTTAGTGAAAGTAACGGAAGTGCTGAGAGAATTTAATTTAACACTAAGGCTATTGAAACTTGAGCTAAACTAATTTGTATCTGCCGGGGTATTTTGGCCAGCTCTTTTACTTGCCTTCCTAACTGCGTAATTGCCACCCCAAGCCATGGAATTCTAGGAAATTGTCTAGAGGTCGACTTCCTAATAGTAAACGTAAACATGTTAAAATTTGTCTCCAGACACAGACAGTTTAGACAAAGAATTACTCTTGAGTCAGATTTGCCTATTTCGCAAAGCTAAGCACTGGAAGTATGAATTTGAATTATCATAGTTATTTTGTATGATTATTCTTCTATTTGTTTTTTTTAAAAAAATCGATGTTAAATCTTTAAAATGCTGTTCAATAATTTTTTATGTAATTATGACTCACACACTTTTGGTTGATTATACAAACTGTATTTGAATATTAGTGAAAGTATTGAAAAATCCATACGCCATGGTGTTATTCTCATGTTCCCGATTTTATTCAGTGTAATTGGTTATGTGGACATTATCTATTTGATAATCGATTAAATCGAAAATATCCAGAAAAATAAATGAAAGAGAATAAACTTTATTTTTATCAAATAGGATCATTTGAGGTGACTGAGGATGAACTTGATGAAAATTATGTTGAATCAGCACCTTAGAATAGATTACTGAGCATATTAATGATAAAATTCTGTATTGGATAACAGCAGTTGCTTACAGAGTTTATATAATACTACGGAAAACCGGAGGAAATGGCTACATAAGGTTTTGGACGTGAGGAAACTATTTGCGAGTTTGGAGCTGAGATTGCTTAGAGTTGACCAGAAACGAAATCGTGCGAGGTGTTCAAAGGAACCTTTGGAGTCGAATCACGGGCACGCTGCTAAAAGTAACGGCCCCTTGGTTCCTTATAGAGGAATAAAAGTATTACGGGTAGATTCCTATTGATCAGCGCGATAAATTGGACTGGGAAAATTCTTTTCCACTATTTCTCCTCATTGAGTTCATGGATTTTGGGTTGCATACAAACAATTCTTCAAATTTGGCGTTGTGGTTTATATTTTCAACTGATAGAATTTTGCAGTGTTCTGGAAGTAGCAGTTGGATTCCTCGTAATAAGTCTGCTAACCGCCTACCATAACATTTATCAACTCCGAAGGAATGAGAAGATGGAAAATGATTATTTTGTGGCAAAATTCTGCAGAATAATATTAAACACCTCATCTGAGGATATCTGAATTTGGTTATGCACCGCTTGAGTGACACAAAAACATGAACTTGTTTATTTTTAAGCTCAACGTCTTGAACTCATGCTCAGTAACTGCAGTACTTCCAATATTTTCAGTTGCATCAACTGCAAGGACATCAGCGGCAATTGGTTACAGTTATTTAGTACCAAGTATATTTCAACGCAACATTTAGTCATCTTCAGAAATTCAATTATTACTCTTCGATATTCCGTTGACTGTAGAACCTCAATGAGTTTTTTACTGTGGGGTATATGTTTCCTTGTTTCTAGTGTTACGACTTTCACTTATGATGAGCTTGATAATAACTGTTGAACTATTGTTAATTGTATGAATGTGTATCATCTTGGACTGTTCTGTTCTGATTCTTGATAATACTATCTGGTCTCTTTGGGTGGCTTTGTGGTAGGCTTTTTGTTGCTCGTATTCGTTAATTTTTCATGGGATATTGCTTGCGTTTACTTCTCTCCATTTGTTGTTTCAGTGGTGTTGTAGTTTACTTCTTGCACTTTTCCGTACATCTTTGTAAGTGTTCGTTGACCTTTGTGGAGGGTTGTGTGGCAAGCTTGGACATCACGTCTGCTACATTTTTGCCATGGATACGTTGATGAGGTGTAATCCATATTACTATAATCGTTTTACCAGTTTTGTTGGTATATCTCTTGGATTATCATTGGTAACTCTGATGACGTTTCTCTTTTTTGTGATTTCTTGGAGGGTAGCCAGTGAACCAGTGATGATAATATAATTTTTTATGTTGGATGAATCAATATGTTCCATTGCCATAAGTATGGCGTAAATTTCAGCCGAGTTGATGGAGGATGTTGGGTTTAGAGTTGCGGTGGATGATGAGTCGGATGAAAAGTTCTCAAGAATTTTTTGGACCCGTCAGTTTATATTTGGTTATATACAGGTTAATGGTACCATATCTGGGTAGCTTTGTCCTTCTTCATATGGTAACGAATTTTTTATGTACTAGGTAAGGGTTTTATCTGTTTTAATTTGGGATAATGTCCTTAGAAGAATTCCGCAGTTTCCATCTCTGGTATTTGAATGTTTATACTCTGGTGTATTTAAGGAGATATGGTGGCTTGTGTTTGTGCTTTAATGGTATATTTGAGGATCAAGGTTGTAGAGTTGGGACTTATTTGGGCTCTGTATTTTAGTAATAATATTTGTTTGTCAGCTCCCCAATTTTTTTCAGACAAGCGTTTTTAGTTTCTAGTCATTTCTTGCGTTCTTGGACTGTGAAGTTGGTGTACTTCTCGTATATTAATTTTGGATCAAACATTGTGCCCAGAATGTTAACTGTCGTGATCATTTCTTTACCTATTTTTCATGAAATATTTCCTGCTAGTTTTGAAAAAATAATGGCGTTAGTTTTCTGAACTGAGAGTTTAAATCTCGTTCTATGAGACCAGGAATATAGTTGCTCAAGTGATAATTGGGTGTCATCAAGGCATTTCAATTATATAGTGTTTGATATTTGAACTTTGGTGACAAATGTGTTACGTCAAAGAATTTCTATATTTCGAATGTCTGACTGGTGAAAATACAATGGGGTGTAGCGTTAATGTGGTTAGAAAATCGGATATATTTTTCGTTGAAGGACTGGGCTGTACCAAAATTGTACGTACATGGGCTCTGATTTCTCCACTCTCTCTGTACTCGAACCGAATATTTTTCCCATTTGAAACTTAGGTTTTATCGACTTTCATGTTCCACTGATTCTTGCAGTTTCTTCTAGGTTTGCATTCACGCACAATTCTCTCAGTCAGTTTCTTCTAGGTTTGCATTCACGCACAATTCTCTCAGTCAGACAAAGAACCGTAAGAGAAACTACATTCTGAAGCAATTCCCAAGTGTTTTTTTTTAAATCAAAATTCGCATAATAAATTACTCAGCATTGCGGTGGAAGGGAAGAATCAAAATGAGTGATTGCATAATATATTAAATTTAAATATTCATTGCACACGTGGCGTTGGTAGTTGTTAAACGGGAAACGTCACGAACTGCCTTCATGTTCATGGGCAGTGTGGTAAGAATGATTACCCTCCAGGGATTTGAAGCCAGAGATAAGGAGTCTCACACGCAACCAACTTGGAGAGTATCGAGTCGAAATTCTTTCAAATTCGCCAACGTCTTCGTAGACGCATCCATCGCAAGTTTCTGAGCAACTATTTCATCCGTACAGTAAATTATAAATATATTTCTGTGCGGTATGCGTTTTCAAGCTGACGTTTAGGGAGAGTGTCAACGTCGAATTTTACTCTGGTTTCCGGAAGTGTGTTGATTTCCATCAACCGTATCTGCGCCTTCTTGGCCATCTTTAAGGAACAAGGTAGAAATCTGCCCATGCTTTGAATTACTTCATCCAATCACAGACTGATTTTGGGAAACTCAAAGCACGATGACCGGGAAGAGATCTGAACCCGCTCTCATTATGAATCACGAGTCTGGTCGCGGCGCCTTTACAGTAAAAATCGATTTAAACTAGAACATCCAAATTATTCAGTAATTTCTTAACAAATGAAGTATTTACCAAGCATCTGTAATCAGCCATTCCATTCTGATCCAATGAATAATGTGAATAAAGTCTATATTGTGTTTGATAAATATCGAAACTCTTGCAAATAAAAATAATTTCTGTAGCTAACAAATGTAACACTTGTTAAGTTTCGAAACTGTTTATGTAATCATTAAATTTTAATGACTTAATCAGAATTTAAATTTTATTCCAGAAATTTATTGATATTTTCTAAAATTCTTATCTGTAACACGGTGCACGACGACGATTGCTACGTCACGACTCCTGATCAAAGTTGCTCCTTGATTTTACATCTGTCTACATGAACACATCCATGAAGCCTTGACAATGGACATCACTTTTAAATTTAAGATTTCTAGACTAACTACTCTCGTATCTCAACTATACGTTACAACTTGACTGACAACTTCACTAAATTCCCTCCTAATTATGATTTATCTTCTAACTTTTTTATCCAAAATAACGAACAATTCTATATTCTTAAATACAAAATTACTACTACACGTTTCGAGAAGAAAGAAGACCTCAGAACCTAACAACTTTTCTTTTTAATCGTGCTCAGAATTAAATGTACCTTCTCCACCCTTACATGATTAATAATAGTCTATTGATTTATTGTCAACATTAAATCATTATATCTATACTATATAATTGGATTTCTTCTGGATTCGAGATTTTATAGATTATAACGACAGCTGTTACGTTATTGACCACCTTAATGTTTTCCTTTAATATAAAAATATTTTATATCTAATAAATAAAGCAGAGTGTTTGTTTGTATGTATATATATTTGTATGTTCGTTATACAAATCTAGACCGGCGGAGCAAAATTCACCAAATTTCGTACACGTGTTCTTTAGGTTCAGGAAACAAACTCTGTCGGGGTGAGACGCGTCTACCACCCCCAGCAGCGGGAATGGAAATATTTAAACCTGCTAAAACAGCCGATATTAGAGTCGCATAAATATTTTTTTGGGGTCAACGAGATGTGATATGACTATAATTTCAACCCCTTACAGCATTGAAAAGGAGAAACGTTAGGGGTGAGGGTGGAAGGGCGTTACAAGAAAATAACGCGAATACAACCGAGATTGGAGTCATATCCAGGGTTATGGATGTCGGTGAGTTTAATTATGACATTCAATTTTTCAAACATGGTCGATATTTGCCTGGAATAAATATTTGTTGGGGGTTAATGACGTTGATATTATTTCTACTGATGTTGTTTGTAAAATTTCAACCCCTTTCAGCGTGGTAGGGGAGCACCCTTAGGGGTGGGGGTAGAGGGGCGTTTCATATAATTAACACAAAAATAACCGAGATTCGAGTCAAATTGGGGGTTAAAGATATACGACATCCCGGGCAACGCCGGACACCCAGCTAGTTTCATATAAAACAGGATTTTAGGTTCCCGTTCCTTCGTTCGTTGATTGAGGACTAATGGATACGATAAATCGTACCTAATTCTCCATTTTCCGAAAATGGCCCAGAGAATCGAGAATACAGTAAATCTGCACATCTCACGTAATGACGTCGCACTTAATCCAGAATATTTCAATGAAGTGGGCGGCCGGATTGGACGCTAATTGCTTCCAGGAATATGATACGCTTCCAACGCAGTCACCCATTATCAATTTATAATAGTTTTTTTTTGTAAGAGATACGGAGGACGCTAATTAATTTACATCTCTAGAAAGTCATTTCTGTTTATTATTTTCTAAGGTCGCTAATAGCTCCAGCTGATATTGAAACAGAGGAAATATCCAATTAACTATTCGCGGTTGAGTTTATTAGATCGTAACTCTCAAAAACCATTACATGGTGTTCCCACGGGTATCCATGAAATAGGTACAACCGTCTGCATATTATTTTGGTTCCCGTTTGTCTGTAACAGTCGCGTTTAATCAATCATATATCGAGAGAGTGTGTAGGGGGTGTAACGGAAATTTTTTAGGAATGGATTCCACATATTGAGAGAAGAAGCAAAGCTTATTACAACATGGGCCCGGAAATAGATAATTTGAGAGTTATCCGAACTTCTGTATCTGATCGGCTTGTGTGATATTCAACTGACTAGTTGGAGCGCTCTTTTCACATATCAGATGATTTTGACTGGATACAGACAGTTGCTCTTCTTCGCATTGTCTCCTCATGTAACAGTTGTAAGCAAAGTCTCGCATTTTACTCCAGATAACGCAGCATGCACTAACATTCATAAAACTTCGGATAACTCTATAATTATGAATTTCCGTACCACCCTGTTGTAATACAGTTTTTCTCTTCTCCCAATTTGAGGAATCTATTCCTGAAATTTTGCCGTCGAGTTTTGTTACGCCCTGTATACCAAACACAGGCAATCGTATTTTATTTTCCTACTTATAAGCCCTTATCAATCTGTAATATAAAAACTATATAAACGTAATTCAAAATTTCTTATATCAATTTTCACAAAATGAAATGGTCGAAATAATCTGTCACAGTGAATATGAAAGTTAGCAGTTTCATGGTATTTACATAAACTACTCGTTAAAATATATGGCTGCCAACGTCACAGACTCTAATGTACCTGCAAATTCATAATTAACGCAATTTACAGAAAATATATAAAAGGGGTAAAAAAAAATTGTTAACGATTGTTTTTGTAAAAACTGATATGACGGATTTCGAATTATTTTTATTAATATATATTAGTGATTGATACTGGTTAATCCAACCGAAAGCTTTTAAATTCCGACTTTAATGATGGTCTTATAAATATTAATATATACTATATAATAATATAATTATATTTAAATTACTTATAAATATCCTATATTAATATATATAATGTAATAATATAAATATATTTAAGATACTCATTTTTTTGTGTGTAGGATGACGTAAAAAATTTAAAAATGTAGTTTCAAAACATCGTATCTCTTTGAATATTTTAGGATTATGATAAGGCTATTATATGATGGTCAGATTAATAGTTCAAAGTCAGCAAAAAAAAATTATTTGACCTGAGACGTATTAAATTGTAAACACATTTTAAAAAATCTGAAAAATTATGTATGTTGCATGCGAATGTAGTAATTTTACAAACATTTTTTACTCCAAGTTCTCTGTATTTTATTATATTATATTGAATATATTCTGCCGAAAATCAAGCATTCAGGAGTGTAGATCGAATAATGATATTATAATGATAGCCGATAATTTTATTTATTATACCGTATAAACGACATATTCCATACTTTTATTTACAAAAGATTTCTATTAACATAAATGTATTTATGGAAATTCGTTAATCTAGTAGAAGCTGAACAAAAATTAGGATAATTTTTTATTTTAATTTGATTTTATCTACTTTAACTGTTCCCGGAAAATTATTAAATATAATAGTTTAATAGAATTTTAATTGACAGTAGTTTTGCCTTTTTATGATTAAGGGCCACATCTGAATTGGATATGAATAGTTGCATTATTTTTATTCACAAATACCATTAACTAATGTATGTACTGAAATGAGTCCTGAATTATTTCTTTGGAAAAAACTGACACAGTGGATCTTGTTTCGAAGAAAAATAATTACGTTCCCTGAAGAATTAACTCAAAATAGTTATTGTGACAATCAATAACAAAGTTATCCAAAGTAAAATAATTTTCTGTTACTAAATTCACTATAATTCGGAATAATTGTAACATGGTTTTGTATCAGAGATTAATTTGATTGCAAATGTGATTTTTCCTATCAATCCCAGTAATTTTGAATTTAGAGCTTCACGACTTTTTTCTTTCTCATAGTACAGGATTCAGCATCATATTTTTCTGTTTTAAATGGCATTGAATGTGATTTCTCACAAATTATTGATAAGCTACTAACTGAAATACAATGCAGTAAATGTTTAAATTCAGTATTGACTTATTTTATTAGAAGCATGGTAAAATGCTAATGACATTTTCAAAACTCAGAAAATGAAGTCATTGGTTGTGGTGAGTGATTTATGTATTTTTAAAAATAGCGAAGGGCTCAGAAAATAACCTTGTGGATTACAACATCCTGAGTTACGTATCAGGTTGATTGAGTTTCTGACATCATAACTCTCTAAACTATAGCGTGGAGACAGCAAAAGTATGCACGAAGTGTGCACACTTTCTCAGGACCGATCGTCTACATATTTTTCTGTCACCTCGGTTCCCTATTGTTGCAGACCCGCTGTATGGAGCAACAATCGGACCATCCGTCAGGCTTCTCCACTCCAACAGCATCCACTTCCGCGTTCTTGGTACGGAAATTTTACGAGGACTGAGATTGACAGGAAAGACACCTTTTAAGTTATGCTATTGGATACTCCGTCTCCACGTCAACCTGTCCCGCGTTCTTTACACTTTCATTTTTATGGTTCAGTTTGACGCACGTGCGTTCCTTCAGAATAAACAACCTGAGAGCAGGGAACGCGGAAGAGGGTGGATTTTGAGTGGAGTTGGTCGACAACTCCCCTCGACGAACTGACAGCTGGAATCATCTTCCAGAGTGTTACATCTTCTAGACCAGGAAATGGACCACACAAGCAGAAAAACAAATTATGAGAAAATTCCGTATGTGATCGTATCTGAAAGGATTGGTGAATTTCTTGGTCCGTCGTGTTAGATTACTGTCTCATCGTTTCCAGTGCATGGCTGTTTCAGAAGGAGAAATATTCGGGTTTATTCAGTTTTGATTGCAATTCAGAACTTGAAAGACATATCCTGAGAAATTTCACCTTCGTTGATTGCATACATATTCTAAAAAGGATTCTAATAATACCATAGAACAACTCAGAGTCAAGGCGATATTTAAGTGAGACGTTTCATCAACATCAGCTAGAATAATACTTGAGTTTCATTATTAAAACCACAATAATTGTCTAAAACTATTCTAGTTGCAAAAGTAAACACTCATATATATTTCAATCAACATTCTCAGCACATATATACGATGTGTTAACTCCCATCAGGCACATATTTGGCTGTTCTGTCGCTTGACCATAAATTAATTCGTCGATTGGATCGGTTTCTCATCTCGACGTGCTACCCCATCCACTGTATTTTCTGAAAGTCTATGCATTCATATGCGTTCGTTATTCCCCTTCCACTTCTCACCAAGCCTCATGGCTCACTTTTTGCTCAATTTGCATGTAATGAACCGAAAATAATTACGACAAAACGCAGAGAGCTCAAGTGTGCCAAGGATCGGTTAATTTGGCGGGAGCTATGAACACAAGAAAAATGTTCTCGAACTGACAGTAACATGACGATGACATATAAATACGGCGCGGGGACTTAGTGGTGGTAGACGTAGGTTTACTTGAAACAGTTCGTTGGCGTTTATTATACAGTTCCTGGAAAGACACGTGTTGAATATTGTGACAGCTTTGGCGAGACAATGGCTACTCTGCCCATTGGAGGCTGTGCAACGTAGGCGAGGCTTGAGAAAAGTGATCGCAGATAAGTCCACACACCGCGCGAGTCGAGGGTTCGAGCCTCTATATGCTTTTACGAGTCGTGCTGTTCCCGGTTCTAACGCTTGCCAGATTTGTGAGCTGCCAAGTCTGTATTTTATGTCTGCACCAGCTTGATGAGGAGCTGTACGGCTGAAAAATAAATATGGGATTGTGAATTAAGGAATATATTTATATAACCAGCTGGGCGTATGCGTTGCCCGGGTATTGATTTATATAAACCCGAAGAACTATTTAATTCCATCATTATCTCTTGGTCAGCAAGTGACTTACCCGGCATTAAGTCCAACAAATTATTAAACATTTACATTTCACGTCTTCTTCCCTGAGAGAATCAAAAATACTCTCGTATTCTAAGAGAGTCCTATATAACTCCGGTACACTGAGAATGTCTAAAAAGCTACCCTTGCCCTAATAAGAGTTAAAAGCACTCCCGCTACAGAAATATCCCGGGTACTTTAAGAGAGTAGAAAAAACTCGCAAAAATACTCCCGGCACAATAAGAAAGTCATAAATACTCTCTGTACTCCATGTGAGTGAAAAATATTCCCGGTTCTCTAATGTGGACAAATTTATTCCCGGTACATTAAAAGAATAAAAAATATCTCGGTGCTATAAGTGTCAAAACTACTGCCAGTGTCGAAAATACTCTCTGTACCCTAAAAAATTAAAAAATATTCCTGGTACACGGCTAAAGAGTCAAAAAATCTCTCAGTACCTTAAGAGAGCAAAAATACTCCCGGCACAATAAGAAAGTCATAAATACTCTCTGTACTCCATGTGAGTGAAAAATATTCCCGGTTCTCTAATGTGAACAAATATATTCCCGGTACATTAAAAGAATAAAAAATATCTCGGTGCTATAAGAGTGTCAAAACTACTGCCGGTGTCAGAAATACTCTCTGTACCCTAAAAAATTAAAAAATATTCCCGGTACACAGCTAAAGAGTCAAAAAATCTCCCAGTTCCTTAAGAGAGCAAAAAAATACTCTCGGTACGTTAAGAGAGTCAAAAATACTCACAGTATCCTAAGAGATTAAAAGATATTCCCCGTGGCCAAATAGAGTAAAAATACTCACCGCAACCTCAATTGAGTGTAAAATCCTCCCGGTTCCCTAAGAGAGTCAAAATTTCTTCCGGAACCTTACACGAGTCAAAAATGATTTTAGTATTTGAAGAGAGTCAAAATTATACTCGGAATCATAATAGTGTCATAAATACTCCAGACACCTTAAGAAAATCCGAAATACTCTCTGTACCCTATGAGAGTGAAAAATAATCCCGGTTCTCTAATGTGGACAAATATACTCCTGGTACATTAATAGAATCAAAAATATAAGAGATTCAAAACTACTGCCAGTGAGTTAAGAGTGTCAGACATATTGTTCTTACACTAATAAATTCAAAAAAATTACCGGTAAACTGATAAAAGAGTCAAAAATACTCCTGGTATATTGAGAGCAAAAAATACTCCCGGTACGTTAAGAGACTTAAATATACTCTCGGTATTCGTCGCAAAAATGGGCTTTGTCTGCCTGTTTTAAAATTTCCATTCTCGTCCATTGGTAGTCATGTCTTACCCCCACCCCCACAGTGTTTGTTTCCGAGTTGATAGGAACAAGTGTACAGAATTTGTTCGAAATTGCTCCACGATCTTAAATTTGTATGCGGAACATACACACACATACATGCATACAACCATACAATTTTATTTTAAAAAATTTAAAAAGATAATTGCATAATTTTCTGCACTTCCAAGTTTGTTTTCGAGTTTATCACTAAATGTCTGTTTTTCTAATTTCTTAAACTACAATCAATTTATTAAAACTGATATTTATAATCTAGTTATTAATTGAATGTCCCATAATAAGTGCACAACCCTCATGTATCCTATCAATTAAAAAAGCGAATGCTGAGACACTCCGGGATGGACTTCGGAAATTAGCAAATTTTGAATATTTAATAACTGAATCAGTTGAAAAATACAAGTAGTATTACAACATTGGAAGTTTTCGAAAAAAAAATTGACAGTATAGATTTAAGTGTGTAAAAGGACGGAGCCTTATTTTGTACGACTATGTTATTGTGATGCGTTTCGGAATTCCAGGAACAAATATTTCCTTCGCGTCGGAAAAGCTGAAAAGATTCTTGCGACGCACACCAAAAATTTTTAATGGTGCTTTCCATCTTTGTTGCCAATTATATTCGACGATACCGAGAAATACGAATATTAAGAAATGAAAACGAAGAAAATACCGACAGCACAATTATTACTTGACCTCCTGTGGTGTAGGGGTCAGCGTGACTGCCTCACATCACAGAAGTCCCGGGTTCGAATCCCGGCGAGGGCGTGGATGTTTGTGTACATGAGAGTCCAGTCCCCCGACTGGAAAAAAATTATTTCCCATACTGAGTCGCTCATAACCAGAGCTGTTGATGCGACTGTAAATAAATCAATATATTAAAAAAATCATTACTTAACAGACGTACAAAATAGTTTGAAGTACCCAGAAACATTTTTCTTTATTTCATATATTTTATTTATCCAAATGAGATTCGTGAATTAAGAAAATGTTGGGAGGTATGGTGGGAGGTATACATAGTTAGGGGAAGAGGAAATAACAATACATAAGTTATAAGTAATATAAATTCGTAAATCAAAGTATCTATTATAATCATAATTTAATACATATATTTTTATGTATTTATTGACGATTCATATTTCATAATGGAAAAATACTCTAAATCATAACCTGAAATGTTATAGTATGAAAGATGTACGGATTGCATCGTACTGGTTTCTGTGGGAGGTCGATCACACCGTCGAATTTAACGCACGCAGTAAAAATAACTCAGTTGTTTTGAACGAGTACTTACAAGCGATGATAATACAGAAATAAGTGGATTAAGTCTGGTAATGGAGAATATTGGTTGGGGTAAAGGTAAAGGATAGAGCAGGGCTGAGAATCCGCCGTTGTGTCGAAGAGATAAAAAAGGAACCTGACAGTACAAATCATGCACGGTTGACTGACGCTTCATGGTGAAATGAAGTCCTAGGGATTGGATATAAAATTTTCTTGCTCTCTCGTATTTCATTTATAGAGTATGAAGCGAGTCTTTCCCTCTGGACGTAACGACAAGGTCACTTCGTCGCGTTCGGCAGTGCCGTAAGCTACGTAAAATTTGCCGTCAGCAAATAAACGTGGAGACACGGTGGGCGCTCTAAGGACGGATTTTCGAATAAATAAAGGAAGAGGAAGCGGCGTATTGACGTTCGGCCGAGTTGAGCCGAAGTTGTCCGAGGATGGCCGAAGCTAAGCGAAGCGTCCGAGGCCCGGCGCCTTGCGTTCATCGCTCAGTTGCGTCGTGAGCTTCATCCTGACAGGTAAGCTCTCTTTCTCTCTCCGCCTCCGCTTCTACTTTTCCCGTCAATACGGAACGCTAGAAACTGTAGCTGGCCTTAGCGTTCCGAGTGTGCGTACTGAGCTGACCTGCGGGAACTGCACGCTAGCGGACAAGGTTCGATACCGCGCGTCGTCCACCAGTTGCTACCGTCGCGACGCACCTGTTGATTTCAGCTAAAATTCTGGCCTCGCTGTGCCCGTGGCATCGCTCGTGGTCTTTCTTCTTCTTTAAGATCTTAATGTACGCTACTGTATCCCGTGGCGACGCCTCGGTACTTTCGTTGCGCTACCGGATTTACCAACTTTCCGTTCTAATTTAATCCGATAATACGTTTATTCTGATTGCATTGAAATTATTCCCTTCCGGTCATAAAGCAAAAGCGATCGTCTGTTTGTGGAAATACAAACTCCATAACACGATTTTAATCACCTTCCGAACGAAGCATATGGTTTTGGACGTTGACGTAATAATACATTTTCCAATCTCGTAACATACTTTTCAGTAATATTCAGGAGCGAGGCTAACATTCCACCAAAAAAACGGCCATACGTATGATTTTTTTTTCCCAAAATACGATGGCTTCGTAGATTTCCAAAAGAACATGATATTTGTGGAAGGTATTACAAAATCCGTACCTTATTGAAAGTCATTGAAATCATTTCTGGGTTGTTCCTAATTTTCCTGAACGGCATCAGCCTCTTTTCTCATACGTTCTCTTAAAGTGCGCAACAAGTTCGGAGAACTCGATATCGCTTGAGAGAATTCTTCGTCTGTAGCATATGGTGTCCATAGTCTCTTCGCATATCGCGTCTTCCAAACCCGGAACTTATTTTAACAGTACCTATTCCAATTCCGAATATCATCCTGATATCCTCTAGATATTTCTGGAATATTGAATCTGGCTACGTGCAAATATGAACTCGACACAATTTTTTTTTGTTCCCCGCGTATGATTCTTTTTCTTGACAGAAACCATAAATGCTTTGTTTCATAAATCCTTCTCGTGTTTTGCGGGGAACTAGTAGAATTAAAAATTGACGGTGAGGTACGATCCAGCAGCTGTTTCCGAAAAACGGCATTATTTTGTCTGTAAAAACTGAAGTACAGTAGTTTGAATGTCTAATTTCAACGCAATTTAAAGAAATTCATTTCAGTTAATAATATCGTGAGTTTGGCTATGACTGACGCTCACTTTTTTTCCCTTATTATAACGGCACGGATTTCTATGAGAAAAAAAATGAACAGGGTTTCATTGCCTTTGTATAAGGTATATTTTCTTATGTATCTGGATTTTTTAATATTGCACGTACTTAAAGAGAATGAAAAGGAATGAAGACGAACAAGTTCTGTTGATTATATGAAAACTAACCATGTTAATATGTAATTATAAATGTTCTTTTCTGCTATTTCAGCGTTTCCAGAGATTGTTACGTAAGTTAAAAGAATATATACAGAAGACAGGACTTAGTTCCGTCTTTACTTACAGGCATTGTATGAGAATAATTTTTTTTACTCTTTAAAAACAATTTTTTAGTACGGCAAATTATTTTTTTTCGTGCCTGCACGGAAAATTCCTATTTCCGAACTTGTTGCGCACTTGAAGAGAACATATGCCAATGAAAAGGTTGTTAAAACTCTAGTATAAAGCTAATGTGTTGTCCTGGTATAAAACATGTTTTCTGTATTTTCTGCGAACAACGACGGTAATAAGTGTTTTTTTTTAAAATGTTGACTAATCACAATTGTTCCACAAATGCTGCTAATTAATTTGAATCGTCACGTATTCATTAGTCTGGTTGCCTGTAACTATTTCAAAATTAATAAAGGGAAAATTCAATTCCAATCCGAAAAGTTTCGCGTCGAAACAAAATTATTTGTCACTAACGAGAATTAACTATAGAATTTTCAATCAATATCTATCAAACATTTCCACGCTCCAAGCTCCTTTTATTGTAATTTATAATTATTTTATCTATCGTTAAGTAATTTGCTTTAGTCGGGCCACATAATTCCGCCCGATGTCATTATAACGCAAGAACAGTTAACCTCATTTTGCTCAGACCTTTGACTGATGAACGTAACGTAATTTAGTGGTTACTGCTGTAATTGCGATGTGAATTGGTGGCGGAGAATTTATTAGGCGACCGTCCTTTTGAGTGCATTCTTCGTATATTTCACGAGAAATCCGTAGATTTTGAACTATTCAATAACCCATCAAAGACCAAAACTCGTCCTGTGAAGGATTCTATTTACGCTCGTACAACAATGGCCGGCTTGACCTTTTGAAATCTCGTCATTATGCCGTTGCACCGTTCTAGAAATGCCATATAAACGTAAATCGATTCGGCTATCTTGAGACACGCGTCCAGCTCCACTCTCTTCAATTAGATCATTTCAAGTACCAAATTATGACGATCCATCCTAAAGCAAAAAAAAAGTTAGTCTGTGGAAACGATGTTGGAAATTCGTCGAAAATAACTGAAACTTGAATTCACTATTTTCTCACAAATGCACGAATTTATCGAAATTGATCGAGGGTTTCCGGTCAACATGTGAAGTGCGATCCACCACTCATATGATGGGTTTGATACAGGTCTCCCTGTCGATCAAGTAGCAATCACTTCCACACCCAAAATCCTTAATTATTTGCTATTCTGGCAGGACAATTCCCAACCTAACTTTTCTCATTAATAAAATCCCACTTATTCATATATCTTTAACATTTCCAAAGATTCATTTTTAGAGCTACCCAAATGTCTACTTGGTTCGTTGACTTGAAGAAACTTCTCCGATTCTCCTCATTCAATGTTAGAAACCACAAAGGTGTCCTTTCTCTAAGAATGTCTACTTAACCTTCACTTTAATGCTTTTGATATCGTTCTAAGCTGAACGAATATATATAAATCAATTTTAACGGTTTTCAATTCATCTGGTTTTATTCCCCACAAGTTTTTCCTTTTGTGAGGAAACCTTTCCGTCTCCGGCGACAAATCAGCGTTTCACGAGCTTATTGCGTGACTTCAGAGAAATATATATCAGACAAAGGATGACGTCTGCAAATTAAAGCAATGTAATACACATTCCTTTTTTTTTCAACATACAAGTTGAATAGCTGAGATAAAGTACAACCCATTTCTACGTCATTTCTGCTTCCAGATCGTCATTTTCTGCTTTACATAAAAGCTACAGAGCGATCGTAGTGACTACAGTCGACTTTTGAATTTCCGAACATCAGTCGGATGTTACTAATTCTTATTCCGTGTTACCGTGTCAAAAAATTTATCCTGATCCGCAAATACGATCTGAGTATAGAGATTCTTATTAGGTCATCCATTTATGATTATACAAATTATACAAAGGTCTGTGAAAAATGAGGTTAACTGTTCTTGCGTTATAATGACATCGGGCGGAATTATGTGGCCCGGCTCAAGCAAATTACTTAACGATAGATAAAATAATAATGAGTCACAATAAAAGTAGCTTGGAGCCTGGAAATGCTTGATAGATAATGATTGAAAATTCTATAAAGGATAGTTAATGCTCGTTAGTGACAAATAATTTTGTTTCGACGCGAAACTTTTCGGATTGGAATTGAATTTTCCCTTTATTAATTTTAAAATTGTTACAGGCAACCAGAATAATGAATACGTGACGATTCAAATTTATTAGCAGCATTTGTGGAACAATTGTGATTATTCAAAATTTTAAATAAACAATTATTACCGTCGGTGTTCGCAGAGAATACAGAAAACATGTTTTATACCAGAAAAACACACTAGCTACATACTACAGTTTTTCTGTCCTAGCCTCTTTACTCCTTAAAATGTACTGATGTACTTATATGAGAAATCCGCTAGCCCTAGTGCCTGCAAAAAATCGCTCACTAATGAGATTCGCTATATTGTTATTAAATTTTCAGTATTAAACATATGTAGAAATCAGTAAAAGCAACATAGATGTCGTTTAAGACGCTATATTATAACTTTCAGAAGTCTACGGGTATGCATTGAACTGTCCTGCAAATAAAACGTTATTATACCTATATATATATATATATATATACCATTAGTTTTGTTTTTTCTTAGCTTCTGCATGTTTTTGCTGCTTACTACAACTATAATAGCTTTGTAGCCTTATTTAGGGTTACGAAGATGTATGCAGTTGAAATACAATGGACAAATTTGGTCACACGAGAGCTGGTCTAAGAAATATGCTCCACTGGTCGTCGAAACGCTTCCAAGAGAGAGCGCTCGGACGCCGCCTAGCGTCACGAAAGAATAAATTCATAGCCTTCGTTGAAGAAGTTCATATCATGTTGCCGTCGTACTTGTCCGTAGATGACAGGTAGAGAGTTTCACTATTCTGGGGAATATTTAGACTTCATTATTGTCTTAAAATTTAAGTCTAAAATCCTTTAATTACAACACATCCATTCGTAGGCGCAGAAATAATGGACTCCGATCCTTAGAATATTTCAGAAACAATCACGTTACTTTTACAGTACTTCACGTTTTTATCGATTTATACGAGTGCATAGTAACGTAAAATAAAAATTCTTTATCCTTACATCATCTGACCAGATATTTTAGACAACTGTAAACTAGAAAGTACCCCCCCCCCCCTCACATTTTGGACAACTCTTTGAACCTCTGAGAATATTTGGTTTTGTGATAACACTACGTGTCTTCTTCTGTGCGGTCACCTGACTTGTTTAAGGGATACTCAGGTCAGTTTCACTAAGTCCTTGGTCCGCATTCGTGAAATAAGCCTGTTAAGATCCCAGAGAACTTCATCTAACGAGAGACATTTCATCGGCTGTCCCTGATTTTCTGAGAACTTCGTTTTATCACAGACTATTCTAAAAGTTTGTAATTCATTTTAGAATAGAAATGCGAAATTTATTAGCTAACCTTTACGGGGATGTACTTCATACGTGTTTTCGATTTAATTACATTTTGCCGAATGTCGTTTGCATTCCATTGATTCCCAACGTGGAGACATGGGGGGCAATTCGAAAATAAGCTCGTATAAAATTTAAAAACCGCTAGTTATGATTTAACTTATACACTAGGAAAAATTGTTGGTATCTCAATTTGAAATAAGCAGTTGGTAAGTTTGGTGCTTTCCATAGAGCAGCCACACTTGATTATAAACTACGATGTACCCAGAGAGTAGTTTACTATGTCTAGTGAAGGAATAGTATGATACTGTATTGCTATGAGAAGCGCTAAATTGATGTCTACTGTAGCCTAGAGCCAAATCACCGCGTTAAATGAAATAAGAATACGGTTTCGTACAAAAGGTCGAATTGGCGATACGTTAGGCGATCTCACATAAAATAAATTATTATTTTGTTTATGCACAGTATTACTACTATAAATGTGATACACAAGTTGAAATTAGGCTTCTTTAGGAAATAATTCAAGTTATTTAATATAAAATATATGTTCCATAGGAGGTAGGGCATTGTAAAATAAAGGTTGGGAAACACTAGTGTATTATAATTGGAGGAAAGAACTAACAAAAGTCGTTATGGATATTCCGTAAGTATATTACTATAGTTGGGATAAAATAAAACTCGTATGATGGGGAAAACGGGCGACTGCAGGTTGCAATTTAATTAGTATTAATTGATAGGCGTGATTTTGCCTTGAAATAAAAACTTATTTCTGATCCTTGGAGTGGAGTTGGACTGTGGAGGGAGACAATTAGTTCCGTTATTTCTCAGTATAATAATAGTTTGTCGTTTACGTCAGTCGATTCCCTTCCCTGTACCCCCTCGACGTTTCTCGACTACACGTATTGTTGTCTGCATTGACATTGGAATGTTCGTGATTGAAGCGAAGGCTTCAACGTTTCGTTACTCTTGGAAAGGGTTTAATAACCCTCCCCCCCCCCCTCTCTCTCTCTCTCTCTCGGTGAAGTCACATATTACAGAAAGCTATACAGTCCATTGTTTCCGAGGTAGTAAACGTTGCGGTGCGGCATTTATGCTTAAACGTATGCATAGATCATTATTAGACATATTCTTCCTGCTCATCTGTAACGTCAATCAATCCTTCCACTTTCCGTTCGCCGGCATGTCTGTAACTTCAATACAAGAAACGCATTCTTCGAAACCGTGAGACGTAATATACGATTTCCTCCGTGATGTACTGCTGCATAGAATCTTACTTGGAAAACTACGTTACTTTCTGAGTGCAACAGTAAATTGGTTTCCTTAAACTGCAGAGGCTAAAGCATTTGACTCTTGCATCGCTCGTTAACCTTCTTTCACTCTCACTCAAAGATACGTCCTTACGTCACGACTTGTAGGTCGAGAAAATCTTATGCTCTCATCGTGTCACTCAATTTTCGCAATTCGCTCTTCACTTACGACTTGATTATTCGTCAGCGTTAAATACGGCGTAACTGTGGTAATAGTATCAGAATATTCTAAGCTGAGAAATAATATATATATTTTTAATATTGATTTCAAGTCTCATCAACAGCTCAGGTTATTAACGACTAATTAAGGAAACTCATTTTGTCTTGTCGGGGGCCTCATTTTACGGGTTTTCCCTCACGCACACAAACATCCAAGCCCTCGCCCCGGATTCGAACCCGGGACCTCTGTGATGTGAGGCAGTCACGCTGATCCCTACACGACTGGAGGTCGGCAAATAATATTACACACATCAGAAAAGGCATTTTTACGTGCTATAAAACTAAGAAAATTAAAAAAAATCACCAGTGAAAGAATTGAGACAGCAAGAATGAATCGATCTTAATTCAATGAGAGTGATGCAAAGCGCTTTGTTCAACTTTTGGAACGTTATTTAAATTATTTTGCAGACTTTTAACTAATAATCTGGAGACGAACAGAGGTTCTTTGCAGTTCGGAAGTTTTTTCCATTTTTTTTTCGCATCTCATTACTTAGTACTCCACTTTTTTTTCCCCTCATACTTCTAAAGCCTTCGTCTTTTTCTCTTGCACGGTCTTTCATTACTAAAACTTTTCCTACAGACACTAATCCTACATTAACGAAATGACTGTTGAGGATATTGTTGGAGTGTGAGTCTCTATTCGATTTCCGTCGATTATTCAAAAATTTCTAGCTAACGATCATGCCCGTACCGTTTAAAACGAAGCGATTTATTTCACCTATAACAACGCTGAAATTCTCATTATTGGTTTCTAAGAATAATGCTGCAGCATCTTTTCCCGCTGTCGCACATAAATTTCGGTCATTTAATTGAATTGGCATACGCGGCTGAAGGATAGATGAGATTCCTCGGACGTGTTGATGGATGGGCTGCTGCTGATGCAAGTCCGTATCATACTTTCAAATGGTTCCAACGTCTACCATCCAGATAAAACAGCTATCCAATTCTTTCCCGCTTCGGTTTCGCGATGTGGTTAAATGTTGGAAGACTTTGCAACTATTTGTTTGGCGAAATGCGGAATTCTGGGAGGCCGATCGATCTAACTTTCGCCCATTTTCATTTGTGCCTGGCTTATGGAGAGAAGTTCTTTTGTTTTAAAATTCATTTGCGTAACTAATCGCCATCGAGACTAAGCGAAGCCAACGTTTATAAGCATATATGAACGAGCCCAGCGCCCCTCACTTATTGCGTGTCGGGAACAAAAGGTTTCAACGTTCGCGTCCATAAAAACTAATGAAAAGTCTTCAGAATATAAGGTGCTCATTAACAGATGACTAAGTCATACTTTGTCTCGTAATGGGTACACTAAATTGAGCTTCAGTCGTCGAGAAGTTTTGTTTTTGCTGTTATTTCCTTAAAGTTTCCACGCAACTACTAAACTAGACACTAGAAATTAGGTGACTGAAAGGTTTTTCTTTGTTGACAATAAGAGTGGCTCAAGCCATTCCCGCTATTTATAGAAAATTTAACTGACTTCTTTCTATCACTGAACGTTAACGCAAAAGTCCCACATTTTGCAACGAGGTAGGTTTTCTCACACTCTTAATTTACTCTGACTCACTATTTATAATATAAATTGGTTTCTTGCTAATGTCGAGAAGAAACGATCTGTTAGGCTGCCAATAATATACCACCCCATAGTTTATGGTCGAAAGTAATAATTTTCTACACTACTTACGAATTTCTGTAACAGTGAATTTATTATAAAACAATAAATACGTATTCGGAGCGAATGAATTTCCTAGAAATGTTCCGTACTCGTCACAAAAATAAAGCGACCCTTCCCTAAGCAACACGCAAAACACCTTTCGTTCGTAATGATTATTTGACTCCGATTGGTTGTGAAAGAAGATCACTGCTCCCATTGCTAGTTGCGTAACAAGTAATGAACTTTTCGCATAGGGTTTTCAAAACGAAAATTCACTTGCCTCCCTTGTTCTTAAATATATACATCATAAATTCCCGCACAACGAACTTCACTTGTCCAGTGAGAGACTCGTAAATTACTGTTTTGTTATGAGTTACAAAATTTTGGAAGTTATAGCATTTTCCGAGTGGATTTAAAAATAGAACAAGTGAGGCAACATTATTCTAATTGAGAAACTGTGCGCAACGTTTATTACCCGTAAAAAATCCTTGTAATGCCACGAGCTATTTCCGTTCATAGAGTCAGAGTGGAATAAACACTCAGAACCTTGAGTCTATCCGTGTTTTACTCAGCAACAAGGGCTGCTCAGTTTTTGTGACCAGAACTTGAACAGTGTTTCTTTTTGTTACATGTGTTACAGTTAAATCATTCAAATTTCTATTTTCACATCAGGAAGTTAAAAAAACGTTCTCATAAAAACCTCCAATGCAGGGTTTGCTTAATTTTTAATCGTTTCATACAGCCTTCAAGAACTGGAACCTTTATTGAAAATTTAAACATACGGTTTACGTCAAATACGTAAATTTAACTCTACATTTTTGTGACAGGCATTTAGCAAATGAAAACTTTCCGTTTCAATTCGATAGAAGGGTATTTGTTGGTTAACATCAGCGTTGATTCTCATTTGAGTTTTATGTACATACAATAAACATGTATAAATCTGTGTTTCTAGGATAAAGTCCTTGGGTTGTGTGAGTACTATACATAATTCATCGTGGTTCGAAACGTTTACCTTTAGTCCTAAATTATTAAATATCTGCTTCCGTTTAAAATTAATTATGCTACCTACATTTTCATCTTTGGCTACTACACAGGCCGAAAGGCCTGAAAACAAAATGTGTTTCCAGCTATTTAGTTATCCTTATATCAATATATAAAGATCGTTTTATCGCTCGAACTGAGCTGCTAAATAATAATTAAGCGAATCTCACTTCTACCGTCACACAAGAGCGTTTAGAATATGAGAGTGATATCAGGTACGAATCGTTTGCGAATGGAATAGTTTCTGTAATCCGGATGCTCGATCGGAACTCAAATTGGAAACTACTCCGACAAACAGGAAATCTACATGTAATTTCTAGTTTTCAATTTATTTTTCTACTTACTGATTAAACTTTCTGGATGCTGTATGAAATTATTTTAGCAGGATCGTGAGTAATATCGGTCATTGTTGTGATCTAGTAACCTTTGCAGAATAAGACTAAAAAACACTGGTTCCGATTCCAGTGGTAGTTGTCACATATGCAGTCAACTGAGCGTCGTTGTAGCCTACCGTGAGCAAAATTGTATGAATTAATAGCAGCAACCAAACACTTTCCTGAATGCGCACATGCAAAATAAGTTTGAAGATCGAATCGATTTCAAATCTCCCCCTTCACGGTACGCAAAAAAAAAAATTGGCCGAGGACGACTGCTGATATCTTGTGTTTACAATCAGTCCTGCTGAGTCGGCGTTCACATCAATTGTCATTCAGTAATTGTTCTCTTCAACGTGATGAATGATTCAGTGCGGAGCGTTGCGTCAGTGGAGCACCACAATTAGCCTGCCTACCTTCCAAGGTATCTGTTTCTAACAGCCGTTGTTGTATTCTGACAAACAAGATATGCGTTAGAGTGGGGCGATGCGGAAAACATGCATTGTGCAGCTTGACATTTACGTCCAGCGTCACCGTAACTATCAACATCATCAAACGTGTATTCTACCAACTGTACTGTCTCGTCCTGTACTGCTCAATGACTGAATAACAATGACACACGATATCAGCAGTCGCCCTCAGCCCATTTTGTTTCCGAACCGTGAAACGGGAGATTTGCAATAGATTCGATCTTCAAACTTATTTTGCATCCCAATGGCACATTTTCGGACACGGTTTCCTTATCAAAACTTTATCTCCTATGTCCCCTCTAGAACCCCTTGAAGTCTGTAATAGGAATTATGAAATACCCTGTATATGGGGAAAATTGTTGCAGTTCGTGGTTTGAACTGTTGTACACCAAAACGCACTTATTTTAAAGATCCAAAGCGCGCTTGGGAAATACACCTGGAATTTAAGTTAGTGCTTGAAGATGAATACAAATCCATCTTCACAAAGGAACTATAATTTCAATCGTAAAATAGGCCCAACGAAAATAATATGATGCATTTGTTTCTGATCGTAAGAGAACGGAACTGTTTGTCTACGAATTTCTTCTGTAAAAATAAAATAAATAGTAATAAGGACAAGACAGTGAAGTTTTGTCATTGCACTCACAGTAATGGAAAATTAATAGTAAAGGTTAGGTAGAGAGTTAAAATATAATGTAACTATTCTTTCACCTAATTTATTGTTTATTCATATTCTTTTGTTTTTCCTCATTTAACTGATGTTCATTTTATATATTTTAATAAAAATAGAGTATATATTTTTAAGATTTAAAATAAACTATTTTTTAATTCTTCAAAGAACATATTAATAATTATAAAATAAGGTATACAATTTATCCAACACGACAAATACGTTTGGCGTTTATATTTAATTGAAGAACTTATATTCTCAGGAAAGCCTTGAGCTCAACTATTCTTCAAAGAACATATTAATAATTATAAAATAAGGTATACAATTTATCCAACACGACAAATACGTTTGGCGTTTATATTTAATTGAAGAACTCATATTCTCAGGAAAACCTTGAGCTCAACTATCTATGGTTGGAATTTAATAGCTACAATTTTTAACGATACCTACGTTTATACGTCGGAAATAGACTTTCAGGCAATTCTGTGGACGACGGAGGGTCCTACTCAGCCCGGAAGGCAGGGTCAGAACTGGCCAAAATCCTCCACAGGTGCAGGTGTGTCCAACTACTAGTAACTCACGTCTCACTGCTCTAATGTAACTTGCTAATATTAACTATCATTCTTCCCGACTTCATTATTCGATATTACGAATGAGAATATGTGTTCTTTTATGCATAATTATCGAAGTATGAAAATTTGGGATTAATTGTCTTTATATCTATGAACCATAAAGTAAGATATATAATATCTAAATATGTCGAACTTTTGACTTCATATGATTCTCAAGCTGTGCAGCTAAGTAAATAGAAATCGTTCTCTAAACGTAATCAGCGTTTTTGTACCTTTTCCGTAACTTACTTATTATTTGATATTTCACTGAGATGTTTCTATGGAATGAATGATCTCGCGCCCAAACAGCAGAACAGAAACTTGGTGTCAAGCGTAAACAAAACTGAACGCCCAGAGTACGTGCATGAAGGTTGTGTGGATGTGTTAGCCCTGAGTCTGAATACAATGAGCCATTCGTCACGCTTCAGTATACAGTTGTGTCACCGGCAAAATCGCCAGAGTGGAAATCGGAATCCTGATCCCTGAACAAGACATGCAATATAACTCCTCCAGGATATCTAAACGCCAATTAAACACTAATAATAACGTAACGTAAAGTACAAATTGATATCTCATTACGTCCAGCTTCGCCGTAAATTATCAAACGTGTATTCTACCATCCTGTACTGCCTCGTCCTTGTACTGTTCAATGATTGAATGACAACTGATGTGAACGCCGTCTGAGCAGAACTGATAGTTAACAAAAGACACTCGATATCAACATCCGCCCTCTGCCGATTTTGTTTGCATACCATGAAGCGGGGGATTTGAAATCGATTAGATCTTCAAACTTATTTTGCATTCAAATTGCACATTTCCGGACCTGCGTTACTTATCAAAACTTTATCAACTGAGTCCGCCTCTACGACACATAGACGTCTGTAATGGGAATTCCGAAAAATTATTAGTCGTTTCTCTCAAAATTGTCCTATATTTCTACGAGACAGATTGGTTGGAGGGATGCGCAGAAATAAGCGACTCCATTCCCCGTCCACGCCGGCCATTGACATCGTTAACGTGTGTCCTGTGGAGTAAATTATTGAGATTAAACATTGCTTGAAGAAATTTAGTCAGTTCGGAAGGAATCTCTCTGCTTATTTCCAGCACACGGCCGCCTTCCAAGCTGCGTCGGGTTATACCTTGTAACTGCTTCAGGTTTTCTGAAAGAGCAGGTGAGTCTTATTTTCCTCATCGATAACTTCCGATTAGGAAATATTTCCACAAATTATCCTGGAAAATGTAATAATGAGGTAGTATCATTGGTAATAATTGGTTTTTTATGATGTAGTGTTCAATTTACAGACAAAACCCAATCATGAAACTTAGAAGCACGTCGTTTCATCCACTATTGAGGATCTCATCAGGCTCTGAATATGTTCTCGGCAAGTGGAAGAAACGTTGTGCTTCTAAGAAATATAATTAAGTTTCATCTGGAAATTGGTCAGTGCTTCATCAAAAGCTATTGTTTATAAGACATATAACGTCATTTTGGTTATAATTCATATCAAGTTGTGCAAATCCGAAGATTAAATATGATTAAAGTTCACCTATAATTTGGTTATGATTCAACGGGATACTTTCCTGATTTTCTAAATTGTTCTTGTTTCTCTTTGTCTAGTTTTTGTATGGAAGAGTTGTGAAGGTAGAGATTGTTGACAATTCCAATACATGAGCCATGAAGCTCGAAGTTTTTCTTCTCTGCTTATTTTCTCTGCTTTAAGCAAAAGAATTAAAATTTGACATTATTGTAACCAATGGAATTAGAGGGACGGTTAAGTGTTTTAGATATGAAGATACATGAAAGATACAGAAGTGTGTTCAATTGAGCCAGACTTAACCAGGCGCATAAGATTTTTTGTAGATTTGGAAATAAATGACCAGACTTTACCAAGCGTATAAGATTTTGGGCTCTGAAGGTTTGGAAACATTTGACAGATCCCTTCTCTTACTACACTACATCAACGACAAAAATTGCGGTTTTCAACTGCTAGTGAAGCTCAAGAGTGAACATTGGACTATTTTCGCCCGTTGTGAGCGAAACTTCTTGCTTTCATATCCCATTATTTTCTGAAGAATTCTCTCATAATCCAGAAAACTATATAATATTTTCCCAGAGTAGAAAATCCCAACAAGTCTTCACCGTAAGTCAACAGTATGGTCAAATGTATTTTAAGGGCCAAAGTTTAGAATCACCTCCAAAATACGATACTTTATTGAGATTCTGAAGAGCAGTGAAGCAGTTCCTGTTTTTAAAACAGTAATGACCTCGAAGTATGAAGTCAATATAATGACAGGGATACCAAACAAACACGTCTGTTGTTTTAGAGACCATGATGACAAGCTTCCTGGTGTGACGAGACGCCTGGTCCTGACCAACACGGATCCAGAGTGGCTGAAATCTATGGAAAAGGTTGTACCTAAAACAATCTGCAGATTTCATGGATACCCGTGGGAACATGGTTTATGAGAGTTGCGACCTCCGAAACGCAACCGCGAATAGTTAATTGGATTTTGTGCTGGTTCCAACATATAAAAGAAGAACTTATTAAATATGGTCGAACCCGTGGTGTCGGAGAAGACGTAGAACATTTAAAATATATATATATATATTAATAAGGTAAACGAAATAAACCCGATAAACTTAGAAAGTGGAATGTCGTATATCTGCTTCATCAGGTCCTGAAGAAACGTGCTGTTTCGTAATATCTACAATGCATGTACCAGGTAGTGTCAGCACTTCATTAATTAATATATATTTATTATTATTATTTCAGTATTAAAAATACTGGCACGTCCCAATAATTCAATACTAGATAAAATTCTCGGGTCTCAACCCGGGCCAATTATTGGTTAACCTGATGACGATGGCGGAGCTTGCCGTCGAAACGTTGTTATTCAACAAACAATTGGTCCGGGTTGAGACCCGACAATTTTATCGAGAACAGATTCACCGGGAAAGCCGTCGCTCTCTAATTCAATACTGTTTTTATATGGGAATAATCATGGTTTTATAAAGCAGAAGTGTGATTTCCAGTACATTTCTTTTTGTTCATGTCCGTTTGTTTCCTTTTCCTTGTAATAGTTATTTTACAGTAATGGTTGAATCTCTGTAATGCAATTTGGAACAAACAATGTGTCACTGAATTATGTAGCACATGTATTTAATTTCAATGATCATGTGAGAATAGTAAATTAAATCGTAAAATTCAAATTATATAATTGGAAGGAAATTAAGCTCAAATAATGGAACTGTTTCATTTCGTTCTTCGTTTAATTTGGAACTTCCAGTCCTTAGTGACACATAATTTTCTGGGGTAATTCGTCTGGAAAAGAGAAAAATTTTATTCTTAAAAAAAAGTTGTGTTCGACTTAATTGTCCAGGTTCTCGAAGAAGGGGGCTTTTAAAAAAATTAGTCATTTTATCAGTTCAAAAAAAATTCAGGCTTTTAATCTTGAAAGAAAACCAACTTATTCAGACTAGGTGAAACAGTCATTTATACAGAAATGACATCATTACAGTTGTACCACTATATTTAATAAGTTCCTAGGCAATATTAAAAATCTCAAAATATAATGTGACTTAAAATATGAAAAAAAAAATTATTTCTTAACCACTCCTACTGGATTAAGGAATTTACAGAATGAGAAGTATGTGGAAATAAACTTTCTGTAAATTATATTATGACATATCTAGCCAAAGAAACGAATTATATTCGTGGGATGTAATAAATAACAGTCGGCTATTATTCTAATTTCTGTACAAATCATAACTCACTACACACTTCTGAAGCTCAGCTTCTGTTTAGGGTCTTTACACTAATGTAACGACTAATACTGTATCACTTAAATCGCTTCTGTGGATGATTTTCAGCTAAATTATGGAAAAGTTGTTGCTCTTCAATTTTGCCCTTTTTACTTTATTAATTTGCATTTTCTTTTATATGTGGTTTTTTATGTTTATATGAGTTGTTTTACCTTTCTTGTGTGTGTGTAGTCTTTATTCCTCATTTGTGTAGTTTCATATGATTTACTTCATTGTTGTGTTCATTATCTATATATGAAATATTTTTGACTTATCCGATTATCCTCAGTAGAAACAATAAATAAATTGAAACCTTTTTTTTTCAAGCTATTTTTGGTCGCCATATCATTTGTATTAACCGTTGTGAATATTTAAACTTTAATTTCGCTTTCCATCATACAGTAGAACGCATCAAGCTAATCTCGATGAGAATGAGAAAATATCAGCTCGAGTCATACCCAATCAATCCGCTTCTTTTGTAGTGCGTTTGTGTTGAATGCTTCTTCACCGGGCTCGAGCGACATGGAAACGACTTCCTAGAATTTTTGTTTGAGGGAATTTATTATGCACAGCTGCATGCGTGGCTTCTACGAAATCCGAAAACACAATATCCGGCTTGAAACGTAAACCTATACTTGTTATTTTTTCAACAAGAGCGTCAAACTAGACTGAGTTGGAGGAAAAGCCGATCGGTATGAAGCTAACGTGAAATTATCTTATATTCAACTGTTGCGATTTTTCATCTTCATGTTTATGTGTTTATATTTTCCATTCGTGTATTTTCCTATTCGATATTAAAAACAACAGCCTATTAGTCAGAAATTTTATTTATAATATAATATATATCAAACACAACGTTTCGTCACTGATTGGGACCTCTTCAGGTCAATTACAATTAAATTAATTTATTATTCTTCATAGGAAATTTTAAACTAACCGCACGTTACAAATTTGTTAATCCAAATTTTGTTATTAAATTTTTACTGAATTTAATTGTAATTGCACACATGAAGAGGTAGCAATGAGGGATAAATCGTGGTGGATTTTAAATATATTTTCAGTTTGATAATAATTTTTTTCTGATTATTAATTTGGAGTCATTGTCTAAAATAGATGCATTTAGAATTATTTAATTCTACACAATGTTGAGTAATTTGGTGGTCTAAAATATTCTTTTTCTAGTAATGAAAGACCTTTTAGTGTGGCCGATATAACACAAGGCACAATTTTTAAGTTTGGAATATATTGACAGTAACTCTAGTCTGTAAATTAGGCCAAAGTTTTTTAATATTAACATCAAACGTTTAAAGAGTCGTCCAACCTTCAAAAACATTTTTTGTAGTCTTGTACTTGCAAATCGGTAGTTATGGCGTGAATTATAATTTATTAAAGGAAAATTTAAGTCGACAAATTTCTAACGTGTGGTTTATTATTATTAATTTTCTACTTATGCATGGCCTCAGCGCGTGTATCTTATTTAATTTAATTAATTATCCATTTGTGTTTTTGGGGGGTATTTAGATAAATTATCTACAATTATAAACGGTGTAGTTCAAATGTTATTTTTAAAATAATTAAAAATTTCTAGAGAAATTAAAAATATCAAAAATAAGTTGCGAATTTCTAGAAATATTTTTCAATAGCTTCTTCCGACATTTTGGTATCTCTAAACTGACCCTTCGTCTATTTTTCAGGATGCACTCAATTAGATGTTTAGAGTCACTGCAGTCGATCACTGGTGAAGATAATGAAAATATAACCGCTGATTGAGTCGAGAAATCTGGCATCTGAAATTAATTGAAGGTGTCAGCATATTCAGCATGAAATTGTTTATAAAATTATCTACAGATTTCATGGATACCCGTGGGAAAGCGGCGGAATTGATTATGAGAGTTACGATCTCGTAAACTCAACCGGGTATTGTTAGATAGATATTTCCTCTGTTATACTTCCTCGAGCCATTTGCTAACCTCAATAAATCACAAGCAGAAATGACTTTCCCGAGAAGCAGATTAATTCGCTCTCACCATATCAGAAATAGGAGTTATGAAAGCATAGCCTAGATTATTCCGCGAAGCAATTGACGCCCCAAGTCTTGATTGAAATATTCTGGATTTAGTGACGAGCCAATAGGAGCACATGTGCAGTTTTAATGTTTCCTGGGTTCTATGGGCCATTTTCAGTAAATAGGTAAATAGATGTTCCTTCTGACAGTCTAAATTGACATAAAAACAAATATTTAAATACGAATAAGAGAAACAGGAGTATTGTAAAGAGTGAAAATAATAAAGAGGCAGATTATCGTGGATCTCTGCATAGAGGTACCACTAAAAAAAATGTTATATATATATATATATATATATATATATATAATTTTTTTGTTAATGTCTGATGCTAACAGTCCTGTGTGGCGAACGTTTATGGCCTGGCTTGTCTCGAATATAAAGCTTCTGACCTCAGTCCCGTGACACGATGTCGGGAGTTTGCACGTGACGATCAATGAGGTGTGAAAGTCTGAGTTGTCAGCAAAGGGCGAAAGTGGATACGTGAGGGGATAGGTCCTTGAAAGACGCCGCGGGAAGCCCTGTGAAGAAGAAATTTGGATTTCAAAGACGGAATTTATAATTCCGATTGGGCATTCACCGCGATTGTGCGGTGGTTTTGAGGAGTGGCTTTCGCGCACTTGGCTTTTAAATGAACTACTAGAGGCGTCGAAAAGTGACAGAAAGCCGACGCAAAGTGATAAGAGATAAATAGATAGAAAGTTAAGGAACATTCTTTGGAAACTTTGAAACCACAAGTTATGCAGCAACAGAAGCAGTTTATGTGACACGTTTTGCGTATGACGTCGGGACATTTTAATCTTGTAACTCAAAATAACCAACCAGCCCATTTCCTTTGATAAGATTTTCAAATCGTATTTATGTAGATGAATAACTTTTCTTTGAGATTTTAATACTGTTCCTTAAGGGCAATGGTATAGTCCACTAAAAATATACCAGAAACAAATACAAATTTCTGTTGTATTAATTAGGATTAGATAAGCATATCTCATCATCATTAAGTATCCAATGTCGTAAAAAGCTGTGCGTTTCAACAAAAAACAGCTTTCATAAATCTAAGATCACTTTTTCAGGGACAGCACATTTTTTCCTTTATTTACCCGAGAACGTACAATTTTTTTTTTATGAGATTCCAAGATATCGCATATGAATAACTCGTAAAGTTACCATCCAAGTGAACGTTTTCCTTTCGTTGTTCAGGTTGTCATAATTAAACTCAGCGACATCCTTAAGCCCAGATTTGGCTACAATATCGATCGTATTCGCGTTGTTTTCATGTAACGGCCCAACCAAACCCCACCCCTAAGCGATAGGGGTTGAAATTATACACAGAACATCTAGAGAAACATTATGAATTTAATTGACACCGAAAAATATTTATTCATCGCATATATCGACCGTTTAACGTGTTTGAAAATTTCTACCCCCTTCCACCCCCGCATTGGGGATGTAGTAATGAAACTCAGTGACATCTAAAACCCAAATTTTACTTGAACCTCTATTGTTTTCACGTTATTTTCTTGTAACGCTGCTCCACCCCCACCCCTAAGGGTGCTCCTTTCTCATGTAGTAAAGGGTTGAAATTATACAACGATAACATCAGTAGAAACACTATCAATCTCTCTGACATAAAAAAAAATATTTATCCGACTCAAATATCGGCCGTTTTAGCATGTTTGAATATTTTCATCCCCGCTTCTGGGGGTTGTAGACGTGTCTCACCCCGACAGTGTTCGTTCCTTTATCGCAAAGAACGCGTGAACGAAATTTGGTCCACGGGTGTACATATATATATATATATATATATATACATAATAACACTTTTATTTCTTAGAAGATTAGATTATTGAGTGCCAGTTTCTTTTAACTAATTGAAAAACTTTATGTTTAATTGAAAAATGGGATCAAACTAATGGCTCTATACATAAAATTTATTTTTTGTATTTATAGGCGTGGCATTAACGATAATTAAGAATTACATCAGAAGAAAAGTATTTTTTATTCCAAAAAGTTCCAAATTGTATATTATTCAAGGAATATAACAGCACGTCAACCTCATCTTTATATAGAACGTCCAAAATTGAAAAAAACCTAAATTCACCTTCATTTTTTATATATTTATTATTTACCCGTTAATGTGGTCAAATAGCGTTACTAAAGATTTCACCTTGCGTGAGTCAGATTGACATTTCAGATTTATTAAACATTGAAATATTCATAGGTGAAGAAGCTTGTCATTTTTTTAAAAAAAAAAGAGTTTCTGCGTACGCAGAAAGGGGCGAGTATTCCAGATCTTTGATTACATTTACTAAGTTAGGAATTCCGTGACACTTTTATACAAACCGTTTTTGTGGATCTCTCAATCGCGAAAGTTTTCCACGGCTAAATTCGGGAAATAAGAGAAAGCCTCCTCATCACGAGTCCTTTGAGTCGGAAAAACACGTGTACGTTTTTTGAGATCGTAATTCCCAATGGCAGTGTGGCGATATAACGTGGCTTTCCAATCAAAGCTGTTCGATCGATCAGCGATGTAGTAGTCTGATTTTAAGAAGTTTTCCGTTTCTGCGGACCGCTGCAGCTTATCTACACACTCAGACTTATAATATTCGGAACAAGATTAACCGGGGTTCCCATAGTCCAATTCACAGGGCAGCATCCTTGGCCCTCCAATATGCGACTTCCGACTTACCAACCTCAGTGGACGTAAACACAAGTACCTTTGAAGAAAAAGTTCTCGGGTTTCCACCTGGGTAACAAACAATGCGATTGAAACGCGACGTTTCGACGGACAAATGCACTGCCGTCATCTTCTAGGCTTCGCGTTTCAATCGCATTGTTACCCAGGTGGAAACCCGAGAACTTTTTCTTCAACAAATACACCGGGAAAGCCTTCGTTCTTTGACAAGTCCCTTTCCTGATGATACAGCAATACTGTCAACACACACAGACCCTGATACCGCATCACAGAATCTTCAAGCACATCTACTAATAATAGAGACCTGGCTAAAAGGATGGAAAATAAAAGTAAATTCATCGAAATCATCCCATATAACATTTTCCCTTAAAAAGGAACATTGTCCTATAGTAAAGCTCAACCAGGAAGAAATTCCAATAGGAAATACAGTAAAATATCTTGGTATTCACTTAGACACCAAGCTGAAATGGAGGGATCATATCAATAAAAATCAAAAGCAAATAGAATTAAAAACTAAATTATTAAACTGGCTGATTGGACGAAAATCAAAATTATCAGTAGAAACCAAATTACTTATTTAAAAACCAGTGATAAAACCTATATGGACGTACGGAATAGAACTCTGGTGATGGGCAGCCAAGGTTCACATCGCTATTATGCAACGAGTACAATCAAATATCCTCCGCACTGTTACAAATGCTCCCTGGTATGTATCCTACATCAGCTTACATACTGACCTCAATACACCGTATGTAGAAGAAGTCTTCAAAGATAAAAATCGTAAACATCATACAAAACTTGAAACCTGTCCCAATCGACTTCTAGAGCCGTTACTACAACCTACTGACAACCGAAGACTGAAGAGATGCTGGCCGATAGACTTCAATAGAAACTGAGGTGGCGTTGTTGGACCCTCACCTCACCACGACTTCAGTACAAGACACTCTTATTAAATTGTACATGCTATCAAATTAGCTTAAAGATCGTATGTAATCTGATTGCTAATCTTATAAATAAAAAAGAGTGTATGTATGTTTGTATGTTTGTATGTTTGTTTGTTTGTATGTTTGTTTGTATGTTTGTATGTTCGTTATACAAATCTACACCGGTAGAGCAAATTTCACCAAATTTCGTACACGTGTTCTTTACGACCAGGAAACAAACACTGTCGGGGTGAGACATGTCTACCACCCCCAAAAGCGGGGGTGCACGGGGGTTGAAATATTTAAACATGCTAAAACAGCCGATATTTTAGTCGGATAATAATTTTTAGGGGTCCAAGATATTGATGGTGTTTCTACCGATGTTTTCTGAATATAATTTTCATCCCCTACACCCTGGGGAAAGAGCACCCCTAGCGTTTGGGGTGGAGAATACAAATCTATACCGTTGGTTAAAATTTCACCAAATTTCGTGCACGTGTTCTTTGCGACCAGGAAAAAAACACTGTCGGGGTGAGACGCGCCTACCACCCCCAGAAGCGGGGGTGGACGGGGGTGGAAATATTTGAACATGCTAAAACAGTCGATATTTCAGTCGGATAAATATTTTTAGGGTTCCAAGATATTTATAGTCTTTCCACTGATGATATCTGAATATAACTTTCAACATCTACACCCTGGGGAAAGAGCACCCCTAGCGTTTGGGGTGGAGAATACAAATCTATACCGTTGGTTAAAATTTCACCAAATTTCGTGCACGTGTTCTTTGCGACCAGGAAAACAACACTATCGGGGTGAGACGCGCCTACCACCCCCTGAAGCGGGAGTGGACGGGGGTTGAAATATTTGAACATGCTAAAACAGTCGATATTTCAGTCGGATAAATATTTTTAGGGGTCAAAGATATTTATAGTCTTTCCACTGATGATATCTGAATATAATTTTCAACTTCTACACCCTGGGGAAAGAACACCCCTAGCGTTTGGGGTGGAGAGTACAAATCTACACCGCTGGAGCAAATTTCACCAAATTTCGTACACGGGTTCTTTGCGACCAGGAAAACAACACTGTCGGGGTGAGACGCGCCTACCACCTCCAGAAGCGGGGGTGGACGGGGGTGGAAATATTTGAACATGCTAAAACAGCCGATATTTTAGTCGGATAATAATTTTTAGGGGTCCAACATATTTATGGAGTTTCTACCAATGTTTTCAGAATATAATTTTCATCCCCTACACCCTGGGAAAAGGGCACCCTTAGGGTTTGGGGTGGAGAATACAAGTCTATACCGGTGGATCAAATTTCACCGAATTTCGTACACGGGTTCTTTGCGACCAGGAAAACAACACTGTCGAGGTGAGACGCGTCTACCAACCCCAGAAGCGGGGGTTGACGGGGGTTGAAATACTTAAACATGCTAAAACAGCAGGTATTAGATTTGGATAAATATTTTCGGGGTCAAAGATATTGATTGTGTTTCTACCGATGTTATCTGAATATAATATTCATCTCCTACGCCCTGGGAAAAGGGCACCCTTAGGGTTTGGGGTGGAGTTGCTTTACAGAAAAATAACGCGAATACAACCGAGTTTGGAGTCAAATCGAAGGTTATGGATGTCAGTGAGTTTACTTCGGATAAATATTTTTAATTGCCCATTTAACCCGAAAGGGTGGGGGTTGGAAGGGGAGATAAATAGTCAGTTCTTGCGCGTTCTTGGAGGAGAATTACGTGGATACTATTTCAACGGATTTTGTTGAAAATATAAATCCCTTTAGACATTAGCGGTGAGCTTGCTTAGGGCTGGGGGTGAGAATTGTCTATTATTCTAAAATTGCCAAAATGTTATGTGTTTATGGGTAAACTAGATTTATAGTTTTTCTACCGATGTGATATGAGTAAAAATTCAACACTTTCCACCACGGGAAAGTAGCAGATTTAAGGGTGGTGTTGTTCATACTATTTTAACCTATGTTGTTTCCATTAATAACGACGTTTAATCAAAAATAAAAGTGTTTCAGAACCATTGCTTTTTGTACTCTTTTAAAAAGTTTTTATATTATAAATTGTTATAAACATAATTTTACATTTATTCCGTAATTGAAGTTGTATTATTGTGAAGAAATAAAGCAACAAATAATCACGGACAAATAAATGTAACAAAAACTCTACATGCCAACGTAGTTTATAATTTAGTTTACTACAACTTCAATGAAAATATTATCCACGTAATCTACATTATTAGAACAATTGTTCTCAAAATCCTAAACCATATAAATCAATCCATTAATAATCACTTTTCTACCAGAACGAAAGGGCTTAATATAAATAATTATTACACTTAATCTTATATATAAAAATGAGTGTATGTTTGTATGTTTGTATATTTGTATGTTTGTATATTTGTATGTTTGTATATTTGTATGTTCGTTACACAAATCTACACCGCTGGAGAAAATTTCACCAAATTTTTTCGTACACGTGTTCCTTGCGACCAGGAAACAAACACTGTCGGGGTGAGACGCGTCTACCACCCCCAGAAGCGGGGGTGGACGGGGGTGGAAATATTTAAACATGCTAAAACAGTCTATATTTCAGTCAGATAAATATTTTTAGGGGTCACAGATATTTATAGTGTTTCCACTGATGATATCTGAATATAATTGTCAACCTCTACACCCTGGGGAAAGAGCACTCCTAGCGTTTGGGGTGGAGAATACAAATCTATACCGGTGGATCAAATTTCACCAAATTTCGTACACGTGTTCTTTGCGACCAGGAAACAAACACTGTCGTGGTGAGACGCGTCTACCACCCCCAGAAGCGGGGGTGGACGGGGATTGATATATTTAAACATGCTAAAACAGTCTATATTTCAGTCGGATAAATATTTTTAGGGGTCACAGATATTAATAGTGTTTGTACCGACTGTTAGGGTGAGACGCGTCTACCACCCCCAGAAGCGGGTCGGGATTATCAGTAGAGCACTTTTAGGTGTTGGGTGGAGGAACGCTGCAATAAAATAACGCGAATACAACCGAGATTGTAGTCAAATCCAAGGTTATGGATGTCATCCAGTTCAATTATAGCACCAAATTGCCCGTTTAGCCCCAAGGGGCGGGAGTGGATGGGATGGAAATTTTCTAACATGTGAAATCATCGATATTAGCGTGGAATAAATAAATGCCGGGACCATTGACGTTGATAGTATTTCTACCGATGTTGTTTGTAGGCATGATAGGGTTGGGGCTGGAGGGGATTTCCTTGAAAATAACGGGAAAACAACCGAGATTCGAGTCAAATCGAAGGTCATGGATGTCCCTGAACTTATTTATGACAATCTGGACAACGCGCGGGTATCGGCCGGGTTGGGATGAGTTACCGGCTGTTTTTTGCGTCGATTAAATATATTTCGGGATGAATTAGATTAATAAAATTTCCCTACATGTTCTCTGTGTATAATTTCAACCCCTTTCGGACTCATAAGGGTGCACCCTTAAGGGTGGGCGTGTAGTAGCATTACATAAAAAGAAACCAGAAACTATCGGGATTGTCACTGAGTTTAATTAATTTCCTTGAAAATAACGGGAAAACAACCGAGATTCGAGTCAAATCGAAGGTAATGGATGTCGCTGAATTTATTTATGACAATCTGGACAACGCGCGGGTATCGGCTGGGTTGGGATGAGTTGACCGGCTGTTTTTTCGTCAATTAAATATATTTCGGGATGAATTAGATTAATAAAATTTCCCTACATGTTCTCTGTGTATAATTTCAACCCCTTTCGGACTCGGAAGGGTGCACCCTTAGGGGTTGGCGTGGAAGTAGCATTAGATAAAAATAAACCAGAAACTATCAGGATTGTCACTGAGTTTAATTATGACATTAAACTTGACCGTTTAAGTCCCCGAAGCGGGAGTGGTCGGGGGTGTAAAATTTCAAACATGTTAAACGGTCGATATTTGCGATAATTATTTCCTGGGGTTAATTACTTTGAAAGTATTTATACCGATGTTGTTTGTGTATAATTTAACCCCTGTGAGGGGAGCAAGCTTAGGGGTGGCGTGGAGGTACGTTAAATAAAATCCCGCAAAAACAACCGAGATTCGAATCAATTCCGAGACTATGAATGTCGCTGAATCTAATTGTGACAACCCTGGGGGGGTAACGCGACGGGTTTGGGAGGTGTTGGGCGGGGGAATAAATTTTCAGACAATGTAATCGGCCGATTTTTGCGTGGAATACATTCTTTTTCATTATCGCATATTTGTGGGGGTGGTCATCTTCTAACATGTAAAAACGGCCGATATATTTAGTCAATGACTTCATCCGCCTTCGGCATGGGAGGTGAGCACATTTAGGGATAGGGTTTGAGGAGCTTTACATAAAAATAGCGCAAAAGTAACCAAAATTGGAGTCTTATGGATGGTTATAGATAAATGACATCTCGGGCAACGCCGGGCACCCAGCTAGTATCTAATAAATAAAACAGAGTGTTTATATATATATATATATATATATGTATATATATATATACACCGGTGGAACAAATTTCATACATGTGTTCTTTGCGACCAGGAAACAAACACTGTCGGGGTGTGAAACATTTACCAACCCCAGGAGTGGGGATTGACGAGGGCTGAAATATTCAAACATGTTAAAACAGCCGATATTTGTGTCTGATAAATAATTTTAGGGGTGAAAGAGATTGATAGTGTTTATACCGATGTTCTATGAGTATAATTTCAAACCCTCATATCATGGGAAAGGAGCGCCGTTAGGAGTGGGGCTGGACAGGTATTACAAGAAAATAACGGGAATACAACCGATATTGGAGTCAAATACAGGGTAACGGATGTCGGTGAGTTTAATTATGACATTCAAGTGGCCATTTAAAACCCAGGGGAAAGGGTTTGAACGGGAACGGAAGATTTCAAACAAGTTAAATGGTCGATATTTGAGTGGAATAAATAATTATCAGGGTCAATTACGTTGATAGTATTTCCACCTATGTTTTTTTTTGTAAAATTACAACCCTTTTCGGTATGAGAGGATAGCACGCATAGGGTCGGGGGTTGAAACATTCAAACAATCTAAAACAGTCGATATTTTAGGCGGATAAAAATTTTTAGGGGTTAAAGAGATTGATAGTGTTTCTACCGATGTTATATGAGTATAATTACTATTATTACTATTGTTTTCTATATCCAGATTGACTTATTATAACTACTTGACAAAATTCAGATCTAAATTTAGGCGTCATATTTATTGGAACAAATTAGGCTGTTTGTAAGCGAAGATAGGAAACCAGGAAATAAATTCATAAATTTAAAAACTTTTTCGACATAGATGCCGTGGCGTCTTCCAATGAAATTATTATCAATCCAAAAACGCTTTTTCTAACCCCAGACATCATTAGGCGTTCTGTAACAAATAATTAATCAGTTTATATTTCAAAAACACTAAACTTTCAGTCGTATTTTGTTAAATTTAAAATGGCGCGATTATTAAATTACTTAACAAAACGTCGCTATTTTCCGTGTATATCGCGTCACACAGTGCAAATAAAATTAAGGAGATTATTTTCAAATTAATTTCTATTATTATGCAACAACAATAATAGAAAACATAATGAACATTATCATACAAAATACGTCTTGGTTTTACAAGGCTCACCATGGCATCAGGCTCAATGCGGGCACAGTGTGTTATTTTTATTGGTTTTTAAATTGAAAATACGTAGTTAAAACCTGTGTTTTAATAGTAAAATAATTACATAACTAACGTAACAAATAATAGACCAATTATTACTTATCACACAATATTTGTTTATCATTTACTTGCTTTTAATTAACATGATTTATTATTCATTATAAAAAGCCAATTAATTGTGTTTATGGGTATTAATTATGGCCTTTAATTGAAAAGTTATGGAACAAATAATAATGATTGACTATAATTTTACATTTGTAAATATAGTAATTATTGATTTAAAAAATTAATTATGGAATATGAAAAAGATGAATATGGGAACGCAAAAATCATTCCGCATAAAAAAATTGATAAAAATAAATTAATTATTTAATTCGAAAATTTCTAATTTAAGTTCCACATTATTAATTTAATTTAGTGACTATCTAAATGTTATCGATTATTTATATATTCAAAATCATTTCTTCATTCCTCTCGGCTAGAGAGAAATAGAGAGACCAAGTAAGCAACGGCAGGCAGAGTTGTGCCGATGCATGTAAAATGGAGGAGCTGCTGCTTTAGGGGCGGTGCTTAGACTCGTGGACTGAGACACCTGCTCGTGGAATAAGACACCTTCTTTACTTCTACTAGCAACCCGCACGACAAAATCACGAAATCCCATACTAAAATTGAAACGCTTCAAAAAGGAGGCGCTCATGACATCTGTTGGGACTTGGTTCGTACTAACGACTTAACATGGGGTTTGATTTTCACGGAGCTCGATACATCAGGGGAGCAGACGGCCTTAGTAGTTGGCGAAGTTCTTGTCTACGTCACACCTGCCCCTTCTTCCTGCCTCGCCTTGGTCAGAGGCGTTTACCCAGAACTAAGCAAAATGGCGACGTTGTTCTCTGAATTACGCAGTGCGTTTTTCTTTTAATATTAATTATATTTAGTTAAGAGGAACATTTTTTAGTACAATAAATGACGCACTATAATTTTATATTCATTTTTAGAGGTTCAAGGCAATTAATTGTTTTTATCTTACAATCAATCAACATTTATGTACTGAAATATCTTATGACTGTTTTAGGGTTATAAATACTCGATTGTAATTAAATAATTCAATAAACCCACACTGCAGTTTCATTTATATAGAAATAAATAAATAAATTCGGCTGCTGTGCGTATTTTTTATTATTATTATTGTACATTTTCTATATCCAGATTGACTTATTATAACTACTTGACAAAATTCAGTTCTAAATTAAGGCGTCATAGTGGAACAAATTAGGCCGTTTGTAAGCGAAGATAGGAAACCAGAAAATAAACTCATAAATTTAAAAACTTTGTCGACATCGATACACGATCCAACGTGTAGGGGTGGAGGGCAGTTACAAGAAAAAAACGTGAGAACAACATAGATTCGAGACAAATCGAGGTTATAGATGTCACTGAATTTATATATGGCAACCTGGGTAGCGCGCGGAGTTGGTTGTGGGTGGGAGGGCTGGTCGGACGTGGGCGGGCGTAGAAATGTTCAAAAATGTTAACCTGTCGATATTTGCGCCAAATAAATATTTTTCGGGGTCAATGAGACTCATAATAATACTAAATAAATTCTGTGTATAATTTCAACACCTATGGGCATGGTATGGAAGCACGCTTAGAGGTGGGGTTTTGAGAAGCGTTACATGAAAATAACGCGAATAGACCAAGATTCGAGTCAATTATGGGGTTATGGATGTCGCTCAATTTCATTGTGAAAAAATTAAGTTTTGCTCGGGGTTGGACGGGGGTAGAAATTTTTAAACAATGGAACCGGCCGATAACACATTTAGTTGCGTTACATAAAAATAACGAAAAATTCGGGGGTTATGGATAAATGTCATCTCGGGCAACGCCGGGCACCCAGCTAGTAAAAATATAAAATAAAATAATTTTGGAGGCTTTGACGTTGGAAGAGAATAGAAAACATAATTAAATACTCGGAAACGCAACAATATTTTAATCTGGGAAGCAACGAACCTTGATAAAAAGCAGGGGCATAATGTTTGTGTAGTCTGGATGTAATCCGGTGTTTGGTCTTGGATAGTTAATATTCTCACCATAACAGTCGTAATTTAATACGTTACGATTAATTATCTGAGCAGCAGACATTCCCGGAAGGCAAACCACGCATACCCGTTAATGGAATTTTAGACTATCAGTGCTGAATATGTTGCATTCACGTCTAGCTGACCTTACCAGCGGGGATCAAGATGTTGTAAAAACGGTTTCCTTCGACTGCGCTCGCTCAGGGAAAAAAATATTGACATTTACGATCATATAATTCACGCCTGTTTAACTTTTTATCCTGTTACTGCTGTTCGTAAGTCACGCAACGTTTTCTGAATACTTGGAAGTTCCTCTTTCAGTAACGTTGAAATATTTCCCGTCAAAAACGACGAATGCCAACTTAATGAGGAAGTGTTGACCAGAACAAAGGTCGTCAGTTTACATGAACCGTACTGGATTATCTAAACGTTCCATGTCGTCTGCTACTGTTGTCCAAACTGTCAACAACTAATTTCCCACATAATCTCTTAGACTTATTCAACAAGGTTCGCTCCATACGTCTTAGCATACCTTGAGTTTTGATAAAATTCACTTAAAAATGACGTCATTTTGTCTAAGTTAACTCCCAGCAATGCCAGATTATAGTATTCAGGTATTGCATTGATTCACCTGGTTACTTGGAAACATTTTCTAAATCTGAGTGTCAAACATATTCGTCATCAATATTTTTAATTTGCAGGTTAGGTTCTGAGCTGAGTTTCTGAAACACTTGCACGGTCGGCAATTTTAGACGTCAGGATGTCCTGATTCTTGATTGACAGTTTATGTTCCACGCCTTTTGATCTCTATTCCTGAATTTCTGTTGACGTCTTCATATGTTCTCCAGGTCCATAATTGCGGAATCCGGAGGTATTTGACACTCTTTTCTAGTTACATATGGCCACGGTCGCTGTACTTCCACCCTGGTTTGCATGTTGTGTCAATCTAGCGTTCAGGTTTCCGGTTAACTTTTCACGAGTCTGATAGCTAGCGCGCTTCGCGTATTAATCCAAACTCTGGGGTAAAGGATAAATTAGAAATTAACGCCAGGAATGGTGGTACGGGATTGCTGCACTCTCAATTACCAAGATCGAAGTTCCCCGAGGGCGTGTACACGTTAACGACTCTGTGAGCTGCTATTAATCGCACCATAATGCAATTTGACGGCATGCGCTCCCAAAGGAATTTTTAAACCCACTTAATGGAAGGACAGGTATTACATTTTGCGAAGTCAGTTGTATACGCAAAATTCCGGGCAAACCTTGTCCAACACTTTTGTTTTCTCCAAGTTAATTCTGAGCCCTTTCAACTTAATTACGGTGCTACCTTCCATGATTTCTTTCTTTAATTCATTGCCCCTTTTCGGATGAATCAAACGATGGTCGATCCAAAAGTATGCCTCCTGTGTCATTTGAGCTGTCCTCTACACAAATCAATAATTCAACATACTCAGCATGCATCTGTAGACATTTGCGTCACCGTTGAACCCAATACATCAGAACCAGTTTGGAAAAATTCAGGGTTTTGAGCCATGGTTTTTAAAGATGTTTTAACCTCATCCAAGTCATTGAATCCGTAACCACGTAGGTTGTCTTTCATAGGTCCAACCCGATAGAAGTCAGAGAGGACGTGCTGATGACGTGATTAGACGCGTTATAGTTCACGATGTTGTTGCTACATTGAACGTCTCATATCTGCTCAAGGAATAACTGCTGACATATCACATATTTATGGTTCCCAAACTATGGTCTGTCAAGAATCGGAGGAGGCGAGTAGAAGCGTGTGAAGATCTTCTTTGAAGCGGATCAACAGGACTTCTTCAAAAATTGGTCACTGGTGATGTAACCTGAGAGTACATCCGTGACCCAGAGAGTAAATTGCAGTCCAAGGAATGACGACACAAAGGTAAAAACACTTCAAGATACAGATCAGCAGAGAAAGTTATGACATCAGGGTTTCTGGACACCAAATCCTGATTTTTTCCAAATTGGTTTGGATACCTGGGTTCAACGATGGCGCAAATGTGTACAAATGCATTGTGACTATGTTGAAGGACAGTTCAGTCTATGATCTGTACTGACCCCGTTGTTATATCTTCATTATTAATTATATATTAATAATTGCTGACATATTGGCTATATTGTTTATTGAGTTATTAAATGATAACTGTCAGATTATACATTAATATGAAACGTTATATCATTGTGGAATAGAAAGTTAGATTTCATATTTAATGGTGGATTTAATTGTAATATGATTAACCGGGGTTCCTTTTGTCCAATTAGTAAATGTGAAATTTTGTAGAGGACTGAAGAGAGAAATGGAACCTAAAACATTATTAAGTACACGGAAAGGCACCAATATTATAATCTGAGGAATATAATACCTTGTTGAGGAACACTGTCTGGATGAAATATTCTAGAAACTAAACTGGATGGAAGAAAATTACATCATTTGATTTACACACGGAACTGCTGAAGTATTAAATATTATTACAGGAATAGGATAGGCAGTTCTTAAATAAATATTGTTTCTTAAAAAAATTGCTTAACGAATATGAAGAGTCAACAAAATATATCAGAGGATGAAGTGAAGGCCATTTGATAGATGAAAAAAAAAGGGCACCACGAAGACCAATCTCCTCTAGAGGAGAATGGACAAATATCAGCCGGAAAAATATAGTTACTCTGAAAATGTGAGGAAAGGAAAATAAATCCTCTGAAGTAGGTTAAAAAAGCTCATAAAAAGAAATAAATGTTATGAAATTGAAGATTAATGAGCGTGAGAACTGCTGAATAAATAACATTTATTGTACATATTAATTCGTTGGACCACTTAAAAACACGAAATCTTACATAAATATGTATAATATATTGTTGTATGCATAAGAAGTTTCATTTCCAGTCAGCCTCTGGAGATAAAATGGTGGACGTTCCCAAACTTTAATTTTGTTCTCATTTCACGAGTAAATGGTGAAACCAATGTTGATGAAATATTATATTATTGTTATACAGAGGCGTAACAATGTTTTTAAAATACCAATCCGCCAAATTAAGAGTAAATGTCGTAGTTGCAACCTGATTTCAACTGCTTTGGCAGAGATTTGGTTCGCATTAAGGTGAAAAAAAAGTTGTAATCCAGCACTTTAAAAAAGTTAAAACTGAAAATCCAGCCTGCCAAATTTACTTTTGTTTTTAATAATCATGAACAGTTGAACGAGATATTTGTTGTCAGGAGTAGACGGATGTAAATCAAGTAACGTCTTGTAGAAAAATAGTTGACACATGCTCTATAACATCAATAATTCACAACGTCAGTAACAATATTTCAGTCTTTGGTAATGAAACTTAGTTTTGCCGCAATGTGCGAACCTTTGTTGTTTTCAAGCAACAGCGCTGTGGTTGATTGTTTCTTTTTGCCTGGCCGTAATGGCCGTCTAGCGATAAAAGGCGACGGGTCTGCAGTCGTAGCAGTTGTCGGGCAGCAGGAGGAGACGGTGGACGGTCCACGGAGGGCGCTGGGAAACCAACGGGACCAAGTAATAGTCCTCAATATTCTCTTCTACCATAATTATAAGATGCGACTTTCATTTATTGATCATTAAGAGCTGACAACAAAACTAATTCTTATGTTTCACGTCATAAAAACTGCGAGTCTTTAAATGTGTTTCCTTGCAATATTATTAAATATCATTTAAATTAATATAATAATAAATAAATAATCTGAACTATAGTCTTCAGTTTGAAAACGATTTTTTTATTTATTTAACGGCACGGTATATCATTGACTAATTTACATATAAATTCCGTTCTTCATTTGAGGTCCTAAAATTAAGCCATGTGTAAATTGTAGGTGCAAACAATATTTTGTTCTCATTTCATGACCGAACCGATTTCGATGAAACTTTATATTGTTGGTATATAGAGCTGAAGAAAGTTTTAACAAATATAAATCCGTCAAGTTAAGACTAAACGATTATAAAAATACTGTATTAAATAAATTTTAAAATAAATGCCTTAAATGGCTGGCGTCAGTAGACAATTACGATGCAATTTAATATAATTATTCGTTCAGAATTGCATGTTCTGTAACTCAGGTGGTTTGAATCTTTTTAGTCTTGTGATTTAATTTTCAATTAATAGATCAACTGCAGAGCATGTCCGTTCCACGTCTATAACGTTCACGTACTACGGTCCTTATGTAGCAAACGCAATATTTTGTTTTGGAACCGCTCCAATACTACAGAATTTGAGTTTCTTGCAGATCCTTACAAAGGCATGCCGTGAGTGCGCATTTGTTTCAGGATCACTCCAGGAAATATTCTTACATTTTATACAAAGTTGCTTTATTTTGCTAAATATGTTTTTCCTTCGCGTGAGTCCTCTGTGGAGGTTTAGTCCTGACTTCATCTGCTTGAAGGGATTTGGATTTAAAGCTGTTACCTGAGCAAGGCGGTCGCATTAATTTCCATAGAAAAAAATATTTTTTTAATGTTTTTCCAGCTGGTTTTAGAGAGTCTTTCCAGTTAAAATGTTTGGTAAACAGTTTATCGTTTTCGCGAGTTATTCCTGTCGCGTCACCGAAGAACAAATATTTCTTCGTCAGTTATATATTTCTCAAACCAAAGGAATAAATTAAAAGTGTCTAGGAGTTTGGCAGTTATTCTTGAACCGTTAATTTGTACTTTAATACAATATTACTCTAAATTTCAAAATAGATGGTCTATAAATTATATTGAAACAATATTATAGAAGCTTCAACGAAAAAAATTCTGAGGGAACGCTTTTGGAAATGGCTTATTCTTTTATCCGTACAAGATATGCAGAAAACTATTTATTCTGCGTTTGTCTTCACTCTATAGTAAGGTATGAATTCATAATTGTAGAGAGCCAATGTTTTAAAATGTTCAAAAAATATTTTATTCTGTTGTTCTCGTCGAATGAAAAAATTTCAGGGTTAATGAGTTCAACTTCATTTGGAATGGGAGGTGAACGGGTTAGGGGTCGTGTTGCGTTACGTAAAAATAACGTAAAAGCTACATAGATCTGAGTCAAATCGGGAGTTATGGATAAATGACATCTTAGGCAACGCCGGGCACCCAGATATATATATAACAATCATTCACTGAGATGCAGCGACAATTTCCTTGTAGTTTCAGTGTTGTAGTAAACTCAAGTGTTACGTGAATGGTCAGTACAATGTAGTAGACAATCGTCCAATGACAATCACGAGAGATTAATGGCGGATTTCAAGCCCGGATTGGCCATAAAAAAATATTGAACTCTGATTGGTCAGAGAAACGGTAGGGACGACGGATAGTCGAGAATCTTCCAAATGCATTTTCAGCGCAATTGTAGGGTGGATGAAAGTTTATTAATACACATTCCCAGTATCTTTCCCGGCTTATAAAATTCTAAATCAATTAAATAAAATATTTTTTAATTATATTAATAATATAAGTAAAGTAAATAAAATCTTTTTTTTTCATGGTTGGCTGAATCAAAATGAAACAGAGGGAGTATTTACAGGTTTAATCACACCTGGATCTGAAATGAGAATTTATTAAAATAATTTTGAATTGATATCGTTTAATCTAGGCTGTTATATTAATTTATTTACTTATATATAACGGAACTATTATTTTTCGAATATAATTTCTGTAATCGCATATTGTACACGATAATAGGAAACACGGGCGAAAACGCTCCTATCTTTTTCTTATAAATAAAACAGTGTGTGTGTGTGTGTGTACGTTCCGCATACAAATCTAAACCCGTCGAGCAAATTTCGTACACTTTTTCCATGTGATCGGGAAACAAACACTGTCGGGGTGAGACACGACTACTAACCCCCAGGAGCGGGGGTGCAAATATTCAAGCATGGTAAAACGGCAGATATTTGCGTTGAATAAATATTTTCGGGGTTAATTAGATTGATAATATTTCTAGCTATGTTGTTTCTTTATATTTTCAACCCCATTTCGGCATGGGAGGGGACCACGCTTAGGAGTTCGGGTGGAGGGGCGTTACATAAAACAAAACAGCCGAGATTCGAAATAAATTCGGGTTTATGGATGTGTCTGAAATTAATTATGTCATTAAACTTTTTTTTAACCCTCAGTAGTGGGGGTGGACGGGGATAGAATTTTTTGAACATGTTTATACGGTCGATATATTCGTTGAAAGAAACTTTTTCGGGGTCAATGAGTTCAACCCCTGCGGTCAACGGCATCGTGTTCAGCATGGCCGCTTCCATCAGGAGAGACTCCTCATTCACGCTAAAAAAAACGCAGATTTGGAAGAAAACGAGCAAAGATTGAAAAATAGAAAAACGGCTATGATTTCTAAACGGCGGCAGTTAGCGACCTGCATTGGTGTGATACATAAAAATAACGCAAAAGTAACCGAAATTAGAGTCAAAACGTATATATGATAACCCGGTCAAAAAAATATTCAAAAGCTGCTTGTTCTATTTAATTCCTGTAATAATTTTTCCAATCCATTGGCAATGGCTCCTGTACGCAATTTTCGTCCACCAAGTTTAGTTTCTAAAAAAAATTCTCGTCGTTTTGTCGTTCGACATATTGAGGCCATCTTATGTCACTTTGTGAGTTGTTTCGCCACTGAGTGTAATTTTACTGCTGAAGTGACATCAGTTTATGTTGCTTATCTTTACTTGGTTTGTGACTTCCCGACACTTTAGCACCAATTACTCCTAACTTTGTGCACAGTAATATTTCAATTAGGTTCATGAAATGAAGCGTAAACATTTAATATTCCTTTGCTGTAGCCATTACTTCTCTTAGTTATAGGTTGTGTGTCCTTAGTGGTGCTTTCATTTCAGCATACTCATTCTTCCCTATCTCTTGGATCAGTCTACCTAATATTTTAATATATATTTTTATCAATCCTTAATATATCAAGTTAAATACAGTTTCTCAAATCTTGCCTACTCACTGTCGAACAGTATTACACATTATCTGCACTTCCTCTTCCTGCAGACACTGTAGCATTACAAACTCTACTGTTACTCCATAAGTCTGTTATTTTTCAGTTCTTATAAACGTTCACTGTTATGGTATATTATTCTGCGTACACTTTGCTACAGAAATATTTTACGTATTTTTCTACAATCTCTTATTTGTCACCGGCTTTATATTTAAATATCAGCTATATAAATTTATTTTTTATTGTTGTACCCTACCTTGTATGCCGTTTCAGGCATCTCACTGTACTTTTAAAATTTCTAATTAAATAATTTAGGAAGTTACCAAGACCTGTATAATGTTAATTATAATAAAAGACCCCAGTAGATCCTCTAAAGAGGTTTTATTCAACCTTCAACTTTTTAATTTTAGTAGCTTGTCAGCTACAAACTCCCAATATACAGTACAAACATTACTCCACCATTTATAGCTCGCCTGACATCTAATATAATCTTACCCCATACATATTCAGTACAATTTCCAGGAAGCCATCTACCGGAAGTACATAAGTTTAATATATCAGTCATACTTATCCACTACTAAATTAAAATATACATTTATCTTATAATTGACATATTTCTTTTATATAGCTTTTAGTCTTTATAATTCCACACATATATTTAAAATTCTTATCAGGCATTATTTTAATCATATATATTTATATACATAACATATTGATTTTCAATAATAACTATTATTCTAATTATAATATAATAATCATACATCTATCAGTAATGTTTTTTTAAATAATTTCCTTCCAAGTTTTTAAATTATTAAAAAAATTAGGTTTAAACCCATATGCGATTACAATTATATGTAACTTTATTAAATACCGAATATATATTTGTAAGCATTTTATATATCACACCATACTTTTATTTACATTTTACGTTAAAATCATTTGATACCATTCGTTTTATAAAAGTTTTGTTTAAAAAATCCCGCAAAATGTAAAAAAGAAAATACCAAATTTTAGCCTAACTATTCCTTGTCTCCTTATAGCGAACTGACAGAACTAGACTTATATTAAAAATAAATCTTCTGTAAATAACATTAATTATTTATTTTAATTTACGAACACTGTCCACTTTAATGCATTATACTTATATTCAGGAATATGTATTCAGTTAGTTTTTACGAATGTATATTTTATAAGAGCATAATAAATAGTTTTATTTAAATTGAATTACATAAGGTTCTAAAATTCGTAATATTACTCTGAAATAAGTCAATATTATATACTACAGTTTTGTTTAATGCATAATAATATTTATATCTTTCAATTTAAAAATTGTTTCCCCAATATGGAAGTTCTGTCAGGAATTATAATACTCAATCGACAAAAAGAATCATGACAATCATTATTATTATTAAAAAATTTAAACAGATATTTTAAATCTTCATAAGGATGCTATTTTTTTTTTATAAATTCCATATAATTTTGTAATCGTGATTAATAAATGGTTGTGGTAAATTCAATCCAGAAGATGTGATTCTAAACAATTTGTGTTGGATTTTTTTTTCAATTTTCTGTATAATTTTATGACTATGATCCGTATTGGTGAGCCAACAATAAATAAAAATAAATAAACAATAAAAATATAATAAACAATAAATAAATATGTTATTATTGTTATATGCAAAGAAAAATATTTTTTCCCTTCTAACGAAACCAGAAATTTGTATAGTTCTTTTTATTATTATGCTAATGTGAGATTCAATGCCCATTTTGGAAACAAACATCACATCTAAATCCCCTTATAACGTTAATATTTACCATGACCATTAACACTGTAAGTAAAAATTTTTGATATTTCTCACCCTGGTGAATGTAACATATTTACTTTCCGATACATTTACCTTCATATAATTTTCTGAACACCATTTAGAAATGTCATTTAAACGATTTTTCAACAGCAAGAAATCTGTGTTTGATTTTAAACATTTAAAAGGTTGTCGGTAATCTAAAAATAATAAAAATTTAGTGAGTGAAGTAATTGGTTAAATGTCATTAAAAAAACATTGAATATCAACATGGGGACTCTGAGGAACACCAGGGCATTTTTAAGGTTTAATAAATAGTAATTGTAGGGCATAATTTCCGTAAACTTCATGACTGGTTCATGCCCAGCTTTTTCATATGGTATATGAAATGTGACCTGATAGTTATAAAATTGTCTGCTGCATTTTTTGCGATTTTAGAAGTTTTTGTTCCAACTGTTTCTCACTCGTCTCCTCAATTTCTCAGCTATGGAACAGACGTCTTCTTGGTACCTTATGGTAACCGTTGTTATTATCTATGGTGATTCACCAACCATCGTTTCATCTTTCGACGTGTCCGACTCAGTGCCATTTAAGAGACTTCATTGTATTACATTCGTTCGGATTTAATTTTTTTGGAATATTTGTAATCTTAATGCGAATACGACCGTAATCATTACATCCAAATTTTTACCGTCTATTTACTTCTAACAAGAGGGATCCGGACACGGGTATCAACTGCGTTAAAATGTTGGACTCACGAAGCGTATAGGTAAAAGAAGAGTTGTGGTTGTTGGTTGTCGTGTAAGGAGAAAGCGGGTATGACGGAGCTGCTGACGGAGGAGCGATGGCCGCGATAGAGCACGGAGCTCCGACCTGAGGGCTCTCGGAAACACTTCGCCACCAGAGTATCGCCTTACCTACAACCTACAGACCACGAAATCATCCCCAATACGTTAGCAGTTTCCCTGTCGATACAATAAAAGGCCCACCCCGGGAGGACAAGCAAAAAGTTTCATTGTTAACTGCATTCATTTTCGTACCTCTGATGAGGACCACTTTCAGAATAACTTTATTACGCACCAAATTCTCTCTTTGTGCTATATATCTCATTTTACAAAAATACTCATATTATTTTTAAATATAAACATTTACCTAATATTTAGTTTCTATCGGACCTCAATTGAAACACTGAAATTATGTTTACAATGTAATTTATTGCGCAATAACTGTTCTATACAGATATAAAAGAAAAACTTTATTGACGTTTTAAGAAAAATTGAATAGCCGTATAAATAGAAACACACAGAAATCTGCCTTCCGTAAGCGGATTACGGTCATCTCCTTGTCGACACGTGTCGATATCGTTTTAAAACTGCGCAAAGGACACTAAGTAGGTTTTCGCTGTTATCAATAAATTCTGTAACAAAGTAAGAAGCACTATAATTTCAAATGATTCTGAATGAGTGTTTTTTCGGGATTAAAATATGTTTTTCCCCCCCGTTTAATATGCAATTAGGCATGTTGGAATTCGTTTCTGTGACTGAGCGCTAGACGAACTGGATTCTCAGGTAGTAAATTCTGCGCTAGTCCGTCGGAACATGGTTCGAACGTGTTCGCAGGAGAGTCCGGGAGATAATAATACATACTCCCAGTCACCAGCTGGAAAATAAGCAATCACCGAACCCGAACAAAGAAGGGCCGAGCTGTCTAATTTGGTGGCAACGATTGGTCGGGTATGTATGGAGACGGAGGAGACGTGCAGATTTGGGCCAAATGAAAACTGTGATTGGAAGAGGATGGAAGAAAAAGCAGAAAAAATTGAGGCGTTGCATGAAACGGCCAATGTTTTAAAAATGGCTGCAGAAAACTAGAGACAATTTTTGAGGATTAAATAGCCCGTAAATATCCTGTAGTGTTTCTGGAGTTCAGATTTTTATATGTAAACTAGTAGGGTTCTCAGCGTTGCCCGGGTGATTATTTATATTAGCCCGGAAAAGTATATAATTCGACACTCATCTTAAGACAGTCAAAAATGGTCCCAGTATTTGCACCATTATATGTGCTAATGTTGTTTAACCCATCCCATGTTTGTTCCTCGATCACAAGTAACACGTGAACAAAGCTTGTTAGAAATTGCTCCCTTCGTTCAAGATTTTCTACTCCTTCCAACCCCTAGAATCTGAACTACAACATAATCGTCATGTTGAATGTCACAATTATATTCAGTGACTTTCAATCTCCATTGTTTTCGAGTTACAATTATGTAACGCCCCTCCATCCCCACCCGAAAGGGTGCTCACCTCCTATGCCGAAAGGGGTTGAAATTATACACAAACAACATCGGGAGATACACTGACCCAGAAAAATAATTTTTGGACTCAAATGTCGCCTGTTTTCACATGTTTTAAAAATTCCATCCCCGTTTACACCTGTGGAGTTGCTTAATATTAATATATAATATTAGTTTTAATTTAATTTAAAATCACTATAGTTTATAAAAAAAGTCATTAAAATACCAAAGAAAGAAATCGAGTTCCATAAAGATTATGTGTATAGCAAACCGTTCGTAGTAAAATTAGCCTTTTCTTTATATTTAACTACCAGCTGAATTTCCGTGCTTCGCTACTCAAAACCTTGTAGGAGAGATACGAAGGGGCTACCTTTAGGGATGCCTTTTCCTCTCCGTTTTTGAACTAAGGTTCCCACAAGCCGAGGCACCTCGGCCTGTTCTGAGAGGTGTAAGACGGCCAGCTGCCTCCTAAACTGGTCGAGACACGGAGAAGGGAATGCTGCGTCCCCACAGCAAACTCCTCTCCAGCTATCCGGAAGGGCGTGGGACAAGTATCCAATGCCCGACCTACCTGATGCAGGTTTTTCTAGGGTTTTCCCTGCATTTCTTCAGGCGAATGCCGGATAGGATCCTTAAAATATAGCCCGGGGGCCCTAGTTAACCCTTGGCTACCTTCCTCTACCCTTCTGCATCCCCCCTTTCAAATCCCTTCCTATGCTATTAAAGGGTAGTTGCCCAACGTGGATTACCCTCATGTAGCCTGTTGCCCTAAAAAAAAAATATCTGTGCTTCGCTGGGGTGTTTCATAAAATATAATCAATGTGAAAATATTACTACGGTTGAGTAAATAAGCTGAAAAAGTGCTGATATGCATTGTCATATGACACTGTGTTGAATTCGACTAGCCTTATCTAGTCAAAATATACATAAATGATAAATTACTGTAAAATGAATTAAAAATTCGGCAGTCACGGCCACGGCAAGTTGGATGGGATCGTTCTGATGGCGTTTGAAGAATTTGTCATTCTTAGCTGAACTTTATTATTTGTTGGGAATAAAAAAAATGAATGACTGCAAACAGGTTTATTATTTGGTAGAGAAAAATAATATACGAGGCAACAACAATATAAAATTATCTATTCTTTTATATCAATATTAATGAGGGATAGTTTTGATGGGTGCCAACGAGAAATAATGTATATTATTACAATTCGAGCCAAGTTCCCCCACCTAAATTTGAGATAAATCATCAGTTTCAAATATCAATTTTAACTGCCCTCTGATTCCGCGTTTAATTCTTTCACGTTGAATAACACCTCGATTCCAAATATCAGAGCAAACAAGATGAGAGGTACTAGTGTAGACCATATGTAAGTAATATTTCAAATGAGGTAATTTTTAAGGTATTCCGTGCCTTCATTCGCCTCAGAGGATACATTGAATGGCTTTAATAAATATTCAGTCACAGTCGGATGCGTATCATTTACAATGCACTGTCTGAACCAGGTGGAGTGGCTCATTTATTCTGACTTCTGACCTCTTTGCCCCGACTCATTGTCTTATGTTCCTAGATACCACGAAGACCTACATTGTTTTGGGCACTGTATATTCCATTCGGTTCCAAAGTCGATAAGACTTCTAGCGGAAGAGCTGAAGACGCAATAAAATTTTATCATGCCAGAAATCTTGTAGATCAATTTGAATAAATATATGTACATCCAGTCATTTATTCTACTCTCGGTTTGGTTGTGTGCACAATTTCTAGGGTAATTAGAAAACACTCGAAAATAATTATATTTTTAAATCGCAACTGAGTAAAATTCGATGGAAGCTGCAATTTTTAATATTATTTTGTTTTATTGGAGTAAAATGATCGCCGTAGCCTAATGATAGTAGCTTTACGGAAATTTCCGTTGTCACAGAGCATCCTACTGATAAACGATGGTAGTTAATATATTCGATTATATGCAGCAGTAGTATTTCTTTAAATCAAAGTGTAATTTTTATATCACTAACGGAATATTAATTAAAATAAATCATCCTGAAAACTCAGAATAATTACAATATAATACAATTAAATTGATATGGAAGCCAACTTGCTTCTGGAGCAGTCCATGCATTGCAAAATTTGTTTACATGTTTGGGATCGCTAATAAAATTTTTACACCTCTTTGAATCCTAAGGTCATTAAGTGATTTTGATTTTTTCCATAGATTTAATTTAGGTCTCCTTTTTCATTTTTAAATTAATTAAGCAGCCGACGAAGTCTAAAAGTTTGATGGAAACTTTGTACTCCTATTTTCGTACTTTCGTGAGATGTAACTCTCTAATTTAATTGCATTAAATTAAAATTATTATTATTGGCTGATTTACTATGTTACTTATTATTGGCCTATGGCTAATAGGGAATATATTCAAAAAAAACTTTGTAATTTATTTTTCAGTTCGTTTCGATTATTTTCGACTTATAATACGCGAGTTGTTATTTTCGCCTTTGTTTTTCATTAACAATGGACCTGTTTTGCATAATTGTGATATGAAGCCCGGTCTCGCCTATCCAGCAGTAACGTTCTCCGAAATAACGTAAGAGGATTGGGAGTCCTAGACTGAAACTCGATCTAGGTATTTACGGGAGAAACCGTTGTTCATCTTAGTAATTTAGGTGAGATTTGATTTGTCCGTGTGCAATCACTGTGAGTGCAGTGTTGCCACATCTCAGTTGCGTGCGAGGCTAGATCAATATTCCTAGGAGTTTGCGACGCACTATCCGAATTGCGCACGAACCGCTAGGAATTCCCTCGACGATGAACCGTAAGATTTAACAGCAAATAGAATTACCGAGTCGACCCACGTGAGTTGTTCGTTGTCCATGAAATCCGGCAGCCTCCATTAAAGTACTGGAGGCTTTTTCCGGTGTATTTCAGACTTTAGCTTTACCACCCGGGTAGCTTATTTTGTCATGTCACGAATCTTTCTCTGTCAAGCAACTGATGCTGTAGTTTAGAAATTTTTTCCCCGTGTTCTGGTGCGCGGTTACTGTGCACGTCCATGAACTGTATTCTTCCGCCGTGGCACGTTACATCCAGATTGAACGTCCTGATTGCAGTGGGTCAGGACTTGGTGATTTTACGCTACGCCGGAAAATGTCAGATACAGAAATTGGGCAGTACCAGTAACAACAGGTTTCCCGTGAAATTTAAAAAGTCTGGAACAAATATTTACCAAAAGCTGACGGCGACAAAATTTAGTCGAGGCTAAAAGGAATCCAATTATTCAACAACGTAAGAAGTGTAAGCGAATTCTTACTCTCGTTGCTTTTTAATCACTCTGTATGTAGTTTAAGAGATGAGCATTTTAAAGATTTTTATTTTAAAATCTCCGAGAGGAGTACGCCATTTTCTCATCTTGATATTCTGATCTCTATTCAAGAATTTCTATTCAAGAATTTCGTCTACCGAAATTTAGATCTAATATTTTATTGACTTTTCTACGGAAAGAGGTTGATTCAAACGTGATCACAATCCCAGCTCAATGCATCGTATATTTTCTTGAAAGCTATTTAATTAACCTTCGCCAGGACCCTCGCTGATCCACGTTCTTCCCGTGTCCAACATTAGCGCCCACAATCTGGTACTCAGCTTACAGCTTCACAAATATTATTTATTGGACGAAAATTGAAACCCTGAAAGAACACCCGGTTTCTAGCATGAGATGAAATGTTAAAAAAAAATGTTAAAAATCTTTTTGACCCGTGTTGATACTGGAAAACAGACTTGGAAACATTTATTCAAATAAAGGGGGAACAGTGACACTCGTTCGCAGCTCAGATAAATAAATCTAACAGCTGATGATAAGCAAATGCGATGTCAGAGACCAAACAACGGATTTCATTGAGGCGCCACGGAGGAAGTGATCGCATAATAAAATGGACCACCCGCGACCGTGGACGTTGACCATGAACTCAACAAAATGTAATAAAAGCCTTCTCTAAAACTAAACTAATGAAAGCATGACGGTACACAAGGATATTCTACAGGAACTGTATTTATATACATACCGTGTTTCAGTATTAATTTTATGATTCCCTATAGTTTATATGTTTCATAATTGGAGGGATATATTAAGTTTCTTTATACAATACACACTTTTAACTACGGTCAGAACCACTTAAAACCTCAAAGCAAGCCAGGCAATCAATTATAATTAATTATAGGAGCTGAAGGTTTTCCCTAAACACCTTCACATTTTTTGGAATATTTTCCTCTATTTTAATACAAATATTGATTCAATACTAATTTACTGTCACCATATTTTGTCTATATATAATTGTATATTTGTTTGTTATGCGTTCCAATAGAATTCACTCTATTGCGACGAATTAGGCAACACCACAGGGCCGATATTTGCGTGGAATAATTATTTTTCTGGATCAATGAAATTGCTAGTGATTGTCCCGATGTTTTGTGTGTGTATAATTTCAACCACTTTCGCCATGAGATGATAGCACCCTTACGGATGGGGGATGCAGGGGTGTTACGTAAAAGGAACCATAGATGGATGTCAAATCCGCCGTGGTTTTGGAAGCCGCCGAGTTTAATTCTGACATTCAACACGGTTGTGTTCAATTCAATTTCATGCATTTATGTTGCGAAAGCTTTCTCTCTATTTCTTGAATTTTAAAAATTATTTTTAAATGCCTTTCTGAATCTAAAATTTTAAGTCTTTGAAAACGTGGTGAGTAAGTTGAGTAATTTCGAAATTATTTCGACCAGCGCCGTAGCTCTGTGGAAAGTATCTCAGAATATATATATATTGTAATTCCAAATAATTAACACATTAATTGTAAATTTGAAAATATAAATTGTTACGGCGGTACATAACAGAGCAACAATGAAGCAGAGCATTGTTTTCTTTGTCGGAAGCCCTGAAAAATGGCGTATGCAGCGCTCGGATTTGGAAGACGGGAGGCAGTTCACGTTATGATATGGCAGAAGGCAGGTTGCATTAAGAGATCACGTTATGGTATGAGAGAGTGCAGATCACGTTACTGTAGAGTGGAGTTCACAGTAAGATACGGTAGAGTTCAGTCCGTATTTCGAATCCTCAGCGATCGGGTGGTCGTGAAAGAACTTTTGGAACTTGGAGATTGAAACACGTACCGAGAGACGAGGACGAAAGCGAAAGGCGAGAACGAGAATCTAAATCAACTTGCAGGAAAGCATAGAAAAATATTCACACAAGCCGAACTACGAAACCTGCTAAGCACAGACAGTTTTGGTGAACATAGCCAGGCAGAGAAGTAGCAGGAGTCAACCGAGTGAGGGAGAGACGAAGAGGATGTTCCTGGTTCCTGATTTTGATCTAAAAATATTAATTTTAGAATCAGTGAGTTTTAGTAGAAGCTGTGCAAAAACCCGTCATAGTGCTTCGTAAGTCAAAAGTATCCTGGAATGCTGCCGTGATGACCAATATAAAACAATTAATTAAAACCGGATTAAAAGATAGTCGTCAGTTAAAATTTGTTAAGTAGAATCCATCTTTTTAGTTTAATTGTGTCGACAAGTAAATTTTGTCTTTGTTAATTGACGAGTAAATCTTTTTATTGAAATTTGTGTTGATAAGATTTCTAAATAAATGATTAGCCATTATCAAACCCAGTAATGACCCTGAGATAATTTATATTTGTAATTATTTGTGTAATTGTTTCAAGTATTGCCACAATAAATTCTTTTGTTTATTAAATATAAACTTTTCATTCATTTAAAAGCCTTTTTATTTTGATTATTACAATATATATATATATATATATATATATATATATATATATATATATATATATATATATATATCGAATCCCTGCCGAAGTATTATTTTCACAGTTTTACGTTAATTGGTATATGCATGATTAAAATTCTTCTTCTTTCTGTTTATAGGGAAATAGAATAATCTAAAAGTGGTAAAATCTAACAAAGTTTTAGTACCTTATGGGAAAAGGATATAAATTTTTTTCTTGTTCAATTAGAAACATTTTTATTTAAAAATTTATGACGCTTCCAAATCCAATTTGTTTGTTTTTTCGACTGTTTTCAGTTATTTTAGTTTTCTACTTCCTGAAATTTGATAGTTTAATCGACGGAAAACGAAAACTTTATCGCACTTGAAACGAAGACATTTCTTTATTACATTTATATGACTCCTGCATGATTATGAGAGTAGCGGCGAACGAGTGACACTGCGCCACGTTGAGTTGCAAGTCTCGCCTCGTGCATTATGGACGTTAAACAATAAGCAGAATTGTCTCCATTAAATCACTCCCCAGGCAATACATGTAATGGAAAGGTACAGTACGTGCCGTTGATTGTCTGCTGCAGAGATCTACAGGCTTTTTACTCGCAGGCTCGGTTCATTTTGAGTAGAAATGTTCTTGTGCCTTGAGGTTTCAAGTTTTTTTTTTTCAAGAACGGTGCATTTATATCATTATAATTATTTTATTGTGCAGACGGTCAACATAAATATAAAAACTATTACGTAGTAAAATTAATACAAGCGAAGTGGGAGCTCAAATATTTTGATTTGAAACGCGATTAACTATATTCGGATAGCAGTTTGATTTAACACATCAACATTTTGAGTTATCACTTTTTTTTCCCGACCTATACTTGCATTCAGGTCACAGAAATTGACGCGTAAAGTAAATTTTACGATATATACTGCAATCCAGGTACTCTCTATCAAAGTGATCAGTATATTACTCCAATTATTCTATCCATGTGTCGTAACCATCTAGAATACTCCTCGAGGCTCTCAGAGACTTTCAGTGAGTTAGTGCTTAATAGGATAGGAAGAATGTGGGTAAAGTTACTTGTCTAAGGGCAGCTATTATATTTATTTATCCGAGCCATAGTAATATTTGATTATTTATCGTTCCCTTTTTTCTTGTAAATATATTTAATTGCCAACGGATCTCTTCAGTTCAACGTATAAAGCTACTTGTATCCTCTTTTGAAGCAGAAAGGCTTTCAGATTTTGCGTCTGCATTATTCCGTACTCCACTCATACATTTTAACATATTAGCAAAAAAAATCGCAATTTCAAGTCAATTCGGAAAATAAAAGCAAGGTTTCTGTTCCTTTAAAACATTACATTATATTCCGCTAACCTATAATTTCGTCTATCCCTGTTAATCTCCAGAGAAATGTAACTCTTTCTGTTTTAGATTTGATATAAGCCGTGTCATATTATGATGGTATATATGGCTCTATCTATATTGAATCAACAGTCGTTCCACAATAATTATAATGATGATTGTGTAGTTAAATATACCAAATCACGTTTACACAGGTACTAAATAATTAAGGTTTGTTCCAATAAATTAATTCGATAACTAAAATTGTCATTTATCTCTGACGTCACTTCTGTCGGAAAGGCAAAACGAGCTACTGAAATAATATATGGAACGCTGTCACCTTGACGATATCAAGTCTGTCCACGCTTTATCGATTACTATTTTCTGTTCGTACTTGTATTCCAGGCCGCAAAAAAACAAACATCGTCCAATGATCCGTATACATCCAAACTATATCGAATCACCGATCATGCCAATAATAAACATTCGTAAACTCCAAACTAATTAAATGATATTCATCAGAGTTTCATTAAGAGTTGTAAATTATATTTTAATATTAATCACAACCGAAATTGTATGTAATTCGTAACAAAAATTCTCTATATCTCCCCTGTCCGGCAAAGATCTTCACCTGTCTTTCACTGGAAACATCTATGATTTTACGCATTCAGAAATTAAAATATAAATTCTAGAGTTAAGACTTATTATAATATACTAACATATATAAATAATATATATAAAACTAACAAAATAAAATTTTAAAAAATATATAGGAATTATAAAGTGGAAAATCAGAAATATTAAACTTATATGTTTAAAATGCTTAAATATTATACGTGGATGAAAAAAAGGAATATATATATATATATATATATATATAAAACTCGTCAAATCCGAGCGAAACGTATTCTTTACTAATCGCCAGTCTGTAAAGGGAACGAAACATAAATGAGATAAAGTTAAAGTTACGTGGATCCCAAAATTTCCATTTAGCTTACATTATATCTGAGAATAATAAAGTGATTATTGAAACGCTACAGTGTCAGAGCGTTAATGTCGGACGGTTTGACAGGCTCGGGGGTCGCTTTCTCCCTTATTGAGCTGCGCAACCCGCAGATGTCGATTCCCCGACACCGAGCTCACTTTTAATCAATAAAGCTTATTTAGCCAGCTATTCAGAGAAATTGCCTCCAAAAATTGGTTTGGAAAGCCGGCTATAACTGGCATCAACTCGGTGCGAATTTCCTTCTGCTGAAATTCCCATTTCTTGTCCTCCGCGTCGGACCTGATCATAATAAACATCCTGTTAGTTTCACGAAAAAAAAAAAAAATCTGGTTGTCGGCTGTTGGCCTGAAAATACTGCTGATTGTGTTTTTCGCGAACGGCGTCAAAAATTGTGTTTTAGTTTCAATGTCCTCGCCATACTTTTTTCTGTAAGATCGATTCAATATATTTCTTATATCTAACTCACCGACATATCTAATAGAATGCCAGAAGACTTCTTTATAGGTGTCAAATAAATCGCGATTTACGATTCGATAAAAATATCTGTTGTAATGACTTAAAAGCAAACGTGCACAATGATTAGTAGATCGAGTTCTTTATTTTATCATCCGTTTCTTTAGTTTGCATTTAAAATTCCTTCACATCCGTATAAATGTCGTTCTTTGTGGCAATTGGTTAAATTTTTCTTCGGAATACGTCAGGATTGCTTCTTCTGGTAAAAAAGTGGAATATAGGTGAAGTGTTATTAATTATTTCGTTTAGTAGAAATAAATTTTTTTAAATGGCAACGTTACGAATACTTGTTATTACCAGAATTTTTTCACAAGTAACGGAGAAACAAACCAATAAAAGGAACAATATGCCAGTAAAAATACGTTTAAAATACTAGGAGATATATTTCTTGCCAAATTAATAATATTTACGATAGCATCCATTGGAAAAACAACTATCGTCTATAAAGTCAATATTCGTATCAAAGTTTCAATTAACGAAATTATACGTCATGCTCGAATGTGTTCGAAAAGTCAGCAGAAATTTTAGGACAACCTTTTTCCTTTATTTTTCTGGACGTAGTCTCCGTTTAATTGCGTAAGCTTTGCCCGTCGTTGCTCCAGCTGCTCGATCCCTTCCGATTAATAGGATTGGCCCAGCTCAGCAAAGTTTTGACACCGCCGGGGAAGGGTTCCATCGGTGGGGCATAGGCACTCTAATGTTTTATAAAGCTTCTCTTTGGCGCCCTCAAGCGATTTGTCTTTCATTAAGTTACGATACATAAACATAAGAAATTCTCTGTCATTCATGTATTTAGTAAATTAACCGAGGGACAGTTTCAAGGCAAAGGCCGAATTGGCAAAATCTACATGGGCGTTATTCCAAGGACTGATGGTAGCGTAAAATCAACACGATGGGCGCGAGAAATTGCATTGCAAGTACTACGATGATAGGTCAATAAAAACTATTAAAATCACAATAGGTTTATATTTTTATCTCTCAACGCAATCTCCTTCCAGCTCCACATTTACTTCGACCGGAGGTTCTCCAACGCTTCGAAGCCGGAAGGTCATCAAAAATGCATTTGTATCGGCAATTATTTCCATGTTCAAAATGTATTATTTTTCCTCCGAGGACGGTTTTTTTCAGGTTACGAAATATAAAAATGTTTCAAGGTACCGAATCTGGGGAAATACGGTGGATGTGGCAACTGTTTCACTCTCCAATTCGACCAGAATTCGAAATTCCTCGATGTGCACTCGTGCATTGTCTTGATGGATGAGCACCTTCTTACCAGTCAATTGTGGACGCTTTTTCTTAATTTCATGGCTCAAGCGGTCCGACAACGCACGTTGGAATTTTTTTTAAAAATTGTTTTTGACAAAACTTTTATCATAAGATTATTCGTTGGGTAAATATAGTTATAGTATATACGAATTTTAAATATGTACATCATTTACATGGTAGGACGGTAATTCGGTTAATCCAGCAATTAACCAAATTTTTGATTCTAATTTGTGTGTCTGTGAGGCTTCCATTGGTGGGCTATGAGGGTTCACTGGTGATGTTGAATTGGTCTGCGGGTGTGAAGATGGGGTGGGTTAGGAGGTGCCGGAGTGTTCTGGGCGAAACGTTGGAATATAATAGTGTCCACTTGTAGTATTTCTAAACAGTCGATGTGGATAACACCAGCTGTATTTCATCGCCTTCGCTATCTTCGGAGCGTGTTTGCCCGCAGAAAGCCACAGTTCCGACTGTCGTTTTTGTCTCTGGAGTGTTGCGGTGGATCCATTTTTCACCAACAGTTATGTGCCGACGTAAGAAGCCGTCTTGTTCGCGACGGAAAAGCACAAACCCACTCACTAAATCCACCACATGATTGAGTTTATTCGGCTTTAAGATCAAGCGCAGCAGCCCTGTCGATATATTTTGAGAAACAAATTTTCACGCAAAATTGAAACCACTGAGCGGATGGAATATCCCTGTTGGCTGGACGAGATCGCGTATTTGACTCGTCGATCACTCAATAACACGACGACGATTTTTGTCCATCATTTCTGATGTAGTGACATATCGTGGACGTTCCGAGCTGTGTGCACGGCCTCGTTTAAATTCATTCACCCAATTATAAACTCTGCGGGGGAACTTTGCTTTCATTCCTTTATGCGTTTCAAATGGAAGTGTTTAATCACTGGCCGATCACTCGTTTTCCCCTCGTTGGTTGAAAATAACACAATTTATTTACTTTGAATGATAGCCAAAAAAAAATGAATCCTCGCTATGTATATGCCTGGAAATTTTTCAGCAGGGTATGCAAAGATGGTATTTCGCTTCGTTACTACCAGCGCCGGTGTCAATGATATTGTAGGTTTTTATTGATTACCCTCGTGCATGTCAAGCACTGCCCGGCGGCAACTTAACCTTCAACAACTTTTATAGTTTAACTACATTTTATATGTTGTCCAGGGGCAGCTAAAAGTCTCTTCAAAAAAGCTCTTCAAACGTTTCATATATAAGGCTGTGCCTCTATCGATGGCATTGTACATGTACGACAGTCATCGATGCCTTTCACTGAACGTTTCGGTAAATTTCAATTATATATTGTGTTAACCCGTAAAATCATAGAAGACGACAATGTTTATAGACGGAACATTTCTCGCTGCACTGATTTGGCTGGTTGAACATGCGTGCAAAACTTTACAAATCAATACGGTACGGCGCCAAGCAAAACGACCTTTCGCAAATTCCTGCGCATGGGGGCTTACTAAGTTTTAATTACGATTATTGCCATTATTACAGCGATCCTCTTAACTCGTACAACACGCATTTCCAGGAGTGGAAAGGTCACCACTACGAAGTCATTACTATTTCAAACATCCCATGACGTGGCGTGAGAAGAGAACACGCGAATGGCAGTCACTGAAAACGTCAAATCATCCTGAGTTTGGATTTTCCCCGCATGCTGCGAACATGTTGTTCCGACAGCGATAGACGTTTATGGGTACTTTGCTTGATGTGATTTTAATTACTGTTAGTCCTTTACAAATGAACGTTGCGTCACTGAACGCAACGATACTCGGAAATGTCTGTTCCAGATATGAGACCACTGGTTGAATCAAAGTTTTTTTTAGTGAACCGCGTCATGTGGGCGTTCCTGTGAGCATATCATTATTCTCATCTGGCAGTTCCACTAAATGGAAAGTTTATACTGTCATTCAACGGAACGTCAAGTGAAAGAAATTGAAGATTAGCGACACTTTTTTGGAAAATTCTTAGTAGCCTTTGTAAGAAACAAATGTACCAGACATTCTACTCGGTCAAGACGGTCTGTATCACCTGAACGAGTCAAAACGTGTATGAATAGTCTATTAGTTTTAAAAGTATGAACTATTCGTTGTCGAAAAAAATTAATTTGTTCATAAATTAAAATTGTTTTAGACGATTTTGATAGTATTATCGATCCGACCTTCCTTCAGAACTTTATACGGTGCACAGTCATATTTGGAAAACAGTTCCCCAATATCTTCACATATTTGACCAACAGAATTTCCCATCCCTGCCAAGTAAGATAAATTTTATGACCGCAGGGTCATTTACATCAGAATGACCAACAATGACCGGAATTATTTCACATCTTGCTGGTTGCCCTGCATTTCCCGGATGTTTATGTACCTCAATTCTATTACGCCGGGAATGGAATTAATTCTTTTTTAATACTTAACCACTTCACTCTGGGCCACATACCGACGGGGGCAGAAAACGTGACAACCGGCATCCAAAAAAACCACTGTCCAGCTTTGACCGAAAACAATGAAATCGACACTAATCGATCATAGTTTCATCCGTTCCCAATTTAATCCTCTTTGTCAACAGGAGCTAAACGTCGACGTTTCATTACACATCTCAGAGATCCAAAAACAATCTGATACCAATCTCGGTCATTTAGAAAATATATTTATATATTAACACACTCACTCCTTTCTATGGCACAATAGAGGCTGCAATTGGACTTGTAAATGGAGTGTCACTATTTAATCACAGCAATCCCAAAAAACATTAATTAGACAGTAATATACTTATTTTTCGCATTTCTTTTGCATGTCACCGTATTTCACCCCAAAGCTTAGGGGTGCTAGGGTTTTCTTACCCGCACAGTGTTTTTTACTTTCATTTTTGAAGTCATATTTGTACAACATGGGATGATATTCCTCATTTTTATATAGATAAATTATAAAGTGAAATTTCTGGACTTGACAGAAGTCTCATCGACTTCGTACACCAGGTCGTTTATTAATGAATCGAGCCGTTTACGAATGGCTATGCCCGATTTTCTTCACTTGTTTCTTATTTCTCACATCCGCTCTTGTTTCCTGCACAAACTTTGTACTTAACGCATTGCAGAAATTTGATGTTCTTAATATACCGGTTAAATCGAAAGGTCTGGTAACGGATTTCCGCCACGATCAATTTCATGAACGGGGATCTTCTGCAAGGTTACGCGGAGCCCGCGTTCTCCTTGTTGCAACTTGCAAAGTTTCATTCTCTTTTCCTTTGTTTCACTTTTGACAGACCGGCGAGCGGTATTTGAGCGTATCTGTACGAGTTGGCAGGTGAAGAGTCGCTATCCCACGCTTCGCAGATTTCACCTGTCAGACAACTCATGTGGAACGTTCCGGCACATTGGCGTCCACCGGATCAGCACAAACAATAATAATCTATTATCGGTTCGACGGCCTCTATCTGTTTTAATACTTCCCGAATCACCCTCATAGAACCGGTAATCGTGGTGGCGTAACCTCAACTTGACGTGACGAAGGGCAAACTCACTACAACGATAGAAAAGTGCTCAAGCGGAAAACGTGCTTCAAGAGTTTTAAGTCCCCTAGCGAACGAGTGGACTGTCACGTAAGTTCGTATATTTTCGGATCTCGGGTTTTCTACTTATTCCTTCAAGCCAGTAACACACATTTCCACCAGGGAAAATTTTAGTATTCATAAACAAATACCAAAGTCCTTGACTATCCAGCTTCCAACTGTCCAACCTAAAAAAAATAATTCACCGTAATAAAATAGAGAAAACTGAAGCTTTCCTTGCCAAGGCGTAGTAAATAAACGCGTGCTATAGTCCTCCATACCGAATCCTGAGATACTCGAGAGTGCCGATTTCGGACATCAACAAGTTCCGGTAACAGTACAAAAGAAACACTTGAAAAGTACTAAATGACACCCATTATAGAATACTCCTCAACTACCTCTCCAGCAGAACCTTCTCCATCAAAATATATAACCACATCTCCCAACCCCACCCCATCGCTGCAGGAGTCCCCCAAGGAAGCGTCATTGCACCCTTCCTGTACAACATCTTCTCCCACGATATTCCACAACATCCCGCCACAAGCACAATCTTTTTCGCAGACGACATCGCCATCTCCTACCAAACCTCCTCTCTCACCTACAATATACAACCTCTTCAGTCAGCGCTCAGCCACCTAGAACACTGGTCCAAACAATGACGAATCAGCATAAATCCCACCAAATCAATAACCGTCCCATTCACACTACCCAAAAATCCTCCTCCGCACATCCCCCTATATCTAAACAACGCCGAAATACCCACAAAAACAGAAACCACCTACCTAGGACTCCTCTTCGATTCAAAACTCTCTTGGAAACCCCACATTAAACACCTCCTCTCTAAAATTAACCTTAAATTCAGAACTTTATATCCTCTCCTAAACAGAAAATCCCCATTCGGTCTCACCACAGTATATCTCTCCATAATTCAACCCACCTGGTCCTACGCCTCATCCACATGGGGTGCAACAGCCAAATCCAAACCAAACAAAACATAATCCTTCGCACCATCACTAACTCTCCCTGGTACCTCAGAAATTCCATCATCCACCACAACAATAAACTTCCCCAAGTCAACTCAATAATCACCAAATCCGTAACCTCATTAATCAAAAGCACCTTCAACCATCCTAACACCACGATCCAGCAATTCAATTGCAACCCTCTCCCACCCCCACACGCACGTCGCCTCAAGAGAAAACGCCCTATCGACCTTATCCTTACCCCAGAACACTCTGGCACCTCCTAACCCACCCCATCCTCATACCCGCAGACCCCACCCACCCATTCCATCCATCCCATCAAATTCAACATCACCAGCAAACCCTCATAACCCAACAATGTATGCCCCTCAGACACCGAAATTAAAATACATGAAAAAAAAATTTGCAAAATTATGTTAATAGCTGGATTAACTTAAGTGACAAGTTCCCAGGTTAATTACGTACAGGATTTTAATTGTATATACTCTAACACTGTATGTAACAACAAATAATCTTATGATAAAAGTTTTGTCTAATAAAAAAAAAGTACTGGCCTGTACTAAGAGTCATAAAATATTAATAAGACAGACTGTTAGTATTGGAAAGGGTGTTTTGAGTGATATGCATCAGTTCCGTACGCCACATTAAACCTGATAGACGATAGCCTACTGTAACTGTTTGATGACATTTGCATGATTAAAGAACACGGAAAACTCGATGAAGGCTTCGAAAACAACTTTTCTCGTTCCTATGACGATGTAATACAAACGTAGAAAATAAATTAAGAATCAAATATGGATTATTTCCCACGGGAAACCGGTCGTTTGATGAGTAAAGTAAAATTTCCATCAGGAAATATATTTGCAGCAAGTCACGGTTCCGACTAACTCATACATATTTCAGGCTGATATTGTTTGGCAAACTTTCAAATAGACAGAGTAACTTACAGCTGAGGTAGTGGTTAAGAGTGAGTTTCGCGAAGATCAAAACTGAATTGACTGAAGTACATGCAGAGCTCGCGCCGCCACAAAACTTAATTTACTTTTGGGTGAATTAATTAAAACGTAGGCGAAAATCGAATGAGATGAAATGAGCTCCTGGACATTCGGCCGTCGGTTGTTATACAAGGTCTTCGATTTTTCAGGGGAGGCCGAATCTTAACCCTTTATTATTTTTAATATAGGCGGAAGTAGCCTTGTACTTAGTACTACGAATCCATGCCAGTTCATTATTTTATAACAGTGCGAACTATATCCGAAATAAGAACTATCTGACCCGGAAACCGATTAGTTATTGTATGTCATTTACGTTAGTATCCAAATTACTAACTTCAAACAAGTTCAAGTACGTAATTTTATCGCATTTCACGGAGTTTTCGACAGAGAATATTTTCGTCTGGAATGTATTATGAAATGACAAATGTAAACTGAATTTTTGGGTATTACAGACTTTAAAAATAAAAACACATTAAACAAATATTTTGTTTCGTTACAGAAACAGCTTCAGATGTTATAAATATAAAACATATTGTTTTAAAATATAAAAATGTTGACGAACAAAAAACAATTGTTTTTCAAAACTACAAGAATTTAACATGGAAAATTATTAAATTAGATATTTTACTCGATGGGTCTGATTGTGTTAATAACCGATTTTTAAATTTTTATATGTAATTTAAAAGGAAATTAATCTAGTCAATGTTTTCAAAATTGTTAGTAATTGCTAAAATTTCTTTTAGAGGTAATTGAATGTTTGTACGGTTGATATATAATATTCTTGGGTTACAGTTGTTACTGATCTTTTTGTTTGACCTATGTCTGGAAATATCTTTAATATTTTTAAACCTTATATTAATTATTCTAATAATTTCTTATTTTATTGTATTTTGGGAAAGGATTGTTTTATTTCTTAGGCGTATATAAAATTAATTCCTTATTGTTACAATAACCAGTTAATTCTAATTATAAGCTTTCGGGTTAGAACCGTTATTTCGTTTTAAAAAACCATTATAATCATTTCAACCTAAATTCTTTTACTCAATTATATAATGAACGTCGTCATAGATATTAAAATATTTTAATCATCCAAATATAAAACCTTATGAATATTGACTTTCCCTAATTTACAAAATTATTTACAAGCGTCTATTGTAAGAAAAATGATAAGGCATTGTTTTTTATTTACACCTAGTAACTTCTTACAAAACACCTGGATCCGTTTCAAATATTGAAAAGAAATATGTAGTGTTAATTTTAATGGAAATAACGTGAAAACCAGCTCTATTTTAACAAACTTTAAATTAATTTTAATTGTTCATCTGAATGATGTTACGAAATGAAGTAATTTAATCGTTGAAATTTATGTAATCATCTAGGTGAACCTTAATTTGAATTCCTGAATGAACGTCAGCTAAAAAGCAACTATTTGATAAGGCTTTGCGCAACGTTATTTACTATTATGTATGTAATATTAGTCGGCGCTGAAGCGCAACGAACGCATTGCGGTGCACAGACAGCATTGTCTGAATGTCAAGCAGTGACCGAAAATTAAATTCTTTGCTGCTTGAAATGTAAATACCATACCCAAGCGCGCACCGGCATTAGCAGGACATATATGGAAATAGAAGCTTTGAACGTTACATAATAGGTTTTGAAAGTCGTTCAGGTCATTTTCCGTCCCCTCCAAAGTCTCAGAGAAACAAAGCCTATATTTGTCACGCAGAAGCGATACTAAAAATAGACCGTCTTAAAATGACATTTGTTAGGCGGTCATAATTCAACGATTCGTTTAACGAAACCTTTCGCAAACATTAACTGTGATTGTTTTATCTTTATTTATTTATTTATTTATTAGGAAAATCTACGCAGTCATTAGAATTGAACACTGCCATATAAACGCAAGATTTATTTATAACAGTTCAGCTTCTTTTAAATAAATTATAAATTACTTGGTTAAAAAAACTTTTATTTACCAGTCACCATATAAAATATTTTTCACTAATTAATACAAGTTACCCGTCTCTTTGATGTTTAAATTATAAATGTAAACTTTGGGGGTTTAGGAACGGTTGAGGAAACAAGTTTTTTTCGGCGATTGACCAAGTCAGCCTGTATTCTAAAAAAAAATGTTGAAAGCTATTTCAGAGTTATTTTATGGAGTTAAGGGAATAGAGCAACACAAAAGGTGAAAGTCTCTCCAAGGGCGTCATATTCCTTCACGACAACGTGCGACCCCATACGGCCCAGAAGACCAGTTGAAGCAGTTTCGCTGGGACATCATCGACCACCCTCCCTGCAGCCCGGCCTCCGCTTCAAGCGACTTTCACCTTTTGCTCACTTGAAGGAGCGCCTGTGAGGCCGACAATTCGCTTCATACAAGGAGGTGAAACACTTTGCGACAACGTGTCTGAACACCCAAGGACTGGAATATTATTCCGAAAAAAAATATGAAAAATTTTCTGACCCTTGAAAGATGGTCTGAAACTTTTTTCCAAAACCATAATCTCTCTTAACGTGTTATAAAATGTCCCCGACCGCCTTTTTTTCTAAATAATTCCGTTGTGTGAATCTCTTAACGATATTCTAAGCCTTTCTTCTGCGCGGGTACAACTAAACATTGTTTTGTGAGAGTATGTAATTTAATTTTAGACGTGTACGACGGTACCAACTATTCTAATTGAAAGGGGAGAGTAGTTAAAGAAAAATAATTAATCAAATTTGAAATACAGTTTCATATGAACGATAACATTCATGACATAATTTAAAATAAAATTATAACTATGCAAATTCCATACCACATGAATATGTCATGGTATTTAATTTAAGTTAAAACTAAAATTTAGTTAGTGAGCGTAATCATTTGTTTATATTTGAAGTGTGTTAACAAAAATCTTCCACTCTGATTATACGACAGCATGTTTTGTCGTTCGTTGCAGTTGTTCTCCTACTACATCATCCGTTTGTTGTCGCCGACCCCCGTACCACAGAAAGACTATTTGCCACTGAAATTCGCTTAAGAAATAATGCTGTCGTGTGCAATCAGATAGCTTTTCGCAGAATCTTCCTCGTCATCCGCTTGAGAATGAGCTCACCTGCTATAAAGCCAAGCCTTTATAGGTTCTCATGGCTCACAATAACGAAACTTAATTCCCATTGTGTCGAGGATATTAATGCTACGCAATATAAACGGATCGCGTTATTGCTTCGAGCAGTGAACCGCAGCTTAGAACATGTCTGAGCCTTCTGTCGGATAAAATTAATTTGTAGTGATTGCAATACGTTTGATAACCAGCTTACAGCATAGAGCGCTTAATTGACGCGAGAAAATCATAACAGGGAGATAAATACTGAAACTCGTGTGTCGATGTTTACAAACAAATATGTTAGGTTTTATTTTACACATACTAAATATTGCAATAATACTTAACGGAATGGGCCTGGCTTTTGGTCAAATGTCATTGGCGGCCGATGAAGCAAAGCTTTAGTGGTTCCAGCAAATACAAATTTTACTGGAAATGTATTAAAATTTTGGCCACTTCCCACATTCGAAATAAATCTGACTTAAAGCGAAACTCACTCAACAAAGAATTCCTCTCGCGTCTACGGGACACTGCCAGAGGTTTCTAAGACCGTGCGGGATCAGAACGCAAGTAATTAAATTTCACTAGTATTTCGGTCGAAAGACGGTATGGAAATAATAATCATTAATATTGGAATAAATAACCAAGTTTATGTTAATTGCTGTTTTCGATCAACGATTGATCTATTGATTTGTGTTTCTTCCTGAGAACTCGTCGACGTTGAAAATCTGAGAAGTTTGGACGGTATCGTGATCGAGGTTAAATTCAGATAGGTTCTCCCCTGTTTCGTGGCAAATGAACTGAGCCCCTTATCTCCCTGCCACCACGCAATTAAAGAAGAAAGTGGGGCATGCGGGTTTATTTAATGTTTGTCATTTGCATTTCTAAACTCTTTGTTGGAGATGTTTTAAGAAAATGTGCTATAATACTGGTCTTGTAATTACGGGGCGATTCCGACGATGTCTTGACGTGTTTACTTGTTCCTAGACATTTAGAGTCTTATATACTGAGTCCTGTCAGGGGAAACCTTTTTTCGAGCGTCAATCAAACCAATTTTATTCACAACAAAAGCTGTAAGGATGACGTCACTTATGACAGAAAAAAAATTAATTGAAAATGAGGACGTGGCTGTTTGTTGGTATGCAGCTTAATTAAAGTCGCGGTCAACGATATGAGAATGCTGATGAAAATAAAACTGTAAAAAACAATGTTTCTAGGTTTTTCACACGGAATTTTTAAAATTAAAATTAAGTCAGACTGAAGGGCTTCGTTTTATGGAATCTATTATATTCAATTATTATGGAAGGAACTGTTAAAATTAATTAAATGATTTGATTGAGGTTTTAAGGATTTACATTAATTTTGTTATTAACGATTTTTTTTAAAACAATGGCAAAAAATATTTAAAAAATCTACAGCGGAAGATCAGAATCTAAGGTTACAAAGCCTGCAGTGAACGTGTACATTTTATTTCGTACAACCAACACGTACGTTATTTTTAGACGCTTAGGCACTTGTCGCTTCCTGGAATAAAAATCTTGTCGTTGCGTGTTCAGCCACTTTGACACGAAGTGTTTCATCTCCTCGTCTGAAGCGAATTGTCGGCTTCTTAGGCGCTACTTCAAGTGAGGAAAAAGGTGAAAGTCGCTTGAAGAGAAATCCAGGCTGTAAGGAGGGTGGTCGATGATGTCCCAACGAAACTGCTTCAACAGCGCGGTGGTCTTCTGGGCCGTATGAGGTCGCACGTTGTCGTGAAAGAATAAGACGCCCTGGGAGAGACCTTTTGTGTTGCTCTATTCCCCTAACTCCATGAAATAACTCTGAACTAGCTTTCAACATACCTCTCACTGAACAACGTTAACTCTTGAAGCTCTTCCTAGTTCCGTCGAATCAAATTCGTGCGACGTTGTCACATATTATTGTCCACGCAGCTTCAGTAAATCAGAAACTTATATAAACTTGTATTCTTATAATAAATTACATCGAGTCTCGCATAAAATTGAAAGTATTTTCTAACGTTATATTTTGTATTTTTGCAGGTTCGTTGATGGCCGTGACTCCAGAAGCCCCGGAGAATGACTTGTAGGTATTTATACTATACATAAATGTGTTGGTGGCGAAATTCGTATACACTATATCTATACACTACCACTCTACTACCACTAACTACAATATTTTTACTTAATTTCCTATTCTCTTTTTTTCCCCCCCAAGTTTCGTTCCTCACTGCTGAAAAATATCCACCTCATTCAACCTTGGAGCTGTAACCTCAGATCTTATTATCTTATGTGCTTTGCGTGTTATATGCTCTCTTGGTACAAGGATTAACAAAGTCCGCGAGGGGTCCTTACGTTGCTGAGAAATATTCTCACATTCACAACGGAATTAAAAGAAAATATGTCTCGAGGATCAGATCTATGAAATGATCAATCGTTAGTTTCGCGGGTGATAAATTACAACGCTTGGTGCAAATAAGTTAAATCCTACCACTGCACGTTAATCATCATTCCACTACACAAGTCGTGAAGTTTTCAGATAACGTTTTCGTTAAATATAACGACAAAGTTACCCATAATATGATTATCAGTTGCTTTCGTCACATGATACACGACAAAGCGTCTTATTCTTACAATTTTCCCGTGTTCTCCATTTTCCTTTGCATTGGGACGATTTTATCCCTTTACTAACGAAGTTCTTATCCCTTCAATCATATGGACTTTCTCTTGGATGCTAATTTTTTTGAAATTGTAGAAGGAAAATATTATATAAATAAAACAGTAGTGTAGAATGAGTAACATAACCTGATGTAAAAAACTTCATAGACTTCGAATTTTATAGTCCAAATTTTTTTGGTAATATTTCCGCGAGAAATTGTGTCATTTTTTAAATACGGTAATGGAAAAAAAATGACGCTCGATTCTGGGCTTAGTTCCCTGTATACTAATTAGATAAATAAATAGCCAAGTAATAGACAACAATAAGTGATAAAAAATTTATTATTTGGCTATTAATTTATCAAATTAGAATACTTTGAAAACAGGTGTTTTATATTTGATTAGTTCCCGGTATTTGAACAATTTAATGAAATCAGGCAATGGCAATGAAACACGGAAAAGAAGACTTTTAAATCAGTTCTACCATTGCAAATTCGGTGGAGCTTAGAAACGTCCGATAAAATACAAAACTCAAACTGATGGCCGTCCGAAAATTAGTCCGCCGAACTCGCTTATAAACACAACTGGAAGCCGAGATTTCCGCACAATTGATTGCATTGAAGGATGTACACGACTCCCTCAGTCAAAACATATTACTCTCCGAACGACACTTGCAAGTCCAATCTCAATTGGGTAAGCTTACATTCAAATTACATCCAATAAAAATACTTAAACGACGCCCTCAGAAATAAAGTTTCTTCGTTGCTCTTAGAACAATAATTGCAACTGTTAAGTAGATATACGACTCCCACAGCCAAATAATGCAGACGTTGCTCTCCAAACAACAATTTCTTTAATTCTTGGCACAATCTAACGAGGTAAACCAAAGGTAAACAAAGCCTTACCTGGGAAAAATTATCTCTGTTAAAAAGATATCTGTGACCCAAACAGAATACATATAAAATTTAGCACCTTTTGCGTTATCAATCATTACACTATACGTCGCGTACAAATTGTGCAAAATTTACTTTAAAACTGTCTCGCTAACGCGGTGAAGTGATACTTGTTACTGCCTGAAGACGACCAGGTTTTCTATTTTCTGAAACGTCAGTCGATCACTCGTTCCTCTCTTTACCATATTACTCTGAAAAATTCTCATTTCCCCAGCCTATTACAGTTTCCTCGCTGCTTACAATAATTGATGTTAATTGTCTTTCTACCACTCCTAATTCATCAGGCGATGGAATAATATATAGTTTCTCAATTCTTGTTTTTGTTGTATGATGTATAAGCTAAAATTTAATTCATTTTAATGTGTTAACCCTGTATCTCCGTGGTGTTCCCGACAATTTACAGATTTGTTACAAATCTGTTTATAATAAATCGCTTTATAAAAATAAATTCCCCATTTCACCTGAAGTTTTGTTCATCGCAAAAGTCAGTTTGGTGAACGAAAAACCATGTCCCAAAAAGTTGAATAATCAGCCTTCTTTACGTTTACTTATTTGGGGATAAGAATAAAAAAATATGTCTACGCGGGACATCATGTAGTCGTAGAAAAATAAATTTTCTGCGAGGGAAAAGTGAAAATTTCCTATATTCATCCACAAATTTTATTAAATAGTACTTGAAGGTTTGTGCAATAATTAATGAAAATATGAGATCACACAGTAATCATTTCGATCAAGAAATTCACTTGTCATTGATTAAGTGTATATAATAGAGTATGAATTAATTAATAATTATCATTATTGTGCAGAAACTAAATATTCATTTGTGGCAACTCTACTGCCACGGAGATTAATAAGTAGTGAATGTTTAAATCTACACTGTGACATGGCGGCTTCTGATTGGTACTTGATTATTTGTGACTACGCTTCTGCTACGCAAGTATTTTTATTATGATGCTCGTGGCAGCCATATTATTCGTATCTTTAGTGAAACCGAAAATATCGTAGACTTCATATAGATGTAAAAAAGGCAGAATAGAGTATCGACGGTTCTCTTGTGTTTTGAAAGAACTGTACCGGGAAGTAAAAGGCGTTGACTGTAGCTTTTATGAACGAGTTTTATGAGTACGATGAAATGGTATCAAAGATAAGCATAGAAACGACGCAAATGTCAAAACATATTACATAAAAGTAAATGTCAACCGTTTCTCCGCACAACTGACAATGCAAGACAAATTCAGCCTCTTTTACACTGACCAAAAGTTACGAAAAACTATATGGAAAAATAAATAAATAATCACTATATTTGCAAACAACTATTATTAAATTAGGATTTGGAATTTTTTTTATTATGTGTGACTTCTAAATGGTGTAAAAAACTATATAACCATGAAACTATAGAAAGAATCCAGAATTAATGTGATTTTAATAGTTTTAAATATATATAATATATATAATGTATATTAAGTATAACAACGTTTAAGACTGCAGAAAAAACATTTCGTACAAGAAAAGTATTCTGATAGACTTCAGGTACTTCTAAGAATTTAAATGAGTTGAGTATTTAGAATTTGTTAGGATTCGTAGAGTTCTGATTTGTGGAATGTGAATGAAAATTAAAAGAAGCCTTGAACGTTTGATGTAGCATAAAAAATACAATAATTAAACTGTCAACTTGTAAACACAAATTTAATCACTGTTTAAATTTCAACAGTGCAACTGTTTTAGATAGCGAACCATATTTTTGTAAAAGATTAATTTCTGAAATGTTGTATATTAAATATCGACCTAATACTATTAATAATATGCATGAGACGGAAAATCGTAATACGTTATATGATGATTTATTTTAAACTCTTTGGCTCTTTGATTTTATTTACTTACGTTTTATTTACAGTCTTAAGTTTTTCGCCGACACTTTTAAATTTTCTTAGTTATTCTTTCTCGATTTTGGGAATATTCCATCTCGAATATTCGCATTTGAACGAGTACTGAAACTGCGCTTAATATCTGTCACGCTAACTCCCTGAAAATCCTTCTCAGTTCGTTTCACTTTGCTTTTGAAATCTTTTTTTTGTGCACACATTCTCGGTTACGTCTGATTTTGAAAATTCCTCACGTTTTACGCTTACAACACAACATTTTTGCGCGTTCCGTTAAAAATCTGCGACGAATGTTTATATCTTTGGCTGAGTAATAAAGCGCTCGTGGAATTCTCGTAAAATGAAAGTTCAGCGAGTGATTACAGCTGCCGCTAAACTTTCTCGATAAATGAAGGAAGGTAATTCTCTTTTTCTTGCCTTACATTGACATATTAACGACAATGTGACCACGGAAATGTTAACCCGAATAAAGAAAACGCTACAGTTATTTTAGTTCGAACGGAACGAATTATTTTATATAACTATATCTAATTACATATAAGTATGCAAATTCGGATTTAATTAATTCAACATGGGTACTGTAGCCAAAATTACTCAATTTATGATACATCGGTTTTAAACCAGCAGCGAAATAATTTCATATTCAAAAATCAGTTGCCAATTCAGAACGAGTACGAAATATCTCAGGGTCAAATGAAATCAACCAATAAAAAAATTATATTTTATTTTATTTTTACACATAAATTTTCTATTCATGTATGTATCTGGGAGAATAAAACTATTTACAATTTTATTAATATTACTTTGGATTTTAGCGGGAATTTTGCTTATGAGGATAGGTCGATTTTTCCCTTTTCAGACGTTAGCGATTTAGTTAAATAACGTTTTTGTTTATTGAGATATCAACTTGAAATAAAACCAACTTATTCTCAATAAAACCATCTATAAATCATGTTTGGACCAAAATTGTGTTAAGTTGTAAGGAATCAACCTAAAACGTAACTAGAAAAATGTGTTTCAATGAGAAAAAAAATGGATAATTGAGGACTTTTTTTCTCAAAGAAGGGATAAAAACACAACTTTAATGTTTCTTCTCCTTAAAAGTTTAATAGAGAACAAGTCTTAAAAAAACAATATGACACTTTTTAAATGCCTCCTTTAGGTTTTACTGGCCATCAAATATCGCAACTCGTCCAAAATTGCAGCGTTCCAAACGGGTATATCTCATAAATAACTGAATCAAAAAATCTGAAATTTTCCCAAAATGTCCTTCTAGTTCCTGGTAATAAACACATAAAATTTCATCTTTGTGTTTTAATCAGAAGTATTTTTTTTAATTAAAGAAAAGAGCAAAAGTACGACACACACTGACTCAGACGCCTTAGTGTTAAAACACACACCAAAAATTTGGAAAATAAGATTAGTAAACAACTGAATAGACTCTTGTACTTGAATTTATTGCTTAAATTTATTTAGGAAATACAAACATTTTAGGTCGTTTAAACAAGAAAAATAATTCGAAATATTTTTGTTACTAATTTGTTACAATAATGTAGTCCTTTTTAAAAAAAAACAATAATATCAAGTGTTTAAAGATAGAAAAGGTCACTTTGTTGAATCATTTAGGTAGCAAACTAATTATTTTGAATTTTTATTTTTTTACTACTTAAGGCAAATTTTTCTTTAAATATGACACTTTTTAAATGCCTCCTTTAGGTTTTACTGGCCTTCAAATATCGCAACTCGTCCAAAATTTCAGAGTTACGAACGGGTATATCTAATAAATAACTAAATCAAAAAATCTAAAATTTTCACAAAATGCCCTTCTACTTCCTGGTAATAAACACATAAAATTTCATCTTTGTGTTTTAATCAGAAGTATTTTTTTAATTAAAGAAAAGAGCAAAAGGACGACACACATTGACTCAGGCGCCTTAGTATTAAAACACACCAAAAACTAGGAAAATAAGATTAGTAAACAACTGAATAGACTCTTGTACTTGAATTTATTGATTAAATTTATTTAGAAAATACAAACATTTTAGGTCGTTTAAACAAGAAAAATAATTTGAAACATTTTTGTTACTATAATGTAGTCCTTTATTTAAAATACAAAAACCAATAATGTCAAGTGTTTCAAGAAAGAAAAGGTCACTTGGCTGAATCATTTAGGTAGCAAACTAATTATTTTGAATTTTTATTTTTTTACTACTTGAGGCAAATTTTTCTTTAAATGATTCCTCTAGTTTTCTTGGAGATTTTCCTCAGTCACAAAAATAATTAAGCTGAAATGAGTCCCAGCAGGTTCTCGTTTTGCAGAAAATAAAAGAGGGAAAAAAATTCTGAAACTGTTAAGAGAAAATTAGAGGAATTATTTAATGAAAAATTAACTGATCTTCCTCTTTTTTTTACTGATAATTTTTTGTCTTTTCTTATACACGTTTTATGATTTAGTACTTTTCCATTATGGTTCTCCTTATTTTGATAAATTTCTTCCAATTTCAAGGACCATCATTCTTTGCAACACAATGTAAATTTCAGTTACCCAAAAAGCTTCTAAAGTAAATTTTGTAGGATCTTTGAATGAAGTCTTTGTCATTCTTCAGCATTTTTTCTCAATAATGAAAACGTTTTAAGTATCTGTAACAGTGTTAAAAAAAATTCTCGTAAGTTTGACAACATTAACTGGCTGAGGTTGGGGTTTCGAATGAGCGTTAGTAAATAAACAGAGATACGTTTCTTGCGAAAATTTACCCAACACGACAGTTCAATCCGGATAATCCCGTTTGTATGTATTGTGGCTTAAAATACACAAAACGTTATTGCTCCACTCTGCTTGGGACCGCAACAGTGTTAATCACATTTTATTTGAAGTTCGCATTCCAAAGGTTAATATGTAATCACATGTGTTGCAGCTGTAGCAATGCAGTTGTTTTGATTCAGTGAATAAAAGGGGCTTTTGTATATTAATGTTTCGAGTGGGTTTATTTTTAATCGGATTGAGTCCTGAAGAGCCCGTGCCAGTTAAATATTCTATCTCGCATTTAGAAAGCATAAATCGCCAGTTTACCTGTGACGAACCGTTTTCTGCGTATTACTTCACAGATTCGATCGTTTCTGGAATTTTCCTTTTCCCTTTTCGCTCTTAAATTCGGATCAAGTTTGTCGCGACCGAGAGAGACAAGAAATTTCGAATTTTATGAAAAAAGAATTGATTTGTCTAGAGGCTGAGAAACATTATAAAAGGATTAAGAATATCGATATCGATGAAATCTTTAGAACATTTTATCAAAAATACCAATTACAGCTTTACATTTGTCACTATGTTAATAATTTTGACGAAAAAACATGACAATTATAATATAAATAAATAAACAAAGAATCGGCCTTGAGTCAGATAATTATGGTTAACATTTCCGTTTGCAACAGGTGCCTCTAATTTTTTTCCTTGTTTTATATATAAAATTATTAAACCTGAAAAAATCTTAAAATAAGGACGAGACGTCGGTACGTTTAATTCTTATACAAATATCCAAAAGTTTCTTACTCCAGGACGATTGTTTATTTATTTTTCAAAATAATCACAAGAAACCACCGCGTTATTTTTTTTTTTTGTAATTTACTTCTCTTAATGTAATTTACTTTTGGGTTAAAAATATTGACCAAAAAAGAGATGTCGTCGAAATCCAATTTGCGTCTGCGATAGATTCGGAATAATTTTTCCCGGCGTCCTCGTTTCGTCGCATTTCTTTGATGAACGTTTCTTTCATAAGTATTATCCACCATCAGTATAACTTCCATACATGTTACGTCTCACGTGCACCATTTCAGGGTTGTTACTCTCCTTATCAAGGAGTCTGCTGTATGTGTTGCATTTAATAGTAATTGGGTTACCAATGCACCTTCTTATTCTGAAATGCATGTATGTTATTTGCTGTGATTCGGATCGATCCCGGTGGCAGTTTCAAAACAAATATATGAACAATAGAATAACAAATAAATAAAACCATTTTGAAAAAATAAAATGTGCGGAAAAAATTGTCCACACTTCACTTCATTACAGGAAAAGACAGACATAAAAGTTTTTTTACAGGGCAAATAATAATAAAAATTAAGTTCACTTCACGAATCTATTAATATTTTTCTTAAACGCTGCTGCAGGTAAATTGTTCGTCTCACCTATGGATCGGTTTAGAAATGAGAATTTCTCTACGTCTCGTTGTTTTTTGCGATCTCGTACTGATTTTTAAAGTTGTGATCACCTCTTTCAATGTAAGTTGGTTCTACAATCTTGTCCCGTATGTCTGTCCACGCTTTGTATGATTTAAAGAGAGCGCAAACCAAATATTAGTCTGCGCCACGAAAATGTAATATCAAGGTCACCCCTCGTCAATCGGTGTTGCCAGATTGAGTTCTCCCTCACAACCCGTTAACGTTACAGTCGCCGCGCCTGAATGATATTGGACACAACGTTCGGCAACGTAGCCAGAAGAGTCAAGAGACCTTGGTATTACATTTTCGTGGCGCAGACTATAATTTCTCTACCTGATGTTTCATCACAGCGGTAAGCGAACTGTCGATGGGAATTTTTGTTATTTTGTAACACGCTGACGCGAAATTAAGAACGAAAAACATCTTAAATTCGGTGATTTTGTTACAACGAACCGTAAGAGATTCATAGAATTTTTAATATATATTTAAAATGCAAACAATATGAGACAAACACACCAAACGCTCCACAAATAATTGTAATAGAACTGAAGTGAATATACTACCACTACGGGAACCAAAACTTGCGGAGGAATATGTTACAGGGAAATCATTCAGCTATATATTGTCCACTTCAAAACTTCCACAGAGTAATTTAGTGAGCGGACACGCATTTCATATCCAAGGATGTTGGTTATATGGAACGGTATATTTGGAACCCTTCAGTGCTCCAGATAAAGGCTCTCGATAGAATGCAAAACTTGGCTGATAAATTGCTTTTAGAACCAAGGAAGATGAGCCGATTAACTTTAAAGGGAAAGAGGACTGAACTTTGCGCTATCTACAAAGAGCACTTAGATTAGCAGGACCTTAGAATCTCGGTAATGTAAACATGAGACGAAGGAAAACACGAACGGTAAGCGATATAGGCTTTCAAGTCGACATTTGAGACATTTCTAATATAAAGAAAAATTCCTTAAGAACAGAAGAAAATATTCTGTGACTCAGGAATCATTGATTGGTTTTTTTTAGTGAAGAAAGTTTGTGTGTTCGAGAGTAATTTACGCACTCAATTGATAAATAAATTTTAAGAATACAATCATTTGGCAACACAGGTGTTGTGCATCAACAGTTAATATTTTCAAGGTGGATTTTAATTGTGATTGACTGAATATATAACAAATACTGACAAAAGCGCTGCATGAAATACATATATTAAAATATATTAAATTATTAAAATAATAGCGCTCGAATAATTTAAATCACAGAGCTGTGAAGAAACTAACGAACAAGATCCCCCCCCCCCCCCTCTGAATGTGGCCACAATTCTTTGGTTGGAAAGAGCAAGTTATTATAACTACATCAAGAAGCGAAATATCACCGCAAGTTTAAAGCTTTTGAACGTTGTCAGAGAGACAATTAATCACATGAACGATAAGACAGGCGCATTTGTGTAGCGCGTTTTGTTCATTGTAAAATGCAGCCATTTCGTAACACGGCAATGTTTAAAATGGCCACTTCTAATGGCGGCCGCAGTTTATTACCATCAATCATTCAGCGACTAGTTAAAAGGGTTTCGCTGCAAAGCAAATACTTGTTAATTGTAAATATTAGCATATCGATGCTTTAGGTCTTCAACAAGGACGTTGTTAAATAATACAATAATGTAGAGTTTATTTTCATAATAATTTATTATTGTTGTGAAGTAAATCTTACGAATAAACAATACGAGATTAAATCAAACTTACAAATTTTTTTAGGAGTTTTCAAATTTAAGCTACGGGCACCGCCATCCGGAAAATGAAAGTGATCTCTTTATTGTATTTTATCATATATTTTATCTAGAAATTAAAACTGAACTAACCAACGAACACTGGTAATAAAATACAAGTAAATTGTGATGGAATGGCCGAAGGCTTGCTGATTAAAGAAATATTATTTCTGTTAAAGTTGGCATATTTAAGGTCCGATGTTATGAATGAGCTGTAGCAAAGGTATAAAAGATTTAATAAAATTTTATAAGATTTAATTGCGATTTATTTCGTATTATACTGTACTGAAACGTATTTTTGGAGATATTTTTCGTGCACGTAACGTGACAATACACAACGCCCATTAAAATTTTTCCACCTGATCCGCATTGTAAGAGGATAATACAATTCCCTAAATAATATTTTATATCTGGCACAATATTTTGAAAAACGTTTGCAGGATTTCTCCAGCAGTAAATATTTCTGAAATAAAACCGGGCAAAAAATACTAATTTCCATATTTGTTAAGTCAATGACTCTCGTGTTAATTCAGAAGTATTTCTGTATAAATTATTATTCGGAATGATACAAAACGAATTTCCGAGGCGATTTTCCTGGCGTGTGTAATTTTTTTGTGACGTCTGTGGTTCGCGTTAATTTATATTTATTTTGAACAATGGAATATACTTAAGCATTGTAGGTGTTACGAAAATTCTAATTTATATACCCATTTTCGAGTGCAATTAACTGATGACTGAATAAAACAAACTAAATAACTTGTAATTAGACCTACGAAGAACTTAATTACTGTCTAAAACCGCTTAAATACATTCCGATATTTCATGCTGTGAACAAGTTTAATTGTTATTATAAGCATAAAGTCACCCAAGTATTATAAAATAAATTTGTTTTTAATAGGATGTGAATTTTTTTTAAAAATATTTACACTTGTTTACTGTTATTTGATTTTATAATTCAGAGAGCGTCGATTTTATGGATAAAAATCGACATTTAATAATACTTCTGTTAAATTTGACATTTTTGTTCTAAATTACCATATATTCCATAATCAATTTCCTGACTCAAATATGATTAATTGATCATTTGTGAAAAACTAACAATTTGGAACTTTTTGATGTCATATCAGTAAGAAAAATGTCAAATGAAAGTATATCCTTTAATAACATTTTTTGACTGTTAAAAATGACGAGTACATAGGCCTAAAAATATAAAACTACGATGGCTTGAATTACATACAAACAGACAAAATATCTTTATTATTTAAAATGTGTCTCCGATAAATACAAAGAAAATAAAATAAAAATTGAATCCAATTTTGCTACGGACTCGAGTAAAACGAAGTACTGTAACTTTGTAAGTAGTTTAATACTGTGGCGGTTTAATGAGGATGGGAATAAGAGCCAGGTTCGAGACCAGCTGAAACAGGAACCATGAATAATTCAAAGAGCCAATTTTCACACAATCTCACAGGCGGCTTTGTCGTTTAATTAGCGCATCAATTCATTCTAACACGCCAATGAATGGATTTCCTTCTTGCTCCATGAAATTCCACGCCGTAGCAGAAAGTTGCCGCACTATGTTGAAATTGTTCAAAAAGAACTGCAGTATTGTTGTAGTCAGTTGAACAATTAACCTGGGAAGGAAACGTTAAGTGCGTAATTTACAGACAAATAAATTTGATAACTCTTACTGAATCCTGATAAATTAACTACATTATCAAAGGTAAAATTATAAAAATAAAACCCCCTTCCACTCAACTTAGATAAATATCTGAAAAATGTTAATTTATCTGTAATTTACGTAGAAAACACTATAAAATCAGTTTTATAAAATTTAGAAAAGACAATGAAATGTCGAAAAATTTATAAAATTAGTGTCAGTAAAAAAAGGAGTAAAATTGAAATTTCTTGAATTCATACAGAAAAGTATCAAACATCCCTGATCATAACAGGCAGAGGAACTTTATTTGTGCTCTATAAGAAAAATATAATTTTATAATGTTGGAACATTTAGGATAAGACAAATAAATCGTCGTTATATATACAAATATACACTTCGAATATACAACGAATACATTGTAACATATTAAAACTCAAAATTCCAAGCTGATTAATACAATAATTTGATTCAAGAAGGAAGTCCTCAGCTCAATATTTATCTTTGTAGAAAGGAAATGAACGAATATGTCGTATATGGCACAAAACCAGAAAACTTGCATCAGTATATTTCCATAATTCTTACGAAGATAAAAAATTTACACAACGGAGAGGTATAAAAATCAAGGTCACATGGCTTTTGAAAGAAATGATATTAAAATCGAATACGCAATTAAAAGTTCGAAGCAGGTAAACTCCTGGGCATGACAAAGTGGATGTGGATATAGCGAAAATGTACACACAAAAAATACCGTAATAACTTTTTAATTGAAAGTGCATAAGAATAACTTGAAAATTAAACACAAACCTCCGCTCCGTACTAAATTCAAATATGCTATTAAAACTCCTGAAGCAATATTTATTCGATTATTGCATGGTTGCGATAACGAATTATATATACAATGCAATACGCGGTTTATGTGTATTTTTGCATTGAGGTATATTCCGGTTGGAAGTCGGGTAAGCTCTGGATAGTAAGGAAGGCAAAAGCCAATCTTGAATATTTGTACTAATAAATAGCTGTTTTGTGCACTCAAATCCAACGAGATATATATACATACATATATATATATATATATATATATATATATATATATATATATATATGTATATATAATTAATAGCTTGAAAATTTGGTGGCCTGCTGTGAGTTTTGTTAAGTGTTCAATAACTGCAATTTTTTCAAAAGTATATGTAATATAAAATCTGTTTGGAGAATTTGACACACTAGCAAAATGCAACTAAGTGACGTCATCTCACGTTGTTATAACGACGCTCTCGTACATATATTGATTCATTCTAAATTATAATATCAGTTATCGAACTTTGTGTAAGTGAGTGTTCATTCAGAATTGATTTTGTACTTTACCATTCTTAGTAACGTAAAACTCTTAGATCTTAAAACTGGGTAATTATTACGAATTACTGACTCCTGGACACCTATTTTTATCGCTGATTGAGCTTTCTTGTCCGGGTGGTTTACAACGGGTCACCGTCACCAGAGGAAACACGTTAGAAAAAGATAGAAGATTCCGACTGAGATATACTTTCTCAAGAATTAAAAATATATTCTTCTCGAGCTAATTCTAATGTGACAGTGTGATAAACTTTACCAAATTTAATAGTGCCAATAAACTATTAAAGACAACTTTATACCTTAATATGTATAATGAAATAAACAAAGTAAAAATATACAAAAATATTTATACTTTAAGGAAAAGTTTTTAAAAATATTGTTTAAAATCCAACATAAACATTTTTAACTTTATTTTACAAATTTACAATTAGTAAATCGTATTATGTAATCAAAGACCTACTCCAAATAAGCATACACTATTTGCTTCATAATTATGCCTTGATGCATCTGTGTTATCCTCACTTCTAACGTCGTAAATTTCTGTATTATTTCACAACAGAAAACGATCGTCTAGACAAGTAACTAAAAAATTGTTTGCTATCTTAAAATAAATACATGTACCTTCAGAAAATCTAAAGCTCTCACCTATTTAAATTGGTTCTCCCAGATTTATTAAAATTATTCTTCATTTTGTAACTTATTATGATTATTTATATACTTTGCCAATGCCGAATAAAAAATATTCCTTAGTTTGATAATATCTGTATGAAATATTTCGGGTATATCTCAGTATTTAAGAAGTATTTTTTTAATAATATTTCATAAATTTAAAACATCTATTGTGTGGACAGAAACTAATTTATAGAGCATACGTATCAAATTCTACTGACTTATTATGTTCAAAGGTCTCACAACAATCACTTCTGTAAAAGGAAAAGGAATTATTCACGTAAAAATGAGTTTTTAGCGACTTATTTTACGAGACTGACGTCTATTTTGTGACGGAATTAGTCGGGGCTCGCCGGGAATCGAGACCCCTTCTCCGGTGTGCTACAATGGCCCTGAGCTGGCTTTTGTTTTTACAGTTTATTGTTTCCTCCAGGGGGAGAAGTTGTAGCATCTGCTATAAATGCCTCCACCACGCCTTTACGGTCCCTATGGGCTCCAGATGAAATAGTCTATCTCAGTAAGCAACGCCAGGAGCTTTGTCATCCTCAATGTTCCTCGGCTTTCAGAAAATAGGTTGTACGTAAAATAGGATTGTACGGTAGAGATGATTTACCTTGTACGAAGTTCTAAACATTTTTCAGAACGTGAAGAAAATGTATTCAAATCTGAAATTAAGACTCCCGATTTTGGTTTTACGTCTGGAATATTTTAATTAATTATTTATGCGGTATAAAAGAACGTCCGTCGTATATTATTTTCATTTGAACTGGTTATAAATTGGTCTCATTGAAGATTTAACGTAGTATATAGGAAAAAATGAAACGGGACTATCGAAAGGAACTAGTTGGTCACAAGTTTTTTCATTCTACCTCGCCTTCTCAATACGATGGTTTATATTACACTCCTCTGCACAAAAATTGTGAAACTATGGACTGTAATTAGCTATTTCCTTGTCTTAGCCAATTAATGTCGACTACACTCATCGGAACCAAATGTGTATTGCTTGTTGCATTGCGCAAGGAGCGCGCTGTTATTCTGACGAGGAGTGTACGCAGACAATGAAAACTCCACTCTATCGACACGGAAACTTAAAAGTAAGAATATGAAATGTGATGTCAGAGAATACGTAAATATATTTTTAATTGGAGACACGAAAGAGTGTCAAATCACAGGATGCTTTCATGAGTTGATTTAGTGATGGTCAGTAAATACCACTAATAGACAGAAAGTAGGCAAGAGAAATGTACTTGGTGAAATGTTGTAGACTGGAAACATGTAGTTAATGAGTGTTCCATATGTGAAAAGAAATTTTCAGAAACGGAATAAAAATATTCTTCGAAAAATCTATTTGATGCATTTTCCTGGCAGAAATCACAAGAGCCGTGCCAGATGTCTCTCCCCTGAAGCATAGACTTGTATGTGAAGGATATAAGACGAGCACACTACAGGGTGTTATGAAGACCGCTTGTGTAAACACGTAGCGATACCTTAAATCTCTCGCTGAACTCCTCCACGGTTGGGAACCTGCCAACTAGTTCGAACCTGATCTCAGACGCTAATAAAAATAAGATAAATCGCAGAGTATCCTAGAAACCATCGTTTCACACAACATGGGGAATATGCTATCCATTTTTTTACTTTATTCTCCCTCAAGCCGAATAAATTCCCGGCCTAAGAAATAATTTTTTCGAAAACTATGTATCATTTTAGACATTTTTATTTTATTAGGATAAAATAAATTATCAAATTGGGGTATCACTGTACACAAAGACTGATGTCCGTTCATTCTATCTTCACAATGGATTCGATTCCTATCTACGTTCATTTCTCCTTATAGCACATTTCATTATTAATTTGCGAATGAAGAAGGAAAGCCCAACGACGTTGATTCTAATCGACTAAGACGTGGCTTAGTATAAGTCTCAGTGTCCAAATATTGAGCTAATTAAATTTTTACCGAGCGATGAGATTACAGAGATATTTATAAGCTTAAGCATTCCTTTGTTCGTTACCCCCATTCGCCAGAAACAAAAGCTCTTTGAAAGTTCTAAACCTATTCCAGCAGAATTCGATGGGATTTTATCGATTTTTATATTGCCCCTCAGTTGCTTGACAAATGCGGTTAATTTTGACGGAAACTTTTCCGAGTAACGGAACAACATCTATGATCGAAATGCACGGGTTGACAAAAACAAAACTGTTGCTATTTTACTTTGTTTGTTCACTTATATGTAGAATTACTGGTGATCGCCTTCAATGTAAAACCCAACACATGTTTCCTTATGTCTCTACTTGATTACTTCCGGAGTAGGTGCTGTATCAACATTCGGCTGTGAACTATTGAAATTAAGGTGTTGAGAACACAAACACTTGAATTGACTCACATCGTCCGCAGTGATGCTTCTTAATTACTTATACAAAAGTTATACTTAAGTAGTGCATTTCCCTGTTTGCTTGAAAGATTTCTACACTTATCGTTGACTGACTAAGAAAAATTTCTTTTTTAGATCGCTTTTTGAATTTCATTGTATTTAAATACAAATGAACACCTTCTTGGTGGCAGTTACATCAGTTACAAATGGCAACATTAATTAAAAACTGAAGTTAACAATCATTAAATCCGCCTGCAACGAAGTACGTCTACTTCATTAAGAATACTTACATAGTGAATTCCATTGTCCTTCACGGAAGGTGTAGTTTAATATACATTTTTACATTTAATTACGTTAGATATTATCAAGGGTTGAGAATTGGCAAGTTGGAACTTAATCAGACGCCTTGACTCTGGGCAGAAGCACGTTGCGATGGACATCTGGTTTTTACGTGAAGTGTGGATTCGTCAGACCGCGACGTCTCCAAGAAATATAAAATTTGATAGGACACGTGATTCTCTGGACCAATAATATTTCTTCGTCCAGAAGGATCGGTCAAACAGCGAGAATGCTGTGCGGATTCAATTTTCTACGAGCCGTTGGCAGAGACGGAGTAATTCTTTAACGTGTTGTCGTCTGAGAAGACTTCTTGAGCAAAGAGGACGGCGAAGTTGGCTGGTCCATGGATGCACGAAAGGTAATTGCCAAGTGTCTCAATCCTTGAGGCGCCCTGTGGGGAAAGGACGTCCATGGTAGACCCTGAGATTATTTGTATAAATTCATGTAAATATTTTCATTTAATCAAATTAATAGTTGCCTATAAATACCCTTAAGCGTAAATTTTATTTTTTAACAGTAAAACCCTATCCCGGTACAAACGAAAGACCAATGTGTGATGAGAAGGAAAAACGAACATAATTGCCGGATGGATGATGGTGGCTACTCTTCGTGGAAAGTATATTTTTAGGCAAACATGTCTGCTTTAACAATTTAAGTAAAAGTCCCCTGTTATTTAGCAGGAAAAACTATTCAAATCCCTAATTGTTCAATTGACAAACAAAAATTTTCATACTTCTGTTGGCTGACGCCTTTCTATAATTTTATGCGGATGGTCGTTTCGCGATATATAATTAGGCAACATTATACGGTCACTGACGTCACCCCAGTCTGGTTTATTTAAGTATACATTTAAAAAATGCACATACATGGGCAACTTTTCCCACATCTGACAGTTTGTTAAAGTTGTTATTTCCATAAATCCTATATCCCTTAAGTTTATTCTGGATCCATTCCAGCTGTATCCATCCCAGTTGACAGCCTCATACTCTAGAATAGTGATCTATATTACTTTTGTGTTGGTCGTAATTTTCTTCAATAATCGATTTTGAATAAAAATCGACACATCGGTGAGTTTTTGAAACACGCTCAGGTGCCTATATAAAGTGAAATATTTTCGGCTCTATGACAAAATTAAATAGAACTCGGCCTTACACACGACAGTTGGACGTTATCGCCCTGTGTCTGATTTGATTCACGCTTTCGACGAGTTTATAAATTAGAGGAGAGCTTTTAATTGGCAATCTGTAATGGCCTCCTATATTAATTGGCATTGATTCATTTACCAACAGGTTATACGGACCCATTAGTCTGCGACGATGAAATTGACTGTTTGTGTGCAATGTAGCTGACGCAAATACGCTTTTAAGCAAGATGATTTACGACGTATTGTATTCGGTACAGTTCCGTATCTCTGTTCTTGCGTACCTGCACCTCCACTGGGCCCAGTTCAGTTTATAATTATCCGAAAATATTACAACGTTGCTTTGGAAAGAACGAGTAGCGCTGTCGATAGAGGAATTGGTGAAGAGCAGACTGGCATAAAGTGTCAGAAAATACCAAAACTGTCCAGCAACTCGTCTTTTACAAAGAAGTTTGCCAATTGCAGTAGAAACATCTGAGAACACGGAAGGGAAGTTGCATTTTGTAATGGAGTCGTCAAATGAAAATCATGAAGTTAATGGAAATAATCCTAAGTCATAAACGTAAAATTCAGATTTAGTCTATCGCTTCTCACCATGGAGAATATTTTCACGACGATAACACATTAGAATACTAATGAAACCTATCATCTAAACGTCGTCATTAACATTATTTGTCCTGAGATTTTTTTGTTTTGTTTAACTGAAGAACTAAAGTGGAGATTTGTAGACGAATCAGTGGACCACAGCATTCAGGGATTCTCCACTACGCAAAGATTGGATAATTGAGCACTAAGGAAGGAATCGAATCAAGCTGCCAGTGTGTTTTATCCGAACCCATGATTTGCGAGAGCAACGGCCCGAGGCTCGCGTGTTTCTTGGGCTGGAGAACCATAGTAACGAACCACTGATATCAACTGGAAAGTAACCATTTCCCGCAAAATAGATATAAAGCGTGCTGCAATATTTCACGAGAATCTCCCCCTTCTTCTTCATTTCCACTCATCTTATTCTAGTTAGTCTATTTTACGCGTTATAAGGCGAAATTGTTCTCACAATTATGAATCCTATTTTTTTATCAACCTGAAGGATGCTTTCTTACGTCCACTTCCTATCGAGTCCACTATTCCTGATGTTACATGAATCCTTCACATGTTTATGCACATCTTTCTGAGATTCAATGCTAGTTTCATAAACTTACAATTCGTCACCTTATGATTGGCGTCCGTCACGTGGTAACCAGAACACTCATCACGAGAGGTGGAGACGAAATTAAAACCACGGTCGCGGCTGTCTGGTCAAAAGTAAAAAAAAAAAGTAATATAAGAAGAATGACATTTTTATTTTCTACTAGCTGAGTTTTCGGCGTTGCCCGGGTATTTATTTACAATAGGCCCACAAAAGCATTTAATTCGAAACTTATCTCTTGTGATTTAATCGGCCTCGAGAGCGGCACCTTTTTTTAACATTTTTCTCGTTCCATACCCTGCCAATGCCGAAAGAATATTAATTTCATCATAATCGATACGACTCAGTGTGTCTTAATCCAGTCAGGCAAATATACTGGTACCTTAAATAAGCACATTAACTGAAAATAAGTAAAAAAAACTGCGCATTAAACGTCTAGTACTTTTTTATGAGTCTAAAACAATCGTGGCATCCTGATAGAATAAGGAATACTCTCGGTAGGTTAAAATACTCCACGTCCCCTAAGTTAGTCAAAAATTTTCCCGGCAATAAATATTCCCGGAACTTGAAAAGGTCTAAAATAATCACGTTACCCTAAGAGTGTAAAAACTAATCGCGGTAATCTAAAAATGTCAAAATTTCTTCCAGTACCATAAGATATTTAATAACACTCCATGTACCCTAATATAGTCATAAATATTCCTAGAACATTAAAAGAGTAAAAAAATACTACTGGTAACCCAAGAGAGCCAAAATATTTCCCCTTCTCTAATAGAGTAAAAAATACTGGTACGTAAGACAGCCAAAAATACTACCGGTCCGTTAAGAGATTCAAAAATATTCCCAGTACGTTTAGTGTTATCAGAGTGTAAGATAATACCGGTATCCTAAGCGAGTGAAAAATCCTCCCTGTAGCCTAGAAGAGTCAAAATTTCTTCGCATACCTTAAATGAGTCAAAATTTTTCCAAGTTCCTTAAGAGAATATAATATACCCCCGTACACGGACACAAAAATTTAACCTGTATATTAACAGTTAACAATACTCCTGGTACCATAATACAGTCAAAAATACTCTCACTATCTTATAATAGTCAGAAATACTCTGGGTACTAGGTACTAAGTGAGTTAAAAATAAACACTCAATTTTATTTAGTAATCAAACACTTCTAACCGGAACACTAATATTTATTCACAACAATTTTTTTAATGATGATTTCATATTCATCTATATCGTGAGTGACGATTTAATTTTATTATTTCATTTAATATTTCAGCTAATGTACGTTTTGATTTTCATAAAGGTGTATAATAAAACGTCTACTGTCGGTTTGGATTACAACAGAAGGTTTTGTATTTTTAGTGAACAAATGATGACGAATATATTTACCTTGATATTACAACACAACAACGATTTGGCTTCAGTGTAGTTCACTTGGAAAATAAAATAAAATATTTCCTTCGAGCAGGTGACTTTCATCGACCTGCCTTAAACCTATATGCTATCGAAACAATCGATTGAGTGAGAGTTGAATTATTTGCACTTCATGAATTGTCTAGAGGCTCGCAAATCGTTCTTTGTTCTCATCCTCTTGAGAGCTCTTCCCTTGGACAGTCGTGAGACTTTTTACAGGAATTTGTTTATTCCTTAACATTCCCATTTTTCCTCTACAGCAGGTTGATTGACTGCTTTAATAAAAACATCTTAAATGTTTTATTATGTCATTTTACGTAAACGGTATCGGCTTTTTGTACTGTGTGCTGCTATAAATGCCTCACAATTTGACGTTATTTTTAAATGAATAAAATAAATAAAGACCGCCTAAAAGCTGCCTTGACTCACGCTGGTTATGCGAATACTGTGACATCACATGCTTGTAAACTACATCACGTTTATTTAGAAGTAATGGCTTATAAATGGTGGTCGTTACGACAATATACAAATACGTCCATAAAAAATTTTGGAAAAACTGTTTCTGTTCCAAAAAAAAAAAAGGCCAAAATGCGAAAGAAGTGGATGCAACTCGCTCGTGAAATCCAAATGTATTTTTCTGTGAATATCAATTTAATGCAAGTAGTACTTTGAAATAATACATTATTGAATTACATTAAAGTATTATTTTACTTTGAAATACTATTAGGTGCTATTTGAAGCGATAAATGTCGAGAAACAAGAAATTAACCGGCACCTGCAAATTCGCTCTAAACTCCACACCACATTTACAGGCAAGTGACGTCACGGTGCGTACAGCCAATCACAGAGTGTTTTTATCAAGTGACCTAACTCCAAAAAAAATATTACATTTCATTCAATGATTGAAAATATTTTTTGTTTGTTTTTTTCGTAAAATTGATGATAAAAAAAAGCTTTAATATGAAACTCGTACATGAGAATGGGGAAATAAAAGAAATGTGCCCCATTCGTGACAAATCTCGTAGTAGAAGATATATGCAATGCAAGTCCCATGAAAGACGATCTGCTGCCTGTTGCAATATGTTTCTGACGGTGACTTCTTTACTAGTTTTGATAGAAGATTTGAAAACGTTTCAATCTTATCAATATTAAGAGAGAAAATTAAACAGGATCAATACGAACGTGACATCAACATTGCGTACAAAATTGAGGACAGCATAACTTCCTTAAAATCTTATGATCTTCGTCCCTGCTGCATGTTTTCAATACATCGACAAACACAGAATTAATCTAAGCCTGTGAATCTTTCAAATTGTTTATGAATTTTCCCAGCGAGAAGGTCAGATTCACCGAGATGTTTATGGATATTCCCCTTCATAAATTGATAGTTTAATCGTGTCTTGGAATCCATTTGGTCGAAATTTCTCTATTCGATTGAAACACTTATATCCGAGGATACTGGAAACTACAAACAAATCCGACAGCGCTTTTCTCAGACTCTCATCAAGTATTTCCAAACATTTTCTTCTGAATAGTTTCTCAAAAATATAATGATAAATATCACCGGAAATACTTATTTCTTTGGTAAGCTGATTTTTTAATGTTTACCTTTCCAAGCAATTGCTATGAGAGTCGACGCATGGCTGTCGAAGCCCAAGTATCATCCAATTCAAGGTTCTTATTCACGACTGCCATTTCCTCGTTGGACATCTGGTCAGTGGTGCGTTGCCAACGTAAACGTCTGTGTCCTCAATTTGTTGCAGACTTTACGCAGGTCGTAATAATAGATGGAGGAAACGAAACACTACATCAATTTCCGTTAGTCATCAGAGAAGCCCCCCCCCCCCCCCACAGTCCTGCGATCCGCATCATTGTTGTTCTTGGTAGACTTTGAATCTAATGCAAAGAAACAGCCCGTGTACGCCGTTTCTGTAATTACTAATCAAATTATATGGGTTTCATACTCGGTAGCCTCCGGGACCACGAAACAACCGACACGATAAACTGGAGACGGAATTTTATTTACGAGCAACGCTTTGACAGTGACCCCAATTCCCCTTCATTCGGATAATCGGCTTAATTTTATTTAATTGAGAACGAAGCGCCCCAGAGTATCAGGATATTCCAGAACGTTTTGCTCTGCCGATTTAGGAGTCCACGGTAACACCTATCCAGGATAATCAGAATGAAAGTGATCTAAATTACGGATTCTACTTGATTGGAATGAAATATTAACTACCGATGTTATATGAGTATAATTTCAAACCCTTTTAACACGGGATAGGAGCACCCTTATGGGTGGAATGGACGGGCGTTATAAGATAATAAAGAGAATACAACCGAGATTGGAGTCAAATCCAGGGTTATGGATGTCGGTGAGTTTAATTATAACATGATGGAACTTTTCAAACGTATTAAAAGGTCGAAATTTTTGTGGAATATATAATTGTCGGTGTCTATGACGTTGATAATATTAATATCGTTTGTAAAATTTCAGCCCCTTTCGGCATGAGAGGGGAGCACGCTTAGGTGTAGGGGTGGAAACATTGGCGGATTACTTTGGGCAACATTAAATAGCTATCAAAAATATTCAAAGTTTATCTTCACGATGTTCTCATATAAGTGTATTTAGCGATATATTTTTACTATCTATCTTATTATTTACTTCCATAAGATTTTTTTTAAAATTTAGCGTTGTTTTTGCTAGTTCCCAATTGCTTTAAAATTATTACAACTTCTCAGTTTGAAACGAATTTCCAGCAATGTAGTTACCCCCGCAATACTCGAAAACTATTGATTTAGGATCGGTGTTATTGGTTTCCAATAATTCACACCCCAGTGAGCCGAGCAAATTTCCGTAGCACTATAGCAAGTTTTCTCTGCTCTCCTTCGGAATTTTCTTATAAAGCATTAACCGCTAGCGAAACATTCATTGGAAGAATAAACTGGCGTCCAAAACGTAATATTTTAACCCTGGTTCGTTTCCACAGCAAAGTTTTTTCCTTTTTATTTATCAGCTAAGAAAGCATCTATTGTAATTTTACAATCTAAGGTTCCGTTTCTGAGATGTCGCGTTGGTGTTTCTGCTACAAAATCATAAAACCAAGTCGGGGGTGGGGGTGGGGGGTGCATGTGCCAGCCAATTTCTCTTGAATTGGCTATTACCCTAGAAACAAAATTGGATAAAGCAATGCAACGCAAGGGAACAGTTAAATTGTGCGTAATTTATATGCCACCTGCTTCACCGGAACTACGTACGCTCGAAGCCGAGCTCACCGCTTACAGACTGAGGATTAAACAACAATTTCCTATTGCGCACATGATTTTAGTATAAAACGATATTTTAGTTGTAAAGTTGGTAGACAGTAACGTGGAAACAATCCATAGAAAAACTTTCCCGACGTCCCATTGACTGTTAGGTAAAGTAGAAATCGAGAAGTTGTTTCTGTATCAGGGACAAATGTTGAGACCGACGTTTCGAAAAGCTGAGTTATTTTATGTTTAGGCTTGAGACGCTTCTAAAAATATTTTAATCAGCGTTATCGAAAATGCACCCGTCTCACACACGCGGGCTTAGTCCTGTAGCACTGCCTTATTGTAATTATTCAATTTCTTTACCGTTCAACATGCTTTTCCACATACACGTGTAATTTTTAATTTTGGACAGACACTACACATTCACTTTGTGTCTTTGCGAGATGTGTCAGTGCTCTACATTGTACGGCGTCGTCCCGCGATGTCCCGCGACTTTATTCTCGGCTCCGTCCGACAGCAATCACGTGTTCTGTGCTTAGTTGCAGCTCTCTCTCCCTCTCTTTCCTACTAGTTTCGTCATCATGACAGAATTTCCCGCGGCGGGTCAAAGATTACAACCATATTTTGCTCGTTCGTATCAGCTTCACGTGCACAAAGACAGGCAGAACTGACGGAACCCCAGACGCTTCTGTCAAGAGGATCGCCTGAATCGGGTCTAGTAAAAAAATTAAGATTTCACTTCTCCGATACACGTTTCTCGACGACATTCTCCCGATTGACGTTTTCCCGACAGGTCTTTATCCCGATTAATGTTTTCAGTATCTATATGGGTCATTTCCACGAACACTTAATATGTTGGTTATCTTATTATACATAATTATTATTGTAAATTAGGTCAATAATTACTGTGTGGCACAATTTCAACCAAATGTGGTAAACGTGTCACTTACGATCCAGGAACAAACTCTACGGATGTAAGAAAACTATAGCACCCGGATGGGGTGAGGGTGAAAAGGAGTGGCGTTTATAAAAGATTTGCGAAAACTGCCTAAATTGCCGTCGAATAAATAGTTTACGGGGTCGCACAGATTCGTAGTGTCACTCTCGATGTTTTTAGTGCCTAATGGGGCATGGGGAATACCTTTACGGGTGTGGTGGAAGTGGTGACAAAAATAATAGGATAACTACCGAGGTTGGTGTCCAATCTGTCGTTACAGTAGTCGCTGAGTTTAATTATTGTTTCACAGCAGTATCCTGATCTGCGAATCCCTTCGCCATTTTGTTTGGAATAATTGTTTATGAACACATTTTCCTGCTGTCCTTTTTTATTTGATTTATTATAAAACTTTTATCTTTCCACTCCTGGTGTTTAATCGGCATTTACAAGAATTCACGAGCTTCCATGGTATTTTTATTTTGTAAACCGGTATACAGCTAGACATGTGATCCACACTTAAATGCGTAAAGACTAATACAATTAAATGTTACTCATTATTTTTATAGAATAATACACTTAGCGCAAGAGCAAAGCATCGAAATCGTTGGATCGACTCCGACTTTGGAGCTGCGTTCAATGAATTCAGAATTGAAGGCAATGCACATTTTCACTCGTTATTACGTTGCAAATCCAATGGCTTTTTATTAACAAAATTATAGAAAACTATGTTGAGCACAAAAACGTGTCTCGTAACTAGAACTTACTTTATGATTTATCTAAGAAGATACATTAAACGATTAAATAAATTTATTTATAAGTGATCTCTGCAATTTATGAAGAGTTCGAGTAACTTAGGGGACGAATTTAATTACACTCCACGGACTGTGTATCGCTAAATAGCCACAAGTGCAGCGATGGTGTCAGATACCGTGCGTAACCTCTTTTTATGTTGATGACAATAGCCCTAATTTTTTTCCAGGAAGCGAGCTGCAAAGCGTGGGTGGCTTGCTTCAGTTCATTGTGTCTTGCGTCACGTTCGAAGTGAAGGTCGCTCACGTTCCAATTATTCTAGGAAAGTCTTGATAGCTTCCGCCGTGTTGCGTCACTGCGCCATAAAGTCTAGTGCGCGCATCCGAAACTGCGGATTTCTTAATTAAGCTGGTTGGTGGTCCAACTTGCCCAGGATCCGCTAAAAGCATTCCGGCGACGAATCGACCATATCTCACTTCGTTTCCATTTAGTCTGCGCTTGTCTCCGTCGGTATTCGCTTTAAATTTCTCGTGTTAGTCCCTGTGCCTGCAACTGACACCCACAACTTGCCTTTATCCTCAATAGGATTTTAGATATCCCGTTTTAATGTAGAGAGAAAATAGGTTAAAGTTGATAGTGTGAAGGAAACAAGAGACAGAAGAATTAAACGAATATTCTTTCCTGACTACGCCTTGCTTCAATACGTGTTTGCTATTCTTTGATTTAATTACGTCATGATGACCGAAACTATTTACACTCGGAATGTGATTATCTCTGATTATCATTTTCATGACGCCTCGGCCAAATTAAATCGTGCCAACTTGTAAGATTCGTTCCCTGATACTTTCTGAGCAGTAAATTACATAGAAAACATATACACATATTCAAGAAATACGTGTATAATATGTATAAAAATGAATGTCTGTCCCTTATGCGTTCCTATACCATGCATCCGATTGCGATGAAACTTTTGTGAGTTATGAGCACGCCCGCGAAGGGGTGAACGGGGATGGGATTTTAAAACATGTGGAAACGGCTGATATGAGCGTCCTTTAATTAGTTTCTGTGGTCAATGAAATTAATAACGTCTCTCCATATGTTTTAGTGCATAATTTCAGCCCCTTACAGCATGGGAAAGTCAACACAACTAAAAAAAGGGGGTGGAGGGGGAGTTACATAAAAATAACGCGAAACCGAGATTGGTGTCAAATCCAGGGTTGTATAAGTCAATGAGTTTAATTATGAAATAACACTATGTCAGTTAACTTATAGTTAAGCCCCTAGGTGTGGAGATTGGGGAGGAAGTGGGTGAAAGGCCGTTACGTAGAAGTAATGAATAAAAAAATTGAGACTGGTGTTAAATCTGGGGTTATGGAAGTCAATGAGTTTAATTCTGGCATTTACCATACTGGTTAAGATGCAGTTTATATCATAGGAGTGGGTGTGTAATGTGGTGAAACGTTCGGCGTATACACAAGTTACTTACGATCAAGGAACAAACACCGAGGGGTTTAGACACACCTACCATCTCTGTGGGTGAAGGTGAGGGAGGGGCATTTAAAAACATTCATAAACGAGCGTCAAATAAATTGTTTTCCGGGGTACTGAATTTGATACCGACTTTCTAGAAGTTTGGAGAGTCTAATTTCAACTCCAAAAAGGCAAGGGAGGGGGTCAACCGTACAGGTGAGGGTGGAAGGGTTTATTTTAAAACATAATGCAATTAAGACCGAGATTTGAGTCGATTCCGTGATTATAGCAGTCGCTGTGTTTAATTCTGGCATTAAACATGGCGGTTAAGGAAATTTTATGTTCGTCGACGTGGAACTGGACGTGGTCGACAAAATGTTACCCGTATTTTTAATTTTATTAGTGTACCACTTATATTTTTGGTCTCTATTTAGTTAAAAGTTACATTTTTTTACTCCTCTGAATCAGGAGTACTTTTATTCTTTATTAATTTAGCAAATATTTTTCAGTTTTTTAATTTGGCGTTATTATTTAAACACTCTTATTTTATGTATTAGGAGAATTACCAAGTTGTTAAAGTACCGTCTGTCATCATCCTGGTTTATTTTAAGTTAGATACCGAGGGGTTAGGTCGGGGAGGGGAATGTAAATATTCCAAACAGTGACTCTATTGATGTTAACCAAGAAGTTAACGTCAAATCAATTCCTTCTCCCAACTAATTTAAATAAGTACCCGGGCACTCAGCTAGTATATATATATATATATATATATATATATATATATATATAACGTGTTTATGAACGATTACTTTTCTCGGAGGAAATGCAGGAAATGTTCTCGGGAAACTAGCCGATAGTGAATTTTTTACTGTTCAAGCCATTTCGGCGGCGAACGAATGTCGCCACCCGAACATGTCGGAAAGATTGGAATTGTCAAAACAAATTTGACTCACACAGTACGGATCGCATTATTCTTGTGGCAAACTATATTAAATTATTGCGGTAATAATCTGATAATAATGAAGTGTTGCGGAGAAGTCTTAGTCCCGACTATATAATAATGGAACGGTTCATAAATTTCAAGAATAACAAACACGAAAACGTTATTCCAGAATTTCCCCGTGCACTACTTGAAAAAACTGACAAAAGTAATTATTTTTAGATGCCGTGTTTTTTTTTCCATTTTTTTATCTCACGCGTCACGACGTTACTGGTTTTATTATCATTTTAATTATAGACTACGGAAAACTGCAGTGATAACACGTTCCGCACGAATATCACAGGTACGTCTTCATGAAATTTATAGTCCGTCAACGTCGGCCAGTATGGATGTGATATTGTCAAATGAAATAATTAGAAAGGAAAGAGAGATAGGTGGTGGCTTGCCTGAAATTGAAGCTAGGCTATTCCGGGCAGTAGGAAGTGTGTGTTTCTCCTAAAGAGGTTAACGCCTCGGAAAATTTGATGAACTTCAGGCAAGCTACCCCTTTTTGTTTTTATATCAGTTATTTTACATTTATACATATATACTGAGGGACTATGTGGTTTAATAATTATCACAACGTGGATATTAAACCAGAATTTTGTCCTATCGTTACACAGGAATATGCAACAATTTATTTTTGGTAATTTTTTAATTCACTGACTTTTATTGGTTACCTGGCTTCCATGTGAATCTATTGTAAAAGGGATAGACACAAATGTCACTCAAGGGGATGGGTCAAGAACGTTTAATTTAATTAACTTATATTATGTAACCCTCCGGCATTCACCTCAAGCCCAGGCGAAGACATTCCGGGGAAAATGTCAGCTCTGAATAGTGAGGAACATTAACGGCCGCTTTGTTCGTATTTACGCCCGAAAACAAAACGCATCTGTTGGTGTCAGCTGTATAACCTTCCCCGAATAAATTCCATTAACGAGGAGGAAAATATATACAATTAGACCTCTGTTACATGCTCCTCAGAAAAGTATCGCAATGGAACAGTTCAACGCAAATCTTTCATAAAGAATGAAGGCCTTTATTTCTTTCAAACTTCGATGCTGAAATGAAGATTCTCCTAGGCAAATTGTGAATTTAAAAAAAAGTAAAAAAAATAATGCGTTTATTTATTTATATATTTCCGTAGGAGATAATTTCAAAGTCTTACATTTGATTATTAGACATTCCAGTTTCTTAATCAATTATGAATAATTCAAATGCCCGAGGTACACAAAAAGGGAATCATTTCATCTGTAGGGTAAACCCTTATAAAGATTCAATTTTTATAGGTTTACCACAAATTTTGCACATAATAACGCTTTCGTAGTTGACAAGGTTCGTATATAAAATATACATGTTTTTAAAAACACGATAGGGCTAGACTAAAGTGTATACAAATTAAGTAAAATTCCTACATTTATAGCTAATATCCACGATTCTAAGACCCCTTACGTTCTCTCTTATTTACGGAGATATATGTTATTGAAGTTTGACCCTCTATGACGTCAATTCATACACACAACAGGCTCAAAGGATGTGTCCTTCATTTAACACTGAAAAACGTTGAAAAATCATGATACAAATTTTTGAATCTAGGTTTCCGTAACTGTAAGAGTGTTTCATTCACTTATTTTGACATCCGTACAAAACTTTTGACGTCATGTAAAAAAAAAAAAATTCAACATGTCGACCATTTGTAAAATCTTTAATCAATCCCAAGATAGCTTCGATTTCCTCTTCATTTCTGGGAACATGTGAATTCGTACACTGTCCATTATAGACCTCAGTAGACTTAGAATTTTAAATAGCTCTAAAAATGATTAAAAAATATATTTAGCTACTGATAATATTTACATGTAGAATTTTAAATAGCTCTAAAAATTAAAAAAAAATATTTGCCCACTGATAATATCTACATGTTATGATGACCATGCCGATGCCTCACTGACGTTTTAAAGAAGTACGGAAACGCATATATACAAATTTTAATACTAAATTACCTTTCTCAGAATTCCACAATTTTTCGGTCGAACACACACCTCTCCAACGAAGCAAATATAGTTTGAACTGAAGCTGCAGCGAGACTGGAGTGACAATGGGGATACGAGACTGGAGCGACAATGTGAACAACGCACTCATTGTTTCATCGTCGTGTTCGGTGACGTCACATCTAGAGGGGCGTAGACCATAAACGTTGAGTAGTATTTCGTAAATCAATTCGCCATTTAAAGTTGTTATTCTATTTTACGTATAATACAGCTTCAAAAAATTATTTTTTTACTTATGAACTTTATTAAATGAGCTCAGCAAATATAAGTAATATCTATTTTATTTTTTTTGCGGACCATTAAAATTCCATCACGGACCACCGGTTGACGACCGCTGCGATAGACAATTTGTAAGATGAATATTATTCTCCATATATTTTCACGTAACAATTGAAGTATTCCCAAAACAATGGACATCTCGACCTTTGTATCTCACGGAACCGACCGACCAGGCTGTTCCCGCAAGCTTCATAACAACCTTATATTTATTATCGTTATTCGAATCAAAGCGTACGAGGTGTCGATCAACAGTGAGAAATGGTGGCACTTGTCTGGCTCGAAGCTTTATTTGATGTTCTGCACCTTATTTATAAATGCTTACAATTTCAGGACAATGATTACCGACTCAGGTGAATCATGCAACCACGTCGAGTCACTGCCTCGGAGATAACAGTCCCCTATTCAGCTCCAACACTTGTGTTAATAAACTCTGGCTGTACCGATTTAGAGGAAATACAGACCACACACCAATTTCGCATAGCTGCGCAAAACAAATTAATTTATTTACGCTAATTAGTATTTTGCTGACGTTGTTACCACTTGTGATTGAGGCAAGAACACCTGTGGAAGTAATTTTTTTGGGGATAAGTAATTATGTAAACTAGGCGTGTGGCTATTTGGATTGTTGGTTGTTACCTCGGCTCTCTTTCTTAGCTTCTTGCTGCGTTGAGTGTTATGACGTCAGAGGCAGGATCGATTCGTACAAGAATAGAACGGAGTTCCTTGCGGCACAGAGCGACACTACTCGCTAATAAATACCAACCTCGCTACACACTTGCATTAATAAGACGGGGCGCGTCTGTTCCCGCCTCTGCAGAATATCGTGGACTTTCAACGTTTTCATTCTCAGATCCTCTGCGGAATAGCTGATTAGAGATATTCATCTCGCAGACTTGCAAGTCCGACCGAGAAGCGCGCAGTGAGGGTAATAACAGGCAAGGACAACCCCCAAAGCATCATTACAGAGTGCGGCTAAAATCATATATACAGAACAACAATCAGGCTAGTTCCGTCAGTTGCTTCGATGCACAATATCATGTAATCCAAAACTGCTCATGCGAAACTCACAAGGCGAACGAAATTTTTATTACTATTCTGCTCAACAATTTTCGACGACAATTTTATATATGTATATAAAAACATAAATCTGCACATCTAAGGATTTCTCTCCCCAAGTAAGAGAAGCTGATTTCCCTTGACTCTCTAAAGGTGCTTTCAAGTGAAACGAAACGCACTTACACGTCGCGTGTCGTCAAATTATCTAACTGCACGGAACATATATATTTAACTCTCACTCGGAGAAATATCGTTAGTGCAAGATCAGAAACGATTATTAACTAGTATGCGAGACAGAATTTGCAATAATTATCAAGTCCGGATTTTCAAAGAGACTTTTTCTAATTAATATTAAAAAATTTTGATTACATCCTTTTTGTTTCAGATGATTCTAAATTCGGCTGATGGACTGTTTCACTGCAAGCAATTTCTATAAAATTGTGAATTTCAACCTTTATAATTTATTTTAGTAAAGTTACTGTCTGAAACTCTTGTAGTGACAACTTGTTTGGACTACATACAAAAAACATTTTGCTCTAATTGTAATTCCTGCTACATAGGGCAAACGAAACGTTCACTTAATACCGATATCAAGGAAGATATGTCTAAATCAAACTTCCCAACGGTAAACAAACTGTGGTCTCCAGACATATGATTGACAAAATCTTAGACGTTGACACCTGGAACCATTCCAGAATTATATAAGAAATGCTTCATATTAAATCCAACATCACAGCAATTAACTACGAAACTCTTTTTTTTTGTTACGCTAACCCTTCTGCTTTCCCATTCGTTTTGCTTTGCTTTTGAGTTTGTCAACTGTAATGTGCGGTTGTGTCGCTCTTGATTCTTGTGGGGTTTTTTTTAACACCTGAAGAAAGGAACAGAGTTTCCAGAAACGTTGTGTGGTATTACATCAACACTTCATTTTTTTCTGCCATTAAGCTATTTCATCTTATTATCGTAATATCAGAACAGACTATTATATTTTCATTTCAAAAAAATTAATTCTCCTGACTCGTTTCGTGATTGAACCGGGAATTTATCTACTCTATACAGTCGTTAATCTTCTATATATATAAAAATGAATTGCTGTTCGTTAGTCTCACTAAAACTCGAGAACGGATGAACGGATTTATCTTATCTTAGTCTTGAAATGTTCGTGGAGGTCTAGGGAAGGTTTAAAAGGCGAGAAAAAATCGAATAATTTCCGGGAAAACCCTAAAAACAGCCCTTTTCTATTTCCCATACAAACGTTTTCTAAATAAAATACAAATCTACAACAGTCGAGCAATTTTCACCAAATTTCGTACACGTGTTCTTTGCGACCAGGAAACAAACACTTTCGGGGTGAGACGCGTCTTCCACCCTCAGAAGCGGGGGTGGAAATATTTAAACATACTAAAACAGCCGATATTTGAGTCGGATAAATATTTTTAGGGGTCAAAGATATTGATAGTGTTTCTACCAATGTTATCTGAATACAATTTTCATCCCCTACGCCCTGTGAAAAGGACACCCTTCGGGTTTGGGGTGGAGATGCTTTACAGTAAAATAACGCGAATACAACCGAGATTGGAGTCAAATCAAAGGTTATGGAACTCACTGTGTTTAGTTACGACATTCAAATTGGCATTTACCCCTCAGATGCAGGGGTAGCGGGGTGAAAATTTTGGAACATGCAAACACGGCAGATATTTGCGTTGAAGAAATATTTTTCAGAGTTAATTATAATGATTAGGGTTCGAGTAGCGTTACATAAAAATTGCGCAAAAGCAGCCGAAATTGGAGTCATATCGGGAGTTGTAGATAAATGACATCTCGGGCAACGCCGGGCAACGCCGGGCACCCAGCTAGTCGTTAATAAATCTAGTTAATCCAGAAACAACGTTTAATATTCCCGACAAAGAGACAACGATATGTCTGGATTATTGTCACATTAAACTAAAAATGCCAACAACAGTCCGAACTTTAAACACGTTGAGAGATTGCTTGATATCGTTCTAATGATGTTATTTTATAAGCCAAATTACAAAGATATATTTTAATGTGAGGTAAAGAAATATTCTGTCGCGTTTTAATGTGCAGGAGAAATGGCATTCTTATCGGTAGGCCCTTTAATGTGTCAGTAAAAATAAAAAATTTAAATTTCACAATTCGCTATGGATAGTAACGCACTTACACACAGTTCTCTGGCATACGAGAATATTTCGTTGGCATTTTTCATGTTGGACTAGCTCAAACTTACGGATTGAGGTGGTTCCAAAACGTGGCGCTTTGCCAAAATGTTCCAAGGTCGTGCGTTAGGTAGAGTCTGCTTCCGTCCGTAAATCACCACGAACTCTGGAAGCAACAGATGATAACACTGTTCAGTGCAACGGCTAACGCCAGAACGCTTCGTCTCACAGAGAATTGACGTGTAAAGCCAGCGAAATTACTATCAACTAATAGTTGTCGCTCAGAAATGATCGCTTAACTTTCAGACAAATCAACCCCTTTGTACCAGGCGAATATAAAAAGAAAATGGATAAAACATAATTTCGTCTGCTGATTTGCCACAAAAGGCTTTAGAGAATGTTTATAAGAATTCTGTATAAATAATTACTCGTCGTATTCACATAAGCATAATTCTGTTTGCGGTATCTTTCATTATCACACTTACGATTGACAACACTCAACATTACCCATCTGGGAAGGTTTGTGGAACACGTGGTTTCCTTAAAACTATAAATAATATAAGATATTTTCTGTACTATTCACAAGAGAAAATACGTGCTGATTCCTGTTTCCTGATATTAATTTGGCCCACAATTTTTATGAACGCAGTACTAACGAAACAATGCAAAACACATTATTATGAGTTATTTTCTCAATATTTTTTTTATTTCTAAATATAATCTCCTTTTATCTGGATACTCTTCGCCCAACGGTCCTCCAACTTTTTCAAGTTGTCAATATAACCGTTTGTTTCAGCAACGATCGACGCGTTGGCCGTGTATTTTTCTTCCGACGAGTCATTTTTTCAGGTTAACGAATGGAAAAAAGTGTCAGGGGCCAAATTTGGTGTACACGGTGGATGTGGAACGAACTTCAGTTCGACAATTCCCGTCATGGAAACTGATGGAAGAGAACTTCCTTCTTGGCAAAATTTGGACTTTTTTATTTATTGCCTTTTCTCAAGCCGTCCAATGATGACGAGAGCATTTATCTCGTTGTTTTTCTAAATAGCCGATGCTGATAATTCGATTCTACAGTTTTCATGTTCTTTGGAGCCGATGCGCCAGCGAAAACCATATGTTTCGACTGTTGTTTTATCTCTAAACCGCAGTGGTTGATCCATATTTCATCGACAGTTATGAGTCGACGTCAGGATTGCCAAGAAAACCCGCCAAACCAGCCACAAAATCGAACACATGAAGTCGTTTATTCTCCACAGTGGAAAACACGGCACTCATATTGGGAATATTTTTAAAAGACTGAATATTTCATGCGATGTTGAAACCACCGATCCATAGGATATGACTCTGAACATTTTGAACGCTCAACAACTTATTGCGGCATTTTTTCCGCATCATTTCTGACTTAGTCACGTCTAGTGGGCGATGTCCTTTATTTGTGGATGTCCGGCCTTGTTTAAAATCAGCTAACTTATTATAAACGTTTACCAGCGAAAACTGTTTATTGACCTATCCTTGTATATGAAACAAAAAAGTTTAGTCGGTCGTCTTACCAAAGTCGATGAATACAGGAAATTCGTATATCCTGAATATCTTACTGCCTGCCATTCTCCAACAGCGTTCAATAAAACACAATAGCCAACTGTTAAATCAATTAACGTCCCTTGTTTGTGTACACATGGCCTCGATTGTACTGGAGCCTCTATCAACACATCTGTGACATTGCTTCCATTTGTTTCTTTCTCGTACATAATTCCGTAATGTAGCGAAAATCACTAATGGCAATCTGGTGGCTCATTGTCCACATTTAATCGTTGTGGACAGTAGCCATTAATATAAGATCTATTTGTAGATAATTTTCTCACGAAGGGCCAGTAATTTTTCCAAGTGGTTAATAATTCCTTATCAGTCAGAGTGTTTTTTGTAACGTTTGTAGAGTTTTCTCTCGTACGATTACAATTTCGGCAAAACATACTTTAGGATTGATGAATATTTCAAAACACATTCGAGCTATATTTGTAGGTTCCTCTTTTTCACGATTTACATCCAAATGGAATATCTTCTGATAACTGCAGTATTCTTTAGTCACGTAGTTATAAATATCGTGTACGAATTGATTCAATTAAGTAATTTGATAATTTTGTTTAGGTTTTTTAACAGAATTTACTCCTTGAAATTCCAAATTTTTTTCTCATTGCTTCAATCTGCTCTACTTTCTTATTGCTTAATTTTGCCAATCTTACCAAAAATAGAGGGAAAAAACCTTATTTCATCATTTTGTCATTTGATAGAAGCCTTTCTGAAAATTTTTCATCAGCAATGCGACAAAAATCTTAATCTTACACAAATTGAAGCTTTTGGAGATAAATTTCCAAGCAATGTTACTACCATAATCTCTGGCGAAAGCTAACCCTTAACTCCTTAGAGACAATTTGTGCTAAAATAACTTTTAAGAATGCAGTACTCAGGATAAGTGGATCCAAATGAATGGTTGCCCAGTCTCTAAAGTCAAAAACATTTTTTTATTTACGGATATTGACATTTTCTTTTCCTGACCCATGTTTACGAGTCGAATTAAAACGTTTACGAGGGTCGTTCGTAAAGTTCTCGGCCTGACACAGACATGGCGCTAGCAGGCGTAGTGTAACATGTCCTATTATAAGGTTTCAATCGTGTTTCTTTAATTATTTGATTGTTATAGTCACGATAAGTGTATAGATAATGCGTTGAAAAAGGATGAAATCTATACTCCAGTAGTTATAAACAACTTCCGTATAAAAGTTTTAACCCTGACAGGAGTGTGATTCGTCATTAAAGGAATATATACTACCGTTTTAACGGTAAAGGTTTAAGACGTTCAGGACGTCCAGTAATCGCTGAGACCGGGGATCAGATCTACATTGCAAAATTTAAAGATCGTCGATTGAAGATATTCGAGCTTCCTGAGTTTGGAGACGTGATGACTGCCGTGTTTTAACATTTGAAAAATCCTCAGCGGTGATTAGATCGTTTTAAACTCAGCTCAAATGAAATATTGCGACGTTTCATTAATATTAACGAAACGTCGATTCATTATTTCACCCCTGCGTCGAAGCAACAGTCCAAACAGATCGTCGAAGCGGGTGGAGTATCCGGAGAGGGGAGAAACTGTTGCATCAGCGGGAAAAGTAATGGCCACTGTAGTTCCGGGTGCTTATGGCGTTGTTCTCATACAGTTACTTGTAAAAAGGCAAATCAATCATCGGAGAATATTTTACATCATTATTGAAGGAAGCCGTTAAGACCAAAGGTCCACATTTGTCCAAGAAAAAAAGTAATTTTTCACCACGACAACGCGGTGCAAAACTCCACGAATTTCATAATTTAATCTTTAGAAATTGAATTAATAAAGAAATGGAATGCGATTGGTTTAACTACGTTGAAATATAAACAAGAAATTAGTTATAAATATTTTTATTTTACTTCCTCAGGTCAACATCTTAAAGGATGCGTCGTCTCCGCGTTCCGGAGAGACATTTTGTCTCCTCGATTCAATTTAAGCTTTCTTCCGTCGAAAAACTCATTTTTGCTGCAACAAATGTTGAAAGTAGTTTTGATGCAGTTCACTAGATGCAGAATTAACAATGGTAAGTTAGGATGTTTCCTTCCAGGTTTTTACTGCCACACTTCTCATTCATCGCTTTTGCTGACTCGATGTGAATGGAACGTTTTGTTTTGCCAGCTCTAAAAATAGAAAAGAATTATAGCTTCCTTCCACACTGAACTATGATAGATTTTTAGTATAAAATTGGCAAGGCATCGAGTCTTTTGGCACGTCTCCCGGACCTGAAATTGTGCTCCGTAATTAAATTTCCACAAGACTGAGGAGATGACAACCGCGGTCTATACATAGCAGTAACGACGTGTAACTAAAACCCCTTTGCTTCTTCATTTTTTGCGACGCGTATAAATAACTTGCATAACCATCTGTCGGTTGCGACAGCTCCGCAATGAAAGGATCTTTCTCTTTTTCGCGAGCCTGCGCCGCCTAGAAGGAATCGCGTAATTATGTTCGTTCCCGTAACCAAGTAGCATGTTTTAATTATGGCGCAGCTTGTTATTTGATACCTTTCCTCTCGGCTAATGGGCTTCCCGTAATTCCCTTTTGTCACAAAACTGACTGTAATCACTTTACACGGCGCGGTTGTGGCACAACAACAAAAAAACTGGACGTGATTTTGGCGACGCCGATGCGACGAAACTCGGTCATTCCGACGACGAGACGAATGAAACGGCTTAGATGCTATCGGATATTCAATTCTCTACAAGAGCAGAATTTCTTCTTATTCTTCCTCCTGCTTTTACTTTTCCATACTTTCCTGGATCGTGGACACAGGACAACACATCTTTATCATTTGTCTCCCGACCATTGTCAATAAATTACGAAACAAGGATTACCTGAACCTGTGGGCTGCACAGAATTATGTGGTTGGAAATCTCGGTTTATGGAAAGTACAAAATGACATAAAGGCAGAAGTGAAGAAAACTTTAAGACTATATAGACAAACCTGAGAAGATTTGTAAAATATTATCGAGAGAACGTGTGACTAGATTTATTTACTTTCCAGTAAAGACTGGAATACAGTGATTCCATTATATAAATCAAATCAATAAGGCCTGCTGAATATTTTATATACTGCTATATGAAACAGCCAGATCAATACGTAACACGATTGGAAACGAGTTATGAGAGATATCTGAAAAAAAAATACTGCAAGTAATAATTTGTCATAATATTTGAAAATTATACACTCACATCCCAATATGTCGGAATGGCCTACATCATTCTAAATGAACGTGATATTAAGGACGTTTAATTGAAAGCATGAATCTTTTCAACTGCGATAGAAGATGTTGATTCATTTTAAACACAAAGGTCTGAAAGCTGTCGTGGCAGAGTTCGATTCATAAACAGGCAATCGTGTGGTGCGGCCAAAACCGGGTCTATCGATTATTGGAAACATGTAATGTGGTCCAGTGAATCAAGAGGATGCACAAGACGTAAGACCCAGAAAATGCTTTTCAAATTAGCTCAACCGTTACGGAATTTTCTCTATGCATTATCTATGGAACAGCACTTTTCCAGTTGAGGAACGACGTTGATAATCGTGGATGCGCCCGGAGACATATCACTTCATATCAAGACTGCGAGTTTTTTTTATTGTAGGTTTCGTTTTTCTTTTGGCAGCAATCTCGCAACATACCGAAAGTCGATACTTCTATAAATTTGCTCATCCATATAATAAAAAACGATGTATGTATGCATGTATGTATTTACGTTAATCTCTATACATATTTAAACGCGTGGACAGAGTGAAACAAAAATTGGTACACATATTCTTCAAACGACGAGAAACAGTACTGTGGGGATGAAAACCTGTAGCATAAAGGTGAAAAGAATTAAGATACAAAATTGTGATCATTTTGTGTCAAATTACTACGCGTCAAGAAATCGTGACGTCACAGAACACGCGAGGGAGACGTTACTACGCGACGATACTGTACAACAAAGTAAATAGTTCCTTTTTTCGTAATGAAATAAAGCAGAAATATTTTGATTCCATAAAAAGTATAATTTGATTATACAATCTGTGGAACTAATTTTCTTTTAATTAACTTGACTTTTAAATGACTGACATGGCATAAATATGGCATGAGCCATTATTTTGCCCAATTTTGTATGAACTGGAGAAGACATAAAATGATGGTAAAATCAATACCTAATATTTGTTAATCAATATAACTTAATAGATTTTTTAATGTGCTAAAACTGACGAATTATTTCAAGTGAGATTCTTGAAAAATTTTGGTTATATGTGCATATAATTATAATTTCACATATTTTAATGTAAATGAGTAAAGATTGAGTACCCGTACAACGCTGGGGACCCAGCTAGTCTAATAAATAAAACAGAGTGTTTGTTTGTTTGCATGTATGCATTTATGTTTGTTTGTTTGTATGTATGTATGTTCCGCATACAAATCTACACCCGTTAAGCAAATTTTACCAAATTTCGTACACGTGTTTCATGCGACCAGGAAACAATCACTGTCGGAGTGAGACACATTTACCACCACCAGGAGCGAGGGGTGGAAATATTCAAACATGCTAAATCGACTGATATTTTAGGTCTCAAAGAGAATGATGTTATTTGTCTATAATTTCAACCCATTACAGCCTTAAAAGGGGCCTTACAAGAAAATAACGTGAATACAACCGAGATTGGAGTCAAATCCAGAGATATGAATATCGCTGAGTTTAATTATGACGTTCAACTTTCTGTTTAACCTACAGGATAGGGGTGGAAATTTGTTACAAATGGCCGATATATTCGTGGAAAGAAACTTTTTCGTGGTCCATGATTTCAACCCCCTTCGGTATGGAAGGTGAGAAAAATTTGGAGTAGGGATCTAGGTGCGTTACATAAAAATAAGGCAAAATCAACCGAGATTGGAATAAAATCGGGGGTTATGGATATATGAAAATCCGGGCAACTCCGGACACCCAGTTAGTACTAAATAAATTAAGCGATTTACATTTGAATGCATAGGCTCCATGTGCGGTTGAGAAAAACACAGAGCAGTTACAGAGCATAGACAAGTAATTTTAACGAATCAGCGAAAATGGAATGAATATTCAAATGAAATAAAACAGTAAGAGAGTATGACGTTGAAATTAATGCTAATTGATTCACACTCGTTACGTAAAATCACTTGCTAGTAATAATTCCTTTCATGAATATTAGATCCGTGAATATGAATGCCTCCAAGTTATTATTACGTAGTTCAGAAAAGGAAACTTCTGTCTTTTTTTTTTGTCAGGTCCCTTCTACTGCACAAAGTTGCTCTTTCCATTCTCATTTGAAAGTCATTCCCTGATTTATGACTCTTCCACGGTTGAAAAGATCAGCAAGATGTGGATTTTGAGGTTCTCATACAAAACTCGGTTTAACTGGAAAGCAAATAAGGTCACCGGCAATTATTCTCGATGGATTACTACCTGGCCGTTAAACGCGTTAAATGGATTGTGGCCCCTCGATCTCCTCTGCTGTGCCAAATATTGCTCAACCTAATTCTTCGACAGCGTTAAGACGCGCAACACTTGCAAACTGTAGATAGTAGAAAGTTTTTAAAAAATGTGATGGATTGTGATTTATTATCGAATAGAGCTTACGAGTGAGGCCGTGCTTCAGCTACGTGAAATAAATAACTATATCTGTTGGTCACCAGCCGTTAAACCACGATTTGAAAATATTGCATTGAAAACGTTACCCCAGCTCATATTTTACATGAAAAAATGCTTTTAAAATAAAAACATAAGAATAGCTGTATATATAAATTAAAATTGGATGTTAACGTGCAAGAAAATGCGCACGTTGGTGAAACACGTGATGATTCACTTCGCTTCTCTGAAATCGTGGCTGGAATAGCTTTCCCATCTTCATATTGTACTATCTAAACCTCAAGCCTCCTGAAGAAGAATCTCTACTAACAAAATCAGTGTTGCCACATGACTCTTAGGAACAGCAACATACATATATTAAGAGTGATTATAGATTTGAACTCGGACACGTGGACTCTTCAAAGCAAATATTGCACGAACATCCGTAGTCAACGGAAATATAGTTGTCCCAGAAAGAGTCATTTGTTCCCTCGAATGTTATGGGCTCCTCGTGGCATTGTTTCAGATAATTCTAGGTGGTAGATCGTCTACAGACGGTGATTATACTGGCATAACCTGTAAAGCTCTACCAACTTGCAACGAGAATGTCTGGTTTTACTATGGGGACAAAGATCATTCTCCACTGTAGTTCAACAGATAACATACATATTTCGTGAGTATTTTTAAGTGTACATTTGTTCAACTGATGCCCACAGATAAGTAAAATAATTCGTAATGAACAATGGTAGGGGGTAAAAATACGAAATTTGTTTTGAGCCTTTTCTCGGTAAGGAATGACATGGGCCAAAAATATGGTATTGTTTGGTATTCAAGGCGTATGGCGTATAAATAACAAGAAATGAGCAGTAGTTGATTCGTAAACAAACTATGATCTAGTAAAATTGAACTGCGATTTTGCTAAGAGGGCGACGACCTCGACAAGTGTTGGCTATCGCTTACCTTGGGAAATATTTTCAGTATCAGATTCGCCAATGGGGGATGGAGGATCTAGTGAAAGGTGGTATGGAGAGGATCAGTTGAGTGATAAGTGTTATGAGACGAGTTGAGATGCAGTTGATAGATGGTTCATAGGCAGTCCGCGAAAAATCCAGAATTAAATGATTAACGTTCGATACTGATATAAATGTGTTAGAGCAGGGAACTTGAAAGTTAGTCCAGTGCTAGTTCAGAGCTTAAGATGAGCAGGAAAATAATTGTCACGACAATTTAACGGATTTTGAATAATAAAGATAGCCAATACAGACAAAAAAGGTAATATAAATAGTACACAACGTTTCTGGGATCCTTGTTCCTTTCGTCAGGTACTAAGACGAGCCTAGAGAAACACAACTTTACTGGTCAAAAGCTTCTGAGTGTTGTCAACTGACCAGTGCTCTTCTTAGCACCTGACGAAAGGAACAAGGATCCCATAAACCTTGTGTAGTATTAATATTACCTTTTTTGTCTGTATTGGCTATCTTTCTTATTCATTATTTTCAATCAGACGTAATTTTTTTCATTTTAACGGATTCTGTTAGAGAATTTGGACATCCACTGAACCGACTGCCAGCTGATAAGTTCTAGAAAATTGCCTGTAGTTCACTTTCGACTTGAGTAATTTATGTTAAATACCAACCGATATAATTGGACTCATAATCCCCATTTGAAATAGAGAATCTTAATTCTCATCGCTGATCATAAATACAATAAACTAAGATGTCAATGTATATTGTAATAATTTTTTATTGTTAATGTATATAATTCACACCCTCCTCATTGTTTATTACAAATTCTTGTCAGATATAAAGCAGATTTATTTATTTTCATTGGTAACATATGAGCTTTAATTTCCGAATTGTGAAGAGACTTCGGCAAAAGTGTTTCCGAGGATATTTCTTTAATACTCGTGATTAGGGTAACGTCAAAACCAACAATGATGGTATACAAATTGATGGACCGTTTCCACTGAGGCTGTAATTATTACTATGATCGTTTGTCCTCAGGGTAACGATTTCGATGGATGGAAATGAAATATGGGTATGGTTACAGAATTAAAGCCATATAAGTGGAATTGCTGAACATTCCTGTCAACGATTGCTGTGGAACTTGGAAAAGGTAAGTAAAATGGGAACTGGCGGTAACCCGATATGTGAAAGACAAGGAATTGGTTTTTCATAAACATAATCGGCATGGCTCTTTTGATGTTTTCAATCTGTTTCTATCCAGCAAGTCCGGTTGGGTGTGAAGAACATTCGAAATATTTCATGGAAACTGCTCCCCGCGGGCCTGAATCCTTGCTCAGCCTTGATTTTGAAGAGGTGAGCAAAGTTTCAGGTGTGTGGGTGGCAGGGACAACGCCTAGGACCCCGACCAGCCTAACTTCTGGACCGTACCGCTCGTCGCCTGAAACTTGCTTTAACCTGGGTTTATGCAAAGGTGAGCAAAGTTTCAGGTGTGTGGGCGGTGCGAGAGATCGTCGAAACAACGAACAGGAAGGAATGAAGATAATAGTTTTGATTGGCTTGAAATCACTTGCGCCTTCGAGGTGGTAGTAAAGCACACGTCCAACACAACTTTATATCTTTGACTTCCAAAATCAAAGAAAAATTTTCTTATTCTCATATATTCAATTAAAAAGTATAAATACATTCTGTTTTGGTACACAGACAGCTATAATCGTCAACACAATTGTTCTTCTTCCCTACATCAAAATACTGACAATGAATTATTTTCAGTGCTACGATGTGATACTAAATGCCAATTATAGAAATGATGATCAGCATTGAAAAATATTGTACTGGTATAATTCACCGTAGTGTGGCCAAGCGACAAGAGTGGTAGTGTTGGCAAACGGTCACCTTCAACCCTATCACTCCTATTTCTGTTTAAGTTACAATCCACTGTAAAAACATACCCCCTGAAATAAATCCGATGAGTGATTGTGACTTTTGCTTTGCAGGAGCAGACATCTATATATATATTTTTATTATTTTGACGTCCGGTTGTTTATTACAATATATATATATATATATATATATATATATATATATATATATTGTAATAAACAACCGGACGTCAAAATAAAAAAATTATATTTTAACAAACAAACAAATTTTATTCATCAAAACTTTTACAATTATACAATTTAATATTATAAAAAGATCTCTTTCTCTCATCGGTCTTTACTGGGTTTGATAACGGACAGAACACTTAAATAATCAAAGAACCCAACATTTATCTTTAAATCAAACAGAAATATTTAATCGTCTAGACATCGACGAAACTTATTAACGAACTTAATCTACCAGATTAATTCTAAATTTAAAAGAGTTTAATTTATTAACACAAAAGAAGAGAACTATATCTGACTGTATCTTTTAATTCCGTTTACACATATTAATACCATAAAATTTCAACTTACGAATACTCAGGAACATTTGTCTCGTTCATTACACACACACTTTATAGACTGGACGTTTACACACTGACTCTAACACATATTATTGGTTCGACGATAGCTGATTCTCCATACTCGGTGAAGGACATCCCACTTGCTCGTGGTGAAACTACTCGACGCTGGATGCTGTGTCCTGGTCTCCTACCATCGAAGACAGTGTTCAAATTTTGATATTACTACAGATTGAACTTCTGCATACAAAAATGTTTATCGTTGAATAATTTTGCATTTTCTCTCACAGGCTGCATTCTTTCTCCATACTGGGTGCTCACAGCTCCCCCTCCGCTCTGACACTCACCTCCAACTAACTCCAACTCCTCAACTAACTTCCAAAAACTACGTTGCAACTGCTCGTTGACAGTTTCTCCATTACTGAGATTTACATTCTGCAGCTGCTGTTCCTTAGCTAGCGAAATATCTAGCCGCTCTGTCTTGTCACATCGAGACAGGACCCGTAATTACTTTGCACTTGTATCCTCATCCCCCCGCATTCACACGTGTGCTGTTCTAAAATTCTTCAGACCGCCCAGCTGCACCCTCATCCTAAGTCAACACGCCGATGGTCCAGCCCATTAATCAGACACAATGCCTTTCCTAAACAGATTTATCTTGCGACAGGCCACCCGCGCATGTGCCTTGCCCTGACTCCTTCATACTGATCCTAAGTACACATTGCCACTTCCTGTGACGGCCAAGACCAGTAATCCGAAACAATGCATTCCCTTAATGCATTACAATATATATATATATATATATATATATATATATAACCAGCTTTCTTCGAGAAGGATGTGGCTCAGTTAGGCTGAAGGATGTGAAGTGTGCTTCTTTTATACACTGGGCAGTCACGACTTTATTTTTTTTCTCAAATGTGCACTTCGTAATTGTTCGTGATTGACATGGTTTTAAATTCAACTTTTAATTTAATGTATTGTCTTTTACAGGCTTTATTCCACAGCGTTTGATTATTCAAGTCGGTCAACTGGTTCCTGTGGCCGTTTCCTACCGTCCCACTTCTACTACGAAAAACAAAATGACTGTCGCAATTCATTGTACTAAATCGGGCCGTCGGCAAATTTTCTGCGTGCGACTCACAAAGGTTGGTCATTTTCTAAAATCCTGGATTCACACAAATGATTTACGTCAAAATGGATTCAAAAATATTCTGAAAATATTGACGCATATTTTCTTCTGTTGAGAATATTTTGAACATCTAAAAACTCGTAAAAGTTAAGAGTGAAGTAAAGGGTGCAGTAAAATGGCCTTGTCAGTGTCGGTAAATCCTGTTCCTAAGAAATAATTAAGGTTTTCAATAACGATAGTAGTATTACGCCAGCATGTCTCCAATGGGGAGTTCCTCACTGTCGACAATACTCCCCTTCTCCTAGCGTGCATTTCTTCGAACTTGCCTCACGACCTTATCATTACTCTTCGTAATTGTTTTATTAAGTTCCACGTTAAGAAGACATTTACGACACTTTGTAAAATGATATATGAAAACAGTTCCTTATTAAGACGTTTCAAAGTTAGATGTGATTGTCAAAAATTATTAAGATTGTTTTTAATTTAATTGTTTCTAGCTAGAATTATTAATTAATAATTTCTTGAGGGTATTCTATTTTACTAAACCACATTCAAAGTGTGAATCAGAATGCATTAATCAAACAATTAACCAAAAGTACTTTTTGTCTACCTTAAACAGAATATTCAACAATTTATTGTTTTCACCCAAAGAATAAGAAAAGTGCACGTTTGCTGTTTGTTACCGAAACACGTGAAAAATTCACATCTCTACTGAACTACTTTTCCAATTCAATAAAAAAAATTAGGAAAAGAATGTGGCTGTAACTCCTCCATTGGTTGACCTTTAATTAGTGATATGCGCTCCTTGTATAAAATAGGTTATCTTCTGGAATTTATTTACCTGGCACTCACGGAACCAGTTATTCATTATTCGTTGGATAGAAGATTTAATTAACACAGCACAGACTGAAATGTTAATTAAATAATTTTTGAGTGTCAACTTTTAAAATTTTTTCAGGTATATATTTATGTGAGCTAACACAGATTAAAGGGGAAACGGAATGCTACACATTAACGAATTAAGCAACAATCCAGTTTAATTAAAAAATATGCAGAGTCAAATTATGCTTGCCAAGCAAGTTTAGTCTCCTTTTTTAAATAACCTTAAATGTTTGGTTTAGACTGAGATACTCCAATTATAATATATCTTTATATTAAATATATTACATTTAAAATATACGCATCACAACGAATTACATCTACTGTTTTGTTTCTGTATTGCCTAATTCAAAATACATGTATGTTTTGTGTTTCATAGTAAGTATTTGTAGATTTACATTTCTTATATCTTTATTTTTCATTCAAAATTTTTGAAAGTTACTGAGTTCATAGATACATCATTCCCGCTCGTGTTCAAATTTATTTCATCCCGTTTCAGTGAGTAGCGCTGTCACAGCATGTCTTCAAGATGGCAGCTTCAGTTGACATTTGTCATAGAATTCCTGAGCTGTGAGGACTAGATAGTGACAAACATCAACAAGAGGTAGAAACAGGTGTTTGGAGATGCTTCTGTCGATCGCAGAACAGTTATTCGGTGGTAAAGTAGACTACGTGGAGAAAAATGGCACGCCAATATTCGGGATACTCCTCGCAGAGTCAGACTTTTACAATTCAGATAGACAGAACCTTGTGCCAAGGTTGCGTAAAGCAGTTGAGAGGAGTGTGGATTATAGAACATTGATTTTTTTCAATACACGGTAAAATTAGGAAACATGAAAGATGAAAATGTAATTTTAAAACACGAATAAATGTTGTGCATTACGTTTGGAGTGACCCTCGTACAAGGAATTGACATCAATTTTTTTAGCCTTATGCTAAGGAATTCAGTATCATAGTTTTGCTTTTTAATTTTTAAAAAAAAATGTGTTCTCACAATTAGTAAGCCGTGAGCTGAAAATCACTGTAGTAAATTATTAAATGCAGCATTGGCTGTATACAGTGTATAATATTCGAGTGTCAGCAGTTGTAATATTTAAATTACAATATAAAATATGATTTTTTTTACTGGTCATACTTAAAATAATTAAATTAGTATTATAAATGTTAAAACCTTTCATTCACAGTCACATATAAAATTTATTTTAATGTTAATGACATTAAAATGTCAGGATTTAAAATTATCGTAGGTTACTTTAACCATATTCATCTGATAAATTAATTAAAACATTTACTTAGACCAACTTTCATGCATATACTACCGGGCAAACTGCCCATTTTTAGATTAAAAAAAATACATAAATAACCACCCTATACACAAAAAAAAACGTGATTTACAAGCTCATATATAGGGAAATATTATTATCGAACTCCATATTCCACAAAAATAACATCAAAATAGTTAAAAAGATTTTAATATATCCCCCACCCTCCCACCTCCGCGCGTTATCCAGTTTGTCACATTGAATCTCATCAAATTATAGTCAGATAACATCGGTAGAAACACTAAAAATCTCTTTGACCCCTAAATATATTTATCCGCCTAAAATATCTGCTGTTTTAGAATGTTTGAATGTTTCCACCCCCACCCCTAAGCGTGCTCCTCTCCCATGAAGAAAGGGATTGAAATTTTACAAACAACATCGGTAGAAATACTATCAACGTAATTGACCCCGACAATTATTTATTCCACGCAAAAATCGACCGTTTAATGTGTATGAAAAATTCCACACCCGCGCCCCTGGGGGTGAAACGGCCAATTGAATGTAATAATTCCAGACATAGTTTAATATGACAATTCTATTGTTTACAAAAGGATTTACATGTTCAATGGCCTAGCCCTGACAAAAATTCAATTATGTTCAAAATTATTAATTCGTTGGGTTGGACATAATCTTTCTTTTCAATTTACAGTTATCTCAAAACCAAAATAAAATCTTATAGTGAATGGCTTTACACTTTTGAAACCTGAGTAACATTAAAGCGATGATAATCCCAGGTCATCCATGTGCTGCAGTGGATACTTGGATCAATCCAGAAGCTATAGCCAGCTGTTCTGCGAAGTATGGTATTTTAAAGATAATCCAGTCCTGATAGGAACTTAGATGTCTTAAAAGTTCCTCCGGTGGCGTTTTATGACCCCTAGTCGATTATTTAGGAGAACCTACGGTGACGTGTTCCTCCACGTATGTAGTCTTTTATTGCCTCTAGACACGTTCTCCACCTCACATTAATATGCATCTATCATTTTCCTCAGATCAGATTCAACTTCCATTATCACTATTCTGTGTTTACCTATCTCTTCTACTTTGAACCTCACCTTCGTGTTCAACTAACACGTGACTTTCTCTACGTCCTTTTCGAAAGACACTGTAAAGAATTATTTTTGTGGGGTGGGTTTTTTTCGTTAAATCAAAATAAATATTTGACCAATAATGAAGTTTTATATAAGTTTATTAAAGTTAAACATGAAAACTCTTATCTCAGGCACCTGTGGTTTTACATAGAAGAGATCTGCTGCCCGTACCAAATGCGTACTGCTATTCTGCGTTGTGTTGCTTGCTGTAGCTCTCGTACCGACGTACTGGCGTCGACTCAGGGGTTGACCACTGGCTAAGGCGTCGGCCTCCGGGACTGAAAGCTGGCAAGCCGTCGTACTAAATTGTGTGGTGCTATTCTGTGAACTCTTCACTAACAAATTATGGCCCCTTTCTCACGACGATTCTGCCTCGGACTATATCAGAGACAACAACATTGCGGAGCCTCTCTTAATCACATCCACCAGCTTCGGTGAGCGCAGAACAACTGTCTTTCAAAAGCTTATCTCCTCCCTTATATCCTCCCAGTCTTTTACTTTTTTCATTGTTAGAAAACTTCGTCAGTTTTACTGATTCTTCCATTGTAACAAGATTTATAGCACGCAGCTGCAGTTCCGTAGTCAACAATGACTAACTATTCTGTCATGTTGAGGCCAACAATCGAGACAGGACACGAAATTACTTGGATGGATATATTTATCTCCTCCACCCCCACGCACGTGCACGGTTTCGAATTCTCAAGACCACAGCAAACAACACTTCCGAAACAAAGAAAAACTTAAACCTAAATACACGCGTTACAACACACCTCAGTATCGTTTCTCCATCGGTTTCGATCCAGTCGTAGTTTGACACTTCTCCCTCCAAATACTAAATTCACCATACGAAATAATCGTTCCCGTGTCGTCCTTCCAAATTGTAATATTTTTTTTTCTCAATGCACTTTCTGGTTACAAGTATAACTTTCTGTTCTTTGCGAGTGAAAAGTCCATATTGTGATCGCCTGTTCCAGACACAAGAGGTCTATTAGCAATTAGCATTCATATGAGACTCTGATGTTAATTTTTTATGTGCCATTATATGATACAAGGGTACTCAATCTATTTTGTATTCCTATTTGATGATCTTAACTGTTTTTGTTATTGCACTTACGTGTCGCTTGAAAGAGTAATGGTCTAAATGAAATATTAAGACTTGCGTGACTCGTTCTTGACAGGTATACGTTACAGCATATCAGCTGGCCACGAATCATTGATTCCCCATGTTTTGCGCACGTGTGCTCATGCCCAATACTCAGCTCGGGCGTTTAAATTTTTGAACATTTAACTGAATCACAACTGCAGCGGTGGTCGCAATGATCAGGAACGAGAATCGAATTATAGGCCTGTCTTCCCTATCTCCCCTAGTTTTTTATAAAATAAAGTCCTAATATTAACTAAAAAATAATGACAATAATGTAAATGAACCTGTATGAACCGAACGCTCAGGATTCACCATAATGAGTAAAAAATTAAATTGGACTGATCATATTAATCAAATCTTATCTTACAACTATAGCATAGTGTATGTATGTATGTATGTATGTTTGCATATTTGTATGTTCCTTATACAAATTTTCACCGGAGGAGCAAATTTAACCAAATTCCGTACACGGGTTTTTTGCGACCAGGAAACACACACTGTCTGGGTTAGACGCGTCTACCACCCCATGGAGCGGGAGTGGACAGGACAGAAATATTAAAACATAGTAAAACAGTCGCATAAATATTTTAGGCGTCAAAGAGGTTGATAGTGTTTCTACCGGTGTGATATGAGTAAAATTTCAACCCCTTACATAATGGGAACGGAACACCCTTAAGGTTGGGGGTGGACGGGCGTTACAAGAAAATAACGAGAATCCAACCGAGATTGGAGTCAAATCCAGAGTAATGGATGTCGGTGAGTTTAATTATGACATTCAATTGGCAATTTAACCCCCAGGGGCGGGGGTGGACGGTGTGGAATTTTTCATACACATTAAACGGTCGATTTTTGCGTGGAATAAATAATTGTCGGGTCAATTACGTTGATAGTATTTCTACCGATGTTGTTTGTAAAATTTCAATCCCTTTCTTCATGGGAGAGGAGCACGCTTAGGGGTGGGGTGAAAACATTGAAACATTCTCAAACAGCAGATATTTTAGACGGATTAATATTTTTAGGGGTCAACAGATTGATAGTGTTTCTACCGATGTTATCTGAGTATAATTTGATGAGTTTCATTGTGACAAAATGGATAACGCGCGGGGGCGGGAGGGTGGGGGATCTATTAAAATCTTTTTAACTATTTTGATGTTATTTTTATGGAATATGGGTTCGATAATAATATTGCTCTGTATATGAGTTTGTATCTCACGTTTTTTTGTGTATAGAGTGGTTATTTATGTATTTTTTTTAATCTAAAAATGGGCAGTTTGCCCGGTGGTAGATGCATGAAATTACAATTTAATTACAAATTAAATAAGGGAAGTTACAGTAAGGGAAAATAGAGTAAATTAACATAATTATTATAAAATGTAAGCTAGGTTTACGGAAAGTATTTCAACTAAAAATACATGTATATAAAATTATATGAATTAAAGCTTAATTTTGAAAAAGTTAAAGAAGGAATTAATATTGAACTGGCCTGATAAGAAGGTAAGTGGAAAGATATCTGAAAATAGAGATTACCTAACTATTTAACTAACAAAGAAGACAAAGAATGTTTCCATTTTTTCTTTTTAGTTTATAAAGGAGCACTACACTTCACTACACTACCCCATATTCGCGAGAGAGTTCAGATTAAGTTTAAATTTTCTTTCTGTTAGAGGACTTTCACTGAAAAATCTTGCAGGTAAATTGTTCCAATTATTCCTATTTAGAAATGAGTATTTTCCAATATCTGTTTTTTTTTCTTCCTGGTATTTAACTTGAAAAATAGTTTAAAATACGGCCTGAGTAGGTCGGTTTCAAATACCAATTTGTTTCAACAGTATTGTTATTGTTAACGTCACACACATTGGGTATGTGTGCATTCACAGGTAATATTTTTCCTGAGATCCTCGGCTGATGTTGGTAAGAACTAGGATATTTATGATAGAGATGGAAAATATTTTGACGAACTCAGTAAGAAGAAGAAAATAGAAATAAAACGAAGTTGAGCACAATAAAAATGCTTCGTTTTAATGTGTCTTTGCGTAGTTTCACAGCGATAACTCTCTTTTTTTTTTCATCGTTAGTATGGTCCGATTGTAAGAGAATCTTTAAGTTTTCAGAGTTTTAATTTTATGTTCTTTTGAGTTCCACACCCTTAGTTCAACTTTGCTCCATTTTTTTATTTCAGCAGAAAAATAATTCTAATAAAAACCTGCAAAGTACTCGACTTTGACGGTAATGAGGTGGTTTTCTCCTCAACCAGGAATACAGTAAATCTCTTCCTGCAGCTTCGGTACTGCTCTTGATCTGTCGTGGACGTCGCGTCGTCAGCAATTACGACCCTCGGCGACTGTTTTGATTATTACGGCTTGTGTGCTAATGTTCTTGAGTAATTTCTCAAATACGATATATGAAACGATGAAAAGCATTCCATAATCTTTGGTCTGCATAATTGTTTCCCTACTCAAATATGAACGTTTGCACTGACTGGTCAGGAAATTTCGGACTGTATCGGTTCAAACTTGTTGTGACAAATCCTGTTTCGATTCAAATTTAACTATTTTTTGGGAAAATAGTGCAAAATCTAATTCTCTTGTACGTGTCGCTTTCCTGCGCTGAATAAGAGACCTTCGTGATAACTTTTGAACCACTCCACTATCTCTTGACTACATCAGGAAAATTAAATGTTTCGGTATTTATGTAACCTTTCCTCAGCTCTGTAACAGACGAGCTTGAAAATTATCTTCGCCGCAGCAGGTTCCTGAATTAATTTGATTTTTAAACGTGGTAAGCGTCTTCTGAGTTTAGCTGATTTTTCTTCTATGTTCTCTGATTGACTTCATCAGAGCATAGAACCTGTATTTTTATCTTCTGGTTTCCAAAAACTCCTATCCTAGCCAGCTTACATTACGTACCAGTGTCCGAATCAGAAACTGTTAATTTCCACGTCCCGACGCCCTCTTGGGCGACTTTATTACGTATGTTAATATTGTTTCCGTTGAAATCTTCCAAACAGTTATTATTAAGTAACATTCAGAGAGACGAGATTAGTTACTCCCTTAATAAATGTCTCAAAAATGCGTACACTCGCCCTTTTGTTCGTAGCCTTGTAATGGGGTGAAATGTTTTTGACTTTGAAGTAGGTCTGTGCTGTGGTATCGATGAGCACTTCGATATCGACCTGGCGCCCGCCGCACTACGCAGTACTTCGCCCTAGTTAGGTCGAACCCAGAACTTTTCCCTTTCTCTAAAACATATATAATAGGAATAATACATTCTACCATCACTGATTTATCCAGAAACATGTTCATAGAAACTTCAAAATAAATTATTGTAGACGTTCTTCCCAGTTCGATTCCCAATGACGCCGAAAAATTTATTCATTTTTCTATCAAATGAAGATCCCCATTTTATTAAAAGCACTAATAATATTTTTTTTCATTATCCATTAGTTCACTTGTAAAGAAAATATATAGTTTCGGTTTTTAAACAAAAATGTGTATAAATTTGTAATTTTTATTTGAAAAATGATTTTATATATTTTATTGTTAACAGTTTATTGTTAGTTTCTTGTAACAGTTAGGATAAAAAATACTGTTTCCATTTAGATAAAATATTTTTTTAAAAAATTACATAAATTGTTTGAGACAAAAATACTACTGTTTTTATTTTTCACACATTTTCTTTCTTAAATTTGTAATTTGAAATATTGTACTGTTCCCTTCACAACTTGCAATTTTTCAGCTGTCTGATTAAATGAGCTAAATAAAATCGCATTTTGTAAAATCAAATGTATAAATAAATTTGATGTTCCGTTACCGTAGAAACATAACAAGTAATCTTCATAGCCAGACTGAGGATACGTTTGTGACATCAAGACAAACCTTTCAGTCGAATCACTGCCTGAAGAGGATACAAGTAAGTAGAGAAACGTAGCGGACGGATATTTTCAAATAAACCAGTAGCCATGTAATGAAAAGACTGCAGATATTGTTAAACAACTTCAGATCACGGATAGAGGAAATGTAAAGCGTTATTCGTTTAGAAATACTACTTAAGCAAAATAATCACGAATGAGTAATCATTCAGTCCGGGCTTAATTTAATAGAGAAAATTATCGAAAAGACGGAGGAGCAGAATTGTGCATCTCAAGGGAAGTTGGAAGAAATTGAAGGCAGTTGAGGAGTCGTAGAAACAGTTGTGGCGTGTGGTGGAGTGGACAGAGTCAAGCTAATGGAGCGGCGAAGGAGAGTTAATCTGTGGAGTAGATGGAGTCGCCAATTTCCGCACGGCGCGAGGACTTCTGCCGATTTCGGCGAGCAAAGTTCAGCGTCCGTACGCCTCCACGACTTGGACGGCCATTTCAGTTCGACACCAAGCATCGTTACGTAGGAAAACGATTGGCCAAAAGCGAGCCAAGGAAAGTTAATTCAACTTAAGTAACGACGAACCCACAAATTTTCCGAGTATCGTCTCTGCTGCATGGCCCAAATTCCCCTGAAGGAAAAATATGCTAATAATTGTTCTTTAAGAAAAAAATTTAAATAACTGTAAGGATTGACTAACATAATAAAATATTGTTTTTATATCTTCGTTAAAATAATTAATAATTAACCCACCCCACGTCAAATTTTATTTATTGGATGCATCATAATCCCCTGTAGCGTTATTGAGATTCGAATATGAAGTACCACAACGGCGGAAATATTTTAAACTAAATTATTTAAATGTTTTGACGGACAATATATACTAGTATCTATGTTTCTGAACACAACCCTCAAAAAGAAGTTCGATTATTATGAATCAGAAATCTTTAATAACAATTACGTAATTATATTTCAATTATCTCGTATTGTAAATCTACCACTAAAACATTTAATATTTTTTATGAAAAATCCGTAACGAGTATAATTTCCTGCTACGCGCTGTTGGTCACCCTATATGCAAAGACAAAAAATAGGGATAATTGAATTAAAGTATCAGGTTGGAAAAATCTCGACCGGAGCAGGAAAAAAACCCGGGTCATCCGCTTACCGGGCGGATGCTCTACCACTTACATTGCCGTCTAAGAAAGGTGATTTGGTAAAAAAAAAATTGTAGGTGTAATCTGCATCAGGTCTAATGGACGCAGGAATTTCGCACCGGATCTGGAGTCGACATGGGAAGCTCGGTGGTAGAACTTTCCTCCCGTACACGGTGGTCCCGGGTTCGATCCCTGGTCCGGTCGAGATTTTCCCATCCTGATACTTCAATTCAATTTAATTTCATGGCGTCTAAAGATTGAGCCTCTGAAGGCTTCATGAACAGGGATAATTTTTATTTCCTTCGGCTGAGTTACTGCGTAAACACAAAAGAAAATAGTGTATTCAAAAATGCTTGCCTAAGACAAATGACATGTTTTATTTATTTTATAATATGCCAAATCATTCAAGTAACAAACTTAAATCTCATCGAAACTCAAAAGGTTATATTTGGATTTTACTTGAAAATTGATTTCTTTATTTATACTTCAAATAGAAATTATTTGCGATACTTTGAATATTGGATGCTAATTTCTGTCGCTGAACAAGATATGAGTAATGTTGATGGCATTAAAATCTACACCGGCCACTTCAAACAATTAAAAAGAAGATTCGCCCGTTATAAAGATTCGGGAAGTTCAGATGTCACGTCTGGGACTATAGATTCACAACAAATATATGTTTTTTGACGGAGCAAGTGGCTATGCCAAATTTTGGAATTGTAAAGATATTCGCAAAGAATGCGTCAAATAAGCCCATCCATTATTTTTAGCTATTCCAACTGCTTCTTAGTTTGAGGAAGGATTAAGTCGTAGGAATATAGATTAAATATTACACATCGCGATGATTTACGATTATTATTACATAATTTTACTCTTGATACAAAAAATTATTATTGTAAAGTATCCAGCACTGATATTGCATTGAAATTTTTTTAATCAAATACACATTTCTATTGGTTTTGTTAGTTACTGGACTGTCATCAGAACTGCAACTTGTTACGTGATGCTATTTGTGTAGTATAATATAAAAAAAGTAGGAGTCTAATGAAAAAAATAAGTAAAAGGATAGGAATCGAAGTTCTACAGGAATGATATATAAAAATAGACTTAGCATTCGTGTAGTCCGTCCAGTCAGTCAATCATGACCGAGTTGACATAAATAGTCATACATTCAGGAGTTAACTGTGTATGTAGTGTTAATTAATATACATTGTACCCCAAGGAGCGTAACAATATGATTAGGAGTAAATATGAAAATTTAATTTTGTTCTTCTATTAATATCTGAGAACAACATGCTGCAAAAATAATGAAAGTGTCGCAGGCAGTAGTAATACTAATGTATTTATTTTAGAAAATCAATAGACAATTCAGCTAAGATTACAACCATTTGGAAAGTAATTAAAAAAGAAAAAGAAACAAATAAAGGAAATTCAGATCGAATACAGCCAGGGTTATGTAAACTGGAAACAGTTGAATGTACTAATAAATTTAATGATGAAACGCCATCCATTAGGCACATTTTGTGACTTAAGTAAAGCATTTTTATGTTGTGTAGACATACTGATACAAAAAAAATTAAATACTATGAAATTACAGGAATTTCATTTTCTTGGTAGTATTAAAAGACTCGAGCTCAGCTGTAATACATGGATCAGATTGGGGAATTATTAAAACTGGAGTCCCACAAGGTTCAGTATTAGGGCCTTTACTGTTCCTTATATATATTAACGATCTTCCAAAAAATCTAGATTTGTCTTCCAAAGCCATATAGATGATATTAGTATATTAGTAAAAAGTAACAATGACACATTAGAACAGGCAAGTAAGAATAAGTCAAGTAACCTGTTAACATGGTTGAACAATTAACTGCGACAAAACCAATTTCATGCAATTTCACACACACAACTTTACAATCTATAACTCTAAAATACGATGACAATAATGTAAATGAAACTTCATCTATTAAATTCCTATTAATAAATTAAATTTCACTGATGAGATTAATCAGTCACTTAGGAAACTTAGTTCCGCCACATTTGATTTAAAAACAAGAAAACTGGTTTACTTTGCGTATTTCCATTCTGTTTTGTCATGCGGGATTATATTAAATAATATTGTCACGGCATTATTTACGTCAAAAAACGTTAAATACTACCCTCAAAATATAATTAATAAATTTGCACGACACGGCCGATACAAAAATCCAAGAATATAATAATAGTGGTGAATAAGACATTTCCTTCTCCCTGATTAAAATAAATATATTCTTTACGTTACTGTACAGGCAAATGCAAAAAAAAAGAATGGTTTTAAATATAGTCATTATCTGAAAGGTTTTGGAACAAATAAAAATGATTGACTATAATTTTACATTTGTAATTATAGTAATTATTGATTTAAAAAATTACTTATGGAATAAGAAGAAGGTGAAGGCCAAAATCATTCCGCGCATAAAAAAATTGATTTGGAGAAATAAATAAAATTAAACAAATACTTTTTAATTTCATTTTTAATTTAATTAAAAATAAATCAATTATTTGATTTCGAAAACTACTAAATTAAGTACCACATTATTAATTTAATTTAGTGAATATTTTATATGTTATCGATTATTTATATATTTGAAATCATTCCTTCATTCCTCTCAGCTAGACAGAAATACAGAGACGACTTAAGCAAGGATGTGCTGATACATATAAAATGGAGGAGCCTACTCCTATACCGGCGGGACAAAGACTCGTGGAGTTGGACACCTGCTACGACTTTGCCTGCGTTTACAACATACAAACAAGATGGCCGACATTATATGAATTGTTTTATTATGTAATCATTCATCTTCTCCTTGCTTTCTTGTTGAGTTAATTAGACAAAGGAATAAAATAAAATGAAAAGAAATAATTCTTTTTTGCAAATCATATTTGCAATGTGTCGTCTGAATGTAAGAAGTTGCACTGGTATAATTATGAATGTAATAAAAGAAAAAATAATCACAGAGCGTACATGAACAATTAAATAATATTCTGAAGCATTATTCGTCCTCAAAATCACGGTATGCGAAGAGGGACACATGACTAATAACGTTAAATACTACCTGAAAAATATAAATTAAGAAATTTGTTCATAGTATATAAATAAATTACACTAAAGAGGAGTTTTTGTTATGAGAATATTTTCTTTTGCTCCTTTGTCAACAGGCAACCCGCAAGGAACAACACGCAACATGTTGCAAAAACCGCAACTTTTGAAAAGTCATGCCATCTATTGGATTTTTCTTAAACCGAGGACTCGAGACATCAGGAGAGCAGACGGGCTCAGAAAGTTGCTAACTTCCCCACTACGTCACAACTGCCCCTTCTTCCTCCTCGCTTAATAGTAAGAGGCGTTGTCGAGAACTGAGCAAATTGACGTCGTTGTTCTCTGTATTCCTCAGTGCTTTTTTCTTTAAATATTAATTATATTTAATTAAGAGGAACATTATTTAGTACAACAAATTTCAAACACTATTATTTAGCGACTAATATTTTAAAGGTTCAAGACAATTGTTTTTATCTTACACTCAATCAATTTTTATGTACTGAAATATCTTATTACATAATTTCGCTGTTTTGGGGTATATAAATACTTGACTGTAATAAAATAATTTAATAAACCCACACTGCAGTTTCATTTCTATAGAAATAAATAAATAACTTCGGCTAATATGTGTATTTTATTATTATTATACATTTTCTGTATATAGATTGACTTATTATAACTACTTGAAAAAATTAAGATCTGAACTGAGGCGTCATATTGAAACAAATTAGGCCGTTTGTAAGCGAAGATAGGAAACCAGGAAATAAACTCATAAATATAAAAACTTTTTCGACATCGATGCCGTGTCAATCTTCCGGTCAAATTATTATGAATCCAAAAACGTATTAATTTGATTGATACTATTTCTAACGAAGTTGTATGTGCAAAATTTCAACCCCTTTCGGCAGGAGAGGGGAACACGCTTAGGGATGAGTGGACGGTGATAGAAATATTCAAACATGCCAAAAATACCGATATTGGAGTCGGAAATAAATATTATTAGGTCTCAAAGAGACCGATAGTGTTTGTACCGATGTTATCTGTGTAAAAATCAACCCTTTACGGCATGGAAAAGTGAGAGTGGATGGGCGCTACAAGAAAATTACGTGAATACAACCGAGATTGGAGTCAAATCCATGGTTATAGGTGACTCTGAGTGTAATTATGACATTCAACTGGCCATTTAACCCCCAGGGACAGGTACAGTCGGGGGTGGAAACTTTTAAACATGCAAATGATTTGCTTTTAATAATTATATTTAGAATTAATTAGCTTATAATATGTACGACTTTGTCTGCGCATAATTTCAAACCCTTTTGATGTGGGAGGGGAGCACGGGTATGGGTGGGGGTGGATGGCAGTTACAAGAAAATAACACAAAAATAACAGAGATTCGAGACAAATTGGGGTTATAGATGTCTCTGAATTTATATATGCCAGCCTGGGTAGCGCGTTGAGTTGGGTGGGGGGTGGGAGGACTGGTCGGAATGTTCAAAAATGTTAACCTGTCGATATTTGCGTCGAATAAATATTTTTCGGGGTCAATGAGACTCATAATATTTCTAAATATATTCTGTGTATAATTACAAACCCTATCGGCTTAGGAGGAGAGAACCATGAAGTGTAGGGTGGAGTTGCATAATAATAACGGAAAAATCAGAGATTGGAGTCGAATCCGGGGTTATTGATTGTAGCTGATTAATTTTTACATTCAATTTGCAGTTTAACCCCCAACAATATTCTCTGTTTATAATTTCAACCCCTATCGGCATGGGAGGCGAGCACGCTTAGGGGTGGGGTTTGGTGGAGCGTTACATGAAAATAACGCGAATAGACCGAGATTCAAGTCAATTTTGGGGTTATGGATGTCGCTCAGTTTCATTGTGACAAACTGGGAATTGCTCGGGGTTGGGCGGGGGTAGAAATTTTCAAACAATGTAACCGGCCGATAACACATTTAGGGATAAGGGTCGAGTTGCGTTACATAAAAATAACGAAAAAAATCGGGGGTTATGGATAAATGACATTTCGGGCAACGCCGGGCCCGCACCCAGCTAGTTCTTAAATAAAACTTAGACAAATTTTACTCAGATCGAAATGTAAAAGTTATATTTAAAATGTGTTATAAGCGTTATTTTTACTGGTAATATTAATTGATAACATGTTAAAAGTTGAAATGCATGCTACGATGTTACTAAATAAACTGAAACCCTCAGAAGATGTTGAGCCAGTGTTTTCACAATACTTAAGTAATTTAGTTGCACGCGGATCAGGTAAAGTGAATGTCGTGTGGATTTAATTTGCGACGCCACGGCACAGCAGATGGCCAGCCTTTATTAAATTGTAACAATTAGTTTAGAGTGTGGCTGTGGAGACGCCGGGGGCTTCGATCCTAACGAATTTACACCACAAAACGCCCGCCAGTCTCTGATCAAAGGAACTGCACGGCTCGCTAGTTAAGGGCCTGATGAAGCCGATTATCGGAAACTTGTTGCGCGTATTAAATTTCTAAATAGTCCCTGCGCTCCGTGTCAACGTCTTGCTAAATCAGATTCACCAAAACAAATTGCTGCGACAGTTTAAATGAGAAAAGGGCGTGGAAATGACACTCCTTAAGGAATGTCAAAAGAGCTCTCGCTGAAGTACGGATTTAAAATTTACAAACAGCCGTCCTAATTTGGGTTAAAGAGCAGCCAACTAAAGTTTACCATGTTAACCTTTAGGAAACGAGCTTCTGCGATACAACCGCACAACTAATAATATTAAGAACTAGCTGATTGCCCGGCGTTGCCCGAGATGTCATTTATCCATAACACCCCCCCCCCCCCGAGTTTTTTTCTTTATTTTTATGTAACGCAACTCGACCTCTATCCCTAAATGTGTTATTGGCCAGGTTGCATTGTTTGAAAATTCACTAAATTAAATTAATAATGTGGTACTTAATTTAGTGATTTTCGAAATTAAATAATTAATTTTTATTTAAATTAAAAACTATTTGTTTAATTTTATTTATTTTTCTCCAAATCAATTTTTTTAAGCGGAATGATGGCGTTCCGATATTCATCTTCTTCGTATTCCGTAATTATTATTTTAAATCAATAATTACAAATGTAAAATTATAGTCAATCATTTTTTTATTCGTTCCATAAGTTTTCATATAAAGTCCCATGAACACAATTAAATGGCTTTCTATAATATGAAGGAAAAAAAGTAGGTGTCTAATGCAGTTTTCGCCCAGTTCCCAATATTCACGTGCATTTCTTGTTCTCATTTTAAAGATATGCATCTTAAATAGAAACACTGATAAATTTAACTTCCTAAATAACGCACAGACTCTCACAACGGAAATAATTTTAATATGAAAGACAGCTTTCCAGGTGTAAATTGTTAGCTAATTTTTCACGGTTACGTACCAGGTTCTCCACGGCTGTCTTCAGCCTGTGTGGCGCTGCGTGACGTGTGCGTGGTCGGACATGCTGCGACCTGATTGACCGTTGAGGATCGCCTGACATTTACTACCCTACACGGAAAAAAACATGTGTCCTTGACGCTGTGGTCAGGCGATCCTCAGCGGCCAATCAGGTCGCAGCATGTCCGAAAATATATATGGCTCGCACACGTAACGCAGCGCCACACAGGCTGGAGACAGCGATATACAACAACGACCAGCAGAAAAGTCAGCATCGAGAAATCTGAACCTGGTGCGTAACCGTGAAAAATTTATTAAACATATAAATTGTTACATTAGCAGACGATATCATAATTTACCAATATGTCACATATAATGTATTAGTATTTAAATTCGAGATTAATCACACTGTGACCAATCAAAACTGAGCAAACGTTGAAAACATCAAAACAAAAACTTTTCTTTCACTCAGACAGCCTGACGATTTTACAAATATGTACAGAAACGTTTTTTGCGTTGTTAATTAAAGATTTTATGCTTAATAATTATTTTAAATTATAAAAATCGTCTGTTAACAGCTGTTAAGGATGTTCATTGTTAAAAACAGACATGAAAATAAAATATATGACTAATATTTCAGTATGAAGAGCTGACAATTTGCAGAAAAACATAATAAATTAATGCATTTAAAATAAATAAAGAATATTTATACAGATCAAAACATCATAGTTACACAGGTTTCTAAAAATATATATGTGTCTGGTTCGACAGCTTAATTTTTTTAAATATAAAAATGTTAATCGTAAATGGGTTATTGTTTCCTAAGCCCTGTAACTTCTATTACAATTTTGCTTCTAAGCTAAACTGGTTTCCCTCTTGATTAATTTATATATTAATTTGGTTTTAAAATGAAAAAAATTTACGTCTGATTGACGTAATAATGAATAAGGAAGATAGTCAATTCAGACATTAAAGGGTAATATAAATAAATACCACGCAACAACGTTTCTGGGATCCTTGTTCCTTTCGTCAGGTGCCTAGAGCGACACAACTGACCATCATACTACACACAGTTTAAGAAAAAATAGTCGCTAATGACCCGTTGAAATGTGACTATAAATAAAGTAATAATAAGATCCTTCATCTTCGAAGCATTGCGTCAAACGTCCTTCCTTATCTTACTTATTATTCTATGGAACATGAATGTAATTTTATTATCGATTGTAAAGAAACACAATTACAATTAAACTGGATGGAGTCAAAGACTTCTTCAAAATAATAGTTGAACGACCTGATTTGTTGATGAAACGTGCTGAGTGAAGATGGACTAAATTGACCCTGGACGTTTCATAATACGTTTTAGACGAAGTAAGGTTTGACATTTTCTTTTAGCTGATGCTTTGACATTTCTGTTGTTTATCTGAATCATGCCATCTACGCTATTTTATCGGTGTCATAATTGTTTGGCTCAACTTACACGTGAGATATAAAATAAATATTCTCATTGCTATAACAGAGGCCGTTGTGCCATCAAAATGCGACTAACGAGAAGCTTAAAATTCGTCAGAGAGAAAGGATTCGTTTAATTGAACTACTGAACCTAAAGTATAGTGTATTATATTTGTAATTTTCAAGACAAATGAGACTGTTTAGTACAATAAATACTTCAATTGGTGTCTTCGGAGACAGAATTGCGTCACCTCCTTCCGTGTCCATTTTTCAGCCAACGATCAAATCGGCGTACCTCGTAAATATGTAATTTAGTGTATTTAAAAGGAAAACATTCCAACTGTAGGCCTACTCAACTAACAAACCGTCGCAACGACCTGCATCTTCATCACTTTCACTTTTTAGCCAACAGACAAACATGGAAACATCGTCGGACTACGGTCAAAGATAATGAACCCAAAAATTATAGTAATTGATTACTGTGAATTAAAATTATAATGTCGATAATTATCAAGGATTGTTAGGGACCAAATATAGAAGATAGCTGGTTGGGATTTTGAATACAGAGTCGCTGATTCGCCTGAGTCCTGGTGAGAACAGTGAACGGGATTGGTCGTTGTGAAATAAGCGCGGGCTCGTTGAAGACTTAGAAAACGGTCGGTCTTCTCCAAAGCTGACAAATAGACTCAGCTCACAGCGTGACGTTCGTGAACAAAATTCCATTAAAGTTCCAAAGAAACTGTTGGGAGGACCTTGCCTGTAGAGTTTTTGCTTTCAGTTGTGGTTGACTCCCTCTTTTTGTGCCACTCCGTACTCACATGTTCCTACTGGACCCGTATAATGGTGCATATATGTTTCAACACTACTGACGATGTGTCACAGAAAATTCACTCCTGAATAGACTCCAAAAGACGTTCTGAATCCTCGAGACGGTTCTGACATTTTGACTGTATTATATTTCCCCAGGGCAGAAAAAAATGAAGCCATTTGGGGCCACGATTAAATTGTCGTGTCGTGGGTTTCGGAGATTTACCGACCCAATCACGTGCTTTGCGAGCCGTCTGTAAAGCGTCATATGTGATTTTGGCGCAGAAAATCCGAGAATCTTTTAGAAAAGACCACCCAGGAAACAATTCTTCTACCATTAAAGTGTTACCTCAGTAAATATGATTGAAGTTTACAAACCCTGTGACCAGACGAAAACGTTCCAGTAGGAGGAGCGAAAACAGAGATCGGAGCAATGAACCTCGGAGAAGAGGGCAGAGTGGAATTAGTTTGAGTACACTTGGGAACAATTTAAAAAAATGCTTGTAGATCGTTGGACGACGCTTTAGGGATGCAGAGGCGTAAAGAACCAAACCAAAAATTAGGCAATAACAAACTATATTTAAAATCCCAAAATCAGTACACGGACTCCTTAGTGGTTCCCGAGAGCCAAACATGACTCCTCATGAGACTGCCCACAGCTAGTTGGTTCGCCCTGATCGCGTGGTGGCAGGAGGTGGGGAAGGGAACGTGGCGTAATTATACGTTTGAAGCAGCGCGAGGGAAGTAAAGGCACCCGAGTCAGGGCCATATATACGTCCACGTCGCGCCGTCACTCGTTGAAGATCCATACCCCGCAGCAAATTTCACATATGGCGCCATGGATGTTCAGGCCAGGGACTCCAAGGGTGTTGATGTCGCGATGGGTGGCGCAGGGGTAGCTCGTAGCGTTGAGGCTGAAGTGGTGGTGTCATACAGCAGCGTCCGCCGGAAACAGCGCTGCCCCGTGCGTGGGATGCACGCAGTGGGGACAAAGCTCTAAGGACAGAGTCGTGTGAGGTAGAAGCATGAGTGAGAACAGCAAACAGACAGAACATGATAGCTGCGCGGGGCCGTAGTCCGAACAGTCGCTTAAAAGGATGGACGTAATCAATTGAGTCTATCCCAGAAAGGACAAAAGGGTGAAAGTCACTTGGAACGAAGTCCGGGCTGTAGGGAGGGTGGTCGATGACCCAGAGAAACTGCTTCAACGGCATGGTGGTCTTCTGGGTTGTATGAGGTCGCGTGTTGCCGTCGAGGAAGTGCACGCCCTTGGAGAAACTTTCACCTTTTTCCTCACTTGAAGGAGCGCCTAGGTCTTCAATTCTCTTCAGACGAGACTGTGAAACACATCGCGACAACGTGGCTGAACACGCAAGGACAGGATTTTTAGCAGGAGGGAGTATTTAATCTCATCCCACGAAGCGACAAGTGCCTAAACCAATTTGGAGACAATGTCGAAAAATAGCCTACACGTTTCACTGCAGGCTTTGTGAGCTTAGTTTCTGATCACCCCTCGTACAATGGATGGAAGAATCTCATACTGGGCCTAAAGTCGAAACGGATGGCTGTGTTCAGAGCACCCATATACTAAGCGGGATAGCTGGGTTCGATTCCCAGTACGGTCGAGATTGTTCCATCCTAATCCTTTAATACAATTTTCACGGCCTATTCTTCCTGGAAAATTAATTTATAATAGTAGTTCTACAGAACTTTATTTTATTAATAAACTTGAGTTATCTCCAAAAAGAATAGGGTGTAGTTCAATGCTTCAATTTTGACCAAAAATTATATAATAGTGTGCATAAAGTAAACCCCTGTGGAACTCTAGCACTTTTATATCCTCCAAACTATTTCCCCCTCCATCAAATTATTCAGTGTAACAGTGCTTTCGGTCATATAAGTAAGAGCTAAGTAATAAAATCAAGTTTTAAATAATCCTGTGGAATTTCTACCAGTATATTGTATTCTGCTATTTACATAGATTGGAGAATATTTCCAATAGCCTTTCCTAAATACAAAAATACAGTGCAGAAGGCAATATCATCTCTGTTGCTTACATCTTAAGAATTGAATCACTGTCACAGATTTGAATGAGTTTGGGAATATACCAACCAGTTTAATGGTTTTTCAATTGTAACTCAAAAATAGACTTCTATGCTCCTGTGACATATTTTATCATAAGGGTAGTGTAATACTATAATGATTCACTCTTACAAATCGACCAAATTATCTTGGTAAAAGTGACCACTCCCTTAAAATCAAGTGAAAAGCACAACACAGTGAAGATCGACATGTTTAAATTAGCCTGCACACCCTGATTGGGTGCAATTCTATCCATAAAATTAACTTTCATAATGAATTCACAGGGGAAGAACCTGTGAGAAAAAATATATTGAAGTAAGTGGTATTTTAAACTGAAAACTTTATTTTGATACATTAAGAAAATTAATGAATACATTTAATTAATAAAGTAATGACTACAATTTTTGAATTTGAAATTACACAACATATCAATGTAACACTAATTATTCTAAACAAGAAGTTAAATGCAAATATTAACTTACCCAACACTAATAATGCAATCTATTATCAGAATAATGTATTCATTAAATGTACTTAATTAGGGAAAATAATATATTTTTACATATAAGTAAACAGAAATACACATAAGAAGACAATAGTTTCAATCAAAAATACAAGTATCACAGAAAGTACATGTCTATGTCATATTAAAAATAACTACTATTTCCTAGTTTATATAAATGCACTTCACATTTTTTAAATCTTTAAAATCCTCACAGAGGACTAGAACATGAAAATGTTAACAAAGATGATTATCCATTTAAATATATAAAATCAACAATTGCTTCCCAGAAACAAGAGAAAAATTAAAACTTAAAAATTGAAACAAGTATAAAAATAGAATAAAATCTCATATACATATATATATATATATATATATATATATATATATATATATATATATATATGAGAATGAAAACACTTTTATAAATTTATAATCAACAATTCAAACTTCATAAAATTTAATTTGTTTGGCAATGGTAACAAACATCTAATTATTGAGAACTTATAAAATTTGTATATATGCAGTTCCATTAGGTTAAAGACTGCATGTAACAACAATATAACATTTTATGTACATTTGTTCCCTCTCCTGCAAACAATTCTATAATATACACCTTTTAAGTAACACTAACTTTGAACAACAATTCTGATTACAGTCCTATTTTATATTAATAAATACAAATTTGATACAATGACTGATTCATAAATCACAACATATTTGTTTAACTGAATTTTAATGGTTTTAAAAATTACAGATGAAATACATGAAAAAAATTATTTAAATTCATAATGACAATATATCGAAACTAATAATGGAACACAGAACATGAAGAAAACTGATAATTTTTTAAAACACTTTAGTTATGGAAATTTACTGGGATGGAAGGTTGTGCAAGTAGGCTGAAGTTGAGTTGAGCAATCCTATTCTTTGCTTCTGTTTTCTTTGTTCAGTCATCTGCAATGGAAAGATTAGACATTTATTTAATATATAGCCCATTATATATAGCACTTAAAGAATATGTGTCATGATCAAACAAATTAACAAATTTGGATCGGAAAGAGACAGCATAAGCAACTTACCTGAAATCAACAGATAGTCCAGTTGGACTGTGCAGAAATAAGAATCAAATATTTTGGACCTGAGCCCCCTTCATCAAGATAGTAGATCTGACTGCCAGCCACCCAAAAAGTCTGTTCTACTATATTAGTGAAGGGGGCTCAGATCTTCAAAAGTTTGATTTTTATTTCTGCACAGCCCGACTGGACCAACTGTTAATTTCAGGGTAAGTTGGCTTTGCTTTCCTATACAAATGTATTCTATATATATATATATATATATATATATATATATATATATGGACATTGTCAAAAATAATTGAGATATTGGTATGGAATATATATATATATATGTATGTATATATTCTAATGAATACAATGCTAATGTGCCATTGGTTGCAACCATTAGGGTGTCCATATAGCGTATAAATAACATCGCATTCATTTAATTAAGGTCTAAAATTAATTACCTATAAATTAACAAATAATGATTAGTAGTAGATGTTTTTTTAGTTACCATTACATTTTACCATTAACAGGTTTCAGCAATTAGGAAACTCATATATAACATTCGTGTCACATACAGAAATATATTTATTGGGAATAAGGTGTAATATTAATTTGATTGATTTCATGGATCAAATTCAAGAATAATAAACAAACATAGACCATGAATATGGTAAACTATTTTAAACATAACAAAAATTTAAATAATAATTATCACATACACATTAACTTTCAAACCTTAAAAGCTTCTACATAATAACTGAGAAATGTGTAAAATAATTTTCAAATGAATCACTTTAACACTGATTAGATTCCTTATATGATAACAAATGAACTCACTTGATCTTTAAGCTCTGTGAGCTGCTGAGAAAGTATAGATACTAGGTTTTGTGTTTTCTCTAATTGTAGTTGTAGAGTTCTCAGCTCCATCTGTTCTCCCTCCCCTTCATCAGCAGAGAGAGACATTGCTCTCAGTCGAGGAAACCACTCCAAATTACGATCCTGAAAAAATGTAAATGGTGGCTTTTACAAGGCAGACTCATAAAACCGAATAATGGTAATTTTGTTCAAAAAGTAAGTAGTTTATGAAAAAATAAATATATAATTAAAAAACATCTAGTTTTCTTCCTCGCTCTCTAAGCCTGGTTAATTCAAAAGAATCATCAACTACTACTTAAATTGACATTTAGCGTAGTCAGGTTGGGAAGAAATAATGTCTGTTAAATTTTTGAGCCCTCCCTCCCCCAGGACAATAGGACTAAATGTTGTGTTGGCCAGTCGCTCAGACTGAAAATTTGAAGACATATTATTTCTTCATAGCCTGCCTATGCTGTCAATTTAAGGTAAATCATCTGCTGTCTATTCCTCTTTCCTATTCAAATCAGTTTATTATTTTGACAATGTCATATTATCCTTATTTGCTTTATATAAATATAAAGAGGAATTTCTTTAAATTTTCTTATCAACAGAAAAACGCCACGGCTGATGTGCTGGCCTCTGAAAATTTTAAGAACTTCCTCCAGTCCTGAATGGCAACACCCAGCTTCAATTTCAGACTTAGCCACTATCTTTCTCTCCTTCCTTTTCATACCAATTGTTTTAATTATTCTGACAATGACACATCCTTACTTGTATTTATATATACAATCATATATATATATATATATATATATATATACAATGAAATACAAATATATATATATATAGTTATTAAGCCACATTTTAAACTTGAGTATTTTCCCTTCCTTCTCAAATATAATTTAGTATATAAGTGTAATAATGCCTACATTTCACAACACTAATATTTTTCTACTTTTGCTTACCTTGACCATGGCATACACGTAACTCTCTGGTCCAGTAAATTCTGTTGGATCTTTTACTTTGACTAGCACAATGAAATACAAATAATGCCACATGTTGTGTTCACATTTAATGTGCTCCTCAAAACTAACAGTTTTATTATCAAAAGCACTTCGGTTAAGACCTGCAAAATTTAAATTTTTTCATGTTTGTAAAATAAACTAAACACAGATATTTGGTTTATATAATTTCCCTATGCAGAGATTGCATTAAGGATATAGAATATTGAAAAAGTTTTATAACTCTGCTTATTTATTTAATATTTTATATTCCACAGTCAAACAAATGAAATAGGTCTGTGTGTGTGCAATTTTGCATATATATATATATTCAATTTGAAGAACTTTCTTTGGTTCCCTGTGGCTACACCGTACTTCAATTTCAGGTAAGCCACAAACTATCTCTCTTTCCTTTCCATACCAAATATATATGGCACATCAAAATTTTGAATTATGTAACTTGTCTAATATGGTAGTCAATCTTCATTCTCAGGTAAGTCATGCCACTCATTCTCTCATTCATAATCACATAAATTATTTTGACTATATAACATTAATTTTCAGTTGTTGCCCATGTGCAAAAATAAAATTATTTTTAACAATTAGACTTTTTATCTTAAACACTTCAGATTGTGACTGTGATATGGAAAATTCCTATTTAATTTGTGTAAACTAGAATTCTTCAAAATGTGTAAGTTGATAATAAATAAATACATACCACATATAAAACAGGTGTCTTTCAATATGAGCTCTTTCTGCTGCTTTTCACTTCTAAGGTCAGCAAAAGTATCGATAATTACACCAAATATTAGATTCAGGACAATAATGATTACTATGAAATAAAATAGTAAATCATAAACCACTCTAGCAACAAAAAGTGCTTCCTGTAATTAATGAAAAAACAAGCAAATGTTTAAAGCAGAAATAGCAGCTTGTGTATAGATACAAGTTATGTGAAACTACTTACTGTGCTGCTTGGAGCTCGAAGGATGTCACCTATTCCTCCTCCATTCCTGAGACCTTGATTCAATGTTGTGACAATGCACATTATCAATGAGTCACATGCCCTTTCTTTTACTTCTCCTGAACCAGTCAGTACTTCAACACTGTCTTGTAAATGAGCTAAACAAAGGCAGAAAATTTCAGATTTGCAGAAACATGCTGACAATAGAAACAATAGTATCACACATGCTCAGTTCTTACCATCTTGAGTGTACCTATTGCTACTAGCATTGTATTCACAATTTTTATCAGAAGAACAACTTCCTGTGTCAACTAAATGGTGAGAATGAGCTGAAACACACAGTCATCCTAATAATGTTGGAAAATGTTCCATACATTTGAATTAATTGTATTATATCCATATAATTTGAACCGAATTTTGTATTTTGTTAATTTTTAATTTCAGACAAGTTAACATTTTAACAGTGGAATTCAGCCAACAGTGTGTTTTAAATTTTAATGATGAAAATATAATACATTTACTTACGTATAATATCTTTATCTACATTAACTAAGAAGTCATCTTTGAAGAACATGTAACCAATGATTGAAAACATGTACACTAATATAAGAGCCAACACAGCAGTAAGAATAATGGACCTTCCATTGCGTGTAACTGATCTTATAACATTTAACAATGTCTCTTCTCTATACACTACATCAAACAGCTGAAACAGATGTAAAACAAATTCAGCACTCTGAAAGATAGTTACTATTCCACATACAAAACATAAAAAAAGATTTTGGCTTATTCACTATGAGCATTGGACATATAAATTTGTGATATGGTTATCCTCTTCTTCAGCAGATACGCTGCAATAGACATGGAAAGTAATTTGAACTTCTATAACGGTTAAACATTTTGTGGCAATAATATATTTTTTCCAACATGAATTACTTGAGTCTCAATTCTGTTATGCTATACATATATTTGTTAAGACCTTGATAGGAAATTAATCTGAGTTAGGCATTACTCAAAACTACTTACAAATAATAAAAGTAAATATGATATAAATAAGGCAAGAACTTGATTCAAAATTAAACTGATTTAGGCATTACGGACTGAACAACTTGACAAAATACAAATAAGAGAAAATTCGCTAAAAACAAACTTGATGTATGCATAAAATACAATTATGTTGTGTTTTTTCATAACTTAATTGTACTCCTTTCTGGTAAATAAATATTTTATCATTAAAGTTGTCCACAGGACTTAAAAAGAACTTTCACTAAATGCAGAGAAATTCACAATAATGTAAAATGAAGCTTGGATGAAAGAAAATAAAAAATAAATATATTATTTCAAATCAAAAGTATAATTTGAAGGTAGCACAAATTTCATATTCAATGGCAACTTGTGAGTTTTTTAAGTTTTTAAAGCTACATCACTACAATCAACCATTTTGACTGTGTAAAATAATAACACTACATCACTGATAGTGTTACCAATACTCTGACACAAAATGCAATATGCTACATTTCTAATTCTGTCTTCATAATTTCCAATACTGTCTAATTTTTAAAAGCAGAATAATACAGCACCAAATTGACACGAATTCCTACCATGAAAGTATTTTCCTTCGGACATATTTTAAATAAAGTTAATTCTTGGAACATGCCACATATGATCGCAGGATTGTATGCAGTGTCATGAGGTATATTTTCACATTACAATGCCTCTAAAATGTTGTTTTCTTTAAAATAACATATTATTGTGTTTTTAATATTACCTAAAATGTACAAGCATTGTTTTTATGTTTTTAAAATTTAAAATACTTTAAAATAAGATTGATAATTACTTAATGATTCAAAAAAATATATTTTGATTTTGTTGCTGATGCGGCCGCCTGTGTGTATCATTGCACAGCACAGGTCTGTTGGGAGGCCAAGTGCTGTCTGATTTGTAGCACAAAAATGAGGCACTTAGTAGAGCTTTGTGGGTGGATGATGAAAAGGTAAACTGTGCATACACATTTGTCATTCCAGACCGAAATCCTGTACTCAGAATCTTGTAGCACTCACATGGCCACTTGGCTGCATTAGCGGGAGTGTGTGTGCCACAAGGCAAAGAATTTTGAATTGTTCAATATTGAAGTAGTAATTCATACTGTTTAAACACTATTAATGTAAGGGTTAACAAACTATGTAGTCTTTCTCAGTGTAAAGAAGACATTATTCATTATGATGTTTCTTAAAATTAAGAAAAATTAATTCTCATATTAACTTATGTGGTCTAGCACATATGCACCAGCCACCACTGTTCATATTACTGTTCAAGAAATACGGGTTCTATAATAGGATGGTTTTTATTTACAGAGTCCAAAATTGTATGTAAAAAATAAAAAATCAGTTATTTAATACAGACTTACCAAAACAGAGAAGAAAAATGGGTGCATAAACAAACCCATCAGGCAGAAAATAAGGTAAGTCAAATGGTACAAAAACTCTGCATCTGTCACCATTTGATCAAAATTTTTAGTGAATGTACCTTGGTTCCCCATTATGCTTACTAAATGCACTCCTTTTAGTACCACCTAAACAAACAAACAAAAATAATTAAAAATAATTTAAGTCAAAACTTTATCATATCTAAACTAAGCAATGACCTCTGACTTTTAAGCAGTAATTAGAAATATTTTGAGTAATAGATATTATTCTGCATCAAAGGGGTCACAAGTAACTTAACACTAAGCAATGAATAATATGAAAGTATATGCAAAATAAGACACAACTAAATTAACAAGATAAAAAATATCTTGTTGAATGTTCAATTATTTTAATACATTTATTTAGTCTTCATTTTCACTTGAGTGGCAATTATCTAATAGTTTAAGTAAATTTGGAGAATTGTGAAAAATACTGTACAAACATACTGTTTTTTGAGTAAATCACATAGTTTTGTAAAGGACTTTGTTACTTTAAGAAGTAAACAAAACAAAGTTTGGTACTATAAAAATGGTTTCCTGAAAAACAGGTTCAGTATTCAAATTCTTTTGTATTTTAGATGACACCTGAATTCCATAAATTGTTCAGCAATTACTTCATTCAAGCTCAATAACAGTTGTTTCCAAATTGTTGGATCAGAAAATCGTCTTTCAAGAGACAACTAATTTCAAGGTTGAATTTTTGTATCCAAGTTTTGGATATACAGTACTTTCACCATCCAACCGAAAGTATTTGTTTATTTCCACCTACCAGGCTGAATTCGTAGAGAGTTCCTTTTAAGAAACATGAATGAGCTGTGTAAGAAAAGTAGAAGTTTGCTCCATCAATGGATATATGACAGCTTTACCAATGTGAATGTTTAATAAGGTAATTTGGGCTATGAAATCTAAAATAATGCATTTAGTAAAAAAAACACTAAAAGCTTAAATACTTACTGTTAGCATTCCCAATATCCACAACGTTGGTTCAGGTCCAACAGAAAAGATTAATCTGAGGATTGTAGATGCAACAAACGTCCTGACACCTGATTCTCGAGGGACGGTGACGACTATTGCGGCAGAAACGAACATAACTGCCCAAATAAGTCCAGAAAAGTGGTGACCTAGTTCTTTTTGGGAAAGGGGAGGGGAAAAAGATAATTACTTATATATAAAATTGTAACTAAAGTTCATAGGTTCTTAAAAATCATCTGTACCAGAAAATTCTGTATCAATAACTATCAAATTCATTAAAATATTGTATCACTAAAAAGCTTACTTGGCATAGTTTCATTGAAGGGGTAGAAGAATGCAACAATCAAATTAATCAAAACAGCACAGTTGAACAAAATATTACTCCAAAGAGACATGTGGCTGCTAACCCAAAACAACACTGGTTGACCTATAAAAATGTTAATTAATCATTGTTAGTAATTTTCTTATTTTTACTCTCAGTTATGGAGCATTAAAATGTGAATTTTTAAAAAAATATAGTGTAATAATCTTCAACAACTAGCTTAAAGTACACATTCATAACGAACTACAGTTTATCATGTCCCATTTACCATCCATCAGAGAAAGATTAACTGTTATATTTAATATTTTCACTTATTTAGTATTATGGCCTTAATTATGAATGTGGATGGATTTTTACCCCTTAACTTCTTTTGCCACTTCATTTCATAAAACATGTCTTCTGTTCTTTCAAAGAAGTCTGATACTTTAGACCCTTGGTCATCTCTCTCAGCAGTATTCAAAATTTTTGATTTTGTATCTGATGTTAAATATTCACATATTTCTGGTATTGGGAAGACAATTTGTTCCAAAGTTCTATCTTGGCGAACAATCTGAAACCAAGTAATAATAAGGGAAAATTATATATTTCATTATGATTGACTACTACAAATATTTGTATGTGGGTCATAATTGTTGATAATTTTTTAACACATGAACTTGAAAGGATCAATAATTGACTGCATTTATAATTAAAATGTCAAGTAAACTACACTACATTCCACATTATCATTAAAAATAGAAAAATATTCTTAAATCTAGATATTCTGTGAATTCCAAGAAAGCTGATAAAGATGTTACATAGTAGACAAAAATTAAAAATAACAGAAGTGGTCTAGAAATTACTATGTAAAGAGGTTGAGAAATGGATTGAGCATGCAGTTCTGTCTCTTGGTATTTGTGAAAACAACTGCACCTGTGAAAACAACTGCACCTTAGTGAAAATAACTCCAAAATGCAAACAAAGTGGCAGTTGATGGTAAGAAAAATACAAAACTATTATTTATATCGTCATTGATGTATCCTACATCGTAACCCATTAATAGCACAAACATACAACCACCTCCCCCAATCAAGAATACTAAGAAGATTGAGAAGAAGAAGACCTGGCAAACTAAAGATTAATTATATCAAAGGTTTATCACATTGATAAAACCATTCATATCAAATCACTTCAAATTAACAACAAAAAATCATTTAGATAATAATTTAACAAATAATATTTTTAAAAAATTGATGCATCACCTGTATTGATAGCAAACCATACAATTTTTATTTTATACCATCTCTGAGATAACATTAGAAACAATTTATTTAGTATATCATCAATTTGTAGCTTGAGAATTATTTCATTAAATTATTACATAAACCAACTAATTGACTACATACTTCAATTTGGGACGTGTGGTTAGCATAATATTCTAATGCCTGATTCATCTTTGGATCATTGTTGCTTTCATGAGGCTTCAAAAGAGCTGCCAGATCTTTGTTATGCTGAGCAAGCTGATGACAAAGGATGTAAATATTATGACCCACCTGAAACAAATTGGTAATATATCATATAACAAGATCATGTAGAATGTATAACAATAATAATGGGTTTCTACAAACATACACATATACCACAATATACTTAAATATATACCAAAAATAGTATTGTGCGATGATGGTACATATAGAGGCACATACAAGGATGAGTTGAAGTATACAACTTCATAAGTTTTTAGAATGTAAAGAGCATGGTACTAACTCAATATAATATCAACATATTTGTATAAGGAGATTATGTTCTCAGACATATAATGCCACTTGAAAAATGAATATTTCATGTCTATTAAAAAGATATCTGGACTTTTTAAGCAAGTATATTATCTGGATAAACCACATGTCTGACAAAATCTGACAGCAAGCAGAGTATAGTGATATGTGCTTGTCACTCAAAAGTTATTTCTTGTAATAGATAGAATATTTAAGAAATTGAAATTTAAAAATTCATAATATTTGGGTAAACAGCAAACAAATTAATCTCATATATAACACAATTTTATTAAATTAAACTTAAGTAAATAAATATTTATTTGTTAAATCTCTATACCAATGCTGACATCAAAACATGCTCATATAACATATGAAGTAACATAGCTGTTACTTATAGTTTATAAGACATGAATGAAAAAAATTGATATACACACATCAAACAACATATATAGCTAACCGTACAAGAAGTGACAACTTCTCTATAACAAGAAAGATGAAAACCCTCTTCAGAAAGTTTTATGATTTCACAAAATAATAGATATTCCTGTATATGAAGTCCATATAAGACAAATGGAATCATTTAAACAAATATAGCAAGACTATTTCTTATATTCACATACTTCTCTTGGGGAAACTTCATCATTGCCTCCTGTTGATGTATCCTCTCCAGTTTCATCTTCCTCTTCATCATCAACTAATGTTTCCTGATGGTATGCTCGGCAAGCTACTTCAACCTGAAATAAAAATGGGTATAAGATGCAAATCTTATGAAAAACAATACCAACATCAATATGTATTACCAAACACATTCAGAGAAATAGAAAATCTCAAATTATTTTGTACACAGTGAATGATGTCATTAGTAATTAATTTACTGTTGAATTCTATACATATTTTAATTAACCACACCCTCAAAATTTCTAATATAGTTCAAGAAATTCAGTTCAATTCAATGCACATTTATGAAATAAAAAACATTTATGTTGTAACTGAAGTATTAATTGGAACAGTAGTTTTAAACAAAACATTACTTTTTAATAAATAGCATATTTCATGTGAAAACCAATTATGACCTGGAGAAGACCAAATAATTGTCTGACTTCATTGTTATTCAAAATTCATTACAGTATGTATGATACAATTAGCACAAACTTTAGAATGAAAGTGAAACATTTGATATTAAAAAGTATTATTTATTTATTTATTGACAAACTTTACATACTACAGCATATTTTACATTAAAAATTTATGGGTTACTTAGTAGGATTTCTTAACTTCAAAAATGTTTATTTTTTAATTGGTATGGATATACATTTAAAATGTCATTCTCATACTAAAAATGAGTAATTAACAGAATGAACTTTTGTAACCAAATGAGCAATATGTCACAATGATAACAATGAAATTATATTTTTGTATACAATATATTACTGAACTCAGCTACAATAAACATTAGAATCTCATTCAATTGTTCAAAATATTTTAATTCTTGACAAATATTTACCAACATACCAATTGCTTTGGATTCATATTATATAATATTCTGTCAGCATTTTCACTGTCTCCTCGGCTCTCCATTATGGCCAGCAGAAGTTTAGATGCATTGTTTTTCAGTTCTAGTACAAGATCCATTCTAGTCTTTCCTAGTGGGTTAATGTCATTTAATATAAGGGCAGTTATTATATCAAGTCCATTTGATTCATGAGTTGCAATACAGTTTTGATTGTCATGGCATGGACCTTGACAATACTCTGTCAAAGTTTCCAAGGCTTGATTTATAAGTTCAAAATTATTTTCATTGATATAAAGACCAAGCAATCCAAGGCCTCCAGTTGTTGAGCCACATATACAATCTAAGAACATCAAAGTTTCCGATACCAGATTGTAAAAAGTCTTGTTATTTTGAGTTCGAAGAAGATTCTGAAATTATAGACCCATACAATATTAAATGTATTAATAAGCTCATAATAATACAACAATGCTTATTTAAACAAATTATTTGTTTAATTAAAGGGTTGCAAACAGAAATCTTAACACCAAATTATATTAAACATTATATGCCATTACTCCTACACCATATAGCGTACAATAGACAAACCAAAAGACCTCTTTCAAGTACAAATCTGTGTATGTATGCTTCCTATATACCGAGTGTCAAAGTCAAAAAGAGACACTTTTAAACTGACAAATGGTATACAGTCCACAGAGAAATAGCTTTTAAGCTTTGACATTTTACCAAGGCAAAGTTGAAAGGAACTTCTTAAAAATAGAAGCTAAATCTCTTCTGACAGGAATGAGTACAAATATCTATGACTAAAGGTTATTTCACATGTGTAATGTGACTTTTATGTATTGGTTGGCCATGACAAAACCAAATGCTCCTATTTGAAATTTGATAAATAAAATTAAACACTTATGGGAATGTAAAACTGAACTTACTTGTAAATTCCTATTATGATTTTCACACAAAAGCTGCAAAAACCTTAAAATAGGTTGCATTACTAATACTTTTGTAGATAATTTATTTTTATCTTCTCTATCACGGTGCCTTTCTAATTTTTCTGCAAGCATATCTTCTAAGGCAGAACCTGGTCCCAGTACAAGAGAGCCAACTTCTTCTCCTGAAAATTGACCAGTAAAATTAGTTGTGGAAATAAGTTTTTTTTCTTTCAAATGGACATTAATGAACTGACAGAAAACTAAGGATTGGTTACATTCTAATTCAGTGTTAAAAAATCTTGTAATTCAGAGCTCTACTTATTTACCTTGAGCTGCACTCCTTGCACCAGCATAAGCATGAGATGTTGCGAATGCAGCTTGATTGAGTTCTTCACGTAACTCCTCCGTAATCACGATTCCATTTGGTTTAACTGAAGGATAAGTGACTCCAATTTATTTTTTGAAGAAGAATAATCCTCTGATATTTATAAATACAGAACACAAAATATGGCCAAAATTATTTAGAAATAAATTTACTATTTAAAAACTTCCATTACATATGTTTCATAAAGTGAATAAAAATTTATATTTAATTAGCGATAACTTGAAACAGAAATATCTAAAACGTCTCTTATTTAATGGAACAATAAAGAAATAATTAGAAATCAATCACACTAAAATATACATCAAATAATGTAAAACTACTACAACCTTCATTAGAGCAATGTAACTGTACTATATGCATAACAATTTGTAATTATTAATATAACTGCAACAGAGGATTATTTCCCACCTTTCTTCTTAGTTAATTTTTCAAGTTCACTGCCTGTTTCTTTATCTTCATGAGCTTTTGCTGCCATGTCTGATGTGTTAACTGAGACAGTAGATTTTATTTCCTGTTGAGCATCTTTCATCTTATCGTTAAATACCTACACAGACACAATTATATTTAAGATAAATTTAAAACTCAACTGGATTAACTCACAGCTTAATTAAAAGTAAACTACTTTTAATACCTTAAAAAATGCTTGGCTCAAGTCCCCTCCCATTAGCTTATTATACATGCTCCTTTGAATAATGGGATTTCCACCTCCAAGAAGAGCAATTCCTAATTCAACTGCTTCAACAAATATAGATGGTGAGTGAACCGACTTTATAACTAATTCTACAACTAAATCTGATGCTCCTTCACGGTCTAGGTGACTTTGAACTTCATGCAATGTCATACCAGCTCTACTTATCATTTTTGCTGCAACAAAATTATTTATTTAAGTACTTACACATATTTTTACAGGTAAAGAAATTGGTTAAAATAAAATATTCAACAAAACTCAAAAAACTTGTCAGTCTGATAAATATATATTTAAAGTCTGGCATATGATAAATACATTATTTAATTGATCAATTTGCACTAATTAAATTAATATACAAATATAGATAGATAGGGAAGAGAACCAGAGCAGACTAATTACCTGAAATCAATAGTTGATCCAGTTGGGCTGTGCAGAAATAAAATTTCAAATTTTCAAGTACCTGAGCACACACAAGGTGGAACAGAAGTGCACAAACTTAAAGAAGGTCATTACAAACATTTTTCCGTTTTGGCATTTTTGACAGGAGACACTTCTTTACTGCACTATTTGAGAAAAGAAAACTGAGAAATAGAATTTGAAAAATGTGCCTCAACCTTGTCACTACCAACAGACAAATACATGAATGTAGTTTAAAAATTTAAATAAAAAATACACATATTTTTGGATTTATTAGCGCAATTGCTCAAAATGACCACTACACAAAGTTCACAATGATGGATCATGGATTGCCTGATTCTGTCAAAATATTCCTGGCATTCCACAAATTGCTTGTGCTGCAACCACAATTTGATGTGGAAGCACTGTGTCATTGCTTACTGCCTTTGCATAAAAAATGTTCCCATGTGGCCTCAGAGAAAGAAACCTAAGTAGGTCAGACCTTATGAGTGTGGTGGCACCTTGGTGTTTCCACATACACAAACGACATCCTAAACAAGAGTTTCCTTCATCAATTATCAATGATCAACGTCATTTTCACACTGGTGCAATGAGACTGACAACTGAAGATGGCAGTGGTGGCAGGAGGCACATATTCTTATTTTTTTTCTTCAAACTGTATTTCTCAGTTTTCTATTCTCAAATTGCGCAGTAACAAAGCATCTCTGACAAAAATGCCAAAAGGGAAAAATGTTTGTGTTGACCCCATTTAAGTTTGTGCACTTACTTCTGTTACACCTTAAATATATAAACATGAGTAAGAATGTGAAATTACAATTGGTATGGAAAGAAAGGAGAGAAACGTGGTTGCTCTTACCTGAAATTAAAGCTCAGTATCACCATTCAGGAGAGGACGAGCTCTATGGCCAGCACATGGAATGTGCCTTCTATCGCCTGATGGAGGAGGTTAACGCCTCCAAAAATTTGAATAACTTCCTCCTGACCTGAATGGCAACACCGACTTTTAATTTCTGGTAAGCCACCACCTGGAATGATTTTCTTAGGAGACCATGAATATAAAAGTCATCTAAAATAATTGTCAATGCATTCCCACAACAAAGACCAGCTTTATGCATGATTACATGGATGGTTAGTTATCTACCTGCATGGATAAGATTAGTTTTCTTCCCTGATCAGAAGTTAGTGATGGTGACAAAGTTCTTTGTTTTAAACATTTTGGGAAGTTATTTACTGTTAAACAACTGTGTCCTGTGGCAATTAATGAGTGCTACATTCTATCATGAATTTTATATGCACAGAAACCCCAAGATCTAAGAAAGTAATGACACTGTACATATATATTCTCCTCCCTGCTGTTGATCACTATCAACATCTCTAAATCAAATTACTGATATAAGGAAGATATATTATATTATAATACATTTAAAGATGTGTGATTATACTGAAAAAAAATACCCTAGTAATGTTAGTTAAAAATTACAAGTCTTCGTTCTCACTTAATAATGTAATATTCTGATATTAAATTGCATTATGATTATTCCAAAATAACAATTGATCTGTCATGGTAGTGTGAAACCATGGATAGCACAGAAAATATAATTAATTCATACAGTTACACACCACAATATCATAAGGCAGATTCCTTATAACCAACTAACCTCCTGGGCCATGCGTAACAGGGATCCTGTTGGGACTTAATTCTACGGGATCCCGTTTCACACTTCCAAAATACCGAGTCAGCAGACTCACACGAAGATGATCACCCTGTTCATAAAGAAACAAGTTAATTAACAAATGTAGCATTTTAATACACACAAAACAATGTGTTTATAAATTACAGTATCATAGCCTTAAGTGCTATGCATCGATTAATAGCAGTTCTTCTGTTCAGAATAAATTATATCTTTAAATAATGTGTATGAAATTTTATTAAAATAATTAGTTTTGCATTTTGTTAATAATTTCTCATTTTATGCCAGAATTGTGATTTAAGAACAATTATAACATATATATCCACTATGTGGAACAATTACTAGCAAACTCTACAGCAGAACACACATCTTCCACAATGCGGTAATAAAATTAATGAAAATGAGTGACCTATAGTTTTCAATTTAATGACATTCTCAAAGTGTATAATACTTACACATTGTTCATCCAACTGTAATAACAAAGGAGCTATGAATATTATCTTGAATTATTTCTTATTTTAAATATGAATGCTATATTTGTATTAGAAAACAAATTCCTACACACTAAATTTCTCTCAGATAGATTCTCTTACATACTTTGAAAAATAGACTTTGCCAAATGTAACTTGTAACATTGTAAGACACCAACAGAAGAGATAATACTGTGCAATTTATATATGTGGATATACACAAATTATTCATACCTTTTCGCCATATTCAGGATCAATTGCCATCATTTCCCTCAGGGTTTTTAGGACTTTCACACAAAGCTTCTCTTCCTTTTCTTCCAGCAACTTTTCAGTATGCTTTATTAACCTACAGAATTGTACATTTAAAAAGGTAATACATTAGTGAAACATATTTGTAATCAACACATTCAATTTTATTATGATTTTTATCTGAAATACAAGACAAGAATCACACATCCAAATCATGACAGCATTATAACCAAATACTTGTGTCACAATACACTGAACATTGTATTTGAAGTATAAGTATACAATTAAAAAAAGAGGAGATAACAGAACTTGGGAGACTCAAAAGAAATTTAAAATAATGTAAAATTTAAGGTTACAAAAATTACTTTTCAGTGTATTTGAAATAAGTTGAAAGAATGTATACACCAATAAATCAACACTATTTCAACATAACAGAAGTTTAAGAAAAATAACAGTCCACTAAATGGATAAATGTCAAGCACCCAACAACACACTACAAGTACTTTTTAACTGAAGATAAATGTCTATATTCTTTTCAATTTACACACCTTCGAATGAAACCTCCATTCTCACACCTCTTCCTCGCCTCTGTATCTGCTGGAAAAAGCAATTCTGGCCTATAGAGAATGTCAACAAGAAGGGAGAGTTCAGATTGTACTAATGGCTTCAACTGATCTTCAAGAAGCGATACAATGTCTTGAAGTCCTTCAATAATACTGCGATCAAGTCGCATTAACTGTAACAAATGATATTGTATATTGTAACAAACAATCATAAAACAAGCACATATTTTTGTATGCCTGAAAGCTAAACAGCTCTAGAACAGAAGTATTCAACTGGTATTTAATATTATCAAATACTAATCAGGTTGTGAAAACCTGAAAATTGAGGAAAAACAAATAAGAATGACAAGATATTGTGCTAATCACAAAGAAACTACTTGAAAAATTTACAAGAAAGAATTTATTCATAATTTAAACTTTAACTTACTTGCAACTCAAAAGGAGTTTAAATCATAATTTGCCCAAAAGCCTTTTCACTAACTGATACATTTCTAATGATACATTCACACTTTAATGCAACCTTGGAACCAACAACTTTTGCACACCAAATTATCCTTAAAAACTATCTTTGATTTACTTCACTGTTTCTACAAAAAAAAGTTTACTTTCAAGATAATATAAATGTTTTCATCCAAACAGGCAGCATTCCAATAGGAAACTAATTAAGCCACATCTTTCCAAACATTTTTCTCCAGAATTTTGAAAAACCTATTTCAAAATCCTATGTTCATGTTGTTATCTGATCCATTTGGCATCAAGAATTTATACATATTCCTCCAGAAAATTAACAACCTCAGTCTAAAATTTAGCTTCTTACTGGATTTAGGAAATGATAATTGAATCAACTTTTAAAAATGTCTTACAATAAACTCTGTACCGCTGTATATAGAAAAACCACCCACAAAGAACAGTACCTGAAACTTCTATCTCATTTGCACAAAACTCATCAGATGTTGTGAAGGATTTGTGTAAATATATATTAAAGAAAGACCATACTATAAGTGTTGATATTGGTATAATACCATGGAATTAGCAAATAAGCTAATAAAAAATTAATGTCTCTAACAATACTTTACTCTAAATGAAACATAAAAGTTGTGATTATGATACTGAGCTAAAAATAATATATTGTGAATGCAAAAAGTAATGAATGTATCATTTATAAATGAAAGGATAAATGATATTTTAATGCTTCCATAAAACATGGCAAAAATGGTAAATAGCGAAACCAAAATAGGACTTTGTCCAATATCAAAAATAGTGGTCAGCTAAAGTACAAAAGAAAAAGATGATCTTGCTAATACAGTAGCCATTATGTAAAATAATCAAATGTTCTTACTGAAAACTTCTGTTATAAATTCACTGTTTATATTCCAATAACTTGGCCAAAAAAATTGTAACATTTTGAAACAATAGCTTTCTCCTAAATACAATACTCAGGTTTGAACCTGGGTAGAAATTTTGTTACCACAACTTTTCGATGGCAAGATCCAACTTCATCATCAGGTTAGACAGTGGTTCCGAGACCATGGCACCTTTACTTATAACCAGGTATAAGTACAGGTGCCATAGTCTCAGCACCACAGTCTACTTGATGACGATGGTGGAGCTTGTCATCAAAACATTGTGGAAACAAACTTTGACCCCGAGAATTATATATAGAACAAATTCACCAAGATAACCTTCACTCTCTAATAGCTTTCTCGTTGATATAGACACACTGGTTAAAAAGTTCTAGACAGATATTCTGATGCATAATAACTGATTTAAAAACAAATAAAGGAATAGCGTAAAACTTAAAAAAGCACTGCCATAAGTGCTATAACATACAAACTTTTTTGCTCACAAAACTGCCATAGAGATCAACCTGTAAACACATGGTTTAGGACTAACAGTTTATGCGACATGTTCATTAGAATGTTCCAAATTTCATCAATATACAACACACAAAACAAAGCTTACCTGTGATTGAGAACGTTCCATTTTGGGAGTCCTAGTAGCTTGTAGCCATTTGCTTGTTTGCCTAGAAAGCATTGCCGCCTTATTAAACATCGACATCACTTGTCCTTCGAGATCAGAAGGTATTGCTATACTTCGACCCTTTGCTGATGTCATGAGATGGAAATTAATAATGGTTTAAAGTCAATAAAACACAATTATACCATAGTAATAAATATATCAATTATTTAAAATTAAATAAAATGTGTCCATTTCACTATTCAGACTAATTTTTCCATTAAAACAAGAACTGAAAATAAGTAACACCATACATGAGAACTTTGTTTTTGATATTAAAATAAATTGACTACCTTATTTTGACAGTTTATTTTACAATTGAAATGTTTATAAAAGTAAAAAAAAGAGGGAGAGAATAATGATAAATTAAGTTGGGAGAAAAATTATAGCACTTTGCAGCTTCTCTTCCTGAAATAAAGTAATTAATGAACTATACACAACGATTTGCTTTACATTCCTTAAAACATCATAAAATTATCTGAAAGATAATTTTATTCTGATTAAAACAGCTTATGGGTTAGATATCTGTTCTTATATTATATCTAGTATATGTAAATTTGGTTGAAAGATAAGCACAACTCTATTAAAATTTGTACAGTAGAGCTGAGACATTTTAGTATACAAGGCAAACAATAGTAGTGGAATTTTTTTAAATTAAACCCAATCCATAACTAATGTGGATGTATTTCTTGAAAAATGGTATGAGGATAGCATATCTTATCCTGGGTGTACGGGGAGGGTTAAGTTACCTAAAAAGTGTAATGACAACTAAATTTAACAATTTCTGGTCCCACAGTGTTTGAAGTATTCAGCAACTTATTGACCAAAATATTTTTATTGAGAACCTATAAAACAAGGAAAAGATACATAAATCCCAAAATATTGTTCTAGATGTTGAGATACAATACAATTCAATCTATATTTGAAATCTCTTGACAAAGGTGTGTTGGAAATAAGTTCTTGTTCTTACTTTTACTTTATCTCTGCCTACTGAGTCTGCATGAGACAATACAATACCCGAATAAAATTACTACACGTGTGCATTTATGGACAGACTAGACTAGTTGTTGGGTTTATGTGTAAAGTTCAGAGACTAATTTGAACAACAGGTAGACATTAGATACCACCATATTGACACACTGTCATTTCTAGAATTTAATTCACAAGAGAAATAAATTTAAGTAAATAAGCTATATAAGTGAAAATTGAATTTGTATTCAAATCCAGCAAGAGCATGTGACAGTAGTGAGAAAGACTTTATATTTTCACATAACTACGAATTCATATGAAAGAATGATCTACTCACCTACTTCTGACAGAGTACGAATACAGTTTTCTACATTGAAACGTTGTGAAGGAATGAGCCAATTACACTGAGAAATTCGAAATGCAGCTTGAAGAAGCTGAACAAAAATAGGTTGCCTTGTCTGAAAAAATATATAAAATAATTAGGTAAATGACTAGCCTGATAAAAATAGTATTCCATATTGGCAAGTTTTTAAAAAGAAGACTTACACATAACACAATAATAAAGCTATAAATTTACCTGAACAGAAGTACTTTGATCAGAAAATGGAGTGTTAAAAAATGTAGTTATAACATTCATTACACTATTTATAACATAATTTTCTAAAGCAGTGTCAGCATGCTTTCTATCATGAGTCGAGTTTGCTACAATCCCCATGTCAACTAGGAAACTTTTTTCAAAAAGCCGCCACATATGATTTGAAGTATAAATTTCCTTCATTTCTACCTCTGTATCAATATAACAATGGTTCAAGAAATTGATGTAAGCTTCTTTAACCTATAAACATAAAATAAAAAGTGACTTCGATTATGATTATTTATATTAAATACATTTGCTTTTAATTTAAACATTACAAATTGTATAACAAATCATCTACAACAGTGTTATGAAGACAATACAAACAAACAAAACTTCTTATATTTAATTCTATATTTAAAAATTGTAACCAACAAAATATGTACATTTCTTTCAAAATCTCAAAAGAACTTCTATTATAACACATAAATTACAGAACAGAGATAACATGCTCACACAGTAAGACTATATTTATTTTCGAAAATATTAGTAAAGAAAAGTTGGTAAGGTTAAAAATAATTTAGAGTATCAAGTTTTAGGAGGATTAATAACCTAATAATATACCTCGGGTATGCAATCTGTATGAGATACCATTTCCACAATATCATCAAGAGGCAATAAACTATGGCACTTAATTTCAGTATAAACATTTTTTCCCATGGTGCAACAAGCTAAAAGTTTAACCAACTCCACATGGTATCTAAAAAAAATCAAATTACAGAATAGAGAAAGAGGTACAATATCAAAATTACTACAATTTTCTTCCCTTGGAAGAAAAAAGAAACTAGTACAGCCTTCAAAAATACACACCTCAGAGCACTGCTCTCATCCATTCTATGTCGTTTTGATCTCATCATTTCTACAAAATTATTAAAGGAAGCCTTATCATTGTAAAATACTAACACATCTTCACCAGCATTAACCAACTGAAATACAAAATACAGTATTAACTCATTACTTATTAAATGGTTATTAAATTAAATATCTATATCTAGAGTACAGTTTATATTTGTAACAGATTGAAAAAGTAGAAGTATTAAATTAAAAACATTGTTATTATAAACAGCTATCACATTCTTATTTTGCAAAATCCTTGAAAAAATTAGGAAAAAGTATACCTCAAGTATTTTCACTGTAAAGTCTCCAGACTATAAGTTTTAGTAAAATAAAAAGTATTTTCAGAACTCTTCTTTTAGAACACATCACCTTAAGCTTTTTCATATAAAATTTACTCAAACCTTATCTTCATAACTACCTTCTACCTCACTCTCAGATTGTTGAATTATTTGCTAAGACTTATAGATATCATCTATTAATTTTCAGCATATAATCAGTTATGCTCCCATTCTCAAAGGAGGAGGAAAGGGAGAAAAGTGTGATTTGTGTGACTGCCATTGTGTATCATAAAATACACCATTCAAATTTTCAGAAATATGCGCCATCAAATTAGTGTTACTGCCATGGGTATTCAAATGGCACAGTCCATTGATTTATTTATAGGTTGCTATATGAAAACTTCCTTACTTAATATCCCTTAAAACCATAACTTGGTCCGGTTTCTAATATATTTATACTTCATACATTAGTGGGCTAGACTATCTATCCAAATTTTTCAGGTATTTAAATTACATGTACCAAGCAAATTTTACATATATTCCTTGAAAAACATAACTTTATATGATGTAGACATTACTGTTAATTCATGCATAAATCCACTTCTGTCCACATTTAATCACATATAGGTTTAATAAGTACCACATATGAAAGTATGGTGAGATACACAGAACATATCCACATTATCTTCCTACAAATAAAATAACCCAATATTCTACTACACAATCAGATATTCCAATACTTAAGTAGCAACCTATTTTATATTTTTTAGCTTAAAAAAAAACTGTATCATCTTTGTAACCTATCTATACAGGTTTACCACTATACTAAAACCAAAACTTTCCTTCATAACATACTTCCTCTAATACACAAACCCTAACCTATACTTTTGTCTACTTAAACCTGATTGCTACAACGTTCTGGTATTGACAGATGCTATATTTGTCCAATCCTTGGAAAATCCATAACAAACAAGAAGCAATAAAGTTTATATTAAATATATATATATATATATATACTACAATTATAAGTAAATCACTTGTGCACAATTTAAACATTCTACAACATACCTCTTGCATAACCATATCCTGACATTTCCTTATAAATTGGTCTTCAGCCTTAACAATAGTTTGGAGGAATTTTAAATACTGAACATGCTTCCCATATGTTTCTATACAGTGAACAAAATGTTGAATAACCTTTTCATTCACTTCATTGCATAGAGTAGAGTTGTCTTGAAAAATACTTCGTACAGTTTGAGCTTCTCGTATCTATGGCAATGATGAAAATAATTCAACAACAAAATAAAATTGTGAGTTTGATTAAGGACCAATCTAATAAATAAATATTTCATAATGCTTTATATTATTTAAACAAGTGTTTAGCACATTACTTTCTTACCCCTGGGTTAAGAAACAAATCCAGTTGTTTATGTAAAAGAACTTGATTTTGTTGATTTCCAAGACAGAAATTTTGAAGAAATTCATGAGCCAATCGCATCAATTCATTCATCCGGACATCTTCTTTCTTGTCATATGGAATCTGAAGAAGATCTAAGACAACTGTGTGAACACCAACGTTCCTCAAAAGCCTCTGCTCATGCTTCCTAGGCTTTAGAACACCACCAGCACAAACTTGAGTGCAAAGTTTATTCATTCGAATTAATATCTGCAAATAAAATTGTAAATGCATCTCCAACATATACAAAAAGTTTGCTTATCTCCAAATCCAAAATTTATAAATTTATATACAGAATAAAATAATATTATTCACTTTTATAAGAGTATATGGGTATTTTGAATTTGGTATTCAAACAGGCTACAAAATATAGATTCAAAACATCTGCCAGTAGACAGTCAATTCTCACCTGCTGAATCTTTTTGTATTCTTCAGCTTGATCACCATGTAGTGGAGGTCCAACATCTAGATCTATAGCAGATTCTTGCTTATCTGAAGAAGGAAGTGAAGGTGCAGTTTGCTTATGAGGTACTTTCCTTTCTCTTACAGTATCTTCTTCATCATCTTTACTTTTGATTTTGCCATGATCTTCTACACTTTTTGATTTATAAACCCAAAGTTCAGACTTTTCTACTGACTGACGTAATACATCCAAATCCGATTTTATTTGTTTATATGATTCGACATCCATATCTGAAACAAGGAGTTGAACCTAGAAGCAGAAAAAGGAAATAATTTTAAACGTTGGTAATATTTTTAAATAGCTAATATGTAACTTTTAAAATAGATGTAATATATAACATTTTTAAATAGCTATAACATACAATCATAAACATACTTTGATCTTCATTCCATTACATCATACTCTCACCCAAGATAGTAAATAACAGATGATTTCAAATGAGATGAAAAATGTTAATGATTCTTTTGAATTCTATTTCAATATCAGCTGTAGAATATATATCTAGAAATAGATATCTGATTATCAGAATAATTAAGCACATTAATAGTACTGATACAAAATTTCACCATATTTGTTTACTGGAGCTGGGACATCTATTAGTTATAGGTTAATTGCTTAATAATTGGGTATGTCAATCACCCCCAAACACCTCAAGCCAATTTTTTTCTCGTACTCCCTTATTACAAATTTCTACATGACAAATTTGTCCAAATATTCAAAGAACAACTAAAATTTAAATGGATAAAAAATGTTCAAGTATGTAGCTTACCTGAACAGAAAAGTGTGTGAGAATAAACAAAAAATACAATAATATGTTGAGCTGCTAGACATGTAGGCATTTTTCAGGGGTAAATCATTCCCCGTTCATGGATGCTTTCCAAGAAACGAACTGTGTGATATATTGGGTAATTAGTTTAGTAAATCATGCAATAAAATATTAGGAATACAATGTATATAAATTGAAGTGCTGAAGAATTATCTTGCATATACTTGGAGGACAGGTGTAGAGATACAATAAAAATATTCTTGGTAAATATATTAAATTTTATTTTGAACAAAAAACTTAGAAAAATATTAACTGGAAAGATAATGTTCATAATTTTGATAACACAATTATGTGCATGAACACAAGAAACATTCATAGCCAAAAGGTGCTTTCATAAAAGTTGAGAAACAAAATACACAAGAAGAATCTATATTGTCAGGGGTAAATAGGATGGTAGAATTTCTGCAATAATAATTAATAAATATGCTGAAGATAAAATGAAATATGTAAAAATGCAGGACAGAAATATGTCAGGAGATGAATGCAACTACTAATAATGACATTGTATACTGGCTAAAGAAGCTAGTAAATTTAGAGTATCAATTTGTAAATTACAGGATAAAACTTAAAATGGCTTTTGGTTTGGTTTGAGATTATTTAACACAGTGGTAGAAGTAACAAACAGTGCATATACATGAAACTGCAGAAAAATAAATCAACCAGAAATAAGTAGGTAAATTATTGTTGCCTATGGTAGTTGTAAATAGGAGAAGATGATGGAAGATACAAACCTTGTACGACAAAATGAAAGACCAGCTCAAAGTAGCCATAAAGCAGATTGATAAATTTAAAAAGCAGAAAATGTGAAGAAAGAGTAAATAAGTACAGAATATAATATATAAGAAGTTTTGTTAAAATAAAAATTATAAATTAAACTAGCAAATGAATAACATACCTGTTTAAAAGCTTGAAGAACCTCCTGTCTTTGACTGAAATGCCTAAACAGCAAGTGCAAAGCTCCAGACACTAAAGGTGGATAATCATGCATTGTCAAATGGAGTAAAACCCTTAAGAATGTTTTCCCTCCTTGTCCATCCAAGTCAAGTGGCGCACAATCTTCACTAAGAAAGAAATGGCATAATAAGGCAAGCATAGCAATAAAAATAGCAAATAGAATATGAAATTCTTAAATACTATAATTTTTAAAGTGACAGTTAACAAAAAAAGCAATAGTATTTTGTGCATTCTAAATATTTAAAAATTAAAAAAGTTATGATAAAAGTGATATCATTCAGCATGTCACAAGCTTGCAAAACATCCAAGCATGAAAGTTTTCAAAGTAAAAATTCATGGCAACATTTTAGAATATGTAACTTAGGGTAATCAAATGAATATAGATTTTAGATGTTACAAATACAAAAGACAGTCCATCAAAATTAAATATGTCAACATTGTATTGTGTAATGTAAAAGACCAATCTGTGACCCATCTATGTACCATTTCTTAAACATCTCTCTCGCTGGTAAAAACTGTTCAGGAAGGAAGGATTTTCTTATTCCATATATTCTTATTCATACATTCATAGTCTTGTTGCTACATTAGTAATTATGAAATGGTTTGCAGGTTTCTATAATTGATAGTAAAGCTACAAGCACAATAGAATTTGTAAGTTTAAGAATAGTCATGTAGAAGACAATTGGTAGAATTTTGAAATAAATGAACTGTAGCATTCCTAGTTCTCAATATTAAAGTCAAGAATATTACAAAAAACATTTATCTATTCATACAAAAAGCCTTTATTTTCTTAATTATGACACAATAGCTAAGTTATTACAGTAACTCTACATTTATGCTCCTGTCACCACACTACATTCATTCATTCATTCATTCATTCATTCACTCATTCATTCAGTCAGTCAGTCACTATACAATTTATCCAATGATTTACAAATATATTTGAAAACTATAAAGAAATCTGAAAACAAAAAAATTATATGATAGTGTCATCATCAACTGTATTTTATTTTTATAATATATATTGTTTACTCTCACTTGATATAAAAAAGTGAACATCTCATTATAAAATGTTATCTACATTTGTATAAACTTGTTTGATATCCTTGGATCAATCATATTCTTCAGTAACTTGTGGTCCAGAAACAGGAAAATTATACATAAGTTTCAAGACATTGTGATGGCAGCTTTTAAGTATTTGCTCTACAAATTTAATAATGAAAAATTGGAAGGTATCATTTTAAATTGAGAAGTACTTTGATGCTACTTCCATTATGAGAAACAAGAAGAAAATTAAAAAAGTATATAAATTATAAATTCATATAAAAATATCTTCAGTCTTAACCTTCCTTAAAAATAGGAGGCTATAGTCAAAAAATCAACCTACAAAATAAAAAAAATAAAAACTACACACCACTGTATTGCTTTATTATATTAGTGATAGATAATAACAATTCATACCTGCTACCAAATATTCCTTCTGCTTGGGTTCCTATGCTTTCTAAATCAATACTCTTCTGTCCAATTGGTACAGCATTTTCAGCAGACTTTTCAGTTTCATCAAATTCTCTTTTGAAAATGGACAACAAACAGCTGATTCGATAATCTAATCTTACATCCAATATGAACTGTAATTAACAATTATATATTAAAAATTGCTATAAATCAAACCATTTTTGAAGAGTATATTTACCAAAAATGGAAGAAAATGGTTAATACTATGAAATTTTTAGCAATGTAAAACATTTTATTGAATTTCGTATAAGCACAGCCTGACTGGACTAACTGACTTCAGGTAAGTCGATTATGCTGTCTCTCTTCCCTATCCAAATGTATGTGTGTGTTGAATGCATGTATGTATATGTATGTGTGTGTTGAATGCATGTATGTATATGCATATGTGTGTGTGTATATATATATATATATATATATATATATATATATATATATATATATACACACAATATTAGGAGAATCCATTAAGGAATTGGAACTAATTTGGTGACAAAGTTCCATTCAAACTTGGATAGTGAGGAAGGATAGAAATAAATAGGAGAAATAGGAGAAGAAGGGAAGACTGAAAATTTTACTAATATCCATACAAGTTGACTATGAGCTTTCAAAGTATTGTTACATGAACTTCCTACAGATTAGAAACACTAAAGGGATATCTGTATTGTGAGCATGTGTTTCAATACTCAATGAAAGGGCTATTATAAATGCAGTGAATTTTTTTAAGATTGCACAAGAATTATGAAAAAATAAAAATTAATCTGGCTCAAAAGTTTGCATCAATTATTCTGCATATATAACCATAATTTAACCATTTAAAATCTTAACAGAATGTGAACTGTGTAACTTACTTGTAAAATTTCTATGATCTTCAGTTTGGTGTCCATCACTAGTGGGTACTCCTTGAGTTGGGAAGGCTTCTTCTGTGCTGAAGAGATTACAGATCTGGTCAATCCTGCTGCCCCTAAAGTGAGGCCTGTCATGACAGCCCCCATATCCCCAATGGAGCGCAAAACTCCCCCTTCAGCTAACAGTACACAGAACACACAATTACACACAACACAAACATGCAGACATGCATGTGTAAGCTACGTTCAACATATCTCGAAGCAATGAATTACAATTATATTAAAACATGCAATCATTTAAATTCAATACATAAAATTCAGAGCATTCACAACAGAAAAAAATATTTCACTAAAAAAACTGATTTTCAATTACAACACAATTTTTTATTTTTTAAATTTCTAATCACCAAACAACAACACTGAAGCAAATTCTGATGCCTTGTCCTCATATGTAATTGTGAAAGGACTTCAAGACATCAATATTGGACCTCTCTCTGTATTTTCCATACAAATAAATTTTATTATTTTGACAATTACACATCTTTACACTTGAGCACTTACAGAAAATGTGACAAGGTCAAATTAACACACTTGGATAGGAAAGAGTCAGCTTACCTGACTATCTTCCCTTTCCATACACATTATCTTAATTATTTTGACAATTTTCGGAGGCTCTCAGCCTCCTTCTTCAGGAAGGAATGTTACACCATTCTGTACACCAGCCAGCTGCCAGTTCCTTATGGCGACACCGCACTTCACTTTCAGGTAAGCCACAACCTATCTCTCTTTCCTTTCCATACCAATATTGCAATTATTTTTGACAATATCATATCCTTACTAATATCATATACATACATACACACACATATATATATATATATATATATATATATATATATATAAACTTGGATAGTGAGGAAGGATAAAAATAAATGCGTAATTCTTCGCCCGAGCATATGAATTCAAATAAAGCGCAATCCTCCTATTTTCCCCTATTTATTTCTATCCTTCCTCACTATCCAAGTTTGAATGTGAATTAGTTCCTTAATGGATTCTCCTAATATATATATATATATATATATATATATATATATATATATATATATATATATATATTTGTTAGTGAGGAAATATAGAAATATAGGAGAAAGGTTGGGAATACACTCTCAAGAAAGTGTATGCTTTAGGCAAAGTAGTACCCTCTAATGAAACATTTGTTTAAGACGTATAGAGGAAAGGAAGAAAAAGGGAAGACTGAAAACATTGTCAAAATAATTAAAATAATTTGTATCAAAAGGAAAGACAGTTGGTGGCTTACCTGAAATTGAAACTCAGCCTTGCCAGTCAGGACAGAAAGAGGTACTTCAAATTTTTGGAGGCTCTCAGCCCCCTTCTTCACAAAAGACAATTACATTACATACATTAGCCAGCATAAAAAATGTAATTTTCTTTCCTGAAGAAGGTGGTTGACCCCTCCGAAAATTTGAAGTACATCCTTCTGTCTTGAGTGGCTACACCAAGCTTCAGTTTCAGGTAAGCCACCAACTATCTCTCTTTCCTTTCCATTTTTACAATGTCACATCCTTACTCATATATATATTCATATTCCTGCGTATGTGTATGAAAGAGATGTACCTTTTTGCATTATACTACTGTAGTAGTAACGACTGTATAAATGGAAGTATAATATGATAATACTCAAAATTATACAAACTGCATACATTAATGTATAATAACTGAATTAGTGTTTAAGCATTGTTAACATCAACCATAACAGAAAAAGTGATCTATAAGCCTAAATGTGGAGCTTGCAACAACATCAAGAGAATATTTTCTACAATATTAAAAATAGTTTGTTTATGCAAAATCAATAATAAAAGTAAAATATAAAATATTTTGTAAGGAAAAACTACAGTGTCCATATAAAATTTTTCCTGTGTACTTTTCATATTGACAGCAAAGGCTACTTCAATAAAAATAGTGAGAACAGTGATATTCAATTATTTGTGAAATTGGTAAGGGTTAAAACCAACTGAGATAATAGATCAAAATTGAAAATTGAAATAAAGTTTGCTTCTATTGACTTTTCTGTGGATGACAGACAATAAATTAGTAAAAAAAAATACGGGGGTGATAATCAAAATTGGTGGATATTTTGATCTTCAGATTGATATAAGATTCATGTAAGAATTCACATTTGTATGTCTTTAAGTAGTCCATATCAAATTACTACATGCTACTTAAAATACATTGATTTTCTATTTCTACGTGCATAACAGAGGAATAAAAAATATCTTTATATTAATAATGTACCCACATCTAAAATACTATGAGGCTGCAATTTGTAGTGAAGACAGAATAGAAGAATTTTAGAACTTATGAGAATATTTACAAATTCCTTAGTGTAGAATTTATGATTTAGTAACAAATTAATACAGTAAGAAGTTAATTTATAAATTATTAAATTTAACAAACTGTTCCCACAGCTGACAAACCATTTTATGAAAAAATAGATTTACAATATTAAAAATTAAAATTATTATTGAGCGACAATATTTTATCATCTTGACTTAGGAATAGCTCCAGTTCTAAAGAAACTTTTTCATGACTCACTATAATTTATGTTCATAATTTTCAATGAACATTGATAATTTTTACTAAACAATTAAAGCCATAAAGAACAGCCACCTAACTAGTACACAGAAATCAAAACACATGTATCATAAATACATAATATCAAACATTGCAAGTACACTAGCACAAATTAAATTTCTTAACTTTTTCCTCATTTTTTTAGGGAGGGGGAGGGGGGGTTGCACATACAATTATTTGTACCACAAAACCCAAAATTAATCAACTTCAAACAGCTTCACTTTCAATTAGGTCACTGTACACATCTTGAATTCATATGCAACATAAAATTAAAATAGTTTATATTTGTTCTTTAATTTAAAATATTAATTGAAAGATGTTGAAAATTTATATTTCAATAAATGACAGCAGAAATGAATAAAAAATACTACATAGCATTGTCTATCATTACCTTCCTCCTCCTCATTCTCCCTGTGTTCAGCTGCATAAATCATTAGTACCAATTAAAACTTTTCAATAAACTACATTTTTAACTATGAATTTTAAAATGTGTGTCATGAAATAAAACTATAGTGACTACTTAAAAAAACTTACAATCGACTTCACCAGTGGGTATTTTCCCATTGAAATCATTGTCAGAAATGCAGTCCAAAATACTAAGAAGCGTTTTAGTAAGGCGAAGAAGATCACTAAAACTGTAGAAACCGAAATATATTAATTCTCTTGCCAATTTCACCACCTGAAAAAATCAAAATTGTTAGAAATGTTTATGGTCTCACAGCAGTAGAAAAATTTAAAATCATATAGACAATTCAAAATTGTATTTTTATAAAGCATTATTCAAATTGAATTTAAAATGTTATTCTATTTAGAAGTAGAAAATCATATTTATGCTCTATAAAACAATAATTAAATTGGATCTAATCAAATTTACTTGCATTTGATTTGGAGCTTCTAATTGAACAATTTCAATAAGGTGGCATTAGTGGCAATTGTATACAATTTATTTTCAGTTTATTTGACTCCTGTTTTGTGGAACACAAGTTTCAGGTAACCGAGTATATAACTCTGGGTCTGACAATTGTTTAAATTTTAAAAAAAAATCCAAAATAGTACACAGAAATTTAGTGTGATAATCTAACATTTTATATGAAAGACATATGATTCCAAAATACTTAAAATTATAATTAACACGAAAGGTCTGCCAAGTCATTTTCCCATCGTGCCAAAACTCTAGCTAATGTCTCTGACCTGATTAAAAAAAAAATCAAGCTGTGGCAAGAATATGAAAAAGACAACACTGACCCACACAAATTTCGAAAGCAGAATATTAAGTTAGTTTTATATTAATGTAATAACACATCCACATAGTATCTGACCTCAAATGTTAATTTGTTTTGATCTTGGTCAGCAAAACTCCACATTTCTGCAACAACATTGCATAGATAGTCTTCCACAAATATCATTGTCGAACCAAACTTCAGTCTTACTGCTTCTTTATTTTGATCAGGTGTCTTGTTGCTGTCATAACTGAAAATTATTGTAAATAATGAATATGATATAGTGGATGTATTCTGAGTGTGTGTGTATTACAATTATTCTTGACAATGTCATATCCTTACTAATATCATATATATGGTGTAGCACTCCTTCCTGAAGAAGGAGGCTGAGAGCCTTACCTGAAAGTGAAGTACAGTGTAGCCATATATATATATATAGAGAGAGAGGGGGGGGGGAGTTGATTTACCAATAATCAACAGTTCATCAAGCCGGAAAACTAGGTAGAAAGTTAATGCCATACAACTAAAATCCTTTAAAAATAATTACACAGAAAATGAAATAATACTCAAAATACATCCATTTAACTGGTCAATTATATATTTTGTTATTTAGTTAATATGCACACCAAAAATGAATTCGGACTTTGATGTATAAACACACTGACTCTTCAAATAGCAATACCATGAATTTAATTTTAACAGTACATTTCAATCAATGTTTGAAAATAAGATAATTTGTATTAATCAGAATTAATTAAAACAGTGGTAAATAGTAAATAATCAAAGATTGAAGCCTTTCCCGGTGCAGTTGTTCAATATATTGTTCTCGGAGCTCAACCGGTAAATAGTTTGATCAAAGTGGAAGTAATAAAGTATTAACTTACACAATAGCAGATTAAGTACTAACTACTTTACAATTATTCTAACCAAGTTTCCTTGTTCTGACAGTTCATAAAACAGATATTAAAGTAAATACATACTCTTGAATTGATATCTTTGATGGTATTTCTGACCACAGCCTAGCATATTTCACAGGAGTTACTGGTTCCTGCGGATCTCGGTCAACATGTAAATGCAACATCAAACGGCAAAACGAAGCTCTTAAATCATATGGGACACCTTCATCAGCCATACACCTAAAAGTGGCACTAAAAATTAGAAAGAATAATAACACTCAAAATAATTACCAAGCTAACATGGATTGATGAGACATTACCTATACACGCATGAAAAATTAATTATTTTTTTCCTTTACATGAAATACAACTTACCAAATAAACAAAGCAGGTAAATGAATAGTTGAATGGGAATTTGCGATTTCTGTTAAAAGCTTACATTTGCCCAGAAGTCTGTAAATAAGTTGTTCACTCTGACATTAAATAAAGGAGTAGTAATTGAATTCTTATTGGTCCAACATTACTATGATTACTGAAGGTATGTAATAGCGCCAATTACATATAAAAAATCCTGAGATAAATATATAATACATGGCTAAGATATGTGGATGACATTTATAATTTTGCAATATGGGAGACACCAGTTAGAAAAGTTTTTAGAACATATCAACTGCATACAAACAACATCAAGTGTAAAACGGAGATGGCGAAAATAAAAACCTGGCATTCCTAGCTGTTTTGGTACACCAAACAGGTAATGGGTTATTAGAACACAAGAATATACAATAAACATTTCATAGAACCAAAAAAAAAGTTGTGTCCGGAAAAGTTAATTGGATAGATGTCAATCACTGAAATTAAAACATAAAATGTCTGTGTTAAAAGTAAAATATTTAGATAAATAAATGCTACACTCACAATAGGTATTTGTTGGGAAGTTTCAAACAAGTTTTAAAACTAGAATAAACATTAAAGCTTAAATTGAGCAAAATGTAACTTAGAAAAGACAATGCTGAAGTTAAAAATAAAATATAAAGACACTAATAATACAGTATACCTAGTGGTATTTATTTAGCATTTATTTTTGTCTGTTATTTGACTGCTTATTTATCTAACTATTAAAGTAGAGCAGAGCTGGTGCTAAACCAGAATGGTTGTAATAAACTATATCAAACATGGTAAGACTATTCAACAAAAACTGACAAAAAGAGTTTTCCATCAATATGTGCAATGAGTAACTGAGCATATTTGGAGCATTCTATGTAGTCCCAACATTTAAGAACAATAACATAATATGGCAATACATCCATTCAGTGAAGGATAGACACAAAGTTTCACACAAAAGATATACAAAATTTCATGTGAATGTGGAATACCTTATATAGGCAAGAACAGCCAGTCCATTCACACCAGCCTAAAAAAAACATGTAATATATCTTTGGTTATGCCAATTTAACTTGTCTGCTGCTGCAGAACATGCCAGTATAACAACTGGCTTGGAAGAGTAGTACTGGACCCAAAAAATACGTGAAGCAGTAGAAATTCCCAAGTGGCCCAACAACTTCAACCAAGATAACGGGTACGGATTATCACATACAGTCTGAGCAAAGGAGCTAATTCCAGGAAGAATATAACAGGGGCCTGAGATGGGATTATCTTGGACATACATGGCCTATATAAGCCGCACTAATAGACTGGGCAGCAATCTTGGTCGAGCCTTGATAAAGCTTGGAGATATTGAGTGAAACATCAAAATTAAACTTGACCAAATAACCTAAAAATCAATTCGTAATATTGATATTTAGAAATTAAATACACATTGACATTCCTCCATGTTGTGCAAAACAATAACTGGAAATAAGAAATGTAAACAAAATGTAATACTCAAAATTAGAACATATAATACGAACTCACATTCAGCTATTACACATTTGCTTTTACTTGTTTAAGTTAATAGAATTGCAAAATCTTCAGATTGAAATTTTAAGAATAAATATAAGAATAGTAATGAAAGAACATATAATTAATTGGCATACACGAAACAGTCAAAGGTCGAGTAAGTAGTAATTTATATTTAAAAAACTATGATCTTGGTTTCTTTCACTTTCCCAGAAAACAAAAAAATTTCTTACTATATAAAACTTTTTTCAACCTTCACATCTCATAGATACTCAGAATTAAAAATAGCCCAAAAAACTATTAATTGATTCCACACCACTGTAAACAAACTTCAAAGTTAGATTATTAACACAAGAAAAATAATTAGTAGAAAAATGATAATATGACAACATACTTTAAAATTAGATCAATATCCAAATGGGGAGATAAATTATTTAATGCTAAGTACTGTCTGTTGAGGCACATATTTGAAAACAGATTTAATTGATGCCTGTAGTAATCCAACACTGCCTGATCCTCTGCATTTCCAAGTTTTGCTCCACGTGACAATTCAGAAAGTGACATTGTTTTCTGTAAAACGAAAAAAAAATGCATATATACATATAAAATGATAGATGGATACACAGATTAGTATTATATTTTCAAATCATTCTGATATGAAAGAAACACCGAATTTGACTTACTGGGATGGAAAATGTGAATTCTACATGACGAAGAAATGGACCAACTGTTGATTTAAGGGTAAGTCAACTTTGCTGTCTTTCTTTCCCATGTGCTTACATTAAATTGAGAGTAGGAGCCATGATGTTGAACAGGAAAGAGCATATCAAAATTTTCAAGGGTTAGCCCCAATCTTCAAGAGAGATGTGAGCTGCGTGCTGGCAAACTAGTCAATGTGGCAACAGAAGATCTCAATTTAAGATGAGGCCACAGTTATCTACCTCTAATTCTTATCCATATTAATAATTTAGAAAATTTCACATCATTACTTATTGTGTTATATATAATTAAAATATTGGAATGGATAAGAAAGAGAGATAGTTTGTGGCTTACCTAACATTGAGCGCCAGTGTCACCATGTTAGAAAGGATAAAGTTCTTCAAATTTTCAGAGGTGTTCGTCTCCTTCAGTTGAAGCAAGAATCACCATTCAGGACCATGGCCGGCACCTGGGATGTGTCCTCTTCCTGAAGAAGGTGGCTAAACTGAGGAAATTTGAAGAGGTAACACCGTGTCAGTCAACTGGACGGAATGTAACTTCTTCCTCCAGAAGTAGGCTAAAGCCTCCAAAAATTTAAAGAACTTCCGTTTGCCTGAGTGGCAATGCTGAGCTTCAATTTCAGGCAAGTCAGCAGCTTTTTTCCATACAATGTAATTATTTACATATATATTGTAATGCCAATTAATTAAGCCATTAATTGTTTTTAAATAATTTGAATTGTTATCAAACAATTTGAATTATAGCGAGAGCGAGCAGAGCGACCATGAGAAGCGAGCTCTGTTTCTATTATTGAGGGTTCGGAATGGCGATTATGCGCGCAAAAGTAAAGGCAGTCTTCACTCTACCACGAGAGGAGAGACATTGTAAAAGTTAGTCTAAGTCTACGGCGAAGAGCGAAAGAGTACAGTTTGAGTCTACAGCGAGGAGCGAAAGAGAAAAAACGAAGTCTACAGTCAGCCACGAAAGGAGAGACATTTTAAAAGTAAATCTTCACTGAGCTACTTAGAAGTTTTCAATCCAAACTGATAAAGAATGTGGTAAAAGGCAAAAATCTGCAACTCCTAAGATTCCTGTAAGCAAGCATTTAGTTGGACCGAGTAGATGTGCTAACAATTAGCCAACGGAAGCAAGGGTTTGCTTCATTATAATGAACTTGAACTTTTTCGTGCTGAGGGAAAACGCCATCAGATAGCCGACCAATTAGGAGGATCATCCGAGTTCCTGGGAGCCTAGTGATCGCATTTCAACTTCATAAATGTAAAATCTGAGAGAAAATTTAGAATCTGTGTAAAAATTTTGCAATAGTGTACTTTTGAAGCACTAAAAGAATGCTGGTACCAGCCAAACAAAATGTAAGTAACCAAAACATTAATAAAATCTGTAAACGCTAACTAAAAGGATAAAGTCAGATTTCATTCGCTTTTCTTGTAGCTTTTCTTTCATTTATCAGCACATTATTTTGAAGTAAATTTTAAACTGTATTGTTAATAAGATCATTCAATAATTTTCACTGTAAATCTTCAAACCCAGTAAAGACCCTGAGATATTAAGAGATTTTCATTTTATTGTAAATGTTTAAAAATTTTAGAAGCCACAAATTAATAAATAAATTTTGTTTGTTAAAAATTGATTATCTTTTTCATTTAAATAAAACCTATCATTTTAATTATTACATAAATGGCTACCACAATGTGGGGCAAAATAAAATTAAAGCCTATCAGTTAATTATTACATATATGTATAGAAAGGAAAGAGAGATAGCTTGTGGCATACCTGAAAGTGAAGTACAGTGAAGCCATAGGGAACCGAAGGTGTGTGTATATATATTTGCGTGTGTGTGTATAAAACAATTAAGGAAAATATTACAAAGTCAAATTAATTAACACATTTGTATAGGAAAGAGAGACAGAGTAGAGAACTTACCTGAAATCAATAGTTGGTCCAGTCAGCCTGTGCAGAAATAAAAATCAAATTTTTTATGACAATCCCTTCATCAGGATAGTAGGTATGAAGTTCTTCAAATATATATACACATACATACGAGGAATGTTTGTTTGGCAATATGACGAAACAGAAAGTAGTGGGAGGATGCATGTTGCTGTGCACAGCTATAAGTAACCAAAAGCCTGTAGGCTCAGTTATTGATTAATAGTGATAGTTTGAAGTTCTTCCAATGGCATCCTGGTCACTAAGTGAGGTACAGATAGTTTCGTGCTATAACTTCAACATGGTTTATACATAGAGCAGCACTTAAAAGAATTTACTCTAGCACTCGGTGACAATTCTTTACATCTTACGACTATTGGGTGATACAGAGAATCCCAAAGGGGAAATTTCTCCTTGGAGGACGCTGAAAAGGTGGGACGGACTTAAACATCAGTTACAGCGGAAAATTCTTAATGAATTAACAGACAAATGACATACCACCAGCAGATGGAGAATACCTTAGACCTAAATGCACCTGAAATTCATTCTGCATGATCATTGCACATGAAGAAACTGTGTTGTCTCTGGGTGCCGCATAGACTGACTGAAGAGCAGATGACACAAAGTGTGACTTGGTGACAGGAGAAGCTAAAAATGTTTGATAAGGGACAATCTTGGTATGTGAACAGCATCATGGCAGGTGATGAAACTTGGCTATACTATATTATGTGCTGACTGTCTCAAAACAAAGTTTGGGTCATTGATGATAAGGGTACACCACCTGTAGCTGTCAGATATTCTGGATCAGTTAAGAAGAAAATGATGGCTGCATTTTTCAAATTGAGTGGAATTGTGGAGAATGTCAGTTTGGACTCACAGAAGACAATCACATAAAAGTGGAACACTGAGCAGTGTCTGCCTAAAGAAATAGAATCTTTGAAGAACTTGTGGTATAAGTCAAGAATGGACTCCTGGTTCCTCCATCATGACAACACTCCAGCTCACCAAGCCAAAGCCTACACCAAATATTTAACCACTACAGGACTGAAACTTCTTGAGAACCCTACATATAGTCTAGACCTTGCTCCCTGTGACTTTGCACTGTTTCCGCATGTGAAAATGAATTCGGTATTCCAGTGATGAGAATCTTCTGAGAGATTGGTACTATGAGTGTGACGTACACCCTAGAGAAACTTGGCAGAGCTGGTATAAGGATAGGTTTCAGATGTTGGAGAAGTGTATTGCATTTAACAGAAATTACTTTGAAAAAATTACATAAATAAACCTGTATTGCAAAACTTTCCTAGTACTCTTTGTCTACAGGAAAGAGAGACAGGGGGGCTGATTGATCTTAACTTGAAAGTTGACTTAGTCAAACCGCACAATAAGGGGCATGATCAAATTTTCAAGGACCTATACTTGATATGCTCCGTACTAAGTGGTGTGGAAAAACAAACTTTCAATTTAATGTAAATCAGCTGCTCTCTCAAGGACCACATCCTGAAAACAGGTTGATAAACTTAAAATATTACAGATAAAGTGACAATATAATGAATATGGGTAGGAAAGAGAGAGTGATCTACAATAAGAGTGAATAATGTCACCATATTATTCAGAATATGTAATTCAAATTTTCAAGGCATTATCCTCCATGGGAAGCTACTTGGAATACTCCTCATGTTTCTCTTCCAACTCTAAAAATTCTGAATAACAAGTTCTTCACTATAAAGAAAGCTACATGAATCCCTATTTCCCTCTTTCATATATTTAAGAATCTATCCAGGAATGTTATCCTATTCACCTTCTTTAACTTTTAGGAAATTGTCTTTTATCTGGCTGCAAAATGTACAGTGTAAGCCCAAACAGTGATTAACTATTATATGGCCACCACAACCATCCTTTAAAGATCCAGGCATTCATTCACCCTCTTTCCCTCTCTGATATATACACACACAGTGTTGCAAAAGTAAGAAGGAAAGAAAAATACCAAATATGAAAGGAAAAAGGAACACTGTAAACAACAGAGAAAATTGCTAGTGTTATTCCTGGGCTTCACCTGGTACGTATAGGACATACTGTAAATAATAGAAGGAAAGTACAAAAATATATTTTCAAAGTTTAAATATATCCATTTCCATAACAGTTACTTTTGTTAAGATTATTTATCTTTGCCGTTTTTCTCTACCTAAACTATTAAAAAATAGAATATATAATTTCATTAAGCAATTTATTATTTATATCATTACGAACCTGTCTATTGTTCCATAGCAATAGTACTTCTTCTTCTTCTTCAATGGTAATCATAGGTTCAATTTCCCCTTCAGTTTCATCTATAACACCACCATCCTCTACTTCAAGATGAGTTTTCATCATTCTGCCAAGATACATTCACAATTTTAATTCATAATACAAATGTAATGCATACATACACATACACATACATACATACATATACACATATGCATGGAAAAGCAGGTATACACACACTCACATATTCATGCATACACTTACCAATGCACACATATCCACATTACCCCACCTGCACATATATATATATATACATATATATATATATATATATATATATATATATATACACTCCTTCAGGGAAGGAGTGTTACACCATTCCTTGCATCGGCCGGAGGCTGAGAGCCTCTGAAAATTTGAAGAAATACCTTCAGTTCCTTATGGCGACACCGCACTTCACTTTCAGGTAAGCCACAACCTATCTCTCTGTCCTCTTCATACCATAATTGCAATTATATATATATATATATATATGCATGTCATTCAGAATATGTAATTCAAATTTTCAAGGCATTATCCTCCATGGGAAGCTACATGGAATACTCCTCCTCCTTTTGGGTCCCACAAGTTTAGGTGACAGAATGTAGTAAACCGTTTGTTTGCCCACCAATTTTTTGGGCTAAAAACTACAACAGTACTATGCCCACTCTTTATTTCCGTGATGCAGAATAATTTCCAAGTTCAGCGCACATGTATGAATCATAAGATTCGTCAGTTCTTGGGCGCCAGGTTATTTTATCAAGTGAGTAAGCAAACTTTGATGAATTTAATGGTTTATTTATCGAAATATAAATTCCTCAGGTGTAGTTTTGATGTACGCAACACATGGCTTTAAATACACTTTTGTAGAGCAACTGTTCGCTTCCGCTCCCAACTTGGAACTGCCTTTTCAAGGCAACAACAATAATGCTCGCCCGCCCCAATTTTTGAGATCTCGACAATACACAAAACTACCCAACAACACACAAAATTACACCTTTATCAACAAACACTCCCACTGATATGTTATAATATATATACATAAGTAAGGTTGTAATATAGTAAAAATAATTTATATACGAAGGAAAGAGCAAAAGGTGGTGTCTTAACTAAAATTGAAGCTTGGCATTGCCACTCAGGTGCGAAGTTCTTAAATATCAGAGAGGCATCAACCTTCTTCCTCAGGAATGGGAGATACATTCCATGTGCCAGACAGCCATGGAGTATGGAGTTTTTGAATATTACACAGATACCTGTTACCCGTAAACAATAGACACTCCATCAGAACACTGACTTTATATCGCAAGGGAAGGTCATGGCAGAGGTAAGGTTGCTGGGACACAAACATAAGAAATCATACATATATACATGCACATATATATGCATACACACAAGCATACATGTACACATGCATTCATATACATACACACACACAAACCATACATAACCACATATGCATGTTATAACAGGTATACACACACTCACATATTCATGTGTGCATAGACTTACCAATGCACACACATTACCCCACCAGCATATGCATACTCATATACACACACATGTATAGGTGCAAATAGGGGTGGTCTGTATGTACGGTATTATTTAGAGGATGTTAAGCCCAGGGCTTTGCCTGGACTGTAGGATGTGCTGGAAGGAGAGTTCCTAAAGATGTAGTTCAGTTGATGAACTGGGATGCAGGTGGAGCACTAAGGAAGGTTTGTGTGAAGCACTGGTTGTCATTGTTAGTTTTGTGACTTTGTGCATGAGCAGCTGTAGGAAATTGGGTTTTCAGCAGTTTGACAGTATTTCTCAGCAATACGTTCAGGAAGAGGTAATTTTGTTTGGTCAATATAGAATGCAGGCCAGAGTATGCAAAACATCACACTCCATTGTTGGCTGGTTGGCATATGCAATGCATCTCTCTTCTCCTGAGGAAAGAGGCTGATGCCTCCGAAAATGTTAAGAACTTCCTTCTGTCCTGAATGGCAATAGCGAGCTTCAATTTCAGGTAGGCCACCACATTTTTATACAAATTTATATATATTTATTTATTTATAAACCAATTTGGATAGGAAAGAGGCACAGAGGAACACCGACTTACCTTAAATGAATCCACTCAGGCTAGGGCAAACTGTTGATTTAAGTAAGTCAGCACCACTCTGTCCCTCTTTCCTACCTAAATTAGTTAGTCAATTTGATTTTGTCACATTTCCTTTATATATATATATATATATATATATATATATATATATATATATATATATATAGTTACCTGGTTTCTATGAGGATATCAGAATTTTTTGGACTTAATACACTCTTGCAAATAAGCTCTTGAGTAACTGCAATAGCTTTCTTATTTGAAATACATAGGTCAGATAAGTAATCTAAAAATCGAGACTCCCAATTGTTCATATTTTTTCTTACAAGACCAACAAATGTTTCTATTTCTGCAGCTGTAATATGTTTCTCTAATAGTTTTCTGTTATTATGCAACAGAGCAGTAATTGTGTCTTCAGCCAAAATATCATAACCAATTTGCTTCTGCATAAAACCAAAATGTTTTGCTATATATTCCTGAAACAAATAAATTCATTTAATAAAACTGAATATGTCATTAAATTAGAAAATGATTGTAAACTACATTTCCACAGACCAAAATTAAAAGCGGAATCATTAGTAATGACTTAAGCAGACATACTAAACTGAATGAGATGACTATAAGAATTGCAAACACAAACACAAAAGATTAATATGTGCTTTTCTCATTGTGGAGAAAATGTCGTTAGTCTCATACAGTACATATTTTCTAGTACAATAAAAACATTGAGTAATTATGGAGTAATGATTTTCAAACTTTATATATAATGCAAAACTTTGCCTACAACACTTGGACGGTGCATTACAGTAGCTCTTCAATGTCACTGTTGGTCCCAAGCCTGGAAAAAGGAGGGGGGGTTGGTCTCTGGACCAGCTCCCCATTGACCGTAAAAACAATACACTGCTAAAAGACCCAAAATACAACCTCAGAATAACATGAACAAACAACTAAAACAACTTTGGGAAAAGAACATGGTAATATTGGATCATGGAAAGTCGAAACCTTGCTGCAATTGGGAAAGTTTCAAGAACTAATAAATCAAATTACAGAAACCAAACTTGACATAGTGGTGGTTCAAGAAACAAGATGCTATTATTATAAAAGTGTTATTATAAAAGAAAACTTCATCCTAATAATACGGACCACATAAAAGAACTGGACAAGCCGGTGTTCGTCTACTAGTGAAATAGAATTTCCTAAAGCATGTTGTCAGGTTTACCCCAATTAATGAAAGGCTAGGTAAATTAAGAATTAGAATAATATAACTACACTTAATTTGTATGCACCTTGAATGAACACAATGAAGTAGATAAGAAACGAATCTATGTGAATTGCAAAGAATCATTAACGAAACACCGAAAAGTGACACATTACTAGTTCTAGGTGATCTTGACAAACAAATGGGGAAAGAAGAAATATGTAGCATACATATGCTAACATACCATGCATGAAGAAACTAATGAAAATGGTATGTGAATTTACAGCTTTAAACAACATGATAATGATGAGTACCCAATTTGGTATAAACTAATACATAAAGGAGCCTGGATCACCAGACCACAAAACAATAAATCAAATTGATCATGTTTTAGTAATTATAATTATAAAATGATATGATTGAAGATGTATGCAAGATCTGAACATAGACTCCAACCACTATATCCTAAAAAATGAAACATTAACTCCTTAAAGTATAACAAAGAAAAACAATTACTATTTTGAAGTGGAATAAGATAAATATATAAAATAATAATTAGATAAAATAGTCAATTGACAGACAAAATGAAGTGATGATATAAATACCAAACAAAGTTTATGGAAACTTTGTTCCTTTCATCAGGTGACTGGCAAACACAAGAGCCTGGAGTGGTACAACTGCACAATACATATGACAATCTCAAAAGTAAAGTAAAACGCTATGACAATGTGAAAACAGAATGGTTAGCTTAACAATAAGGCATCATAGGTATTGTTGAGTTTCATAGTATCAGTTTGTACGTATATTGCTGTAATGTTGGAATGGAAGTATTGTCAATTAATACAGTAACATCAAGGAAATTAAGAAAATGGTTTAATCAAGTTCATGGGTGAATTGTGAATTGGGATTGAAAGTATTGACTAAAAGATTGACTTGTATCCATTCACAATTTCCATTTGCACCAATCTCTTCAGAAAACCTACATACTCAATTATCTTTCTTATAATCCTTCTAACCAAAAGAGAGCTATGGTATACTAGAGCTAGTATACAGAGTTATAGTACCTTTAACTCCAATTTACACCAACACAACATAAATATTATCCATAACATTATCATTTCTAATAAGTACCCTTTAAATTTTATTAATAAACACATAAACATTAGATTGAACAAATCCAATATCCTACAGCTATTCGTCCCCAATATCCTCAAACCAAATTTTTAAAGAATATCAAATATCCATAATTTACAGATCCACTAATACTTTGTTTTTTACATTAAAAGCCACAAGAACTCACTTGACACCAACAGCAAAAAATGTGTACTTTACAAAATCCCTTGCTCTAATTGTAATTCCTGCTACATACTGCAAACAAAATGTTCACTTAATACCCATATTAAGGAACATATATCTTATATCAAACTCCCCAATGATAAACAATCTAAAGTCTCCAAACATATCATCAATTCGAAACATTCATTTGATTGGTAAAATGCTAAGATTTTAGATGTTAACACCAGTTATCATTCCATAATTATATCAGTCAGTAAAGAACCATTGAAATGTCTCAATTGGTGTTCTTGGAAGTGACTTGCCCAGTAATTGAAAACCCATCAATTAAAAGGAAAAACTAGGAGGATGTAAATTACTTGTAGCTACAGTAAGTTTGGACCAATCACTACTTAATATATGCAGAATGTTATTACCATCAGTTTCCTTGCAACTACTGTCACTTTCATCTCCACACTCTTCTGATTCACTAGAAAATGAATTGAAAAATTCGTCTTCACTACCAGATATGTTGCTTAAATCAATAAGTTCAACTTCAGAAAATTTAATAGGTTTTGTATGTGTAGCCAACTTTGCCGATAATATCAACACGAAAATTATGCCAATTGTCAGTGCAAAATATGCAAAAGCCACTTTACAATAAAGACATTGCTACTACACCTTTCAGGAAGCAACTGATGTAATCTTGACATAATTGGTACCGCCTAGCAGGACAACTGACCAGTTGAGGAAAATAGAAATGTCCCACACAATGGGACAACGTACCACAGGACGCAGAAAGAGAAACTCTAATAGGAGCAGAAAGAGTTACTCTATAAGGAAAAACTAAAGATTATATAATAATCTATGAAGATGAAAATGACCCAGATGCAGCTTCTCCAACATTCAATGTAGTATTATATAAATACTTATAAATAAACTTAAAAGTAAACAAAGCAGCAGGTTCTGACAATATGCCTGCAGAATTTATCAAGCATGGGGGAAGAAAATTAAGGAAAGAACTACACAAACTAATCCTCAAAAACTGGCACAGTTAACAACTCGCATCACAATGAAATGAAGGGATCATATCTTTAGGAATGGATATAGGAAAAACATTATTAAATGTAGCCTATAAGACCCCCAACTTGATGACTTCCAAATGGGATTTCATCCTGATGATATCTTCATAATTAGGCAAATATTTAAGAAATGCAATTTTCTTTAATTGTACAGTTAACTTCTTATCTTGCTAGAGAAATGCAATGAATATGGAATTGAATGGTTTAATATGTTTGTTGACTATGAGCACGCCTTTGATTCAGTCTACCATATAATTGAATGCCTCTCCATCTAAAAAGTACTGTACAAGCTCAAGAAACCAACAGAATTACACTATCAAATACTAAAGCTAAGGTTTGAATGTAGAATTCAGAGTAAACCAAAGAGACCCTCTATCAGCTTCACTGTTTAGTATTGAGAAAGCTGGATGTTAACAATCAAAAAACTATTTAAGATCTAATAATAGAGCCTTAAGAACAGAGGATATATTAATTGGAAATGACAACTTACAAGGCCAAAGATTGAAGTATTTCCCGGTGAAGTTGTTTAATAAATAGTTCTCGGAATTCACACGGGTTTTGCATATTTATATTTACAAGCAACGTTTCGACGACTGAAAGCAAAACCCGTGTGAATTCCGAGAATTATTTATTGAACCTACAAGGCGTTATATCTTATAAATACATAGGAAATAATGTGATGGAGGAAGAGATTAAAAGCAGATTTCATAGCTGTTAAAAAAGTACATCACACTAACGTCAATCTTTTCAGAATCAAACTTCTACTGTGGCTGCAAAACTTCAGATCTATTGAACCTTAATATGACCTATTAAGACATGTCGTGGAAACCTGGGCTCTCAAAGACAATGACATACAAAGGTTAATGATTTTTTAAAGGAAAATATTTCGACCCCACCAAACAAAGGTGATACTACTAGGAGAATAAGAGATAATATAAGTGAGCTTATAAAGTTTAAAAATATAGTTAACCATTTAGAGCATTGCTTTTAAATTGGACATGTGTGCCAAAAGAATGAAGATGTAACAATGAAAATATATTGTAGAACCCCAATAACAACCAGGACCAAATGTAGACCTAAGACCAGAAGGGAAGATGATGTTCAAAAGGAACTAAAAAGCATTAGATCAAAAACTGGACTCATAATGTAAACAATAGAAATGAAAGGAAGGCTGTTGTTCAGCTGGCCAAGATAATTAAACAATAATGTTGAAGAAGATGAAGAAGAAATATAATGCGATTAAGAAATTATCATCTACTTTGTAATTTCACTTCATCTGGTTCAAAATAAACTGTTAATAAGCTAAAATGATATTTGATAATTATAAAGAAAAATGAAAGAAGATGGAATACACGATTGTCACCATTTCAAGTCTAACACATGAACAATAATTTTAAAATTATATGAATGAATATAAATTTCATTTCTCCAGATTACTCCAGTGGCAAACACTTTCCTTAAATTACATTCTTTGGTGCATAAAAATTTGAAAATGACTTTTTTTATATGTACAGATGTCATGTCACACACATGCAACAACACAAAACTTCACACAGTTGATTATACGAATAGCAAGAATAATATATAAATAAACACAAACAAGTTTTATAGTAACTGCATATCAGAAATCCCTGCAAGCATGGACTCATTTGATTAAATTTATAAAAATAAAAAAATTATCCAAAATCCTGGCAATTACCAAAATATTCTAGAAAATAAAATGTAACTTCTACTACCAATGTACATACTGTAAAGTATTTGCATAAATGTTCCATTCAGGAAGAATACTGCCTTTCTTGATCAGCCCATTGCAGTAATGGTTCAATCTTAAATACTTTTCACAAACTATACAAATGCATGATGCTAAGAATATTTCAATGCTAATTTCAAATTACCATTAATTACAATTGTAACAAATTCAAACTTTCTTAAGCAGCGAATAAGCAATAATTTCAGAAATACCATCAGGTAGATCAGAAAAAACTGATCATACTAATGAAAACCACACATCATGCATATAATTAAACTTACATAGCCTTTAAATGCACTTGTATAACCAATGAGATGTAATGACCTCCTACAAACAATAAAGGAATATGACCTATTTAAAATAAAGATAAAAGTATGTATCTTAACACCATTTCTGATACTCAACATATAAAACATAAATTTCTGAGAATTTAAGTTAAACATTGAAAATTTTCTTTACAATAAAACAAATTTTAGGTTAGATAATTTTTTGTGAATATAAAAAATAAATAAATAAAACATTAATAACACATTTACTTAGCTTAAATTTACAAGCCTTTTAGACAAAAGGATGTGCTGTGAATGAAACTAGTCTAATAACAAGTAGATTCCATACCTGTTTACAAAATAACAAGATGTAGAGGTAAAATGTTGTATCCGTTTTGTGATTTTAAATTGAAACAATTCTTTGGATCAGAAGAAACTCAATAAGCTGACAAAATAATAGTACTGATAACAAAGCATGATTAATCATGTAATGTTTTCAAGTGAATAATGACTTTTACATGATTGATATAAAGTGCTCACTTCTTTAAATATATCACTATTAAGCTATTTTAAACATAATAATTGTTCAAATATGTATATTTTAAAAAGGATTATATAATTATTACCTGATTTTTTCGATAATCTTGTTGACTAAGTCTTAAAATGCGATAACACAATCTAAATATGTACTTGTAAGCTGTGTGGCGTGGATCATTTAGTTCTTCAATTTTTAGAAAAGGCCCTTCACCTTCAACTGATTCCAGGAAAGGTGCCTGAAGTATTTTGAAAAGCTGTTTCAAAATATATTGTTCACGTAAGAGTTTCTGTCTGTCTCTGTTAGGGTTCTGAACAACCAGATCTAATGCTTCTGATTTATTTTGCTCATTTTCAAGACCAGCGATAAAATAAACAATGTCCTGAAGAAGACTTGTAACTGCTCTGCAATTAAAAAATAATTAAGCACTCATTAATCACAAAAAATTATACAATGATGAAATAAAATAATATCTCATACAAAAAATAACAATTAATGTTTGTAAAGACAAATAACACAAGTAATTAACAACCTGTATAACAGACAGTAAATGAAAATAATTTTGAACAATACAAATTTTCGAAAATCAAAAAGTAGACATTTTGATCAACTGTTGTGATCTTTATCAAAACTATAACCTGGCTGAAACGTTATGGCCAAAGTTACAAAACATTACAAAGAATATGAATACACAATATATATTAACAAAGACTATTTAATATAGCATCATAAATAGTTTAAATGAGATGTGTCTAGTTTTACACTTAAAGAAAATTTGTTAGACTTTATATGGACCATTTCCTAGATTAAAAAATTAGCTTCCTTAACTAATATAACAGTATTATCAAAATTGAAGGCATAATTAAAATCCAAACAATGTTTTTTAATATGAGAATGTTTATAAGGTGAACATTTTACACTAGATTTATGTTTCTTAATTTTAGTTAGCAACGAGTTTTGTCTGGCCGATATAACAGAATGAGCAATTATTACAACTAATTTTATAAACAACATTATGGGAATCCAAAATATTAAGTCAATCTTAATGTTTTTTTAACAAAATTAGACAAAGAATTAACAGATTTTAAAATTACAGGAATATTTAGTTTTATAAATAACATTCTAAATTTTGTGGATAAACAATCATAATATGGTAAAACAATAAAATTACTAGTATTGACTTTTTGACAAACATTTTTTTTTGTCATTATAAATGTAATTGAGTCTAAGATTAATGAATTTAACAATAAAATCAATAGGATGATAATTAGCAGTCAAGATTTTGAATACAAAGTTATGATTATCAGTATAATGTTATATATAAGACAATAACAAAGCTTTGTCAGCAAATTAAAAACCATTGCCTTTTTATGATTAATTGGATGATTAAATAAAAAATTCAAAACTCTACCTGAGTAAGAATAATTGTGAAACCAATTAAAAGTTAAAGTATAATTCTGACAGAATTTAGACACCTTATAAAAAATTCAGACAACAATTTCCAATTCATAAATGAATTTAATATTAGAACAGTAATTATTGATTACAAACGTTAATTCATCCAATTTCTCAAAAGGGATAATATAAAATATGTTGTCAACATACCTATAATAAACTATAGGTTTAAAAGCAAGTTTTTCAAGACAATAATTTTCCCTCCTTACAATTTCAGCAAAGAACGGAGATAAAGAAAAACCCATAGCGAATCCATAAATTTGATAATAAAAAGTATAATTAAATAAGGAGTAGGTAGAACAGAGGATTAAATTAAGAACAATTTCAAATTCAAACCAGTGAAGTGTAGTGAAATCTTTAATAAACGACCATCTAGATTTTAAACTATTGATGACAAGATCAAAGGGGATACTAATAAACAAAGAAACCACATCTAGAGATAAAAGAATATGATCAGATGGAATATATAAATTAGATATTTTATGAATACATTTAACAGAGTTCTTAATAGAAAACAAACTAAAAGTTTTTTTTGCAAAAAAGATGAAAAATTATATAAAGGACTCTCAATTGAGGAACAATAATTCTATTAGAATATGTATCTTTATTCATTTTTGGAAGAGCATACGATCTGGAAATATTAGCTGAAGTAAGCTGGTATAAGTATTTATAACTTGACAACCATGAATTATTCACTTAGCATTATCACCAACCTTCGTTCATTATGAGAGATTGTTCCTCTCTCCAACTTTGTAGATATTGTAGCCAATACTTTACATGCATCATTAGCAAAGTCTAAATCCCTCACTTCCATAGGTGACACAGATATTAGTGCAAATGCTTCTTTGTCTTCCTTGATAGTTGCACAACCGACCTAAATATAGAAATAATAAAAATTAAACATACTATTGTGCCACAAAGATTATACAACTTCTCCATGAATAACATCTTAAATAACTTACTTTTTAATAAAATCTTTTAAAAAAAATTATTTAATGTTTCCCATAATTGTGAGTCATGTTTTACATTCACACTTACTGACTAATACACATTCCAATGGATTTACAATAAGTTGAGTTAATTTTCAAAATTATGTCTACATCACACATTGGTACCAAATAATTTCTATTTTCTTACAACAGAAGATTTCTACTAGTAACACTACTGTTTTATACCTATTGCATTCATTTTAAGAGATAGGAAGTCCAAAATGATATTCTACAATTATTTCCATTTTACTAAGACTTATTATTAAAAGTCTTCATTCCCTAAGCATACTTGATTTGTAATAAAGTTATATTTTATAATTACTTAAAAATGAAAGAGCCATTTACAAAATATATTCACTTTGTGGACTTTATTGACCTAAACACTCAATGCTAGAATATTAAAATGTGTTTCATGTCACCTTTGCCAAGCAGATATGAAGTGCATCTTTAGTTAACAACAATACAATCCTTTATTAAATTGACATATAAAAGAATTCTTACCTTAGACATAACAGGTTTTTCATCATCTTTGTCTATTGGTATTGATGTACTATGGACCCATGTATTTGTACATAAATGATGGAGACGAACATACGAAGATTGAGGGACCAGGGAATCTCCCCTTGTCAAAGTTGTAGGATCTAATTCAAACAGTGAAGCTATTTCATTTGAATGTGGTACAGAAACTAAATGATATACTGGTCCTCCATGGGGATCTAAAATAAAACACATTTAATTCAAACCAATGTTCCAGAATCAACAATAATTAAATGAATAACTGAGAAACATGGTATAATATAGAACTATGTTCAGTCAGTTACATAAAAATAACATTTTCAATTCTAATAATTAAATTAACTGAATATTTGAGATTTTATATATGAGTGGTTAATAACCGAAATAAGTCATCAGTATATTCACAATTTCTTTATTCTGACATAATTACAGTAAAGAATAACAATAGCTTTCAAGACAAAACAATTATTACTTTCAGGATACACTCAGAAAACATATATACACTATTAACAAAATATGTCAAAATGACATAGGTACTATATCTGCAAGTACAAACAACAGTTAACATTAAGAAATATAACATTTATTGCTTATGAAAAATATCATCAAAACATGTTGCCATCTCAGAAACCACTTGTCCAAAAGTACACATGAATTTTAACTCACAGTTATACACCATTGTTACAGTCACCTGATTCATTCTCTCAGTTCTTACATAAACATTACATGGAATAAACATTGCAGTATATCCGCGGATTACTACATTCTAGATACCAAAACCTTAGCACAGGTTTACCCACTTAATGTCTGGTATTTATAGAACACTCAATACTTTGAAAAATAAACACTGCCCCAATACTCTTCTTTTAAAAGAATGAGACATAAAATGTCCAATTTCTACTTTCTCCCAGTTTACACAGCATTTACTTTCTTTACAGTATTGTGAAATTTACCCTTTAATTGCAAACTCTATACAAATGCCTCAACGCTGCCAATTCTCAGTTTGTAGGTAGTCATACAATTTGTAAAATCATTACAGTTCTAGGAGAAGGCCCTGATAAATTAAAACCCTGAGGTTATCTCTCATATTATTTTTATATTGTTAGATTTAAGTATTTAAATTTAATGTATTTTATTCTATTGTAAATTATGGTAATCTTAATTAAGCCAGAATAATTTGATGTTAAATTGAGATAAATGAATCAGTATAGTTAAATCCATTATTTATTTATTTTAACTACTATTCCCTTGTAATAATAATTAGTTATAATAATATATAATAAAACCTGTCTGATCAACAACAAAAGCACATTACAAGTTGAAGACGAGGGCTTGAAATAATATGTCACACTAGCTAACAGGGAGAAAAGTTGGTAGACATTAAGTAAAGTTTGAGTAATAAACATAGAAGTAGAGACAGATTTTCAGGCTGAATTCAGGTGATCATTTTCATCAGCAATCCTGAACAGCTGTGTATACTGTGGACGACATTTCTCGAGAGTTCCAAGTTGTGCAATTTTTGTAACAACGTCCGGGACCTTTCACTAGCAGGACGTCAATACCCAAAACAACCCAAATAATCCCCTGTGCCAAAATCAGAGCAACCCCCAGTGTAGTGAATTATTTCAAGTGTTACGAGTGCTAGTGCCATGGTGCACAAAAGTCAAAAGTGGAAAATAGTTTCGCTTGCACCAAGCTTAATCACAAAGGACGCAAAAGGTATTTTTTAGCTAGAACTGAATTCAACTCAATTTAATTCTCTCATATATTGTTCATTAAATCAATTTCCACTGTTTAATCAATAGTTTATTGCTAATCAGATTTCTTGGTAATAATTCAATAATTTCATTATTTAATATTAATTAATCCCTCTATTATATTTTAATTTTCTGTGTGAACTTATAATTTATTGATTTTGATGAAATTGGAGCCAGAAAACCCAATGTGGTTTCACAGAAAATTGTTCAAGCATCCAATAACAATAGAAAAGAGCTCAACCATAATTGTAACCTTGAATTTTCTGTGTGTTCATTTAAAATAACAAGGAATTATTCCCTGTAAATCTTACTAATCTAACTGCTAATTTATTCACCGCAAATCAGAAAACCCTGTCCCAACCACTTTAAATTGCCTACCAAAAAGACACAAGCCAAGTACCACTATTGGTCATTTCTAATGATCTTCTTCTAAAGTGAAGAAGATGGAGTGTACGTGAATTGGCAGAAGGTACGTCTTCAGGACAGAAGGAGCTAACATTATGCTGGCCCTGTGTGTTTGTTTATGTTAACTTCATATTGAATAATTAGAAACATGATTTTAACAAACCTCTAAGTTTAGATCGCATTGGATCAAGAGTGTCATCATCATCAATTTCTGCTGCTAAGTACTGTCCTGTGGCCAAATGTTTGAAACGAAAAAGTGAATTCCAATGTCCTGCACCCCCTTTACATGGATCATGTTGAACAACCTGAAACAAAATTAATCTGTACTCAAAAACTATCTGATTTTTAAAAATAGCTGCTATCTAAAGATATGAACCAAGTCAATGTATTCTTACTCACTTGAAATATTAGGGTTCATTCCCAAAACTATAAATAGCTTATATGAATATATAAGTATAGTACCCATGAAAATGCATTTTTCATGGTTGAGCCCCCTGCGATCCGGCCGGGCACAAATTTTGTGCACACAGTTCAAACTCTCCTTACGAAGGAAGCCGAAAGCTCCTGTTTTATATTATTTGATGACTAATAAAGGTTTTATAATTTATCCTTGAACAATATTATTTTATTTTTCTCCCAGAATTTATGACAACCCACCAATATTTAAAAACTTAAATCTGATAAATGACAGAACTTTATCCTTGAACACATTCATGAAACTTCAAAATTATTTATGGAAAAACATAAATTTAATTGTGGATTTTTAAATTTTACATTTTTCAACCTAGTTTTTGTCTTTTAAGATGATAAAAAGTTTAATTTCCTTAATGTCGAATTACATTTTTTGACAGAACACATTTATAAAGATAAAATACCAAAGCATGCAACATACTTCAACTTCCCAAAGAGCTTTGCTGCTTGTCGCAGCTGTTGCTGAAGTTCTTCCTGTAGCTCGTAGAAACAAGTGCTGTTTCTTCTTATATTCATCCATTGTCAAAAATTTTTCTTGTTCTGCATGAAACAACCTTACAACATCTCCCCCTTTAAGAATTTCTTCTTGATTTTCTTTATGTTCCATGAATAAGGTTACCTTCCAGGATGTGCTCGAATTCACAACATTAACCTAAAATATATTTATATAAAATATGTTGAATAATATGAATAAATTTACAATTATTGTTATTATCAATGCTTATGAGTTAATTCTGAAGATAACTCAGTGGACCCTCAGGTTATGAAAAACTTCTGGAAATGAATATCTCTTCAATTTATGAACACAAACTTCAATGTACAAATGCACACTACTAACTTTGCTCTGCCCGGTTTCTTCCTCTCTCTTATACAAAGAATCTTTAGGACTTATTACAACTAAGACAAGAATATCTCCCTCTTTTGACACCTCCCCCCCCCCAAAAAAAAATACCTACTACTCTTTAAGAATGCACTATTGAGAAATAATTTGGTAAACTTTTATTACGATGAGTATGAAGTCACACCCTGTACAATTCCTATTACCCTCACAGTGATGTTATAAATAGAACTATTAGCATTTGGATTTTCAACATCATGCCCAACTTCAAGAAAATTTTGCATAAGCTACAGGAAAAATTATCCTTAAATTATTATTTTTTGGTCCTCAAAGGCCCAGCTAAAAAGATCCATCAAAAATAATGAAAAAACCCAACATGATTCTTGTTATTTTATTGTTTTCAAATTTACATATCTTAAACAATATAAATACTTAACTAAAGTATATTCCATGGTTCTGAGACTGGAATAGATTTTGTTTACATATTTTTCAATAGAAAAAATAAATTTGGGTTATGAACAATGTTCAGGAACGAATTAAGTTTTAACTTGAGGGTCCACCGTAGTTGGAAAATTTTTGTGTCAATCATTATGTAATTTAATGTTAGACTTCTGAAGCTATAATGTTGTTCTAACCAATTCACAAATTAAAATATATAGTATCAATCACAATCTCACCTCCTTACAACCAGGATTGTCTGGTAGTTCATATGTATCTGCTACATGAAGAACTTGATGCCCAGCATTAACAGGATTCAGAATTACTTTATCACCAACAACTACGTTGTCACCTGTAGCACGTAACTTGTAGAATGGTAATATATAGAACCAAGATCCTTCATTCCCATTTGCATCCAAGTAAACCCGCATTGCATTTTTCTCTAAAAGTGCTGGCAACCGTTTGTTTACAGTCAGGTACTTGTTTGATTTCAAATGTAAAAGCTAAAAGAAATAAAATATACATACATAAAAATTAATTACAGACTTACAAGCTGAAAATATAAGAGTATGTTTCTGAAAAATAAAGTAAAACATACTATTATTAATTATATACTATTACCTAAATAAACTACTTAAATGTGTAACTTTCTCTTCTACAACATGTTTAAAATAAAAACTGTTATTTAACCCATATGCTGTTTCAGGGATGTGTGATAGATTTTCTCAGTATGATGCAAATATTCAAAAAGCAGCTCCTTAAATGCTGTTTCTTTAAAATAACTTTTAATAGTGATTTAAAAAATACTGATCAAAATGATTTATTTTCAAAATATAAACTACTTTAAAATAATTATATCAAATACAACAATCAACTACATACAGTTTTACCCTTCTTAATTTAACTCCAGCAAATTTTTAATTAGGGATCTGTAGTCCAAGAATGGCAGCCAATGTAGATTCAATACGAATTAATGACAGATATCAAAGTTTTGTTTGAGTTATTGACCTTTAATATAGTGGTGAAAAGATGTTTAATGATTGGAGGGTTTAATCTGTATTTTGATGTGCCTCACATGGTCATCTATTTGTATTATAACATGGCATAGCCATGTACTCTTTTACTCTTTATAGGCAGCATACTCACTTGTGTCACACTGCCATATGTCACAACATTTCCAAGCACTTTTTTGTTCTCACTGTCATTTTGCTTCTTTTCTATCTCTGCTGCATGCTGAAATAAAAATAGGATAAGCATTAATTTTTTTATTTTAAGCTATAAGTACTTTAGATGAAAAAAAAACAATAAAATGTGAAGTAAGGATGGAAAAGATGGTCATGTTGGAATAGGTCGTAAATCAGAATAGGTAATACGTGCCAAATGTATAAAGATTAACAAGTACAATTTACAATTAAAATTATGTAGTAAGGATGACTTAAGAATAGTAATGAAGTTACTTTGCCAGGCTGATGTCTTGTATGGGAAAAATTAAAATAATAATGGATCAGTTTAAACCTTTGTAGTCATGTTTGACACATATTTAATAACGATTGATAACATAGGAATGGACTTATTGGGTATGACTCTGTGAGCTGTTATCCACCACCTAGGAACCTCAAGTGCATTTGTGTATTTAAAACACTTAGTTCATACAAGGGGGTAAAAACATGCAGTAATCCTATGCAATGTTGGTTTCTGTCCATGGATATGTTCACTTCATATCCAATTTGGCTAAGTGGTCAAAAAAATTAATATGCAGAGTAAAATTGATTTCATGTTTATAAACAGTAGTTTCCACGTTTGGGTGCAGAATATTAGCAATGCCCAAGTGTCCAATCATTTAATAGTGTAGCTTATCTCTATAAGAGACAGCTCATATGCAGACACTAGTAGAGTAAGAGCAAGTGTTTAATTTCAGTGAAATTATTATGAATGCCTCAGTTAAATTAAACTAAATGAATTGATAGGTGGTTGAATAAGGAGTGTTAAGGAGGTGAACAAAGTGATTCCAAGTCAGTGGTAGTGTCCTTGGTTTAATAGGATTTATTGGGGAGAGAAGCATGTCTAGTGGCAAAAGTTCAAGAAGAAAGGATCAGGTGATGGACAATGTATGGGAAAGTCCAATGTTTGTACTATGAGCAAAATGTTGGTGAGAAGGCAGGGTATATGAAAGGGGCACGGAGGTCATGTTAATGCAGATAAAATTAGCTGCAATTTGATCAGCTGGTGGTGAAAAATAAGAAAGAGATAGCAAACAATCTCTCAATATTTTATTATAAGCATTGAAAAATTGTGGAGGCAAATACAGTGGAAGAGTGTAGTCTGGTTGGGGAGGAATTTAATAATATGGGTAGTCAAGTGAGGGTTATTACTTATTACAGTGTGGAGAAAATAATCATGGAGCTAAAACAATTCTGCACATTAAAATATTTTTGTCTGGTGTAATTTTAAAGCAGATAATGAATATACAAGGGAAAATTACTGTTGGGTTTGGAAATTAAATTTATGAATTGTAGCAATTGTCTCTTCTCTATAAGAAAGTTTCTAGCAGTATTTAGTGTAAAGACTTGATATCTATAAATTTGTTCATCATAGTAGAGCTTATTTAAAGTCTATAGTGTATAGCAAATTACTGAAGATTGTGGAGAAGAATAATATATTGTGCAAAAATCAGACAGGGTGTAGAGGTAAATACTCTGCTGAAACAGATATTCAGCTACTTGTAGAAAATTGATAGCAAATCTAATAGATATAGAATTAGAGGTATTTTGGAGTGGATGATTATTTTTGTTAATAGATTATGTGGGCTAGTATCTATGTGCTTTACCAAAAAAAAAATCAAAATACTTAAATTGTTTCTTCGAACTTACATGTAACCGTTTCAGTAGAACAGCATCTGTAGCTGAAGTAGCACTTTGCTTGGCAGCTTTCCAAAACTGTTTCTGAGCAGAGTATCGATTCATTGGACATATTTTGAACAAACAATCTGAAAAAAAAATTATAGTTATTTGAATAACAAGTAATCTGCCTATAAAACGATTCATTGCAGTTTCATAAACTTGTGTCAGTAAAAAATTACCTCGAAATTTCTTAGGAGGGTTGTTTAAATCTCCAGCATCAGGTGCCACCACACACCGATCATCTACTAACCTATGAAAATTGATATAGAAAAGTAGATACCTCTAAATTACTTATTAAATTATTTGAGCTCATATTTTAAGAAATTTAGTTAACAGCTTGCATATATGAAAGGAAATGTGGAAGTACTAATAACAATAAAACACAGCGCACCAATAAAGACTTTTGCACATTGAAATATCAACATCCTAGATTGTATAATCAAAGGACAGAAAATTTAGACAAGCATAATTTAAAACTCATTTTCAGATTAATCTGAAATGCAACCCAGAGAACAAATATTTCAGGTAATATGAGCAAACAAAACGAATTCTGTAATTTATAGTTTTCATGAATATTTTTTAATTTATTGAGTAAAGTATAAATATAAAAAAAAATTGTATCATAATAAAATAAAACACAAATGAAATAATTTCATCTTGGCAATTTGATTACAATTCAAATGAAAGAAATAAACATTTCAAAAATTACATAACATAATTACAGGTAAATTAACATACTTACCCCAAGGTACTGAGGAATCCACACACATTCCCTTCTGCATAAAGGGAAACTATGTCCCCCATATGCAGAAAACTTGCTGATCCAATTATTTCTCCCATATTTGACTATCACGAACTGGACATGGTGTATTTCATTATAATTTCAGTGGTTTTTTAAAAAAGAATAGGATGCTAAATGCAAACATAGTTCTTAATTCACCATGAATTACATAAAAACTGTAAAAAAAATTAAAATAATATTAAATGTTAATAAACCATGAATCTTATTTTGAAATAGAAAATAAACTTCAAAACCAAATATAGTAACTTTTACCCAGTACTTAGCAAACCAGAAAACAATTATGAATAGTTCCCCTCATGAATACAATAGAGGGCCATTAAAGATAAAGATATTACCTTTTCTTGTTTAAATGTTAATTATATCAAAAGAGTAAAAAATATCTATTTTAATAATAGAATCAAATCATTATTTTAAGTTTAGAAAGCAAATACATTCCACTGATGACGACTTCTTAGTTTGTAAAAATGTACAAAAAAATATCATCAACATTAACTAGTATCGCAAATACCTGTAACATAAAAATAATATTGAGTTGTATTTCTGTTAAAAATATAGAACTTACTAACCTAAGACATCTTAATTATATAATGTCGTCCGCGAATTATATCATTGTAGTATTTTTAAAGGAAACTCGCGATTTTTACGTAAAATCTAATTCATTATCTTCCAACAGAAAACCGAATTATTCCTGTTTGCAAACACCAGTTGTCAAACCACTTCCACGGAAGGCATTTGCGCCATTGATTTTGCGAAATAATAACCACTTCAGAGATTGGTAAACAATTTCAAAGTAATTCAACATACATTGATAACGCTATTTTAACCCCTATTATAATCAAATACTATTTACCGAAATAGTATGTTTGGTACTCACTAATAACGGCGATACTGACACCCTTGATCACTGATATATCCAAATTTAAAACTACACTCCAATAAATATTTATCTTGGCAAGACTGCACATATAACAGCGGCAAATCGAAAAAAAATCCCTGAAATGCTCTCATCATCTAAAATATGTACATAATTGTTATATACATTAAAAACAACTTATCTTGAGTACTTTAAAAAAAAAGATGGTAATAAACTGAATTTTTTGTAAAATTTCTGGAGGTTCTCTGGCAAACAAATATATATGGAAAAAATTAAACATAACAATAATTCGAAAAGAATATTGGATATTCATTATTAAACATAATTAAAAATATAATTTCAAATTAACATTCCTTATCTTTGAAAATGAAATTCGAGAAAATAAATGAGATAGTCCCCAATAGTAATAAATGTGTTAAGCACTATAAAATAACAGTTTATAAAAAAAAACTAGTCGGAGGGGAGAGCAAAAACCGCGTCTATTCTTGGAACCACCAACATTGATCTGACTTATTTTATGCTACAGCATCCTTGATAAACATCCGAACTTCTTATTTACGGTCTACAGAAAAAACCGCTATGAAATATGTATGTTATAAAAGTTTTAGGCAAAGCAGGTAACTCTGGACTTGATTCAGTTATATTGAGTAAAATTAAATCTTACCACGTTGAAAACCTTATGTATACAAAGTGCGCAACCCAGACTGTTACTTCAGTTAGTCAATCTGTGCATTTACAGCTATCATTTGTCTGTTGCTTAATTATTTGAAAATTTATGAATTCTTAACACCATTTTAAGTAGTGGTCCTTTTGACCCTACCTGGAAAAGATCACAGAATCGACATATATTTACTATATACAATAATCCTCTGGCTTCCTGTTAGTACCTGAAACTTATTTATATTATAAACACTTAATCTAATTGATTTTCGTAGGTTTTTCCTGTGAATATGCTGTTGTAAATGTTCTCGTGTCAACAGTGCGATTCGACGAAATGTGGTGAATATTCTCCCTCCTGTGACCCCGTTAGAACATTTCCAACATTTAATCTTCACTCTTGTTTAACCACTGGGAGTATGTTTGGTCAGATAGCCAAAAATCAGTCGAATAGCCAATTCATACATACTTTTATCATTTAATTGATATATAGTAAACAGTTGCAAATTTTTCACTTCTTGTATGTCGTTCAGTTGGTCAACCTGATTATTTACTTGCAGTCGTTTATCCATGTCCGTGATAAATTCGTATTCCATTTCTAAATGCGCTAAAAATTAAGTAGCGATTAATGTTATATTGATTGAACCACTTTAAAGTTGGCAAGGTCCTGGACACGAGAAAAAAAAGTATTTCGACGAAGCTAAACGTAATCAAAGCTTAGTTTTAATTTTATGTTATAACATAAATTTTGTTGGGTATTGTATATGTTCGTAATGTTTTGTATAAAAATAAGATAATTTTCTAAAATTGTATTTAAGATTTTTTATGAATGTGTAATAAAATTAACGTGTTATAGATTTTATTTTTCATTACTTCCTATACATTCCTTTTTCATTGTCCGAATCATAATCTGTATGTATCATTTCCGTAATGCAAGAAAAAAGGTTGGAATCATAGGTTACAAGTATTTGACTAAATACGTCTCGCCGGGTAAGTGGCTTTTCAGTTGTCTCGTGACTTTACTTCTACACAGTGATTTTTTTTATAGAAATTTCCGAAAACAAGTTAATTAAAAATATAATCAAGAGTTTTAGGGACATAATTTTCAATGTTAAATAGGCACAATGTTGATTATGACAATTAGTTTGTTGTTAGAAACTCGTTTAAAGATTTATAAATGACTTGAAAAATCGTGGATTAATTAATTTATAATGAATGCAGTTTGTAACTGCATTCATTATAAATTAATTGTTACCTAAAAACAGTTTTATGAAAACTTTGTTCCTGCATGTCAGTGTGTTGAAATTAATTAATTTAATCAATTTACTTACTGTTTGGGCAACATATTACTAATCTAATAATATATGCTTGCAATTATTGTAAAGTAGGATAAATTTAATGCAATCAAATATAAATTGAGAGAGGTTTGAGGCATTAATTATGGTCTATAATCCAAAAGTGTTTCTAATGTCCTTCAGATCATTAGTTCACCACCGACTTCCACATAGAGTAGTTTGATTCTACCAAAGTTATAAGTATTACTTCAATTTAATGTTCTGACATCTGATATCAATATAACTGAAAAACTTGAAATATTTTGTTTCAGACCTGGAAGAGGAACTTTATTATTTACAAAAATGGTGGTAAGTGTCTGTTTTTAAAAATCCATACTCAATATTAATTAAAACATTGAAACACTGTAGCTTATTACCAATCACTAAAGTTGATTCTAGATTGAGATATCAGAATTTAAGGTTTGTATGATGGGTTCTGGCCCATAGTATTCAGAAATCTTTAATAATAAATTTTAATTTTTAATGCCTTAGGATGTTACCATAATTGTATATTATTGTGATGAAGAGTAATTTATCTCGATTTCATTGACTAACCTTTTAAAAAAATTTAACTCAAATTATTAATAAATTGGTAATTTTTGACATGAGGGAAGCCTACATTTTTCTAATATCGTAGCATATCCATTTTATTTTATCAATATTTATGGTTAATTTTCAGAAATACACTATTCACATGAAAGCTACTACTGAGAACGTGTCGGAAATCTTGACGTCAAATGATTTTGTTTGGAGTGTGAAGGTTAGTAAGTAAATTACATCAATGTGTTCCAATTTAAATATTGAAAATTATTGTTAACAGTAAATTGAAATAATTGATTTTTATTGATATTCGACTCGTGTAATAATTTATCTCCCAGCTGGAGTGTTCAAATTGCCACGAGAAAAATGATACATGGCATACCTTGACTCTAGCAGAAACTTTTCCTCAGCGAATTGGATCTGGTGTGGTGCATTATATGTCCAAGTGCAAATTTTGTAAAAAGGAAAATTCAATAGGTTTGTTTAGTTTTCTTCCATGTATAATGTTATAGTTTGGATTTATCTGTTTTAATACTGAATTACTAAAACTGTTTTCTATGCTTGGTTTTGCAACATAGTATAATGGAATTATTAATTTCAAATAATTGAATTCTGGATATAATGTTTTGTTAATTTATAATAGTGAAATGATACATTTGTTATGAAAAATACATGAATTAAATGATATACCTATGACTTACTTTTATTTGTTTCAGTGATTCCAGATAAAACTATTTACAGTTACAAATCTGAATTTGATGGAAACTTCGGGCCTGTTGTTACCTTTGATTGTAGAGGAGTAGAAGTATGTGGTTTTGATTTCGGTGTAAGTATTATTCCACCACATTTGCAAATATTACTGAAGCACACAATATCAAAAGTTATTCATTTAATTACTCACACATTACTTTAGCAACACTTGTTTGGAAGGTTCTCTACTTTTCTATTATGCCAACCAATTCAAGTATGATCAATATCCAACATCCACTGTTGAATTTATGTACTGAAATTGTGGTATCTCCATTTTCTTATCCTACAGTGACCTGCCCAAAATTTCATATTTCACTTGCATATTATCCATATGTTATTTTTAGAAATCTCTTCCACAATTCTAGTTCTATGTGAGTTTCTTTCTTTGAGAATTCTTACTCAAGTTGTGCAGTTCAAGTTTTCTTGTTTTGTTTATGCAAACATTCATGATAATTTTGTTCAGTAGCAGATCTCTTCATTAAATAGCACTAATTTTAATTTTCTTAGCTAATAACTATAACTGTAGATTTTTCTTTCTTTATTTTAAAACTGAATTAATGGAGTGGTTTTTCAATTTCTTGTAACATATTTACCTAATCTCTCTTCCTCTTCTGAAAATTGGCCAGTGTCATCAGAAAAAAGTTGTGTTGGTATTAGCTTTTCTTAAACTTTTATTCAAGCTGTGAACTTTTCTTTCATTTCTGTAATTGTATCAATGTATAAGTTAAGCAATTATTGCGATAATTTACAAGCCTGCCTTCTTTCTGATCAATCTTATTGAAAACCACTGATTTTACCTAAAGGTATCTCATTCTCAACAACTACAACATTTTCTTTCAGCTAGTCCTCTTTCTTGTACTTCTTATTACCCTCCTTTCTGTACTTTTTACATCTCTATAGTGTTTTTATATTTATCAATGACTTTTAATGTATCTAATTTATATTTTTGCATAACACTTTCATGAACACCATTTTTTTTTGTTTTGGATTGATTTCCTTGTAAGTATATTTTATTTTTACATTTTTTCTTTGTCTATATTTATTTAATCCAGATGTAAAAGCCTTTCAAAATTATCATACATCCTGTATTACATCAGTATTTGAATTTATTTCTAATTATCTTTTCCAACATCATCATCATAAAGTGGTCAATAGTTAAATATTTGGTATAAGAATAAACAAGGTCATGAATATGACATTACTAATATTATAATCAACTTCCTGACATTGTAATTTGATGCAATAAATAATATTATACACTACTTTTTACGCCTAACTGAATTCACCTTGAGACTATAAGTAAGGACATTCGACAAGCACTTGTGGAAGTAATTTGCATGCCCAAATTAAATTAAATATAGCTTAAACATTTTGGGAAAAAATGTAAATTGTGTATTTTTTTCGTTAGAAAATTAAGTGCATATTGTATGCTTTGGTGATAAAAGTAATGTTTTAGGATGGTTGGACAGTCAAAGCTACAAAAGGAACAATCTTCAACAATATTGACCTTTCTGATCATGAATGGGCTGAATGGAATGAATCTGAAGGTGCTGTAAGTGTTTTGGACTTGGAATATAAAATTACGAGTTCCAAGTAAAACCTGTAAAAGTAACATGGAAATAATTGGAAGACATTCTCAACAATTTTTGTATATTTATGTAAATAAACAAATTAACAAAATTTGAAACCTATTATTTATTCACTTAATATTGTCTATAATGTTATGGGATGCAAAAACAGACTTCTGCAAAGTAGTAGCACATTTTTGAACTATCACAAAAAAAACACTATGGTTCTTCTGCTTTTGTCAGTTGATTCTAGAAACTCAAGAGCTGTAAGAATGACATACTGCACAAACCAGGTGACAAAAGCAAAGTTAAAAAATAACAATCAGGATTCGTAGCCATTGATGAGTTTCATAGTAACAGTTTGTACGTTAATACAAATTAGATTTAATATGTAGCATTTCACATATAATTCTGGAATAGTTTAAACATCTAACGTAGCATTTTTCCCGTCAAATGAATGTTCGATTTTGGTGCAGTAAAAAAAACAGAAGAGGGTCAGTGAAAGTGCTCGTTCCTTGAATTTCTGCACCTGTATCAGATATGTAGCACGTGGATGTGGAATTATCTACAACTGGCTGTGTTGTGTACTTTTACAAAAATTGTCTAAAGATTGGAATCGTCAGCTTCTCTAGGAGGGACATTTCAAGATTCCATCACCTCACACACGAGTCTTTGAAAGACAATATCCTCGTTGAAAATGGTCGTGTCTCTTCAAATAACACCTTTTTTGCATCATTTCCAGCACTTCTCTTCACACATATGCTGTGTTTAGCGGTACTACAGTGTTGTTGCACACCAAACCACTTTTTTCACATAGTTTACAAAATAATATATCCCCGTACATGCTAAAGAACATCTCTCCATAATCACGAACAATACCTCGGAGGTGCTTTCGAGCACTTTACTTTTGGCATTTTGAACCAAACTCAATAGTGTGCGATGTTTCTGTTTTGTATTTTGTGGACCGTGCAGAACAAGATGTCCCTTTGCTTGTCTATGTTTCAAATAAAGCATGGTAGTGTAATTGTTGTGTTGTCTCTGTGACAATATCAACTAAAACATGGTATGTGAGAGACATTTCATTCTTTTAATTCTTGTGTCCTTAAATATTTGACTAATATATGCATTTATGACAAAAGTTGGACGAAATATGATCCATTACTAAAGAAGTAATTTTTGAGAGTGTACCGATTTTGTGACCCACAGACTTAGTTTTCACAAACAGAAAAAAATTGTGAATGCAATGTTTCTTGGTGTAAAGAATGAATAAAATCTTCTCGGGCTTCTAACCGAGGGAAAAAATGTATGCGACGTTTTACTTTGCTAGAAGACGATGACGGTGAACGTAATCGAAACGTCGCGCATTCATTTTTTCACTTGGTTAGAAGCCCTAGAAGATTTTATTCAGAAAAATTGTTGTTTTAACATTTTCTCTTTCTGTGACAATTTAATTATTTATTATTATATTATCTCACTTTTGAGTGTCGCATGTATAATTTACTTATTTTAAATTTCGGCAAATACGTAATGTTTAATATATTTATTTAATGAATATCTTTGGTTGGTGTTTAGAAATCCCAGTTCACTTTCCTGCTTCCAGAACCGTATAAATCTTAAACAGTTGTTTAGAAGTACCAATTGTAAAATTTATTTCGCTGTTTGTCATATAATATTCTTTAAAAATTTATCTTTCTACTCCAACACTTTATCAGCATCTTATTTTATTTCTTCAGCCCGATGACGTGGCGTTACCAATGTCATATGTGTCCAAGGGCTTCGACACAGAATTTTAAAGAGATGATTTATTTGAATTTAAAGAAACTTTATAAGAATTGAGTTTTAACATTGTGAATTCCTGCTTCGACTTCGAATACTTTAAGCTGCCCGTCTGGCGACGCTCCCCCACCAATGCAGCCAGGTGGTTATCTCTGTGCTGAGCACACAAAATGAACTTGGAAAGAGAAATGCGCACGCGCAGTATTCCGCTTCACCTCCCTGAATTATCCGTAATGCTCCACAAAAATGTATCACTGTTGAAAACTGTTTAGACAGAATTTTAAATGTATCGTATTATGGGTTTGTTCATTTGCCTCAGATTATTGATAACACTATGTTAGCTATTTTTTTAGTATTTTGCACATGTATCCTCGTAAAATTATTTTCGTTGCCTGAAGTGATGTAGAACATAACTTAAAAAACTCACGAACCGTCACTGGTCGCTAAATTCCCGTAAAAGCTTGACCGTCAAAACTGACATGGCCATAAAAGTAATCACCCATTTACGTTTAACCCCATTTCAATACCATAAAAAATTAGGCGCAGTAGAATCATCCATATTTATCATAGACATTGATTAATAAACGTTGTTCATTTTATTTTTTCAGTGAGAAGACTTCGTTCTGTGCAAACTTTCGGACCCAGGAAAGATCAACACCTGAGCCGCACCGTGGAAACGCGTTTTTTAAATGAACCACACCAATGCACTGACATATCGATTATGTGCATTTATTAGTTTAGATATAAGTGATATATGCATTACTTTGATGACTATAATATTGATTGGTTTCCCTGATAAAATATCTTGAATGTAGGTCATCTTATTTGTGAACTAACTAGTGACTGTGGTTGAAACATCTTGGATCTGTAGCTGTTTTTTCGGTAACACCAGGAAGCGACCGCTTGATGAGATTTGAGGGGCGGTGGCAAAGGGATGGGTTGGGGGGGGGGGGTGTGGACAGAATACTGCATTTGTGCTTCAGATGCTCGTAGCACAGACGTGACAGTTTAAAGTCTTCGATTTATAAGCAAAAATTCGCAATTTTAAAAAACAATTATTATGAAGGTTCTTAAAATTAAGAAAAATTAATTCCTCCTAAAATAATTTTTGTGCTGTAGCACATATGCACCAGCCGTCACTGGCTCTGGACATAAGATATACTTGCAGAACATCAAGATTCCCCACACTGCAGCAAATTATTGGGTCACCTTAGAATCGGTGGCTATTCGATAAACTATACACAAGCTACTAAATCATGACACAAGAGTTCAACTATGGAATATTGTCCTGAAAAACATATGATATTGGAAACACTCTACTATAAGACAAACTAACACGGTAAGGATCGGAAGCCCAGCTAAAATAGTTCTAAGTAATAAGAGATACACTTAACAGCAGCAGGCAGCAAAAGGGCTGTGGATCCACACGTAGGTGGGCACCAAACATCCCATAATTAAATGAAAGTATCTCATTCGAAGTGGGAAAGTGTTGTTCATATCAATTTGTTTTGATTCATAATTTTGTACTTATTTTTTCTTTCATTTATCAACACCTTGATTACAAAGTTATAGCTGCATTTAAGATGTATAATATATTTATGTACTTCTGTCTGTCATCCCTGATTGGGATCTCTTAAGGTGTACAATTACAATGAAATTCGTTATCTAAAAAAATTAAAGAGAAAAAAGTCTTACATACATAAATTTTTTTAATACACTTTCGTATAAATATAATTTATGGTGTAACTTACAATTTATTATATGAAAATGTAGATTAACAAATTTTTAACGTGCGATTTTTACACTTTACGGCCGAAATGAGTGTTATTGACAAAAATATTAAGAGTATTATTGAATTTTAAGATAACAATGGAAATAAAAATTTGGTAATCAAAATTTAAATTTAGATAATTGTATCACTATAAATGATATTTATACATAGTTGTATTAAAAATGATCATGTATGTAAGAGTTTGTTTTCTTTAAATATTTTTGATAACTGAATTTAATGTTGTTTTTTGAACATTTATTTAAAAATAAGTTATATTATTATAAATGAATAATTTGTAATCATGTAATTATTCTATATATGAATTGGAACTGCTATTTGAATCAATTTTGAATTCATTATAAACGATAGCTTTTCCATCTTTCTCTGCAAAATTTAAGGAATATTTGTGAATGTACCATTTCCAAAGATAATAAACAAGTTAACTTTGTAAATTTATTTAGAAGCTTGCGATATGATGACGTAAGCATTTGATGTTATTTTGTGTTATTCAATTTGGTTTGTTGAGAAATATATGACAGTTTTTGTTTTATCTCGAGAGTTGTGATGACGGATGATGTCGGTAATAATGTAACTGTCGTACTTGAAGATTAAAGTGTGTGGTGCACCGGTATAGTCGAAGTAAAAGTTTGGATCGAATTGAAGTTTGTCTTAATTTTGTGTAAGAGTCTTTCACTATTTCTGAATAATGAGTTGGAATTTGCTGATAACATATTGTAAATGGTATCAGTTATGATTGAACCAAATTTATAGGTTTAAGCCGGATTATTACAAACTTGGTAAATGACTTTCAATTACACAGAAATTAGTCCTTTATAGTTTTTACTTCCCCCACTTCTTTTCAATAAATGAATTTTTTAATGAGAATTATATTAAATTATACTTCTTGTTAAAAATGACATATACTAACAAATAATATTCAATTTTTAACATAACAGAGTATAATTATAATTCATTGTCATTTCATGATATTGTTGCAGCCCTATGGCTCAATAGGGTCTATGGAATATGACCTAATAATATTTTATGTTTTAATATTTTTTAACATTTCAAATTGAAATATATGTACTTTTACCTACACTATGATGCTGTAAATGTATATTTAGAAGATTCATTGAACAACAATTTCATTTAAGTTCTGAAGAGAATATATCTTGTGTGACTACTTTCTATGCTTAACAATTCTCTATTAATATTTTAAGTTGAACACTAAAATTGGGTTACACAATAAACTTCAATTGTATAGATGTGTTTCTGTGTATGGAAAAACTTAATATTGATATATATCATATCTATTACATTTTTAATCCACTATTTTAGGAAATGGAGATCTCTGTTGGCGATATGAATTGTGATTCATTGCCTACTTCAGTTGCTGATAACAGCACAGTAATTCAAAACAAAGTTATCAAACAAAATAAAAAAATTAAGTGGAAGAAAATTCCTAAATCAAAAAGTGTAGACAATTATGTTGCAAATGGACAGACTGATGAATGTTCTTTACTAGATGAAAGCTTTTTAAAGAAAAACCATCTAACTCAGATGCCAAAGGTTTGTTTAACCTTCTATTTATTCTCTCATTGCTGTTTTGTTATCATAACTTCAAAATAGACTTTTTTTTTACAGAAAAGTGAGACAGACACCATGACACAGATTTTTATGTAGATGGTATGCTTCTGAAAATGTGCTAATAACCTTAAAAAAAATTCTGTGATTTGTGGTGGCTGTCTTTCAAGTTAAATTAACTCACCTTTTTCTCTGTCTGTATTCTATTTTAATATGTGCTGCTTTTCATACATATAAATGTAATTTCAATTATCCAAAATTAAAATTGGTTATAATATATTATTTGAAAATTTAGTTTAACATACATGATCATATAATAAACTATAACTGTGTTTAATTGAAATTATACACCTGAAGAGGTTCTAATTAGAGATGAAAGGTTGTGTTTGTCAAATATAATGTTTTAAATTTGTTAATAATTTTTTTCTGACCAATAGGCTCATGTTTTTTCAAGTATTTGAACATTTTCACATATTTTACGACATAAATTCAACATTCAAATTTGTTAAGGATTATTTTCTGAAAATTTATTTTTGCTCATTTTAGTGTTCCTAATACTCAAATATAAAATAATTTCACAAAATGAAAATGATATTTCCTAATTTACTTTCCCCAGTTTAGAATTGAAGTATAGCTGACAAATTTAATTGCTCATTTGATTAACTCAGTCCACAAACTTCGGTTTTTAATGTTTCCTATATTAAACCTTTTGATTGGTTGCATTTTTAATTTATTAATGTTTTTCTCAAGTTAAATAATAACTTAGGTAAATTCTGGATTTCAGTTGGTTCAAAACAATCGCCCTGGTGTTTATAAATGCACATTGTGTATGTTTTTTATTGATTCAATAAAAAATATCCACCAGCACGTAAAAGAGGACAGGCATATTTTTAATGTTGAGGTAAGATGTTAAGTTAGTGGGTGCTGTTAGATTTAATTTGACTCTGTAGTTATAATCCATGTTTATAAAATTGTATTGTTTAGATAAAGTGTAATTACTTACTTTTATGTGTATCCAATAAATAGCAATACATTACTCAGATATAGATAACCTTAACAGAAGTTTTCATCCTATAATGTGCTAGTGCTTTTTTACAACAAGAACAATAAGTAAATTTAAGAATTGGTTATTGAATTTACTACAATTCTAATTATTTGTTACTATCATAATTAAATTGTTTCTTTTGTATCTATAATCTTGTTTTACAAAATAAACTCTTAAAAAGTTTATTATTTTTTTTGATAGGCGATTAAATATGATGTACATATTGACTGTATGCAAATATTTTAGTTTATAAACAGAGACTGAATGAAAACCAAGAATGTTTAACAATTAGACTTGGTGACCATCGATTTATTCCATTCTTGTTAGTTGTGCTGTGATGTGTAAAGGTTTGCAGCCGTCTTGAAATATACATAATAATTATTTGTTTCATGTATGCATCTATATATAGCGTTTATGTATAAACCAAAAGTACCTGGGTTTGATTCCCGGCCCCACCAAATTTTTTCAGTATTTCCTTATTTTGAGCATATAACTATACCTAAAGCATATGCCTTCTTCAGAGTGTATTCCCAAACTTTGTCATATATTTTTTCTATCTTTCCTCGCTATCCAATTTTCAAATGTGATTTCTTCATTAATAATTGTGTATATATTTGAACGTGTGTAAGGATCTGACATTGGAAAAATAATTAAAATAATATGTATGTGAGAAAGGGGGTGGCTAACTTGAAATTCAGGTGTTAGCCTTGTTCTTTAGGTTGATAATGCCTCCAAACATTTTAAGAACTTCCTTGTGTCCAGAGTGGCAATGCCGAGCTTCAATTTCAGTTAAACCACCACCTTTCTCTATTTCCTTTCCATACAAATTATATGTAGAGGGTGTAAAAGAAGTGAGTGCATAAGCCTTAAGGGGGGGGGGGGTTAAAGGAGTTGATACAAACATTTTTTCCTCTTGGCATTTTTGTCAGATATGCTTAATTTCTACACAGTGAGAAGGGTAAACTGAGAAATAGAATTCCAAAAGTGTGCCTCCTGTGATTGATATTTAATGAAGGATGTTTAGAATGCCGTTTCCTACAGAGGAGTAAACTGACATGCTGTTTGTGTACAGGGAACTTTGGGAAATGGAAATGAAGAAAGGAGAAGATATGCTTATCATTATCCAAATTGGCAATTGCAAAATGTTAGATAAATTGCTGCAGTGTTTCATTGGGTCAGAGAAACTGGCCATGTTGAATCCGTACTTGAGGAAGGGGCCCAGCAGAATGTCTGCTCTCACTGATTGGGAGACAATGTTTTGGAGCCTGTGATTGCATGTCCTTCAGCAAGTACTAGGGTAATCGCCGAAGAAGACATGAAGTCCAGCCGGCACGCAGTTCAGACCTTCTTTCCTGATAAAGAGAGCTCAGGACCTGGAAAATTTGAAATATTTTTACTACTCAACCCAACTGTTCATTTCAGGTTAAGTCGATTTTGCTGTCTCTTTGTCCTATCCTATCCAAATGTATAATGTATTTGACTTCCGTTACATTTTCCATAAATATATATATATATATATATATATATATATATATATATTAATTGTAATAGTAAGAATGTGACATTGTCAAAAATATTGGTATGGAAAGGATAGAGAGATAGGTTGTGGCTTACCTGAAAGTGAAGTGCGGTGTTGCCATGAGGAACTGAAGGTTGTTCTTCAAATTTTCGGAGGCTCTCAGCCTCCTTCTTCAGGAAGGAGTGTTACACCATTCCATGCACCGGCCGGCTTACGGTTTATATATATATATATATATACACCGTAAGCTGGCTGACTGTGGACTATATATGTTTGTCTGTATTTGTGTGACTTTGTCAAATTAATTAACTTTGGAAAGGAAAGAAGGCTAGAGAAAGGCTGATATACTCTTAATTGACAGTTGGGGTCGCCAGAATGGGAAGTAATAACATATTTAATTTTTGAGGGCCAAAGTCCCCTTGCTCAGGACAGTAGAACCGAACATAGTGTTGTCTCACATTTTCTTTAGAAATATGTATCTGTTCAAAATGTTACCTTAATTTAATGAAAACTAAGTATTGCAAATAATTTCCTTCATTATTTAATTTATGTTATATTTTAGGTACTAAACATAAAACAATTTCTATTTTCAGAAATTTGAGCAGTCAAAGCATTTTAAATTGCTGGAAGAGCCACCAGTTAATATTTTACATTGTTTAGATAGCTTTTTGGAGAAAACAATCTCTTCCATATCTCTTCAGCCTTCTGACCATGACGAGCGCCTTAAATTGGCTGCAAAAATAAATAATATAGTTACATATCTGCATTCTGGTTAGTTCTGAATGTGATTTTATTGTTTGCTGTAATTAGAAAATTGAATTTTCCATGTACTTGTACATCTTTTTGTAATAGTATCATTATTGTAGTTTTGTGTGATATACAATGAATCATTAGATATAGTTTTTAAACTATGATTGTGTCTGTTTACAAACCTATCATATCATTGTCAGTCTATAGTTCTCTGCATGTATAATTTCCTGAAATGTTGTATGTGTTACTGTTATTTTATTCAGCACATAGGCTAATTAATGGAAGTAAAAGTTATACCTACATTGTACTGTTACCTAATTTCTATGTATGGTTTTTGTTATTAATTGGACCAAGTCCATTTGGTAATTTGAGTACTGATGTTATGTATTGTTAGTGCTGTGTGATTCCAATTTTTGCCATTTTTTTGAATGACTGGCTAATGGTCATGATTTTAAATATCTCTGTAAGAAACATTTCAAGTTGTATTAGAATTTAGATAGGTTTTCTGAATGAGTACATTTTTTGTTTGTTTTACTGAAGATACACAATTGTCGTACTACTTAGTGAGTCTCAGCATAGTGTTAAAGGTAGAAAAAAGTATCTTAGTGCGTATTTTAGGTTTTCAATTGTTATTAGGCAATAATGATAAAAACTAAAAAATCTGCCCCCCCCCCCAAAAAAAAAACCTGTTCAAGTAAGAACTGTAGGGAAGGAGCCATTCATTTGTGTAGACCTTTTCCCCCAATCTCCTTCATATTTCTAGTTCTGTAGTGTTTGGACCAGTTTAGTATACAATGTTCCAATTGTTGGAAGCATATAAATGTCATCTTTCTCTTTAGGACAGTGCAAACTTACAGTAGTTCAGAAAGAACAGAAGAAGCTTCAGTCAAAGCTCAGCCATATAGGCCATGAAATTGAATTTAAGTATCAGTGGGAGTCCTGGTTTCTATTCCTGTTCCAGTTGAGATTTTTCCATCCTTATACTTTAACTTAAAGCATGAACTCACTATCAAATACACTCAGTTTCTGGGATGAACAAGCATTCAGTTCCTTAAATTCACCATCTTGATTTGACTATTAAACCATCCATAACAATTGTACTTAATTGGCTGATTGTGCTTACTAGATAAGATCTCCTATGTCTTTCATAGAAATAGACTTAAAATATAAGATTATCATCATTTGAATCCTTTTACTATTTTTATTGAAATCAAAAATTACACAAAATGCATATTACTTTGTATTTGTTGTTTAAAATATTTATACAATTCATAAATTTTAATCTAACTTTATTTTTAATGATCTTAGTGTTTTTCTTCCATTGTTTAGAAAATATTCTCTTTATTTATTGCTCAAGTAAGAGAACATAACTTTGTTTTTTTCATTTCATGTTTGACGACCATGTATATTATTAATTTCAAGATACTTTGTGTCAAAATTTACCAGAAAACCTTTAGTGTTGGCTCATTACATTATTAACCCAGAGCATTTTTTTTTGTAGATTTATATTTGTCAAAAATGAAATTATCTTAACATCATTCGTATATCTACAGTTAATTTAATTTTTTCTTTTTTTGTATTATATTACTCTTTTATTATACCTTCACATTATATTAACTGAACTTTTGCAAATAAAGCTGCTATATTGAGGCAGGTTTTACTCCCTAATAGAAGATGAATGCAATTGAAAAACTCAGCTTAAATATTGTCCTATAAATATATGATCATTATTTTGTTCCAGAATATATTAATTTAATTATGTTTATTTTATTTTTCAGATTGGTCTGTAGAATTGTATGGCTCATCTATGACTGGATTTGGATTGAAAGATTCAAATGTAAATTTAAATTTATCCATTCCAACTGAAGCTGTAGGAGGAGGAATATTTGAGGTGTTGGCAATGCTTCAGTCTATGTCATTTGCTTGGTGAGAACTTATTTTGCTCTCCAGTTGATCACCTATTAAAAATATGAAAATCCTTTAACTGCTTAAAATCTCAGTGCTAATGTCAAGATTTCTGCTTTGAACTAAATAGTTCACTTTGACCACATATTAGAAAGTCAAATAATTATATTTCCATTCAAGGATTATGCTCTGCCATGCAGCTAGCACATTTTTAATACAGCAAGTAGTATGTAAAAACAACCTCAAGTTTCATGTATTTTGTTTGCTTTCTTTAAACTAGTTTACATATTATAAGTACATATTAAAACATTGATTAATGTATCAAATTTTTGTTCTATCATATGTAAATATAGCACTACACACTCGTAGAAAAAATGTAGCGAAAATATGTAATATAAAACTAATATAATCTATTTTCTTCTTTTAATAAATAAAATTGACTGTATGTATATTCCATGTACAAATCTACACCCGTGGAACAAATTTGATCAAATTTTGTACATGTGTTCCTTTTGACCTGGAAACAAACTGTGGGGGTAATACATGACTATTACCCCTGGGGGCGGGGGTGGAACAAGGCTGTAATTTTCAAACATGCATAAAAGGCAGATATTTGTGTCAAATACATACAACTTGGCAATTTTCTTGTGGCAAGTCAATCGTAGTAAAAGCTCTGCTCATGGAACAAGCACCTCCTTCCCTTCTGCTTCTTTTTTTTCACGGTTGGGTCGAATTAATGAATAAAATACCTCCAAAAACTCTTCAAGAGGTCTTGTCTGGAAACTTGGCAATCATAACCTCTAAATTTTCAGTGGTATCAAAAACCATTACATTACTGGAAACTGCTGGTACTTAACTATGTGATACACATGATATTGTGCAACATGTGTATAGTGAGTAGGGTCGTGCTCATGGTCATTTGGCTGACATTATATATATATATTATATTATATTATAATGTGTTAGAAAGGGTGAAACTCTCTTCTCTCATATTGCAACATCAATCATGTAATCATAATTGTTTCTTGAACCTTCTAATTATTAACCCATTTATTTAAATATTACTTATGTATCATTAGGTGGAGAGTATGAATATTGTAATCGTCATAATATTTTAAATTAATTACTTCCTATATGGTTTTTCTTATTTCTTTTAAGTGTGATAATTCTTCATATTATTGTTTTTATATATATTGTAAATGATTATTTATTGTTTTTTTATTATGTGAATTTTTTTTTTCAGTAATGTGAAATTAGATTTTGGGAGTAATTTGCCCCGAATCAAATTCACAGATGTGGTTTCAGGCTTGGAGTGTGAAATCTCCTTGAACAACAATAATTCTGTGGCATTGTCCAACCTACTTGTTCAGTACAAAAGCATAGACAAAAGATTCAGGCAGCTTGTTATTTTGTTTCGACACTGGGCCAAGGTTGGTATTGTTGGCTTTGTCAATGTAATGATTACAATTTAATAGTTTTCTCAGTGCCTAAGGACTTTATCCCAAGTCTGATATTAAGTTTAACAAATTTTATAGTGGACAGCTGGATGATACTATATTAACACAATGCTTTCATGGTTAGATTTACCATTACCATCAGTCCCAAGCTTTAGACAAGACTCTTGAACTCAGATTTAACAGGTGATTAAACACCCACACGCAAAAATTCCCCCCAAAATCAAATTGTTTACCAAGTAAATGACACTTTTCTATTATGAAACTCTGGAAAAAAGTCCACTTTCTTTCAAGTTCCTATACAGGGTGTAACAAAACTTTACGGCAAAATTTCAGGAATGGAGTCCTCATATTGAGAGAAGAAAAATGTGTATTACAATTTAGGTCTGGAAATGCAGTGTTATTCAAACTTTTATGAATGTTAGTTCATGATGTTATCTGGACTAAAATACACTACACTGGGCATTTTTGATCACGTTCGAAACTCATTATGAGTTTTATTACACCCTGTATAATAGCTGTAACTTGTTCACTACAGCAACCCTGAACGTGTGTTGTCCACTAAAAATCAAAATGATTGTAATAAATGCAACTGTTGCCCTGTATTTCAGCCATCATTAGCCTTCCATAGTAACTCACAGAAACAATCTTATTGTATTAGGGAAAGTGTGTCAATAGTTTCTACTTTTACCCTTTATTATCAGACACCTTATGCTAGTGACACACACAGCAGGTGCATTGTGGGCGCTTGCAATAGTTGACAGCACACACTGTTGATGCAATTTCAGTGAAAATTTGCCACAGATTCTTAGGTAACTTTCCACTTGTTTATAATTAATTGTATCAACTGGTAATTAACAAAGAGGTTAAAGTAATATCAATATATATGAATTTTACAACCCATTACAAGATATGATAATTTATCAGCTATGTTAGGTGGAAAATTATTGAGTGTAAATTAGATTAGAAATGAGGAAGTAGGATTTGCCATATATATATATATATATATATATATATATATATATATGTACAATAAGTAGTAATATATAATTACACTTTTTTTTATTAATATACAGAAAATTTTTTAATCCGAAGGTTTTACAATTGTGATATAATTTTGATGACGTTAACATGTTACAATTATCTTGAAGAAATGTACTTGCTTCTTGAGTGAGTAGTTGAGGAAGTTATGAATTATTTATTTATCTATCTATCTATCTATCTATCTCTATATATATATATATATATATATATATATATATATATATATATATATATATATATTGGTATGGAAAGGATAGAGAGAGAGGTTGTGGCTTACCTGAAAGTGAAGTGCGGTGTCGCCATGAGGAACTGAAGGTTGTTCTTTAAATTTTCGGAGGCTCTCAGCCTCCTTTTTCAGGAAGGAGTGTTACACCATTCCGTGCACCGGCCTCCGAAAATTTGAAGAACAACCTTCAGTTCCTCATGGCGACACCGCACTTCACTTTCAGGTAAGCCACAACCTATCTCTCTATCCTTTCCATACCAATATTTTTGACAATGTCACATTCTCACTATTACAATATATATATATATATATATATATATATATATATATATATATATATGTATATACACACACACACGTGTGCGCTTGCGCTTGTTGCCAGGTCAATTTGTCATTTTCTTTTTAGTCTTCTGAGGGGTTTAGGTGGATGAGGATGGGATTCTGTATTTGAGATAATGGGATTAAAGTGGTGGAGATTTCTATTACATTGGATTAGGGCGGCATTTTGGGTTGAGGGAATATTACACATGTTGTATGACCCGTTGTGGACACGGACCCATAGTATGTATATTGCATAGGGATTATTATCAAATTGCAATTCATCTTAGCCTTGCTCTTCAAGGTACACTGTCTTGCCTGTAGCTAAACAGACTGCTGAAGAAGGGAATAACTAAAAACTTTGTCTCAATTTTGTAAATTGTACGATCCATTTTACATGTTACAATATCTATTTCTTTGATATGTGTATATGAAGTTAGTAGATTAAAATGATTACAAATATAATTATGAGGATAACAAATGGCATGAACACACTGTTACTGTTGATTAATGCAATTATTATAGCAGTATTGAATAATATTTTTAAATATTTAATGATAATAATACTTGTAACAGTTTTATGTAGATACTTAAAAGTTGTTCAAAACACTTGAATATATGGAAATTTTTTACAGGATGATTTTTTTTTATATATAAGAAATTTTGTTTGACAGATTTGCGGTATTGATCGTGCCAATATTGGAATACTTCCATCTTGTGCGCTTGATGTTCTTGTAGTCTATTACCTGCAGCAGCTTAAAAGGCCACTGCTTCCAATTATCATTTACTATGAAAAGGATAAGCGTTTCAATAACTTCCGCAGTGAGTATTCTACAAAATAATATAATACTCAATTTTATGCCACATACAGGAAACTTTGTCAATAGTTTATCTGTGATAACAAACAAGAGAATCGTTTCAGGAAGATGCAAAGTATAACAGTTTTCATCAATGGGATTCAGAGCTTATTAGTTTCTGGTGAAATGTTATCACCACATGGAAGGAACTTCTAGTACTTATTAAAACATACTTACTAATACCAATTTAAATGTTATCATATATGTTATTATTTGTTACACTTCTTATGTTTTCCCTAAAAACTATTACATGTATTTTTATACAATTTATGAACAGAATTTAAAGTACCTTAGCAATTCTTGATCTTGATAACTGCTCAATTTCATTTTCAGCATAATTTGAAATCTCATTGTTATCAATGAACAGTACTCAAAAAATCTCAGTGTAATATGATGTATTTAAATCAAGGCTCTGAAAACATTTTAGATCACAAAATAGTTCAAACAAATTATTGATAATTATATGACAAAATGACCCAGGGAGGGGGAAGTATCTATTATATTATACATAACTCTGTAGCATTCCTGGGAAGAAAATTTCTTGCTTTATATATGGATGGAATATGATATTCTCCACAACAGGGTGTTGGAAACACAACCTTAAGTTTGGCATCTAATAAATGAAATAGACTGTTTGTTTGAGTGTGTGTATGTATGTTCTGCATACAAATCTACACCCGTGGATCAAATTTGACCAATTTTTATACATGTGTTCCTTTAGAACTGCTAACAAACACTGTGGAGATAAGACAACTACCATCCCTAGGGCCAGGGATGGACGGAAGTGAAAATTTTCAAACATGTTAAAACCGCCGATATTTTCATCACAAAAATTTTTTTTGGGGTCAATGAATCAGATTGCGTTTCTCCATATATTTGAGTGTATAATTTCAATGCCTTTCGTCATGGGAGGGAAGCAGCTTTAGGGATGGGTGGGGGCGGTACGTAAAAATAACGCAAAACAATCGAGATTGGAGTAAAATCCGGAGGTATGGATGTCACTGAGTTGAATTACAAGAACCCGGGCACCCAGCTTGTAAACTATAAATTTGGATTTGTTCTGATAACTCATTGTTTAAAAAATTGTTAATTGAAGTAATTTTCATATTATAATTGTTTGTCAGTCCTTTGGTGTACTAGAAAATGAGAAAATCTCATTCAATTTGTTGAGTAAACAGTGCATGGGTTTCAACCTGAGCAGTCATTTGAACATCTTCAAACATTTAACTGCTAGCTCCAATGTTATCAGCGACACACATGATATAGCTAGCTATCAAAAAATTGCCCAAGTTGAAACTTGAGAACTGTTAATCCTTTCTTGTAATATATGTAAAACTATTTAGTATTCTAATTTTACCACCCTGAATATTTACAGATTGGAAAATAAGAAATGACTCAACTATTGCCCAATTATGGCTTGGACTTTTTAAATTTTATACAGTAGATATAAATTTAAGAGAATTTACAGTGAATGTGGCAACTAAAGCTATTATGAGAAGAAAAACCAAGAATTGGTCACAAAATATTTTGTCCATTGAAGGTATGACATAATCAACGTCTTAATATTTAACGAGTGTTCATATTTTTTATTGTGTATTTTTTAAAAAAATTTCTTAAGTTAGGTAATTATTTATTGTCACCATAGTTAATTTAAATGCCCTAATGCTGCACAAATTAAAAAAAATTGTGTGGAAGCAAATAATTGCTTCCTTTGATGAGCTAATACATATTATATGTGTTAGAACATCTACTGATATGGCTTTAAAATTGAACAACAATGGTGGAATTCTTATATATATATATATATATATATATATATATATATATATATATATATATATATATATAGTAATGTAGGCAAAGGAGAAATAAGTGCAAGACAATAATTTTGCCTGACAGAAGAAAGGCAGAATATAGAGGAAAGAAGACTAGTTGTTCTTCCTCTAAATGAAACTTGGGAAACACATTAGTTAAGAATATTTCCTAAAAATATTTACAAACTTGTTTGGGTGAGACATTCATATATACATGCATATATTGGCTTTCGAACACATTTTTTGTTTAATATGAGCAAACATGGCATTCAACATGCAGACAACTATCTCATGCCTAACTTGATTCAATATGTGACAAACATATCCTTTGTACATATTCATACTCATTTTAATTTAACAGTTGTCCATTTGGTGAACCTGAGTGATGTTATCAGTGGTTGTAATTTTTAGACATCCTGAACGTTCATTATCTCCCAAGCTGGTACAGCCACATTTAAATTCACATACTCAGAATTTTACGGTAGTAAAGGAGGGTGCAGAGTCCCCATACACTGCATCCAATTTGTCTTTGATTTGCGTAAGCGGGATGCCTTTCAAAAACAAATAATTAATGACAGCTTCTTACTCAATTTTTTTCCATTTTTACAATAACACACATTATCTCACTAAAATAACTGTTAGAGAACAACTGTGTGTCTATAATGGCTGAAATTTTGGTGAGTACCTTTCAAGATATGTACAAAAACATTCCCTAGCTTTTGTTGATGAGTGCTACCATCTTCATGTTAAGGTTGGAAACTTTTCTGACCATCCTCATATATACTTTTATTTATTGTCAACAGGATTAATTACCTATTTAATTGAAGAAAGTAACATGCTTTAAAGGTCATGTAATGTTCATAATGTGTTCTGTCAAATAATTTTAGTTAATTATAGTATTTAAATAAATTTCTAATATAAGTATTATGCAATTTAATTGTTACAGAACCAGGTTCCTCCAAACGAAACTTGGGAAACACTTTAGTTAAGAATGTTTCCTACAAATATTTACAAAATTGTTTGGGTGAAACATTCAAATATTTTTCTACATCTCAGAGCAGACATGGACCAGTATTTTCACATATCTGTGCAGAAACTGATTTGTCACAATCACAGATTGAAGAAAATGACCGTATCATAGAAAGGCTTTTGGCAGAAGATGCTAGATTCAAACTATTGCCAGTATCTGATCATAATGTTATACTGTCAAATGTATGTAAAATGCTTGTACTAACACCTCGTCAAGCTTCACGACTGTGTGTACACCTTCAAAATCATCATTTAAAGTATGAATTTTCAAGGCAAAACTTCACTGGAGGAATGGTAATATATATAAAGACTTAAAGAAAATGTGACAAGGTCAATTTTTTTTTTTTTGATAGGAAAGAGAGAGAGAGAGTGTGATGCCGACTTACCTGAAATCAGTAGGTGGTCCAATGTCTGGCATAGGTGGAAGTTCAAATTTTCTAGGGTCTGTCAGGAAGGAAGATCTGAAGTGTGTGCTGGCCAGCCACGAATATATATATATATATATATATATATATATATATATATATATATATATATATATATATACAAATGTTAAGGATATTATTAAGTGACAAAGTCACATTTTGATAATTGGATAGTGAGGATACTTAGAAATATAGGGCATAGTTAGGGAATACACTCTGAAGAAAGCGTATGCTTAGGCATAGTAATACGCTTAAAGGAAACATATGTTCAAGGTTTAGAAGGGAAAAGAAGAAGAAGGAAAGACTGAAATTATTCAGCAGGGCCACGTATCGAACCCAGGTACTTTTGCTTTTTACACAAATGCTCTACCACTGAGCTACCGTGCCTTTCCCCAGACTTAATGAATATAGCCAGTCTTATTAGCTGTAGAGGGTGGAATTGTAAGAGCAGAGGGAGTGAAAAGTTTGGAGCATCCATTATGAAATAATTACATATTGCAAGCAGTTCAGACTTTCTCTCCTGATGAAAAGGGCTCAGGTCCTCAAAAATTTGAAATATTTTAAGCCCTCAGTCCAACAGGAACCACCCTTGATATCATGTAAGTCTATTTGGCTGTCTTTCATTCCTTTCTAAATGTGTTATTTAATTCAACCTCGTCACATTTTCCTAAAGCGTTATCTATATTTATATGTATGTATGTATGTATGTATATATATATATATATATATATATATAGTTATATTCTAATTTAATTCGGATAATTAAACAATTATAATTTTTACCTTACAGTTGATAATCATTTACTGAAATATCCATTTTTGTGCAATTTAAATTGATTTAATGGTATTTTGAAGTTATTAAATTTTTAATATAAATCTGATTCTTAATATTTAATGACAGGTTGAAATTATAAAACATTAATTAGTTCATTCAGGATTTGATTAATTTATTTAATAATATAATATTTGCTCAGGCTGTTCTTACAAATGAGACACTTGGCTCAGGGTGCTTTACCAGGCCTTGAAACATGTATGGAATGCACTTTGTTTTTTAAAATATTTTGAAGTTATCATAATGGCACATGAAATCAATAAATCTTGATACAATCAAAATATGCAAGAATATAATTATTAAAGACAGTAAAAAAAATTAGTTATTCAATTCAACTCTGTTGTCTCCTTGATCTGAGGTGAACATATGGGAATATTGTAGTAATTCTTTTTATAGGATATCCCCATAGTATGTATTACCTGCCATGAAGAAGGTCATACAAGTCTAGAATGCACTAAAGGATTGGTGCCTTTGGAAATTCTGTCAACTAGAAGTGATTCTTTCTTCCAAATACTTAGTAATGTCTGCAATTTCATTGAAAGTAAGTAATATATGTATATAAGTAAGGATGTGACATTGTCAAAATAATTGAGATAATTGGTATGGAAAGTAAAGAGTGATAGTTGGTGGCTTACCTGAAATTGAAGCTTGTGTAGTCACTCGGGACAGAAGGATGTTCTTCAGATTTTTGGAGGCTCTCAGCCCCTTCTTCGGGAAGGAATCCTTCTGTCCTAAGGCCCTTGAAAATGTGATGTTACTACTACCCAGCCCTATGGCACCAAGTGTAGATTTGAGGCAGGGCAGTTGTTCCCTATCCCTCTTTCCTTTTCGTTACATATATTTGTGATGGAACTCGCTATTTTTCTGTTGGGCATTCTGTAGGGATTTTGGGACGAATTGGGCACATGGACGGTGCTATTTAAAAAGAAACAAAACTGTCAAAAAATCACACAATTACATGTATTCTATAGTGTCGCCATTTACATTCAGCACAAACAGAAATAAAATGAATATAAAAGTCTTCTACTAGGTCCTGCTTGAGTGCCAAGTAACCACGTTGCCTGCTTATTTCAGCGCTCACACCTTGCGCTTCCAGCCTTCCCCCAAATGTTACAGAGCTAGGGCCCCATAAAACTGTTTAGTAACCGGTTAACAGCTGGAAGCCTGTTCAACGGGTCAGCAGCAGTACAGGTTAACCAGGATTGAACTACCTGAAGCCAGAAAACGTAGTGTAGTCCTCTTCCTTGCTGGTCCTCAGTTCTTGCCTAACATGCCTCCCACTAAAACTCCGCCAGAAATCTCATGTATCTCCCATTGTTTAACGGCAGCTGAGCTGAGCTGGAGAGCCCATGACGTCGGCAGCAAACTCAATGGTCCACAAGGCTATGTGAGATCTGGAGGAGGCATGTGATGGAACATTTGTACTGGCACAATACATACATATTGTAATGGGTATTTGTTTTATTTTAATTGATGACAATTAATTGCATTAATTATATAGTTATGGGTGCCAGTTAATAAAATGGTCAATTCTACTACTTTATTCACATATGAATGTTATTTGAATAAAAACTTAATTATACAATTGTAAAAGGAAACTTCTGCTCAGCCATAGAACAGGAGAAATACAATCTACCCCTCAGGGTGGTATTACGTGCTTTTGGCATGTAGTTGAGGATGAGATCTACATACTTAATTTCCTGCAACATCAGGTAAACCGTTCGTCCCTTCCCAGGATTCTAGCAATGACTCTGTTGTTGGCTGCCCGATGAATTGCTTGTGACCTGCTGACCTTGTAGTTAACCTGTTTTCTAGAAAAAATAAGTTACTCTTTGGTTTAATACTTAAAAAACTTGACAGTCATAAATTTTATTTAAGCTTTTGGCATTTATATGTCATTTTCAAATCTTGTGCACATGACTATACTTCTTATCTATATTATTTCATGTTACAGAAAAATTGGCTATTACCAATGAAGAAATAGAGGAAAGAAGAAGAATTGTAAAAGATTTAGAGCATTATATATCTAATTTGTTTCCTAATGTGAATTTGGAGTTATTTGGGTCAACTTATAATGGCTTTGGACTTAAAAAATCAGACTTGGATATATGTCTTACATTTTTGTCTACTACTAGCAAGGTATATATATATACAAAAGCAGTATATTAAAGATTACTGTTCTTATTGCTGAAGCCGCCCTAAAATACTTCACATATTTAAGTCTCTGACCATTACTTAATGTTATTATTATAGTAGATTTTTATTCTATTTCATTTTTATTACTCTTAAGAAAAATTATCTTATGTTTATATAAAATACTCTGTTGCCAATAATGAATTGGGACAGAGTGGCGAGTCAAGTGCTGGTTTTATGGGTTTATTAAAAAATCAAGTAAGGTAAATGTGATATCAAATTAAATAACACATTGGTTCAGGAAAGAGTGCTGACTTAAGTTGACTGGTGTTGCCTGACTGGGAGAAATAACATGTCAAATTTTTAAAGTACTAAGCCTTTTTTTTAGGACACTAGGACTGAACATTGTGTGGTGCTGACAGTCCGAAGTAGTGTTTCTGTCAAGTCAATTTTAATAATCATAACTTAATGAAGGAGCAACAATTTATATACTTGCCAGCTATTATCATTATAATGACCCATTTAATCATTTCCCCCATTCTCATTCATTTACTTTTTAACTTCCATTCCTTTTCTTTACTTTTTACCTTTCACTATAATGTGTATGTTTGAATGTGTGTGTGTATATATATGTATGTATCCTTTTATGTATTTTTCCATTGTTGTGACTTGTCCTTGAGAGAGTTGTTGGCTTTGTTGGGTGTCGATTGTTGCTGTCTAACGGTTGGTGCACCTTAATTTGAATATATCAATTTGTGCCTAGCCAGCACGCAGTTCAGACCTTCCTTCCTGACAAATGGGGCTTAGGCCCTCAAAAACTTGAAATATTTTTACAGCTCAGCCCGACTGGAACAACTGCTGATTTTAGGTAAGTCGACTTCGCCGTCTCTCTTTCCTATCCAAATGTATTATTTAATTTGACCCTGTCACATTTTCCGTAAGTCTTATATATATATATATATATATATATATAAAATAAATTATATTTTATAATTATAAATATATATATATATATGAAATATTTTAAAAGAATATAAAATATTTTAATCTTCAGAAGTCCACTAGATAAGTAATAAGGTGTTAATAGGGCATCTGGGCTGGGTGGGTGCTCTGCTATCAGCAACTCAGACACCCCAGCTGTAATCGCTAGTTCATAATATGATAACGTTTTTAATTTTGAAGTAATTGTATATATAGTTGTTCTATACAAAACTTTTAAGCTGTCTATATTGGTGATTTACTTGTTGTTTATTTTTATACTATATATTTTCAGGTTTTTACCATTCCAAATTTGATTAATAAATTGGTAGTCCACCTTAAGAGATGTACAATGGTATCAAATCTTTTACCCATCACTACAGCTAGAGTTCCCATTGTTAAATTTACTCACTGTGAGTCCAAATTGGATGGTGACATAAGCATCTATAATATTCTTGCTCAGAGGAACACAAAGATGCTCAGACTCTATTCCGAGATTGATGAAAGAGCAAAGGTAACCTCAATTACCTTTTAGTGTCACCATAATAGAGGGAATTAAAATTATAAGATATTATCAATTAATTAATTCAATTATTTTAATAAGATACATATTGAATTGAGTTAGCTTATTTTTATAACATAGAGATTAATGTTTGTTACAAATAATAATACTAAAAATGACCTTGGTACAGATGAACTTAAAATAAAGGAAAATAAACCTAAGGAAAATTAAATTTAAAGTGCTGGACCTTTTGATGCTGATTAGTCTTTTTTTAACAGCTGAAAACTGAAGTTTTTGTTTCTTTTGTTTAAGTTTTTCTGTACAAAGATTATTTTTAGTATTGTTATTACTTTTGTTTCATATTCAATATATGGAGTAATTGTTATAGTACTTTAATCTAAATTATTTTTCAGATACTTGGTTTTGTTATGAAGAGATTTGCAAAGCCGTGCAATATTGCTGATGCTTCTCGTGGCAGCTTGTCTTCATATGCCTACATATTAATTGTAATTTACTTCTTGCAGCAGTGTAAACCTCCTGTTTTGCCAGTTTTGCAAGAGGTGATGCTCTTTTTGTCCTTGAAATATGAAATAGATCGATTTTACAGTTTTAGATTTTTATATCATCATTCATATATCTAAAAAATTCTTATCATATTTTTAAGAACATATTAACTACAACTGTATGGAATATTTGTGATAATGGAATGTATGTAAGTATTATACTTTGATCATTATTTCATTAGTGATATGTATCTAGATATTATCAAAATTTTTAGTATAATTGTTAATTCTAAGTCATAACTATGAACTATATATTCGCTATTTAAAATAAATTCCACTCTATTTTGCATAGTTGCAAATCTCTTCAAGACAAAGGAATTTATTGTTTATACTAATGGTTTTTTCCTCAAGAATGCTGAGTGGGATAAAGTTTAACTAGAATACTACTGTATATAATATTTATTCTCCATTTTATTTCCATTTATTATATATATGGTTAAGTTCTATCTAGTAGTAGTTTAAATGCATTACTGTAATAGATTTTTGTTCAGATTTTATTTAATCATATATTGTAAATATCCTTGTGTAATTTTTGTTCATTTCCCAAGTTTGACACAGTGCAATGAGGATGAACCAGTTGACAAACTTTGAAATATTCTTGCTTAGTATTTTAGTTCCACAAACGTTACACTTGTCAGAATCGTAAGCAAAACTTTGTTGATAACTGGATGCATACCCTGCCATTAATTTATTACATCAATCTATTTATAATATTACTCCAAGTAGTTTAAAGAATTGTGATTCATAGCAAGTTCATGTGCTTCTAGTTTATATGACAACTGACATCATGTCACAAAAACTGGTGTGGTATGTAGGAAAAGTATAAATTAAAAAATTGTGAACTAGAACTATTTATAACATCCTAAATACTAGAAAGTTGGCATGATTGTAAATTACTAAGATTTTGTTTGAAGTTAATTGAATATTCCCATTTTATTCCTCTTAAAACAACACATCTTTAAATTTTTTGTTCTTCTTTAAACTATTTAAAATCATATAAGAATTGTCATATTAAATGTGTCTGAAACTGCTGAAACATAGTAAATAATTGAATGAGAAAACTATAAAACCCCATAATTTGTATACTTGTTATAATTTCAGTATTTTGTGGATTTGTAAATTTCACACTGTGAGATTGCACTATATTAAGTTATATTTAAAAGTTCCATTTCCTTCCAGAGAAAATATTTTTATTTATTCACATTAATACACACTAGGTTCACTTGTTCAGCAACTTGGTGTGATTTATTGGTAGCAATAAATAAGAACATGAAATATTTTCAGCATGGGTGGGGAGTGCCCTTACAAATGGGGTGGAAGGGCATTACATAAAAGTAACACGTAAACAACTGAAATTGGTGTCTGATCTGGGGTATTGGAAGTCACCAAAACTCAACTCAAATTGATGCTTAGGTTGTAGTTCTGCCGGTACAAGTGAGGGTGGAAGGGGTTTAAAACAGAGTACCATCTTAAACACGTGGATCAATTACTACCAAACTTAGCATATATTTTACTTACGTTCCAGGATCAATCACTGTTTGGGTAAAACAAAACAAGCATCTGTAGGGAAGGGGTGGAGGAATTGCATTTTGAAAACATTCTAAATCTGTAATTATTAGTGTCAAATGAAAAGTTTTTGAGCTCGCAGAGTTTGATAGTGTCATTCTCTAAGCTATTAATGACTAATTTCAACCCCTAATGACAAAGAAGGGGAGAACCTGTAAGGGTTGGGGTGGCAGGGCTTTAATTAAAAAACTACCATGAATGATGTCTGTACATGTGTTATGACAGGTATTGAGTTTAATTCTAACATTCAAAATCCAGGTTAAATTGTAGTTCAGTTACTAGTTGATTGGGTAGGGAAGGAAGGGTGTAAATGGCTATTATATAATAATATGAGAAAATACCTTGATTGGTGTCAAATTGGGGGTTATGGAAGTTACTGAGGTAAATTCTGACATTCAAAATGCAGGTTAAGGTGTGGGGCTAAATCTGTTTGAAACAAAGTTTTGTGAACATTCTGAAACGTGTGAAAAATTTCTACTGAACTTTGTCCACATGTTATTTATGATCAAGGAACAAACACGGGGTGTGTTAAACACTCGTAGCACATACAAAGCTGTGGGAAAGTAAGTATTTTTCACTCTTAGGGTACTGGGACTATTTTTTACTTTCTTAAGATACCAGGAGTATTTTTGTCTATCTTAAGGTGTCTGGAGTATTTTTGATTATATTAATGTAGCAGGAGTCATTATATTGGCTATGGTGATATTAACATTCCTTTAGAAAAGGTGTGTAGGGGGGCATAAAAAGATAATATTAAAAAAAGTGACGCTCTGAATGCTGGTTAAATCTCGTGTTGACCAATAGATTAGTGTCAAATTAAAATACTTTTATGGGTGAATATAAAGATTATGTCTTGAGTCACATTAATTAGCTTGTTTGGATAGGAAAGAGGGACGTATAGCAGCTGACTTACCTTAAATTTATAGTTGGTGTAGCAATTCAGGGAACAAATAATATTTCAAATTGTCAATAACCTGTGCCTCCTTCTACAGGACCGTACCCTAACTAAAAAAAACTGTTAATTTAAGCTCAGTCAGCTGTTCTCCGCCCCTTTTTCCTATCCAAATGAGTTTATATATATATATAATGATATTAGTAAGGATGGGACATTGTCAAAAATAATGGCAATATTGGTATGGAAAGGAAAGAGAGATATATGTTGTGGCTTTCCTGAAAGTGAAGTGCGGTGTTGCAGCTGGACAATGCACGGAATGGTGTAACACTCCTTCGTGAAGAAGGAGGCTGAGAGCTTCCGAAAATTTGAAGAACAACCTTCAGTTCCTTATGGCAACACCGCACTTCACTTTCAGGTAAGCCACAACCTATCTCTCTTTCCTTTCCATACCAATATTGCAATTATATATATATATATATATTAGGAGAATCCATTAAGGAATTGGAACTAATTTGGTGACAAAGTCACATTCAAACTTGGATAGTGAGGAAGGATAGAAATAAATAGGAGAAATAGGAGGATTACGCTTTATGTGAATTCATATGCTCAGACGAAGAATTACGCACATAGAAAAGCATATGTTCAAAGCAGAGAGAAGGATGTAAGAAGAAGGAAAGACTGAAAATATTTGACCCAGGCAGGATTTGAACCCACCTATTATGCTCAGTACACAGACGCCTTAACCATCTCGGCCACCGGGTCAAGTTCCTGATTAGGCAAATATAGACAGTCTTATTGTGGACAATTAGTAGTATTAGGAGCATCCATTAAGGAATATATATATATTCCCTCTACTCTATCCATTCCTCCACTAAACAACTATTGGCCCATAATAAATCTGTCTAGATCATGCAGGTTCAAGTCCTGCCTGGGTCAAATATTTTCAGTCTTCCCTTCTTCTTCCATCCTTTTCCCTGCTTTGAACATATGCTTTTCTTTGTGCATTATTCTACACCTGAGCACATGAATTCACATATAAAGCTTAATCCTCCTATTCATTTCTATCCTTCCTCACTATCCAAGATCAAACACACACACTTTGTATGCAATGCCATTGATAACATTATTACAGGAAAATATAATTTTTAATAACTAAATTCTTTATATAATTTAATTTTAATACATAACAGTATATTTTGTGCATTGAAGGCATGGTAGTAGTTTTTCAACTATGAAGGCAATATGAAATTATAGCAAAATGGAATGTCAGCATGTCATAATTGTATATATTTAGTAATCACTTTCATCTCTTGTATAGCTTAAAACAGTATCTTCATTGAAAGAAATGAACTTTTTATTACTATTTCTAGCATTCAATATGCTGAATTTTTTAAATCTGGCAATGACTAATTCTTGTGTTTTTAATTTAACACAATCACAGGTTGCGTAAGTAAATGTGTATTACATGTGAAAAGATGTATGTTAAATACTTATATTCTATAGAATATTTGTTTCATAAAATGTGACTTACTGTTTGCTTACAAAATAATGGTTTTGTACCTGTAGATTGAAATTGAAAATGCTACACCTGGAGATGTTGTTAGCAGTTTCAACACATATTTTTATTCTGACATACAAAGTTTGGTAAGTGCTACATTATTTCTATCATCAATGATGTTAATTATTATTTTATATTTCATTTCATTAGCATTCATTTTCATGTCTTACATCTCTGAATTAATAGTGTTATTTGTTACTTGTCCAACAAAAATTTGCTTTATAATGTTAACATAAGATGTACTTTTAGTCGGTGCTTTAGTGTATTCGTATCATTGTATGTGACATTGTTTGTCTGTACAGCATCTGAAATGGCCTGAATATGGCAAGAATTGCACTCCAGTGGGAAAACTTTGGCTGGAACTTCTGAAATTTTATTCAGAAGAATTTGATTTTGTAAATTATGTAATATCAATTAGACAAAAGCAGCCACTTTTAAAGTTTGCGAAAATGTGGAAATCAAAATTAATAAAAATTGAAGATCCTTTTGATCTAAATCATAATTTGGGCTCAGCTCTATCCAGAAATAGTAAGTACTTTACACAATGTTATTGAGATGGAATATGCAGTAGGCCAATTGAAATGGTTACCATATAGTTTCACTTTGTTATAACTTTAAACTCATGATTTATTACTATTTATTAATTTTTCAGCATTGTTATACATTCTAGTTAAATAATTTTGAATGCAACCTTTTATTGACAAGGGAAGATGTTATTGAGTAGTAGTCTTAATTAAAAATTGTATTTGTACTCTCCATCAACATTTAAATTTTCTGTTCTACTTTTAAAATCTGAATTTCAAATAATTATAAACAAAGTCAGTTGATGACAGATTTTTATATACATTAATGTTTTTGGTAATTTTAAATTTTGACCATCAAATTGTTGTGGGCGAGAATATTTACAAATATATGCAATTTCATTAAAGTATTTTTAGTTTGAATTTTTAAATTTTTTCAGTGCACAATTTCATACTGAATACATTCCGGAAGGGGCGAAATCACTTTGGAACTGCTGCAGAAAATGCTGTTTGTAATTTATCGGCAGTAGCTTTGGAGGTACTTATATTTTCAAATATAATCATATGATGTATTAAATGACACACAAAGTGATAGAGATCATGCTGACTAATCATCAAAGTGTATTCCTCTAAGTAGAAAATTCAGAGACATGTTTTGGATTTTATCCCCCTTCCTTAGCATTTTATTCTGAAGAAGGGAAGAAAGAGGTGTATATTTTTAAAAAGGAAGGTGTTAGTATGGTAGTTGTATCTGCCAGACTTTTGAAATACTATACTTTATAAGCCTTGTTATAAGACTCATCTATAGCTTCTGCTGTACCTGGTTTGTTGGTGTGAAAGTTAAATTGTATTTGGAGCAAACATTACAGAGAAAAATAGGCTCAGGGATTCTGGTTCAATGTGTGCACAAGATAAATAATATATGTATGGAAGTTAAGCTTTAGTTTTCACATTAACAACTCAATAAAAGACAGTGCCATTAAGTGCCAATTGTAGTATCTCTAATTTTGTAGTTAATTCATTTAACTGAAAAGCGAGTTGAAGGGAAGGGATTTGATAGCCTGAGAAAGTGAATGGTTTATCTGAGATATTTGTTCAGTAATGTAGAAATCATCTGAGTTGTATATAAAAGTTGAAGACTTCCATTCGAGTCCATTTAGAAAAAATTATGGGGTCTCTTCTTCATTTCACTACATGTACTTCTAACTTTTTAGTCAGGTAAGCCATTATATGTATTTTCTTCTTTTCTATCCTTGTAGTTCACTCATGCACATAAAAAATACACTATTAAAATATACTTAACATTTTATTATCATATTTAAAAATTTACTATTACAAATAAGAAAAATTATAAATACACAATTCAATTATTTTTCAGAGTTTCTTTTTCAACCAAAAACAGTTAACTCCTGGGAAGGTACCAGCTGACAAAATATGCCGTTTGTGCAAAAAAGTTGGGCACATGGCAAAGACATGCCATTTACGAAACCAAATTTCTGATCAATTTACTGAACAAAATAATCATGAAGATAGAAGATGGCCAAATGTAGACAAGCTTAACTCTGCTCCATTTCAGAAGTCTAAAGCAAACAGTAATCAAAAAGAAACAAATTATGTAGAGAGCAGAGTCTTTGCAAATAAATCATATGTACATGAAACATATGAACACCATCCATTTCATAATCAAGGTCAACACAGAGGTGACCAAAGCGATCCAACTACAAGAAATTCCAGAGACATGCCACACTTTCGAAGGAGAGCTTACAATTTTAGAAGTGGGAAAGTAGACTCTGAAAGTAGATTGCCCACTCATAATATTGAATTCCTCAACAGAGGCTTCTACACACACACACAGGATGAACAAGTTGAGTTTCGTCCTTCCATGTATGGTAGAGAACCGCTTGATTCAGCAAAAAACATAGAAAATAAACTTAAAAGGTTAGAAAGATCATTTGGAAAGCGAATGGTCTTAGAAAGGAAGAAAAATGTTAGGCATAATTATGATAACCTAAACAGACTGCAACCAAGGGACTGTGATGGGGAAGCTTCTAAATCTTCAGTTTCAACTCCAGTGGTGGATATAAAAGTTCCTACTTAAAGGTGTGTTCACGATTTAAAAAAGTTTCGTTGTGGATTTATAGAAGTAACATGAGAGGAGTATTTTACATCCTCCAAGATTTATTTAAGATTTTCCTGTTTCAAAATACTCTTAAAATCAATACAGCGTGTAGAATGAATGTTTTACAAAATTTTAAAGCAAACTGACAGATTTTGGAAAAAATATAAACATGGTTTTTGAACATTTTGCATGACTGCAAAAGACATTCTTTTATAATTGTGATTTTTTAAATTGTGTTGTGATAAAAAATGGACCACAGGTGATTATGAGGATAGCATTCATTTTAACAACATTCCTATTATAAATAAACGGTTCTAGTTTGACTGACAGAAGACGGGAGTGCTACTTTGTATCTTAATGGAATATGCATTTTTTCCATTACTTATTAAATTTACTTTTATATTCTGTTTCATAAAGTTTTTAAATATATGATTCTTAAAAAAATTGTGTGTGTAATTTTGTGCGTTTCACCTTTATATATATTATATTCTAGATACTAATTCAAATAGTTATACAGACATCAAATATGTCCTTACAAATTGATCTCCTACCTGCCTTGAAATAAAAAAAAAACAGATGAAAAACATTACTGTAATTTATTAATTAATATAAACTATGTATTTAACAATTTGGTTATATACATTTTAATGTCATTTATATTCAGACTGTACGTTTTAATTCATCATATCATTTTGTAAATGGAATAACTTGGCACTAGCTGAAAAGAGAAAAAGACATCAATGATATTGAAATTTATGGTTTTGAGAGAGAAATTATACCTAGACAATAAGTAAAGAAAAAAATGTTAAATTACTGAAGTAAATAATACAGTTTTACACTTGGCTTCATTTTGCTAGAGATGAGTTTGGAAAAGTGCTATTTTTTGTGAGTATTGATTGTTTGTGAATCTTGCTGTCATGGTTTGATTACTGTTGAGCTTTTGTAGTTAGGAGATGTACCAGGTACTGTTGTTTTTATATAAAAATTATATTTGAACATATTTAGTGTAAAGATTAAGTATTTATTTTAATAATGTGACAGCTGTGATATTGTAGATGCATATGGCCTACGGTATCCAAAATTATTCTTAGAACATGGTGCTTTATAACTCAGGTGAACTACTGTGATGAATATATTTATTATATTTTGTATATTGTAAATGATTCATGAGTGTACTGAAGCGAATGTGCTATATTATCTGTAGCTTCAGTTATAAGATATATAAAGGTTTTCCTCTTACGTTTCCTTCAAGATTAAGAATTGAGAAGTATGTGACTAATGTGTTTTTATTGGTATCGTTTGACATTGTAAGAATTAAAATTTCATATTCTGACATTTTAAATAAATATTGTTTTTTTCTATCTCAAATAATTACTTTATTGAAGACAACTAACTTACTATTTAATAGGTAATATTTAATTTCTACTTTGAGGTAAAAGAATTTTTAATGCAAAAATCTTATTTTTAATGTTTCTGTAATAAATTTTATTGTGACCACTGCGGTTATACCTATAGTTTACCATTTGCAAAATAATCTTCATATTGCCAATAGATTTAATTCATTCATAATTTACTTCCTTTGTTAGCAGCCATAATAATTATTGACTACTAATCTGGATCACCAGTTTCTCCCGGAAATCACATTAGGGTGACTTTAATATTGACAACTTGATCACTTTCCCATCTGCTCATTATCTCCATTCCTTGTTTGCAGAATAGTTTTCATTATGCGTTAATTAGGCACACAAATATTATATATACATACAGTACAAAACCCATTCAATACTGATATTTCTAATAAAGCACTGAAATTCACAAATGCCAAATGATAGTGAATTGTTACAATATTGTTGTTTATTAGTTTTTTCAAGTTTGTAAGTTGAAGGAAAATCATTTTTTACTTAATGTGGTTGTTTGGTTCAATTTTTGTGAGATTTTTACAGGAATTTTGTTTAACACTTATTATTCCAGTTGTCGCAGTTGTGCACATTTCATAGACTTATTTTCCCTCTTTTTGTATGTCATTTATAGCAATTAAAACATACATCACTAGTTTCTTTTCTCAAAAGTTTTATTAAGACAGAAAATAAGTTTCAACTAATGCTTATTTACACAAAATTTACTTTTAATTGTAATAGTGCAGGATCACATAGACATGTTTTATAATTTTTCTTCATATAACTTCTCGGACCAATCAATTTCACACCTTTTTTCATTATTTTATGTTTGGAAAAGTACTGAAATATACGTTTTAGCATAATTTTTAAGATGATTTTCATTGTGACAGAAGTAATTTATAATTTAAGGTACAATTAGGTAGCTTTTACTTGCATTTATGATATTTACATGTCTAAATGTCTGTGCGTTTGCACAAAAATTTGAAATTCCTGCTATATTATGTTATTCACACATTTTTTTTATATTAAATGTGTCTAAATGTATGTTATTAAAATAATTTTCAAAATTTTAGTGTTTAAAGAAAACGGTAATTTATTGATGCACTTCTGTAAACATTTATTATTCAATAATGTTGAATATGTTTTAAATGAGCCATTTCCCAATAAAGCACCTTTTAATATAATTTGAGAGTTTCTTTATTAAATTTCATTGTGAAATTTGTGATCTGCTTTTATAAGCTAGAAATATTTTTATAATCTAATAATAAGATAAAATAGCCAAATGACAGACAAAATGTAGTGATGATATAAGACCACACAACATTTTCTTCAGGTGCTAAAAACACAAGAGCCAAGAGTGACACAACCTCACAATGCAGTTAACAAACTTGAAACCCAAGCAAACTGCAATGTTAATGGGAAAGCAGAAGGGTTAGCATAACAATAAGGGTTCATAGCTATTGTCGAGTTTCATAGTATCTGTTTGTTAATTGCTATGATGTTGGATTTAATATGAAGCAGTTCTGATATAATTGTGGAATAGTAGCTGGTGTCAACATCTAAAATCTTAGCGTTTTCCCTATCAAATGAATGTTTCAAATTGATGACGTTTGGAGACAACAGATTGTTTATCGTCGGGAACGTTATTAGACATATGTTCCTTGATACAGGTATTAAGTGAACATTTTGTTTGCCCTATTTAGCAAGAATTACAATTAGACCTAGAGAATTTGTAAACTACACAATGTTTGCTATAGGTGTCAAGTGGGTCCTTATGGTTTTTAATAAAAAAGGAAAGATTATTAATAGATCTGTAAATGATGGATATTTGATATTCTTTAAAAATTTGGAAGAACTTATGATGTTGAAATTTGTAACAAGGAAGTAAAAGAAAAAATTTGAGGTGATTGGGTACAAGTAGCAGTAGTATATTGGATTTGGTTCAATCTAATGTTAATGTGAATCTTAATAAAAATTTAAAGAGTATTCATTACAAATTAAAATGTTATGGATAATATTTACGTTATGCCGATGGGACTTGGAGTTAGAAATTAATATAGCTCAGTCTACAAGACTACATACCATAGCTCTCCGTTGCTTAAGAGTATGTTAAGAAATAAAATTGAGAACACATCCTGAGTATGTAGGTTTTCTGAACCAATTGGTGAGAATGCAAGTATATTTAAGTTCTAATGCAGTGTATTTTATCTGTGGTCCACAATATTTAAACTTATTAATCTCTGAATATAAATTAATGTACTTTTACCCTGAAATTAAATTTTTGACAAGCAAAATATCAACAATTATTGATAATTTTGACAATTTATTACTATATATAAGAGGTATAGGGGTTGAAAGAATAATTGCTTAAATGAAAGAAAACGGTCACAAGCTAAAGATATTAGTTTATATATGTATGTATATAATTGTGTTAACAATGTGAATTTCTACTTCGATTTTGAAGAATTGAAACCGCCCACCTTGCGTCGTACTCGCTCCCGGTGGTGCAGCTAGCTGGTCATGTCAGTGCTACAACCGGCCGAGCACACGATTTCTGAATGGAATGACAGCAGGCGCAGTATTCCGTTTCAACCCCCCGCATTTCCCGGAAAATTCAACAATATGCCTCATTGTGCTATGCAGCTAACCACTGGGAAACAGCCATGCCGTGCAATGACACAGAGAGGTGGCCGCATCAGGCGGTATATAAGCAGCGAAAGCAAAATAAAATATAAAACGCCTGTGTAAAAGTATGCTAAATAACAGGCAAAAATATGTGTTAAATTAAATACCAGATATTTTGCTGTAGGTTCAAAAAATGCAAGAACAGTACAACCGCTCAAACCGGGTGACGAGCTCCGAAGGTTTTTAGTTCTTACAGCTCTTTCGTTTTTTAATCACCTGACGAAAGCAAGAAATATTGTAGAAACGTTGTGTTGCATTTAATTTACCACTTATTTTTGTCTGTCACTTGGCTACTTATCTAATTAGAAATCAAAATAAATTTCAACCATTAATTAAATAAATATCTTATTTTAAAGTTGCTTATATCCTAAAAACAAAAATAGTATTCGTGCATTTTTCGCAGTATTACTTTTTAAAAAAATCACAGAGAAAGAACCCAATTTTTATATATATTTTTCTTGATTTAATTTTTTTCTGTAAATAAAGATTGTCATTTTAGTACGCAAAATGTAGCATTAGTGAAGAAAATAAAAAGCAATAAATTTTGCAATTGACCCTAAAATTTTACAACGCTACTGTAGTAATTAAAAGCAGCGACAATGTACCTTTAGCACATATAAAGTGTGATCTTCAAAGATCTGAACAATTTAAAGGGCTTTTAAATTATTTTTTTACGAATTAAAGTGACAAAATATTGCCACAATTGGTTGTGAAATTAAATAAAACATATTTTACAATGAATTATCCTAAAAATCGTCAAAATTATGTAACTGTGTAAATAAAAAGAAATAGTCCTTGCTCTGAAACGTCGGTGATCGTGAAAGAACTAAGGTGCTAGGAATTTGCATAAAACAAAGCTGAAGGAAAGAAATTCAGTGAGACAGCAACAAGTTAAGATGTTTCGAAGTAGAGAAAATATACGAAGGATGAATATAGTAATATGCAACGTAGAGGGGAAACCGAATATACGAGGGTGAATCAAATATAAACGAGACTTTTGGACCTGCGCGCGCAATAGTGATGGAAGAACGTTCCGCTGTTATTGGCTGTTAGGTTGGTTTGTCAGGAGTGGGGGAAGCACGTGACGCATCATCATAGACTCGCTCAGTGTCCATCGTTACGATTTCCGAGCAGGAGGTACCTCCCTCTATTGCGCAACGTATTGTTATCAAGTTTTTAGCTGCAGAAGGTGTAAAAACGGCCGAAATCTTGAGAAGATTGACTGCACAGTTCGGGGAAGAGACGCTGTCGCGAGCTACAGTGTTTGCTTGGCATAAACAGTTCGTGGAGGGCCGTGAACGTGTTGAAAATGAGAGCCATGACCGCAGACCCCGCACCAGCATTACAGCGGGCAACATCGACAGTGTTCGTCAACTTGTTGAAGGTGATAGGCGTCTAAAAACTTCGGATATTGCAATTGAGGTTGGAATAAGTTATGGGAGCACTTACTCTATACTCTCAGAGGAGCTAGGGTATCGCAAGGTGTGTGCCAGGTGGGTTCCTCGCCTTCTCACAGTTGACCAGAAACTGAATCGTTTTCAAGTGTGTGAGCGTCTTCTTGCACGATTTCTTTCTCACATTGTCACCTGTGATGAAACGTGGGTGCATCACTACACCCCTGAGTCGAATCAAGCGAGTATGGAGTGGAGGAAGAAAGGAGAAAAGCCAAGTCACGATTATCGGCTGGCAAGGTTTTGGCTACCGTTTTTTTTGACCAGCGTGGCCTGCTGCACCTTGATTTTTTGCATGAGCGCAGAACAATTAATGCGGCATACTACTGCCAAATTTTGACTGAGGTCAGACTTGCATATCGCCGCAAAAGACGAGACCTTCCGATGAGAAAAGTGATTCTCCTCCATGACAATGCTCGCCCCCATACAGCAGCCCTGACCGTACAAAAATTGGAGCAACTGGGTTGGGAGACACTGGAACACCCTCGATACAGTCCAGACCTATCTCCCTGCGACTTCCATGTCTTTGGTCCTCTCAAGGAAGCTTTGGGAGGGCAAAAATTCCACAGCGATAATGAGGTTGAAGCATATGTGCGCAATTGGCTACAAACACGACCTGACTCTTTTTACGTGGAAGGAATTAAAAGATTACCTATACGCTGGGAAAAATGTGTTTATAAATCAGGAGATTATGTAGAAAAATAAACTATGATTGTTTGTGCGTTTAAAATCAAAATAAATATTTAAAAAAATAAGTCTTGTTTATATTTGATTCACCCTCGTATTTATATTACACTAGCTGGGTGCCCGGCGTTGCCCGAGATGACATTTATCCATAACCCCCGAATTTTTCGTTATTTTTATGTAACGCAACTAAATGTGTTATCGGCCGGTTCCATTGTTTAAAAATTTCTACCCCCGTCCAACCCCGAGCAAAACTTAATTTTTTCACAATGAAATTGAGCGACATCCATAACCCCATAATTGACTCGAATCTTGGTCTATTCGCGTTATTTTCATGTAACGCTTCTCAAAACCCCACCTCTAAGCGTGCTCCCATACCATGCCCATAGGTGTTGAAATTATACACAGAATTTATTTAGTATTATTATGAGTCTCATTGACCCCGAAAAATATTTATTTGGCGCAAATATCGACAGGTTAACATTTTTGAACATTTCTACGCCCGCCCACGTCCGACCAGCCCTCGCACCCACAACCAACTCCGCGCGCTACCCAGGTTGCCATATATAAATTCAGTGACATCTATAACCTCGATTTGTCTCGAATCTATGTTGTTCTCACGTTTTTTTCTTGTAACTGCCCTCCACCCCTACACGTGTATCGATGTCGACAAAGTTTTTAAATTTATGAGTTTATTTTCTGGTTTCCTATCTTCGCTTACAAACGGCCTAATTTGTTCCACTATGACGCCTTAATTTAGAACTGAATTTTGTCAAGTAGTTATAATAAGTCAATATGGATGTATAAAATGTATAATAATAATTAATAATAATAAATATGCAAGTTGCCGAAGTTATTTATTTCTATTTAAATGAAACTGCAGTGTGTTTATTAAATTATTTTATTACAGTTAAGTATTTATATACCCAAAAACAACAAAATTATGTAATAAGATATTTCAGTACATAAGAATTGATTGACTGCAAGATAAAAAAAATTAATTCTCTTGAACTTTTAAACCATTAAAAATTAGGAGATAATTATAGTGTGTGGCATTTATTGTACTAAATAATGTTCCTCTTAATTAAATATAAACTCTTAATTAAATATAAATAATATTCAAAGAAAAATGCACTGCGGAATACAGAGAACAACGACTCCATTTTGCTTAGTTCTGGGTAAACGCCTCTGACCAAGGCGAGGCAGGAAGAAGGGGCAGGTGTGACGTAGACAAGAACTTCGCCAACTACTAAGGCCGTCTGCTCCCCTGATGTATCGAGCTCCGTGAAAATCAAACCCCATGTTAAGTCGTTAGTACGAACCAAGTCCCAACAGATGTCATGAGCGCCTCCTTTTTGAAGCGTTTCAATTTTAGTATGGGATTTCGTGATTTTGTCGTGCGGGTTGCTAGTAGAAGTAAAGAAGGTGTCTTATTCCACGAGCAGGTGTCTCAGTCCACGAGTCTAAGCACCGCCCCTAAAGCAGCAGCTCCTCCATTTTACATGCATCGGCACAACTCTGCCTGCCGTTGCTTACTTGGTCTCTCTATTTCTCTCTAGCCGAGAGGAATGAAGAAATGATTTTGAATATATAAATAATCGATAACATTTAGATAGTCACTAAATTAAATTAATAATGTGGAACTTAAATTAGAAATTTTCGAAATTAAATAATTAATTTATTTTTATCAATTTTTTTATGCGGAATGATTTTTGCGTTCCCATATTCATCTTTTTCATATTCCATAATTAATTTTTTAAATCAATAATTACTATATTTACAAATGTAAAATTATAGTCAATCATTATTATTTGTTCCATAACTTTTCAATTAAAGGCCATAATTAATACCCATAAACACAATTAATTGGCTTTTTATAATGAATAATAAATCATGTTAATTAAAAGCAAGTAAATGATAAACAAATATTGTGTGATAAGTAATAATTGGTCTATTATTTGTTACGTTAGTTATGTAATTATTTTACTATTAAAACACAGGTTTTAACTACGTATTTTCAATTTAAAAACCAATAAAAATAACACACTGTGCCCGCATTGAGCCTGATGCCATGGTGAGCCTTGTAAAACCAAGACGTATTTTGTATGATAATGTTCATTATGTTTTCTATTATTGTTGTTGCATAATAATAGAAATTAATTTGAAAATAATCTCCTTAATTTTATTTGCACTGTGTGACGCGATATACACGGAAAATAGCGACGTTTTGTTAAGTAATTTAATAATCGCGCCATTTTAAATTTAACAAAATACGACTGAAAGTTTAGTGTTTTTGAAATATAAACTGATTAATTATTTGTTACAGAACGCCTAATGATGTCTGGGGTTAGAAAAAGCGTTTTTGGATTGATAATAATTTCATTGGAAGACGCCACGGCATCTATGTCGAAAAAGTTTTTAAATTTATGAATTTATTTCCTGGTTTCCTATCTTCGCTTACAAACAGCCTAATTTGTTCCAATAAATATGACGCCTAAATTTAGATCTGAATTTTGTCAAGTAGTTATAATAAGTCAATCTGGATATAGAAAACAATAGTAATAATAGTAATTATACTCATATAACATCGGTAGAAACACTATCAATCTCTTTAACCCCTAAAAATTTTTATCCGCCTAAAATATCGACTGTTTTAGATTGTTTGAATGTTTCAACCCCCGACCCTATGCGTGCTATCCTCTCATACCGAAAAGGGTTGTAATTTTACAAAAAAAACATAGGTGGAAATACTATCAACGTAATTGACCCTGATAATTATTTATTCCACTCAAATATCGACCATTTAACTTGTTTGAAATCTTCCGTTCCCGTTCAAACCCTTTCCCCTGGGTTTTAAATGGCCACTTGAATGTCGTAATTAAACTCACCGACATCCGTTACCCTGTATTTGACTCCAATATCGGTTGTATTCCCGTTATTTTCTTGTAATACCTGTCCAGCCCCACTCCTAACGGCGCTCCTTTCCCATGATATGAGGGTTTGAAATTATACTCATAGAACATCGGTATAAACACTATCAATCTCTTTCACCCCTAAAATTATTTATCAGACACAAATATCGGCTGTTTTAACATGTTTGAATATTTCAGCCCTCGTCAATCCCCACTCCTGGGGTTGGTAAATGTTTCTCACCCCGACAGTGTTTGTTTCCTGGTCGCAAAGAACACATGTATGAAATTTGTTCCACCGGTGTATATATATATATATACATATATATATATATATATATAAACACTCTGTTTTATTTATTAGATACTAGCTGGGTGCCCGGCGTTGCCCGAGATGTCATTTATCTATAACCATCCATAAGACTCCAATTTTGGTTACTTTTGCGCTATTTTTATGTAAAGCTCCTCGAACCCTATCCCTAAATGTGCTCACCTCCCATGCCGAAGGCGGATGAAGTCATTGACTAAATATATCGGCCGTTTTTACATGTTAGAAGATGACCACCCCCACAAATATGCGATAATGAAAAAGAATGTATTCCACGCAAAAATCGGCCGATTACATTGTCTGAAAATTTATTTCCCCGCCCAACACCTCCCAAACCCGTCGCGTTACCCCCCCAGGGTTGTCACAATTAGATTCAGCGACATTCATAGTCTCGGAATTGATTCGAATCTCGGTTGTTTTTGCGGGATTTTATTTAACGTACCTCCACGCCACCCCTAAGCTTGCTCCCCTCACAGGGGTTAAATTATACACAAACAACATCGGTATAAATACTTTCAAAGTAATTAACCCCAGGAAATAATTATCGCAAATATCGACCGTTTAACATGTTTGAAATTTTACACCCCCGACCACTCCCGCTTCGGGGACTTAAACGGTCAAGTTTAATGTCATAATTAAACTCAGTGACAATCCTGACAGTTTCTGGTTTATTTTTATCTAATGCTACTTCCACGCCAACCCCTAAGGGTGCACCCTTTCGAGTCCGAAAGGGGTTGAAATTATACACAGAGAACATGTAGGGAAATTTTATTAATCTAATTCATCCCGAAATATATTTAATCGACGCAAAAAACAGCCGGTAACTCATCCCAACCCGGCCGATACCCGCGCGTTGTCCAGATTGTCATAAATAAGTTCAGGGACATCCATGACCTTCGATTTGACTCGAATCTCGGTTGTTTTCCCGTTATTTTCAAGGAAATCCCCTCCAGCCCTACCCCTATCATGCCTACAAACAACATCGGTAGAAATACTATCAACGTCAATGGTCCCGGCATTTATTTATTCCACGCTAATATCGATGATTTCACATGTTAGAAAATTTCCATCCCATCCACTCCCGCCCCTTGGGGCTAAACGGGCAATTTGGTGCTATAATTGAACTGGATGACATCCATAACTTTGGATTTGACTACAATCTCGGTTGTATTCGCGTTATTTTATTGCAGCGTTCCTCCACCCAACACCTAAAAGTGCTCTACTGATAATCCCGACCCGCTTCTGGGGGTGGTAGACGCGTCTCACCCTAACAGTCGGTAGAAACACTATTAATATCTGTGACCCCTAAAAATATTTATCCGACTGAAATATAGACTGTTTTAGAATGTTTAAATATATCAATCCCCGTCCACCCCCGCTTCTGGGGGTGGTAGACGCGTCTCACCACGACAGTGTTTGTTTCCTGGTCGCAAAGAACACGTGTACGAAAAAATTTGGTGAAATTTTCTCCAGCGGTGTAGATTTGTGTAACGAACATACAAATATACAAACATACAAATATACAAATATACAAACATACAAATATACAAACATACAAACATACAAACATACACTCATTTTTATATATAAGATTAAGTGTAATAATTATTTATATTAAGCCCTTTCGTTGTGGTAGAAAAGTGATTAATAATGGATTGATTTATATGGTTTAGAATTTTGAGAACAATTGTTCTAATAATGTAGATTACGTGGATAATATTTTCATTGAAGTTGTAGTAAACTAAATTATAAACTACGTTGGCATGTAGAGTTTTTGTTACATTTATTTGTCCGTGATTATTTGTTGCTTTATTTCTTCACAATAATACAACTTCAATTACGGAATAAATGTAAAATTATGTTTATAACAATTTATAATATAAAAACTTTTTAAAAGAGTACAAAAAGCAATGGTTCTGAAACACTTTTATTTTTGATTAAACGTCGTTATTAATGGAAACAACATAGGTTAAAATAGTATGAAAAACACCACCCTTAAATCTGCTACTTTCCCGTGGTGGAAAGTGTTGAATTTTTACTCATATCACATCGGTAGAAACAATATCAATCTAGTTTACCCATAAACACATAACATTTTGGCAGTTTTAGAATAATAGACAATTCTCACCCCCAGCCCTGAGCAAGCTCACCACTAATGTCTAAAGGGATTTATATTTTCAACAACATCCGTTGAAATAGTATTCACGTAATTCTCCTCCAAGAACGCGCAAGAACTGACTATTTATCTTCCCTTCCAACCCCCACCATTTCGGGTTAAATGGGCAATTAAAAATATTTATCCGGAGTAAACTCACTGACATCCATAACCTTCGATTTGACTCCAAACTCGGTTGTATTCGCGTTATTTTTCTGTAAAGCAACTCCACCCCAAACCCTAAGGGTGCCCTTTTCCCAGGGCGTAGGAGATGAATATTATATTCAGATAACATCGGTAGAAACACAATCAATATCTTTGACCCCGAAAATATTTATCCAAATCTAATACCTGCTGTTTTAGCATGTTTAAGTATTTCAACCCCCGTCCACCCCCGCTTCTGGGGTTGGTAGACGCGTCTCACCCCGACAGTGTTGTTTTCCTGGTCGCAAATAACCCGTGTACAAAATTTGGTGAAATTTGCTCCAGCGGTGTAGATTTGTACTCTCCACCCCAAACGCTAGGGGTGCTCTTTCCCGAGGGTGTAGAGGTTGAAAATTATATTCAGATATCATCAGTGGAAAGACTATAAATATCTTTGACCTCTACAAATATTTATCCGACTTAAATATCGTCTGTTTTAGCATGTTCAAATATTTCCACCCCCGTCCACCCCCGCTTCAGGGGGTGGTAGGCGCGTCTCACCCCGACAGTGTTGTTTTCCTGGTCGCAAAGAACCCGTGTACCAAATTTGGTGAAATTTGCTCCAGCGGTGTAGATTTGTATTCTCCCCCTCTAACGCTAGGGGTGCTCTTTCCCCAGGGTGTAGAGGTTGAAAATTATATTCAGATATCATTAGTGGAAAGACTATAAATATTTTTGACCTCTACAAATATTTATCCGACTGAAATATCGACTGTTTTAGCATGTTCAAATATTTCCACCCCCGTCCACCCCCGCTTCAGGGGGTGGTAGGCGCGTCTCACCCCGACAGTGTTGTTTTCCTGGTCGCAAAGAACCCGTGAACCAAATTTGGTGAAATTTGCTCCAGCGGTGTAGATTTGTATTCTCCCCCTCTAACGCTAGGGGTGCTCTTTCCCCAGGGTGTAGAGGTTGAAAATTATATTCAGATATCATTAGTGGAAAGACTATAAATATCTTTGACCTCCACAAATATTTATCCGACTGAAATATCGACTGTTTTAGCATGTTCAAATATTTCCACCCCGTCCACCCCCGCTTCAGGGGGTGGTAGGCGCGTCTCACTCCGACAGTGTTGTTTTCCTGGTCGCAAAGAACACGTGTACGAAATTTGGTGAAATTTGATCCACCGGTATAGATTTGTATTCTCCACCCTAAACCCTAAGGGTGCCCTTTTCCCAGGGTGTAGGGGATGAAAATTATATTCATAAAACATCGGTAGAAACACCATAAATATCTTGGTCCCCTAAAAATTATTATCCGACTAAAATATCGGCTGTTTTAGCATGTTTAAATATTTCAACCCCCGTGCATCCTCGCTTCTGGGGGTGGTAGACATGTCTCACCCCGACAGTGTTTGTTTCCTGGTCGTAAAGAACACGTGTACGAAATTTGGTGAAATTTGCTCTACCGGTGTAGATTTGTATAACGAACATACAAATATACATACAAACAAACATACAAACAAACATACAAACAAACATACAAACAAACAAACAAACATACATACACTCTCTTTTATTTATAAGATTGATATCACAGAATGAGTAAATATAATATTTATTTGTATTTGATAGTAACGGCTTTTAGACACACGTATGTATGACGTGTGAATCGTCGCAGTTTAAATGATAGAAATATTTCTGTAATCTGTAATTGTTTATGTTGCATATAAATCAAAACTATATTACTTCAAGGTGTATACAAACGTTGCCGTCGCCAGCAAATTACTGACGTATTGTCCACGTCTGCGCGTTGGAGGAATATAAATGACACCGTTTCAGCAGTTCGTGACCCAGCGCCTAGATGTGTCATCTAATAAAATTAATTTTGTATTCGAGAGGTCCATAGTCTCTTTCCTCCAACGACACAATCGGGCAGGTATTGTGGTGGAATGAATATATTCACTCAAATGTGTTTTAGAACGATCCGAAAGTAAATAATACAACTTGTATGCAAGCTGTTTTGTCTTAATATTCGGTCCTTATTTAATTTGTAACTTTTTCTTTTAGCATAGCCCTGAATTATGTTGCATGAGCTCAACATTAATAGTCAGTACTCCGACGTTCGTCGGCAGTGATTGACTACGGTGTTTAAACAGTTGCGTAAGGATATAAGAAGAGTGTGTACGCATTGTAGCATTAGCGAATTTAAATTTGACGAGGCTTATACATGATTTAACAGAAAGGAATGACAGCGAGGAGATTATAGCTGTTTACTTCGACCTATTACTGAAATAAATTCCCGAATGTAGGAGGGTCAAGCCAAAAATTACTATGCAATGCATGGTATATACCACTGTGATCAAAAAGTAAGGTGAAATTGTCATTTAAAACTCCAGGGTATTAGGAAGGCAGGTAATTTTTTTTCCCCTACGTTGGTAGGACTGTCTATAATATTTGCCAAGCGTCTGTTTGTTAAAAGGTTTAATTATCTCAGAGTTACACGTGTTTTTGTAAATAACCAAGTGAATTTTTCGATTTTTGCAATGGGTGATTTTGTTGATCAAAGAACTTGCATCAAATTTTGTTTGCGGAACGAATATTCTTGTCCGGACGTGTTAAAAATGTTGCGGAAGGCCTTTGGTGATCAAACTATGGCACAAAATAACGTTTATAAGTGGTACAACGAGTTCAAAGAGGGCCGAGAACGCGTTGAAGACGAACCGCGCTCTGGACGACCATCAACGTCTACCGACGAGGGCCACGCCCAAAAAATCAAAGATTTGGTGCTTGAAAATCGTCGATGGACAATTAGAGATCTCGCTGATAGTGTTGGAATATCATTTGGCTCAGCCCAAACCGTTTTGAAGAATGTTTTGTGTCTCAAACGCGTCATGTCTCGATTGGTGCCAAAATCGCTCAATTGTTTGGAGAAAAAGCGTCGCGTTGATGTGTGTGAAACTTTGCTGTCTGACTATCAGGACCACTCGAAATGCATCATTACTGGTGACGAGACTTGGATTTACGAATACGACCCACAAACCACCGACCAATCCAGCGAATATCGTGCAGAAGGTGAATCAAGACCGAAAATCAAGGTCATGTTGACAGTTTTCTTTGATTATCGTGGTGTGGTGCACTATGAATTCCTTCCGCCGGGCCAAACTGTCAACAAAGAATATTATTTGAGCGTTATGCGTCGTTTGCGTGAAGCTATTCGTCTGAAACGGCCAGAATCTTGGTTCCTTCATCACGAAAATGCACCATGTCATACTGCATTGGTTCTTGGCGACTCATATGGTTCCACAACCACCGTATTCGCCTGATTTGGCTCCGTGCGACTTCTGGCTATTCAGCAAACTCAAAAGGCCAATGCGGAGACCGCGGTTTTGACACGATTGAGGAGATAAAAACCGAATCGAAGAAGGCCTTGAAGGCTATACCGGAAAAAGACTAATCCGACTGTTTCGAGGACTGGAAAAAGCGTTGGAAAAAGTGCGTTTTATCGGACGGGGATTACTTTGAAGGGGATGAAATTGATTTGGAAGAATAAATAAAGAATTTATATTTTATAAACAAATTCACCTTACTTTTTGTTCACAGTGGTATGTCTACAAATATATCAACAATTTCAACCAATATTTCAGAGTGTAACATGCCTTGCTCTCACTTTCACTGAGCTGTATTGTCAACTCATATTTTTCCACTCTCCTCGAGATTATGCTGTTTACTTCCAGTCCCTGCCGTGTTCTTGACCAAATATCATTCCTCTTAGCCATTTTCGGTATCTTGAGCTCCATTTTAGAACTCTCTTTGTCCATCGTTCGTACACTCTCCAAGGAATGTGTTCTGCCCACTGCCATTTAAATCTTCTTATTTGTTCAACTACTTCAATAGGTCCATTCCTGAAGGGATCTCTTCCTTCTTTGCCCTGAAGGCATCTTGTGAAGTGGTCTCTGTCATATGTATTGGATTTTTACACGTTAGTCAAATACACGCTTCTTTAGTTTCACAATTTTGCATATTGTTATGAACAATTTTTTAAATGAGGTTTTATTTATTATAAACTAGCTGAGTGCCCGTGTACTTATTTATATAAACCCGAAAAATTATTTAATTCTATATTAATCTTTAGTCAAGAAGTTATTTAACCTAAACATAACTGTTCCTAGTTCCGTTCATACTTTCCACGGATAGTGCATTTAATATACATTGAAATGTATTGCATCACTACCAACAAACATACTTACGAATAGAATACTTAAATATACTCCTTCAGTATTGATATAATTTTTTTTCAGCCATTACGAAAGATTAAATTGATGAAATTGTTAGCTAGATACACAATGTAAACAAATAAACGTCATAATGCAGTCATTAATATGGCACGAAATTTAACTAACACTTTCCGCAAGGATCGTAAAGTATTTCGTATAGTTTTTTATTATCGTTCGAAGGAGTAGGATAAAATTATAGTTTTTATTTAATCAAAATATTTATGCTTTATTTCATTACGGAAATAGGAACTATTTACTCTGTTCGTTGCGTAGTAACGTCTTTCTCTCTCTCTCTCTCTCTGTCCCGTGACGTCACGGTCTCTTAGCGCGCAGTAACTTAACACAAAATGATCACGTTTTTTAATTATAGTTCTTTCCACATTTATGCTAGAGATTACTCACCCCCACAGTACAGTTTCTCGTGTTTTGAATAGTATGTGTATCAATTTTTCTTACAATCTATCCACGCGTTATAATTTGTATAGAAATTAACGTAAATACATACATAGAAATATACATTCTTTTTTATTATGTAGATAAATATATATGTACTTTTAACCTGAGAGATTTGAAATGTAATACAAAAAAAATAATACAAAATTTTGCTTGTACAATTTAAAACATATATCATGGACCTTTTTCTCAGGGTCGGTTTTGGTGGGGAGATTATGGCAAAATTACATTTATATATATACAAAAATTTCGGCCGTTCGTGACGGGCACTCGTCAGCTTCTGTTCAGTCCTCAGGACTGCCAAACAGATGTGTGAAAGTAACCGTCATAAATTTAAAGACCGAACCTTCGCAACAAAAGGCCGGCCACTGTCACTCACATCTCTGCAACCCCCAGATTTTGAGTTTTCCAAGACGTTTCGAATCTTTGACAATTAAATTTAATTTTTCATATGATGGCTGAGGCATTCATATTTTGCCTCATTACAATTTGTATACATTGTAATACCCAGTTAAGAAGGACAAAAATTTTGTTCTTATTTCATCAGATTTGTTTACCAACTCAGACTGGGGATTCTTGAGTGGTTTGTATATATAAAAATATAATAATAAAATGATGGATAAGCGGCTCTTAGAGAAGGGAACTGTAATTGGACGTTTAGCGGCTCTTAGAGCTAATGGTTTTGACAGACATCGGGACGAAACCCTAAAGGCATAATGACAGACGTTTTGTGGACATCCAATTATATTAAAAGGAAATGTTTATTTTAATTGTATTGAGTGGCTCTCGGAGCGTGAGAAAGCCAACAGTTGGTGTTTGTTTGGCGAACGTGGAAACTCAAAAACTGTGGAAAAAAGGGAATATTCTGGAGAGGGGGAAGCAGATAAAGGTTAGTTGGACTGGAGACCTCAAAGGAGATGGACGTGGAGTCGGGTGCCAGAATCTGAACGAGAAAGACATAGGAGTTGAAATGTAGACCGCAAAGGAGGAGGGCGTGGAGGCGGTGATAAATATTCGGTCAAATTGAATGGTGGCCGTGACTAAAAATAAAATAAACATTTTAGTCCATGCAAGCAGTCAGGAGTCGGGATATCAAAAAAGTGAACGTGTCTGTGAAGTGTGTGAAAGTCTGTGCACAGAAGGGCATTGTAGAGTAAAGAGCATTCCTGAAAACCCCAAATAAAATTGTAAGTAGACATTTAGTAATAAATTCTGTAAATTGTTAAATAAGGGTAATGAGTCAGATTTCGTTTTCATTTTATTTAATTGCATTGTTTAAATTGTAAATTTTAGTTTTCCGTTTCCTTATCAACCCAGTAAATACCCTGGGGTACAGAGTCTGATTCATAAAATGTAACTGGATTATTAGTGTAATTTAATTGTTGAGGTAAAAGGATATAAAAAATATACAGAGATTTTCTTGAGTTGTAGTCTATATTAATAAAATTGTTTTGTTTATAAAATTTAATAACTTATTTACAAATTAATTAATTTTTAAGTTTCAAAATAAAATTAAAAAAATAATTACCAACAAGAGGGGTATTATAACATATTTCACATATTCACAATATGTCATTATTCTTGATGCTCTCGAACCCAATATGTAATCTTTCTGTTGATTCACTGACATTTGGGGGGGGGGGGTGATTCATTGAACGTCATCCTCATTTCTTCCAAACTAATATTAAGCCCTGCCAGAGAACAATCTCACCTGCCGATCCATCACATTTTAGCTTCTCTTGTCAACACAAACAATTTCTGGACTGTTGTTACGAACAATTTGGGTGATATTGATCTGTTTAGTCGTCAGTCCTCCGAATGGTTTGTAGAAATATTGGAGAAACTTTCCTTTTCCTCTGAAATACTGGTTACATTCCGCCAGTTTGATGAGATGAACCCGACGCCGTGTTTGAAAGGATACGACAGTCCGTGGGTCCGGTGAAAAGTTACACGTGTACAATCAATCTGAACATTTGTTTGTATTTCTAAGTTGTTGTCATTTTCAAAATTTGCTAATAACGTGATAACAAAGACGTATGATCCAATTTGTTTTTTGTTTCTTTTGGCGTGAGAAAAGCGCCACCAAAGTTTGGTAAGAGTATTCTTTTTTAAGGTGTAGACAGGCAATGTATAGGGTAATCCACATAGTGGAAGGGGGGATGCGGAAAGGTAGAGCAAGGTAGCCAAGGGTTAACTAGGGCCCCCGGGTTATGGTTTAAGGATCCTACCCGGCAATTCGCCTCAAAGTGATGCAGGGAAATTCCTAGAAAAACCTGCATCAGGTAGGTTGGGCATTTGGTGCTTGTCCCACGCCCTTCCGATGGCGGGAGAGGGGTTTGCTGTGGACGCAGCTTTTCCCTCGCCGTGCCTTGACTAGTTTAGGAGGCAGCTGGCCGACTATTCCAATATGAACAGACCGTATGCCCAAGGTCTGCGACCTCGGAACATACACCTCTCAAAACAGGCCGAGGTGCCTCGGTTTGTGGGAACCGTAGTTCAAAAATGGAGAAAGGGAAAGGCATCCCAAAAGCTTTATATATATGAGAATTTGTCGACTAACAATAAGCAACGTGCCTGAGGAGACTCCTCGTGTTTCGATGGCAGATCAAAGGAAAGGCCCTGATAATCTTTTCGGAAATGATTGCTGGGAACACGTTTCTCTACTTTTGTTCAGCCGTTGGACCCCTCGTTTACAATGTAAATCCATGTTCATTTTGTAATTTCTGAAATATAGTTGTTCTAAAATAAAAGACCGCCACAATGAGTGTGTATTTGTGAGAACGTTTAGGCTTACGAGAGGCTGTGTTCATGAGACTGCATTCTGTAAGAATATCCGTTTTATATTCAGAACAACTGTTCGAAGTACAAATTTAGAACTTTACGTCTAGGCGTAAAAGATTACTTTCGTACTAGAATCGTGTGTTGTGTTGCCTGAGCTTTATTTTAAAAAAATTAACAATTATACATTCCAGGTAATTAATTACACAACGTTTTAGTGAACATAGTGTCCCAAAAAATGTTTCTAGAACTGTTTGATATTTATAGTTTACTCTTTTCGAGGCGCTAATCTTTGTTTTTGAAAAAAACAACAACTTCAGAATGAAATTATAATGTTTCATACAGCTGAATAAAAGGGTTGTTGGCATCATTATAGTCTATTTTGAAGCTGCGTCTATATTTTCCTACATTTAAACTTCGCTATCCAATTTTGAGCGATTACCTGTATCGTTTAACTAGTTTAGTAAATTTTTCGTTTCGGATGCTGCTATGGATTTTGTATTTAGAACTTTTCCCGGTGTGTAATGAATGTATGGATCCCTGCGCGTAGAGGAATACCTGGAAACCTCAGGGCCGACCAGTTGGCCAAAGTAGCATCCAGAACGAATTGCCGTACAACAGCAAGGAAACGTGGAACTCCTGTAAAGAAAAACCCGAAGACAGGTGGAACGGAAAAAAGAGAAGGAAGAACAACGGAATAATTCACAGTACACTACAAAGACATGACAATTGCCAAAGCAAACAGGTGATGTTATGTAGAGTGAGAAACCTTCTGTCAGTTTATACTCATGCGTACCTTTTTTTTCCAGATCTATCCAACCAACCTGGGAAGAATGCAGTTAACCACTAACTATTCCCCATATACTCTTTTTTTCCAGATCTATCCAACCAACCAGGGAAGAATGCAGTCAACCACTAACTATTCCCCATATACTCTTTTTTTCCTGATCTATCCAACCAACCTGGGAAGAATGCAGTCAACCACTAACTATTCCCCATATACTCTTTTTTCCAGATCTATCCAACCAACCTGGGAAGAATGCAGTCAACCACTAACTATTCCCCATATACTCTTTTTTTCCAGATCTATCCAACCAACCTGGGAAGAATGCAGTCAACCACTAACTATTCCCCATATACTCTTTTTTTCCTGATCTATCCAACCAACCAGGGAAGAATGCAGTCAACCACTAACTATTCCCCATATACTCTTTTTTTCCAGATCTATCCAACCAACCTGGGAAGAATGCAGTCAACCACTAACTATTCCCCATATACTCTTTTTTTCCAGATCTATCCAACCAACCAGGGAAGAATGCAGTCAACCACTAACTATTCCCCATATACTCTTTTTTTCCAGATCTATCCAACCAACCTGGGAAGAATGCAGTCAACCACTAACTATTCCCCATATACTCTTTTTTTCCAGATCTATCCAACCAACCAGGGAAGAATGCAGTCAACCACTAACTATTCCCCATATACTCTTTTTTTCCTGATCTATCCAACCAACCAGGGAAGAATGCAGTCAACCACTAACTATTCCCCATATACTCTTTTTTTCCTGATCTATCCAACCAACCAGGGAAGAATGCAGTCAACCACTAACTATTCCCCATATACTCTTCTGTCGCAGCAGATACAACAACATCAGAAGAGCTACAATCGCAAATCTCTGTATTTCAACGACAGCTGCCTTGGACCTCATCAAATTGACGGAGGAAGCAAACCTAAGTGAAAAAATATAGAAACCCAATAGGTAATTATGTTAAGAATATGTATAATAACGTTATGTAAACGATTGTAAATAACATACAGGTCACCAGTGACCACGATGTCGAAGTGGCCATTATAAACCTCGATTAAAAAAAAATGAATGTATGTCCTCCAACGAACGCATCGGCTTTTCAGCCGAAACATTGGGCTCGACGATGTTATTACTAAATAATTAATTTGATTTTATCTTGAGAAATTTCTTCGTGGACAATTTTCAGGTTTTTGTAATTAGTATATCGAAGAAAACTAGATCCATCCTAGGCTGCAACCAACCTTGAGCAAGTTTTGCTTGTAGTCTATTCCGACTAAATAAATAAATTTAATAACGCATTGCCTTTTATATTGATAAATTCCAGACTTAAAAAGAAGAAATGATTACAGATATCTTCCGCAGACTTCTAAATATCTTTTCTCAAAATTTCTGCGTCTTCAAGAATACTAGAACCTGTCTTTCTGAAGGATGAATTTTCACCTTCAGAAATTATATCACCCCACCCCGAATTCGACCAGTCTGGTACGTGGACGAATCATTAAAAGTTCCCATTCGTCGTTGGGGACTATTTGTGGGAACAGGAATTAATGGTTTTGAAGGAATTATTTAATATATTAATATTATATAAATATTAAAATGAAAAAATTTACGTCTGACTGAAAATAATGAATAAGAAAGACAGCCAATACAGTGTGGTATTTACCACACAACGTTTCTGGGATCCTTGTGCCTTTCGTCAGGTGCGAAGAAGAGCCTAGAGCGACACAACTGCACTGGTCAGTTGACAACACTCAAAAGCGACGAAAACGTAACGAAAATGGGAGAGCCGAAGGGTTGGCGTAACAATAAGGGAGCAACGACAATGGGAAAACAGAAGGTTTAGTGTAATATTAAGGGATCATATTAATCATTGAGTTTAATAGTGTCTGTTTGTGCATTAATATCTGTGATGTTGGAATTAATGTGAAGCATCTCTGAAATGAGTCTGGAATTGTACCTGGTGTCAATGTCTAAAATCTTAGCATTTTGCCAATCAAATGTATGTTTAGAACTGTTTATATGTTTGAATATTACAGATTGTTTGATACGTGTATTAGGGGAACGTTTTGTTTGCCCTATGTAGCAGGAATTCCTGCTATTGTCGTTGCGCTTTCGTCGCTTTTGAGTGTTGTCAACTGACCAGTGGCAGTTGTGTTTCTCTCGGCTCTTCTTAGCACCTGACGAAAGGTACAAGGATCCCAGAACGTTGTGTGGATTTATATTACTCTTTTTTGTCTGTATTGACTATCTTACTTATTCATTAGCTATTAATATTATCAAACTTTTTGTTAGTCTTAAAGTTAACATTTAGGATAATAATCATTATCCAGATGTGATCCATCGCTCAAAAAACTGGACTTAGAATTCGCTGGTACGTTTCTCTTTCAATTGGACTGTCGTGGCAGTTTTGTTGTTGTAAACATGGCTCTTTTTTACATTGCTAGATGAACTTTCATGCAAATATTTTGCTAACGAGAGCAAAAGTTTCGTTAGAAGTGTGGCACGTCGAAAAAGTTGCATTTGCAAAACGCTTCAAAATGATATCGACGAAAACACGATGTAAATTCAGATATTTAAGTTTCATTTCCTGCACTAATTGAATCATGTAAGGATGGAATTTAAGGTATTTTTTTTAAAAAAAAAACACGCAAAGGTGTTCCAGACATTGAAAGGTCTTGCGCGCTGATGATCCTGGATCACTGCATCTTCGGTTCTTGTTAACTTCTGATTGAGGGTGGAAAAAAATAGTCTCGAGTTTTATGGTCTGCGACCTAAATGCCCGTTTACTGGTTTAAGTCGTGCGGTACGAACTCTGCGCAAAATAAACTGTAATGTGAGTGCATGAAGCACCAATTACAGTATTTTACGGACTATAAGACGCATTTAATTTTTAAGCAATTTTTTTAAAAAAACATTTTTACCGTATTTATTGGTAGACCAGCTGGGTGTCCGATGTTGCCCGTGTACTTATTTATATAAACCCGAAAATTATTTAATTCTATATTAATCTTTAGTCAAGAAGTTATTTAACCTAAATATAACTTTTCCTAGTTCCGTACATACTTTCCACGGATAGTGCATTAATTTAAAGGCTTTAACATACATTGAATTTTATTGCATCAATACCAACAAACATACTTACGAATAGGATACTTAAATATACTCCTTCAGTATTGCAGGATATAATTTTTTTTCGAGCCATTGCGAAAGATTAAATTCATGAAATTGTTAACTTGATTCACAATGTAAACAAATAAACGCCATATAGGATCCATTAATATGGCACGAAAATGAACTTACATTTTCCGCAAGGATCGTAAAGTATTTCGTATTCTTTTTTATTATCATTCGATAGAGTATTAATTGGATAAAATTATACTTTTTATTCAATGAAAATATTTCTGCTTCATTTCATTACGGAAAAAGGAACTATTTCCTTCTGTTCGTCGCTTAGTAACGTCTCTCTCTCTCTCTCTCTCTCTCTCTCGCGTGACGTCATGGTCTCTTGGTGCCCAGTAATTTAACACTTAATGTTCACATTTTTTAATTATAATTCTTTCCACATTTATGCTACGGGTTTCTCACCCACACAGTACCGTTTCTCGATTTTTGTAGAATATGTGTACGAATTTTTGTTGCAATCTGTCCACGCGTCTAAATCTGTATAAAAAAATCACGTAAATACAAACAAACATACAAATATACATCCTTTTTTTTATATATTAATTGCATAACCAGAATCCCTGAAAATCGTCACCTGAACTTCTTTTTTCGCTTCATCGTCATCGTTGTCCTCTTTATATATAAGACGGTCTACACTGCCGTTATGTCGGAATTCTTGAAAGATTTAACAAAAATATCTTCTCTCACTCTAGACCACGACTGTTTTATCCATCGACACACTTGTTGGATTGTAGGTCGTGAACTCATGTTGGGTTTCATCCGTCATCGATTAGTTCCATTCCTCTCTCATATACACTTCAAATGGTTTATCTATCGAGACATCAAGAGGCTGCAATTGTGAAGTCTTACCGGAATAACAGCAAGCTCTGTATAATTTCTCTTTCACAGATTTTTTTCAAATGACTACTAAACTAATCTAGCACAAGAGAACTCTTCTTTAATACAGCACCTTTCCTTCTCTCCCCCACTCTGTTAATCCGTGATTTCATATCAGCCTCGTCCATCCAACCCTTCGGCCAGTTGAATCGAATGTTAGGTTTCTCGCTACATCAAATATATGGCCACTTTTAAGTCTGGCGGGAATTTTAAATCAACACCGGACATTTTTATATTATTTTCGAGTATAAGACGCACCTGAATTTTGACGCAATTTTTTTTGAAGAAAAAACTGTGACTTACAGTCCGTAAAATACGGTACGTAGAATGTTTCATGCAGAACTCCTGCCGCGCTCCCGTGGAACGACCCATCGTGACTGAATTTCAATTAAAATGAAAAATTTACGTCTGACTGAAAATAATTAATAAGAAAGACAGCCAATTCAGACAAAAAAGTGATAATATAAATACCACACAACGTTTCTGGGATCCTTGTGCCTTTCGTCAGGTGCGAAGAAGAGCCTAGAGCGACACAACTGCACTTGTCAGTTGACAAATCTACATGTTATCACCACTATGGATATATAGTTTTACAAGCAATGAAGGTTTATCTTTATGGCCCACCCTGTTCAATATCTCAAAGTACGCAAATGTTCTCACATCCACCTTATGACCGTACGTCTAAGTAGGGATAGTGATTGGTTTTAACACGAGCCGATGTTAAATAAACGCATAATCTGGTCTGATGAGTTAGCCGTAGAAACGTTGTGCGTTTATTCAATACGAACTGTTTATTAAAAATATTCACCGAAAACATCCTTATTCACTATATATATTAGTTTAAGAAAGTAGAATTAAAAAGTTGATTAGTCGTTACTCGTTATTTTTGATGAGGTTTTGTTTATCTCCTATCTTATTTAACATGTTCACAAAATGGCTGGCAAAATAAGCTTTAGAAGGAAATGGAGATTTCTGGAGCAGGGGAACAAAAATATGAGTGTTGTTGACAGAGGAAAGAGGTCCAATTCAAGATATGATGAATAGACTTGTGCAAAGAGGAAGAAAGTACGGTATGAAGATAAATATTTGACAAATCAAAGGTTATGATAATGTCACGGAGCAAAGTGCCTCTTAAAATCACAGTAGACAACCATTAAATACAACCTGACTGATAACGCTTATATCACCGAATAAATCTGGTCAAGGAGGAAATCTAACTGGACGGGACTTTCTTTTCACGAATAAATATGATAAATTGTTACGAAACTGGAAAGAGGACTCAGAAACTTTTTAGAAGAAACTATTAAATTTTAAAAGAGGACTCTCAAGATACGTTTCAATGGTGAGCTAAATTTTTAGACCAATTCTTGGACAATTAGATGTTGATGAAGAAGAAATGCAAGTCAAAGAGAGGACGGAGTAGTATTTTAAAGGTATTAGGAAATTATTGTTGGCGTAAAAGAATTTAATTTAGCTTAATTTCACATTTTAATTTGATTGTAATTGAAGTTATGATAATATATTTAATTAAAATTAAAACGCAGAAACTAACCGAACTGTGTTGTGAAATACGTTAGTCTACCTCCATATATGAGTTTTACTTTTAAATAATCCCCACTGATTGAAATTATACCAAATAATTTTATCTACTAACAGTTGTTACCTTGAATATTTTATTTTTCATTTTTTAATACTAACCGATATTTCTTCTCAATATTAAGTGGAAGAAAACATTACAGAGGAAGTTGTAAGCCTTTATTTCGACACTCTTTGAATACTAACACATACATTTTTAGAAATTTGTTAGCAACGGTGAACTAGGGTGATCTAGAAACTGTATGATCCTGAGAAGTGATAAACATGGGCTCTCACTTTATTAAAGAAATATGCACTGTTCCTCCAGCCATTAAGAATATTAGTTGCTGTAGGAATCGTGTAACTCCGCTTATTTTTCGTTCGATGAATTCACAAATCGCTCGTAACCTAATGCTTATTAGTTCCCTTGCAGGTACGTTATAATATGTTTGAAATTGATAAAATAGTTTGTAAAGAGTTCCTTGGGAAATATTTAATTGATTAATATTTCACATTCCTCAGCCCACACGTTGAGCGCCATTTATGCAATAACACTGTTTCTTGGGGCGTCATTTATTTTAAACTATTAAAGTCTTTGTTTAATTAATATATGTAATACTTAATTAACAATTAAAACATGTAGGTACAAAATACAAATTTACTTGTACAATTTTAAAACCAAACATTTCTCTCAGGTTAAATTATCGAGGGCAAAAGTTAAATTAAATTTTGTGGTATATGAACAAATTTTTTTGTAACCTAAACTTGATCTAATTTTCTCTTATCCTTCATTATCCAAATGTAGTTGTGGAAATCCCGTTTTTAATCTTCCGAACACCATTTGTGCTGTAAACGTTGTCGCTGTCTGGGTTTGTTCTCGGTGATCGTGTGCCTACACTTTCCACTTTGACTTCTTAAAATCATTTCACTCTTTATTAATAAAAAAAACCCCACTATACTCTGCTTTTATTAATGTTAACACTACACTTTCTTATCTCCTCGTCGTATTAAATGGTTTAACTTCAACAATAGTTCTTAACAAATCACGTTTGTCTTCAAGCCCACACCGACCTCCATGCACTGTCCAAGAGCTCAGTAATTCACGGTAAAATCAATCAGTTCTGCCAATTATTTAATATTTTATCATGTTTTTCTCATCACAAGTTGCTGTAATTCCTCCTGACACTTGACACTTCTCAAAGATTGAAGCCTTTCCCGGTGTAATTGTTCGATAAACAGTTCTCGGTACTCACTCGGGTGTAGCATATTTAAACGCGACGTTTCGACGACTAAAATCTCTGTCGTCATCTTCTAGGCGATGATAACAGAGATTTTAGTCGTCGAAACGTCGCGTTTAAATATGCTACACCCGAGTTAATACCGAGAACCGTTTATCGAACTAAACACTTCTTCTTTTTTATGTTATTCTACAGTAATCATTTTCAATAATGTATTGGACTATATAATGGTAATTTTGATTTGTCCAATTTCCTCAGTCGTGGACTGCAGGAATAAATAAATAAATTTAAATCCTGAAGGGGAAACTTAAATCTTAGAATTCGAAGGAACCTCGCAGCAATGTTGGTTTCATAATATACGAATATGTTGTCCATGTTGTAATTTTTAATTCAGATAGTTTTTATTTCGGGAATGTTTATTCCGTTGAAAATTTCTTCTCTTTCCGTCAAACCGAATTTTGGTTTAAACTTCTTTCATGTTGATTTTCTTTCTGCCGTTTCCTCTTCTGTATTGATTTTCAGTTGTTATCTGTTTCCCCTACACAGAAAATAAACTACCCCATTAATTATTCCAAAAATGTTGAAAAAAGTTGACCAATACCTTCTTAGCTTATGTTACTCTATTTTTTTTGTCTACTTTTCTGCTGTTTTCCTTGGAAATCTGTTTCACTAAGCAGCAAATGTGTATATCCACCGCATAGAAGCCATTTTTAGATACATACTTGTTTAGTGTTTATCCTGTAGCTTCTAACCAGAACTTTGACGCGAATACGGCTTTAAATCTGCTCCTGTACTTGGAGCATTGCGATTATAACAAAATGAGGGAATACAGTTTCGTGTTGCGATTCAAAAACTATTTGTATACAAAATCGAAATGTAACCCCAAGATGAATCAAATATTTTATTTCACCTGGTAGGTGTTGTGATGTCACGTGCGGGACGGTGCCATTTAGTGATCATTGTTGCTGTTTCAGTTAAACTTCGATGCTCGTTATGGTCTCATTGGATAGCTCTGATCTCGTATAACTGTTCTAACCAAAATGTTTAATGCTGAAAATAAATTATGTTCAGCACAATGTTGGAAATTCATAAACCGTATGAGAACAATCCAGTGATGCTACGTTTTGTTGTTTGGTGCGTCATTCACGCATGTCAATGATGGTGCCACAGGCAGTGTTGTATATAATAATAATTCATGAAAAAGTTAATGTGAAAACATCACAATATATATCTTTGTATATTTGATTTGATTTATTTTATTACATTAGTCCTCGTATGAGGAAATACGTCAATATATAAAATTGCAATATTATAATTGGATGCTACAATTATAAATAATTAGAATTTAATATAAAAATACTAAAATCCGGGAACACAAATTTCCCTGTCCAACATAAGTAACATAACTATATATTAATAAAAACAAAAATAATTTTTCTTTAACTATACTAAGGGTATAATATAATATTTTCAGTTCTAATAAAATAATTCAGTACGTACTAGTAAATAATTAATCACTCGAGAATTAACTATCATAAAATATAGAATTACACACCACACACTGTTCATTTCCGATCTACATTTATTCCCGTTATCAATGACAAAAAAAAATAATGGTTGAATAGATTTACGTACGCGTAACACCTGGAACATTTTCAAGCCTAACTTTGCCAGGATTCCTTTCTTTATTTATTTTAACATTATTATTTTGCCGACGGTTTCTTTAGTCACTATTTTCACTCTTAGTTAACAAGTTAAAAGGTTTAGTTAATAATCTTTTTTTAAAAAAAACTTTATTTAGCAGGGTCTGCAAGTAAAATGCAATTCACTGCTATGACATAATAAGAAATCATATGACTAAGAGTATTTGGAGAGAGGGTTATGTTAAATATATTTTCATACCTCTGGCTGATTACATTGGGTTCAGGTTTTTACAGGTTGACAATTATTTGTGGACAAGTCTTGTGGTTATTTTTCGTTTGAGTCTTTTATTATGCCCTCAGTTTACTATCTTCTAACTCAGAATATGAATGTGGCTCTAGTATCGTTATAATGGAGGGGTTTGTTATTGTTCACAAAGTTAACAATAAGTGAACACAGTACGAAACCTTTCCCTGATATAATATGTGTGTGTAAACTGATGTACATTATATGTTTATAATTGAGTACCTAATTCCAAATGCAATAAATATGGAGAAAAAGTACACAATATTAAATGCAGAAACGTATGAAACATTGAACAATTAATATGTACGTGAAAGTATTGTATGACTAACTTTTTTTAAGTATGCAATTAGAAAATTGGTAACGTGCCAGAAAAATTATCACGCGTGCCATAGGTTCGCCACCAGTGTTCTAGTAGATACGTGGTAGCTTTGCCGAGAGTACCGTAGACACGAGTCCGCAACGTCTCGCCCGGGTTGCACTTGTTGAGCAGGTCACGTGCCCACCGACGCGGCTGCGATTGGCCGACCTGCTGCCCCCCCTCCTCAGCCGCTCCCCCCCCCCCCGCCCCCGCAGCCGGCAAAGCCAAGCCGAGGGCCGTGTTGGTAAACTCAACGCGGCGGATGTCGGAGCGCACGTGTGAATTGTGATGGAGGACTTGACGTTCTCGGAGTGGAGTGACTTCCTCGGCGGCAACCGCTGGCTGTCGGTCTACGGCCTCCGGCAGCCATCCGACGAAGACGACGACGAGGTCGACGGCGACGCCGACGGCGACTACGACGCCGAGGGCAGCGGGTTCGCCTCAGGTGAGTCCACGTCAGCGACCTTGGCTTTCCCGGCTTTGTTCCGATGTCGCACCTCCTCCTCGGCGTGCTTTGGACGCCCGCGTAACGGGAAAACTCCGTTCCGCGTCCGGAGGGAGGTCACCGACTTTACCCCCCTACAGCCTTCCGCGGCCGGCCCGAGGTACATCTCCTTTCATTTGCAATTACCTTTCCTTTCGTTGCTTCGACCTTACGGACTGCGATTCGAGAATACATGATGCTGCGTGTTGTCGGACACTACGAAGACGTGTTTTCACCTCGTGACTTGTGCGTTTTACAGAAAATTATGAATTATTTGCGGTAATACCGCGGTCGACATTTCTCTAGTGTTTTGGATAGCGAAAGTGAAGTGCCTTTTTGCGGATTTTCACTCGAGAACTACGAGTTTGGACTCCCTTACACCTGGTTCCGAGTCGTGGGTGTAGTGTACCGTCGTGACCGACGTCGACGAAGAGTTGTTTCAGCGTCAGGAGCCACTGGGAGCACAACTGATTCAATTAAAAAAAAAGAATTGTTGTTTAAAAGAAAGTAAATTTTTGAACGAGTGTAAACCCTCAAGTCTACCGTAATAAAGTCGCGTGTCTCCTCTTGCCGACAAGGTTCCGTTCTTCTCTACCGCGTGACGTAGGCCGCAGGCTCTCTCCACTTCCAAACGAACCCTTCCGTCACGACCTACCGTCACGAAACTACGAACGCACAATTCTCTAAGAAGGAAACTTAACAACGTCGTGAACGTTTCGGGAGAGTTCCCGGTTTCTGATTGTCACGTTGCAACAAAGTTTCACGAGACAGTTCATATACACGCCTTGGTATTCTATAAGTTTATGAATTAAATGATCGGGTTGAAATAGCAGACATTTAAAATTATTTTATTTTGAATGAAGTCTGCTCAGGCTTCTAACCTAGTAATTTATTCCATTGCAATATTCTATTGCTAGAAGACGATGGCACTGAACGTCGTCGAAACGACGCGAATACAATTGTTTACTCGGTTAGAAACCCGAGAAGACTTTATTCGATCTCTACACCGAGAAAGACTATATTTTATTTTATTAATTAAATTACGACATGTTACGGTCCGCATGTCGACCCTCTTCAGGTATAGATAACAGAGTAACAGTAAATACATAGATATAAACATTATAAAGATATTATTGTGGGCAAAAGAAGAAATAAACGATACAGAATAAATGGAAAGTAAACAAACGTATTGCAAAGTCACTTAAAATATGCAGTTGTAAATATTTAGTATTATTTATTTATGTATTTACTGTATTTGCCTGAAGAGGGTCCACATGAGGACCGAAACATGTCGTAATTTAATTTAATTAATAAAACAAAAATATTTTTAAATGTTTGTTGCTAGTGACTGTTTCATCATCGAATTTATTTACACAGGCTTTAACTTGATATATTTAAAATTTGAAATTAAAACTCTTCCGATTCTCACTACACATTATTGATACGACGACGGATTTTAGATACAAATTCTATTACGTTGAATGTGATGGTACTCGACAGTAACTGGGTTACAACAATTTGTTCCTTTGAACAGTGAAAAACTCTCCAACATAACGTAACGCTATAAAATAAAAAATAAAGTGTCAGTAGAAGGTCATTAACTGATTTATTTCTCCAACATTTCCTTTCCGTTGGTTACACCGGCCTATTCAGATAAAATATAGAACCTTATACGCATAAATTGTCTTACTTTCTTTCCATTGATTAAGTTCATCAGATTTCCGGCATCAGAATTTCCCTTTTCGCGCTCCAAAATATTAAATATTGCCTGTGTCGCTTGCGCTATATCAGAGTCGCTACGTCACTATCACAAAACACGAGAACGCGGGAAAGTTTGTCTGCATTACGGCTAGTAAAAGAAGGCGCCGTATTTCTTTAATGGTAGCAGTAACTTTTTGAAATGCCAAATCTTCCGAATCCCCACCGTACATTTTTCACATTCCTACGACGGCGAGACGTAAACAATTCGGCGCTCTTCGCGTGAAATGACTAACTCGTGTCCCAAGAACATTCTAACTACAACGATAAACTTCCACGTACTGGCGAATAATATTTCCCGGTACCTTTTTATCAGTCTAGGCTACATTCGAAACTGATCCTTTCTGGGATTGATTCCTGTGTTCTAAATTTCATTTGGGAAACCGGCTTAATATAGCCTTCTATATTTTTGGTGTTCCTTGTGTCTGAATTGGGGACGACCGAGTTTTAACAATCACAAGTGGCACTCACTTATTTTCATCCTCATAACCAGGCCGTTGCCCTCTCGTACCCCGTGATGCCGAATAGCCGGGACACTAATTCCTGTTCCTTTCTCCAGCTCACCAGCCTTTTAATGTTAACATTCGGACACAGAACGCCGACTCTGGACTGAGCTGAACCCAGTAGGTCCACGTCTTCAAGGGTTGCGTAGTCTCGTGTCTATGAAATCCTTAAAGACGCCGGTTCTGTCACTCCTTCAACTCTTTGAATAATCTATCATTATTCCATCATTTTCTTCTCAAAATCAGACAATGGAACACACCATTAATATTAAAGTCACTATTCTTATTAAGTTCGATAGCCTTAAATACAACGTGTAACCTGTGCGGTTGGGGGAAAAAAAATTCATGAATATATTTATTTCTCGTGGGACTTTGAATCATCGCTCCGTCTCCTCTACGTTGATTGGGTTTGGTACTTCAGCCAATTAATACAAAAGTCGTGTATGATTTTCCGTTTCCCCTATATAAATCTGTCGTGGTTTTATAACATCGAACCTTCCAATATCTCCACCAACTAGGAAACGGAACTGGGAAATCCGTTTACTTCGCGGTCGCCATGGGAAAATTGAAATCGTGTTCTCAAGTTACCAATCGCTCGGGATTAACAGGTTGTTGCTTCTGGTTTAACGCGACATGTTACTCACCGACTAATTAGCCGGCGTTCGATTGGTTTTCTGGACTCGAATACCCGTACCACCGTTCCCATTCATTGCTTTAATGACGTCATTACCTCACGGCCTATTATGGATTATAACTAAAATACAATGTTTTATTGGGGTCGATTTCGTTTAAAGCTATTTAGATGCGTGGTGGATCATTTTACCGCCACGAATATATTAATGTGAAGGAATCGTTATTATATATAGATATTCAGGGAGAAAAATCACTCAGCCTGGTATATGAGTAAACCTTAGGTTTTTTTAACAACTTAAAATCCCAAAATTAGGTTGTAAATGACCTATTTAATTTTTTTTAAGAATAAACGAGACTGTGTGTGGTTTAGAAAATTAATCTGTTAACAGACTTTAGCAATATGTAGATTAATATTAATAAAGACAGCCAAATACAGACAAAATAAGTGATAATATAAATACCTCACAACGTTTCTGAGATCCTTGTCCCTTTCTTCAGGCGCTAAGAAGAGTCTAGAGCGATACAAATGCGATCGTCAGTTGACAAAACTCAAAACGTATATATTATGTCTTTTCTCAATTATGTTTTGCTCACTTTCGGCTTTAATATTTATTCTGGTTTCAAAACTTGGTTAAAACTTGTGAACATTAAAGGCTTTTGAGTTTTATCAACTGAAGAGTGCAGTTGTGTCGCTCTAGGCTACTCTTAGAACCTGATAAAAGGCTCCAAGAAACGTTGTGTGTAATTTATATTATCACTTATTTTGCCTATATTTGGGTATCTTTATTATTATTATTATTATTAATTTATAGTCAGACGTAAATTTATTTCAATTCAATATGGAGATTATATAGGATAACATATGACCACGAAAATTCACGTAAATGTACCATCGTGATGCATCACTGGTCACGGTTATGATTTATAATTTACTGTCCAATAAAACATATTCTTCTCAAAAAACTCAAATTGTCCTTTCTCTTTGCTTAGTCAGATAATCTTACATAGTTCCATCTCTAGTATCGCAAGTTACCTTATAAAAGCTGGTAGTTTTCTGCTACCTCACGTGTTTGAACAGGTGCAACGGCTATGAGTCTACGCTTGTTCAAGATCATCTGAGAAAATCAGCAACCCATACTCGCTTTGTAATGCTCTGCTTTCATGGCTGAGATTTCACAGACGGTCTTCTTTTGCGAATTGAAATTTCTTTTCTGCTTCTTTGACTTCCAACCGACACTCTTATATCACATTCTCCACCGCAAGAATGATTCGGAAAGTAGTCGACCTGAAAAAGAATTAAAAACAATTCTTAACAAATTAAATAAATACAGGTAGTTGGAGCTCATCTTCGACCACAAAGCCATTTCTGTTGGAAGTTACTTCATAGTTCTTGATGCACGCGATTGTCACGGTTTCTTCCAGATATGACACACTCCAATAGCGTCTCGAGACCAATTTATTCCGGAACAGGAAATAATCACTTGGAGCTAAATCTGGCGGATGTGATGCGCAATTCGTGAAGTGAGCGTTTTCGTGGTGTGAAATGTTTCTTCTCGACCAAATGTGGACATTTGGCGTTTCATTGCTCCGATAATGTAGCAAAAATTCTCCGGTGATTGTTAATTTTTCTTCTAGACACACTATGAGGCCACCACCGTGCATATTTCAAAACACAATGGCTCCTTCTCCGATTTCCATCTGCTTCGATCAACTGTTTGGACTGTTGACTGGGTGTAATAATCAATGTTTCAGTACTGTATTTTGGATTTATACGATTGTATCATCGGTAAGTAACGTTTATGTACGCTAAATATCCAAAACAGATGTTTGACCTCGTTCAGTTTCAGCTGCCAATTTCTTTACCTCTGAAAACTATGGCGAAGATCACTCCTTTTTTTATAACCCTTATATAACGAAATTTTTTATAATTGCTCCAATAGAAATTTTATCCATTATGCACGCGACAGCAATACTCTATTTATTACAACAATCAAAAAACTGGACGAAACTATATTGTATACCATTTGATCGACAATACTTGAACTCAGAATTATTGTTTGTTCCCGTCTGAGGAAGGAAGAGAACTTTCCGAACTCCACTCGTAATAACTTAAATTTCCTCGCCACCGACGGTTTGTTCAGCTTCGATAGTTATTAGGTGAGCACTGAAATTTTTTTAGATTAACTTTTGTTAATGCCGGATGCGTAGTGTGCCCAAATAAGGACGCAACAATGGTGATGATGGAAGCACTTTCACCCTCGACACTCTTATTTCCGGTCATTGAATAACCCGGACTAATGATAGTAGTACTTCTAAGTCCTGCTAGAAAAGTGATCTATATTTGTAGAATGATAGCGGAAATAAAACATCCCCGTTACACGGTGAGGGGTGTGACCATGCCTAGTGGAGGAAGACGATTTCCGTTCTTTCTCTCGTTTGCAGGTGCACGGAAATTATCACTGAATGGGCAGTGCTGCTTTGTTCAGCTGGTCTTATAGTTGAAATCGACTCATAGTTCTCTGCCATTCAAGTATGAGTTTTTTTAGTTTACGCGACCAGGAATCCCTACTTTATTAGATTTACCTTACGTCAAACGTTCAGAGATCTTGATTCCATTGAAGGCGCGTTAGGTCAGTTATGGACAATGAACTCCGAAAACAAAATTATTTTTTTATGGGAACGAAATGTAATTTTGCAAACTAATGAATCTTTCAAATGCGAAATTTTTCGATTCATTGCGTAATAATTTTAGGAAGTATCAGTCAGGAGTCGAGCTGTCATGTCCCGTAATATTCTTCAATTTGGTTGATTTTTAAGTAGAAAGGGTCTATGTTGACGGGGGGCAGTAGCCACAGATTCTCCACGAGATCCTCTACTTCCTCATCAAGGTCATCACGTGCGTCTGCTGACAGAAACTGGTCCAGCTCTGGTATATTTTTGTATTATTACTCTGTGAGTTATTAATTTATACACACTACCGACGAGTTCCCAATTTCCAGGGCATTTCAAGTGAAAAGGTACGAGATTTAAACAATTTGGAACCTACACCGTGATTCTACGTTTCAGGACGTGATAATGTGGACTGACGGAACCAAACAGATAGTCAACGAAACTTTCTTCCTTTCCCGTAATATCTTCTTCATTCTGATTTCCTTGCTAGACAGGCTGAAAACGACAGTAATTTTAATAGCCGTCGCAAGTCTGTTACCCAATTGAAATACGGTTATCGATATGCTCATTGCTTGAAGCAAGTACATTAGTTGTATTTCTCAAGAACGCTACGGATATGTTTCTTTGCCCGTATTGTTCATGCGAATTCTGAATCGTTTTTATCCAAAACGGAACGTTTGACAGTTTAACACTTCCAATTCAACTCGATTAGGTTATTTTGTTGAGTGGTGCCGCTTGGTCTCGGGACGCAATTGGAGTGTGTCATATCTGGAAGAAACCGTGACATCAAGGACTATGAAGTAACTTCCAACAGAAACATGCCCTCCGCTAATGTTCATCGGATTTTCCCTTCGTTTCGATATCAGGTTACGATTACGAGCGAGTAATGGATGGATATATTGGAATGGAAATAACTGCTCGAGATGAATTGAAGCTGAAGATTGAATTGGAGGTGACGCAAGCAAATAGCCGATATAGATTTACTGAGCTCATTAACTTGGATTATATAACTCTGTAGTTATAGTTACTGACTAAAACCTTCCAGATTTAGTTGCCACTAACAACTCAGCCAAACTAATATTCAAACAATTACACTCATTAAAGTTCATATGTGACTCACTCAGTCAATATGTTGATTCGTTGCTCTCCAAACGACGAATAAATCCTTGAAAATATATAATCGAATCCCTCAGTCCTTCACATGCTGCTTCATTGTCCCAGTGACAATCTCTCTAATCCTTGGTCGATATCTCTGGTTCATACTGAATGTAAACAAGGTTTAGAATCATTCCAATATATTTTGCCTGTATTCCATGTCTAACATAAAGATGTGTAAGAAGTGTACAGATAGTGGAACGCCCAAGGAAAAGAGAAAAAGGTCTTACAAATTGTAAGTATACGTCCACGTGACGTTTCGTGTCAGGACAATATTTCTCGTATCGGTTGGCTTTCATCTCGTTCTGCTTCGGGTAACTCTCACGTACACTCCCGAATGGAGCTCATACTAAGTCCCCTACGAAAGTTTTATTTTTTTTCTCGTTAAAAATTTCGGCATCGACATGTCCATACTTTTATCGTATACCGGAAAATGCTTTATTACTAAATTGTTCTATACTTCGTTTCATAGGATAATCGCGGTAAACTACGCTAAGATTAATTATTACGATGAGTCGATATTGAAAAAAAATAATTCCTTAGCAGGAGTGGGTAGAGAGAGGTTGAAGAAAGTGACACACGTTCTTCGTCCACTGAACTTGAAAACCTTCCTGATAAAAATTTACCGGTGAATTTGTTGAGGAAACAGTTCTCCGATTTCAATCCGGGCTCTCGTTTCAAAGCTGTACATTAGGACTGCTTGCTCCGGTGTATATCTCTACAGAATGAAGTATTTCACGGTGTATATCTTCCGTTGAACCTCATGACGATGGCGGAACTGGTCTTCGAAAAGTGAGTTTTTGCAACGAAATAATGAAACTTGGGAATTTGTAATTCTCTATTATGCATCATATGAATTCCTACTAAAACGACCACAAATTTTATAATAGAACACAGAGATAAGAAGATTTCTATGTAGAAGAAAGAGTGTTTGGAAAATTTTCCCCAAAGGAAAGAGAGGAAAAATAAAATTTTAATTGTATAACATCCGCTATAATTTATAAATATTATAAAGGTATTTTTACGTCTGTTTATATGAAATAAAGAATGCAGTTTTCTGAGCAATAACAGACAATCTTTTTATTGATTTAAGGCAACGTTTCGATACCTATTTGTACCTTCCTCAGGTCTTTCCCAAATATGCTAAATATGAAAAACTATTTTCACATCCTATTAAAAAAACACAAACTTTAGACGTTCCTCCGTGGCACTAGTGCGGTCACAGCCAAACATTTAGCACATTTGGGAAAGACCTGAGGAAGGTTCAAACACGTACCGAAACGTTGCGATTAAATCAATAAAAATATTGTCTGTTATTGACGAGAAAACTGCATTATTTATCTATAAATATTGTCTTGCCATGCTTGTAAAATATATATTAGTACGACGTAGATCTGCTTTTAAACTTCCTTTGAAGAGGTATTTTTCATTATTATTTGGCACCGCGCGTTCGGATTTCGTTGTATCAAACATGTTTTTAAACATTTAAATTAAATTAAATAGACAATTTTTTCAGCTTGTGAATTAATTAAATGCTGTGACGACGCGTGCTGGTACCTTTAAGACACCGGGTCAAATAACGATTGTTCCGAAAGTTTTGATCGAGGAGGTAGCTTTTGAGACGCCCTGTAGGACAGGTTTGGTGTTCTGTTGCACTTCCACGGACGGACTCGTATCTTTCACGTGGCCAGTGAGCCGATCACTACATGCACACTTACAAAACTATTATATTATCAGGTTTCTTCTGGTTTCAGCTGTTCCGTTATAACTGCGACGGATTTTGAGACCTGACGGTTCTCCCGTTTCTCAGACTTGAAAAGCGAAAGATGCTTAGTTGTGACCAAAATAAATTGGATTTAATAAGACTAAATCGCCGTTTTGTACGTGACGCTCGCTGTTGGTACTACAGCTCGAAGAGTGAGAGAGTTATTTTTCACAGCTTCATTCGCACTGTCCCTATTGGCGATTACATAATTTTTTTAAAAAAAATCTGTCATAAATCTCGGGGGTACATCTCACCTCTGGGAGGTGGCAACCCTGACGGCAAAATAAAATCTTTATTAGGAAATTTACGACAACCGACACAGAAGAGTAAACCGATTATGACTCCCATGATCTTCGTGAGAAAAACGATTACGTGCTGAAGGAGGACAATTTTCAACCGTATTTAATTCGTTATTTCCCGATCGTAAGTATCGTTGCCTTACGTTTAATTAGACAATTTTATCTATTTTCAACGCGTGGCAAAGAGTCATTTCCATGCCCTACTATGGCTTAGTTATATTACATAAAAACGAAATGTAGATAAATATCGAAAAAGGTAAATCAATGACGTTCAATAAATTAACTGGAGAAATACGATTACTTTGCAATTTATATGAAAGACGTCCCTCATTTAAATAACTGAAAATATTAAGTTATTGTCTTATTCTCAAATTTATGATAAGAACTGCATATAATTTTAAATTCGTAAAATTCTGGGAAATCCTTAATTTCGCCATTAGAATTTGGAAAAAAATTGGTAGCATAAAGTCAAGACATTTATAGTTGTTTAGATCCTTGTAAGATGAGAATTGCAAAAACTTGTAATTCAGGAACGTGATCGATACGGTCACGCGATTATTATCACACTTTTTCTATATTTATTTAAATTTATATTTTTAGTTTTTCACATTAATGTTCTCTTTCCAAATTATTAACAGGTGAGCTTGAAAACGGATACAGGAAAAAATAATCAATACCTCTGCAAGGTGAAAATTTGGATAAGCGGAAAATAAATTTCCGAGCTGAAACTAAATACGTAAATAAACATTTTACAGCTGGAACAAGAAGGGAATTTTTTGTTGTGCATTATTTTTATAAATATCTCACGTTGACTGGACTAACAAAACGATGACATATTCTCCTATCCGCTTGACACACTTCGTCCCAAAAATTAATTTTTTGATGTCCTTTAAGATATAAGTTTGTTTCGGAGTTCTACGTCATCTCTTTTCCGGCGAGCCATTTTTTTCAGCTCTGGAATTGGAAAAAATTCCAGTTCGCCATCGAATCCATGGCGTCGTGTTGAACACTGCTCGGACATATATGGGCGTTTTTTCTGGAGTTATTTTGGTCGAGTAGCGGCGTCTGTCGTTCGCAAATTTTCTGAGTAGTCGACGTGAATTCCAAAACAGTCGTGGCCGATTTCACCGTCTCTGTATTCATCGGAGTTGGTTCGTCTGTAGAAACCAAATGTTTTGAGTCTTGAGTGCAGTGGTGGATCCATGTTTCATTGACAAGCTGGTGAATCGACCACTATGAGCAAACGCGGCACCAATCTTGATGATATTATTTGAAACCACATGCGACATGGCTGAAGAGTGCTGAAAGAACGTTCTTCCCATAAATAATACTTGTTTCGACACCCGCAACGTTGTTAGACACATCTTACATAAGTACTTATTGTTCTAACCTTGTAATTTTTTATTTTGGCGGTCTCTTTGAACCAATTTTTTAAATTTTGAGTAGTAAGCAATTGTAATAAAAACTTAACTTTCGACATATCCTTCCGATTTACTTATTTTGGGTAGTCTAACCGTACTTTACGCATATTGCACAACGTTTCCTTGTTGAAATATTCGCAATAATGGATTTGAAAACGAATTTGCTGACTCTATCGGGTGTAACAAAACTCGGCAGCAAAATTTCAGGAATGGATTCCTCATATGGAGAGAAGAAAAGTGTATTCGAGCATGGATCTGGATGTTCATAATTACAGCGTCATCCGCACTTCCGTATCTGATCGGTTTGTATGAAGTTGAACTGACTAGTTGGAGCGCTCAAAACAGTCTTCTTACAAACCGATCGGATACAAAACTTAGATTATTTGCGGGTGCTAAGAAGTATTCAGGACAACAACAGGTTTATTCGCAACGTGCTGCGTCCTGTAACACTCGTAACCAGAGTAGCGCATCATAGTCCAGATAAACAAGGCGTGTCGTCATGCGCTAACATTCATAAAAGTTCGGATAACTCTGTAATTAAGCATTTCCGGACCCATGCTGTGATATACTTTTTTTCTCCTCTTAATATGAGAAATCAATTCCTGGAATTTTGCCGTCGAGTTTTGTTACATCAGGTTGGCGTACATTAAATACTATAATTGAGTTGTAACAATAATTGAAAAGTAAAATCCAAACTATCTACGTTTGAATAAAACGCACAGGTTTTCGCATTTCCCGTGTTTACGGAGTGTTTAATTAGACCATAGTAAAACGGAATGCGCACAACACAAATGACACTGTACCGTTTTACGTTCCAATTAGCACCGGACTTACTGTTAAAAATCACTGTATTTAATTGCATTATTCCGCCAAGAGCCTTACACTGTTACTCTGTTTTTAAAATCTGTACAAAAGCTGGCGTGAATGAGAGAATTCCGCATCATATTGGGAGCACGTGTGTCTAAATCTGGCCCCTGGACCGGATGCCCTCCACACGATGGAGAAAGCATTATTTATCCTTCCGATAGTAATGGTAAATAAATATTTTTGTTGGGATACCTTCTCATGCACCAATTAAAACAACGAATTAATATAAAATGTCACACGTCAAAACAATTCAAAGTTCCCTTTAACAGCTCGAAACAACGATGTTCTTACGAATTAATTTTTTTTATTCATGGCAATGTTTTTGCGTGTGTGCCGCTTAAACTATGACGTTAGTTTCTCACTAAATCGCTTTATTTGTACAATGAAATGTACTTAATCGTAATCCTATACTGTTTACATTTATAGTTGTCTCAATAAATTCTTAAACATACTGTCGTTGTGGTATTTTTTTTTATTAAGTAAACACTGAAAAAATCGTACAGTTTTTTTCATTTTTTTTTTCATTCAGGAAACTTTCCAAATTGAAGATTTTACAGTTGTGATATATGTACATGTTATATTATACAATATATATCCTGTGGAGCATTTTGTTTCACCTCCTGTACTTATGGATTTTATTCATTATTAATTTGGTCTCTCTCTTTTTAATCGACGATGTGGAGGAGAGGCAGCTGTATCGGATATTAACGAGTAGGGGTGAATTATGTATTCTTTTATATTGAAGTAGTTTGTAATTGGTGGATTTATGTGGAATATTGAGGTTACTATGGATGCGAGAAGTACCAGGGAACGATTGTAATATAACGAAGGATTTTATTTTGAGGTATTTGGATCTTGTTGACGTGACGTGACGTATTGGCTGGGGAACCCCAAATGTTACAGCCGTACTTAAATAGTGGAGAAATAAGATATATATAAAGTTTTTTTTATCATTGGAACGGATAAATGTGAAATAGAGCGGTTTTAGTATTTTGAAGCGGCGATTTCATACAATGGAATCATTACAAACCCACTTGGAATGTGACAGAGCCAATGTCAGGTTAAAAAATAAAACAACGATAGGAAATTATGAACAACAGAAGTTTAGAGGGGTTTCTTCTTCGGTGAGGAGAGATCCGTACAATCACAACACCGGCATGGGCCTTCGTTCAGAGCAACCCTAGAAATAGACTGACTCTATGACTTCTATTTTCTGTTCCATACTCGCCTTACCGCTGCTGCATTCCGCAGAAATTTAACATTTCAATATTACCAGTCATTTAAAAACCCTAACGACGATATTCTAATTAATTCCACGCCGTTGCCATCAAACTGCAAATAATGTTTTTCCCGTGCTATTTTTTTCTCGCCAATCTTCAACGCTGTCGAATAATTGGCGAAGTTTAAAGGTTCGAGGCGTCGCATTTCTTAGTAATTTAACAATGTGATTGGCTGGCGAACACTTCCAAAGATGCGTCAGAGCACTACTGCCCTCTACCTGCAGCATTGCCAGTCAATCACAACTCCCTAGTTTGTATTACTGTTGGTGGTCGCAATTTTGAGCATTTATCTATATAATAAAAAAGGATGTATATATGTATGTATGTATGTATTTACGTTGTTCTTTATACAAATTTTATCGCGTGGACAGAATGCAACAAAAATTGGTATACGTATTCTGCCAAAATCGAGAACCGGTACTGTGGGGGTGACAAACCACTAGCATAAATGTGAAAAGAAAATGTGATCATTAAGTGATAAATTACTGCGCGCCAATATATCATGACATCACGCGACAGAGAGAGAGACGTTACTACGCGACGAACAAAGGAAATAGTTCGATTTTTCCGTAATGAAATGAAGCAGAAATATTTTCATTGAATAAAAGTATAATTCTATCCAGTAATACTCCATCGAGTGATAATAAAAAACAATACAAAATACTTTACAATCGTTGCGGAAAATGTTAGTTAATTTAGTGAGTGCAATATGGCCACCATTTCTTTACATTTGAATGTAGCTATCAATTTGATCACTTCAATCCTTCGTAATGTGCGAATACTGATGGACAATTATATCCTGCAATACTCAAGAAGTACTGTCTGAAGACTTACTGACAATTATTTGTTCGCGGAGAATTATATTTCTAAAGAATAACGATGGTATGTTTGTTGCTATTATGCAATTAAATTCAATGTATCTTATAGCTATTAAATTAATGCAGTATATTTATGTATTGGTAAAGAAATTCGCGGGTATGTTTGTTGAGATTGATGCAATAAAATTCAATGTATTTTATAGCTGTTCTATTAAAGCACTATTGGTCGAAATTGTGTACGGAACTAGGAATAGTTAGATTCTGGTTGTGTCTTCTTGACTAAAGAATTATATAGAATTAAATTCTTTTTCGCGTTTATATAAATAAGACACGGGCAACGCCGGGCACTCAGCTAGTTCTAAATATAACCCGGACTGTTTTTATTTGATACCGTTATCGGTGGCTTACATTTCCCTGTGAAACAACGATAATTATTCTTATTTCAACAATTACGGACTAGGCTAATGGAAAGTAATCCTATCTTAGTGTGTCATATTTGTTGAGAAAGACATAAACTAAGATGCAGTTTTCATGCGTGTGAGGAATCGTAATGACCGTTGTCTATTTATCGCTATTTTCTGGAGGTAAAGCTTCTTGCACACGTTGAGTACTTAACTGTGTTTGTTTGGGAAGTTTCTGGACTGAGAAATGTTTGCCTGGCTGAAGATAGCAAAAATGCTGAGTGACCGTTCTCAGATGCATGACGGCCGGACGCCGTTGCCTTTTTGTCAGTAAAAATGGCAACGTGGTTTTAGTTTTAGGGAGCTTTTTTTATTACGTCGGTTTTCGAAATCCAGTCTTATGAGTTCTAACCCTGTGTACTGACAGGAAGTTGAAATTGCAGAGTAAGCCATTCTTTCATCGCCTGAAAACAAAATTACCTTCCTTACCCTCCCACTGCTTGTCAGTCATCTTGGATAACCAGGAACACTGAAGAATATGTCGTTCGGTATTCATAGTTTCTTTTCCTTTTCTCCTTGGGTCTGCAGCCCAATGAGAACCTTGACGACTGCCAGACTGTCATTTTACATGACAAATTCTGCACGTGTTCAACGTAGCGATTATACTTCAGATTTAATCCCAGTTTTCCTGACCATGACGAGCACAGGCCGGGATTCGAACTCGGGACCTGTGTGATGCGAAGCGGTGACGCTGACCGCTACACAACTCCAGGTCGGCGGTATTCATAATGGTGTAATGAAATTAATGCCAGACAAGTTTACAGGTATTATTTCGTGTCGTAATGCGAACCGTCGTCTGGAATTTCCTGTCAGCAATGCAGTGCATGTGGCTGATAAGCGCATTACCGTGAATCGCTCAAGAGTTCCAGAGAATTACTGATCCCTCTAGATAGTCAACTTCTAAAAATTGGACTTTTTTAAGTACTCGCTGGGTCGCTTGTATTTTTTGAAGAGCTTCTGCGACGCGTAACGCCAATTGACCACTTTGAGGAAGAGAAAAGTGTCACCGGAAGAAGCAAACCAGTCCTCTCACTTTGGTCTACATCACGTAAACTTCATCTAGTGTTTATGTCCTGTGGGTTAAACTCACAACTGAGCGATCTGAGCCTGGATTCCAAACCGACACATTCATTTTTGTAAGCTAGAAGAATTAACTGAGTTCACTATAGTGTTAATCTTGGATACCAGAAGACTTTGAGGATCAACGGGATTGAGTCGCAGAAAGATTTAAATCACGGCTCAGCTACAAATCCATCTGCTACCTATTAAGATGCGTTTACTTGATGATGATGTTACCTTAATGTGCCAAGCTTTTAAATTCAAAATCCTGACCAAAACGTTCCCGGCTAAATGGGGGTATTTGCTAGTTCTGAAATTAGGAAACTAGTGAACAATTTTCACTCTACTTCTCTGTAGGTACTAACATTACGCTCAATTGTAATAACCTTATTTACTATATGGACATGGATTGAAATTGATCGTCTCAGACAAGTTCTGCGATTATATTCATCAGGATTTTAGGAGCTTCTTTATCTTCAAATATACGAAGTACGTTGAACATTGGATGCTTTATTTGTTCGAAATATTAAATTCGAACCTGCGTACCATCCAGGAGAGGTAACTGACTCACGTATCAAATGAAATTGATGCAATTTTATATTGCATTTGTTAATACAGCTTTGTACGAAAACTATGCTTACGATGGTACTCGTATCTTGACACCACATAATTACCAGATATATAACACAGTTTTGGGTATTTTAAAACATTGTAGTGTTGTACGTGCAGCATTGAAAGGGAAGCTTTTTGCGAGCACTGATAAGGGTTCGTGTTTGTCATGTCTGAGTTAACACTTTGTTATTTGCAGACTCAGCGCTTGCACCTTTCCCACCCTTTGCTTACGAATCTATTTTTACTCTCCACCCTATCTGCCTGTGCCCACCCACACGTTATATCGTTTACATTCCTCAAGTCTAGACCTCTCAAGAGCCTGGTCGTGGTCGTATCTTACAGACGCAACAGTTCCGGCAGGTAACTCCGTGGTCTATGGCTCTAAGAATGGATAAGTTGTCTTTTATCTCTCTCTCAATTCACTGCAATTAATGAAATAATGTCGGACATTTTACTTACAAACATTTTGATAGATATTTTCCGACGACGGTAGCAGAACTTTACATTTGTATTACATTGATACGAGTGAAGTTGTCAGCTTGTGCTGCCAATTAGATTCTATACCATTTCATACAGTTCAATATTTTATTTTAGCAATCATTATTATTACATTAATTATAAATATTTTAATATAATGATAATTATTATAATACAATTGCCATTATTTTAATATAATTGTAATTATTTTAATATAACTAATTATTTACTAATAATTAATTTGATTCAATTTTATTATAATTATAAATTAATTATTTCGATTTAATTATATTATACTTATTTTAATATGATTATATATTATTTTAATTTTTAGTTTTGAATTGTAATTATGTTAATTATAATTATATAATAATATCTATTATTAGTGATGTAGCCTTGTCTGCAATCGTGTTACTTGTTGGTATAAATTCTTGTATGGAAACTTCTTAGAAAACGAGAGCTTTCCCGGTGTAAATGATTCATTAACAGTTCTCGGGTTTGCACCCGGGTCAATGAATAGTTGAAGCACAACGTTTCTACGGCTTGGCTGTTAGTACACCTGACGAAAATGCCAGCGCAATCAATGGAAACGTTGTGTTTTAATTCCTCATTGACCCGGTTGCAACACCGGGAACTGTTTATGGAATGTACTTAATTGGAGATTTGTGTACACTTGAAAATAAGTCGAGTACGTGCTTCATATAAAAGCAACGGAACTAATTTTATGTTATATCATTTACAAATAATGACCAATTAAACGGCGCCCACTTTATTCCTGCAAAATTCTGAACTTCATTGAAGAAGCTTTTGAGACAATTAGGAAGATTTACCGTAGTTATTGGTAAGTTCGAATAGGGGACGTTTATTTTCTGCTGACTGGCTTTAATAAAATTCATGGATATTATTTTTTGCTTACTATACGGATATATAAAATATATCTAGAATGAAAAAAATGTGTTATGTCATTTCAATGAAAGATGATTTAAGGCTACCTGTTATTTCATAATTATTTATATTCATACTTTTTCACGAACTAGAAACAGGATTATTTTCTTTAAATGCAGAGCTATAAATTGTAGTATAAATTTTCGGAGTTGTTGGTCTATTTATTCCATTAAGAGCATTGAATGTCAATTCACTCAGGAACGAAGGGATAGAAATTGCACAATCATATTCATGTATTAATATGATATATTCAACTGCCTCTTAACAGACATTTTAATCATACAATTTTTTTTTATTGATCATTGTTTTTATGTAACAGCGCTGCGTTTCAGTACTTATTTGAACCCTCTTCAGGTTGAAAGCCTCAAAGGTTTGTCTTGATGTTTGAAACGATTCGTAATTTTGAATCATAAAAACTGTTTGTTAGTAGGTCCTTGAATATATCTTATTTTAAATAAAAACAGACGTTGCAATAAAATATTTTATTTAACTCGCGTAGATGACATTTTTAATTCGGTGGATGTCAGTTCGTAATCTTGATCAATAAATGGTTCGGTGCAATAATATTTCGGCGGGGGGGGGGGGGGGGTTGCACTGTGTTGTTCTGTTTGTAAACGTTTGATTATGTTACAAATCCGAGTTGATTCATATTTACAATTAATATTTGTTTCAGTACTATTCCCGGGAAATACCTCCAGTCTACGTTTAATATAAATAAACAAAAACACGGCCTTATGTTAGTATATTTATTAACAAAACATTAAATACCCGACGTTTCGTCCTTTTTGGGACCTCTTCAGGTATAATAATTTGGATTTTTTTATTATTAATAAAAATACAAAATTATTATATCCGAAGAGGTCCCAAAAAGGACGAAACGTAGTTTATTTAATGTTTTGTTAATAAATATATAAAGATTTAATCAACATAGTCGCCGCTCCCAGATTTTTGCATCTGTGAGAACTTCTTTTTTTATATTGATTTATTTACAGTCGCATCAAGATTTTTTTTTCGGGGGCCTACGTAGACGAGTTTTCTCTCAAAACATCCATGTCGTCGTCGGAATTCGAACCCCGGACCTCCGTGATTCGAGGCAGTCACGCTGACCCCTACAATACCGGACGTCAGCATGAGAACTTTCTTCTCGTCAAGAGATATTTGTACATGCATTACGTTTCTGTGAGAACATAATGAGAAATAGGCAACCTTTAAGTTGTCTGTGTGAGCCGGGAGCTCGCTTACAAGTTTCTTACCGAATAGAAAATATCAGATCAATCTCTGAAAAGGGCGGACTCCGGAGATTTCAACACGTTGTCTTGTAATTGAGAAGAGAAAACGTTGTAGTTTTTTTCTAAACATTCACTGGTCATTATATAATGAGATGACAACATTATTGCGGCAGAGACGTCAATTTTTAGAAAAAGTGATGGCGGGGCTTGAATCGGATTAGTTAATACTAAAATGAAATTTGTTAATTTTATGACACTTAAATTTTCATAAATTGCTGAAAATTATATTTTCACGTATTAAAAATTGACTTTTTTTTATATTTATTTATGGTCGCGTCAACCTGTTGGTTAAACAATTGACATATAACTCGGACTGTTTCGGACTTTTATGAAACATGGATCAGGACTAGGATTTCGTGTCTTATTCTTTCCTTGAGAACCTCAGGGTCACCATTCCATAACCATCGCGGATTTTACTGAGAGGAAGAATATCAGAAACACGTGTTTGATACACGCTGCGCCACCTTCGTGAGTTCTCGGCGTTTCCCTTCTTTGGAATATGCTTGGCGTCAAACATCTGCCATTAAGTCGGGTTCCTGGGTCACGAAGTACCGTCTCTTTCACAGTAGAATTTTTTGCGAATTTCCCAAACTGTCCCAACCAAAACATTACGACGTGGACCCGCATGACGTTCTCATTTACCCTCCCAAATTTTACAGTGAAGAAGAATAACGTGACGGGGGGGGGGGGGGGTTGCTTGTGTGCAGAGAATGATTTTAAGCTAAAAGTGAAAAAATTTCGTTACTTGTGCGGTTAGTAAACATTCATATGTACTTATACCCCACATCCTCTATGAAAACAGAGAGTGGAGGTCCAGTTGCTCGAATATTTACGTATGTATACTTTAACATCCAGGAAGCTCGATATCCATAATCTCCAATTACAAAATGAGGTAATGTAAAGCCGGTTAATGGTGAAGCCGTGAAAGTGCTTTGTTTGTGTCACATAGCATTGTCAGCTGCAGTGGCGGCTTGTGTACACACACTGCGGAACTGCACGCACGGTATTATTATTAATATTCTATATAATCAGTATTTTATCTTTCATTATTTATTTATAAATGTACATTATGTAATCCTTATGCTTAATGTCAGTAGCACTAGATTTTGAAAATAAATATTACCAAATTCCTTGTAGGGAATTGTTCGACGCGGCGTGTCAGTTGTGCGCATGCGCGCGTGTCCGAATTAGCTCACTAGGAAGAGAGAGAGAAAGAGAGAGATATCTCTGTCTCTCTCTCTCTCTGTTGCTAACGCAGACAACCCAGTTGAGCTAGTCTAAGCTAGTGTTTCTTTTCTGACTCGGCGTGTGTTGTTCTTAAAACCCGTGTACTGTATTCTTGAATGCGAAAAGGTCTAATATTTCATATTTAACCATGCTTCCAGCCATTTTTAATTCGTAGTCTTACGAACGATTCCTTGATTTTATAAGTTTTTAAAATGTAATTTTGTCGTGGCCTGTTTGTATATTCAAGGAATAAGTAGTGAGACTGTGAGTGAACTTCAACAGCACGAGGTTGCAAAGAAAAGAAAAGAGACGGGTCATCATATGATTTCTAGATCTACCAGATAGGAATACGCAAAATCCACGAGACAACTTAGTAATTTCTGATTAATCCTGTGCTATGGGGCTGTGAAGTAGAAAATGCGTTGGTTTTCCTTCCCGTGTTTTCCTGTAGAGGGCACTAAAAAAATTTGAAATGATGAAAGAAAAACCTGACAAGTGTTACCTTTAGGTCGCTTAAATATTAAGGAGCAACTTGCTAAAGAATGCTGTATTCTGGTCACTGACCCTCACAGGGATGGTTAAAAAGAAGAATACACAGGACTGATACTTTCTGCACCTGAACGAAATGCAAATTTGAAGGATCACTCGGAAACCAGCTTGGAATAACATATTTGACTGGTTGTTACAAATATATCCTGAGAAGATAAGAGATGCGTGCCGTGAAGCTGCCGTGGTTCCACGACAGATGTTTCGGAACACACTAAAGACGTTCATTGTTCTGCGGGACGTGTTGATCGGAGAAATGTTTCAGCGGCGGAATAATTGTAATAAATTAGAGCACATGAACAGAGCGCAGTGTGAAAGAAATTCAAATACTATTATTTAACGGTTTTTATTATCTGGTCCTTTCTGTCCATCAAAGTATTGGATGGTCCTGATGAGAACTATATGAAACACTGACTGCGCTGCTCTTCTAGGAACGGAAACTCATAAATTAGCAAATACCACAACAAACAGTTTCGAGTTTGGCCTAAGGCCAAGGTAACGGAAAACCTCCAGTATTCAGGGTTTTCATTTTATATATAAACTTGAACCAATTCTTAATCCTAGAATTTTTATCTTTCTACAACAAGTGTTGCAAAAGGCAGCAAGATGAAAATGTTTTGGTTATTAAAAGTAAACTTCGGTAAAAAAGAAATGAAGTCTGATTGTCGAAAACAGGCGGACAGACAGCAAATACCGATCAAGGAGACAGTTTTCACTAGAACACGTGTACTTAATATACAAGATTTCCCGAACAGAATTTCAGAAGACTTTACCCTACAGAAGATTGGAAAGAGTTTTCGATAACTTGAATATTACTACGTACCAATAATATTGTAACGCAAAGATAGATTTTAGAAATCAAATTAAGAAAGTCATCTGACGTTTATAAATTTTTATTAATAAACACAAGTTTTACAATTATAATATAAAAAGATACCTGAATGCATGTTGATAATTGAAGCCAGGCAGGTATGATGAAAATAAATTACAAAAGTAGTAAAAACATTTTAACGTTTTTGTGTGTTTTATTATGTAATTTCAGAATAAAAATTTACAAATTTATTTGACGATTAAAATTATTTTTAATTTAACACAATAATTTTTACAATTATAATTTAAAAAGATAATCTGAACATAAGTGTGTTGATAACTGAAGCGGGACAGGATTAAAATAAATAAATAAACGCAGTAGCAATTGAATTTAACGTTTTTATGTAACATATAATTTTGGATTTGAAATTTAAAAAGATATCTGACGTAATAAATATTTTTTTATTGAGCAGAATAATTCTTACAATTATATTATAAAAAACATACATCCGTGTGTTGATAATTCAAACGAAACAGGTTTAGAAAAATAAATGAACGTAGAAGCAATAAAATTTTACTTTTTTATGAATTATTTAATTGCGTAGTTGAAAATTTAAATATTATCTGTCGAAAGAAAATATTTTGTTATTGAGCTTAATTATTTTTACAAATAAAAGTAATAAGATAATCTTAACGTAAATATGTTGGAAATTTCGGTGGAACATTTTTGAAAGAAGTAAATTAACAAAGTAGAAATAACATTTAACGTTTTTTGTATTATATAATTTTGGATTTGAAATTTATAAAGTTATCTGAGCTAAAAAAATATTTTATTTAACACAATAAATTTTTCAATCATGACTAAAAAGATAATCTGAACATACATAAGTTGATAATAAAAGCAGAAAAAGTTTGAAAAATAAATTAACGAAGCAGAAAAACTTTTTACTTTTTGATGTACTTTATAATTTTTGGTTTGAAATGTCAAAGTAATCTGATGATAATAAATATTTTTTGATTAAAAACAATAATTTTTACAATTTTAATATAAAAAGATAATCTGAACACAAATATGTTGATAATTGAAGCGGGACAGGATTGAATAAAATAAATTAAAGTAGTAGCAATTAAATTTAACGTTTTTATGTTTTATTTAATTTGGGAGTTAAAATTTAAAACGTAATATTAAAAAAAAATTGTTTTATTAGACACAATAATTTTTGCAAGTATAATATAAAATGATATCCTAAAAAAATATGTTGCTAATTAAACCGGGACCGGTTTGTGGAAAATAAATTACAATAAAAGTAATAATATTCAACGTTTTTAAGTATTTTATTATATAAATTTGGAATTAAAAAATAAAACGTAAACTGACGGAAAAAATATTATTGTATTGAACACAAAAATTTTTACTATTATAATATAAAAATATAATCTGAAGATAAGTATGTTGATAATTGAAGCGGATCTGGTTTGAGAAAATTAAATTAACGAGGTAGCAATAACATTTAACGTTTTTATGTATTATATAATTTTTTATTTGATATTTAAAATTTAATCTGACGATATACAATTTTTTTTATTATAAACAATAACTTTTACAATTATAAAATAAAAAAGTTATCTGATTATAAATATGTTGATAATTGAAACGGGACAGGTTGAAGAAAATAAATTAACGAAGTAGCAATAGTATTTAACGTTTTATTGTAATATATAATTTTGAATAATATTTTAATGAGTCATCTGACGATTAAAAATATTTTATTATTGAACTCATTAATTATTGCAAATATAATATAAAAAGATAATGTAAACATATATATGTTCATAATTGAATACGGATCGGTTTGAAACATATAAATTAACGACGGAATAACATTTAACGATTTTATGTATTATATAATTTTGGAACTAAAATTAAAAAGTATTCTGACGATATAAAATATTTTTTATTAATCACAATTATAATATTAAAAGATAACCTGAAGATATAAATGATGATAATCGAAGCGGGACATGTTTGAGAAAATTAATTTATAGATGTAGCAATAAAATTTAACGTTTTGATGTATTATATAATTTTTTATTTGACATTTAAAAAGAAACGTGACAAAACAAATATTGTTTTTATTGAAAACAGTAATTTTTACAAACTATAATATAAAAGATAATGTGAACATAAATATGTTGATAATTGTAGAGTGACAGGGTTGAAAAAGTTAATTTACGAAGTAGCAAAATTAACGTTTTAATGTATTATATAATTTTTGATTCGAAATTTGAAAAGTAATCTTGACAATAATTTTTTTTTAAAACAATCAATGTTACAATTATAACATAAAAATATAATCTCAGCATTAATACATTGATAATTGAAGCTGGAAAGGTTTGAGAAAAATAAATTTCAAAATTAGTATACACTGTTATTATGTATTTTATTATACAATTTTGGAATGAAAATTTGAAAAGTACTATGACGAAAAACATATATTTTATTGAACAGAATTATTTTTTCAATTATAATATTAAAATATAATCTAAACTTGACTATGTTGATAATTGAACAGGGACAGATCTGAAAAAAAAATTAAGGACACATCAATAACATTTAACGTTTTTATATTATATAATTTCGTGTTTGAAAATAAAAAAGTCATGTGACGATGAAAAATATTTTATTATTGAACACAATAATTTTTTCAATTATAATATAAAAATATATCCTGAAAATAAGTATGTTGATAATTGAAGCGGGACAGGTTTGAGAAAAATAAATTACATGAATAGTAATAATATTTAACGTTTTTAAGTATTTTATTATATAATTTTAGAATTAAAAAATAAAACGTAAACTGACGATGAAAAATATTATTTTATGAACACAATAATTTTTTCAATTATATAAAAAGATAATCTGAACATAATTGAAGCGGGATAGGTTTGACAAAAATAAATTATAGAAGTAGCAATAAACTTAACGTTTTTGTGTATTAAATAATTTTCGATTTGAAATTTTTAAAGATATCTGACGATATAATTGTATTTTTTTTATTGAACACAATAATTTGTACAATTATATTATAAAAAGGTAACTATGTTGATATTTCAAGCGCCACGGGTTTGAGAAAAATAAATTAATTAGGTAGTAATAACATTTAATGGTTTTATGTACTATATAATTTTGGAATTGAAATTTATAAAGGAATCTGAAGATAAAAAATATATTTTTATTGAACGTAGTATTTTTTTCAACTGAGTAAGGCAAACTGAACTTAAGTACGTTGATAGTAGAAACGGGACAGGTTTGAGAAATTTAAACCAACAAAGTAGTACGGTTGTAAAAAACTAATAATTGATGAAGGTTTTCCTTGACTGGAGAGAAACTGATCTTTTATGAAAGAAGTTTGATTATCATATTTCGGGCGCGCAATATTTTTAGTTTGTTCCAACGTTTTATGTTCCTGCAATTCCGGTTGAACGCGAAGCTCTTGTAGAAGATAATTGAAATCGTTGAATGGCTTCGTGTACAATTTACAGATGAAAGCGTGTTTGTGTTACTTGGTACTCTATAGGTCTTCGTTCTAACTTGCCCTCTCGCCCTTACACTCAAATTAAATTGTATTAGAGGGCTGTTTAATTTTTCATTTGATCTTTTCTTGTAATGGCTTCATACCGCAAGCGTAAACGATGTATGACCTGGTAGCTATGATTTGGCCACAGGGTGAAGGATACATGAAGTCAGAACTTTTGAACATTTTCAAACTCGAAAGGAACATCAATATTTGAAACGTCTATCACAGCTTTAGCAGAGGTTCTGACACATTCAAAATTTAACGAAAATGAGAAAAAGCAAGTTAGTTACGTACTTAATTAAATAATTATTTATGTAGTTTAATTGACACTGCTATATTTTATATAATGTTAATTGTGGCTTTCCTTGCACGATGGTCAAATATTACATGTATTAAATTTATTAAAAAAAGTATTGCTACAATATAATTTAGTAATAATATTTCCATGATTCATTGCTTATTAATTATGGTAAAAGTAGTTTATATTTATAACCCAATTATGAGTAAGTTTAGAATTGTAGCGGGGTGGGGTTATAATTTTAAAAAAATTACTAGAAACGTTTAAAGGGATTTATGATTATATTAATTATAATGAAGGATAAATGTTACTGGTATATATATATATATATATACAAATTATTTGGGTTTCGCTAGCTATAGAAACAATCGGTTCTCTTAATCTCAGGTTTTACCATAGCTCCTGTAGGCGCGTCAAGGATTGACACACTTGGCGGTTCCCTTTCGTGAAACTGTCGCTTCGCTGTTTACTTGGGGCAGTCACCCCCACCGTCGACGACGACACGTTGAAGAATGTTTCTGTCAACAAAAATGCCGATTGTACCGACCCTCTTTATTCAGTCTTCGTAGACCAGGAAATATCATTGGTCCACGCAATCACGTGTCCGATGAAATTTTGCATTGCTGAAGAACGCCTTGTTCCACATTCCGTCGCTACGTTCTTCGGGCCCGGACTCCAGGGATTAACTCTCCGACCCCCTGGCGCCTTGTCAAATCCTAACTTGCCAAGTTCTCAACCTTAATAACAAATATAATTAAATGTAAGAAAACACGCTACAGAATGTAACATAAATCTAGAAAATATTTTATGAAATATAAGGAATAAGACAAATTTAGTCAATTTCATTTTATAAATAAAACAATTGATGACCTTATACAGACACTTTTTATTTATATATTTGTTGTTTCTCTTTGTGTACTTAAGCTTTTATTTGTTTACTTTGTATTTATAAATACCTCCTCTGTAGGAAAATACCCGAAGAAGATACAAAACAGTATCGAAACGTCGTCATAATATAAATTAAAAAAAACGTGTATTCATAAGGTCATCAATTGTTTTATTCAATTAAAACTTTTAACTTCCATTTTATAATATAACACTTTCATTTTCTTATTTGTAATGCCTCTATAACTGATTTTTACGTTTACTGATTTTACACGTTGCAATTTTAAATATTATTCACGCTTTAACAGCTGGTGAAAAATTATTACGTAGAGTCAGAATGCCTTTTTCTGGAACTAACTCAGTCTAATTCTAATACTCATTTATGTTAATAAAAATTTTCCTCTCGAGTAGGCGCAACATATTAACTAAAATATTTTCCAATTACCTTGACTGTATGATAACGTAGTTCTTAATCTAGAATAACTATTGTTTTAGTAATTCATTAACATGCTCTTACTCCTTAATTCACTGTCCTATAACTCTTATAAACATAAACGTGGTTAAATTCATACTTTTTAGATTGTAGACAGTTCCAGAAAGATAAATAATTTCATCTGATAGTGTTGGATCGTTGAAGGAATGCAATGAACTGAAAACATCCAGACGGTTTTCGTGAATTTTCAAACCACCTCAGAGAATATATATCCAGTGTTCAATTAATTATGATCATGATTATTAAATACTAATTGGAATAAAAATTAGAAGGGGAATTATTTTTAGTTCTTGAAATTTCGAAAAATTTACCAATTTTTCTAACAGTAGGAATCTTTGGTTATATTCCTGGTTGAACGGACGATTTTTGTGATTTAACCCGGATATGCCTGTCTTGGCGAAGATTTCAACTACGTAGGTCAAGTTTCATTATTATAGCCGTATCAACAACATCCTTACTTTTTAACAAGTTTCAAATCCTCACTTTCCGTACTCTACATGTCATTACTTGAGAACGACACACGCCATTATTAAATCCATTCATCTATCTACTTATGTATGACTTGTTTTACATATCAAGGCAGAGCTGAAGTCACTGAACTAGAAACGTGAAATATAAGTTCGAATTATGGTGTATGTAACGACTTTGAAAAAATTATGTTTCAAAATTTAACCACTGAAGGGGTGAAATGATGGTTGAAGCAATGAAGGGACATTTCAACAAATACAGCCAAATAAAGAACTCTTTTCTTAACGAGCTGAAAAATTCTCGGAATGCTGCAACGGGACACCGGAAACTGCTTTTTTTTGCTCATAAAACGCTCCGCTTTCGAGAAAAGTGACTCTTGCGTTTTGTTATCGGCGCGGAATCTTTTCCACTAGGGAAATGACGTCACAGCCTACAAAGTCAATTTGTCACGTAAACACTCTCGATAAATACAACAACATAATGAGGTTTAAAAATAGATTACAAAGATTGAACACAATTTTACATTGGATAAATCAAACGCCCCTTAAAAAACAGGATTAAATATTATATTGTCAACGTGATAATGTTGTGTTCTTATTTTGTATTATCTTTGGTTTTTGTCAGTCATTTATCGTAGTTAAATTTATATCGTGTATTTATTTAGGTTTTTTCATATTTCAAAGTTGATAAAAGGCTAAAATGTAATTGTTTATGAAAATCAACTCTCATAGTGCCTGGGTGAAAAAACATTTTTTTTCCCAACCTTATTCACTCAACCCTAGTAAGTAATATTTTTACGTTAGTTTTCTTTCATGAAACACCGTAACACCACGTATTTTATGAGACACTGAATTCTTTAAATAAATAAATATAATGACAAAACCGTCAGAAAAGGTTTATTAATTAACAATGGAGTTAATGAAATTAGAACAATATATCACAATGTTTCGTCCCAAATTTAAGACATCAACAGGTGAACAATAAAAAGAAGTTTAGCATTAGTGGTTGATTAACATCGTAATTTATGATTCTTCAAAGATCTTGAATATTCTGATAAATTTGATTTATTTCACTTCCAATGTTTAACTGCCCAAAATAATTTCTGTTACAATATGCTTTGAATCAAGATTATGCTTTCTTTATATTTATTCATTTTGTTATTATTGTTAGGTAAATATCAATATTAAATATTGTTTCATACTCGTGGAAAATAGATTTAAATTTTCTTTTAAATGTAATATTTTCAGTGTCCTTTTCTATTTCTGGTAATTTATTATTTATTTCTAGGCTTACGTTTCAATCGGAAAGAAAACGCATTCTTTGGGATTACTTCCCTGAATACGCTCAAGAATCTAACATGAAACGGTATTTTTTAAAATCTCTTTCAAGGACGTAGAGGAACTAAATATAGCCGTGAATTGTCTCAGTTGAGTTAAACGATCTCTCGAATTGAGAAATGAGATGTTTTGTTGGAGAACCGACACAGTTGATTATTCATCGTTTGGATGGTTAGAAAACAAGAAGTTAAGGAACGAATCGTCGACATACAATGGACATTCGATTATTAGCCTCCAGATTGTCCGTAATTGACGCTTAATCGTTCGTGTATGTGTGGAGTTCTAATTGGTTCACATTCTGAAACAATGAGTGGAAAGCATAAGCGTACTGGGCTCCATTTGTCTAAAAAATTAAGATTATTAAGCGTCTAAAAATCGAAAAAGTATTTAGCATCGCTAAATATACTTTATCTGTATATTGGAAACCACTCGTCACAAAAACTCAGCGCCCCTTTCTGAATGCAACACGCAAAACACCATTCATTCGGAAATATATACTCGACTCTTATTGGCTGTGAAATAAAATTGCTCCTCCCATTACAATTTAATTGGCACTAGGTTCATTCATACCTTTAGATAAGGCTCTACTCTAAAAATTAGTGCCTCCAAAGGTCAGATACTAATAAACTTAATTCAGCACACTATGAGTAAAAGGTACGAAAGACAAACCAAGCTCAGGGATGATAACAGCAACTCGCCAGGTGTGAAAAAAGTTGTAGCGATAGAGTCTTATCGAAAACCCATAATTTATTTCAAACAATTTATCAATGACTCCATTGCATATTGTCATTAACGATCAACTTCAGTGTGCGTTTCGGGATATTTCCCTTGATAATTTAATTTTTTTTCAATTTAAAAATATGGTAATCAACGCCTCTTCCAACCTCTTTGGATACAATGGAACCATTTTGCATAAATAATTGAAGTCCAAAATATTTGCGTTTAATGTTTTCGTTAATGCTACAGCACACTAGCCTTTTAAAGACTGGAATAAAAAATATCTTCCGTAAGAATTGAGCTTTTGATCACGTAAGTATCATCTAGCTGCGTTAAACCATGTACCTGTAGTTACAGTCAGTTGTTTTAGAGTTTGATTGTCAGTACTCCAGTCCGTTCTCCGGAATCGCTGTTATTTTAAGGGCTACATTTTTGAGAGTTTTATTTAGCATTTTCTGGCTACTTATGATGCATGTGTTTAAAATAAGAACAAGGCAGCAAGGGAATGTTTTCTTTCATGGCCAAACAGAGTCGAATCCGTTAGGTGTTTTACGTGTTGCAGTCAGGAAGGGGTGCTCAATTTTTGTGAAGAGCAGTGTGGATACTGTATTGTGTAGATGTTTATTAAAGAACTATTAGTTAAGACATGAGCAAATCGATGTGTGCTGAAGGTCCACCTGTGCAGTAATGATGCATCTAAAATTTGACGCGTCCCGTCCTATCTTTTCCTGCGGATCAAAATTAAATAAGCGTTCACGTTCCTACAAATTCCTCTTATGACGGTAGATAAGCTGCGGAAATCCAGTGGCAGAGGTGCGAGGTAATTTCATCAGTTTGTTGGAACCTGCTTCTCCAATCCAATTCGTGGAAGCGCGCTCTCGGTAATGGCGGAAACGTCCCGATTCCTTTCTCCTCTACAGCTTCAATCCGAACAATTTGAAGAGGGAGATAACAAAAATAGTAATACCTTAACATTTTAGTTATAATTACATTTCACAACGTGGCAGAATCCACTCTACCGTACTTCACTCGGTGAGCAAAACCTTTCAATATCGAGATTATTTCCAACTCAAACCAAAATAACTTTCCCACTTTTATTTGCCTTTTACATATTCGCAGAGCTTTGAAAAACATGTTCTTCAGTTGTAATTCTCGGAATTCCTCTTGGAAGAGATAAAATAAAATAAAATTCTGACCCATTTAATATCAAAATTGTTTTCGATAACTTTGAAGAATTAAAGAAGAAAATATTTTACCATTATAATAAGAACTCTTGCTCTCATGGGTCTCTACTGGGTTTGACAACGGACAGAATCGAACTATTAAAAAGACCCAACATTTAAGTTTTAAATTAAGCAAAAGTATTTACTAAATTTATTAATGAACTTAACCTATAGATTGCTTCTAACTTTATTATCAAAAGAAGAGAACGACATCCGACTGTTATCCTTTAATAACGTTTACATCTGTTAATATTATGCATTCCAACTTACGGTTTCTCAGGTTTACTTCGACTCGTTCTTAAGACACTCACTTTATAGCCTTGACATTCACTCACTGACTCTAACACAATATCACTGGTTCGCCGTGACACCCCTTGACGTCGTTGGCTGCATCCAGGTCGCCTACCATCGAAGACAGGTCAAATTCTCCTACTCATACAGATAGAGCTTCTGTATTTTAAAAATGTTTATAGCTGTTATGGTTTTGCTGACTGATGCTGACTGACTTATTGTCGAGGTTCACCGAACCCCTCTCCTACGCTGACTCTCGCTGACCGTCTCTCGTTCCTCTCCCACGCTAACTGTGTCTGTCTCCTCTCCCACGTTAACTCCAACTGTCCAACTGTCTCCTCTCCCACGTTAACTCCAACTGTCCACACAATAGGTTATTTCCCCTATATATACCACCAGCCTCCTTGTTTTTCTCTTGATGCAAAGTTTCGTCGCAACGGCGCGGTGACAGAATCCCATTACTGAAATTTACGTCCCGGCCACTGGATTCCTTCCGCCTTCCGAAACCCGACAATCGCGACAGGTCCAATTTGTCTTTGGACCTCTCCGCTCACAAGTGCGCGATACTAATTTCTCCAGATCCTAAGTCAACAAGTGCCTGGACCCTCATCATCCCAAGAAATTGCGCCATTCGACACGCTTGCAGCTGCAGCATTTCGCCCCCGCAATTACTCAGGACTTGTCGGCCTCACCCGGCTCGCACAAAATCTTTTCTTCCAAGTCCCAAGCAACTACGCCACTTGTCAGGTCATTCGTCAGAGACAATAGCCTGCTCTAACATAGCCACTTTGGGAACATCTTCTCGCCCACGTTCTGCGTTACGAATTCTTCACGCCGTTCCCCAAATCAATAAGTTACTGTACTCGCAATCACTCTTTAGACCTAATTGCCGCACCGTCACACTGTCTATACAAATTACGGCTTCCTCTCTGCCGCTCACCAGCACTCATCCTAGATAAATGTCTTACCGCTCCGTCTTGTCACCTCGTGACAGGACCCGCGGTTACTTTTCCCACGCATTCTCTTTACGACATGTGCGCTGTTTTTAATCCAATGCATTATATTAAATGCATTAAAAAATATATATATATATAATTCACAAATTACATTTATTCTACAAATTGTGAGCACCGAATCTGATGGTTTCCATGGGAGGGTTAAGTGTATTAGTATATGATAAAAATTTCCATTTAAAATTCTTATGACTCTCGTCGGCCATTGTTCTGTGAACTGCGTTCCCTGGCTGCCACGTCTCAAGTGTAGACCGAAAGTGATCGTTGTTTCACACCAGGCTCGATGAACCTGTCTTCGAAGACTAACAACTCTCCTCATGTCTCAACTAGCGATAGCTAACTTGCAACTCAATCGAGTTCTAGCGTCCCTAAATTACCTCTCAATTCTCTCCGAAATTAATAACAAATTTATCCTCTCCGTGATTCTTAAACAACTACTTTATTCTGAGATATCAGCTTTCAACTTGCTCCTGACACGATTCAATGATTTTGAGAACAGTAATTTATTTTAAATAGTGGAAACAAGCGAAACTGATTCTGTATATTTGCACATTTAACAATACGAATACAGTATTAATTTTTCTAAGTTGTATTTTGTAAGTACACACACGTGTGCTAATATTCTACGGTGCCAGTAGCAACAATGCTAATTCCTTACCTTAACCTTTCAATAATAATAAATCTTCTAGGTGGAGTAACAAACTCCCAGATGCTTCTGCGACGTGCCCTTTACCATCTTACTGCGTAATTATTATAAAAAATCTTAGCATTTTATATCATGCCTCGTTCACTTCACCATCTTATTGCGTAATTATGATAAAAAATCTTAGTTTTTCATATAATACGTCGCTGTCAAATATATATTATGAACGAAGTTATGTTTACAATGTCTGTCAACGTATAAACTATGAGAACACGATTACTTGACAACGTTTTTATTGACAGTTTGGCGCTTTAGTCGCTCATGATCTGACATTCAAAAATTAAAATAATCCTCTCGTGCTTTTTTTAAATCTATAATCTGCAGGTGCATTTTTGGATGTTCGTTTTATACATTTGTCTCAGCTATAAAAGTTCATTGTATATCGTTTCCCTGTTGGGAAGACGTTCTGCTGTCTAATGTATGCAGTATTGTTATGGGTGAGAAGGTAAGTGGGTGAAAGAGAACAATGGTGAATTCCGTAGAAAATGTTTTCGGAGAACTGGAGGCGTCATCGAAGTGCGAAATGTGAAATTTGAGCTATTTAGTAAATATTCAAACTCTCACCACTCGTTTTATACAGCCGAAACGCACGATTATTTTCTGAAAGTAAATTTCTTTGAAATCTGATGCGTCAGCAGCGCTTTAAGGAAATTTAACTGGAACGACACGTAGGCGTAAAGATATTTTCCAAAATTTAAACGTTTTACACAGAAATCGATGCATTTGCTCATTTCTTTATTTACAAAATGCATTAGAATTCTATAACGTGACTGGGATTTTTATGTTCAATCGTATAAACTCATATATGAGGATTTCACGATACGTTGAAGTCATCTTGAAACTATCGGATTACTAGACTGGCGATAGGTACAAGTGTATTCCCAGATGTAGCCAACATAACAAAATAAAACATAAAAAATTTGGGGGAAATAGTATCTTTTTTTGTTATCTTTGTCTCCTATTAGCTCGATCCACTTTTTTTCAGCGATGTTTAATAGCTTCGATACCCTGTTTAAAGTGAGAAATATCGAGATCCTCAAAATATGTAACCACAGAGCCATTTTTCCAGGTTTGGAAATAAATTTCTTGATTTTGGCTATCGCGATAATGGATGTATGAACTGGTGCATTGTCGTGATGAAGCAACACTTTCTTTTTCTTGATTTCATCACTTAATAAGTTCGCATAATGCTCGCAGATTTTTTTCCCCTTTTTGAAGTTAATGAAAATTGTTCCACGCTCGTCCCAAAAAACCTGACGTCATGATCATGCCAGTAGATAGAACTGTCTTCGCCTTCTTTGGAGCCGATTCCCCCCTTTCAGCCCATTGTTTTGACTGTTCCTTTGTCTCAGGTGTGAAGTGATGGATCCTTGTTTCATCTACGGCTATGAATCGACGCAAAAACTCGGCTTTGTTGCTGTCGCCAAGCACTCGATTAAAACATCGTCACGACTCTGTTGTTTTTTTTGTTCCATTGTAAGCAAACGCGGTACCCATCTTGCGCACAGCTTTCTGATGTCCAACTTTTCAGTCAATATGTGATGTACAGCACTTTTTAAAATTTCCTACCTTTTCTGTTAGCTCGCGCACTTTCAGTCGAAGGTCATCCAATACCTTTTTGTGGATTTTCGTCACTATTTCTGATTGGTCACTTCAACACTGCAATGTTCGTCTTGGTTTCGTTTAAACTATGCCACCCAGCACTGTTATAAATGAAGGAGCAGATTCCCTCAGAGTAGAATCTTGCTCGACTTTGACATTGATTGGCCTGAGAACTTTTAATTGAAACTATTGTATTGTAAAGAGTTATTTTTGTCGGCTGGGTTTTTACGTTAAATCAAAAATTATTGACCATTAAAGAAATTTTTATATAAGTTTATTCCAGTTAAGCATGAAAAACTCTTATCTCAGGCACCTGTGGTTTTTACATAGAAGAGATCTGCTACCCGTACCAAATACGTACTGCTATTCTGTGTTGTGTTGCTTGCTGTAGCTCTCGTACCGACGTCTCCGTATCTCACAGCCGGCAGAACGGGTTAACTGCAGTGATGACTTTAGTCAGGACCATTGCAAGGCGTCGACTCAGGGGTTGACCACTGGCTAAGGCGTCGGCCTCCGGGATTGATTGCTGGCAAGCTGTCGAACTAAATTGTGTGGCTTCGATGAACTCTTCACTAACAAATTGTGACCTCTTTCTCACGACGATTCTGCCTCGGACTAAATCAGAGACAACAACTTGGAACAGTTTACAGCAGAACTCATGAGATTTGTGGATCGGTGACACTTAAAACGTATACACGTAACGCAATACGGAGCCTCTCATAATCACATCCACCAGCTGCGGTGAGTGCAGAACAACTGTCCCAGTTTCAAAAGCTTATCTCCGTTCCCTCCATTATAGCCTCGCATTCTTTTACTTTTTTTCATTATTAGAAAACTTCGTCAAAATGTCAGTTTCACTGATTTTTCCATTGTTACAAGATTTATAGCACGCAGCTGCAGTTCCGTAGTCAACAATGGACAACTATTCTGTCATGTTGAGGCCAACAATCGAGACAGGACACGAAAATTACTTGGATGGAAATATTTATGTCCTCCACCCCCACGCACGTGCACGATTTCGAATTCTCCAAACCACAGCAAACAACACTTCCGAGACAAAGGAAAACTAAACCAAAATACATGCGTTACAGTATCACAACTTTTTTGTCCGTATTTACCAATTCACTAAGACTGTTCACAATTCATGGCTGCAAACAAATACTAAACAATGTAGTTTTTTCGAACTCAAGGTTGGTACTTTAGACCACTATTTTCCATCATATATACGCCAGGTTTGCTACTTCATTGGGTTATAAATTCAATCGCAAATAAATGACTACAATATATACAATGTTCTAGATTGCGGAATGAAATTTCAATTCGTCTTAGACTCACAACATTCCGAGGGGTCATAACCGTGAAGTAAAATAATAATTAAGACTCGGAATGTACTAGTGCGTACGACACATCAGCAAACACTCGGCATTATCAGGGTTTCCCCTACACCATCATTAAAATAATTATCTACTATCAGACTCAAAATTACTGTGGTAACACGTCCGTTCTTTTTTTATCGGAAACATCAGCTTGCTCGAATGACACTGTCACTTCAGATAAGCTTAAATTCTGCATCATTTAGTCCTCACTAAGCAAATCGAAGTAATAAAATAATATAATATGACAAATGTCTGGTATAATGTGATGGAATAATAGCTGAGTTTCTTATTAAGTGTATTGACCATGATGTGTCCAATACGGGGCTCAGGTCACGATCATGTTAAAAAATGTTTCAAAAATATCATTCATCAGTCGCTCAACATAATTTTGCTTTAGCTTTTAGTAAAAATAATTCACGATGAGAAGTTTATTCTATTTAAGTTATTAAAGTTAAAGGGAAACTTATAAACTCTTTCGAGGAGACGAATCATTAATATTTCCCAACCTTCTAGCCTAATTTCACTTCCCCTCCGGCGCGACATTTGTGGAAGCGTTCGGGAATTTCTCCAAATAAGTAACCGACCCCTTCTGGAAATGTCTCGTCGGGTGAGTAACGGTGACGGTGTGACGTGACGGGATTTTCTGATTGACGCTAGGCCAAAAATATATTCGTCTTAAAATGTAACGAAAACTCGCAAAATTTCGCGAAAAGAAAACCAAATATATGTGATCCATTGAAAAAAAATACTGTAGACATATATTTTTATTTAAATGTCAATTTAGCGAGCTTTAAAATTTGATATCTACCGAAGTTCGATCTCATTCAACACAAAAACTTTGTGCTTTTTTCCTATAAAATTTAGCATTCATTAGTCAAAACTCAGCAGGCGAATTGTACAAATTTCTTATTTTCCAGTGTAGAAATTATTTTTTACGAGTAATTGATTTATTATATGCAAATAATAATTAGTAATTAACATATTTGAACATCAGTCATTCCAGATTTTTTTTCATTTAATGAAAACGAATTTCCAAACTGCTGAACTTTCTCACCGACGAAAATCTAACTTATATCTTGTAGTTAAAATTAGAAAATATCATCATATCACATCAATTGCTATCGTTTAACAATCGTCAGTCAGGTCACTTTAGATCTCCGTGTAGGAATGAACACGTCCGGACTTTCGACCGTATCCTAAAGCGGGAAGAGAAATTATTTTCAGTTAAAACGGAGGGTAACTGAAAGGTCCGTTGGGATTCATTGACACAGCGAAGCAAGATGGTCGTATAAAACCAAGAGGCAAGTGAAAATGACGATGGAATCACCAACTTACAAATGCTTAAATATTAGGCAGAGGAAACAAAGAAGCGTCGAGGGGAAAATATTCATTCAATGATATTGGATTCGAATGATTTACCTGAGGAGTTACTTTTCATAAGAACTCGAAAGTGCGTAGTAAAAATGTCAATGAAATTTTTGTTCATATACTTCCTTTATTTTAGGATCCTATTATGAGTTTATTATTTAGTTTGTATATTTATTGTAGGCCTATGTATGCGAATTGCTGCCAACTTAATGAATTCGATTCCATTAAGGCAATCAATTTTGTATTAAGTGGAATAAAATTGCCTATTAGCCTGGTGGCAGTCATGTAAATTACATAAAAAAGATAAGCGCGAATAGAAATAAAAGAAGAATATCTCATACTTTCAAAATAAAAATTTCAGCACTTTTTTCAGCAACCTTTACTTTTAAAACTGCTAATGGAAAGACGACTCTCATTGAACAGTGCTGCAGGCAACTTATTCCAGTCCTCAATACTTCTCTTCTGGAATGCGATTTTACCCAGGTCTGTTTTCGGAGGTCTGCTTTTAATTTTAAATTTACGGCCCCATCTGTCGGATTTTGTAACTTGCCCCGTACATCTTTCCACGCTTCGCGAGTATTATTCGATTTAAAGAGCGCACATAGGCAACCATTTCTTCTTCTCTTTTCTAATGGTTGCCACTCCAATGCACTCACTTTCATGTACGTGCCCTACATGGCCTCCAGACTACCAATTTATCTGCTTTCCGCTTCACCTTCTCTACCTGGGTTTTCCTTTAAGGTTCCCAACAACTTGGTCTATATTCCATTGTAGGGCGATCTTATTTTCCCATTCTTTAATATTCTATTAATTAAATAAATGTAAGGAGTTACAGGATTTTCTGGAAACTAGATTAACTTGTTCCATCCAGGTTTTTTCAGTTTCCTATTCAATAATTGGAGAGTTTTCCGCATTTCATCTGCGTGAGTTCGAGTGAATGATCATGTCACTTTTATCGTTAGTCACTACAAAGTGTTTACAAGCTTCCAATTGCCCTTGACACCACTTGATCTATGAGTTTGTACCTGAGGATGACCTGAAACAATCTTTCGCGAAAGCTCATTACCTTGAATTGGTTGCAATTTATTCTATTGACTATTGAGTCATTCTTCCCTGAGCCTGGTTTGTGGGAAGTTCCAAATTTCTTAAAGAATACCGGAGAACCTTCTGCCGTTGGATTCGGATGAACCTAATGCCTCACTAGATTTTGCGGACCCGCCATCCAAAAATTCTACACTGGGTCTACTTCATGATGATGCTGAAAGTGAGAAATACGCATACAAACATCAACTTCCATACGAGTTGGTACCTGAGGATGACCTGAAACAATTTTTCGCGAAAGCTCATTACCTTGAATTGGTTGATATTTCCTCTATAGACTAATTAGTCATTCCTCCCTGAGCCTCGTTTGTGGGAAGTTCCAAATTTCTTAAAGAATACTGGAGAACCTTCTGCCGTTGGATTGTGATGAACCTAGTGTCTCACTAGATTTTGCGGGCCCACCACCCAAAGTTCTACACTTCATGATGATGCTGAAAGTGAGAAATACGCATACAAACATCAACTCCCATGGGTCTTGAGATCCATTGACGCTGACCACTACTCCACAACAGATCGGCGACTTAAGCAACGTTAAAGCCTTAAAATCGTTTTCGGTCTGTTCCGTCTTCGTTTTGATTCGAAATCCTCGTAAGACGAAAGCAGGTGGGTCGCTAACCCGAACGAAACGAGGAGAGTGTGGGAAGGAGGTTGGCATAGGTAACTTCCGGAACGACCGGAAGTCAGTTAACCGTGTCAGAGTCGGTGGACGTGAGGGGCGCTCAAACGTGAGACCGACGTTATTGTTGAAAACAAAAACAAAGTAACAGTGTTCATTTCGAAACGCCAGTTCTATTGTAATTAGTAGTTTAAATCTGAAGATTAGTGGTTCATTTCCGTTTGAAATAATCGATTCAATCCTAGGTCTTTCATGAACTAAATACGACTAGTCTATACAAATATTAAATACCCGAACAACAGGGATTATATCCACATATTCAGCAATGGCTTCCATAATTATTGGTGATGGTGATGACGAAGGAAGTAGGCATACAAGTAGTAATACAATATTACTTCAAGCCACTTTACAAAATCTTATAACATACTTTCAATGAACGTGAAATACATACGAGTTGACTTTTTACAAAACTAAAAAGAGTTCGAGTGAATTCGGAACGTAATAATTTTGTAGAAACCACTTTCAGTGTACTACAGAAAAATTTTATTATGATGTCATTAGTGTGTGTGAAAATTAAAAATGTCATTATTTCGTTATAATGCATTTACCGATGATTTACATGCTAAACAGGAAAAATATTAGCGCCCCTAATACGTTAAGTTGTTTACACTAGTTATCAACTACTATCTCTCAATTTGCTTTCAGCAATGAATATTCAACAGGCCGAGTATTCTCGTAAATGGAATTTGAATCACTAGACCTGAAACAGTGTCCAATAGGAATTTTCTGTGGTGTTTCCAAAGTGTTTAACTGAATTGATCATTTTATTTAAAAAACTGAAGTGCTACGGGATTACTGGAACCTCCTGGATCCCCTCCTACTTAATTAACATGAAACAAGGCAAATCTGAAAAAAACACTTCTCTTCTGGGCTCGTTACCCTTTTCATGTAGCAAAAGCTTACGAAAACCGATGACTCCATTTATGCGTTATATTGTTTGCAGACGACACTGGAATTTTTTCTTAATGTAAAGAATAATAAACATTGAGACATTGAACAAAATTTATTAAAGTTAATTTATATGAAATGCAGCATATTAATTATTTTTTAACTTTTCGTATAATTTTATAAAAAATAGTATAAGTATGTATTTTTAATTTGAATAAATTTAGATTCATATTTACTTTATAATTGGTAACAATTTTTATTCAATTGCAAGATTGTTGATAATTTCTGATTTGAATTTAAATATTACATTAGAAGAATAAGGAGAAATATATTCTGTAAAATTGTGATTTCACACATTCTATGACACAAAATTATTACTGTAGTAACTTTAAAAGTATAAAAACGTTCGGAAACGAAATTCAAGTGTTAAATACACTATTTTGAAATGTCTCAAAAAGGTCCTTAGTTTCTTTATTCTGTATACTAAAAACGGATGTATATTTGTTTGTATGTATTTACGTTAATCTTTATATAAATTTAAACGCGTGGACAGATTGCGACAAAAATTGGTACAGATATTATTAAAACACGAGAAATGGTACTGTGGGGGTGAGAAACCCCTAGCTTAAATGTTAACAGAATTATAATTAAAAAACTGATCGTTTTGAGTTAGATTCCTGTGCTCCAAGAGACCGTGACGTCACGCGCGCGCGCGAGAGAGAGACGTTAGTGACAGATGAACAAAGGAAATAGGTCCTATTTACGTAATGAAATAAAGCAGAAATATTTTCATTCAATAAAAAGTATAACTATATCCAGAAATACTCCATCGAATGATGATAAAAAACAATTCGAAATACTTTACGATCCTTGCGGAAAATGTAAGTTAATATTCCTGCCATATTAATTAAGTTCACTATGGCGACTATTTGTTTACATTGTGAATCTAGCTAAGAATTTCCTCAATTTAATCTTTCGTAATGTCTGTAGACAGGGACAATTATATCCTACAATACTCAGGGGAGTATATAAGTATTCTATTCGTAAAAATTCGGAGGTATGTTTGATGGGATTGATGGAATAAAATTCAATGTAGTTTGTATCTGTTCAGGTAATGCACAATAGGTCGAAAGTATGTACGAAATTAGGATAAGTTAGATTTAGGTTAAATCACTTCTTGACTAAAGGTTAATATAGAATTAAATACTTTTTCGGGTTTTATTAAGTAAGTATAACGGCAAAGGCGGTAACCCAGCTAGTTTATAATATTAATAAAACAGACGAAAGTAAAAATATAACTCATGTATCAATTATTAATATATTATTTAGATACTAATCAATGTTCAGTTAAATAATTTATTAAGGAAGTTCCTTTTCAAATGTGTGGTCCACCAAGCACTGTCGCGTACTTAGAAGTACAGGTTAATAACCGGAGAACCGTAATACTATAAATCTGCATTGAGTGAGCTTCCAACTTGAATATGCGTTGACGAATAATGGATAAAATTTATGGGGAGGACCGTAATTATGTGCTAGTCGGTGGCCAAATATGAATCTTGTTGTGCGAGTGTGAAGTCTTTCCGAAGGTAAAGCTGCGTGAAATGGCGCGTGGCCTGGAATGTGGTTAGACAGGCTCGCTAAATTACGTTATGCGATCCCTTAAGAGCTCCGTTCCAATTGTAAGGGCTTTCTTAATGGACAAATGTAATGCCAGTTGTGTTATTGTCGTATACATCGTGCAGTGAACTAGACGTTATCCTTGGAAAACGAGAGGAAATTGCAGCTCGGCGCGTTTTCTACTTTATGCCGATCAACGTTGTAGAATCCTTAAAAATGTTGCGTAATGTCTTTGTAACACGTGACCACGTCGAGCGACATAGTAATTTGAACCCACGTGAAACACAGAAAACGAAGACACTTTGTCTCGTAACATTAGCCTTTTTTTTTTTACAAAGGTTCAGGACATACAAATTCCCCCCCCCCCTCGTTTCTGCGCTTTCGAAGTAATGTTCTCTCAAAAGTGAAGAAGAATAACACTGCTTCAGAAACGAAAAGAATTACGAAACCAGAAACCCAGATTGATACGGAAAAAAATACGTCGCGTATTAAACCTTAAAAATTTCACATTAAACAAAAAAAATTAAGTAGCCGGTACACGAAAACAATTCAGTATCGACGTTAGTATTTTTTATATTTCAATAAAACTTTTACGCCGCCTTGAAATTATTTTCTTTTTGTTCGTGTTTATGTCTTGTGTATTTCGTATATTTCCATCAAATTGTAGCCTCGGTCTCGAGATATGTTTTTCATCTTTGAATAAATATTTAAGACGTCCAAAATAAACGTATACAGTAAAGGATTTACTTTCCAAAATTCGTCTTTGAATATCTTAAACAACAAGGAGAGAAGTCAGACTTATAATTATAAGGTTTTACATTGTCTTGAATGCCTCGATGTTGTAGTTCTAATTAGTTCCTTTATCCCTAAAGCCGATCAAATTTTTCAACTCGAAATTTCGGCTTTAAACATTTCTCTCTGTCTCTTATTCTTCCTTCTCTACAAAACGAATTTCTCGTTTCACAGACGGAGAAACACCTGCCACAGTTCCTATCTGTATTTTAATCAAACTTGAAAACTAGAGCGTTGAATGCTTTTAAAAATTCTGCATCAAGTACGATTTAAGATGAGCTCGATTTCACTATTTTGATTGGGCAGAAAAATTGTAAAAAATCTTTCTGAACTACCGGCGAGAAAAAAAAACGTAGTTACGTTTGCCGATTTGTAACTTCTCGTCACATACCTTGCAAACCCCAACTGGCGGACAAAAATATCAACAAATATATTGATTTACTCTATACCGAAATTCAAAATAGTTTCTTACAAGAAAAACTTGTATTTTCTTTTATTAATATTATATACAATAATAATTAACTTTAATAGTCACAAATAAGTTTTTCTTAATATTATTTATTAAGAGAGCTTTCGTGTATATTTGTCTTTATCATTCTGTAATATATATCATACATAAGCATAAAAGCCTTAATAATTAAAAAAAAATTAGTTTGACATATTTAAAACATTAGTTCTTGGCCTTGTTGATATTGTAATGGCCACAGATCTGCAAAGAGTTTTAAATAATTGATGTCTTTTACAATTATTTACGGAATATTTTACAGAATTATTACGGAAAATATAGCCTTAGGCTTTCTTAATAAATAAGTATGATAATATAAATTACGTATATATATATACATATATATATATATATATATATATATATATATAAACTTGTGTTTCTTAAATGGACAATACGTGTATTAATTCCATGGTTTCCATTTACTTTAGGAGTAGGATTATATGGTAAAAAAAAATTAACTTGCACACTAATTAGCGTATTTAAGTGATTCTCGGTACAGAGGCAAATATTTCTCGAAATGTTTTGATGGGAATAAAATTTGAGATATAAAAGTAGGAATCGTGTGTGCAAGCTTTAATAAGACTCAACATTTGTAAGTACTTAATATCGTGTAATTGTGACTACAAGAGAAGAACTTTCGTGGAATTACAGAAACGTTTCTGTGAATATTTCTGGAGGACTTCAAACTTTCTACACTTCCAAAAAAAATCGGCTTGAATGTTGTATTATTGCAAAATGCAAAGATTTTAAATTTAACAAGTTTGTTGTCGATAGATTTCGAGACATATCCTAATCTGTTTTCATAATAGCCAACTTTTTTTAAAAATTTAGATATTATGGTCGCTTCAACAATACCAGTCGATACATAAAATGGTTACATATACTGCATGTTTTTATGGCTCATATAATAGTTATTATTATAAGATATAAGTTCGCAGTTTGGCTTCAGCTATGAACGCGAGGAGACAAAAATCTTCTTGGGAGTAGTTCTTAATGGTCCTTCTTCGGATATCCTTATAGTTCCTACACTCGAGGATGATGTGTTGAACAGTGAGGAACCTGTCGCATGCCTCATAGAATGTGTCAGATAGGTATGCAGTGTTCTAATTCTAGAGATTACAATTTGCTTGTCTTCTTGTTATGTTATGCAGATGACGAAGATCTGAGGTGGATTGTCAGTTCCGAACTAATTATGTTTTGAAACATTTCTCCAAAGCTATTTCTCTAATATGTGTTCATATTATCGAGTAATTATAATTTGCTTAGTTAAATGATCCTATTCATATTACAATTTTATATACATTATCTAAAAAGAAAATGGTACAGTATTTTTTAAATAAAAAGTATGCTATTAGATTTATGTAAATAAAATCAATAAGATTACCTGCACTTCTTCGAGGTTTTAAATTCAAATTTTATGATTTTCAAAATAATGTCAAGGATCTAGTTAGGCATTGAACAGTGGCGTCTTACATTGCGTGTAAAGACAAACAGTTTTAACATGTGCGTTCTTTTAATCTCACGTTATTGAAATTTAGTAAAATCCGACAGTGACATTGACACCCGAAAACATTCCCTATGTTGGTTTGTGAGAAATGATACGTTGAAACTTGGATTTGAGCAGCGTTGCACTCTAATAAGAGTTTGTGAGTCGGTATTTCCGGCTGAGGAGAAAGGGACTGGCCTTGTACTCAGACTTGCGATAACCATACAATGGACTTGAATGTCACTAAAAATTATCTTCCTAATATTATGCAACCACGTGTCTCATGGAAAGGATGTACATTTAATCAAATAAAATGGATAACTTTTAAAGTCCTTATTCGCTGGTCCCGCTTTGTAACAGAGCTTTAGTCAGCTTATTCAAGTTAATGGAGAGGGAGAGTATTTTCTAGAAAAGAAACGGATAAAGGGATACAAAAATCCAATCAGCTAGTATTTATAGAACAAACATAAATAACCCGTCAATTGAGCGTAATTTTGGTATAAGTAGACGGACACGAGCCATATAATATCTGTTGATGGCTGAATTATAGTAAATCGATATCATGTACGTCACAATTTTTTTTATTAAACTCACATCCAATAGTTAGAAACCCTTTTTTCTGCAGTAAAGTGATTAAACACACTAACAGAAAACTGGGAAGTATTACAAAATATTTTTTAATAAGAGAATATGAAAACCAATTTTTAGGAATCTATATATTCGTACTTACTTGATGTACTGCGATTCAACCAACGAAAGAAATTATCCGCACCGTCTCCACTTATACCTGATCACGCCCTATTCAAGATCACAAATTATTTATCGTTCTGCTATGATACAAACTGTTAGGCGATTTCTACTTTCTTTGGTCATCTCTGATGCATTATTCTCCATAAAATATTCTCCCTCTCAATTACTCATACGCGTCAAAACATGGTGTTGATTGTGCACAAATACGCATAAATTACGCATATCCTATGTTACAGTTATTAAACAGAATATGTGATATTGTTATAAACATTATAAAATCACTCTTTGTCACAAAACTAATGCAAGTATTTATACGAATTATTCAAATTACTGTATCGAGTTTTTGGAAAGGACAGAGTAGCGCCATATTTTTTATATATTGTAATATACAAAATAAGAAGGCTTTTAAATCAACGAAAAGTTAATATTTAATAACCAAAAGAATTTATTGTGGCAATACTTGAAACAATTACACAAATAATTACAAATAGAATTTATCTCAGGGTCATTACTGGGTTTGATAATGGCTAATCATTTATTTAGAAATCTTATAAACACAAATTTCAATAAAAAGATTTCCTCGTCAATTAACAAAGACGAAATTTACCTGTCAACGAAATTATACTAAAAAGATGGATTCTACTTAACAAATTTTATCAAAGGAAGAGAACGAAATCTGACGTCTATCTTTTAATCCAATTTACATAACGAGTTGTTTTATATTGGTACTCACGGCTGCCCAGCATTCCAGGATACTTTTGACTTACGAAGCACAATGACGGGTTTTTGCAAAGCTTCTACAATTCACAGATTCTAAAATTAATATTTTTAGATCAAAATCAGGAACCAGGAGCCTCCTCTTCGTCTCTCTCTCACTCGGTTGACTTCTGCTACTTCTCTGCCTGGCTATGTTCACCAAAACTGTCTGTGCTTAGCAGGTTTTATAGTTCTGCGTGTGTGAATGTTTTATCTATGCTTTCCTGCAAGCTCGTTTCGATTCTCGCTCTCGCCTTTCGCTTTCGTCCTCGTCTCTCGGTACTTGTTTCAATCTCCAAGTTCCAAAAGTTCTTTCACGACCACCCGATCGCTGAGGATTCGAAATACGGACTGAACTCTACCGTATCTTAATGTGAACTTCACTCTACCGTAACGTGATCTGCACTCTCTCATACCATAACGTGAACTCTTAATGCGACTTGCCTTCTGCCATATCATAACGTGAACTGCCTCTCGTCTTGCAAATCCGAGCGCTGCATACGCCATTTTTAAGGGCTTCCAACAAAGAAAACAATGCTCTGCTTCATTGTTGCTCTGTTATGTACCGCCGTAAGAATATATTTCTTAAACAATTTATATTTTCAAATTTACAATTAATGTGTTAATTAATTGGCATTACAATATCAAGTCGAATTTTTTAATTGATTCTGTATTAATGACTGTTATGGTTGAAAATATATTTTCTTTTAAAGCCTCAGTTACAGTTTCAAAAACAATATCAGTATTATAGTAAAATTGAATATATTTCAGCAGCTTTCGTTATTTTACTTCCATATACATTTTTAAATTAAAATTATTAATGTAATTGAAAATAAATATTAAGTCTATTAGAAAACGAATGCAAATTTATATACGATAGCTCCTTATGCTACAAGTTATATTTGCTAAAAAAAGGGTTTGAAGTTTTGCTAAGCATAAATATACTGTTCTAACTTTAAACTTTACGGATTACTGAGATGAAAATTGTACAAAGTATTTTGATCATATTAATGATTGATTTTTAATTTTATAGATTAATGCGGAATGTAAAATTTCGATTGATTATGTAACTCATATTCAACAATGTTATAATATTTGCATTGTTTTCTTACGAAGTTGAGGTTCTGAGTTCTATTTCCATCCCGACCCTTTAAAACGGTAGATAAATTAAATATTTGCGTTGTATCATTATTAGCACGTTAGTAACACGATATCCCTCGGGAATATGGAGCTTTCTCTATTGTGGTCGTGTTTACAATTTAACGCAATTAATTCTCTTTTATTTTGCTCAAATACCTTCAATTTGACTGTCGCGGTGCACATAAACGTGTTATTAACAAAGTAATTGTATGATGGCAGCAAAATCAAAACTCTTTCGCCGAATATGTGGAGTAGTGAATTGATTTGGGCAATGTGGCTCGTTATTTTTCTACATAATACGGCGAAAGATATTTCAGCCCCTGAGATCGTTCTACGGAAGCCTAAAATATTCTTTGGTTGCAATGTAAATATTGACGAAAATAGTGTCAACACGTAGTCGTACTCCCAGGAGTCTTCGTAGTGATTCATGTAAGAATGCTGGCTATTCCATTGTGAGGGGTAGATAAGAGGACGAGGACCAGCGAACACGAGATCAGCACGATGCGTTTTTGCGGTAAGACGTAGAAATGTAGAGAAGCACAGGAAAAAACCCTCTGCAGCGTCCATACGATGGCCACAAATATTTATTGTTCATTTCTTCTATCAAACTTCAGACATTTGCAACTAACTGGATCAATAAAATAATTCCGTGTTTTAAAATACATGTAAATTTGTAGTGGTATTTAAAGCGTTGACCACCATTACGTTAAATTTAATATATTTTGTTAATCGATTTTTATTCGCTATTCTGGTTATACGAGAAGCATTACAAATTTATTTTATTTATATCGTTGGGCTTTTAATTTAGTTTTAGATTATCGTTTTATTATTAATTTTTTTCTATCTAGTTTAATATTTAAATAATTACATGAAAGTGCTAAGTTTTACAAATTCATTTATTTATGCTATTAATCGTGTTATATATTTACAATAATTTGGTTTTGAACTTAGAATATGTTATATATTGAATAGCTCAAGCTGAATATTTAAATTTTAACTTTATTCTATATCTCAGATTATTCTATAAAACCGTTTATTTAGTAGAAGGAACGGCTAAGTTTAAATCAAGTTACCTTTGGTTATGAGATAACTGTTTAATTCTCTATACTTAACGTTTACATTGGGATATAATATTTATCAGTTAGTCTACCGAGACTTTCTTACCACATAATATAACAAGGACATGTATAGTCCAAATATATAACCGAAAAATAATTGAAAATTTGACATGCGTTTGAAGGGTATCAGTTTTTTGCTTAATACAGGGCGATTCTACGATCACGGGACAAACTTTGAGGGGTGGTACAGCTTTGTAAAAGATACATTTTTTTTTGTAAACATTGCTGGAAAGGTGCACTTTGGGATGATGATGTAAATAAACAATGTTTTTCCTTTCATGTCTCATTTATTTTGGTGTGTGTTCGTGCTTCAACGTGTCACGATACATAACATTTATTTTATGATTGGGGGGGGGGGCATTATCGTGTTATTGCAATAGCCAAGGGTTAACTAGAGCCCCCGGGCTATAGTTTAAGGATACTGCCCGGCATTCGCCTAAAAGTAATGCAGGACAAATCCTATAAAAACCTGCATCAGGTAGGTCGGGCAATGAGCGCTGAGAAATATTTATATTGTTATAATCGCAATTTCCCTGGGGGTGTAATTGTTAAAGGCAAATACCAAGGGTTCCAATAAAGTTTTACCAACCTTAGAACATGGGTCAGAAAACCTAATAAATGGAAGAGCCATATAGATGATAAATGTAATTTTTATTTAAACGATTGAGCCATACAATCAACAAAAATTATTTCCCAAAATTATAGTCGTTTAATTTTTACGTCCGTTATATATATATATATATATATATATATATATATATATATATATAAGAAATTTGATGTCCAATTTCAGACAATTTATTTAATTACTTAAAGAAAACTTTTTGGTACGTATTTGTACTTTCTTCAGGTCATTTCTCATTAATACAGATGTTAAAAGCTATTTGACACCATTTTAAAATTTTACTAAATTTTGGACGTTTTTCCGGGGCACTTCTTGAAACTCTACACACTAATGCGATCGTGACAAAACTGAAACGTCGCTTTTTGAAGTAATTAAATAAATTGTCTGAAATTGGTCATCAACTGCATTATATAGAAAAGTAATAAATTCTTTAATGTTCTTAATAGATCTGCATTGTTTAATTTCATTTGTTAGTTTAGAAATATTTGGTTAAATAATTTGTATTTTTTTGATCGTAAGCATGATTATATTCCTTCGTCAATTAATGAACTTCTTAATTTGTGTTTGAACAGACTCGTATTGGTGAATGATTGTTCGCAGAAATAAGCCAAACCCAAAATATTTAAAATTGCCATGGTATATATTTTTACTTGATGAATTAATTACGGAAGAGAATTCCAAGAATCAAAAATTTACAGTAATTTTTTTTCTATATCGAATTCTAAACCCAATGCTATTTCTTCCATTCAGAATATTGCATTATACAGGAGTCGGGTGCCCAAAATGTTGATGTACCTAGAAATAATGCTTACGAGATCCAGCAACGGTGATTATATATTATATGTATTAGTATCAGGTCATGTTCAATACAGTCAATCAAGAAACTATGCTTCAATGGCGTGGAATAAGGTTTACATAAATTATAACAATACCCTGTGAATTAATTTACAATTTTTTTTATGTGCTTAATATTATTTACAGACGGTTTAACTCTGACAATTAATCGAATAAAAGGAGTGACGAATCAAAATACGGTTAGTTATTTATAAGGAAATTCTGTTGGATGATCGAAAATTGCACTACCAAAGACAAGGCGCGTCAAGTTGGCAGTGCAAGGAATCAAAATTGTTGGTACAGTTTTTATCCTTTTATAACGCGTATTCTAAACTGTACTCATCAAAAGGTCGTAATATAAAAATTAAGTCTTAATAAAGGCGTAATCTCAGGCTAAACGAATTCTTGAACTGCTAGTATTTTAAGAATAATTAAACGGAAAGGAAAATGACGGACGAGGCTTTGGACTGGAGGTGAAGGAAATCCGGTCGACTTCACAGCAGCTAGTGTTTTTACATTTAGAGGGGATCCGGCAACAGTGAACACTGTAGGGGAACCTAAATTAGAGAAGAACTGTTCGAGGAAAGCAAACACTGGTGAAAGTAAACGTCGTTCACTTTAATAATGTGAGCGGTCTTATTGTATAGTCAGGGTGGCCAACTTCTCAAGCAACAAAGAGATTCCCACGGATCCTTTCTCTAGATCACAAGCTTCATTTCCTGCACGTGCTTATACGTACAGGGTGTCTCAGACCTTTACAAACTTTGGGGGGCGGATTCCTCACACCAGAACAAAACAAACGAAGACGTACGTCCGACAACCCTTCCTTTTTAAGTTATTAATGAAAGAACTCTGTTCACTCAGCAAGGGACTTCATTCATAAACTCTTCCAGACTTATCACAGGGTATGTCGTTACAAATAAGATGCGGTTTATGTATGTTAGTGCTCCAGCACATCTTAGTCACTTAGTTTTAGATACACTGGCTGATATCTACCACGAATACAATACTTTGGATTTTATCTGTAGGGCCAAATTAACAATTGGTCAAATTAAACGACATACCAAATGTACAGACGCGTGCCTTGGACCGTTCCACACCGAATGGGAATATTTGAAAGGGTTCGGAAAGTCCATGATCCGATGAGAGGATTCTTATGTAAAACTAAGTGCAGGTCAGAAACGTTTGTTTCTCAGTTAATAACAATTACAATAATTGCTAAGAAGCTGATGATGTGTCAGTAATTTCTTTTATTAATAACTTAAAAACGAAGATCAGTTGGCCATGTGTATCCGACCTTGTTTTGTTGGTCCCGTGTGAGAACCCGCCCACAATCTTTGTAACTTTTTATTGAACAACCCAGCATATCTGGTCCAAATCAGCTGTGTAATGTAATCGTTTCACAGGTCTCCTGAGCACCGTAAAATTATTTTTTGAAGATGATATTCGGATCGAGACGATTTGGTCCAGATACGTGTTAACCTTATGAGCAGTTTCGACGGTGATTCCTTCAAATATCACGTTGTGTGTTGATTAAATGGGTGCATCATATCCTGGATCATCAGTCTTGGTTGATGGGAAATGCTCCTGTAAATTGCTTGGTAATATATTGAAGCAGCTTCTGTGTCCATTTCTTGGTTCACTGTTCAGGTCATGAGTCAGAAGGTTCAGAAAAATAAATGAACGCAGGAAACCCTCGATCCTTGAACACATTTTTCCTTCCAATTCTGAAATGGCAGGGTTATTTGGGAAAGAAGCCAAATCCGTTTTAATTTTTATGGTTTCGAAATTAGTGAGAAACTTTGTTATGGATCTGGCGTCATTAACGTAAGCCCGAATAGAAGCAAACTTTTTTTCTGTTGTAATCTGGAGAAATTATATAAACTGCACATGTTATCATAGTACTCAGATTACAAGTGAAGAAAAGTTTGCTAACATTCTGGTGGATATCAACAAACCTTGATCCATGTAGAATTTTAGCATTGATTTGAGAATTTTTATCTCTTGAAGTTTGCGTGCATGTGAAAGCCGGTGCGATTTACGATAAGCATCTGAGGTGTCCAACGAAAGGCTGTTAACTAAAAATATATCTTCCTGCTAAAATGTTTGAGATGAAGTTCAAACACAACGTTAACAGATAATTTTGTTTAATAAAGCAGCCATGTGTTATCCAAGGGCATTTCGACTAAGAAGTCGTTCTTTCTATCAGTAGATTTCCAAGTCACCATTTTTGGAACTGCATTTCGTGTTTCCAGCGGTAGATACCCTGATCGTCATCGTTTGTATTGCAGAACGAGTACTGGATCTAGTCCTCTCAGGAAATTATAATCCATTCTCGCTCAACGGAAAATTGGGACCTTGATCATTTTGACTTGGGCAAACAAAAATTTAAGTATAAATAGAGATTAATAAATTTGTAAGCCTTGGTACCAAGAAAAGTGAATCATTGGCAGTGGGTTTACTTCATCTCTCCGTGTAGTAAATACCGGTACTGGTCGGGGCAAACTGAAAGGCCTCAAGGCACTCAATTGCAACTCCTTGTCAGTGACGAAGTTTGTTTTCCTACGTCAGTGCCTGGCGAATACTACTCACAATCTTTATGATCTCCGTAAACAGAAATGACTCAATACTAAACATAGAACAGCGAATTGGAAATAAAATTCACATGAATAACAGATCACTCAATCGCAATTCATTGACAGAAGTTCGCTTGGCTTTATTTCTGTGCGTGTCGTAATATTTCTTGCAAGTGATCGTTCTCAAGGTTCAGGGACGCAAAATGCAAAGTCCGCCATGCAACACAAACCAGCCTTATTTCTCGACCAGAAAATGTTGGATAATCACCGGAAATAAAAGATGACCTTAGAGAACGCAGAAGCGCCTTAGTACTGTTATGTCGGGACTTTTTTTTTTTCCTGACTGAATGGAGACGAACGTGATTTCGTTTAGGGCAATTATTTACTAATTAATTTCCGTACGGTTTCCCGGTGAATAAGCTGCTTGGAATTGTTCTCGGGCTTCCAACCGGGTGGCGTTTGCTAAACACGACGTTTCGTTGACTAACAAACCCAGATTGTCACTTCACTGTAGTCGACGAAACGTCGAGTTTAGGAAACGCCACCCGGTTGGAAAACCCGAGAACAATCCCAGCAATTATTTACTGATTACAGAAACTCTAGTCCAAAGCAAGACGGTTCTGAATTCAAAACAAAACTGTAACTTGATATGCCGTGGTGAATATACATGGGAAACAATGTATATTCAGCCTCTTGTGCGTGTATTTTCAACAAAACAGCACATATTGAAAGGATAAGATTGGTTTAAGGGGATCTGAACGTCAACTCCTTTAGATAAATATGTTTTGCAACGGAGCCTTTAAATAAACTTTACTCAGGAACTGTATTGTATTTTATGGTGAAATTTGGTTAACAAAATGATCAAAACCACAGAATTTGATTTCTGTGAAAATTAAATTTATAATACTAACTATAAAATAATAAATACAACGTCAAAAAATTCCAATAAAATTTCATTGCATCATTTAAATACATTATTTAAAGTAATCAATCAAGTTATAGACAAAAAAAATTATTATTGTCATAAATAAATGTTTTTGAATACAATACTAGTCAAATAATTAGAAAATATAATTATTTACTATGTAGTTTAAAATACAATGTTTTTTCCAATAATAATATGATCTATACTTTAAAACTATTTTGACAATAATAAAATAAATAGGTGCAAAATGTCATAATAATACAGCTCAAAAATTTTAGAAGTGAATTTTATATGAGGTTTGACAGAAAATGAAAAGAAAATTTTTGTTACCATAATAAGCATATTTTTTAAAACCACTTTTAAAAGCTTATACGTTAAGATGTTAAAGTATTGTACGTGGTTGAAATGAGGAAAAGTTGTACTTTAAAATGGTGCAATAAAAAGTCTCGATTTTTTTCAATACTTTCATGTCCGGCTCCCCTTAACAACTATGTCAAACATTTCAGGGCTCTGACTTCCACGTCCTTCAAATGTAACTGAGCTTTACTTTATGACGTACCTTTTCCACTCGCTACTCGACTCAAGGTGACAATGACAAGAAATTAAATTCGTTTTCAGTTTTAATTATCAACGCGCTCTTCTTTGATTTATTTCGTTTACGTCGTGCTTGTTTTCGCCAACACATTAAATTAAATAATTTATTTTTAATTCTAACTTAAATTTAATTTATGCGCTGTCAATAAAACGAGGAAAAATTAGTAGTGTCTTAATAATTTATCAATAAGCCCCAATTGAACATTTCTCACTTTTATCATGCGGTCGATGGATAGAGAAAGGATTGATAAACAGTAATATTAATAAGTAATTGAATTCTACGTTGGACTTCACTTGGATTATTATTAATTTCTTCTTTAAAAGGACCATTTATTTCAAAAAATTTTATTGAACAAATGATGATTTTATTAGGATTAACAGAATTGACGACTACATCCAAAGTTAACCCGCCTCTAGACGTGTCAGGTATTTGGAAAACTTGCCAGTTACCGTTCAGTTAATTCGTCGTTATAATTTGGTGCCGCTTCCTTTTCGCCGACCACTTTGCACGCCCATTACTCGCTATCTACGTTTCTAATTATAATCTAGCCTCACCCGATGGCTACTTTGTAAGCATCCCTCTCGCCGACTACTTTGCAAGTAATAAACTAATAAGGCTTCACTGAAAACCGATCTATAGTCCGGGGATTCTGCCATTGGTCCATTAAATGACACGGAAGCTGAAAATTTGTATATTTCGGTGGTGATTTGCACACAACTTCGATTTTTCCGCCTATCAGAATTTTATCTCAAGGCACACTTGGCCATCAAACCCTGGTTTTATGACTGTATTTTTCAAACGACGTGCGTGTCTTTCGACCGTGTCGACGTCTTGGCGCCACCGTCAAGCTCCGAAAATTCTTTAATAAAATATTAATAAATCAGTTAATGACCTTTTACAGACACATTTAATTTTTTATTTATAGCGTTACGACGTTTCGATACGTGTTCGTATCTTATTCAGGTATTATCCAAATTATTATAAAAAACTAGCAACAAACAATTACAATGTTGATTCATTCAGAAAGTTTTTGAAAACGCTCAGAATTCACTTTACACCAAAGAGATTGTAGGAAGAGTCTTGCCAATAATGTAAATGTTTGTAGAACTAGTTAGTTATAATAATTTGGATAATACCTGAAGAAGATACGAACACGTATCGAAACGTCGTAACGCTGTAAATAAAACAAACTGTCTGTAAAAGGTCATTAACTGATTTATTAATTCAAAAACACGTAAAATCAAAAAATATATTATATTATTAAACCCCTAATCTAATGGATATCTGTGACATAATATATATTCTGAATCATACTGTGCGGCGTTGTCAAATGTGAATTTCATTTGCAATTGTTTCCCGCACATGTTGCATTATGACAGTTATTTTATATCCTAGTTAGAATTCCAACCATAGTGTTACTACAGATATCTTGATATTTTTTTAAAATTTTAATCCACAGAAATAAACCATATCGCTGAAGTCTTCAATCAATATCATACTAAAATACAGTTCAAACATGAAGTGGATATTGACATTTCTCAATTTACTGAACCTAACTACAAGATTTAATAATTAATATTCAACATATAAATGGTGTAGGAAACTCACTTTTTCCTGGGATAGTTCTTAATTATTTTTTCTAATCACCTTATTTGTCAAAGAAAGGCCGTGGTTTACAATAAGAGGGGACAAGACTATCTTCTAACTATACCAGTTATTCAATCTCAATCACTAACTACAAAAATTTTATCGATACCAAATTGTTAAAAGACTACAAAAGCGCCGGTTTTATTCCAAAATAACTCCTAAACTCATTAACAATTTTTTCGTAGTTTTTCCTTATTATAAATTATTACACTGTTTGTTGTTCGTCTCCTGAACACAAAAGTAGAGTTGAGAATTTTGGCCCACAATCTATATAATAAAAAAGGATGTATATTTGTATGTATGTATGTATGTATTTAAGTTAATTTCTATACAAATTTAAACGCGTGGACAGATTCCAACCAAAATTCGTACACATATTCTACAAAACACGAGAAACGGTAATTGGGGGTGAGAAAACCGTAGCATAATGCAGGAAAGAAATACAATTGAAAAATGTGATAATTTAGTGTTAAATTACTGCGAGTCAAGAGACCATGACGTCACACGATAGAGAGAGACGTTACTACGCGACGAACAAGGGAAATAGTTCCTTTTTCCGTAATGAAATAAAGCAGAAATATTTTCGTTGAATAATTTTATCCAGTAATAATCCATTGAATGATAATAAAAAACAAAACAAAACACTTTACGATCCTTGCGGAAAATGTAAGTTAATTTTCGTGCTATATTAGTGACTCCAATATGGCGACCGTTTGCTTACATTATGAATCTAGCTAGGAATTTCATTAATTTAATCTTTCGTATTATCTGAAGACTGAGGGACAATTACATCCTACAGTACTCAAGGAGTATATTTAAGAAGAAATTCTGAGGTATATTTGTTGGGATTGATGCTATAAAAATAAATGTATTTTATAGCTGTTAAATTAATGCATTATCGGTCGAAAGTATGTACGGAACTAGGAACATTTAGATTTAGGTTAAATCAATTCTTGACTAAGGATTAATATAGAATTAAAGTATTTTTCGGGTTTATGTAAATAAGTACACGGGCAATGCCGGGCACCCAGCTAGTATATAATATTTGTGCTATCATCGTAGGTATTTATGTACTGTTTTACATCCACAAATCCTTTAATAGTTTTAATGTTTTAATAGTTTAAATGTTTCTATACAATTTTGTATATATTATTACATTAGTCATTTTTGGAGAACCTTGTAATTTGATTCGGGGCCGAATATTTGAGGACTGATTCGTTCATGTCCCCATTTATAATGTAACCATTTCGCCCTTTTTCCAAACTGTCCAAGGCATGTAAATATTATATTATTAATCTATGAAGTCTTGATTTCGCTTTTCTCCATTGTCAGGTTTAATATGATTTTTATAGTATTGTACTTTCTGACAATGTTAGCATATCGTACTGTATTCAACACCGTGCCAGCAGAATATTGTTTCTGGTACAAACTATACCTCTTAATTAGGTATTTCCATGTGCAGCCCGATATTAAAAAGTGTGTATTTATTGTTGCCTACCTCCAAAGGCTTCAGAATCTTATAAGAGGATTGACGCCGTAACTTTTCCGTAGCAATTGTTTCTAGTTGTGTAGGTGTTGCAGCTAGGTACAGGTACTATGGAATGTCAAGTCCACGCACGAGTAGACGAGGTGGTTAAGCGAGACGCCGCTAGAGCGCGCGCGCTGTGCCTGGGATCGATTCCTCCCACGCATTTCTCTCTTTCTCTCTCGCTCTCTTCCAATCCGCCGTAGCAATGCGTTGCATAAGTAATTACATTCATGTTCCTCCCAACGCCGAGCGGAGGCGAACCGAAATTCAGAGCTCATAGGTACGCCGTCGTTTTGCAATTGCTACTAGATCTGTGGACCGTGAAGCTGCAACCTTGTCTGGTCTGGCATCTCGGTCAGCTGGCAGTGATCGATGTGGGTTGCATCTTACCCAACATTGTCTCCCGCTTCTCCGGCCTCAGGGTTTCGGGTCAAGCCTAGCACAGGAAGGACGCCTCTGGAACACTATAGATATGATGATACTTCAAATGAATTTATCCACGACCACAATCCTTTACGGGTTTTCAGGGTTCGAACAGACAGACCACGTCTGTTTCCTCATGCGATTTTCTGATCAGATCTGAGGATGACGCATGCAGGAAGTCTCAAAACGTTTTGCTTCTTATAAATTTATATTAGTTAATCTTATAACTTTATATTAGAATATACAAATCCATTCAATTTATTAAAAAAGTGAACGTTTCTAACACGGAACTGCAACATACGTTACACTCCCTGCGTGTTTATTTAGAAAAATATCGTTCCAATTACTCCACCTACAGATATTTCAATATACCTGAACACTTCTATGAATATAAACATATTACAATGTCTCTACGATATTTAACCACCGTAAATTTGAACAATAATTATTATCCATGAGTACACCATGTTTAATTATTACCGTAATTACATTACTACAGCCTGGTAAACGATACGGGTCGTCACCCCAACTTTCAACTTTTACAGGTACCTTTCCACTGCCACGGAATTATGGGCGTGGCATTTAGCTGTGTAAGTGACGTGACTTCATAGCACGATTAACATTTATCCTCCTTTTTTTTTTTTAGTATAATGTTACAACTGCTGCAGGAGAAACAGACGATCCATATGTCGTCGTTTCTTTCTTTTCCAGAAATATTTCCCGTAAAATTTTTGGTACAATTAATCATGTTACGACACTTTTTAGATAATTTATATCACTTTTAGGTTCATATGCAGTTAAACTTGTTTAAAGAGGGGTAAGACTGCCACATGTGTGGCGGGGCTAGCGGCTACGTGTCACAGTGGGTCAATCAGAATCCGTCGCGTAAATTAGAGCTGTCTGAGCATAGTTTTAAACGTACATTACTTACTAATTTCTCGATTAGTCCAGAAATGAAGCGTCATAATTTTGGAGTGGTTGAAACTAACAATACCAGTTTTCACTACTTCGATATCTTGAAACGTAATTCAGCGCATAAACCATGAAACAAGTATTGAGTATACAGGGTGTAACGAAACTCGACGCCAAAATTTCAATTTTCAACTTATAACATCTATATAATAAAAAAGGATGTATATTTGTATGTATGTATGTATGTATGTATTTACGTTGTTCTTTATACAAATTTTATCGCGTGGACAGAATGCAACAAAAATTGGTATACGTATTCTGCCAAAATCGAGAACAGGTACTGTGGGGGTGACAAACCACTAGCATAAATGTGAAAAGAATTATAATTTTAAAAAGTGATCATTAAGTGATAAATTACTGCGCGCCAATATATCATGACATCACGCGACAGAGAGAGACGTTACTACGCGACGAACAAATGAAATAGTTCGATTTTTCCGTAATGAAATGAAGCAGAAATATTTTCATTGAATAAAAGTATAATTCTATCCAGTAATACTCCATCGAGTGATAATAAAAAACAATACAAAATACTTTACAATCGTTGCGGAAAATGTTAGTTAATTTAGTGAGTGCAATATGGCCACCATTTCTTTACATTTGGAATGTAGCTATCAATTTGATCACTTCAATCCTTCGTAATGATGGACAATTATATCCTGCAATACTCAAGAAGTACTGTCTAGTACTTGTTGTTGCTATTATGCAATTAAATTCTATGTATCTTATAGCTATTAAATTAATGCAGTATATTTATGTATTGGTAAAGAAATTCGGAGGTATGTTTGTTGAGATTGATGCAATAAAATTCAATGTATTTTATAGCTGTCCAATTAAAGCACTATTGGTCGAAATTGTGTACGGAACTAGGAATAGTTGGATTTAGGTTGTGTCTTCTTGACTAAAGATTAATATAGAATTAAATTCTTTTTCGGGTTTATATAAATAAGACACGGGCAACGCCGGGCACTCAGCTAGTTGAAAATAATACGAGACTTTTGTGTTGTAACTTCTTGACGTAATCTGTTAATTGAAACTTTTAAAACGTTGCATAATCTGGTGGTTTTCTTCCTCGCTCAAATGCCCGTCGTCCTCGTCTCAAGCGTGTTCCAAGAATCTGAGGAATTTACCTATCTGGTAATTTGTATCATATTGCGTGGACGCAATATAAAAATGTCCGTTTCATGGAACGTAAGAATTTAGACGTGCCGCCAAGTCGACGCTGATAATAAACTCTGTTTTTAACTGTCGCCAAACAATGTCTAACCGTTAATACTTAGAATATTAATAAATTATATACAAATCATTCTAAATAAATTGGTAATTATTCTAACCAGCGATACGGGTTTATATATATATATATATATATATATATATATATATATAATCATATAGACCAAAATTTAATTTATATAGAATTCCAAAGTCCTGGCCTCATGAAAATCATACAGAAAGCGGGGTGAATTGAAATTTTTTTTAAAAAAATTCGTTTTATAATTAAAAATAAATCTCTGATATTTGAGACCTGGTTGAACCCATGTTAACATATGAAAGCTCATTTCAGGTTTGGAAATAATTTTAAAAAATTTCGTTTTATAATTCAAAATAAACCTCTGATATTTGAGACCTTGTTGAACCCATGTTAACATATTGAAAGCTCATTTCAGGTTTGGAAAAAAAATTTAAAAAATTCGTTTATGAATTAAAAATAAATCTCAGATATTTGAGAACTTGTTGAACCCACGGTTACATATTGAAAGCTCATGTCAGGTTTGGAAATAATTTTAAAAAATTCATTTTATAATTAAAAATAAATCTCTGATATTTGAGACCTTGTTGAACCCATGTTAACATATTGAAAGCTCATTTCAGGTTTGGAAATAATTTTAAAAAATTTGGTTTTATAATTAAAAATAAATCTCTGATATTTGAGAACTTGTTGAACCCACGTTAACATATTGAAAGCTCATTTCAGGTTTGGAATTTTTTTTTAAAAAAATTCGTCTTATAATTAAAAATAAATCTCTGATATTTGAGACCTTGTTGAACCCATGTTAACATATTGAAAGCTCATTTAATGTTTGAAATTTTTTTAAAAAATTCGTTCCGAGGTTTGTAGAAAATCAACCATTTTCGCAGGCTTATAATATGACCTAGCGTTTACTGTCCAGTCTTCAGTTCAAGGCTAATCGCAAGAACATCTTTTACTCGTCGTTGCACTCACCCCAACGATGGTCTTTGTTTTCGTTTTGTATTTCTTTTACCGTTTATTTCCTTCCATTGTGGACCTCAAAATAGTGATTAGTTTCATCTCTGTATTCAGATTTCTCCTGATTTCCTTAAAAAGCCGCAATTTCTCCTCCGCCTCACATTTTAATGGCTGAATGCAAAGTATAACAGGAAAGTTAACATACAGAGTTTATTGAGTGAGACGTTTTCCCCATAAAATCAGTCTCTCAGTTGGCAACTCTCCATCGCTGACAACGGCCTCGCCTGCAAAACTTATCTTAACATTCAAAAACTCTTGAAAAGTCACATAAGTCGGGATTTATTGGCGATGATCTACGATTAACCGCGGGAAGCTATTAAAATGTACAAAGTATTTGAAGCGTGTTCCAGGCAATTTTCCTGTGTAAGAATTAGGATTCTAATATACGTGAGAAACCTTGCTTCTGAAAAGGGTAATTAGTAGACGTTATGTCAATTCGTTTTTCAGACTCGTATTCAGCAAGAATTTTCTATAATTTTAATATCACCAGGAATCATATTCCGCAGACTCTGCACACATTTCTACACAAACTTGTATCAAACTATATTATTAACTAATTTGTTTTACGTCTATGTTGAAATTGCCTTTGAACTGTTTCTTTTCTAATGTAATAGATTCATTTTTTTTCCTAACAGTATAATCAGGTTTCAACAACACACATCATAGGTACGTTAATATTGAAAGACTCATTTTTCAGCAATCATAATAATAAAAATAAATCACTTATTTCAGTCTCAATAATTTATTTGCAGGGTCATTTTCTTCTGTCAAGACAACCTTAAAAAGTAGAAATTATAACATTCAAAAAAAAAAAGGACTCGTCCTCGTTAGACACGGTTGTTTAAAGTTAATATTTAAAATTATTAAGGCTTTCTTGGAAGTTTAAAGCTCCTGTTGACAAATAATATAATTTAGACTAAAATAAGGTTTTTCTTTTTATTATCATAGGTACTTGGATTAATAGCCGCTGTTAACATTTATTTATATGCAATTCTAGATAATTTAAAAATTAAACCTCGTAGAATTATGCCGAATTTATAATATTTAACAATTACTTTGAATTAAAATATGTTTCCTTTCTGATTTAAAACAGCTTTAAACTGAAAGTTCATCAAATTTTAAACGAAACCTGTTTTAATCTCTATTAAATATTATAAATTCAGTAAATACTGAAGGCTCATTTAATTTTTCAACTCTGCATTACAGACCACAATATTTTCAAGAATATTACAGTTACTCTACACCAATGAAAATTATCCAAAAAAAACTGGCAGCATATGGAATTGTTTTTTTGCCTCATTTGGAGCCGATCTGACTGTCCCTTCGTTTCAGGTGTGATGTTGTGGACCCCCGCCCGATTCATCCACGGTTATGAAAACCGGCTTTATTGCTTTTGAAACATTGCTAAACACTCAATTGAAAAATCCTGACGACGCCTTTTTGTTCCACTGATAGCTAACGCCGCACCCATCTTGCGCACAGCTTTCTCACGTCCATATTTTCAGTCAATTAGGCGATGTACAGCACTTTTTTTTTGGGAAATGTCTGCCTTTTCTCCTAGCTCGCGCACTTTCAGCTGACGGTCGTCCAATAGCATTTTGAGAATTATCCTCACCTTTTATGGCGTGGTCACTTCATTTGGTCGTCTTGGCAGCTCGTACGGCCTCGTTTGTAAACGAAGAAGCTGTTTACTCCAGAATAGCTCTGCTGTGATTTGAATGTACATTAAAATCGTAAATGTTTCCTTGTTTACAAATTGACTGAGAGCTTTCACTATTGGTGGGCTGCAAACAAAAACTAAATAATGCAGCATCATCAAACTTTAGCTTTATAAGGTTGGTACATGAGACCAGTTTTGTTCTTCAGTCAACAACCCGCCATCTATACGTCCGGGAATATCCTCACACATTTACAAAAGCCACTACAGGCTTCGCCTTCAAAGAAGTCGTTAACAAAATCTCCTTATAGACGACATTTTGTACGCAGATGTTCTGTTGGCTTTACCATAGACTTTAAACTAACGGTTTTCCGGTCTCTGAGGCACTATGTCAATTTTGGGAATTTGTACTACATTATCTTCCAGAGAACTGGTACGTGCTTGAGCCTCTATCACGTGGTTTCTTAACCGCTCAGGCTTGGAATTGAGTGTAAACCTGTTAATTATAAACAAACATCGACGACTGCCTTCCCTAATTACCCTGGGTTTATCCGTCATGCATTCGCACGTATTGTTACAGATAAAAAAATATAATCGTATATCAAATATTTTCTGTTTTAAAAAAGGAGAAATGCTCAGGGCAAGACTCTGATATGTTAAAAAACCTTTTATTATGAATGAAGAAATCGCTTTATTGAAGAATTATTCCAAAACAAAAATATACCGTCTTGAATTCTGACACGAAGAAAACGTCTGCTACGCTAGGAAAGGTCAGAAGGTTAGGAATATCTCTGATGCGAAAGTAAGGATGTAGGTAAATACCAGTTCCGCCGGGTCTCCAGTTACGAAATAATCTCGGTACTACACGAATCCATTGTTGTTGTGTTTTTTAGGGAAGTGACGTGGCGCGCAATCCTCGTGCATTACGTCAGGAACAAGGAACTACAGTTATCCTCTGGTTGAGGTCACGAAAACGGGATTCGCACGTGGGAAGCGAGCCCTACGACGCCTCGGTGGGCGGATTAAAATTCTCAAAGCGCCAAGCAAATCCGCTATGAGCGGAACACTTCCGTTGAAATCGTCGCCGCTTCTCACACGCGCACTTCTTTCCTCTTCTAATTAACTTTGGCGATCCGATTTTGCAAATCTGTAAACGAACTCCCTCCGTAACAATGGTTAGTTTTCAAATATCGTTCTTACCCTTCATTCTTGAGAGTCAATAAAAATAAAATATTAAAATGAAAAAAATTACGTCTGATTGAAAATAATTAATCGAAAAATAGCCAATTCAGACAAAAAAAAAGAGATAATATAAATACCACACAACGTTTCTGGGATCCTTGTACCTTTCGTCAGGTGTGAAGAAGAGCCTAGAGCGACACAACTGCACTTGTCAGTTGACAAAACTCAAAAGCGACGAAAACGCAACGATAATGGGAGAGCCGAAGGCTTAGCGTAACAATAAGGGAGCGACAACAATGGGAAAACAGAAGGTTTAGCGTAATAATAAGGGATCATAGCAATTATTGAGCTTCATTGTGTCAGTTTGTACATTAATAGCTGTGATTTTGGATTTAATGTGAAGCATCTCTGAAATGAGTCTGGAATTGTACCTGGTGTCAATGTCTAAAATCTAAACATTTTGCCAATGAAATGTATGTTTAGAATTGATGATTTGTTTGGCGACTACAGAGTGGAAGTTTGATATTAGACATATGTTCCTTGATACGTGTATTAAGGGAACGTTTTGTTCGCCCTATGTAGCAGGAATTACAATTAGAGCAAGACCTTTGGTAAACTGCTGTAGGTGTCAAGTGGTCTTTAATCAAGTAGGAAAGAGTATTAGTGGATCTGTAAATGAAGGACATTTGAATATTTGGATAAATTTGTGATGTAGAAATTTGTAATAAGGGAGTACGAGAAAAAAAATGGGTTGAGGTGTTTGGGGACGATTGACAGTAGGATGTTGTATTTTGTTCGGTCTGCTGTTTATGTGTTTAATAATAAAATTTAAAGGGTAATCATTGGGGGATTAAAATGTTGCGGACAATATTTAAGTTAATCCAAGTCTCACTCATTCAAGGAAATCGTATCTTGTTTCGCAGTTCTTGTGTGTGGTCTGCAGCCTTAAATTGTTGCAACATTAAACCGGGAGTTATTAAATACGATATCAGTTTTTTCAAACCAAAGTTTATCTTTCCAGACAGTGTCTGAAATTAACGGAAAATACGTACGACAAAGGATTCCTTTGTTCGAGAAGCGCGTGTGACGTGAGGAATTAGGTCAACGCCTCAGTTTCGCTGACGTTAAATAAAATCGTGAGAGGTGTTGAAGAGCAAGGGTCCCAGGACGTTTCAAAATTTCAACACGTAAATTAGGACGATGACTTCACAACTTGCGCAGGAGGAACGTAGATACGTAAAAGTCACTGTCCGCCATGTCAAGCCGCATAGTCTGTGGACAAATGAATCGGTATCTAAATTTGATTAAGCAGCGAACTTAGCATTTAAGCATATATTTCAAATCACTCTTATAGTATTATTTTGTCGTGAAATTAGTCTCCGTGCCATACGAATTAACCGATCAGGCAACATAAATGAGAAGTTCCAAATTGGAAATATACACCACGGTCGAATTAATGCAGTTGACTTCGTCTGCTTTCTGGCGCTTCAATCAATTTCTTCTCCTCAAGATCGTGTTTATTTATTCTTTTGTTATTCGAGGATTTCACAGCCTTCTTTGTTTCAGAAAGAGCACGTAGCCTGTGGTTTGTTTGCTTACTTCTTGCGATTCCTGTTGGTTTTAAAATTACTTTGTAAACACTAGCGAAATGAAATTCAAATGTAAGAGTCTACAATGAAAATGGTTGTGTTGTTTTTTGTCTGATCAGAAATGTATTTAAATAAAAACCTGTGTTACATATGACAGACAAAGTAAACCATATGTTACCGGCAAAGTTTAAAATTCCAGCATTCTATTCGGAAAATGAGAAATCGGCAAAGTATGAAATACATCTCCGATTCCTTTCGAATGTCACGTGGCAAGGCACGTGACTTTTAACGCGCGCCTCATGCTTAGAATTTGTCAGTTGCATTTTGTGGTTTGTCCGAAAGTGTCAAAATACGCAAGTTTACTTTATTTCAAAGATTGAAGCCTTTCCCGGTGTAGTTGTTCAATATATTGTTCTCGGAGTTCAACCGGGTTTTGCATAAATATATTAGAACGCAACGTTTCGACGTCTAAAAGCTCTGTCGTCATCTTCTAGGCGATACAATTATGCAAAACCCGGTTGAACTCCGAGAATTTTACTTTATTTGTTTAACAAAAATTTGTCTGTAGACATGAAACAACGATTCGACGATGACCAGTCTAAAATTCTAGTTAATTCTGCTAAAAAAAAGTATTTTCGTAAACGAAACTACTTACCTGAAGTTAAATGATGTACAAAAAGCCAAAATGACTACTAAGAAGGAACCCAGGGACTATTGATTGCTGAATCGCTATATTGGGATGATTGTTGAAAAAACAAAATTATACTCATTTATCCTGTGAAAAGAAGTCGTCAGTACTATTAAGTATTACGTTACGGACTACATGAAGCTCATTTGGCTATTGGACACGGTGGACGTGATAGAACGTTGAAAGAGCTTTCAACCAAATACAAAAACGTTACGCGTCATAATATAGAACTGTTCATCCACCTTTGTGAACATAAAGGTATTAAAACGGACATTGTCGTGAAACCTATGATTTCAGTCTCACATCGTAGCTTGATTGTTAACAAACGTGTCACTGCCACTGAGTGCCATTATCAGTCGTTCAGTGAAAGATGCGTCGTTAACCGAGGCATTGTTACTTTCAGCCCGCTGGTCGTCTACAGAGTGCATTGTTATCATCCCGCCGTTAAATATGTTAAAGCTACTCTCACAAAAACATTGATATTTTAAGTATAGACTCTGCAGGCCATGTGTTATTGTTGCTTCTTACGTCCGTCTCAACCTTCCCCCCCACACCCTCCCCCAAGCGTCCAAATATCTTGACTACTTTTTTTAAAATTTGGCATAAGTTCCATATGATCGTCAGTACGTTCTTCTTCCGCGGCAATTTTTATTATGCATTTATTTTTGCTACTAGCCTTATGATAAATTATATTCCTCTATTAAATTGTAGCTCTTGGCGTACGTTCAACCTTTAAATTCTCCTTCGCTGCAGATTTATTTAGGAAATTATTTTTGACTTCGGTGCCAAATAACTTTTCTTTTTAAAAAAAAATTATCAACCTTTATGACCTGCAGATGTCTATTTGGAAAGTTTGCAGAGTCGCGGCGGTTACCTAACTTGATGTTTTCTTTGGCAGAGGGCGGAATCGTGGCGCAGTCTCACTCCCAGTTTGTTTTCCTGGAGACGATCGTGGAAGAGACCTCCGACGACCTGCGCAGCGAATCTGATGCTGCGAGCGTCGCCCACGCACCCGGAAGCTTAGGTAAGTGCAGCCAGAATATCTACTTAACAACGCAGGAATTCACAAGCAGGCGTCCTTTTAAGCAGCACTTTATCAAAGTATCAATTATATGTTGTTGTTTTTTATCAGGAATATAGACTAATTATTTTTCTATTGATATAGTAAACGTGCTGTAAAAATCACAAATTCTTCCACTGTAATAATTTAATAACACGTTACAAAATTAGATCAACGTTGGTGTATCATCTATTGATATTTTTCAATAAAGGTTTAGCGCAATTTTGTTCTACTGCTGGTGCAAGGGTCGGGGTAGCCTGTAGTAATTTCATGCATTACTCTCCAATGAACTAATGCTTAAAGGCAAATGAGAATGTTTGAGAATGACGTAGTTCATCCTCTATGTCACTTAAACACGTCTGAGGGCATTATTTTTTAATACATGACTAGTGAAAATAGATGATAAATATTCCTCGATTTCTCGGGTTCAGCCCTGGTTATATCACGTGCGAAACACAACGTTTCGACAGACAGCTCCGACGTCGTCTTCATAACTCAGGTTGGAACCCCGAGAGATCTACGTTCATCAAATTCACCGGGAAAATCTAGATTCGCTAATATTTTGATGTTGTCCCGCTGACATCTTTCAAGTTGTTTTCTCGTAGCGGAATTGCCTTTATATGGCAATCGTTGGAATATAATTTGGAAAATAAATTTGACGAGTGTCTGATGAATTGTTTCTTCATGTCAGTCGATTTGCCAAGTTTCTGACGAATAAGCTTTTTCAATTTTATTTATTTAAGTGGGAAGTTATTATAATATAGAAGCTTGTAAATATATATTTATATATAAATTGATTAACAAAATTAAAAATTTATTTGTGAATTAAGACATTAAAATCAATTAATCTGACAACCCAATATTTAGATTAAAATGTTTTCTGAATATTGTATTTTTACGTCTGTTTATATTAAAAATAATGCAGTTTTTCGACCAATATCAGATAATATTTTTTTTATTTATGACAAGGATTCGGTACGTGTTTGTACCTTCATCAGGTCTTTCCTACTGAGAAATTGGTACAAAATAAAGTTGTATTATCAAGAAGTCAATGAATTTATAAAAGTGGTTTAAGAAAAAATATTATACTATTAACACAATGAAACTAAGAAAACACTCACATAAATATGCTAAATGTTAAAACCTAACTTCACATCCTATTGAAAAAAAAAACACAAACTTTAGAAGTTTTTCCGAGGCACTTAATATTTTTTGTCCAACCACTTTTATAAAGACCTGATGGAGGTACAAACACGTACCGAATCGTTGTCGTAAATAAATAAAATATTGTCTGATATTGGTCGAAAATCTGCATTTGTGTAGTTATTAAAACAAATGTCTCAAACTGATTATTTTTCAATAAATATTGTAAATAATTAATTATGAAGGGAGACGATCGTGCGTTGTAGTTTACGTTGTGGACTGTTTAGGAGGATAATCGAAGCCGGGCAATAGCAATCCAGAGAAACCGAGGCCTAATAGCGATTCAGGTTACGGCCATTACGACGGAGGCGATTGCTCCTGTGTTTCAACTGAAGCTGTTAGTCGTCACTTGTTTGCTAAATTGCTGCCGAGCCGTTGCTAAAATTATCTGCGAGAACAGAGGAGTGCTGGAAAGCTGAACACTTTTTACGATCATCACCGTTTATTCTATTTTCGGGCGCTCGGAGAACGTAGAGAGTCCCAGGTTTGACTCAACAAATTCGAAAATTTTTATTAAAGTTGATCCAAGATGTCAGCTGAATGCTTACAAGATCACCACCAAGGTCTCGTAAATGACTCGATGATATTTGCATCGGAATTAATATATACCGGAGAGGTAAATTTACTTTCAAGGCAGGAACTTATTCGTAATATTAAATAACAATTTTTATCTGTCTAATTCCTTTACGGAATAAAATAGGCTGAATGGAGTGACACTGTGAAATAAGTTTGCCTTTCTTTGTAGTACGATTAAAAGTTCGTATTTCCTCACAAAACATGTAAAATGTTTTATTAGTTTTATGATTCGAATAGGAGTTCTCTTAAAGGCAGGCCGCACACTGGAAGAGACGAAACTGTCGGCGACGATTTGCCTCGAGTCAAAACGTCGCAAGCTGTCTGAAGCAAAATGACTCGAGTCAAAACGTCGGAAGCAAAATGACTCGAGGCAAAATCGTCGCCGACAAAATGCTTCAAGCTGTCCGAGACGGTTTCAGGCTGTTTCGAGCTGTATCTAGCAACCAAACTCATTTAATATCAGTGGAGATGGAGCGTGACGACGAAATAGCTGTTATTATTTATTGTTATATGTTGTTGGAAAAAGACAAAAGTTCTCGAGATTTATGGGTACACCCAATTAATACTAAAAGAAATATAAACGGTTTTCTTAATGAATTACGAGCGGACGAAAACAAATTTTTCAATTTCACAAGGATGAGCTCCAAAAGTTTCGATTTGATTGGTGATTGGTGAAAAAATAAGAAAGCAAGACACTTTTTTCGTAGGTAATATATTATTACATACATACATTGTTATTTTAACTTATTCTATTGCGGGAATATTATGAGTTCTGTAGCTTCTGCCTCTTCCTCGTCTGCAAGATTATCAACTAATTCTAATAATTTTACTTTAAAAGTTCTTTGCCGTCTTATTGAGAATTTTTCAATGTCCGGCAGCAGCCCTTTAAAAAAATGCATCATAGGTGAATCGGGTTCAGTGCACCTAGATTCTAGGAAATTTTGCATTGGCACTGCCAACATTTCTGCTGCAGTTTTTTTTCTTTCTTTAGTTGGCGGTCTCGAATCAAGAGAACTTGATGATTGTGTGTTCTCCACACATAGCTACAGCTGCAGGCACTTCTTCTTCCTCGACTATATTGCCGACACTTTGGTGTTGGGATGCTAACAAAGAAATTCCGGGTTTTCGAAAATGCGATGCTGTTAAATGCAGAAAAAGCAAACATAATCATTCTTGCCTGTTGCGTTCTTCACAACATGATTAGAGAAAAGAGGGAAGCATGTCAGAAATTCAGAGAGAACTGTTTGCACTTGAGGAAGATGACATTGATCCTTCTCAAACAGTTTCCAGAGGTTTGTGAAGAAAATATTATATTGATTGTAAAAACAGTGTAACAATGACTGGTCATTACAACAAAATATTATTTAAATAAATAATGTAGGTACAGAATAATAATAATAATAATCATATAAACTGTCTCTTCCCTTCACATATTCGCTCAATTTAATTTAGCAACAATACGCCTGCATCGTTCATTACAAAATATTATCTATAGCAGCAAGTGAATTCAACTCAGTACTCACACACTCATATATATATCCATTTTCGCCTTCTTTGTCAAGTAAATACCAATACAGTAATGAATATTTGGGGGCAAAGACAAGGTTAGGTTTCAGCTATGTGCTGGGCGCATGCACAGTGCTGTTTGACTCGCCAGGCAACGCGACGAGTCATAATTCCATCTGTCAGAGTCCGACACGACGAAACATGACTCGAGGTGTCTGGCTGTCACGAGGCGACGGTCGCGGACTGTCTCAAACCGTCGCAGACCGTCGCGTCGTGTCGGACGCGACAGTTTCGCCTGGTGTGCGCCCCTGCATAAGGAGCCCATGTATTTTCTTTCTCGAGTCGTCGTCCGACAAAATGACTCGTCGCGTCGCTTGCAGTGTGCGGCCGGCCTTAACGTATTGTTCGGCAATCAGTCACGACGACGTAATCACGCATAAAAATTTAAACTTATAATAGAGTGAGAGTTAAATAAACATTTATCGGTTGACCTCAGTCATCATTTGTACAGTCAGCAAGATCTCGTTAATTCATAAATTATGTCGATATAAAGAGGACTGGAAATAAAAACGGTCTCAGATAAACGAAGGATTTACCGTCAGCACTATTCCGAATTAATGCCTCTCGTTAGTTATATAGATATTTATCACGGTCTTGGATATTATATGATTACTTTCATTTCATGTATCAGGGCCACTTCTAATAAATAAAAGTAAAACCATGGGGTTGGCCGTATTAAATTTTAAGATATTTTAATTGAAACATGAATATAATTTCTATTTTTATATCTGCGGTATTATTTAAACTCTTTCTCAAAATTCTAAGCAAAAATGACAATTATACAATAAAAGATGAAAATTAAACAAAATAAATGGCCAATTCTAAAATTATTAAACGTTTCACACATGTGTCCGTAGAATATTACTGTATTCAGGTGGATGTTGTTTCGCCGATGTCGTCTAACGTCCTGGTGCTTTCATCCAGAAAATGTGTAGCTGAGTGATAACGCCCAACTCTCTCCACATCAGTCCTCGCATGATGTACGATTCATAGCCTAAACCTCTTCACTAAAAACTAAGCGAAGTATATCTCTTTCTTCGGTCTCATGATTCAAAACCGGCAATAAATTGTCCTTCAGCTAAGACGCTGAAACTTGCCACCCTTCAGCTCAGTAGGCACGTGTCGTACCATTGAGTTGGACCATCTGCGCTTGACCGCAAGAAACAATTTATTCTTACCGACTGGCAGGCAAACACATGTACAGAAATGGTATCAACTTGAGAGTTGATTTCCAATGGTCATCCAAGCTACATAATGATCTGCCATGCTGGTTGGTTTTAAACAGTTATTATTTAGGGCATGTTCCCATCCTATGCCGTTGGTTATAAGGACATATTTATTTATTACTTGACCGATACATCCGTGGTGAATGGCTGTCTTCACTACCAATACATAATATTTTAAAACATTGGTTATTGATCATCTTCATGCCCGTGTCCCCAAAAATACCTCGCCGCTGTGGCGTAGGGCTAAGTGCTTTTTCATTTGCTGAATCGAACAGGAAAACACGCTCAACGAATATTGAGACAATGGTGGGGAAATTCCAGAGAGAATACCATTCTCTGTATCGACGTAAACTGTATTTCGAAACATTTAGTATGAATGTAAAAATATACCATCTTTAGTTGGTGATAATAATAAATGCATCGAAATTAATTTTGCGTAGATAAATATAGTATTTTCGCTACTAACCATAACTTCAGTTAGTTGTGAATTAGTATTTAATATTATTCATTGCAGAACATGGGTCCTTTAGTGGTTCTGAGAAAGGTACCAGAGTCGATAACACACTTGGGGGGGGGGGATTTCAGACATTAATTTAGTATACTTCTAGGGATGATAATCGCGGGTTATGCCTCCAAAAATTGGCATTAATTTTGGAGCAGTGGAGACTAAGCTTTTCAGAAATCCATGTGCAGAAAGAATCAGATGACAAAATTAGGGAAATGAGAGCAACTATATTAGCACGGGAGTTACTTAGAGATTGTGGAAGAGGTTTTGATGAGATGATTAGATTCAGGTTGTGTTGGATATTTTATATAGATTTCGTGAAAGTAGGTAATATTATTAAAAATAATTAGTCGCTGATACATTAGTCTTTATTATAATGGGTATGGATCAGATGTCAATATGTCGTTGTACTGAAGAATATAATAATAAATAATAAAGTTATAGTAAGGAATTGACGCAGTTGATAAGCCGAGAATCTTTTATTAAATCCATACACCAGGAAAGCTTCCGTTATTTGATTAGACTTATGGATTTATTAAAATTTATTTTATTATTAATTATTTTCCTAAAAAAATTATTTTATTAAAAATTATTTTTAGGTCCGAAAACACAACATCTGAAGTACGATTTCCTGCCAGCAGAAAATTTCCCGAATTTTCTCAGAACTATTAACTGTCACCACATCAGTGCCACCTTCGACCGAGTAACTTAAATTGTAATAATAATAATTATCCTAAGTGATGACCACGGATTTTGATACATTCTGTGAAAAAGAATCGTAGGAAATCTAATAAAAGTGTAAACATTATTTTACAATAAAAACTATTGTTAAATAATAATATTAATCAACATTAAATTTCACGCCACCCTGAATTAGTTTACTAAGCGCCGCAGACGTTGTTAATCGTGTTGACATTTTATTAGTCCCTTCTTATAGCCACTGATACATTAGTCTTTACGATAATGGATCAGATGTCGATATGACGCTATAGTTAAGAATATATTACTTGTCTCAGAAATCATCAAAGTAAATAAACCTGAAGTGAATAATGGTATTTAGCACTTTCATGTTTTTCAAGTCACGCCTGAGCCAAAGCGAAATCTATAGAAAGTGTCGGAGAAACCAAGAGACGTTTTTGTAGTTGCTGGAGCTTCCCTGTTACAAGAGCTCAGAATGGTGATGTCGACTTTCTCTCAGAAGCATTTTCTTCTATATTTGTTCAATGGCTTCTCTCCCTCGTCTAGATCAGGTACTGGCGGAATTCACATTCACGTGGCTTCCTTTACTCTGCCACAAATCGTCGATCGATGGTGCTATTTTTGAAGTTTTCTTTCATCTTTGCTTCCCTGCTACAAGCCGTGGTATTTCTTTTTGTAATTCAGCTCAGATTACGACTAAGTCAGTTATTCATGAGACAGTATTGGCTCATTGAACCGCGTCACTTCACTTTTATAAACAGGCATTTAACACTTCATATTCACTAAGGATTATTTCGATACTACATGGGCCTTTGCCATCATCGCAATTTTTCAGTCTATGATTGTACGACAGCGGATTCAAATTTTCCTACGTAATTTTTTATGACATGTTTTTAATTTGATATTACATTCAGCTTTTTCTCCAATTTCAGATGAATATTCATGGAGCGTGGATTTAAATCTTCTACTTTTCAGTATTTCCGAAATAAGTGAACTGACTTTTTAATTACTACGGGTTAATTTCCCCAAACACAAATTTCCTACCTTCTCATATTATATATTAGATGGTGATTTTCTTGTAACGTTCCTGTTAAAGTCCACTGATTTTGTTTACGACTACATATAGCTATCTGAGAACTAGTTGAAATGGGTTTAAAGCACATGAAATATTGCAAACAAAAGTTTTGAGACCGTAACAATCGGGAATCGACAACCAGTTCCATTTAATTGGAATAAATATTTGACGGAAAATTTTTCTAATAGTTTTATGAATTAATCTAAACATATTGCCATTTCATTATATGTGAAATAATTTTAAAAAAACGGTTGTGTATCGATATAGTTGGATTAAATTTATGGGAATGAAGTATCTTTCTTTTCTCTGGAAAAACGAAGTGACGTCCACACACTTTTTTCTAATTTCACACATTCATTGAGAACTACCATTACTATGCAATTAATAATAAATTTAATGGCTTTTAATAAAAAATAATATTATATTTGGATGTCTGATATAGTAATTGATGTGCGTTATACAGAAATAATAATTGTGTTTACAAATTTATAAATTATTTTCAGTTCGATTCAAATACACAGGGATACTTAATCGGAGCAGTGAAACATATAAATTAACTTGAATATAATGGCAATTCGTTGACCTTAGTTATTCAGCGTATGACACTCAGTTTCAGATGTCGTGTCCACCAAAGCTGCGCAGTCGTCCTCGCCCCTTAGGATGTAGTGGGGGTAACGATGAGCTCAGTTGAACACGATTATTTGCTGCGACAACTAGGAACTGTTAATACTATTCTAAAAACATTGACGCAAAGACATATATTGTACTCAGTGTAGGTAAATTTTGTCTTTATTTATGTTATGGAAATTTTTCTAAGTACTATTATTACTATTATTGTACTTCATTAGTTTCCAGGATGCAAAGTGAAACTATTAAACAAAAAATAGGAGGCAGTAAAATTATCCAAAGCCAAAGTAGGGAAATTATTTCTAACGTATACAAATCCATAAGAAGGGAATGTGAGAGCGGGAATCCGATAAAACTTAAGCTCGTGTTGCGGAAGCAACTGAAATATCTATCAGAAGTTTGCAGCGTATTTGAAATAAAACGAGTGTCAGAGTAGAGGGACCACTTTTTCAACTCCACACATGGTACGGTGTAGGAAAAAAAACCAAATCTGAGGTGGACGATTTTGATAAATGCGTCATTCGCCGAACAGTAAATGACTTTCATTTAACTAAAAAGGAGTCCGTATAATTTTACGAAACTTGGATTCCGATTGAAGAAATCAGGTACTAATAGGAAGTTACTGAGAAAAATGAGATTAAAGTATCTCCGAAGTCTAGAACAATATAGAAGTGAAGGAAGACCGATTGTTTTAATGTATTTCGCGTCTGTTTACTCACTTGCTGGGGCATTTCAAGTTTTTCTCCGAACGAATCGGAGATTTACAAAGGTCCGAAACGTTAACACTACAGCCTTGCTCGTTGGCGTCTTTAAATTTAGTTTTAAATAAATTAGGTTCTAAATTACCAAAACCAAATTTATGAAAATTGAATTAATGATTTTCTAAATTTTTCTCCATTCGAAATAAGTTTATTCGATCCGTATATAACGTAAACACTCGCCTGCCAATAATTAACTTTCCACTTGGACTCATTGTTAGCTGCAAATGTGAACATTGCGACCGTCCTGTAATGTGTCGGTTATGGCTCTGGGTAAAGCCAAGAAATCAATTAAATGTTCCAAAACGTCACAAAAATTTGTTTGGTTGTGGAAATCTAGAGCAGCAATCGCATGGATCTGTTGCATAAAAAATAGAAAAAAATATATAATATGATGCTGTATTGTTTAAGATTACATACCGTCGTAGAAACTATTGATAATAAAGAGTCTTTTTTACCTGTCCTTTACAACAAGCAATTACAACAAGTTTCAGAAACTCCAGTAAACTAATGAAACGTGAGACGACGTTTAATGCTGAATATATTAATTATATTTGACTGAGTCGCAATACACAAGTGATGTTGTGTGTGCAATCTTGAGGTTCTCGGATAATTACATTTTAGAGGCGCTTTCTGTATCTGACCACTCGTCCGCCGTAAGAGATCGCTGTAGCTGAAGGTTCCTCACAGCGTTAATTTTTTCTGTGTCTCATACGTATTTATTCACGTGTCACTGTCGTGTATTGTGACTCTGAAGGGAGATTCAACCTTTCAGCCTGAACGTCACTCAGTAGGTCTGTGGTTAGAGTTCAGGTCAGTGTACGCGGACCCGAAGTTTCCGGGTTCAAGCCTCACGCACAGCTTACATTTTTTCTGTTTCTTCCAGCTTTACCAGTCACCGTCGAGGTTTGCGACTCAAAAGGGAGATTAAAGCTTCCTAACTTCGAATCGCCAGTGGCTCTGTGGTTAGAGTCTTGGTCAGTGTAACGCAATGATTCTGTGCGTAGCTGGTCTGGGTTCGAGTCCTGGCGGCTTCGCAACTGTTTCTAAAACATCCTGCTCACCAATTTCGTTCGGCCCCGAAATTGAGGGGCAGATGAGTTAGGAACAGTTGCGAAGAATGGCTTTTGATTTCTTTCCAATTTCCGCATTTTTATTTTTCCAATAAAGAAATGAAAGAAATATAATAATAAGAATGTCATTGAAACGAGGTGGATTGTAAGTTTTATGAAACTTATTTTTTTATGAGACTTATTATTAAAAGAAATAAAAATGCGGAAATTGAAAAAATATCAAAAGGCCATACTTTGCAACTATTTCTTACTTACTTTTTATCTGCCCCTCAACTTCTCTCGACCCCGAGGGGGCGGCCACCATGAAAGAAACACTCGGGGTAGAGAGAAATTTCAGGGGCAGATCCTTCAGAAATATTTGCGAAGTCGCCAGGACTCAAACCCATAGCCAGCTACGCACTGCGCATTGCGTTACACTGACCTGGATTCTCAACCACTGAGCCACTGGCGAGGTGAAGATTGGAAGCTTTAATCTCCCTTATAAGTCGCAAACCTCGACGGTGACTAGTAAAGATCTGGAAGAAACAGAAAAAATGTAAGCTGTTAGTAGGCTCGAACCCGGAACTTTCGGCTGCATTTACACTCACCTGGACTGGAACAACTGAGCCACTGAGTGAAGTGAAGGTTGAAGGCTTGAATCTCCCTTAAGAGTCGCAAACCTCGGCCGTGAGAAACAGCAAAAATTCTAGCGAGGCTCGAACCCGAAACCTCCACATCCACGTGTCCAGGCTTTAACCACCTCAGCCACTGGCTTGCGATGAAAACTGAGCCTTTAGAACTCATACAAAATCTCCCCCTTCACCTGTAACACGCAGCAGCTAAAGTACGCGTATTGCACTAATGTGGTATTTCTTGTCGTCCTCCTTCCAGTTTCAACCTTTGCTTCGTCCAACGCCTGCTTTCTTTATTTTATTACTCTGTAAAATATTGGAATAATCATTTTACCTTAAGACAGCAGGTTGGTTCCTTTAGTTGCACGTATTTTCATCGTGCGACTCGTCCATTTGGGACGGGGAGGAAAAAGGAATAGAAATGACATTTAAAAATGCAATTGTTCACAAGTTAATTTATTTATCGAATGTTACAATTTAGAGAAAACTTCGATACAATTTTTAAATCATATCAAGTCATCGTTTTGGTTTACACATTCATACATAACATAAGTATAGCTCGAGAGGTTTATGATGTCGTGTCCACCAAAGATGCGCAGTCGTCCTCGCCCCTTAGGATGTAGTGGGGGTAACGATGAGCTCAGTTGAACACGATTCTTTGTTGCGACAACTTGGAACTGTTAATACTATTCTAAAAACATTGACGCAAAGAGATATATTGTACTCAGTGTAGGTAAATTTTGTCTTTATTTATGTTATGAAAATTTTTCTAAGTACTATTATTACTATTATTGTACTTCATTAGTTTCCAGGATGCAAAGTGAAACTATTAAACAAAAAATAGGAGGCAGTAAAATTATCCAAAGCCAAAGTAGGGAAATTATTTCTAACGTATACAAATCCATAAGAAGGGAATGTGAGAGCGGGAATCCGATAAAACTTAAGCTCGTGTTGCGGAAGCAACTGGAATATCTATCAGAAGCTTGCAGCGTATTTTAAATAAAACGAGTGTCAGAGTAGAGGGACCACTTTTTCAACTCCACACATGGTACGGTGTAGGAAAAAAAACCAAATCTGAGGTGGACGATTTTGATAAATGCGTCATTCGCCGAACAGTAAATGACTTTCATTTAACTAAAAAGGAGTCCGTATAATTTTACGAAAGCTTGGATTCCGATGGAAGAAATCAGGTACTAATAGGAAGTTACTGAGAAAAATGAGATTAAAGTATCTCCGAAGTCTAGAACAATATAGAAGTGAAGGAAGACCGATTGTTTTAATGTATTTCGCGTCTGTTTACTCACTTGCTGGGGCATTTCAAGTTTTTCTCCGAACGAATCGGAGATTTACAAAGGTCCGAAACGTTAACACTACAGCCTTGCTGGTTGGCGTCTTTAAATTTCGTTTTAAATTAATTAGGACCTAAATCATCTATACGAAATTTATTAAAATTTAATTAATGATTTTGTAAATTTAACTACATTCGAAGTCAGTTTATTGGATCCGTATATAACGTAAACACTCGCCTGCCAATAATTGGACTAATTGTTAGCTGCAGATGTGAACAATGCGACCGTCCTGTTATGGTTTCTCCTTTGTTGTTGTATTGCTCTGGGTAAAGCTAAGAAATCAATTAATTGTTCCAAAACGTCACAAAAAAATTGTTTGGTTGTGGAAATCTAGAGAAGCAATCGCGTGGATCTGGCAAAAAAATATATATTTCTTATCAAAGATTTAATCCGACATTAAACGAACGGTAAAAAAATGGCGAGCTAAATTCAAACACAGAATTTTTTACTCTTACAATTCTGCAACCTACTCCTTCCATTTCGTATAGTCAATCACTTATTAACCTGCTATGCACAATATTCCTTTTCCTTATTCATTTGCAGTTTATAGAAAATGAAATACTGGAATAATATCTTTGCAAGCTTCATTCCACCACTGGGAAATAACTTTAATTCTAAAGTTTCAGGATAATCCGTAAAATTTAAGAGCTGATAAGTACAGGGTGCCTGTTTATCCCGTTCGTAATGACACAATGGTAGTAGCGTCTCCCCAACAACTTCCCTAAGAGAAGTTCTCCGCTGACCAAACTCTCCTCCCATCATCTCATTTCCCCTACTTCGCGCAGGTTGTACGCCAGGCTAAACCTCTCTAACATAAACGTTCGAATTGTTGAATTCTGCGGGTTGCGTCGTACCCCCGCAGCCTGAGATTATGTTCTGCTAATGATGCCTGTTGATGATTGGCGCATGTGTGCTATGAACTCTTTCGTTGTCTTTACTTAACTGATTTCAGGATATTTATTGGATAATCTCTTCACGATGTCTACATTATATCTGATCTCGTCTTCCCACTTCAGAATTCTCTATCGTTTTCTCACTGCGTATCTGAATTCACTGCCGTTAGAAGTTGTTTATAAACGAGTATTGCTTTCCTAAAATTATAGGTGAACGACATTACTTTATCGGTTTCTTCAACTATCTGTTCTTAATACGTAAATCCTATCTACACTCCTCCCTCAACTGTCGACTTTGTATCAGCCGAACTCACGTGGACGATACTTGAATTATAATAAAAACTACATTTCAATAAATTATTATAGCATTACAATTGTCCTACATTATGAATTACAATTTACACCTGACAATTTTTTATAAAACCGTATTGGTATTATCCGATACTATGTAGGAAAATTTAGCTTTCAGGGGTTCATACACAGATTTTTTAAATCGACAATTGAGTCTCAACACATACACTGTGTCATCTAAGCCCTACGAGAAAGATGAAATAATTTTCAGTTAAGAACAACAATTTAGTACGACCACTGGCATCTAAATACATTTTAAAGTACAATAACTATCCACCCTCGTTTGTGTCAATTACGTCGCTAACAGTGCAGTTGATACGAATCGTATTTACTACTTCTTTGCTGCAGAATGTTCTATTTTAAGTTGCTCTCAAAGTTCCTTTTTATTTGTATATTGCTCTGAGTCTCGAAACACATCAAAGGCTCTCTGTCGCCCACTTACGCAGGCTTTGTTGAATTCCTCGCTTTCTCCAGAAATTTTCGTATAAACAAAATCACGTGTGAGCGGCTTTCATTTTTTTTCCCCCACTCAAAGCTATTTCGGGCTTCCGTCAGCTCTTGAAGCCATGTAGCAGCACAAAAACGCTTAAATATTTAAGATAGCGTCGATGGGAATTAACGCTACAAAATATTTTCATCAGCGACATAAAATCTTGACATTTACATTAAACAGAAAATAAAATGGAAGCAGAAAAACAGATAAGTATTATGTTCGAGTGCATCTTCATCGTTGAGTTAGGCTAGAAATACATTTAAAAAAAAATTCTAAAAATTATTTTTTCGCTTTTTGATAGTGCCATAGATTAAGAACGATTTGCAATACTTTTATCTAATATAAATACAAAAAATGTAAATACATTTTTTTTAAATTATTTTTTCGGTTTTTAATATTTCCCCAGATTAATTATTTAAATTATTTTTTAGGTTTTTGATAGTGCCTAAGATTAAGAACGATTTGCAATATCTAAACTAAATGCAGAAAATGTGAATACATTTTTTAAAAATTATTTTTTCAGTTTTTGATATTGCCACAGATTAAGAAAATTTGCAATACTTTTATCTAATATAAATGCAGAAAATGTGAATACATTTAAAAAAAATTTTTTTTTAGGTTTTTGATATAGCCACTGATTAAGAACGATTTACAATACTTTTATCTAATATAAGTACAAAAAATGTAAATACATTTTTTAAAAATTATTTTTTCGGTTTTTGATAGCGCCATAGATTAAGAACGATTTGCAATACTTTTATCTAATATAAATGCAGTAAATGTGAATACATTTTATAAAAATTATTTTTTTGGTTTTTAATATTACCACAGATTAAGAACGATTTGCAATACTTTTATCTAATATAAATACAAAAAATGTGAATACATTTTTTAAAAATTATTTTTTCGGTTTTTGATAGTGCCTAAGATTAAGAACGATTAGCAATATAAATACAAAAAATTTAAATTCGTTTTTTTTAAATTATTTTTTCGGTTTTTGATATTGCCACAGATTAAGAACGATTTGCAATACTTTTATCTAATATGAATACAAAAAATGTATATCCATTTAAAAACAATTATTTTTTCTGTGTTTGATAGTGCTATAGATTAAGAACGATTTGCAATGCTTTTATCTAATATAAATAAATAATGTAAATACATTTTATTAATATTATTTTTTCGGTTTTAGATTGTGCTATAGATTAAGTAACGATTTGCAATACTTTTATCTAATGTAAATACAAAAATTGTGAATACATTTTTTAAAAATTATTTTTTCGGTCTTTTATATTGCTATAGATTAAGAACGATTTGCAATACTTTTGTCTAATATAAATACAAAAAATGTGAATACATTTTTTAAAAAATTATTTTTTGGATTTTGATATTGCCAGCGATTAAGAACGATTTGCAATACTTTTATCTAATATAAATACAAAAAATGTAATCGCCGAAAGTACGTATTTAATTATTTAACTCATTTCCACAAATATAAATTTTGCTGTTTGTTGCCCTGTGTTTTCGATCGATAATCGTTCCGCTTGAGTTTCTTCCGGAACTCTCTCATGCGCATCTAAGTAAAATGAAACAATTCACCAGAAAATGACACGGAGTGCTCAGGGGAAACCAATTTCGAAGGGAAGCTGGAGCTGAACCTTACGTTGATAAACTTTCACAATAACTGGTATCAGCCCAGAATTTGCAGGATATCCTGCATTTTGTCTTATGCAGCAGAAATTAGTTTTTTCTATTGGTTATTTCTTCATAGGAGGTGAAATTACCGTTATTTGCTCATTTGTGTGCATTTGTATTGTAACTAGTTTCTAAAACAAATGCGTCTGCTGAAATTAGTGGCTTATATTAATAATAATTAACTATATACACAATATTATACCCATTTCCTGAATATTTATTTTGCTATATATTTATCTATTTATATCATCACTCCCGGTTAAAATAATGTATTTTGGACTTGCTACCAGAGCATGTTATTCGCTGATTATGTTAACCTGATTCAAACTATACCACGCTAGATTAGATTGACTTATGGAATTCAAAGCCTTTCTCGACTGTTCTTGTAATAGAGCTGTGCGGAAACTTCTCGCGTCTCCCATTGTTGATGTCGCCCTTCCGGTCACTCAACAATGGAGGATGACGAGCCACTATCTCGGGCTTGCTACAGTATGTTTAGTTAGGCGTCAGCTTGGTGACAACATGATTTTATAGCATCAAACCGTTTCTAAATTAAAAAGTATTAAACGAAACTACAAAATAAATGGTAATTAATAGATGTTTTCCGGGATATGAAAAACAGTATACCAAATAGGTTACAAACTAACGTTTGATTCAAATGTATTTTTATGAACGTCCGTTTCAATTGAAGAAGCTGCCCCAAATTATAATTGTTTGCTGCAATTTTGAATCCTCTACTCAATTTTGTTGCGCATTCTCAAAAAATTTATTACCTTCTCGACTTATAAAAAAATACCAGAGCAGCGATATTTTCGTTTCCAAGAATTTCCAACAAAATTCATATTACCGATACATAAAATTTTTCACCCTTAATTTTCTGATATGTTAAAATATCCGATATTAATAATAAAAGTCAAAACAGAATTCCTGTGGCTGACTAATTAACGAGTTACTAATCAATGAAGTAAAAAAATAGAGAGGAGCTTCGATAATTTTTTAAAAATATATAACAAGGATATGTGTACTTGAATTTAATTTCCAAGAAATTTCCATCCCTAATTCCATAGTATTAAACTGAATTTGAATGAAACTTTAGATAACTTAAATAAATCGCGTAATTCGTAGCAGTAAATTTTCCTTTCAGCTTCTTTGTGTGCCGTTCACTGAAACGTTCACATCGAACGTACACATTCCTCCGTAAAATCTCGTTCATATGCTAAGATGAGGGCAAACAAATCTCTTGGGTTAGGTTGAATTAAGAAGGCCTGTGGGAGTATTTGGACTCTAATTACTTCCTCTATGCCTGAATACGAACAGTGCTGTTAGTGTTCTAAGCTTTGCCTCCCTTCCTTCCTTCCTTATAAAAAAAGGAATAGAATTTCTTCTTTACGACGTAGTAAATTAAAAACTAGAAAACAGAACATATTATTTATTTGCATCTTATTCTGGTCACTACCATAATTTTAGACTTGTTATGTATCAAACCGCGTATAAGTTCTCTTCATATCTTTATTTTCTTTGATATTTCGGCGTTTGCCATAAACATCTCTTTTTTAAAAAACATCAATCATACATACAACATATATTTATTAATTTTTACAATACATTTCCATTAGTATTTTCTTACCTGTCATCTACCGTAAACTGTCTTCATTGACTTTTATCAAGTGCATTACGTCAATTTTTTCCTCGTTCATAACATAGTACATGTTTATGTCTATCACTGTATCTGATTAGTCAATTTCTCATACTTCAAACTTATCACTCATATTCATTTAAGCTTATCGACTTAATATTTTCTAGTACATACATTTTTTATTAAATTCTTTCACAATTTATCATTAAAATTTATTTTCTAAAAGTTCTATTAAAGTCTACTTATTCTAACATGTTTTGAAAATACCACAGTGTTTTTCGCCACTAATTTAAATTCTCAGATGTGTACTGCTACACTAATTGAACTTCCAGTTTTCGATACTATTACTCGCATTTGTCTCAGAATTCCACGTTTTGCTGCTTTATCACAGATTTCGTAATTAAGTAAATTTTGATTCTATTAAAACACAATAAATTTTCACAAGTTTAACACTACACTTGAGAAAATTTAAATTAGTGGCGGAAAAAAAGGTGGTATTTGCAAATATGTGTTAGAATAAGTAGACTTTAAAAGAACTTTTAGGAAATAAAAATTGTAAAGTAATGTATTAGAAAATATTAAATCGATTATCGTAAATGAAAGAGTGAGATAAGTATGAAGTATGAGAAATTGACGAATCAGATACGGCGATAGACGTAAACATATACTATGTTGTGAACGAGGGAAAAATATATCAACGTAATGGACGTGATAAAATCATTCGAAGACATTTTACGGTAGATGACTGGTATGAAAATACTAATGAAAATGTATTGTGATGTAATGTAAAAAATTAATAATGATATGTTGTATGATTTATGTTTTTTTTAAAAAAACAACAGATTATTATGGCAAACGCCATGTGGTTTAAATACGTAGGAAAATAAAGATATGAAGAGAACTTATTTGTGGTTTGGTACATAACAAGTATATATAACCAAAAAAGGTTATGTCATTTGACAGTGTTTTTTTTAAACAAATTCATTTTAGAAAAAGGATCAAACGAATTAATCGTGAAGTTTCTGATATTGCGGAATTTTATTATTTTTAGTATCCACCGTTTTTGTTGTCCCCGTTTTACAAACAATTTATTAGTGCTCGGCTTTGAGGTAAGTCGAAGCTCTAATTAAATAATACACCGAAGATAAACGTGAGTTACAGAAATTCGTTTTGCAGTTTTCGTCGATTTCGTCACTTGCTTTATTTCCCGCGATGTGATGCAAAATGAGGTGACAAATAGTTTAACTCGTCCAAAGGTTTATCCTCTTTAAATGTGTTTCCACAGTTGTCGATTTGTAGTGTGTCGCAATTAAAGGCAGCTGCATCTTGGGTGAGGTGTCGCTAATATATGTGAAGGCCAAACTATGCAACACGCAGACTTACGTCAACACAGAATCGCATCAGCCACGCATCGCGTCGGAAGCTCACGTCGAATCTAAAGCGATAACCAGGTAACTTGTTCCCGGTCACACACAATTGTACGAGAATGAAATTTGGTGAAACTCTCTGATACGGAACTAATGGGAAATAGGGAATGCCGTGATTGAAAAAAAAAATCGATATGTCTACTACTACGCGATAGGGGAATTTCGATGCCGAAAAAAATATTTTATTGGGTTTCGGATTCGTTTTATATACAGCGTAACTCCTATTTTCTTCATTTACTCTCATCGCTAATTACGGACAGCGCAAATTTGAAACCGATAGTACAGACGAGTAGCAAAATATTGAGAAATACCAGGGTTGTCCCTGACACTTCACTGTTTGCTTCACTGCTATCAATAGTGAAAGGTTTTTTTCTGTTTATTTATTCTTAAAAATTTAAACCGTAGATTTTACATTTGATTAGAGAAAAATAAGTATGTATATATATATTCTACGTTGTATTAGCTGCGGAATGATATGACACAGAGTCATAAACCACTCAACAGCAACATTTCTTTCATTTTTATATTCCATTACTCCGCCGTTTTATCTCTTCTCAGTTGTATAAAATGGAAAATAATTTCTCTTATTCAGCCAACACAATAGCCTAAGAGAATAAAGTTTTATAAGCGAGATAGATTTTATTTCGGTGAATTGTAGGAAAAATAAACCTCTCTATTAACTTTCTCATCTCCTTGTACGCGTCCCCTGATGTAGTCATTGTGCAACTCAGTTTCCCACTCATTCCAGATTAAATTCGATTAAATATTTTTGTACACACATTTTTCTCTTTGTGTTTGAACTTCCCGTTTGGGAATTACTCGTATTTGCCTCAGTATTCCACGTTTTGCTGCTTTATCACATATATCGTAATTAAGATTTGATTCTGTTAAAATTATTTTTCATGAAATGATCAGGATTTAAAATATATAGACCGGACCGAGGACTTCCGTTTAGTACGCGGTGCTCTTACCATGTGAGCTATCTTGAACGACTCCCTGTCAGATGCGAACTTTCTGCATACGTTGTATTGAGCTGAACACATACAATTTAGTAAATTAATTTTACAATATTACCTGAATTTATGACTTCAATGAAGAATGGATATTGTGTGTAAATTATTCATCGTTACAATTATTTAATTCAAGAGGAGAAGAAATGTTTTCAATCGAAGCTCAGCACTAAAGGCTGTTTTTTTATCGTACAGTTAACTTTTTACCTTGCAATTTTACAGTTCTGATTGTATTGATTAAGTATTCTAATTAACATGGCGTTGGTTGCAACCATTAGATTGTCAATAACAATTATCACTTTTTAATTTACATTGAATTCTAAGTTTAATAAGCTGTAAATTTTAACAGAGTTAGTAAAAGAGGTCTGGTGGACGTTCTCTTTTTAGTCTTCTTTGTTGAGGCTCTGGAGGAGTTGGAAGTTGTAATTTCAGCTATGGTTGGATTGGTTTGTGCTATTGAGTTTTTACTGAGTGAATCATAGGATTTTTTTGACTGTTGGTATGTTACGGTCACTCACAATGCAGTCTGTTATTGTTTAAGCACCAAGGACATCCTGAAATCAATCTAAGGGATTTATTTTGCATTACTTGAATTTTTTTCACATTTATTTTAGCTGCAACTCCCCAATATGGAGGAAGCATATTGCCAGATGGACTTGATTAAGGAGGTGTAAATTAACTTTTTTTGTTGCTGAGGAAGTTGGGGATTTTCTGTTTAATAATGGTTTGAATAAGAAAGATGGCTAATACAGACAAAAAAAAGGGTAATATAAATACCACACAACGTTTCTGGGATCCTTGTGCCTCTCGTCAGGTGCTAAGAAGAGCCTAGAGAAACACAACTGCACTGGTCCGTTGACAACACTCAGAAGCGACGAAAACGCAACGACAATGGGAGAGCCGAAGGGTTGGCGTAACAATAAGGGAGCAAGGACAATGGAAAATCAGAAGGTTTAGCGTAATAATAGCAATTATTGAGTTTCGTAGTGCCTGTTAATACATTAATAGCTGTGGTGTTTGATTTAATGTGAAGCATCTCTGAAATGAGTCTGGAATTGTACCTGGTGTCAATGTCTAAAATCTTAGCATTTTGCCAATCAAATGTATGTTTGGAATTGATGACATGTTTGGAGACTACAGATGGGAAGTTTGATATTAGACATATATTCCTTGATACGTGTATTAAGGGAACGTTTTGTTCGCCCTATGAAGCAGGAATTACAATTAGAGCAAGACCTTTGGTAAACTGCTGTAGGTGTCAAGTGGGTCCTTGTGGTTTTTAATCAAGTATGAAAGGGTATTAGTGGATCTGTAAATGATGGATATTTGATATTCTTTGAATATTTGGACAAATTTGTGATGTAGAAATTTGTAATAAGGGAGTACGAGAAAAACATTTGGCTTGAGGTGTTTGGGGACGATTGACAGTAGGATGTTGGATTTTGTACGGTCTGCTGTTTATGTGTTTAATAATAAAATTATTCTTAGCACCTGACGAAAGGGACGTGGATCCTAGAAACGTTGTGTGGTATTTATATTACTCCTTTTTTTGTCTGTATTAGCTATCTTTCTTATTCATTCATCCATTAATGGTTTGAGTTGGGACAATCTATTGTTGAGCTGAGACTTGAGGTTGCTTAAGTGTTGAGCCCAGGTTATTTTCGAGTCTAGCGTTAGCCCTAGGTATGTGTGAGCGGGTTTATTCGGTGAGTTGTCAAGGTAAAGATTGTTTGTGGACTGGATGTTTTTTTTTAGCGCGAATGGGATGATGGTTGATTTGTTGTAATTCATGGTTATTTGCCATTTCGTAGCCCATTGATTAAGATTAATGAATTTTGAAGATTAAGTCGGGAGTTTCGTTCAAGGTGGTTATGTCGTCTGCAAAAAGTACTGGTAAACTATTGGAGAATCGAGGAATAGAGAAGGTATAGAAATGGGCCGAGAACACTCCCTTGGGGAACTCCTGAAAGGATAGGATTTGGTTTGGCTATATATTTTTTATATTTGACAGAAAATGAGCGGTAATTAGTTGGAAGTAAGTATCTGTTATGTGGGGGTTTAGTTTGAAGAGAAGAGTCGGATGATGTACTTTGTCGAAGGCTACTGAAGGCTGTCAAACTGAAAAATGGATCTTTATACATTCGCGCTCTGAAGGGGTTGAGATTTTCCCATCCTGATCCTTCAATTCAGTGCTGAGCTTCGACTGAAAGCATTTCTTTGTTCTTGAAATATTTTTAATTTTATTACGTCGTGTTAGATATTGTAGTCGTGTCGTGCTTCAGCAAATGTATTTTTATTTTATTTTGTATTTGAAAAAAATTTTGGCGTAAAAGTTCAACTCAGTATTTATGTGACGTTGTAAATTTTATATATATACTAGCTAGGTGCCCGGCGTTGCTCGTGTACTTATTTATATAAAATAACTCGAAAAAGTATTTAATTGAATACTAAAATATATTCCATGAGTATTTCAGGATATAATCGTCACTCAGTCTTCATACATTACGAAATATTACATTGATGAAATTGTTAGCTAGACTCACAACTAATACAGCGCGAAAATTAACTTACATTTTCCCCAAGGATGGTAAAGTAATTCGTATTCTTCTTTATTATCATTCGATGGAATATTTCTGTATAAAATTATACTTTTTATTTAAAAAAAATATTTCTGCTTTATTTCATTCCTAATAAAGGAGATATTTCCTTTGTTCGTTGCGTAGTAACGTCTTTCTCTCGCGTGACGTTATTGTCTCTTGGCGCGCAGTAATTTAATATTTAATGATCACGGTTTTTAATTATAATTCTTTCCACATGTATGCTAGGCGTTTCTCACCCTCACAGTACCGTTTCTCGTGTTTTGAAGAATTTGTGTACCAATTTTTGTTGCAATCTCTCCACGGTTTTAAATTTGTATAGAAATTAACGTAAATACATACATACATACATACATACAAATATACATCATTTTTTATCATATAGATATTGAACTGTGATGGTCATTAATATAATCGTAAACGATCCTCGTAGTCGCGGTACCTACGTGGACCATCTGCCGCCGTTTGCAGTGATCCAAGTGATCATTGGTCTTTCGATGCCGCTCCAGAGTATTTTGCCACTGAGAAATGGCGGCGGCGGCGAATGATAAATTGATAATAGTGGCATCTCTCCCCCTGCAACGGTCAACGAGCTAAAGCAGACCGAATAGGAAGCGACCGGACATTCGTAAGAAGTAAAACGTAATTAACTGTTTCCTTGAATGAGTGCTGTAAGTGGTCGAGGTTAAGTGAGGCTCAGACCCGTGACCCTGGCTGCGTTCAATCACTGTTACAAGGGACGTGAATCATCATCTCTTCACATATTTGATGCTATCCACCATCTTTGACCGTTTACTAGAATTTTCTCGTACAGAAATCCCCCCCCCACCCCGAAAATTAATAAACCTTATTTTGTATCAGAAAACATACAAGATCAGCAGGAGGCTGGGCGAATAGGAACTTACAAAACAGTAGAAATAAAAGTAATTTTGGGTTGATTCACGTTTATTTTCCAATATAATCTTATTTCAGCTGGAAAAGCTGTACCAAAAGCATATCCACCTTCTTCAAAACCGTCCAAAAATCAAGTTTTTGGAAGGTTTTATTTTTCCAGCCTAGACAATAGATAACGTCTTCAAATCTAGAAAATATGGTCGGCGCTGGAACAGTTCGAATATTTGCCATCTAAACTCCACCAGTCTTGATGGCAGAGCACTTTCTTCTTCGCCAAATGGCCCAATCAGCTCAACAATGAGCGCACAATAGCCGCCATATATCGTTGGTCTTTTTATCAAAATAATCGATTTATCCCATCACCACCTCGGCTGAATTTACAGTCTTCGCCTTTTTCGTAGTCAGTTTGCCAGCAGAAACCCAATGTTTCCACTGTTGTTTTGTTTCCGGAGTGATAGATTCATGTTTCATCAACGGATGAATTCGACGAAAGGTTTTATTCTCCAATGTCAACGAACGCAGCAACCATCCTGCTTATATTTTTCAGACACAATTTTTCTTTGAAAATTGATACCAGTGGCTTACAGAAAATCACTCAATTAAAGTCACCAATGACTCACGCAATATCGTTTTATTTTGCCGATCATATCTCGCGTTGTCACCTCCAACGTAAGTCCGGAGCGATTTTCATCACTGTGGGTTTACGACTGCGTTTGAATTCAGTCAATCAATATATCATTTTAAACGATCTGGTATGAATTACATCCTACTTGACTGATTTCTTTAGGCGTTTTGCCATTCAACTGGAAGTGTTGAATCATGGCTGAAATTATATTTCGTTTGTTTGAAAAATAAAACTATTTTCTATGACCGGTGGTATAAATGAAATCATGCAATGTATGGCGTTTTTTTAATTATTAGTTAACTTATAAACTAAACGATTATCTCGTTGTGACTAAACATATATGATGGTTTTTAATCAGTGATATTTACATGCATTGTATTGTCGTTTTGATAAACCTTGAATATAATTTGTCCTTAGTTGGCTCAGGTCTTTTTTTTTAGTCTTCTTAATATTTTTGGCAATATATGTGGATGGAAATCTGACAGCAGGTCTGAGAAACAAACTTTTACTATACTACCAGCGCCATCTCTTAGATTTTGCAAGTACTTATTAACCTTTCTTCGTGCATTTACACTGGCGACAAATTAGAAATCTGTCATGCTGTTTGCAACTAAAAAATATTTTGGTGTTTTCAAATGGAAATTAATGCCGTTCCTTTCTTCCGTGTCGTTCTCATTTCCACTTATCCTTTCGTCAGTTCCGCAAACTAGTTTTCTGAAGACAAAACATTCTCGTCTCACTTCGACCATTTGGGGATGGTTAACGGGAGTATCGTAAAGCAAATTTATTTAACGTGGGATAATTTCTTATTTGCTGTGCTGACAAACTATAGACAGAATAAAAGTTCCCGTTCGTTAATTTGAATTATATATATCCATCACTCCCAGTGTGGACTCTCTTTTGTCTGTTTACATCTTTTACGTGATTAACGTCGAATACGGACTTTCAAAAAAGTAATTTTCCAGTCTGTAACTTTGCTAAATCAGGGGAATGTGGAGGATGATCAAGGATTGTGATGGTTGCTTGACTGATGCTTCCACAATTCAAGGCGATTCATTCTAGTACGTTCACGCAATGTTTCCAAAACTTAAATATAAATTTGTTGGTTAAATGTTTGGCCACTAGGACGGATTCTGCCATAACGATGGCTTGGATATCAAAAAAAAAAGATAAGCCTTGCCTTGAACTTCGACCGTCTCATGCGTGCCTTTTTTTGCCCTTCGGGAAGATTGTGTTCTCCGATGGATTGCTGCTTGCTTCGTTTGTGGATCGTACGTAAATATACACGCCTAAACATCTGTAATAATGAAATTAAAAACTGGGTTCTTCATGAGAACTCTGAAGCTAACGCGCTGATCACTTTACTTATCCGACATTTGCCGGAGTAGCGTACATACACGGTTATATTCAACTGATAACCCGCGGCAACCGAATCGATCAATTTTGTTTTACATTTTCGCCGCGTAACTCAACACGGAAAAAGTTCATTTAGTTACAAAAGTATTCCTGTTATTTTTTTTTTCCTGACGTATTCCAGGCTTATGAACAAGAAATGCACGTTGTGGTTCTTCTTCCTTGGTGCTTCAGCCTATTGAGGGCCTTTGTCACCAGGACGACTGTCGGACTTTCGTCTTTCTTCACACACTCCGGATTCTTTGGAGTGGCACGTGGTCAGCGTGTCGAGTCTCCCTCAGCCCCAGTTTTCCTGACCATAATCAGCACAAACATCCGTGTCTATGCCGGGATTCGAACCCGCGACCTCTGACCCCCTACAATGATACATCTTCAAACGTTTTAATAACTGCAAATAAATTTTAAAATACAAGAAAATAGGATTACACAAATGAGACGTTGCGAAAGAAAAAGTGCTTTTGTTGTCCCTGAGACAAAATTCAACGCTGCTGCGTTCACCAGCTAAGTTTTATGAAAACGAACCAAATACTGGAGTAGTTTGACAAGTTTGTTCTCAATCTCCATGAATCTGTTACGCTTTGCTCGGGCGTTAGTTTATTTCACACTCCTCCAACTCATTCAAGGAAATGTATATTTTGTATTAACATCCTGTTTAATGCAACTCTTTTTATTGCGGCCGTAACACACTGTTTGCGGCCCCAAGGTAAACCTGTGTAAGTAATAATATTGCTATGGAAAACGACGGGGAGATATTTGAACGTGGGAATATTAACGTATTACATTACGTTTGTGGATGATGAATAAAGGATTGTTGTGGTAACTGAGCGAATAAATTTTCCTCATTCCGTCACTACGTCTTTTTAACGTCTGATTAAAATAGTTTCAGTCTTCTTATAGGAGACAGCTGTCCACAATACATAAATATTTAATTTTTCATCTCGGATAAAGTTAGATTTATTCCTTCTGTTTGGAAAACGATTCATCAATACATTTACATATAGAATGAATAAGGGTTCAAAGGTCATTGTTGTTGGCTATTGTTTATATCCGTACCCCAGACAGGTTTTTTTTCAGTCGTCAGTTTATATAAAATAATTTCTTAATAAATTTCTCCCAAATTTTTTATTAATTTTGAATTCGATCGCAGTAATTTTCAATTCATACGTTCACGTAATGTAATTATTTCGCAACTATTTAAAATATTTAATTCTAGAATCACTAATGATGAATACCTAGACGTATACTTACGTTAAATTTGCCCATTGTATTATAAACACGGAGTAAAATCAGAACATTCGACTTCAATTCCGCACAAACTGAAATTACAATGGTGCATTTTTTGTTAAAAACGCCCACACACTTTGAAAGATGCACGCAATCTTTCTCGTCAATGATGCTAGATCGGTCCAACGTCACCAAGTGCTTCCTCGGTCCTTGTTGACCATGGACTTCCCGTGTGCCTCTGAGGATGCTTGATTTTTGTGATACACCACATTCACTGGAATATTTTCGAACAATTTTGGAATGGCTGGATAATAGTAGATTATTTTGCCGTTGGTAGGATGCGGTCGGTTTAACTGTTGTATTAACTATTGCATTTTGTGAGTAGTCGCCGGTCTCGAACCTTCTGGTGCTCTGAGCTTTGTGTTTCATTAGGTCTATAAAATAAAATACCGCAGTGAAATTTGGACGTTGTACGACGTAATTTATTTCTAGGTCCTCTCCTTCTCTATTATGCCCAGGTGAAGTCCTAGATTGAGCGACCTCTGCTTTGTCTGTTATTACAACCCCTTGTGTGCACATGAGAAGTCTCAAAATGCTCACCAAAATAGAATAGAAAAACAGTGGGAAGGATAATATGCAAACAGACATACTAAATTAAGTCTGTTCCAAAGTGTCGGCAATGGCGGCCTTCAGATGTACAAAAATATTAAATAAATTTGGATATTAAAAAATATTTAACATTTAATTTTAGCTCTTTCTCATTGTTGAGACCGAAAACAGAATCCTAAATACACAATACAATTAACGACCATAAATAACATATGGTATTCTATATAAATTTTGCCATTGGTAATGTTAATTAATCCTGGTTTATAAATTATTTTCGATTTGCACGATATAACACTGACAAATTCTTAATTACATTTCATAAACTAAAATGTGTATTTGCATGTATACACTGTATTTATGATACCTAAAATATGACGTGATCTGCTGCTGTGACTTCACTTTCGTGTGGAAAAGATACTCCGTGCCGCTTACAGTGCTGAGTGAGTTTCATTTTCCCACTTAAAGGCATGGTTTTTAATCTCCAATTGCATTTCAGGAAACTGAAATGCTTAAAATGAACTCTTTTCAACATTACTTGTTGAAACGTCCCTTCAATCCCCATTTCTCCTATTGAAGGGCTGAATTTTGAAAATATCGGGCGTTTTCGCAAAATCGTCACAACATACGATTTATAGTCATATTCAACCGAATGTTAAATTTAATACCCACCAGTTCGTTATACAACTTGTTATACATCTGTTGAATATTGAAATTTATTTTGTAAATGTCCAATTTTTTATTGAAAATATTCAATAAATATAATTATTTCTGAGACAGTCTGTGTGTAATGTATTGATAATAATGTACATTCTTATTAACTAAGTATTTAAACGTGATACACGTCACTAGTTATTTAAATGTCTTCAATTGAACACATGATCAGGAAAAGCAGACAAATATTTCAATTAATTCCGTTTAATAATAGTAAGTGCTGTAAGGATACGAAAAGAGATATTTATATAAACTTTAATTAAAATGTAATATTTTTTTTAAGTTTTTGGTTGACCATTTCTTTAATTTATGCTATACAGTATTAAAAATATTTAAAGGTTTTACTTAGTGAATAAGCCTTGGGGTTAAATATATTTATCTATGTACGTGAAAAATCTCCGTAGACTACAACGATTGAGATTATGAGAAATGTTAAGGTATTATTATTTTTGTTTCATAGAAACATCAATTTTTGCATGCTATCGTAAGGTAACAAAAAATTGTGTTTGTTTCAGACGGTTCGGAGCGTGATCTGTCGCTACCAAAGAAGCGTCTACGTCGGGAGGAGGATTCGCTGTCATCACGGTCGTCGAGTCTGCTGCAGTTCGAGTGTCTGGAGCGTCACTGCGAGGCCGCCGACGCCCCCACGCGTCTCCGCTCGTACCGTAGCTTCGACAGCCTGCACCTTCTCGGCGCCACCAAGCTCGCGCTGCGAGGCGGCGCCGACGCCCACGTGGCCGAGGAGCCCGAGCCTGACGACGACGACGACGACGACGACGACGAGGAGGGCGCGGCGCCCAGCGTCGCGGCGGAGAGCAAGGTGCGCCGCTCGGCGGAGAACCTCAGCGAGGACAGCGGCTACGGAGAGCCCGCCGCCCCCGCAGCGGACACGCCGCCTCCGGGGCTAAAGTTAGGCGACGATCCGGAGCGAGGGTGGGCAGAGGCTAAATTTAGCGGTAGCTGCTGGCGTAGCGCGCCAAGCCTAGCGGAGGTGGGGGAAGGCGACGGCTCAGTGTGCGACGAGGCGGCCATGGCGAGCGGCCGAGGCGTGCGCTTCTGCCCTGTGGTGGCCGAGGTGTGCGAACCCGTGCAGCCCGACAAGAAGCCCGGCCGACTGGGAGCGTTCTTCGGCCGCTTCTCCTTCCGCCGCTTCGGCGGCGCCAAGAAGGGCAAGAAGAAGAGTCCCGCGGCGGCTCAGCCGGCGCCGGCGCCCTCCACCGCCGCCGACTACGAGGATGTGCGCATCATCCCCCTGCACCCCCCCGAAGAGACCACCCCCGTGGCGAGCAAGCCGCCGCTCCCGCCCGCTAGGGCGCCGCCACAGGCGCGGCGTCGCGGCGCGGACGCCAGTAGCATGGCGTCGGGCGAGCGCGCTGCCAGGCCCGGCCTCCTCGAGACGGACCTGGACGCCGCCGCCGCATCCACCACCACCGCCACCGCCACCAACGCCGGCAAGAAGACCCGCAGCCTGCTGGACCTGGGCGGCGACGCCCGCGCCAAGTCCATGGAGTTCCTGCTGGACAAGGGCAACCAGGCCGCCGTGCAGGTGAGTGGGGGCTGGAAGGCGACGCGACGGCCAGGGCGAGGGCGGGCACGTGGCAGTGTACACGGACAGCTGGCACACGGGCGGTCCGCGGACACGGGGCTGGGACTGCGGGCCGCCACACGTGCCGGGGGCCGGGGACCAGGGCCAGAGCCGGGGCCGGGACCGGGGCCAGAGCCAGGGCACCTGTTGAGGCGCTGCGCTCGTATTGACCGGACAGCCGCGGTCCCAAGGTCGCGCACGTGTTACGAACCTACCGACAACGATTCGCGGTCTTCAACGTTACAAAATGTTGGAATCTGCGGCCGTTGCATTGTCGAACGCGCGTGTGTCTGTTCGCCGCCGTAAGTCTGCTGTGCGATTATGGGACGCGGACTCCGCTTGAGACATCGACATCGATAGCTTCCTAGCCTCCGGCGCGGCTGTGCGCTGCGCGGAATATCTCTGGTTCGCGTACCTTCACTACGGATTTGTCCGCCCCCGCCTTCACGTTCGCGTCTTGTAATAAGCATATTTGAGCACGTAATTTCTAAATCATGCCCGTCCGAGTAATCTAGCGAAATTGCGTAAATGTTCCTTAATTTTGCCTTTACTGTATAACAAATTATCGCGATTTCAATATTGAGCTAGGTTTGCTGGGAGAAGAGAACACTATATAATGCGGATCTGTGTCGCCGTTTACGGTAGGTTCAGTAACGCTCTCCAAATTACCCCGAATCAGAATTTAAAATATATTCCATGTTTCTTTTCAAATTAACAAAACTCGAATAAATACTTTTCGTTTATTATTTTCAACTTTAAATCGATTTTGCACGCGTAGCGCCTCAATTATAAGTTTAAATAAATAATTTTAAGTGTTTCTAGTTTTAGTTTTAAAGTAATCATTCAATACTTTACAGTACTACCGAAATTGTTGTATTTATGATTAATGATTCGAGAATACTGTTACAATGAGTGTCGTCTGTGTGTGTTAGGTGTGTGACTATATCTCACCCTGCCGATCTACGTTTCCGGGAAGCAGTTTTATGTAGTCGTCACGGTTTATCGTATATAACGTATTTTCACAGAAATGCTTCTGATTTAGGCGTTACGTCATCAAACGTGAAATGAATATTTGTATTTTATTATCTAGCATAACACGTAGAAGTGACACGCCCCCGAAGGCCTGATATGATGTATCCGGCCTTTTGATATGAGCCAAGGTGTAATTCCTTGCCGCACTGTTCTGTCTTTGCTATTATTTAACAGCTTTGTTCCCCACAAGATGAACTGTTTTCTTTTTTCGATGCCTGATTTCCAAAGTTATCACACCGATCCCGATTCCTTATCACACATTGAATAAGGATTCAAAGAATCAAACTAGTCAGTATTACGATTTATTATATAGCCGCACATGTTTCTGTATAAAGTTAGCGGCCTTGAATGCAAACCTGTTTGGCATACGTTCGAAGTTTTGCTTAAAATTCAGCTAGCTAAATACGCCGCAATCGATTATCGGCTTTCATGTCGAAGTAGCCAAGTTGTCGTTGTGCAGACATTCACTTGCGTAGAAATTCTAAGACAGGCGAGACCAAACGTAAAATGAGCGAGTCTGACCACGGTCGAGGCTCCTACAAGCTGCAATTCCTTAAATACTTACAATAAAAAATCCAGTCGACTTATGAATTCGCTTCGTCAAACTCTGTTCCAGTGTACCCGGCTTCCTGTTTACTGATAGGATATTATTTGTTACCCCCGTCGTAACTAAAGATCCGTTTATCAATAAATGCATAACGAATCCATAACTGCAGGTAGAAACGTCACCTTACGATTTCAAATATTTATTTAAAGTTAGCCATTGATACAAGCTAAGAGTGAAGATTCAGCATTTTCCCAAATTCTGGTTTTTAAGTCTCTACCTAATATACGATTGATGATCAGGATCCTTACCCGAGAACAGCTGAATATTTCAAAGTCAGAACCGTTTACCGCATTTCATTACCACATGAATCCAATATCGTAAGCGAATTTAAAGGTTAGAAAAGTATATATATACTCATGTTAATAAAAATTGAACCATGAAGGGCTTCTTCGAATTGAATGTACATACGACCTGTTTTTATACAGTAATCGATTAAAATTACAAAGCAAAAAAAAACAATTTTACATGTTAAAAATCAGTATATGTGAATCCACAACGCGCTGCTGCTACACGACGTGGCATGGAATCAAAGAGATTTTTTAATGGGTGCATGACGAAGAGCATTCCAGATTCCTTGTATGCGAACCCAAATGCCGTCTGTAGTGGTTGTGGCACGAGGATCACGAGCGAGACGAGATCAACGAAATCCCGCACATGTTGAATCGGCGACATATCCGGTGAAGTCAGGCCAAGGAAGAAGCTGGATCTGTCTTGAAGGTTGAAGTACAGCTCCTGGAATAACTTGAAGGAAGGATACAATTTCTGGCCCCGGAACTTCACTGATGTACCAATCATAGCAGCTGAGATCGTCCACGATACGCAATCGCACCCCAGACCATGTCGTTGGTGGTTCGTCCACTATGACGTTGGACAACGCACTCCAGAAAGTGGCGTTCACGGATGCAGCCATCACTGTACCAAAGCGGGATCATGAAGAAAAACCACTTGCTGCCAATCACTCTTGTCTCTATGTTCATGAGACCGTTGTAGCCGCAGGCGTCGATGGTTTTGCATCAGGGGTAATTGTATAAATGAACTCTTGCACGCAGTCCACGTCGACGGATTCTTGAGGCCCTCAGCGGTAGACCTGTTGCAGTGCTCAAACGTTCTGCCAACTGTCGAGGACCAGGTGTCCATCATCACGTGATGCCGTAACCGTTTGGAGTCCACTCCCGGATTTTCGGGAGTTGTCCAGTTTCTCTTGAGCCCACTGGTTCCAAACTCGCAACACTGTGGTGCTGTTACGCTCCAGATGAGCTACTATTGCACGAAGACCGATGATTCTTCCAAGTTCAAACTCCGTAACTAGCTGAAATGACATCCTCATTCGTCATGGTCTTCCTTAGGCACATATTCAAAATGTGTTTGATTCCATGACACGCAGTCTTCACCATATACTGGATTTCGACGTGTAATATTTTTTTGTAGCTTCTTTTTATCAACACAGGTCCTTTGTCATTAAGTTTCATTTAATGCGGAGGAGTCCTTCATGGTATGGTGTTACAATTTGTACACACGTGTGAGAGTTTAAATATGTGTTTGAGTGTGTGTAAAAATTCAATGAGGTGATATCTGAGAAAAAATACATTTTCAAACTCAACAGTCTATTCGATTTTCCTTCAAAACTTCGCTCCCGTTACTGACGGTGAATAGAAGTCTTACTGTAATTTAAACTGATCTGCGCAAATCATTTAACGAACCGCTCGCAACCAATTTCTAGTCGAATGAATTGTCTATGACGAACCCTTTGTTTAGGATTTTATATTTCTTAATGATTTCAGGCATGGTTATATGTTTTATATTAGACGTTTATTTACACGCATGTATGGGATTCTAAAACTGAAGGCAGTAATTACCGCCGGTATCCGTGGGATTCCTATCTTAGGTTTCTATGAGTGATTCAATCCTCGCACAAATATTGACGAAATAATGAACGCGGCCAAAAAAAATAATGGTTTGTTAATTGTTCCAGACTTTCTATCTTGAAAATATACGTAAAATTTATTGCTTCAATTCCTGCAATGCCCGTTCTTTGACTTTAACGGGATCATGGTTAAAATCATTGCTGTATATTCGACTGCGTTGTCTGCTAAGCTCTGAATTCTTCTAAATATTGTTGAGCAACGGGAATAATTACGTCTTGCTGCCAGATAACTGTTAAATATTCTCCCCAGCCGCTTTGTGCAGTCGTCTTTATTGATTCAGTCTCCATTCCTTGCCAAAACAGTCCATATTCCCATCAAAATTTATTCTCCGAATATCTCCTAATCTGTTTACCAGGATGTCTTCTTGTCGTTATCATGTCTCCATACTAGTCAGGTCTTCACATTCCAAATTCAAGTTCAGTTTTCCGTTTGGTCCCCTAAAATAGTCTTTCATATCCCTGTTTCTAGCCTTGTAGAACCTACAAGCAATTCAAGTTTAAGACTAATAAGTTCCAGTATATAAAATACAAATATAAACACAAGCATGGATAACTATGGCGCAGAGTTATTAATAAAATAATATTAAAATAAAACACGGTCATGAGTAATATAATACAAATGTAAAACACAGTGGTGCAGCGCATCAAATCTCTACGTGTGAAACGTCCGTCGGTAAACCGAAAAATATACATGAAAGGGAAAAGTCACTAAAGCAGAAGTTGGAAATGCGGGAATGTGTAAGAGGAAATAAATAATGGTGTTCTTGGTTCTACGCTGAAAATTGGTCTTCAGACCAATCGTGAACCAAGAACGATCGAATCTCGGAGAAAATGTTATCGATGTGATTTTGAGTGAGTGTCTCCGTAACATGAATTTCAATACGAGGGAGATTTAAAACGCACATTTTGCTTTGGGTGACATTCATGGGAATCATTTCTCAATTAAACGTGCATTATTTGTCGCCCTCTAATCCGTTTGTTGATTTCTTTATAATAATAACATTTTTAGAAGGTCCGTCATAGAGCTTAATGATTAAGCATCTTTGCTTCTTAAGATGATATGCTTAGTAACGTAATGTTTGATATACAGTAGAATATTGGAAGCTACTTGATGAATTCTAATCAAATAATAGATCGGTTCGGCTGAAACTTTTTGTGTTCATCCAACGGATGCTGCAGCTTTAAAATAAATTCTTCATTAGAGATCTGTGGCATTTCTCTGAATTTTCGCGTATATTTTAATGAACGCTCGTCCGTAACCAAGGGACGCATTAGTTCCACCATTGTATTAAGGGGAAGTATGCTGGCGCCAGAACTAAGATTACGTCTACTTGTTCTCTCCTCATTAAACTTCCTAACGAGTAGAATTATATCGGTCGGGAGTCTTCGTCGAATTTGTTGCGACATTGTTACGGCGCGCTCGATTCAGGTTGGTGCTCCTTCTAATTGAACTCTCCCTGATTGTGTATTTATGTGGTTCGTGGTCCTGATAGCGTTCGCGTGCGATCTTCTAAAATTGCGCAATTTGCGCTACAGGGTGCTGCAAAAATCCGACGAATCTCCCGTCGGTGGCACAAAGTGGATGAGTATACAAGATTCACGCGGAATGGTGACTTCTGGTGACGGTCTCCTCTTTCAGAAATTTCCTGTTTTCTCAAGAAACCACTTGAGAGCTTACAAGTCACTTAGACCTCACCATAGAAATATAGAATAATTTACGCAGCTCAGCATAATGCATCTTCACATCTTCGGGGATTAGAAAACGCACAAAATTCCTGTTTTATTTGAAGTCGACTCTCATCTAGTATTTCAAGCAAAAACTATGTTTTAAAATTCGATTTCACGCTTAAACATTTATTACGTTAAAACTGCCAAAGCTGGAGGGAAACTGAAAAACTGACTCAAATTTATCAAGACTGGAATGTATTAACAATTAATAATAAAATTCAGTACACAATTTCTTTATTCGAGTTATATTACACACATCTGTAAAATTGCGTAATATAAATTTCAACCCATCAGATAAAATATGATTTTTTTCCTTGTCAATCACAGGGATAAAATAATATTTAATAATTCTGACCATTATCTTTTGATAAATAAGTAATACAGCCAATATCTCAGAAAAATTTATGAATTAATTAAAACAAAAATTTATTCCATTACAACGATTCGTCAACAATTTTCGGGCTCATTCAGATAAAATACAGGTTTGAATTTAGAGCCATGGACTGCGTCCTGTGACTGTATTGCTTATTTATTTATTTCGGCTACAACCGTCATAGCCCATGGCTCTAATTAAAAACTGTATTTTAGCTGATTACCTGAAGATGTCCAAAAATTGTGGACGAATCGTGGCATTCAAACGAATTTTTGGCTTTCTTAATTAAAAAACTTTTCTGGTTGTATAGCTTATTAGTTTAAATGGTGTTCTGACCAGTAAATAAAATAAACAGAGTTGTAGATTCAATAAAGGATAAGGAATTGGTTGAGGATTGTAAAAGAATGTGGTAATATGAACAAATGTGCACACAATGTAATAAAGTATTCATTGGGCATATGTCAATGTCAATGTCTAAGAAAACGAATAAAGTATCCCAAATATAGTGTAAAGGAACATGCGAATAATAACGCATCTCTTGCAATGCATGTGAAACTCTTCTATTCCATTACCCCTGTGATTTGGCAGGTAAAAATGGTTTCTTCTTATGGGTTGGTAATTTATGTTACTGTAATTGTAGTTTACAGATGATCATGGCGAATAGGCCGAAAGCTACTGATGTGGGTAATAACCGGAATAAAGAAATTGTGGAACTGGATTTTAACATTTTTAATTATTAATTGCTAAAAAAAATGACTTAGAATCATGAATATCATATTTCTAGTCGACCCGACGTGACATCCGTGGAGGATCGTCCCCAAATGACGTCAGGCCAAAAGTAAAAATATGTATGTTAAAATGTGATTAGACTGTTTTCCTGTAGCGGAACAAGTAAGTAATGAGACTAAGCGTCTCATAGATCATTACATTCAGGTTACGATGCAACACGTGTTACGAGCTAACGTCGGTGATAGGCCTGCACTAGACCACTAGATACTTCTAGCAGTGAACGAAATACGTGTTCAGTTGTGAATATTAGTTCGAATTTATTGTAGCTCTCTTTATACTGTATTTCCTGTAACGCTACATAGAACGCGTATCCTCACCAGTCCTCCACATCCCTCATATTCCTCATCCGGTTTTACGCTGGTTTCATCTGGAGTTCGGCTTCTACCATCCACACAAATAAAAACCAAATAGCCCAAAATACAATCCTCCAGTTTATAACTAACTATCCTTGGTACGTTTCTAACACTAGAATCCATAATGACCTAAATATTCCCTCAACCCTCCCAAAAAATCATTCAAAGCGCCCTTATCCAACGTAATAGAAATCTCCACCACTTCAATACCATTATCTCTACTACAGAATCCCAGCCTTCTCCACCTAAACCCATCAGAAGGTTAAGAAAACGACAAATTTACCTGGCAACCACCGACAAATTAAAAATTTCTTAACTTCCTCTTCAACTACTCAGTCAAGAAGCAACTATACTTTAATTTTAACATGTTAACGTCAACAATGTATAACAATTGTAAAATCATCCGATTAAAATTTTTTTCTGTATATTAGTTTGCTCAAAACAAATATTCTTAAAAATAATTAGAATGGCTGTACCATTCACTTCCTCGTCACAGTAATAAAATAACCTCGATCCCAAATCCCGTGCGAAAATGACCTATAACGGTAAAGGAGTCAGGACCTTGTATAACAATGACTTCATCACGGTGGTTCAAGATAATAACTTACAAAATAAACATTTTAAATTCTAGTCCATTTAGATATTAGATGTTTACAACATAAATGGAACACGATGTATGTTTAAGTGATTCGTTTCCGGAGAACCATGTCCCGATCTCTTGCCTGATAAACTCACTACTGATAATAAATCATATCAACGATACTACTGTAACTATTTATTTCATCGTATACAATAAAATCTAACGCTGAGACGAATAACTATCAGCCCAGGTTCCTAATTCGGAAAGTAATGCCTCTCAGATCCCGTAGATTTTTAAAATGACCACTACATTGAAAATACGTGACAACGGCCACGAAATCTGTTAGAGTTCTGTTTTGATTTTCATGCGTCTGACGCATCAAGAGAAAATAATCACTTTTCCGGTAAACTTTCGACACGGCTTGCATTATCTGGCAGTGAATTATTTGAAGATTGATATGAGATATCCGGCACAGGTGGCCTTCCATCAAAGGAAGGAATCGTGCACGTAGGAACTTTCTCCATGCGGTCGTCCTCTCAACTCACTTTAATGACTTCCATACTTGGAATGCTCAGTAGAAAATGTTTCACTTATTTTTAATCCTTTCTTCGTTTACTACTAGCTGGGTTCCTGGCGTTGCCCATTGTAATGATTCATATAAACCAGAAAAAACTATTTAATTCTATATTAATCTTTAGTCAAGAAGTGATTGAACCTAAATCTAACTGTTCCCTAGATCCGTACATACTTTCGACCGATAATACATTAATTGAACAGCTGTAAAATGCATTTAATTTTATTTTATCAGTCCCAACAAACATTCCTACGAATTTCTTCTTAAATATACTCCTCGAGTATTGTAGGGTATAATGGTCCGTCAGTATTCAGATATTACGAAAGATTAAATTCACAAAAAAAAAATAGTCGCCATATTGGAGTCACTAATATGACACGAAAATTAACTTACATTTTCCTCAAAGATCGTAAAGTATTTCGTATTGTTTTTTTTATCATCATTCGATACAGTATTGATGGATAAGATTATACTTTTAATTCAATGGAAGTACTTTGCTTTATTTCATTACGGGAACATGAACTATGTCCTTTGTTCGTCGCGTAGTAACGTCTCCCTCGCGTGACGTCATGGTCTCTTGGTGCGCAGTAATTTAACACAAAATAATCACGTTATTCAATTATAATTCTTTATACTTTTACACTAGGACTTCCTCACTCCCCCCCCCCCCCCACACACAGTACCGTTTCACGTGTTTTCACCCATTTTTGTTACAATCTGTCCACGCGTAAAAATTTGTATAGAAATTAACGTAAATACATACTTACATACATACAAATATACATCCTTTTTTATTATATAGATGATGCGTTCAACGTTGTACAAATAGAGGTAATGTCGACGATAATTTCAGGATTTTCTTTCCCATTGAAGGACGTAAAGGTTTAGGCAATTGTTTGAAATTCCCGTGCATCTTGCCCTGAGGAATAAACCAGGCATAAAAACTTTGAAACCAATTACAAATCGTTCTAATCGATATTGCTTTTAGATTTGTATAAAGATTAACGTAAATACATACATCCTTTTTTATTATATAGAAGATCTTGTGTTATATCCCAGCGAAAAGACGTATCGAATTCTGTGCCAAATTAAACCGTGGCTTGTTGGGCTAATATTGGTCATTATGGCACCCGTCCGTGTGATTCACATTTTCTTTGCACCGTAGCCAGTATTGATACGCTGCATATAGTATCGTTGATGTGATTTATTATCAGCCGTGAGTTTCAATCAGGCAAAAGATCGTGATATGTTTCTCAGGAAAGGAAACAAAAAAATACATCGGGTTCCATTTTTTGTTGTAAACATCTAATAACTAGATGGACTGGCATTTAAACTATCTATTTTGTAAGTTATTAACCAACATCTACTCAGCGTGTTATCTTGACCCGCCGTGATGAAGGTCCTGAGTCCTTTACCGTTATAGGGCCAGAGGCCATTTTCGCATGGGATTTGGATGGGAGGTTCTTTTATTATTTAGACGGGGAAGTAACGGGCGCAGCCATTCTAATTATTTGTGTTTCGGAGCGGTGATATGTAATCCAAACGACACGTTTCAGTTTAAGCTTGGACCTTCAACAGATCTGGGATGGGACGGTTATAGCATGGTGGGAAATTGGGGAGTTTGAATTCTTGATATTTTTGTTTCATGTTATGGGTGATGATTTCCGGGCGATAGGTATATTTAAATTTAGGTTTCCATCCAAAATTAATAGATAATGTCTGTTTTTTAACACATAAGAACGAAATAGACTGGCCAATTTAACAGACAATTGACAATTAAAATCACCAAAACTATAGTTTCTTCTCTCTGCACAGCCTCACCTTTAAACTCTAAGGCTCTCTGGAAAGAAGAATCCACTTCACTTCTATACTCATCTATCAACAGATTCCAACATCGTATCGACCCTGTCCACCAACATCTTGTCCATCTCCTTGCACAAAAACCAACATCCCAAAAGTATTATCCATCTACCACCATCCCTTAAGCTTCGGATGGGAAGTTGACAAAACACAACGTTTCCTCCACAAAGTAATTGCTTTTCAAATTGTAATCAGCGTTCTTGTAATTTCCGATCCATGGAGTGCGGTTCCATTAAGCCGAAGCTGAAATAAAAATTTTAAACATCTCGTAAATTATTTTAACATATTTAGGTTTTCAAAAATGTCTGGCGCTGTTTTATTGGACTGAAATTAGCGGTTAAATAGCGATCGTGGTGGAGGGAGAATTTTTATCCCGAAACAAGCATCAGCAATGTTGAGTATTTTGTAATTGCATTCCTCCAGAACGCGTCACCTATTTTTTTTTTTAATTCGTTAATATTTCATACGCGTATTACATAATGTTGTTGTAGACGTGAATTGGGAAAGCTCACGGAAGCCTTAAACGAACGGACCTGGATGACCCAAATTCCCCCGTCGCGTTCAGTCGCCTTACTGGCGCATTCCTTTCAATAAAACGAAACCTTCACTTGATATGCGAAATTATTTTTAAGTAAAATCATCCGTAACATTAGTCTCCACCCTTACATGAAAAATTATTAACATACATACCCAATACAAAATTTACGTCCATAAATAACAGACAAAAAAATATGAATATTATCAGTATTCTACAGAAAATTTTCTATTCGTAATATAAATACTCTTTTATTGGGGAGTTATTTATTACAAACTAGCATCTAAGTGTTCCTAGTTCCGTATATACTTCCGACCGATAGTGCAGCTATAAAATGCATCAATCCAACAAACATACCTCCGAATTTCCTTACGAATAGAATATTTAAATATACTCCTTGAATATTGCAGGTTTTAATTGTCCCTCAGTCTACAGACATTACGAAAGATTAAATTGATTAAATTCTTAGCTAGACTCATAACGTAAACAAATAGGTGCCATATTGGAGTTACTAATATGGCGACGAAAATTAACTTACATTTTCCGCAAGAATCGTTAAGTATTTAGTATTGTTTTTTATCGTCATTCCATAAATAAAATTATACTTTTTATTCAATGAAAATATTTCTGCTTTATTTCATTACGGAAAAAGGAACTATTTTCTTTATTCGTCGCGTAGTAACGTCTCTCTCGTGTAACGTCACGGCCTGTTGGCGCGCAGTAATACAACAGAAAACTATCACGTTTGCAATTATAATAATTTCTCATCCCCAAAGTACCGTTTCTCGTGTTTTTAATAATGTGTGTACCAAGTTTCGTTGCAATCTGTCCACGTGTTTAAATTTGTATAGAATTTAGCGTAAATACATACATACAAACATACATATAAATATACATCCTATTTTATTATATAGATAATAAATATTTAGAAGAAAAATAGGAACAAATGTGATATAAATTAGTGATTTCAAATATTATATTTTCCGTTCTTTAAATGACAACAAAAAATCTCTTATCGTAGAAACATAACAAACAACCTGATCAAAGTACAAAAATGTACAGAAACACCGTTCGTAAATAAAAATTTTTATTTGTCATTATGGCAGTTATTTTAATTAATTTATTTCATCAATAAAAAACGGACGTAAAGTAAAATATTATTTCCTACGAGAGTCTTCACGTCTTAAATACTACATAATAGGAAACTGGTCTTCGATTATAAATTTATTTTACGCGTGATGTATCTGACAATATAATATCCCACCATAAGGTAAAAGGGAAATCCACCTCTGAAAGGTTAGATAAATGACAGAACTTCGTCTTTCGAAAGAAACTGTTAAAATTGCTCAACATAAAATTTTTCACTCTCAAAAATATTGACGTGAAAGTAAAGCCAAAGGAATTTCGAACAAATAACAGGCTTAAACAGAAACTTCATTCACGTAAAAACTACACGAATCACATATTTAAAACAAAACGTAATGATAAATAAGAGCTTAATTTACAATAAATAAGATAATTGATATGTAAATGTTTTCCGGTGGGCGGTAATTCGAAAATAAGACACTTGACATGTCGGCGAGACATCTGTGGACGCATGCAGGAACATCTGCGGCGCCGTCGTGTGTGTTCCTCAGAGAAATTCCATAACGACGGCCTTGTACCTTTTCGTAATCGCAAATAAGGATATAGGTACTAAAATCATATTCATGATACGATTTCCATTGACAAAGTCTGTTTCTTGGTTTAGCAGTGCATTAAACCGAGTCACCTCACTGTGCGGATCAGATCGCGGAAACCATTTCAACAACTCCGGTTGGTATACTGTTCAACAAAAAAATTCCTACTCAGGGGTATATTGATTTTTTTAAACTGCTATCACACTTTCTGATCTTTTAGACGAATTCTTCTACGACAGGGTTGATAAAAAAAGGGTAGGTTTCTACTGTTGTATTCTTAATAATTACGTTGCCTGGTCCCAGTCCGGGAATTACAAATTTTTTTTGCCCTTCACAGTATTATTTTCATGAAATTTAAAAAAATATATATATACAAATGTTAGGTAAGCGTTAAAGGTAAAACTTTGGAAGTGAAGGTGGAGGCAAGAAACGTTCAGCTCGTATTTACGATTTGATCTCCGAAGGATTGTGGGGGAAGGGAAGGGGGGGGGGGGAAATCCGAATGAACGAAGAATACGACGATGTGGTAATCGAAGTATGTTGCTCACTCACGAGGGAAATGAGTTCATTCGATGCGAGGAGGAGGCGGTAGCGAAAATAGACGCAAAGCAAGGCAACGCAAGCCAAGCAAGGGCAAGGGTGACGTTAATGATTCACTTCCGTGCTATTGCGTCATTCCAGGAATCCGCTTTATTTTGCTCCGCTTCCAGAAGGTGCGTCATGTTCACACCACAAATCCTCATAGTCCAAAGTGTCTCAACGAGTTGGGAAACATCCTGTCAGTATTACGTAGCATTATCGTTTATGTCGCCGGGGAAATGATTTCACTTCAGTTTGAATACCCTTCCATATAAATATCCGAAAAAATTAAGCGTCCCTTCTTGAATCGAATAAGTAATAACACTTTCTGTACGAAGAGCCTTTCGTCTCTTACTGGCTGTAAATGAAGAAAAAAGCTCCACTCCTGGCAACGTTTCAAACCAGTATGACGCTTTTCGCACAGTCTAGTAATTTTAATATTCACTTGCCTTTCTTGTTCTTATTTTAAAGATGAATTGTAATTACCCGAAATATGCCAAATTTAGCATTCAAAATAATGTAGACTCTAACAAAATAGCGTTTTGTAAGTCTTCAATTTCTCAATTTATGAACTGCTAACAATTTTCCTTATCACCACTGTAGTTGTAAGGTTTAAGGGCGAGGCAGCCAGGTTCAATTCTTTACAGCGGATATCATTTGTTCACTTTTCCAAGAAGCAAAACCATTGCTGTCTTTAAAAAGGAAGTATGCTGTAACATTTACGAGGAATATGAAAGGGAAGTGTGTAGGACGCGATTTGTTTGTAAAAACTAAAAAAAGGTTTCCCTTGTAAAGAAAACAGACAGAAGAAGTTAATGAAAGGGAATATTGATTATTTGAATAATTAAATGAAGTATGGTCAAACACTCGCGATATAATCAATATAAAAAGGCACCTTTAATAAAATTGTTTGAAATAAATAATAGTGTGCCGGTAAGACGTGTTTGATTATAAAACACAAAAAAGCTACTGGGTCTATATTATTTATTTTACTCCTGACTTTTGATTTTCGTTTGTGTCTTTTCATCACATCAAGATTAAATTTCAAAACCAATTAAATTAGACATAAATTTTATTATAATTATAAAATACATCGAATATATTTTTAGATTTACTTATTAATTCCATTAGTCGTCTGTTGAGGAAATTGGACGTGTTAAAATAGCATAAACATAAAATACAATAATGAGAAGAGTCTCGTAATGAAACATTTACAAAAATATTATAATCTAACCACATACAAAAAAAATGCGTAAATGAGAGACTATATAAAATAAATAATTGATGTAAAACACATGAAATTAAAAGGAACATTAGATTAATTTGTTTTCATGTAAAGTAGGGTTCACAATTAGTACTACAGTTTCGATTACTCCAAAAGTATTTTGCTGAGAACTTGTGTCAGCACTGAAGTTTCACAATGGACGTTTCGTCCGGTGATTATAATTATCATAAAAAAAAGAATTTAGCAGTATCAGACAAAGAGACAGCACCTATTATATCGATTTAAAACATATTACCCAGTACTTTTAAGGGAACATTAGCATTAGGGTCAGACCGATTTACGAATTTATTGACCGAATAATTAGCGTCATTAGTAAACAAAGTTTTGCAATTTCTTACAAATAGGCTGTAGTTACTGGAGGAAGACAATTAAAGTTTTATTCCTGAATATTCTTTAATATCGTGAGAGCCGATGTTTGTCAGTTCTCAGGATCTTACTTTTTCTAATATTATGATCGTCAAATTCATCGTCGGTAACAAACAAATTTCCGTTACGTTTTACGAAATTTTAAAATTTCTAAAATGTTTGTGAAAGGAACTGTTAGTATTCCAGGAGTTTTGAACAAAGGCTTACAACTTTCTCTACAACGTTTCCCGCATAATATCCGTATCGCTCGTTTTTGTAGTTTGAAAATTTCCGACGAACGAGTACAGTAATACCATAACGCATCTTAATGAAAATATTCATAATAAATTGTTGCTCCTGACTTGCTGCATTAGTAATAGGAGAGGGTAACATAAAGCATTGAGTTTATTAGAGAGGTCCTTGATTTTCGAACAAAATAGATTTTTTTTTATTCCGTAGCCAATAAGAGTACTGTATTCCCCATCGTATCAAAGGTGTATTGCGTGTTGTATCCAGGAAGGGGCGCTCTTTTGTCTGTCTGGGACTGCCCCCAAATTAAGTTAGTGTGTGGACGGTTTGACGTTAATGGCTTATATTCATATAATGTCTTTAGATTGTGCATTGAATTCCTCGTGGTATAAAATTGTTTTGTGATATGTGTGAGCTGTATACGAAATATTAATTTCAAACCGTGAATTCTAGAAAGTGTAAATTCCAGTATCTGAGTATACAGGCCACCTTAAATACTCGTAAAATAAGTTACCTGGAGAATTATCCAGGTTTATTCACCTCGCCTCCTGTCGCCATGTTTTTTTTTTTTTTGGTTATTCTCGTTCCGCACGTGGTGGACGGGAAATTTATTTACGTTGAGAATTCTGTGAAGCCTTGTCGCCGTAACCTGATTTCGTGCGTTCCACGAACTTCTGAAATCCGATTTCTGAACTGGAACCCTGGTCCGCCAATTAACAGCTTTAGCGGCCAACGAAGTTCGCTTACTTTATTGAGTCACGAGACGGGTTTTATTTCATTTATTGTACCTGAAATTCGATAAATCGTTATTTAAAGCGGATCTGCATTGTAGATTGTGGCAGTCCCGCGACCCGGGCGCATTTACCACGATCGATTTATATAAAGAATCTCGTACGATTTAATTTCAGCAGGGTTAAAATCGACATGACATCAGCAGATATCGTTAATTAAATTCGTTGTAATTACCCGAGATTCTTACAAAAGTATTAAAATTTCTAATTTAAAAATTGAGTTGCTCTGTAACATAAAACAGTAACGAGATAAAAAGGGTACGTCGATCAGATTTCCATCGGAAATTATTTTTAGGTGAAATAAAAAAGAATAAGTCACCTGGCAAAGTATTTTTCTACGGTAATCAGGAATACAGTAGAAGGAACACTGCGAACGAGAGGCAAATAACGTCATCTCTATAATTCATAACTCATAGAGAACAGAGAAATTCCAAGACTAAGGATAATTGAACTGGTAGGAGTGTTTGAGGTCTGTCATTGTCGTGGGTGACGACACTTGAATTTTATTAAATACTAGCTGAGTGCCCGGCGTTGCCCGTGTCTTATTTATATGAACCCGAAAAAGAATTTAATTCTATATTAATCTTTAGTCAAGAAGACACAACCTAAATCTAACTATTCCTAGTTCCATACACAATTTCGACCAATAGTGCTTTAATTGAACAGCTATAAAATACATTGAATTTTATTGCATCAATCTCAACAAACATACCTCCGAATTTCTTTACCAATACATAAATATACTGCATTAATTTAATAGCTATAAGATACATAGAATTTAATTGCATAATAGCAACAAACATACCATCGTTATTCTTTAGAAATATAATTCTCCGCGAACAAATAATTGTCAGTAAGTCTTCAGACAGTACTTCTTGAGTATTGCAGGATATAATTGTCCATCAGTATGCGCACATTACGAAGGATTGAAGTGATCAAATTGATAGCTACATTCCAAATGTAAAGAATTGGTGGCCATATTGCACTCACTAAATTAACTAACATTTTCCGCAACGATTGTAAAGTATTTTGTATTGTTTTTTATTATCACTCGATGGAGTATTACTGGATAGAATTATACTTTTATTCAATGAAAATATTTCTGCTTCATTTCATTACGGAAAAATCGAACTATTTCCTTTGTTCGTCGCGTAGTAACGTCTCTCTCTGTCGCGTGATGTCATGATATATTGGCGCGCAGTAATTTATCACTTAATGATCACTTTTTAAAATTATAATTCTTTTCACATTTATGATAGTGGTTTGTCACCCCCACAGTACCGGTTCTCGATTTTGGCAGAATACGTATACCAATTTTTGTTGCATTCTGTCCACGCGATAAAATTTGTATAAAGAACAACGTAAATACATACATACATACATACAAATATACATCCTTTTTTATTATATAGATAGATTGTTTGCAATAGATTCTTAATATTTCGTAACCCATTAGATGTATTGAATTTCCACTTCTACTATCGTGTTTCTGCAACCATTTTCTATACAGAAACGCGTCAGTTAGACAATTTATAAGAAAACATGAATTTTTTCCGACACTTTTATCAGAATTTTACTAAATATTGTTTCCAATAGATTCTTAATATTTCGTAAACCGTTAGAGGTGTTGAATTTTAACCTTCACTATCGTGTTCATGCCGCCACTTTCCATACGGAAACGCCTCATTTAAACAACTTTTATGAAAAAAAAAATTTCCCTAGAATTTTTTATCCGCTCCATGAATGGGACGTGACCTTATTTTGCGGTGGGAGCAGATCCGTATCGTCACTTTCGTCTGCCAGATTATTGTTAATGCGCAAAGACCTCGATAGCAGACTAAAGTGTAAAGAGTACCAAAATTTGCTATGAAAGTTATATGACAATAAATATGAATAAAAAACGGATTTCACAGTGGACGTGGAAAAGTAATCCGTTTGTTATTTCCGTCCAAACATGATAAACGGCCCAAAAATAGTCTGACGAAAACACCCCCGTGCAAATTACGGTCTATAATTCCAATAATTGTCTCCAAATGCTTGCGAATAAGGCGATAGAATTGTCAGCAATCATGCGACGAAAATTCAAAAGTTTGATGGAGCGACGTGCCAAGTTTACTTCCAAAAGTCATATACAAGTGGCCTAGGGGAAAGTTTCCTTTTTAGGACAACCGAAGACTTGAACAGTCTGCCTGAAGCAGTTTTTTGAGTCACACGCTTTGGATAATTTTATTTTAAAACAACGAAAATAAATTTAAGTAAAGTATATTTGCATTCGAACTCAGCTACGAGTAAACAGTGGCCGTTGAATCGATGCGAGTGATTTGAACAAAACTAATGCAGATGGTGGATAATTCTAACATTACTTCGTGAAGATAAAATCACCTCAGGAGATTGATAAACGATTTACACTATTCGTCCACACCATTCTCACAGCACGACCATTTTGATCATTTAGAGAAGATCGACACAATACAACATATGCTATTATTATTATTATTATAATTGATTTATTTACAGTCGCGTCAACAGCTCTGGTTATTAGCGACTCAGTATGGGAACTCAATTTTCCTTGTCGGGGGACTGATTTAACTAGAGTTTTCTCTCACGCCGGGGTTAGAACTCGGGACCTCTGTGATGTGAGGCAGTCACGCTGACCCCTACACCACAGGAGGCCGGCAACACATGCTTAACAGCAGACTTTGTTACAAATAACAATTTTCTTACTCGTAGCCTTATTTCCTCGGGTTTAATGATGAAGATCGCGTAGAACCAATTAGTTAATATTATTAGAGTATTCAATTTTCTGTTGAAGCAGACAGAATTATAAGGGAAGCAGGAAAGATTCGTCAGGGATTAAAGGCAAGTCACAGAGCAGTGGCTATAGATTACTAATGCTATGAACCTCGGAGTTCTGAGACTTGCCTTTAATTATGGAATCATTATCTTGCAGAGAAACTAGGACGTTCCCATTTTTTTTAAAAAAAAACAACAAAACGAAATATTTAACGTCCCTATTAATAAATTAACATTATTATTTCATTTTTTTAATATACGGAAGATTGATACAAAAAATGTCTTGATAACGATGGCAAGACGAAAGCACTAAAAATAAAAATTTCAGTTCCAATTTACAACGGAGAATTAAATTTTACGACTATAATAACGGACAACTATTGATATTTAGACGTATAAAGACTTAACAGTTACGATTCAAGTTACCTATCGTATCTAAATTATTTACTAGTCTACATTTGCACGTTCTGCTAAGAGGATTCGTGGACTTATAAACTCAATTCCAATATAACGATGACGTTTTTCTATTTAGTTACATTATTTTTCTTTAAAAGATAGAAATAAAAATATATATAATCCTTAAAAGTAAACAATACGTCTTTATTTTCTTTAAACTGTAACAGTTACAGGTTTCTAGTCGTATTTTCATCGAATACGATGAGTATGAATTAAGAGAGAATAATTATTAATAATTCTGAACTTTATTTTAAAGTACGCCAGAAAACACATTATTTATGCAGGAGTTCCACAATTTATTATATTTTCAATTAGTAATTTTATATAATGAAATTACTTTGTGACGTAGCAAGATTGTGCAAGTTAATTAAGGAGTTTAACATTGTTTTAAAAACGTCACCCATATCTCATTTATTGTTAATAAATGTTCTATTTCTCGTTTCTTGTTGTTTTCCCAAGAAATACAGGGGATGAAGAAGAACATTATTCCAAAATTTGAAATAAATGTAAATCTCGTGTTGTAAACACAGAAAGGAAGGCAGTCGAGGACGAATTTTAGAAAGTGGTGAAGACGTCCGAGGACACTTAAAAAAACCGGACGTACGTGGTCATGCATAAAAATGCTGATAGTGTCACGAATTATTTTCCGTGTTGTGTTGCACGCTTACTGAGTTTCACCTTGAACCGTACTGTCAAGCTGTGACAAATTACAAGTGGAGTGAACTGTTCAATATGATCGGGGTTTTATTTTTATTTTTACGCTACGCCGGATAATGATACGAAAAGTCATCGGATCGTTAACATCAGGTTTTAAAATGTTGGAGACAAGGGACCAATTGTTATTGGAAACTCGTGGCGATAAATGTGCGTCCTATCCCCCCCCCCAAAAAAAAAAAAAAGTAGGCGCTAGAAAGGAGCCTTTAATGACACTGTAATAGTTGCAAGGGAAAACGGCGGAGCTGAGGGGAAGTGATCAAAAGAAACGTTCTAAGGTGTGGGAGGATCGTGTATAGGAAATTGATGGTTCAGTAGGGCTCTGAATTTGAATTCAACCTACAACAATTGTATAGATTAGGCGAATAAACTAAATTACAGCGTCAGTCTCTTTGTTTTCTTCTTGATCCACGGAGTGGTCACGCCGATCAGAGTTTGTAGCTGATCGTAACGTTGATTATGTCATCTTCAACATACTAATTGCTTTGATTTTTGTGAGGATGATACCCGTTTCTCGTACGGTTGCATAACGCGCAAAGTCTGGTATCTTTCACCTCGTTGAAACCTTTGTTTATTTCCCGCCAGTTTCCCCTTGCCTCCATCAGCGTCCCCTCTGACGTAAACTGCTCGCGAGGGATCATGTCTGTAGCCCCGAGTTATGCCGAACATGTAGAAACACGCACTCGCACGTTAAATCCGACCGTTCCCTTTGTCACGTCACCTGTCTCATACCGTAGCACCGCGTCCTTACTTCCAGTTTCCTGCCGTTCGAATCTTTGGATCGAATCTTCCTCCGTTCTCTTGTGATCCTTCCTCCTTCAACGTACAATGGAATACCTGAAGGAAGTCTCAGCCAATTGACCGTTCAAAGTACAAAAACTGCTTGAGCAAGAGACACGGAGGGGAGCCGGATCACGTTTCCTTGAAATCCACTGGAGCAAGTATTTCGTTGATGAGTTTCGAGCGTAGTTCTTATACCACTTATCACTTCGAGAAAGAGCTCAAATACCTGCACGCGCGTGAACCCATCTCTAGTATAGAAAAAAAAATCCCTTTCATCTCGCAGGCGAAAGTCAGTAAAGTTATTATTATTTTTTTAACTTTATATGGTCAGGCTGCGGCAAGGCCTGCGAGGGCTATTCTCTCGCAGGCAGTACCTGCGAGGGATATTCTCTCGCAGGTAGAACCTTGTAGGAGAGATACGAAGGGGCTACCTTTGGGGACGCCTTTTCCTCTCCGTTTTTGAACTAAGGTTCCCACAAGCCGAGGCACGTCGGCCTGTTTTGAGAGGTGTATGTTCCGGGGTCGCAGACCTTGGGCATACGGTAAGAGTTGTCCGCTATTCCCATTGGAATAGTCGGCCAGCTGCCTCTTAAACTGGTCGAGGCACGGAGAAGGGAATGCTGCGTCCCCACATCAAACTCCTCTCCCGCTATCGGAAGGGCGTACCCAATGCCCGACCTACCTGATGCAGGTTTTTCTAGGGTTTGTCCTGCATTTCTTTAGGCGAATGCCGGGTAGGATCCTTAAAATATAGCCCGGGGGCCCTAGTTAACTCTGGGCTACCTTCCTCTACCCTTCCACAAACCCCCTTTCAAATCCCTTTCCTATGCTATAAGAGGGGAGTTGCCACTATGTGGATTACCCTATTCATAGCCTGTCTACACCCAAAAAAAACAAAGAAACGGTCAGGCTGCCTCCTAAACTGGTCGAGGCACGGAGAATCGAATGCTGCGTCCCCACAGCAAAGCACTCTCCCGCTATCGTAAGGGCGTGGGACAAGTACCCAATGCCCGACGTACGTGATGCAGGTTTTCTATGGTTTGTCCTGCTTTACTTTTAGACGAATGCCGGGTAGGATCCTTAAACTATAGCCCGGGGGCCATAGTTAACCCTTGGCTACCTTCCGCATCCCCCCTTTAAAATCCCTTCCTATGCTATTAAAGGGGAGTTGCCACCATGTGGATTACACTCATGTAGCCTGTTACCGTAAAAAAAAAATTAGCAGGGTCTTCACGTAAAATGCAATTCACTGCTATGATATAATAAGAAATCATATGGCTAAGAGTATTTGGAGTGAGGGTTGTGTGAAATATATTTTCAGACCTCTGGCTGATAACATTGGGTTGAGGTATTTACAGGTTGACAATTATTTGTGTAAGTCTTGTGGAAGCTTTCGTTTGAGTCTTTTATGAGTGTTTTTTTTTGTCCTAGGTTTAATTTCTTTTCACTTTTACACTTCACTATATTTTTGAAAAAGTTACTGCTTAGGCTGCGGATGTAGTTTGTTATAAGTGGAACCTTTAATTCTTGGTGTATTTGACTGTTTCGTATGAACCACTGGCTGTTAATTGCAATACGTAGCAGTTTCTTCTGCAGGGTTTGAAGTTTCTGGAGCGAACTTGTAGGTGCGTTGCTCCAAGCTGGGCAGGCGTACGTAAGAATGGGTAATAAATTAGGAGCGAGGATTCAACTAAGATGAGATTTTCTGTTGATCAGGTGGTAGAGCAGAGAGAGTCTTGCGTAGCACTCATTTAGTTTTTTTTTATGAATGTGGTATCTCTAGTTGAGTTTTGCATCTAGGTGGACCCCTAGATACATTATTGCCGAGTCCTTTGGATCCCATAATATTTCATTATTGTGCAGCCGAAGTTATTTTTCTGTCGTTGTCGATATAAACTCACCGTCTTCCTGACATTTAAGCAACAAAAGATCCGTCGAGTGAAGCCTGAAAGTCTGATCGATCAAGGCGGACCTGCTCCTTGCTCTACTGCTACCCCACATGTGCACATATTTCCCCCCCCCCCCAAGCCTACCAGTTTTGCGAAACGGAAATTCAAAGCAAAAATTTTCAACATTTGCCGTACACAATTATCTGTTCACGATATCGCAAATAAACTAAGTTTATCTTACGATGTGCATAATACCCGTGTAACGCCCATTTTACTAATTCTTTAATTATTATAATAATTATTTTATTTATGTATTTTCTCCAAAAAAAAAACAGTCACGCTATTGATTAGTTTTTATTCCTCGTGCTGTTTACTACATTCAAACCCAACACGTCCCCGATAAAATATGCAAAATCCACGGAGGTACTATAATAGATGCAAACCAAGGTTAAATATTTTTTAAGACCCAGCATTAATTAATTACATTTTTCTGTCAGCTTAACGTCATAAACATGCTGTTGATTAATTTCTAATGATTCATTTTACATTTTTCTTTTCAAACTATACTCTAAATTGCTCATGAACCACATTTTATTCTTCGTATCGTGTAGCTGCATTCAAACCCCTACTACGGTAGCTTCGGGGGAAAGTTAATTTAGCCGATCAAAATTTAAGATTCAGAGAGGGATTGGCTTTAAAGTTTAGTTGTATGAAATTCAGGGCTGGGCTGTTGTAGCGTCACACTTGTACAGGGGTGATTCTACGGTCATAGGACACTTCCTGTTTTTGTATAGGAATGAATTTATGGTCGGAAGTGACGAGTTTAGGCACGAACACAAAAAAAAATTCAATATATTGTTCACGGAGTTCAACCGGGTTTTGCATAATTGTAGAACGCAACGTTTCGACGACTAAAAGCTCTGTCGTCATCTTCTAGGCGAAACGTTGCGTTCTACAATTATGCAAAACCCGGTTGAACTCCGGGAACAATATATTGAACAACTGCACCGGGAAAGGCTTCAATCTTTGATCAAACAAAAAAAAAATGTTTATATCATCGCAAAGTGCTTCTTTCCAGCAACATTTACTATAAGTGCGACAGCCAAAAGGAGTGATTGGCTAACAGTTCCAAAGATGCATCAGATCATGGACGGCCAGATCCACTAATGCCCTCTACCCACAGCATTGCCAGACAATCACAACTCCCTAGCTAGTATTAATGTTGGTCGCCGCCATTTTGAGCATTAATTAATAACAATGAATATCAGAGGAAGGTTGCTTAAGATAAGGTATTCGAAGATGGGTAAGACTTTGCGGACAGCTTGTAGCGCTATCAGTGGGATGGTAGGCGAGGTTCAGATAAGCGTTACCTTTCCCGCTGACGCAACCAATTCCTACCCAAGTTCTGACGGCGGATTTAGAACACAGATTACGAGTCAGAATCTACTAACCTATAATATTTACGTACCTTACTGTTGGTACACTCAACCTCAAAAACAGAATTTGTTATTTGTAGGTCACATCTTCAGTAAATCCTCGGATCAGCTCGTTCTGGTCGGCTTACTTGAGGAATAAGTTGTTTATGGCATTCCAATAAAACCTTAATTTCGTCCAGGTTCCAAGTTTGGGCTGAAATAGAAACAAAATAATCAAAATATACACACATTGACAGAAAATAACGAGAATGATGGCGTGTCCTGACTGGTGGTGGTCGCATTTCGGAAAATAATTCTCTAAACGTTCCTAAACAACATTTCTGTAAAACACTTGCCGTCAGTCTGTGCAAAAGCTCCGCACTTTTCTTTTGTACGTGTCACACTGCTGACAAAATGGTTGCCTTTATTGGAGCTGACCTGCTTTTCGGAAATATGACACCACGCATTTATCGCCGTAAGCTTCAAATAACATTGTGGAAGTCCTTGTCACCGATGTTATAAACTTCACGGCAAAGCTGACGTTAACGTGGTGATCACTTTCCATATCCGACGTGGCGTAAAAACGCGATTATACCCAGCTGATCACCCACTTCTACCGAGTTGATCAATCGAGGTGTAACTTTTCATCACGTTGTCAAGGTCTAACATAAGAACTATCAACTGGTAAACAGGAGAGAGGCTGACGGGGAGCTAGGGGACAGGAAATACTAGCCGCAGTGACACAGACAAATTCGTTTGCCCCTGACCCTGGAAGCGCCCTTCCACGCCCACCCACACCCCAAGCCACACAGCAAACATTCGTTTCCTACTACGACATATTTCTTCTGTAATAACCGCCTCCTCCTTTACTTTTGTCGTTTAGCTCATGAACGAGCTTAAAGGTTGTCATGTAAATAGAGGCTCATAAATAAATTTGCAAACGTTTTCTATATTAAATGCATGTCCGTAAGTTTGAGTGATATGCATCGCTCGTCTTCCACTCCCTTACGTAAGCGACAGTGAATTACTACTATATAACCATTACTTCCAGATTAGTCCAGGCTCAGTCGTAAATATCATTGCTTTTTAATTAATTATTTAAAGAAATCAATAATAGGAGAACATTCGGAAAATCACTATTAAAAAGTAAACAATACCCAAGTGGCACATTTCCCGTGGAATGGCGGTCATTCAACCTTACTGTCGTGGATGGTTTGTTCTCGTGTTCCTGACATTTTAAGTATCAGCCGAGAAAATTGTGAGGATGCAAGTCACAACTCCAGGCATCTCATGGAATATCCCTTCTTTTCCTCTAATCATTTGGTTTACGGCAGCCAAAAATTCGTTACACGTGTGACTAGTCTTATTGAAACCATTGTACAGTTTCGTAAAAAATCTATTATGCTCTGCCGAGTTTCTTTTCAAAGAAATTCGGACCAAAATCGCCTCGATGGTAAAATGACCGTCTATACATTCTTTACCGATAATTTTCATACGCCATAGCGTGCAATTTAAGGCTTTATTTTATATTAGCTGGATGCCCGGCGTTGCCCGAGATGTCCATAACCCTCGATTTGACTTCAGTCTAGGTATCTTTTAGGTTATTTTTATGTAACGCAACTCGACCCCTATCATTAAATGTGTTGTCGGCCGGTTACATTGTTTGAATATTTCCACCCCCACCCCTCTATGTGTGCTTAGCTCTCATGGTGAAAGGGGTTGAAATTTTACAAAAACCATTGGTAGATATATATTATAAACGTCATTGACCTCAACAATTATTTGTTCCACACAAATATCGACCATTTAACCTGTTAGAAAAATTCTACGCCCCGTGTAGCCCCGCCCCTGGGGGTTAAATGGCGAATTTAATGTCATCATTAAACTCAGCTACATCCATAAAACTGGATTTGACTCCAATGTTGATTGTATTAGCGTTATTTTCTTGTAATACGCGTCCACCCCCAACCCTAAGGGTCCTTCGTTCCGATGATGTTGTAGTTAAATAACATCGGTAGAAACACTATGAATATCTTTGACCCCTAAAATTATTTATCCGACTGAAATATCGACTGTTTTAGCATGTTTAAATATTTCCTCCCCCGCTTCTGGGGGTGGTAGACGCGTCTCACCCCAACAGTGTTTTTTCCTGGTCACTAAGAACATGTGTACGAAATTTGGTGAAATTTGCTCGACTGGTGTAGATTTGTATGAGGAACATACAAATATATATACAAACATACATTCAAACAAACACTCTGCTTTATTTATTAGATGAATAATACGGATCAAAGCATTCCTGACATGCGACTTAATTCCCCTGGATCCCGCCGCTCACAAGCTCCAGCTTCACCAACTGCTTCTTCGATCCGTGTTGACCTTGGACGTCTCTTGAGATCCAAACCTAATCGCAAAATTCACTGGGACACTGATTTACGTCACGCAATCCGAGCTCGGTCTCGGAACAACACTGAAGGAACCTCGATTTTTGTAAAAGGTTTTCAACGCCGATCAAGCTCGAGTGATACGATCCCACCGTGGTCGTATCAGTCCCACATACCCTTTACAAGCAATACTGGTTTAAAACCGATCATGGCGCACCCAGTATTTTAATAAGTTTAATTATGGGAACGGAGATGCCATTTAACGCAGAGAAGAATACGAAAATGGAGGAGGGAGACAGAAAACGAAACTATAGAAAAGAGATCATTGTGAGAGGTCTCACACTATCACACCGGCGCTCACGTACATAAATTAATTATGAGGTATAGTATTATATATCCAACTTTGTGTTTGTGTGTGTGTGTGTGTTCATTCAGTATTGGCTTTTAATTTTTCAATAATTAGGAACGGTATATTAATTAATATTTTCCGAATTACCAGTTTTCTCAACACTTACTACGTTTCAAGTTATATTAATTAATTAGATTAGCCCGAAAATGTAATACCAAGATCATGGACTCTTCAGGCAACGTTGTCAAACATTGTGTCCTGTAAAGAACGAGCACTTTCCCGGTGGAAATGATGAATAAATAGTTCTAGAGTTTGTGTAGAATGTAAACACTGTTTGTTCCGGGTGCAATCTAGAGAGCTATTAATTCATTGTGTCCAGTAACAGACCTGCTCGACGACTATTCTTTAAGTGGTAGTGAGGGAACCGCACGATCTGGCAACACCGCTGGACGAGGGCGGAGGCGTGGCGTGGTACTTGCCCCTGATATTACATTTTCGCGGTGCCGACTATAGTATATTTGAAGCGAGAGATAAAGGAGTGGTGGATTCAGTAAATATGAAACTGCTTTGTTGAAGAGTATGCTTAAATTCTGATTACCTAAGTGTCTGAACGGAACTGCTTCGGATTCTCATCCCGATGATCCGAATTTATGTACCACTCCGTATTAGGATGTACTTATTTATTTTAATTTAAGGACACGACTGCATGAGAGCTAAAGTAGTACTTAAATTACCGTAGAATATTTTATCAGTGCTACACAGTAGTAAAATAATATGGATGACACGTTTATGGAATTACATAATATATAATATACTACATATATTACATAATATGGAAGTATGCATGATTATAATAGCTGATAATATCATGATTACAAGAACATTTAGTATCAGAAATGTTTTTTTTCCACAGACATATTCTCCTGACTATAGCATATCCTACGTAGGCGGGGGAAGGATTCACACAGTTATAAGATTTTCGACTTGGCTTCCTCTTATTATTGAAATTCAAGCTCACACCGTCACATATCGACGGAATTTTAGTCGACACACCGTGTAATAGAATGAGCCAGGTGGTATGCTTGATGCTGGAGAAACTCTTTGATTTAACTGGTGACCATAATGGTATCCTTACATCCGCACACTTTATTATGTTCTTCTATTACAGAGTCCCGAATACTCTTCTGTACCTCCCTCTAGCATTCCTTTGTCATTTCGGATTTGCTAAAAGCTTTTTTAATGTGGTGCTGCAATTCCTAAAATGCATACCATGCTTTTTACTTGACACAAGATACAATGATCCGCAAGAGATAAAAGCCTCGTCTCTGTCCGTTCATCTTTCATCTGCCGTGGATCTCCATCGGATGATTCCAACGATTTCGTTATTAATAAGTCTTCAGACAGGCTTTAGGAATCACTTGAAATCGCTTCGAGTCCAACATATCAGACTACTGTCATTGTGTCGTTTTTTTAAGGACGGCAGCCATTTGTTACCGCCGAGTACTTTAAAAAGGTTTTCGTGCCTAGTCAGTATTTGTGTCGATGCCACTGGATATTCGATAGGGTCATACGACTGCCAGTTGAAAATTAACTGGTCCCGGGTTATTTCCAAAAGAAAATAATACCGGCCGGAAAAAATCTAAGATAAGGAATAATTGATCTAAATTTTTTTCACTTAATTAAAAAAAAAAACATAGTTTTTAACCTCTTCACAGCATAACTTTTTAACTGGAAATAGTTAAAGTCAGATTTTACCTGATAAATAAATGGACTGATGTTATAGAAACGTATTCTTCATTCCGATGAAATGTTATCTGTTTTCCGTCCGAATCACGATCACAGTGCCATTTACACATATTTTTTTTGGCTGTGTCAATTTTTTCAGTACGATTACTTCTGGCAGAGAGCCGACACGAATTTATTTATGCATTTTGTACTGTGGTGATGACGTCATATTTTTGTCGGACGTGTTCCAAATCACTCGCAGATACTCAATAATTTTTGCATTAAGTGCGACAGGAATATGTGAGACGTCAGATTTATGCATTTTGTACTGTGGCGATGACGTCATATTTTTGTCGGACGTGTTTCAAATCACTCGCAGAAAATCAATAATTTTTGCATTAAGTGCGACAGTAATATGTGAGACGTCAGATTTATGCATTTTGTACTGTGGCGATGACGTCATATTTTTGTCGGACGTGTTTCAAATCACTCGCAGAAACTCAATAATTTTTGCATTAAGTGCGACAGGAATATGTGAGACGTCAGATTTATGCGTTTTGTACTGTGGCGATGACGTCATATTTTTGTCGGACGTGTTTCAAATCACTCGCAGAAACTCAATAATTTTTGCATTAAGTGCGACAGGAATATGTGAGACGTCAGATTTATGCGTTTTGTACTGTGGCGATGACGTCATATTTTTGTCGGACGTGTTTCAAATCACTCACAGAAAATCAATAATTTTTGCATTAAATGCGACAAGAATATGTGAGACGTCAGATTTATGCGTTTTGTACTGTGGCGATGACGTCATATTTTTGTCGGACGTGTTTCAAATCACTCGCAGAAACTCAATAATTTTTGCATTAAGTGCGACAGGAATATGTGAGACGTCAGATTTATGCGTTTTGTACTGTGGCGATGACGTCATATTTTTGTCGGACGTGTTTCAAATCACTCACAGAAAATCAATAATTTTTGCATTAAATGCGACAAGAATATGTGAGACGTCAGATTTATGCGTTTTGTACTGTGGCGATGACGTCATATTTTTGTCGGACGTGTTTCAAATCACTCGCAGAAAATCAATAATTTTTGCATTAAGTGCGACAGGAATATGTGAGACGTCAGATTTATGCGTTTTGTACTGTGGCGATGACGTCATATTTTTGTCGGACGTGTTTCAAATCACTCACAGAAAATCAATAATTTTTGCATTAAATGCGACAAGAATATGTGAGACGTCAGATTTATGCGTTTTGTACTGTGGCGATGACGTCATATTTTTGTCGGACGTGTTTCAAATCACTCACAGAAAATCAATAATTTTTGCATTAAATGCGACAAGAATATGTGAGACGTCAGATTTATGCGTTTTGTACTGTGGCGATGACGTCATATTTTTGTCGGACGTGTTTCAAATCACTCGCAGAAACTCAATAATTTTTGCATTAAGTGCGACAGGAATATGTGAGACGTCAGATTTATGCGTTTTGTACTGTGGCGATGACGTCATATTTTTGTCGGACGTGTTTCAAATCACTCACAGAAAATCAATAATTTTTGCATTAAATGCGACAAGAATATGTGAGACGTCAGATTTATGCGTTTTGTACTGTGGCGATGACGTCATATTTTTGTCGGACGTGTTTCAAATCACTCGCAGAAACTCAATAATTTTTGCATTAAGTGCGACAGGAATATGTGAGACGTCAGATTTATGCGTTTTGTACTGTGGCGATGACGTCATATTTTTGTCGGACGTGTTTCAAATCACTCGCAGAAACTCAATAATTTTTGCATTAAGTGCGACAGGAATATGTGAGACGTCAGATTTATGCGTTTTGTACTGTGGCGATGACGTCATATTTTTGTCGGACGTGTTTCAAATCACTCACAGAAAATCAATAATTTTTGCATTAAATGCGACAAGAATATGTGAGACGTCAGATTTATGCATTTTGTACTGTGGCGATGACGTCATATTTTCGTCGGACGTGTTTCAAATCACTCGCAGAAACTCAATAATTTTTGCATTAAGTGCGACAGGAATATGTGAGACGTCAGATTTATGCATTTTGTACTGTGGCGATGACGTCATATTTTTGTCGGACGCGTTTCAAATCACCCAAAGAAAATCAATAATTTTTGCATTAGATGCGACAGGAATATGTGAGACGTCAGATTTATGCGTTTTGTACTGTGGCGATGACGTCATATTTTTGTCGGACGCGTTTCAAATCACTCGCAGAAAATCAATAATTTTTGCATTAAATGCGACAGGAATATGTGAGACGTCAGATTTATGCGTTTTGTACTGTGGCGATGACGTCATATTTTTGTCGGACGTGTTTCAAATCACTCGCAGAAACTCAATAATTTTTGCATTAAGTGCGACAGGAATATGTGAGACGTCAGATTTATGCATTTTGTACTGTGGCGATGACGTCATATTTTTGTCGGACGTGTTTCAAATCACTCGCAGAAACTCAATAATTTTTGCATTAAGTGCGACAGGAATATGTGAGACGTCAGATTTATGCGTTTTGTACTGTGGCGATGACGTCATATTTTTGTCGGACGCGTTTCAAATCACTCGCAGAAAATCAATAATTTTTGCATTAAATGCGACAGGAATATGTGAGACGTCAGATTTATGCATTTTGTACTGTGGCGATGACGTCATATTTTTGTCGGACGCGTTTCAAATCACCCAAAGAAAATCAATAATTTTTGCATTAGATGCGACAGGAATATGTGAGATGTCAGATTTGTGTTTCCAGAAAATTCGAGTGTCCTGTCTTCCTCCTGTCGTTCATACGAAAAAAAAACTAACGTTCCTATATATAAACACTGGGTGCTGAGACATCCAGTCGATGATGCACTCTGCTCGCCTCGTCACAAACAGATTTTCTCGTCGCCGTAAAATGTAATTCTATTACCTCCATCGCTCTTTCTAAGAGTCGCCTTCTTCCCCTTCCTGTTCTTTCACTTGTATGCACTTCATTTCTCTTTCTCGCCTCTTCAACAACTGAGCTGAAAATAAAATCCAGTATCCAATGTCAATAAATCATGATACAGACCAATTTGCGACACTCATCTCAATTGATTCTGAATTTGTTACCTTAATGGAATGTCACGCTGAATACTCAAATTGGCAGTCACTTCCGCCATAATGGTTTAGTTACTTGAGACAGTCTCCAGACCTGGTATGCGAGGACTGACGTGTACGGTGTCAGACCAGGTCTGCAAACTTTTGCGTGCCTTTGGTCTGTGCATACCTGGTCCTGACGTGTGAGTGAGCGACTAAAAGCATCTGCTTGTCAATCGGTGCCAGACTGTGAACATGTAATCTCCAGACCGGTCTGCGCACACCCGGTATGTAGATTTACGTCTGACTAGCGTGGGGCTGTCCGAATATAATATATCCCTGAGGCTCGAGAATATTCAAAGCGTGTGCTAGTTGTTGTTTTCTCAATTTTCTTAGTATCCATCGTTCTGATCGTTTATTTCACATATTCGATCGGGCATTTCATACGTCCAACATGGAACCGCTTGTGTTGTCGAGTCATTTGGTGACTTAATTTCAATTTATTTAGTATGGAATATTTGGATCGGTTGTCTGATATTCCCCGTGCCAAGTGTATGTCAGAACCTGTATGTGAGGTTGTATTGTGGTTACTGCAATGTTTGGCTGTGCGTTGTTGTAGGCCAGGCCGTGCGATGAGTAGCGTCCCCGTCGTCAGAGTGTGCCCATGTGGCGACGCCGCCCCCATGGTGAGCTACCACGCACTCCACACTCTTTTCTTATATTTTTGATAGGAATTTTTGAGCACCTATTCTTATGCACCTTTTAGCACTGCCTGCATGCTGCAACGTAGTAACTACGGATGTAAAAAACTTTATGGCTGTGCGATGACTACTAGCAACGCCGAGTAAAAAAAATAATAGTTTTAAGCGAAGCCTAAAACATCGGAGCATGAATATGTCCTATCTGGTTTCGGTTTCGCTTAAAATTATATAAATATTTGAACGTCGATCGTGTTTCAGCCCTTGCAACGTACGTAGATGATGGTCAACAGATCTAAATTTCAGACAAATGAACGGTTCACGCAGTTGGCGAATCGTATATATTGTATCATCGTTGAAATATCATATATCGTCCGAAATTCATTTATATGAATATATCAGTAGTCACAAATGATGGCGGGTCGCGCAGCTTGAGGAAGGGGAGAGGCGGCTGCGCGTAATGAACACTCACGACACGGTCTAACGCGGTCGAGCTCTAAGCGCAACCTGAAGCTGATGACGCGCGGGTTGGGGTAGCACCTGCAAGGAAGGACACTAAACTGGGCCGATAAGAAGTATGATGCGCACTATAGTATCGTGACGCATCTCCGCTTCAGTCACGATTTGTTCTACTTTAACCTTGAAAGAAAATATTCATGTTCAAAATCTGGGACGATTTTAGTGGAATAATTTGATGGTAATCTCGCGGATGCAGTCGTCGAGACTAGGGTGAAGTTCCCATAAAATTTACAGAAACTATTTACCGGACGCTGTAAGTGGGAAAAAAATGTAGATCGAAAGAGTTTAAAGGGAAATAAGTTTAGGGGAAAGAAAATAGATGTTGAGTTGAGGAGTGGGAGAAGTAAGAGAAGAATTGAAAAAGTCTCTTCCTCTTTTTGGTAAAATCCCAGAACCCCAAATGTGCACTCGAGATAGTCGTCCATCTGTGACAGGAATCCATTACAATCATAATTATGCTCTAAACTGATCCCCAGTCCGTCCTAATCGCAAATCCTCTTTTTAATCCCTTACCAGCTCTAACTTACTTTCTTTCCTAATCTCTCCATTCTATTACATTTTCGTACTCAAGTTTCAGTACATATCAACTCTTTCCTATCGCTGGCACTTTACACATATTTCCTTTTCTTTCCAGTTTCTCCTCTACGCTATCACACGTTGCCGATACAGGATTTGATAATTACCTTCTTATTACTTAACATATAAAACTTGGCGAAGGCTGTAACGTAGAACGTCGTTACGCTTTCTAGGTGTGTCCAATGTTTGCTTTACATGGAGCAATATAAATGAAATGTGGTTTAAGTGATTAGAGAACAAAATAGTTGGTAAGAGAGCTGAAGTTAGTGGGAAGGAAGAGTATATCGGAAGTGAATTAGTACGAAATTTGAGCTAGTATAATTTCTCTCCGTTTCTCAGAGACGCGTCTCGGATCAATCATAAGGGTCACGGGGATACTCAGTTAAGTTATGCCCAAAACGACTGGCTACCTCGCCTTCACATCTAAACTGCTTATCGCCGCCACGGAATCGTACGCGTATATTCACTTAGGAAGACTATACTTTAGGAGAAGGTGACGGAAGTCAGGTAGAGCTCTCAAGCAACCTTTGAAAAAGAAACTTTCGCCGTTTCGAAGCAAAAATTACCGAATTGTTGGGTTTTGAAATATCGTCTCAACCGTCGATGCTAGTAGCCACGAACCTTAGATTTTAGTTTTGCATTTTCACTTATACCAATCACTCTGGACTGCATTCCCATATTTTCAAATAAATATTGCATTTTATACGTTTTTTTATATATATATTTTAGTGTATCCATATAGTCGTTTCTTTGTTTATAGTGTTTTTGTATTGGGTGGTAATTTGGGCATATGTTCATAGGTGATTTGGCATTTGAAGGTAGGTTAATGGCCACATTCCTCAGCTGCTGAGGACTGAGCCGACACTTCAAGCAACTCTTGCCGCACCAACAAACTAAATCTGTATACTTTGAATGGCTTCTGCTGCAGATACAACGTACGGCGTAGCTCCGCTCTCAAAACAACTTAATTACTCTATTGATGTCATACGTGATACGGAATCAAAATTCCCCTCTATTATTAATAACTAGCTGGGTGCCCGGCGTTGCCCGTGTACCGTGTATATAAACCCGAAAAATTATTTAATTCTATATCAATGTTTAACCTAAATCTATCTGTTCCTAGTTCCGTACATACTTTCGACCGATAATGAATTAATTGAACAGCTGTAAAATACATTGAGTTTTATTGCATCAATCACAACAAACATACCTCCGAATTTCTTTACGAATAGAATACTTAAATATACTCCTTGATTATTGTAGGATATAATTGTCCCTCAGTCATCAGACATTACGAAAGATTAAATTGATGAAATTATTAGCTAGATTCACAATGTAAACAAATGGTCGTCATATTGGAGTCACTAATATGGCGACGAAAATTAACTTACATTTTCCGCGAGGATCCTAAAGTATTTCGTATTGTTTTTTATTATCATTCGATGGAGTAATGCTGTATAAAATTATACTTTTTATTTAATGAAAATATTTCTGCTTTATTTCATTACGGATAAAGGAACTATTTCCTTTTTTTCGTCGCGTAGTAACGTCTTTCTCTCGCGTGACGCTATTGTCTCTTGGCGCGCAGTAAATTAACACGTAATGATCACGGTTTTTAATTATAAGTCTTTCCACATGTATGCTAGGGGTTTCTCACCCTCACAGTACCGTTTCTCGTGTTTTGAAGAATATGTGTACCAATTTTTGTTGTAATCTGTCCACGCGTTTAAGTTTATATAGAAATTAACGCAAATCCATACTTACATACATACAAATATACATAATTTTTTATTATTTAGATAATGCGTTCAACGTTTTACAAACAGAGGTATTGTCGACGATGATTTCAGGATTTTCCTTCCCATTGAATATATTGAGGACGTAAAGGTTTAGACAATCGCTTGAAATTCCCGTGCATCATTCCCTGAGGAATAAACCAGGAGTAAAGGCTTTGAAACCAATTACAAATCGTTCTAATCGATATTAACCGTTGGCAGACAAGTTATGATATTCAATTCCTGCATTAACGTCTCGAACTCCCAAGCATATATACGCTTTCGCAAAGTGAATGTAATTGCTACAGACGTTTGAACCTGTTCATTACTTCTCTTACAGCTTGAGTGTGGCAGTTTGGCTACATCAACTTCCAAATCCTGCTCTGGCTTAGTTCCAGGCACCTGTCGGTTCTCCGAGTTCATGTCAGCCTCAACAGTTTACACACTACGGGGTTTTTAAATCATTAGTTGTAAAGCAGTATAGAAACCCAGGAATCAACGGAATAAGTGATGGAATGCTTATCGAGCATGTATTCCGAAGGAGTCACCTGCAGGAAGTTTGATTGTTCAAGCAGAGGAATAAGCTGATGCATTTAAAAGTCGGAGAATATCATAATTTATTTTTATAAAAGGTGATCTGAAAAGTCATTGCAGACATATAAAGTAATTAAATTTGGGAAGAGGAATTTTCATAAGTATAATTTATTCTCCTCTGAGTTTTTATGCCCATTGCTACCTAAAGTTATTATTGGCTTATAATTAATAGTGTGAGCGTTATGTATATTAAACTGATTAATACTGTCCGGAAATGGTTTTTCTTTCATAAAATAACACCAAAAAAATCTCTCGTATTTTTTGAATGATTCTACCACTTATTTAATTATAAGCTCCTTTACGTCTATGTGCCCAGCGCAACCAAAAGTTATTACTGGCTTATAATTCATAGGGTTAGTATTATTTCTTTAAAACTGATTATTAGTATCCGGAAATGGTTTTTCTTTCATAAAATAACACCAAAATAATCTCGTATTTTTTAAAATGATTCTACTATTCATTTAATTAAAGTCTCCTCGGCGTTTTTTTCTGCCCAGCGCAACCTAAAGTTATTACTGGCATATAATTAATAGGGTTAGTATTATGTATATTAAACTTATTATTACTGTCCAAAGATTTTTTTTGTATTTTTTAATACACTTCAAATCATTATAAAATTTCGAGATATTATTTTCTATTATTTTATGAAAGACAAAACATTTCCGGATAGTAATAATCAGTTTAATATACATACGGCTAACCCTATAAATTATAAGCCAGTAATAACTTAAGGTTGCGCTGGGCTGACAAACCCATAGGAGCCTAAATTATACGTATGAAAATTCCTTCCCCCAAATTTCATTCTTTTATGACTTTTCAACGCTTTTTTGGCTCATAATTCCTCAGAAAATGAAGGGCTATCATGTATATACCACCATAAAAGGAAACTGATAATGATGTGAGATGTTCAATAAATATGAAGTATCTTGTGGTTAAAGTTCCCAAAGATTTGGGGTCCCTGAGAGCATCAGTCACGTTAAACCAATAAATACAGAGCTGTTGATGCTCCAGAAAAGCTGTGAATTAAAGTGAACATCTTGTAAACCATTCTCATAGAAACAATGCTAAAAGGGTGCAGTAAAAGCAAACAGCCCAGTCGTAGCGGAGTCGACGTGAAGGTGGGCCATATTGGAGCTGGTCTGGGATAACATGAGAGTGTGGAGGCCGTGGATCGTGAACTGTGACGACACCACGGGATGACAGTGACGGATCGTTCCAGCTTCAACTTAAGTGTTAGTTCCGTAACAAGTGTGGCATCGTCTCTGCACCACTGGTTGCACGCATTTATTTTCGCTATTTGACGCGTCGAGTGGCAACCAATAACATTTTCGGACGAATTCTTTTTCAAATTCAATTCAACTGATGGCCAAATTCGCATGTTTACTGTGGTGCCTTTGACTAACGTAACACTCGGTCAACGACAAGCTTGATGGTGTGGCATGGCATTGCCTATCGTTCACGGTTTCTGGTTAGTTTGGAGACTATACTCAATGACAATAGGCACTTTATAGAGCAGGAAGTCATACCCCTCCATGCCTGACCTCTTGTTACCGGCAGATACGGCTTCTTTCATATGGTCAGTCAACAACCTCCAGCAGCCAGCACCAATGGAATGTGGGAACGTGCACAAAGATCTAAGACCTGATTGATTTATCGTAGTTCTCATTGCAACGTCCTGGAAATATGGACTCAAACTCTGATGGTTCAGAAGTTTTAAAATAAATTTGATTTAGTTCTCGCATTAGTGATGGAGTCGTCTCACGGAGTTGCAGTGGATTTCGTAACGCTTCTTCATAACGTGGTTTCCGTTTAACGTATCAACCCAAACTACAGATTCTAGAATATCGAATCATACACATGGCTTCAGTCGTCGAATGATTTGGAATTCAAGGGAAATGTTGGTTTTATTTTACAAGGTTCAGACTTGATCCAGATTGTTCCTTTCTAAGCCTCCAAAGACAATGTTGGCTGTGTAATTATATTTTGATGAATTGCTTTCTTACATCATTTCTGACTTATGACCAATTTATTTATTGTAAAATTAAAATTTCAGATATTTATTAAGAACAGGGTAAATTTCATCTATTAGATTTGTTTTCCGATGGCATATAAATATTACGGCGTACAGAATTCAGACTTAGGTTCACGTGGATTGCATCTTCAAACCATGTGTCAGTCCCGTTAACACTCAATGAAATTTGTATATCATAAGAACTACATGTAAAATACGTAAAAACCGAAATCTGAACAATGACAATCATGAGTGTGGACCAACACTGTCAGTAGGCGTAATTTTACATTCTCAGACATATAAAATAAATATTAATACAGTGAAAACTCAAACAGCCTGTAGTTCGACAAGGGTCCTCTCGTATTCCAGAGAAACTGAGTAATTTCGAATTCTCATATGCATTCATCGTCAGCTATATAAATAAAACTCAACTCGGCGAAGCTCAATCCTTAATCTCAGGATATTATATTATTTTATTAAACCATAACTACCCAGTTATTACTCGAAACTCGTAGCACCACGATTCAGGCATTTAATTTTTGACCTTTCTAAGTTGGATTTATCTTACATGTTATTCTGCATTCTAGAAGCACTGCTTAACAAACCCCGAAATTTAAAAGAAATAACGCATTTCAGTGATGGAGACTGTTCACGGATTAATATTCGGGGGGGGGGGGGGGGAGCGGGGAACACATACCGTCTCATATAGCATTAAAATTAATAGGCAGAAGCTGAAGAATTATTTGGTGTCTTTCAACCTCATCCTAAGATTTTAGCCTTAAGGTTACTCTTTCTTCTTAAAATACCTGTTGTGTTAGATGTTTTTTATAATGAGATTGAAAATGACCAAACAGTTTGAAAAACTTCTAACACCATATGAGACTCCCAAAAACAATTAACTAAATGGATGACGATAGAAGGGCGGTATTTGCAGTTGCCAGTCTATTTCCAACAGGAAAGTATTGTTTCATACACCAAATAATTACTATTTATATTTCAGTGTTATGAATGTAGGAGGCACGGTGAAATTGAAATGAAGTTGAAGCAACGTAGTGTTGCAAGGTGTCGTCGACAGAGAAACGGTTTTTGTACTCTCCAGGTCCCAGACGTTCTCGTTTTTAGTCGTCGTACATCCTGTTTAAATGTTCCCTGCACATGTGGCTCACAACTCTCTAGTGCAGTGTTCGACAATTGTGTTTAAATGTAATCCGTCGAGTGCGCTGGTCACAACAATTGCTCGTAACGAAAACTGTGAATCAATTGAAATGGAGGATATGAAATGTTCCACGTTTAAATTACTTGTGGTTTACTTCTCCGATTACTTCAAGTTTTATTCCACGACCATTCCATAAAAACATTACGAACGGGATATATACAGAGAGCAGCACGGCCTCTTGACTTATGCCTTAACTTTTACGGTTGAGTTTTTCAGTGTGCAACATTTCCTGAACACAATATATTTCCATAAGTCAACGTTTTCAGTATAGTTTTTAAACTTCAATGTCGCCAAAACAAAGGTTGGTGTTAGACTGACTCCGGTCTACCCCCACTATAGGGCAGTGGGCCACTGCGCATCTTATCTTGACACGGCTTTATATTTCTCGAGAACTATACATAAACTTTTAGTAGTAGAAAATTAAATAAATCGTGTTTCGCGTTAACATTAAAAATCTGATAAAAAACAATTGATGACCTTATACAGACACTTTTTTATTATTATTATTATTTATGACGACGTTTCGAGGCCTTTATGTATCTTCTTGAGGTATTTTCCAAATTAACACAGTAAACTAGCACAACTAAACGAAATTAGTTATCCCCCGTTGCAAAAACTGTGTGAATTTAGTAACTATTTTCGTGTAGTTGTGCTAGTTTGCTGTGTTAATTTGGAAAATACCCGAAGAAAATACAAAAAGGCCTCGAAACGTCGTCATAAATAAAAAAAAATACAAATAAAACGTGTCTGAATAAGGTCATCAATTGTTTTATTCATTTATTCAAAACAGACGTTAAATTAAAAACTGATTAAAAATCTAAGCTGTAGGAACAATAATGTGAATTCAAGATCAGTACTAATAACGGAAGAAAGATCAACAGAACCAGGATAAATTTATTTTATGCTATCGACGCAACTTTTCCGAGTGGGAATAATTTTTAGTTCTCCCATCCTGGTCCAGGCAGGCAGTTTGTGTTTCTCTATTTGCCTGTGGGGATGAAAGTACTAGCCTAGGGACTCCAGCATTGTTGTTGCCTCCCCCCCCCCCTCGGTACTATTGTTGTTTTATCGACGCTACTGAATATGTGGCAACACGGAACGAAAATTTTGAGATAGGAGCCAACATTTGCGGAACAGCGATCACGAAAACAATCGTAAAATTTCTGACAGTCGTACGAGATTTAAAAATTATTAGTTACAATTGTGATGTTACGAAAACAGTGCACAAAAGTTTAGGGATTTATTTCGACTGTTCACTTGTGCTTTTTAAAATGTCAAAACTGTAATTGACGTCGAGGCAAAAGAGTGTGGATCACACGTCATCTGCAGTCGGTCTCTTTATCTCACGTGGGTGGTGAGAATATTTATTATATTTCGTTATAAATTCAATTGTTAGCAACCTGAGAGCAGGTTTTCGTTGATTTTTCACTGGCTAAGATGTGATTATTTAGTATTCACATCTTCCGTACGGTTAATATGAACACAAAGGTTGTATTAGAGGTCAGGTGCTCCAGGAATGCCGAGGAGGGAACGGGAACGGGAGGCATCCTGACGCACCGGGGAAAGTTTCCCTGCCAGGTCAATTAACTGCGTTACGCAAGTGCGTAGGATCGGAAAACCGGATGCAAGCCATTCAACTACGAACAAATATCTTTTACTCGTTACGCGAGATCTGATCGAAGCGGTAGAATATTTCTTCCTGTCTGAGTATCAAATGATCCGAAAGTTTCTTTAACACAAGCTGCTGTGGTCTCGTCCTGGGTAAAGAGAACAACAAGATATTTACATTAAACTTCCTCGTTTTCTATTTTACACATCACAAGGAACAGCTCGGTACAAAATAATCAGATGCGGTTTTATGGGTTAGGAATTTCTTGGGAGATCGATAACAGATTCACGAGTGCTCCATATAAAGGATAATTAAAACCAACACAGATGAACAGTTTATACCAAATAATTGGGATAACATAAGTATTTGGGCATCATGTGTAGTAACATGTGTTGCCAATGTGACTGGGAAAGCGTGGAAGTCGTTTTTATGAGAAGTTTTAAAAAAAGAGGATACTCTAAAACACGTGATGTCTGTATTAGGCTACGGCACTATTTCCTAAAATGACAGATCGAGGCACTTGGAAGAGCGCTTCGGGTTTCTGGACGTGGACACGAGACAGTTCGACAATTATGTTGCGAACTTTCACACTAACGACGACCAAAAATTACGTCACAAAGCGAATGCAGAGAGAATCTTCTATATAATAAATAACAATCTTGAGAGAATCTTCTATATAACAAAAAAGGATGTATGTTTGTATGTATATTATTCATAGAAATTTAAACGCGTGGACAAATTGCAACAAAACTTTGTACACATGTTCTAAAACACGCTGTGGGGATGAGAAACCTGTAGGAAAAAGGTGGAAGGAAACAGAGTGGAGATGAGAATTCCATAAAATAAACAAGGAATGAATTTTAGTTAAAATAAATGTTGTTTGTGCTAAAAGTCTACTCGCACGCATCATATAAAGTTCGCGTTACTAAATGAACTAAACCAGGAACATTTCGATTGAATTAAAAGTACGTTTATATTCGTCAATGCTCCAGGTGACATCTAATGATTATATATATAAAAAATACAGTAGGTTCCACGGCTGATGGCAGGAACAGTTTGAAAGGCTAAATTTTCGTTTTCTATAAATACGCCCTTTAAATAATTTGATGAAGGCCTGTCAAATTAATTACTTTTACGATGTAATATAAAATAATACCAGGGCAACTCCGGGCACCCTGCTAGTATTAAATAAAGATTGCTAAAAGCCGTTTACCACAGTATTGGTGTATACAAGTTAATTATTTACAATAGGACAATTACTAAAACTGTAAAGTCCTTGGAGTAAAAGTTGTAATAATTAGTTTTTAAAAAAACTACAGTAATGGGAATAATAATGAGAATGTTCGACACAAAACTTTAAAGCTATCATCTTTGATGCCAAACCGAATTAAAAATAATTGAAATAACTTTCTTGCAGACATTTTAGAGAAGTTTTCTTGGTATGCAATAAATTTCCCATACAAGCAGAAGTGAAAATATTAGTGAAGTATAATTGAGAAGCATATATATTAATTTAACGTTTCAGCAAACTCATTTAACAGTAGTTTATTGTTCGTTGTGTAAATTCTCATGTTTATTCCCCGTGATGGCCTCCGAGTGTTACCCAACAACAAATGCGTTGATTTAATATTACTTACCCGTCATTCGTGTCAGACTAAACAATATCCGCGTCCTGTTCCCTATTAACTAAAGCGTTTTACGTGCGATAAAGACGTAGCAGCCTTACTGCGACACTCTTCACAAAATTTCAACTGAACCTGTTCGTTCGTTACTGACATTCCTGTCCTTTAGAATCGCACGAATCCAACGCGAATTGAACTTATATGGGAGGAAATTGCGTACCGAAGGCTTTGGAAAAATCAATTACTATCACGTCTGCTTGACGACCCTCGTCTATCTGGTTGAGACCTGCCGAATGCACTTAAAAAAAAAATTCACAAATATGAGGTCGGGCAAAAAAAAAAGTTACGAGTCTTGTGCGTTAAGTTATGAATTATTTTGCGTGTTGTCTTATTTGGTGACAAATTAGATTGGTAGTGCGTGAGCATTTAGATGTAATTGTGATTTTACTCTACGACGGTAAAAATTAGGTCGACTTTTGTACCCTAAATGTGGGCCATTTTCCGACAGTGAAAGGGGAGGGGGGTTGAGTTACATCAGTCTCGTATATTTTATGCCAATGCAATATTCCAGTTCCATTTATGAAGGCTTGTCTCCTAAATACCCTATTCATCTCATTGTAGTTAACTGAAATTTTGAATTTGTTTACAACCTCGGCAGAGACGAGTGTTACGACTTTACGAAGAGCAGCGCAGGGGTCGTCGGAGTTGACTGATATTAGTTATTGAGAACTGTTGTCCAGAGAGAGAGAGCGGGTTGAAATTTACAGATTTGGACGTGAAGATGTGGTAGATATTAAGAGGAGCAGCTGCTGATAGTGACGAAATTAGAGGATAAAATGTAGAACTGCGGGGCTCGCTGGCTAGCGAATATAATTAAGTGAAGTGAATATAAGCGTTTAATAAAAGCAGAGTTTAGAGTGAATATAAAGGTCACAAGTTTTAGAGTTCGATATTTTGATAGGATGAGCCCAGCAACGAGCCTGTGCCTGCAGAACACCCATCAGACATTTTCATTAATATTAATTCAGACATTTGTTTATATTTGCCACTAAATTGGCCACGATTATCATCACTGAATGGGTCCATGTTGGTTGTTTTTTTAAAAAAAAAATTGTACAAGCAAAACTTCTATTATTATTTTGTATATAAAAAATTACGTTAAGTAATTTCGTTTCGTTCCCAACAGAGGACTTGATTGTTTTTTATCACATTTAAATCGCATAATAATTATATATTTTGACTGCCAATATAGCAAGGCTTGCTTGTGAAAAATTTCGATTGATTCTATGCACTAGTTTTTTTTGGTACCCTTTCAAATATGAAAAGTGAAAAGCGGCATATTTTACTTTATTACTATCGAAAAGGTAAAAATTCTGTTCAAGTAAGAAAAAAAATTGTCTGATGTGTACGGAGAATACGTATTGACAGTACGCCAGTGCCAAAGCTGGATTGCAAAATTTCGATCGAGGAATTTTGATGTTGACGTTCTGGTAGGCCATGTCAAGCTGATGAAGACGCCTTAAAAGGTATTAATTGATACAAACCGGCGTATAACAACTCGTGAGATCGCCGAGAGGTTAAATTGATCGAATTCGGCCGTTCATGATCATTTGAAACGCCTCGGTTTAATCTCAAAGCTTTGACATATGGGTTCCTCGTGTTCTTACTGAAAGAAATTTGTGCCGTCGTGTTGACGTCTGTGATCCATTTTTGAAGGGCATCATCACTGGCGACCAGAAATGGCTCGTCTACAACTATGTTAAAGGCAAGAGATCATGGAGTAAAAAAATGAGTCGGCTCAAAGCACTTCGAAAGCCGGTGGTATCTGTTTGGTGGGATTTCAAAGTAATCGTTTTTTTTTTCGCTTCTACCGGACAACAGAACGATCAATTCTGAAGTGTACTGTCATCAGCTGGACGAATTGAATGATTCACTTAAACAGAAAAGACCAAAATTGGTGTTTCACCAAGATAGCGCGAGATCTCATACAAGTTTGGAAACTCGCCAAAAGCTTTTACAGCTTGGATGAGATGTAATGCCTCACCCACCATTTTCTCCTGATCTGGCACCTTCTAATTATTATTTGTCCCGGTCTCTACAAAAAAAAATTTTAGACAGTAAAACCTCAAATGAGGAGGTCAAAAATCACGTAGATCAGTTGTTTTTTTTCCCGCAAAGAATAAAAAATTTTATGAGCGTGGAATCATGCTACTGCCAGAAAGGTGGCAAAAGGTATTGATCCTGAATGGACAATATATAATTCAATAAAATATTTATTTTTTTATACGTAAATCATCCTTTATTTTCATAAAAAAAACAATTCGTTTCCGAACCTTATATATTACTATTATTACAGTAAAAGAAGTTGATTTGACATATATATTTGTTACACGATAATTAAAATATTTTCAATTTAACGTCAGATGTTCGAATGTTGAACGATGAACGTCCATTTCCGTGACATTTAATTCACATCATGCAACGTTATTTTTGCGGAGTTGAGAGAAAGTTATGGACTAGTGCGTCATTGCTTGTGCAAGTTGTGGAGATTGCAGTCCGTAGTAGCGATGCTGCGAGTCTGCGAGGCTTTAGGGATGTTTCTGAACTGGAGCGCTGCCAGAAAGTATAGATCCATCCGCAGCAGTGCGTCACACTCCCTCTCCATTTCTCCACGCTCCCGATACTCCCGACGCAACTTATTTACATTTTAGTCCAGGTCGCGGCTATTATCGAAATATGAACGGCAATAAGAAAGGTTCACATATTTCACGCCAGCTTCTATGCTCGCATCTTCGACATAAAGTCGCATTCGTTTGCAGTCCGTCGAGGCAGGTTTCGGAAGATGAGGAATATCCGCGCTTCGTGAGGAATCCAAGTTTCTTATTGCCCGGGAAATCCACATAATATTTATTGCCCCTCGCGTCGATATATTCTTTCCTATCAGGCCGGCCTCATCTCGGATCCGTTATAACCGTAACCCCGATCTATACTATTAAACTTTAAGGCGAAATATAAATTCAGGCTGGCGACTGCAACGCTTCACAAATTTCCCGTAGGGACCGTCCGATAACAAATTCTATATAATTTCCTTTTATTATCATGTAAAACCTGGCATAATTACGATTCTGAAATGCGATTACTTGTTTTATCAACTCTAGTGTTTCTTCAAATTCCCCCCTCACGAAAAATGATTTGATATAGAAATCGAGCCCGTTCAGTGTTCCCATAGTCTATGCATAACATGGCCGATGCTGTAGCTTTGTTTATTTGCCTAATCTGAACACTCATCTCAAAATTAAGACCACCGCTTCAGGACACTTCCTTCTACTGATCAAAACATCACTTTCCGTGGGGCTCAGCAGAAACGTTGCTCCTCTTCCACTGTCGAAAAGGTCGTCCCGTTTAGCACTGAGTTCATTTATCGCCATCAGTAGAGAAAAAACACGTTTATAGTCAACTGCTCACCCACCGAAACTGAGCTGTTCAATCGAAGTGTAACTTTCCGCCGCTTAAAAATAGAGTTCAAGGCCGAACCGCGCAACTCAACTTGGAAAAAAGAGTCTAAAAGTTACAGTATTCTTTGGAATAACGACCTATAATTTAACTTCCACAAGGAAAAGCTGGCATGCTTTAATATATTTGGTTTTATATTGAGTTAATGGAGGCAAAAATAAAATTACTTTATTACCAGCATCTCTAGACTATTGAAAACACTAATACGTCGCTTTTTAAATTAACCGATAAAGATGTAAATTTAAAAAAATAGATAATATTTTAATTTATGGAAACCAAATCAATACCAGTTACAAATGACCTGAAACTTTTATTTGGAAAATCTTATATAGGGGGACCATGAGACCCCGTTTCGAGGAACCTGACAGCTACATCTGAATTCTGTCCGCCGTCGCAGAGAATTCCACGATCACAAGTCATAAAATAACAGTGGAAGGCACAATTGTACTTAAGGAGGAAAATTTCTTTCTTGGCGCTGGAGATTCGTGACGCAACGGACACAAAAGAGGCCAAATAATTGGAACCGAGATTTCGGATTCGCGCTGCGACCCGCGTGGTAATTCAATTCGAGCATACAGAAAAATTCCTGTGAGGTTAGCGGCATTACAAATCGGCCGGTCTCCGAGCGGACGCCTAGCTGCCTATATAAGCGAACGTCAGTCACGGTCCAGCCTTGAAAATGCTCAAACTGTTGGAATGTTGCGCTGATTCCAAACTTGGGCCCTAAACGAAGATTACTACTGTTGTTTATTTCGGTATAAGTGATTTTAATATTTACAGAGGACCCATGTGTTACTTCAAAGACTTTCCTAAACAGCGCCGTGCCCGTGGTACTCCAAAGAATTGCTTTGAGATTACTTAGAAGAATAAGGGATTTTGTTAAAATAAAATATGATAAAAAAATTACTTGTGAAGTTGCCGGTTCTGCACTATCAAAATTGGGTATAGATAAAATGGAGCTAAATAAATTAGATACGGATTGTCTGAGATTTTTGTTTAACACCTCAGGACCTGTTGGAATTGACAGCCTCTTAAAAGCCAAAGGATCTAACATTTTAGTTGCAGAATCTCCAAATTATGTTTCGAAACCGATAACTGATTGGAAATGAGAAATATAAATCATCCTTCGTGTCTGAATCCCTTATCCGAATAAAACGTTTCTGAGAGAACAAAAATATAATAGTCATAGTCGCCCTGGAAATTTGAGATATTACGAAAATAAAATTGTTTAGACGTTTTCTGAACTTTTCCCAATTTAAACATTGTTCCTTACATCAACAGTCACCCCAGTTGAAAGCAAATAAAACTGTTCTGACGTACTCCGAAGTGACGAAGCTCATCTACAGTTACATAAGAAAGAATTTAATGTCACGCGATTAAGAGAAGAAAATGGACGAAGAAAAATGATAAATCAGGACATTAACTGAACCACAAAGGAGGAAGAAGTACGAGAGTTGGTGAAGCCCAGCTTCTGCTCGCTTTAAAACTTGTCTCGTCACATCGATAGCCGCTTCCTTTAATGACTTTTAATGGCCTCGGAGGCCGACGTGCCTCGTACCTAATTACATATCTGGGGAGGCGAGCTGAGTAATGAATGTCTGGGATAATCGTTATTCTCCGACAGGACATCACTTCAAGGATTTACGTACCGCTTCATCGAAGACAAAAATAAGCCTAAAAAAACAGTTTCTTATGGTAAATAATTTAAGTAATGGGCGAAATAGAGCCGTGGATTAATTGTATAGATGGAGGGGAAACTATAAAATTTGCCTAGCGATGCAAGGTACCGTCGTACGTGTGGAAGTAGCCAGTGCAGAGAATGAGAACAACCGGCCAACTCAACCCGTAATGGACGGAAGTCCCGAAATTACCAACTTCCGTCCTGTTTCGGCCGTCGGAACGGGACCACCCCTGAATTTCGGAAATGCAGCCGCTTCCTTTCAACTCTTATGCAATTTAGCAAGCTACTATAACGTTCGCTCCTCGGAAGTCCACCATTTTTATGAACCCAAACTATTTAAATTTCCGTGTCGCGTGGTCGGCCCTGTTCTTTAAAATTTATTTTTGACTTCATATTAACGTTCGACATCGCGCAGTTTCCAAAACACAGAGGCCACTTTAGTCTCTAAATAAATTCAAACTTGAACTGAACACATTTCTCATCAGGCTTACGAATTAGTACATTAATGTGACCAGCCAAGCGGAAGTAATGTTCAGAATTACATATTCGCATTAAACGTCTCTATTTAAATATTATTTGTATATACGACCGACCTTAAACGGACAAAAAATGATTTTGAGAAAACTTAATTATGAACATATGGATTCATTTTAGACACAAAAAATAAATTAATTCCAGAAGTGTTCAACATTAAATTAGAAAAAACTATATCAGTGTAAAAATAGATATGAAAAGTTTATAATTCGTATTTAAATCAATTATGATTTGAAATTGTAGAATTAAATTTTTGACGTTGAGGAATCACTATAGTATTATGTTTTAGGTAAGAACAATAAACTAAATTAAACATTTTAATTACAGGAAGAAATTTTAGTACCGCATTCTCTGTTTGACTTCGTTATTTTTTTTTTACAACTAATGAGGGTTCTCTGACAGGATTTATCAAATAATTAAAATATTTTCTTTTTTGTCTATGGAAGGTCGTTGATCAAGTTTTCAACGTCGTATTTAATAAAACTGATATTCGACATTTACTGAGCCTATATATTGAAAGGTTGAGGCAGTATCCACTAAAATTAAAACGATAAATAAAGTGACATGATGTTACTTGTTGCAGATCCTATGGTATTTGACAAGAGAACAATTGACTTCTCCAACTATTCCAGCTACAATGTCTTAATTTGTCCCTTATTTATTTCGCTCTATCATATTTTGTTTGGAATGCTGCTTTCGTAACGTTTTTAAATATTTGATTGGTATGATTCATCCGGCTTAAGTCCTATTTACCTGGCCACGAAGAAGGAAGCGAGCTGAATAACTGAAGGAACCCATTTGGATCATGATAACTGGTACAGAACATTTAAATATGTTTCTGCTCTTAAGGTCGGGCATCTAAGGAATGCAGACATCTTTTTTAAAAAAAAGTCGAGATTTGAAAATTATCCATAAATAGAGATTTTTTCAAAAAAAAAGAAAGATGCAGCGAATTCAGTGCTGAATAACTAATCAAAAACGTGTTGAAATTTCGTTCTTTATTTTTGCTGGTTTTTCATTATTTGTGTGCAGTTTTACGGTATTTTCATTCACTACTTGACTTTGCCAGTTGCGCCTCTTCCTTAGTTTCCAATTATGAAATCAACATCATCGAAACTTCGCACCAAAAAGTAATTCCAGAGAATTCAGCACGATTTGTTGTAGAATAAATTCACAGCAGGAAAATTATGGACAGACTTTGAAGAAGGATCCCGGGAAAATGACTGTTCTAATATTATATGCAATTATATACGTATGTTTTTAACGTCTTTCTGGGTTATGAACGTTAGTGTAATTAACAATTGTTTTATGTGATTAGCAACCTAATCATAATTTATTTCAAAGTGAAGTATATAAATATTAAATGTTAAATTTTCAACAATGCGATTCTCAGGCACATAAAATATTTCATCACGTTGCGTTTTAAAAGATACATTTTTCAAAGAGGACCTTTTGTTTTTTCTTTCGAAATTTCCGCTGCGTCACTTATTCCAATTAACCTTGGCGAACTAATTTACTTCGTATCCAATTATGTGAGTATACGATCGACATTTTGGGATATAGATTAAATTGATCGAACGTTTAATTTCATACGGATGGAAGATAAATATAGTTTGAATTATTCAGATGTAAAGATAAAAAAAATAGTTGACGTTTGGCTCCAAAAATTTAGTTCCAAAATCTCTTATATGAGAACGTTTTGAATTTCTCCGCGTCGCTCAAAGTCGACCAGACATTATCCGTTATTTATTTAACCGTTTGTAATTTGAGGTCCTTCTGGAGACCGCATACCATGCATTAACAGATTCTCACACCCGAAAAAGAATATTCAAGGACTCCTCTTTTCAGGTAGGCGTTAGGGTTCGGTTTATTTAACCATGCAGGAAACGTTTTAGAACGGAGACCTTAATTTATGTGAGACCTTTCTACATTCCACCCCGTCCACCCACAATAATCCCGCAAAAAAAACTTTAACTTACCAGGGCAAATAGTGAACTAAAACATCTGTTGATTCCGGGCCTCTGGCTCTAGAGGAGATGAATTAAATGGCGAGTATATGTTTTATTTATTTCCGCACCTCTCCGTCGGACGAATTCTTCTTAGACGTTTAATCTAGACTCCTGACAAATTAGTCCCTATTTCATAAGTACGACGGCGGGGGGTATTTTTTTTTAAAAAAGCTAAGTTTGAAGAACCTACAGTTTAGTGTTTGTTTTACGGCCATCAATAGTGAAATTCTTAGTGAATTTTTAAACACGGAAGAAATTGGCCATCGCGTTATATGATACAATGCTTTCATTTGAAAGGTCTCAGACCTACCAACACCAAACTAGGTAGATTCTACTCTTGGGGGAGGGGGAGGGTATACTCGATCGTTTACAGCAATAAAATAATGGGTGGCAGAGTTTAAACGAGGCCGTACGAGCTGCCAAGACGAAACAACGTAGTGTTGAAGTGATGGTCACGAAAATCCACACAATATTGGAGTATGAATATCACAATGAAAATGATTTTAATTTCTCCAGTTATTTGAAAATGCATTCTTTGTTCTGTCATGGAATGTAAACCACAAACGCCCTTGCCGGGATTCGAACCATGTGAGGCAGCAACAGGAGGCCTGTCTCGCAATACTGTCTTGAATTTATATCACGCTTTCCATGGCATGTAGTTCTAATTATTGTACCAATGTGTGCATGTACTTCCACAAATAAATAGAAATATTTGATTGTAGCACAGGCGCAGATAATACGGCGTGCACAAAATGGGCGTTAAGCGGTATAATTGTAATAAGAAATGAGTGATTGTGTATTTATCATCAGTAATTGTATTCCGGCTTTAGACCAAAATACTCTTGCACCCATCTAATTTACTCAGTGACATCCTTCGACACCAATAACTCGTGCATTGCTGCCTTCCTAGATGCAGAAAAAAAAGCTTTTGATGAAGTACACCACCAATCACTACTTTCCAAAATCAAAGAACCACTTAATGATTCTTCAGAATCCTTACTATCTTACTAACCGCTCCTTCTCTGTAAAAGTTAACAACACCCTTTCAAATTCTTCCCTATTTCCTCTGGCGTCCCCCAAAGCAGCATCTTAGGCCCTTCCCTCTTCAACCTCTATTTTCACGACATACCTCAAAACCAATCTACTTTTTGCAGATGACCTTCCATACACCTTCAAACATCCTCTCTAGACTTGGGCTCCAGAAAACTACAAATCGCCCTAAATGATATTGAAAAAAAAATTGAGAATCCACAATCATTCCCTCAACCACTCCTTCTGTCTGAACGGCACCAAAATACCTGTCCACACATAGGCCTCATCCTCGATTCCAAATTATCACGGAAACCTCATATAATCCACATTATCTCCAGAATCAACAACAAACTGAAACAACTCTTCCCTCTTATCAACAGAAAATCTGACATAGCACCTAAAGACTTCTCTATCTACCCTTAATATGCTCCATATGGTCGTACTCGTGTGCCATATGGGGATCTACTGCATATTCCCACTCCAACAAAATACAAGCCAAATAAAAACAAAATTCCCCCTGGTACCTTCGCAACTCAGTTTTCCGCAATGACCTTGAAATTCCCCTAATTCCTGCCATAATTCATAAATCCACCAAGTCCCTAATAAATAGCTCCATCAACCATCCAAATCCAACCATAGAGCTCTTCGACAGTAACTCGCCCCCTCCTTCACAAACCCACAGACCGAAACGTTGAATCCCAATTGATATCATCCTCCCTCTAAACCACCTAACTGTAACCCCCAGCTACCAACTGGCACTACATACTCCCTAAATATCCGATCATCCCGTCATCCCCTCCTTAATGCATTTCATAACACGAAGTTTCCCCGATGATCAGATCGATCTCAACCATCATGCCGGCAAACCTTCGTGAGTATGTTCTCTAGTCTCTAATTTGGAATGGCAAGGGTCATATCCAAGACCCCGAGTTTACTTGTTAAATATTTACAATTGTAAATACTTTTGTAATGTTAAATTATCGCAACTGTAAATTCTCCGGAGTACGAGTTAATTTTAATAAATTTAAATTTAAAAAAGTTATTGTATTCAGTGCAGTGTATAATTTCTAGTAGAACGACCTAATAGCAACCTGAAACGTAATATAAAGGACTAACCCCTACACAGTGTCTCATAAAATATTACTATGGTTGAGCTTTCTGCCTTATAAAATTCTCTGCAGTTATTATTATCATCTTTGGTCTGTTTGACAGGTTCCCTCTCATTTATTTTCTTTACGATCAGGTCTGCCACTTGGTAGAATAATTTTCTGTTTGGTTGTATGTTTGTGGTACATACAAATAACAAAATTATATTAGTAGGAATATGATGGAAATGTGACTTTAGTGTAGTGAATATGGAGACGTGATCTGCTAGGAGCAACAAAGTTTCCCAAACCAACATTTATGTCGTGTGTGTGTGTGTGACCGTCTTGCGAGGAGGAAAAGAGTTGTTGTTGGACCTGGTCTCGTCGCGTAGGTTTCCAATGTAGCTGCGTGATGAGGCCGCCTTTGTAAGGAGTGCCCAAGGGCTCGGAAATGATTGTGCGATGAGCACTAATTGGCTGTGACAGTGAAAGCCATTGTTTATTGAGCGTGTGGATCGGACCAATGCGCAGATCTCAGCTGCCTTCGTTTCCGAACAAATATTTACGTCGTTATTCTGTAATACCCGACGGCAAACGAAAAATAAACACCAGTAACGGAATAATTAGTATATTCTTTTTTCAGGTATATTCAATAAGATCAAAAATGGTTGCTTAATAAACCTGAGGTTTATACAGAGCGTTTCGATAATACTTTTACAAAATTTCGGGGGCGGGTTCCTCACACCAGAACAAGAAGAAAATGTCATCTAAACGTATGCCCAGCAGTTATTCATGAAAGAATCATCATCAAAATATTGGAACGTGTTCCAGAAACTATTATAAGAAATGTTCCAAATGGCCTTTGATTGGTTCTACACACACATTCACTTTTCCGATCGTGCACTACCACACTCCGTACACAGTCTCTCTACATTAGAATTTTCTGCTGTATAAACGAATTATTAAAGATGGCTCCCAATCCAAAGGATTGCAAACTCGTCCAAACTGTCATGGTAGATAATCCGAGATCCGAAGTTCCTGTCGACAACATAATGTCCCTTCATTAATAACTGAAAACGGATGACTGTCTGACGTATGCTTATGTGACCTGTTTTTCTTCTTGTAGTACAAGTCCGCAATTCACCCCCTAGAGCGCACGTCACGTTTCTTGCTGGCCCAGTTTAGTGTCTTTCTGCACAGCCCTCATTAGATAAATGTGGTGTGATGCGTGGAATAATCTCTGTCGAATTAATAATAAGATGTAATTAACAACTGTATTCTAATTTTAAAAGTTGTCATATATTTAACAGTATACCAAAGTTTCTCTATATATCTGAACCCCCTTCAGGGTGCCTCAGTCAATGAAAGGATTCTTTTGAAGTTGAAAAAGTTTCCTTAGTCTCGCTATGAATTACTTCGGTAACGTAACATGAAACTTATTTGTGTGTGTGGTTCTACTTATTATATACAATCAGATTTTATTCATAAAGAAAGGAAGAAGCTTCAATTAAATTTAATTAATGGATCAGGATGGAAAAATCTCGACGGGACCGGACCGTCCGGACTTTAATAAGATTTTGTTTATCTTAATGAATCAGATAACTAAAAATTCCAAGTGAACAATATTTCAAATTACAAATTTAAAAATATCTAAAAAAGAAAAAAAAGAATATTTTTTGTCCTAAATGTTGTAAGGAACGAACAATGAATTCTCAACAATACCATATTTAAAAACAAATCATAAATTTTCTTTTCAATTTAATAATAAATACATTAATTGTGAAATATATTTTTTTTAAAAAAAGAAAATTCCAAATCACAAAATTATACAAGAAATTTTAAAAAACAAACCATATCCATACTTAAAAATTATTAGAAATATTGCTCAATTTAAATGTATCATTAATGTGTTTAAAATTCTTTTAATATGTAACATTTCTTATAAATTACGTTTTGATTATTCCAATCAATTTCATGGTTTTCTTCTAATTTAATACCTTTATTTAGGACAGAAAAATACTGTTATTTTTATTTTTGATATACTTTGTTTTTAAGTTCTTTATTTATATAAATGTAATTTGATTTATTGTATTGCCCCCTTTACCTCAGGGAATATTAAACGCTTTAGTTATCTGATTTATTAGGGTAAATAAAAGCACACATTCAAATGTTTGATGTTGCGTTGCCGTAGAAACGTAACAAGTATTATTCATAGCCAGACTGAGGAAACGTTTACAGCATCAAAGAAACCTTTCTTGTCTTTGAGACAGCCTTAAAAAACGTTGTGCTGTTAAAAATCAAATTATTTTTTCCTTGAATTATAAAAATAGGTCTTTATGATCGTTAGTTACGTTATTAAATAACGGACGATAAAGTAAAATATTATTCAAAAATATCTGTCAAATTAATTTAGCGTCTTCACGGCTCATTAAAGTTATAGGTGAGTGTGTTTATAGCGATGATTACTTTTTGGGAAAGTTGTTCTTAGTTTCATGTAACATTGAGCGTTTTGTCGTCTGTTGGAACTGGAAAGTCATCTGACCACTTTCTGTTATGCTGTCGGATAACATCTTACGTCTACAATAAATCTGACCAGTAGGACTAGACCATAACTCCCTCGCAAGGAACTGGAATAAGTATTATTTTTGCTATCAGCCGGTAGTTGGTGTTCGTCCAATGGTCCGTGAGTTATTGTGTGATCGGAAATGAGAGAGGTGGTGATGACGGTACTTGCTAAGGAGAATATCCCTCCAAAAACTGCGGTTGTAAGTCCCGGGGACACAGTTACGAATGTGTTGAAAGATCGAAAAGACAGAGATGAAATGAGATGCATTGGAATTTCCTCAGGCCGACTCCATATGAGATGTAAGTCGGCTAACAAGCTCTGAAATGACGCCCTAATAATGACAGCACAGCAATAAATTCCGTTTCAAATAATTATTATCAGCACGTATCAGAAATAAAAACCGTCCCTGTTCTGTGGGAAGGGGCGTGGTCCCGTCTTGTTTGCTTGTAACGTTGGTCAGACTGTAACGGACAACCGGTCCTTTTAGAATTTCGTACGCAATTCTCGAAGCAGCCTATATCTCCGAGATTTATGCGATTTACGTGAGCTGTTCCCCCGTAACGCATCGCTTTACGTAAATTATATATGAGTGGAAACGCGCAGTGTATACCAAAAAAAAAAAAAGAGAATGATTATTTTGAGTATGTCACGTAGACTGGGTTGTGTGACAGTCGCGTGAGCTACGATTCACGCAAGCCCCATTCCAGATATAAAAATGTAACGCACGGACAGAGCCGCAGCTAGAATCGGAAGTTTTCGAGTGCTAATGGCGTTCGAGAAGGGAACTGCTTTTCTAATCCGGTCTTTCTGCCAACTTCGTGAAGCGCAGAACTGTTGAAGAATAAAATATCCTAAAATGTTTCAAATTATTACAGCTCATATCTATTCGTGTATCTGATGTTCAATGCAAGAAAAACACTAATATAACGTTCTTTCAATACGATCATTCCGTAAAACCTTTACTCATATCTACTTTACCAAAAATATTACTTTATTTTTCTAAGAGTCGTAAAACATTGATAAGTGTTTTTAGCCTGACGATGAATGCGAAATGTCTGTCACGTTACACGTAAGTGTTACGCGACTTGTAGGCTATATGCGAGGTCGCCTACAAGAGCTCCAATAGGTCATCGTGACGCCAGGCGGCGTCCCAGCGCAGTCTGTTAACTGCATACATATTCATAATCCTATATGAGGCTAAAAGCATAAAGTCTGTTAGTTTCCTCATTTTTGGAGAAAGTCCTCTAATGGAAAGAAAATTTTGAACTTAATGTGAACTCTAGTGAATATAGGGTAGTGTGGTGAAGTGATAGTGCTCCGTTATAAACTAAAAACATTCCTTGTCTCCTTAGGTAGTTAAATAGTTAGGTAACCTCTATTTTCAGATATCTTTCCACTTTTCTTCTTTTCAGGCCAGTACAATATTAATTTCTTCTTAAATTTTTTTCAAAATTAACCTTCTATTCATATAATGTATTTATAGTTAATATAATTTCCCTAAAACTAGCTTATATTTTATAATAACTATGTTAATTTACTATATTTTCCCTTATTGTAACTTCCCTTATTTAATTTGTAATTTCATGCATCTACTGCCCATTTTCAGATTAAATAAATAGATATATACATACAAATTATATGCTAGTAGCTACGATTAATATCAATGACTGTTCTGCATCCTCTATAAACTCGTTTTTCGTGTTATTTTAAAGCACGATTTAGACATCTGGACAATCAAAATTATTCATTCATAATAATTAAATAATTTTATTATATCATTTAATTTAACTTGTACACACGTTTGTGTTTTATTTTTAAATATCTTCTTCTCAGGTTATAAGTTTAAAATATACCGTTTACACAATGGTACAAAAACATAAAATCAAGAAATTGTGTTGTTCAGTCTAGTTTCACTTCATTCGTAATTTTCAAACTAACTTTTGCGCATTTAACGAAATCATATCTACATTCTACTCGTGTAAGGGGAATCGCATTCTTAAAGACTACAATCCTCATGGGGTTGCTCTAAACCTAGCAAAGAGGTTATGTAAAACGCGTTTTTCCGTAATGAAGTTCGATTCTGATAGATACACATCTTGAAAATATATTCGAGATACAAAGAAACGTAGCAGTAACATTCTTGTGCAATTAACACTATTTTAATTTTATTGAAGTACTAGCTGGGTGCCCGGCGTGGATCGCGTTGTCATAGATGATTCTCTTTTCAGGTCCAGGTGAGATTCAACCTGTAAATACTCCTTCCGTTTCATTTTGATTCAGCCAACCAGGAAAATACTCAACTTTTTATTTTACGATATTATTCATATAATTAAAAAAGTATTATTTAATGAGTTAGAATTGTATAAGCCGGGAAAGATAATGTGTATTAATAAACTTTAATCCACCCTTCAAGTCCCCTGAAAATGTATTCAGAAGATTTTGGACTATTACGTCGTCCCTTCCGTTTCTCGGACCAATCAGAGTTCGATATTCAAACTTTACTCCACCCTTTATATGACGTATGAAGACTGTTTACGTTCCGGGCCCCCATTTATTTTTAAGGCCAATCCGGACTTGACCTTCAAATCCGCCATTAATCTCTCGTGATTGTCATTGGACGATTGTCTACTACATTGTACTGACCATTCACGTAACACTTGAGTTTACTACAAGCCTGAAACTACGGGGGAAAATGTCGCTGCATCTCAGTGAATGATTGTTATTTATATATTTATTTTCCCTTTCCATTTCCACCCAACCTCATTCAACCCTTCAATGGCGCTGAAAATGTATTTGAGAGATATATTACAGCTTCCCGTCCGTTTCTCTGACCAATCAGAGTTCAATATTTTTTTAGGGCCAATCCGGACTTGACCCTCAAATCCGCCATTAATCTCCCGTGATTGTCATTGGACGATTGTCGTTTTCATTGTTCTGACCATTCACGTAACACTTGAGTTTACTACAAGCCTGCAACTACGGGAAAATGTCGCAGCATCTCAGCGAATGATTATTATTTATTTTTTTATTTTCCCTTTACATTTCCACCCAATGTGTAACAATAAACCTCATTCAGCCCTTCAATGGCGCTAAAAATGTATTTGAGAGATTTTCGACAATTACATCTTCCCGTCCGTGTTTCTCTGACCAATCAGAGTTCTATATTTTTTTTAGCGCCAATCCGGAATTGACCTTCAAATCCGCCCATTAGTCTCTCGTGATTGGCATTGGACGATTGTCTACTACAATGTACTGACCATTCACGTAACACTTGAGTTTAGTACCCGTACCCCTAGATGTGTTCACCTCCCATTCCAAATTGTGTTGAAGTCATTGATCCTGAAATAGTTTCATTTGACGAATATATCACCGTTTCAACATGTTCGACAATTCCCAACCCCGCTACTGTGGGTTAAACAAAAATCGGCCGGTTACGTTGTTTGAAAATTTCTACGCCCGTTCAGTACCCCATCCCCCACCCCCGCGCGTTACCCAGTTTGTCACTATGAAATTTAGCAACATCCATAACCCCAGAATTGACTCGAATCTCGGTCTATTCGCGTCATTTTCATGTAATGCTCCACTAAACCCCACCCCTAAGCGTGCTCCCGTCCCATGCCAATAGGCGTTGAAATTATAAACGGAGAATATCTACCTAAATATTATGAATTTAAATAAATATCTATAAAAGGACAATGACATCTCGTTGAACGGCAATTATATTTATTAGAGTGTGACTCCATCAGTCAATTCTAGTTTCGTCGTTGCTCTGCAATGACAGTCTATTAAAATATATAAACGAATCCCTCAGTCAAAAACAAATTACCGAAAGGATTATTTTTCTCCTTTGTGATTTTCCTGTCGTTGGTTCCAAATCAAGGCAATTAAGTTAAGGTTCCCATAACCCGTAACACATAGACTGGCCCTCGGGGGTGTATATTCTGGGGTCTCATTAGACCAGTCGATCAACTGCCTCGAGGCATGGAGTCGAGTAAATTGCGTCACCACAACGAAACCTGATCTCCTGTTATTGGAAGGACGTGGGACAAACACCAAGAGCCCGACCTACCTGATTCTAGTTTCTCTAGGAATTTACCTGCATATTTTTTTAGGCCGGTTAGGATACATAAACTACAGTTTGCGGGTCCTAGTTACCCTTTGTCAACCTGGTTCTTCCTTCCACATCCCCCCTTTTCCATACTTTCCTATACTATTAAAGGAGAGAGCCATCAAAGCGGGTAACCTTATCACATAAAAATTAATACGCAATTGGTACGTTGTTATCCGAACGACAAGCTGACAATGTAAACAAAAGATAAAAATGCTTCGCTTCGGAAAATTATATCTGTCAAAATTGTATCTATGGGTCTAACTAATTACAGATAAAATTTGGAACTTGCTGTGTTTTGAATCATTATTACACTCGTATAAAATTTCGGTTCAAGTGCATTGTTTTCGAGATACATGTAAGTGAAAACGCTGGGTCTGGGAACTTTTAGTTTATTTTCATTTTGAACAGTCCTGAAGTCAAAATTTGTGTTATCAGCGTGTCTCTCTCCACAATTATTTTGTTATTCGTTGAGTGGACTATATGCAGCCGTGAATCAGCCATTTTCTCCTTCTTATATCTTTTCTTACCTAGGTTTATTATTTCTCATAATTTCTAGCCATACTTTAATGTTTTCCTTCGTCTGATTTCTGCATTCGTCTACAATTTCCTTTCCATTTAAGCGAAACATCTTACAAAATTAAGAACTGTGTTCAAATCTAAGGGTGCATGTATACAGGTGTGACGAAAACGTGGAGCCGTAGGGACGGACGGGCCGTCAATCTTGTTGTTCCTTCTAATTTACGATATCCCCCGCACTAAAAGAACCCTTCTCGGCCAGAACACTCGCAGCCACGTTAAACGAGAAACACTAAACAGTTATATCCACCGCTAAAGTTTTAGGTTTCTCGGAGAAAAGTGGCGCTGACGTAACTGGCGACATTGTCTGGAGACGGCTTCTCAGGCGGAGGGATACGTTCTGGCAGGACTCGCCTTTCTTCCTACGCAACCTGTGCATATGCATGCGGCAATTATAGCTAAGGGGCCCTCGAAATTGCAACAGTCTACCTATCCGAAACTGCTACATCAAACATGCAGTAGTAAAGTCAAGAGAAAGAGGCTTACATTCAGTGTTACGGAAACGATAAATATAACTGCGGGTGTTCTGTGGAGGAGCATCACAGACCAAGCAACAACTTTAAAAGCTGCAATCAATTAATTTCACTGAAATGATCACATTTTGATTGATCGTTTGTGACGTAATCCATGCCTAATATCTATCAAAACTTCGTCATGGCATTCATGTAAATTTTAACGTTTTACATCGATGAATTTCTCATATAATAATAGTTATATAAATTTTCCCCAACGATGTTCAATACCTTTGATATCCTGTTTAAGGCGAGAGCCATCCAGATTCTCAAAATAACCCTCAACCACAGACTCCACTTCTTCATCGTTGGCAAATTTTTTCCCATCAAGACATTTATTCAAGTTTTGAAAGAAAAAATAATCAGAGGGAGACAAATCTGGTGAATTGGGTGAATGAGGAGGCAATTCTAACTTTAACTCGTTGATTTTGCCCATCACGGTAATGGCTGTGTGAACTGTTGCATTTTCGAGATGAAACAACACTTTCTCTTTCTGGATTTCTTCACTCAAACACTGCAATTAGTTCGCCATATATTGTTTTGCCTTTTTGAAGATCATCCTTGAAAATTATTTTTAAAAATCTGAAGCCATGACGATGCCGGCAGATGAAACTGCCTTCGCCTTTTTATGAAACATATTCTCCCATTTCAGTGAATTGTTTTTGACTGTTCCTTCGCCTGAGGCGTGAAGGGTCGACCCACATCTCATCCATGGCTGTCAAATTCGTCTTTATTGCTGTGAAACGTCGTCACGGTGCTGTTTTTGTTCCATTGTAAGCAAACGCAGCACCCGTTTTGCCCACAGATCTCTCATGTCCAAATTTGCAGACAATTATACGACGTACTAAACTTTTTTGAAATGCTTACTTTCAGTCGACAGCCAGACAAAACCATTTTGTGGATTTTCCTCACAGTTTCTGTCGTGGTCACTTCATGTGCGATGTTCGCCTTGGAAGCTCCTACGGCCTCGTTTAAACTCTGCCACACAATATTTTATTGTTGTAGACGAAGCAGCAGATTTCCATAGAAATTGAATCTAGTTCGACTTTGATATTGCTTGGACCACATGAAAGTATTGTATCACATAACAATGACCAATTTTTTTTTTACAAATTCACTGAGACGGATCGCTATTAATGGCTGTCAAACAAACACGTTAAATGTATGCACCAGCGTGGATTTGACTCAATCTCTTCTTAATTCTGAACAGACATTTTGGTGGTCCTCTTAGTGTGCCACTGGTTGGAACTTTGATCATCAGGGCTGTAGACGAAGAAAGTTCTTTAGCTATTGATGTCAGAGTAGAGAAGAAAGACGGAGTGAAAAATTAGAGGCGACGTTTATTCGAAGTGATGTTGGACATTTTTGGGATTCTTGAACTTTCTAAAAATAGTATTGTTATGTAAGTAAAAGCTCCTAAAAGATAAAAATCCATTTAGAAATTTGTAAGGTTACTGAGGTAGTTGTAGGACTTGTGACTGAGCCAAGTAGGCCCACGCCCGTGTGACTGTACAGAATCCCTCACAACGCTCCGCCCGAAAATTAAACACAGCTCCATTTTTTTTTTCGTTCTTTCCTTTCATCTTGAATTTTTTCTAGCTTCCATTCCCTTTCCGTAGTGAACTCTCCTTATCACTGCAATCATCAACAATTTTATTTTCCATTCCAGAAGAAAACATTTACCATCGAACTTAAAGCGTATTAATAATATAAAATAAATAATTGAATAATAATTAGGCAACGTAATAATTTACCTTGCCTAAAATATTTGTATCCGAGTACGTTTTACGACTATCATTTTTTTTTATATAATCGGAAGTGATTTTAATCTACTACACAAATTTTGTATAATTGTTTTTATATATTGTGATCACAGTAAATCTGTAAAGTACCTTCTTATTTAGTCAAACATTTTTTCAAGCTTATTTTGTAATATCCTAAGGCGACGTAAGTTAAAACTCACCATCATTGGACTAGATACAAAACGGTGACGGAGTAATTGAATCGAAATGAAGAATATGAGTCAGTTCCTTCAACGTTTATCGCTTGACATTTACATATATATATATATATATATATATATATATATATATATATATATTATATGTTTCATAAAAGGCGAAGACAGTTTCATCTCCGGGCATCGGCTTCAGATTTTTTAAATAATTTTCATCGATTATCTTCAAAAAGGCAAAACAATATAAGGCGAGTATTATCCGAACTAATTCCAGTGTTTGAGTGAAGAAATCAAGAATGAGAACGTGTTGTTTCATCTCGACAATGCACCAGTTTACAGAACCATTACCGTGATGGCCAAAATCAACGAGTTAAAGTTAAAATTGCCTCCTCGCAATAAAATATTGTGTGGCAGAGTTTAAACGAGGCCGTAGGAGCTTCCAAGGCACATGAAGTGGCCTCGACAGAAACTGTGAGCAAAACCCACAAAATGGTTTTGTCTGGCTGTCGACTGAAAGTAAGCATTTCAAAAAAGTTTAGTACATCGTATAATTGTCTGCAAATTCGGACATGAGAGAGCTGTGGGCAAAACGGGTGCCGCGTTTGCTTACAATGGAACAACAACAGCACCGTGACGATGTTTCAATCGAGTGTTTGGCGACGTTTCAGAGCAATAAAGATGAACTTGACAGGTATGGATGAGATGTGGATCGACCCTTCACGCCTCAGGCGAAGGAACAGTCAAAAACAATTGACTGAAATGGGAGAATATGTTTCATAAAAGGCGAAGACAGTTTCATCTGCCGGCATCGTCATGGTTTCAGATTTTTTAAAATAATTTTCAAGGATGATCTTCAAAAAGGCAAAACAATATACGGCGACTAATTTCAGTGTTTGAGTGAAGAAATCAAGAAAGAGGTGGTGTTCTTTCATCTCCACAATGCACCAGTTCACAGAACCATTATCCTGATGGGCATAATCAACGAGTTAAAGTTAGAATTGCCTCCTCACTCACCCTGGTCACCAGATTTGGCTCTCACTGATTATCTTTTTCTTTCAAAACTTGAATAAATGTCCCAATGGGTAAAGATTTGTCAACAATGAAGAAGTGGAATCTGCGGTTGATAGTTATTTTCAGGATCTGGATGGCTGTCACTTTTCACAGGATACCGAAGCCATTGATCATCTTTGGGAAAAGTGTATCGAGCTGATATGATTGCCACGAGAAATGAATATTTTTTTTTCGTTTGCTTTGTTGGGTCGTGTACGTGTGGAACTACCCTCGTAATTGTTACATCTAGAGACTGTGTGACTGGCGTTTAATAAAATTATCATTATTGCTCATTCTTTTTTGTCATATACAAACTTTGTTGTAATCTATGTTGTACGAATATTTTGACACGCTTTCCAAAAATCGCAATGATTTCAAAGTTAGTCACCAATAAATTTTGCGGGTTTACTTGTACGGTTGTAGCGTGCGTCTTAAGGTGAAGTCATTGGGAATGTTTCTAAGAATAGCGGATGAAATAGTATTTGGGAATTGACGTTTGTAGTCTGCAAGAGGGCTTGCTGTGACCGAGTTTAAATACCTTTCTGATCGTAACGGTGAATATCTCAAAGGCTGATGGCGTAGTGGTCAGCAGCTCCCCAGGCAGCGGCGCCCGGATCGATATGGCTTCGCACTGGGGCACAGATTAAAGCCGATCTCCTCCCAGAGACCACAATGCGAATTGTTCTGTGCAGCTCACAAATTGGGGCGTGATTTGGCGGAAACGGAAATGGTGGCGATAGGCGCCCCGATGGCGTTTAGCGAATTAACAGAGCTACGTGGACGTCGAGCTGAGACAGGTAAGGAGACATCGGACCATCCGTCCGTCATCTACCACCAGAGATTGCTCACCTCCGAAACTTCGTTATCGCACACGTGAATATGGTGTAGAGTAGTTGATCACGGATTTGTAAGAAGTGGAACTTCGTAGTATCATGAAATACAAGAGAGTTATTCATCGCCGAAGACTGCAAAATAATTACGTTTGAATAGCAAATAGTTACGCATAGATTTTGTCAATTTTGATTTTTGGTTCACATTAGAGCTGAGCATCACCACTATCAGGATATTTGCCCGCGTGAGCGAGTCTGAGTGTTGCCTTCGGTTTATTTCCCATTCCTAAATAATGAATGACAAATCTAAACGTGTTCTCCTCGGCTTGTGAAAAAAATAATGAAGATATTACGAAAGGGAAATCACATAACCATTTTAAATGTCAATAAGACAGATGCCGATATACTTAATGGTGTAACTTGCGCGGTTACAAGTCAATTTATCGATTCAGTCACAGTGGGTGAGCAGTGGAAAATAATCGTGTTTTCACGCTGTCGAATACGATACATCATGTTTCTCGCGAAAATTATGAACTCGGATGGAGGAGCCAGAATTTAGAGTGTTAGTACAGGAACCAAGCGCTGGTCCGTGCATTGGAGGACTCAAACTAACCACTGAGAAACAATACTATACTGTTGCTTATCGTTTTATTTCAATATCCATATATGGCAGAATGGACTGTATTGGCCACAAAATTAACCAAAATATTTATAAAAAAAATGGCGTCAAAGAAGCGACAGGCTTGTATGAATCTGGTACCAGCGTAATGCTCTTTTTGGGCAGCGAAATCTTCAGTCCTTGATCCCTATTCTCCTGATTGAGCACCGCAAGTATTCTTCCTAATACCCAAAATCAAAAGAGCCCATTTTCCAAAAATGGAAGAGTCACAAGCGCAGTTTGAAGGAACGCATAAATGTTTTGACCAGTGGAAGGAACGTATTCTTGATGTTTGTTGACTCTATGGTGTTCTCTTTTGCTATCGTTGGACGGTACTAAGCAGATTTTCTAAACACACATGTTTTTAAACGTATATAATTATATAAAATTTCTCTTTCTCGCGTAATCGTCTTTTCGATCATCCGTGAAGGCTGCGGTGTCGTCACACACGAGGTTCTGCTGTATATGGAAATCTCAGCGTTAATAGTTACGTACTGACTGGTGGACACTCTTCCAATCGAACCCGTCCTTTAACGTACGTAATTATGAATGCAATAGCGCTCCATGTTCGTGTCGAACGCCGTTCCTGTCACAAAGTTTGACATTTACTTTTTGTGACATCCCCTCGACTCGTCTCCGTCGACATCTCGGCCTGCGGTAATAGAAGTTATCATGTCAGAACGGGGAACGTCGTCGTCTGGTTTGATACAAGTTGTTCCTTTCTACGAACTTTGTCACCCCCCTCAGATATGGAATCGCTTTCTACACTGAGCAATATTTTCACGTCGTAGAGGTCGGCGAACGACGATCCGAACGAACTTACAGCCTTAAGAGGATCATTTTAATTTTTATTATTAAAATGCCATTGTAATAGTTTTCGACGTACGGCCGTACAGTGAAACCCTCAGGTTACGAACAACCTGTTGGAAACAATTCCCTCTTCGACTTAGGTAACGCACCTTTCTGGCTGATATTAAATTCACGCCTCCTCTCATAAGCAAACCATTTTTAAGAATTATTAGGATCGAGACGGAAATCTTGGATCTCCTCCTTCAACACACCACCACAATAGCTTGTTTAACTATGGAGAGAAAATTTGGTAAAATTGTCTTTTGGTGAGTTTGTGGTAGTACAGAATTTCTACCACCAATGTTGAGGTAAATATAACATACAAAAGAGAAACATTTTGATTCGCCACTTCAAGAAAGTTTTGCGAAATCGACAGAGATCGTTTCTTGATCATGCTAAAAGGATCCATCAAAAGGATAAAAAAAAACTAACGTGATTCTGATTATTCCATTGTTTATAACTGTACATATGTTATTTAATAAAATAAACACTTAATAAGGAAAGTATATTCCGGGTTTCTGAGACTGGAACAGATTAATTGTATATACATGCATTATCAAAAGATAGGGGTTAGGAACAGTTCCAGATACGAGGAGAGTCCAGGATCGAATAAGTTCGTAGGGTGTATTATTAATAATATTTAATTAATTGTTTACCATTCAAATATAGTGACATATTCCAGGAAATCTGTTTTTCCCTAATTTAGGGCGTATGTATTAAAAATACGATCATACGCGAGTGTGTGTGTGTCGTCTGACGACTCCCATCATAGGCCAGACGGAGCTCGCGTCGGCTCCGTAGATGTAACCATTGCACAGCTGTCGCGTCAAAGGCATAAAGTTCTCGCGTGGTGTGACGGATTTTTCGCTATGACGCCAAACGTATTCAAGTTTCAGCCCTTTGTCCTGTACACTGCGATTAAAATAACAAGTCCGTTGGTGTTTCCAAACGGAGAGAGCAGAGCACTCTACACGCAGTACGTAACATCAAGTCACACAGATCCGTAATAGAACTGTGTACGACGTGTTGCTCACGCCAACGTTGGCCATAGCGTCTCTGGGAATATTCCACTGGTGTTTGTGTCGATGTCGTCTTCAATCTCACGATTTTTGAGAGAGATGAAGCGAGCCTCAACATCGTTCTCGTAACCTGAAACGCCAGCAATAGGACACGGGGAAACAATCGTCTGCGTACACAGAAGCACTGCGATTGTTCGGCAACGCTCCTTGGACCGCTCTTCATTTTAAGCGGTCTCATTGCTGGATTCAAGATCACACCCTTGACGGTACTTCTCATTTTAATCCGACGAGTTTTTCAAATTCTCAGAAGTATCCTGATGGAAAATATAGATAATTATGCCGACCGAAATGCAATTTTCAAAATCATAAGTCGAAATCTAAGGAGTTATTTGATGAATTTAATAATAATATCCCTGTGACGATTCTCTCCAAATTAGGCGAGAAATTTTCCATGACCATTTTAATTTTTAATATTCATCTATTTACAGCCGCATCAACAGCTCAGCGACTAATTGAGGAAACTCATTTTTCCTTTATCGGGGACCTGATTTGACGAGAGTTTTCTCTCACGCACAGAAAACGAACCCTGGACCTCTGTGATGCGAGGCAGTCACGCTGACCCCTACACCACTGGAGGTCGGCCATTTTAATTTAGTCAACAATAAGTCGAATCCTGACCGTTGTTTTTCAGATCCATGTCACTGGAAGAAATGTTCAGTCGCTGTTCAAGAAATATCAAATCGAGATTTGGGTTTTCAAAATATATATAAACTGAAATTGAATAAATCGGTCAGAAGTCAGAAAATATACCAAATTTTGAATATGCCTCTTACAGACGGCAATGCAGACTCAAACTTTATTTATATAACATCAATGTTTGGCTGGTCTTAATAGAAGATTTTGGAAATATATAAAAATTAACGATTGTACACCTGAAAAAGTCGTAAATTAAGGTCGAAACGTTGCGTAGGAGTATTTTTGTCAGATGCTTCATAAAGTTTTTTCTATCTTATGGTTAATTTATTTTTTGGTAATTTAAAATATGTAAGATAATTATATTTATGAGTAAAAGGGATTTTGTCATACCCGAATTTGCTTGAGATGTGATCGGAATAAAACCACAAGTAGATTAACCAAGTTGGAGTTTCACTTCCAAGGTGACCGTTAAATTCATTTGATACACGTCTTATTCCATAATTTAACAGAACTCTCAGGACATTTCTCTTCCTCGGATATTAATTAATTGTGATCACTGTTTGCAGTAAAAATTGTAGAACCGCTCGAGTGGAAATGTTTTCACTGAAGCGACAAAATTTCGCTTTATTTCCTTTTAATTGGATCAAACCAGATAATTATTATGATATTATTAGGTAGATTTTGAATACTTTTAGCGATTTCTTCTATCGTGAATCGATTGACGCCATTAACACTCTTTTGTTTCCAGTTTGAAACGATATTATCTAAGAACTAATATTCTTTGGTTCCATTTTCCTCGGCGACGGTGTTTCATTGTCTATATTTTCTGGATGGGAGCGTCCAGCATTTTTGTCGCTAGTTTCCAGTGATATGAAAAAACTGAAAATATATGCAGGATCGTTAAATGTATTCCTCCAAGATCCATACAGGTTGCCCGTAAGTATTATTAACGGTTCTTGAAGATAATGAATAGTAAAATTAGTAATAAAATATATTTTTGTTTCAAATTAAATTTAGTTTGCTTTAATAATTTACAATTTACGGATGGGGGGGGGGGGGTGGTACTAGAGAAGCCGGTAAAAAAAATATAATTGTGAAGGCCGTTGTATTACAGCAAATACAAAAATACTAACTTCGTAATCAGTCTAAAAGCATCCAACGGTCATTGCATAAATTACGTGTTGAACAAAATGATGTCTCGTGTAATTAAGCAATGATAAATTGTCAACGGATCCTCCGTTCTTATTTCAAGCTAGCCTAGTGAACCCGTCGTTTCACGGGTCATTAAATCTTTCAAGAAATTTCCATGACAGTCCTTAAGAAACTGTTTTTTTACGTTCGTCTAAACCCTCACTCATGACCTTAAAATCGGCATAGGCCTACTATATAGCATTGTACGTATTCATCAAGTGACCCCCAGTAGCTGCTACTACAACGACCAATCAGTGACAAGAGCTTCTTAACTCACATCTGAACTGACCTATCAACAACAGACGGTAGCCACGTTCGTATTCACCAAAGTGTATAACGGTATATACCTCGGCGATTTTAAAGGCTCCGACATTATCTCGGATAAAATACTTTTGTAATAATAAAACTTCAGCCATTAATTGAAATATGTAACTTAAATTAAAGTATCAGGATGGAATCATGTGGGCCGGACGAGGGATCGAACCGGGCGGAAGCTCTACCAACTGAGCTATGCCTGACGACTCCAGATGCGGTTCGAAATTAATCCATCCATTAGAACTGATGCAGACTCGCCTACAATTTATTAAATCACGACTCTTACATAGTCTAAATTTTAGGAACTCAATAAAGAACTTTATTTCAATTTAATTTCAGAGCCTCTATAGAGTTTTATATCTATCTATATAATAAAAAAGGATGTATATTTGTATGTATGTATGTATGTATGTATTTACGTTGTTCTTTATACAAATTTAATCGCGTGGACAGAATGCAACAAAAATTGGTATACGTATTCTGCCAAAATCGAGAACCGGTACTGTGGGGGTGACAAACCCATAGCATAAAGGTGGAAAGAATTATAATTAAAAACCGTGATCATTAAATATTAAATTACTGCGCGCCAAGAGACAATGACGTCACGCGAGAGAGAGACGTTACTACGCAACGAACAAAGGAAATATTTCCTTTATTAGGAATGAAATAAAGCAGAAATATGTTCTTTAAATAAAAAGTATAATTTTATACAGCAATACTCCATCGAATGGTAATAAAGAAGAATACTAATTACTTTACCATCCTTGCGGAAAATGTAAGTTAATTTTCGCGCTATATTAGTTGTGAGTCTAGCTAACAATTTCATCAATGTAATATTTCGTAATGTATGAAGACTGAGTGACAATTGACAATTATATCCTGATATACTCAAGGAATATATTTAAGTATTCAATTAAATACTTTTTCGAGTTTATATAAATAAGTACACGAGCAACGCCGGGCACCCAGCTAGTATATATATATATATATATATATATATATATATATATATATATATATAGACAATAATTATAGTTAAAACATGTTATTTGTATCGCTGTATCTCAGCTATCTTGTTCGTTGTTTTGTTCGTCCTTAGACCTCTCTAATACCATTAATTGTAGCTGATAGTTTTTGATTGGTCCTTTCTCGACCAGGGACGTGACTTCGTCGTGACATAGTAGCTGTCACTGTCAAAATAGCAGGTGTAAATTACACTTTTCCGCGGCACAGTCGGGTAAAGTGGTTGCGTGTGTAGCCTGAAACAATCTTCGTGTTTTCCATCCGTCAGATTAGCGGCGATGCGTGAGGTTGCTCGCCTTTCACGCATCGGAACCCGCCACCTTCGCCACAAATGCGTCAGAAAGTTGTCTTTAACTTCAAAAATAATTCATAAGGATCCCAATAAATATTTTTTTACGGTTCTTCGTGTATTTGTTGCAGGAAATAATTTATATGCATTTAAGGTTTGTGAAGTCTCCAAGGTTTCACGACGAACAAGCGTTTGCTACCTCTTACGAACGTAAACATCCACATCGGACGTGCAACAGTTGTTGGCAAACGTTCACTAGCGTTGCCAGTTATGCATACATTTTAATATCCAAGCTGCTTGAAGAGGCGCGGGTAAAGCAAAAGACGGGGAAACTCTTGAGTTTGAAATTTTATCAGGAGTAGGAACAGTGTTGATATAGTCTGCTTCCAGCAACCACTTCATCAATTAAATATTAAAATGTACCTAATCATAGGTTACAATTCAAAATTAAACTAACAGTGGGAACAAAAAATTCAAATAATCGATTATTGGCATGCACTGGTCGGGGGAGTTGTAATAGAAAATGCAGGAATGACTTAAAATAGTGAGCTAGGGGAATATGATAGTTACAGTTATTTGAGTATTTAGTACGATTTATGTGTTTGATTAAATATTAGTTGTATTGTTTAATAATTATTAATTTATCTCTTACGAAATTTTTGATTCATTCAATAAATAAATAAGCCGCAACCAGAGTTTTAAAATTAAAATTTCTTTAACAATTCTAAAGAAAATCTTAAACAACATTTATAATTTATTTAATCGAGCTACTTGTTTCGGTCTTAATGTGGACCCTCATCAGGCGTGTTCAATTTAAACCGTATGGACGTAAAGAAATAACAATATTAGAGTGTTTCTGTTATTTGAATGTGATAAATTAAATAATTAATTGTCTTAATAAAAATTCACAAATTCGCATTTTTTTAGGTGGAGCAAAAGTATTTCTACTTTTTAATAAAATATATTCTAAAGTTTTCAAAGTTAGACTATTCAGTACTGAATGGTTTTTGATTAATTACGCTGTATTTCTTAGTAAATATGAATTTATCTTTTAGTTTTTTCTATTATTTGAATAGTATCTCGGTGTTGCCCGGGTATTATTTATATTATACAGAAAAAAGTGTTCAATCCGACAACAGTCTTTTCGTCAACATATTATTTAAGCGGTATCGAGACGCGTCACTTTTTTGAACTTTTAACGTCCCCTAACCTACGAATGCCGACGGAATGTTATTTTCATCGTAAGCGTTATGATGACGCAATCGAGTCAGGAAATCTCCTAAATGAGAACAGTAAGAAAAAAATTCCAAAAAAAAATGGTACATTAAAAACTCAGGTACCTTAGGAAAGGAGAAAATACTCGCAGTCCGTAGAGCGTTCAAATACTGCCGTACCTAAGAAAATCAAAATTACTTCCGATACTTTAAGAGACCTTAATACTCTTGCTGTGTTAAAAGAGTAAAAAATATTCCCGGTACCCTACGAGAGAAATATACCCTTATAGGTGCCAGGCGTATTTTACTTATTCAGAGTTTGTTCCTCTATCGTAAGTAACGTAAGTTAGGTACAAATTGTTTCACACGTTTAAGATTGTACGCGGAACATTGTTTCACACTCTTGCACCATCACCTCTTGGGATTAAGCCTCCATGTTGAATGTTCGAATTTAACATGGAGACTTCCATAACCCCGGATTCGACACCCACGCCTACGGCTGCTTCACTCCCATGCCAAAAAGGGGTTAAAATTATACAACAAAAAATCGGGAAAAACGCTATCAATTGACCCCGAAAAGTATTTATTCGACGCAATTATCGGCTAGTTTAAAAATTTCCATCTTCGGCTACCAGGGCTAGTAGTCGTGTCTCACGCCCACAGTGTTCTTATTATTCAGATTATTCGGATATTCCATTGTCTTGGAGTAGATAAGTGAGAAAGAAAAAGACAAAGAAAAGTAAAACAAAAAACAGAATGAAAGAGACAGGTCAAAGAGATGACGAGAAAGATCGTCTAGAAGATAAGAAAATAGATGTAGAGATATACTCCAAGCGAAGAAAACAAGAAAAACAGAAAGAGAGGGGAAGTGTATAAGACCTAACTTGTTTCTTGCACACTGCCTCTCTTTTTCTGTTTTATTGTTTTCTTTGTCTTCTTCGCTTGGAGTATATCTCTACATCTTCTTCTTTCTCGTCATCTCTTTGACCTGCCTCTTTCTTTCTATTGTTCTTGTTTCTTTGCTTTTCTTTTTTTACTTTTCTTTGCCTTTTTCTTTCTCACTTATCTACTCCAAGAATACCCGAATAATCTAAATAATGTTACCTCACCTTTGTCGAGAAATTTCAAATGCAGACCACAGTGTTCTTCTCCGTGATTTTAAGTATATATTTACAAAGTTTTGTTAGATGTGTATAGAGAATATACAAACAAACATACATACATCGTTTTTTATTTCATAGAAGAAGAAAATTAAATAATTATTTATGACTCTACAATTAATTTTGGGCCCCATTTCAAATTAGTTTCTTTTACGTGCGTGTATTCGTTGCCTAGCTTAACTTCATTAACTGAGAACGAAAGGTAATTCTCGTAAGAGCGCCCACTCTCATCCTGTGAAGTGCCGGACTTTTTGTGGGGAACGACAGAAACACGAACATGTGTCCACACCGCTGAGCATTTTGTTCACGGACGTTTGCAACCACTTGTGAATGTTTTGCGCGCGTGGTGTGGATCGGGCTTACAAAAACCTGACCTCGATGGTATCGGCATATGCTTGACACATTTTTAATTTTAACGTACGATATCTGACTTCTGCACGTCAGTTTGACTTGTAATGTGTAGAAAGTCGTGGAAGACATGTATGCATGTATGTATGTATTACATTGTAATTGAAGTGTGTGCGGTCGGCCTGTGAAAGACGGCTTTGATCTCCCATAGAACAGAACTCCTCTGTGTGGGGAAGCTGCACGCGCGCTTACACGATGTGCTTTCTGTTTCAGGTGAGTTGAAGCCTCGCTTTAGTACCAATGACCGAGATCGTAAGTACGCTCTTCATTCTAATCGACCTGTAACACGCGGTGGTTGTTATGTTATCCTAGCAGCCTCTTCCATTGACATACTCCCCCCCCCCCCCCCGCGATTAAAAGGTTCACTGCTTCCTCATCTTACATAAAATACGAAGAAAAAAATCCAATTCATACCTGTGTTTTTATTAAAATAAATATCTGGATTATGATAACAATTGCAATTTTCTGGAGAGCCCTTCAAAGTCTGATGTATAAAGCATGCATAGATATTTAAATCTTACGTCCAACACTAATTCTAAACGTGTGACACAGTTAATTTACTACTGGCTGTGCTATTAACTACGTGAAGTAAGAAGGAAATTTACAACGAAAGTGTCAATCCAAATCTGTCCATCCTCTCAATTCACACTTATAACTTCAACTTCAGCAAATTATACACCCCATTAGATAAATAAGGAGCCACTATTGTTCAATTTCAAATGCTTTGTTTATGGTTTGAGTAATTCCGGGAACTGGTCGCACAGTTGAATGTTTTGGACGGAACCAGAACTGATGATCTGGTATCCGAGCTTACGAGGGCAGGTCTTCCTGTAATCTTCAGAGCTTCAGCCTTTCAAAAAATTTTGAAATTACTGTTCTTTTTCTGATTGACCTGTCATTAAAATTTGAGAACTTTTTTTAGCATTTATGTCCGTATTCAAGCTTTGTAGATGTAGATTGGAGAGCTTCAGCCTTTCAAGAACTTTTCCTGATTGACCTATCATTAAAATTTGAGAATTTTTTTTAGACATTTATGTCTGTATCCAAGCTTGGTAGATGTAGATTTGGTGGGTACAGTGCCTATTTGGAATATCTTGATTAGCTCTTTCGACACTACCCAGGCTTTTTTGACTGGCGAGACTTCCCATGGACGATCTTCAGTGCCGGCCCAAACTCCTTCAAGCTGGCCATCACATTATTGGCAAATTCCCTACCATTGTCACACTGTAATATAGATGTCCAACTGGGTGGTGGGGCTTATTCTTCAGCTCTTTCTGACGTTAGAGACTTAATCACAAATTTTGTGAGACGATCTTGGTACACCATAATAAAATTGTGAAAGTCAGTAAGATCTACCTGACAACGGCAATTAAGCCTAAATTCGGGAAAAAACGTAGGTTTCACAACAATGCACTTTTTTAAAATCTTTATGGTTTTTTTCTGGCAAGGTTCACTTTAGAATCATGACGTGTAACGTTTTTGTATTTGGTTGAAAGTTCAACGTTCTATCACGTCCACCGTGTCCAATAGCCAAATGAGCTTCATGAAGTCCGTGACGTGATACTGTATAGTACTGACGACTTCTTTAACAGGACAAATGCGTTTAATTTTGTTTTCTACAATCATCAAATCGTAGCGATTCAGCAACCAACAGTCCCTGGGGTTCCTTCTTAGCAGGCATTTTGGCTTTTTGTACATCATTTAGTTTTCTGGTTAAGAAAATACTGTTTTTTTTGCAGCATTAACTCGAATTTTGGACTGTTCGTCGTCGAATCGTTGTTTCATGTCTGTAGAGAATTTTTTGTTGAACACATTTATTTAAAATTGCGTATTTTGACACTCCCGAACAAACCGCAAAATGCAACTGGCAAATTCTAAGCCTGAGGCGCGCTTTAAAAGTCACGTGCCTTGCCACGTTATATTCGAAACCAATCGGAGAAGTATTTCATACTTTGCTGGTTTCTCATTTGGCATTCTACAGAACGCTTAGGAAATGTGTGAAATATGAATCGTTTCGTACATTGCCGACTATTTTTCGGCATTATATGCAATGCCTAGGCATCCTATAGAATGCCGGATTTTAAACTTAATAAGAAACAAATAAAAAGTATTTTTGCTTCGTGATAGAGCAAATAACACTCAAATATAGGATGACTATTGGCCAATTTCGTCTTGACTAATCATCGAACGGATTTTTAAGTAATAATCTCCCGTAAAATAAACTAATCAAATCCGTTTAAATTTCTGGTGCCGAACAATATATCATATTTAATCGACAACTATAGGCGTTAACAACATGAACATTACACGGAGGTATTAAAGGTTATACAGTGATATTCCCTGATGTTCTTGAATTTTTCTTCAATTTTTTTCCCTACTAACACCGATTATAAATTTATAGTATAAATACTACGTTGCTCTGGGATTACAAATCAACAGGAAAATCTCCTGGAAATTATACATAACCCAGTTATGAAATTTTAAACAGTCGATTCAGTTTTTTGGGTTATTAATAATGTGGATTGTATTAAAAATTTGTACATTAAGTTGGGCTAATGAGAACGTAACGAAAGTACGGAGGATGCCGAGAAGGGAGGAAAAAAATACGAAAATCTCAATGAATATGAACGTGTAGTTTACTTTTCCAAATCTGGTATGCTAGAAATTTTTGTGTTCCCAAGAAAATAATTGGTGTAGAGGACGGTCGTCTTTCTCGCGAGAAGTGAGCGCTGTATAACGCAAATTGACGGCTCAAAACCGAGATTCACGATATTGCCTTAAAGCTGATAAAAAGAGATTGCGTCTGTTCCGAGGGTTCTTTGTCAATTCTGGGATCGAGGCATTGATCCGAGCTCTTGAATGCATTAGCAAAGTTTGCATTTGAGGTGCTCAAGTCCTCTGCTGATATCGACTTTGTGTCAAATGCACAGAGCGCTGATTGGAAGGTACACAGGATTCTCGACGGTTGTTGTATTCAATCAGAAATAGCCAGCTCAGAATAGAACGTTACGCTATAGTCCAGCCTGCAACTTTCCATCTCACTTTCTCATCTCACCTTCACACTATAACTAATACATTGCCTTTAACTGACAAAGAATAGTCCTTGACAACCAAAGGAAGAAATGGATCGTTGGGAGACAAAGCTTTCATCGAACGCAAAGCAGGAAACACAGATAGGTAGATTTATGTAATTGCAAGGGGAAAACCCCAGTGGAAGTTTTTAACACGCATATAATGACGGTACACAAGCTATGAATATGAAAAATAATGCACTTCTTCTCACTGCACTTAACATGACAGCAATGCCATTCTAGATAAAAATAAACTTAAAAATCCATTCCTTGATTAATATATGATTTTATTTCCACTATCTCTTCACTCAGTTTTATTAATAGCTATCTTATTATTTTTTATATCAAATCCCTATTATAATTCGCTAATCTTCCACTGAATTGTTTCATACTCTGTGGGCTAGAGCAGGCAGGCTATTCCAATCGGCAATGAAAATTACCCAATATTAGTTCACTGTTTTCTCTGTAATAACATTGCACGAATGATCACTTTTATATATGTAGGTGGGTGGTATATAACTGTTTACATTTCTCCAGCTCTGAATAATGCGCAAAGTCTAGTCCGTTTCCTTATATTTTCCAAAGTTACCAACTCATTTCCTGCAATTCTACAAGATACTTTCAATGCTCTTTTCTTAATTTTATCCAGTGCATGAACGTGCTTCTTCCTGTACCGATCCAAACAAGCTTCTCTCATACTCTAGAATAGCAACGACCCAAGTGTTTCTGGAGCTTTTCATTAAAATCCTGCGTACGAAATGTAGTCCTTTCCATCCCTTATTCGGCAACTGAATGTTTCCCCCATGATAAGTGTTAACTGAACGTTACACCCAACTATTTGTAGCCATTGGATACTTCTTTTAAATCGTCCCTTAGTTTGTAATCTGCGTCCTCAACATTTTTCTGCTTTGTAAAGCTAATAAATAAACTGGCTTCGAAGGAAACATCCAAAATTTCAGCCATGTCTCATCACCACAACGAAGGTCAATGAATAGCGTAAGACCTTGATGATTTCTTGTTCCAGAATCTATGGAAATGAATTTCTGGACGGATATTTGCTTGAAATGAATGAAGATGGAAAAGCGATCGACTAATGAGTTATTTTAAAAGGAGACTATGTTAAATAGAAATTGCTTAGAACTTTTTTTAAGTTGATCAGATAGAAAAATCACCGTAATCGTAAACAATAAAGGAACTTTTCAATAAAATAGATAGAAATAAGATACTGCGGAGGGAGTAATTATAGATGGTAACGGACTGCACGTGAATTAACCAAGTGTTTGAAAACTAAAAAATTGTGTACGTCGGAACGATGCCAAGCCTCGTGATGGCTGTCATCAATCTACACCAACGGACGAACGAGTTTTATCGTCTACTAATCTCATGGACTCTCCACAACAATTTTCATGTTCAATGTCGACTGACCCTCAGCACCTACAAGGATTTGCTTCATTCACCGGTTATATTATTTATGTTCATTATCACTGACTGCAGTTGCACCAAGGAAAGCCAGAGCCGTAGGTGCAGATCACTTTACTTGGCCAGGTCAAACACTGACCAGTGAGATACATTTCACTCTGAGGATTCGGACTGACATTTTTATTCTTAATTCTTCTAATAGGACTAACATTGTTGGGTTGTAATGGAAACGTCAGTTAAATCTTCGCATGTACCGCCATTGTTTTCCGTAAATTATTTAACTTTTATAAATTTTATTAGCTTATTGTTCCGTTCCTTCACTCAGCTCCTTTTAACATCTAATGTGATATTCGAAAACAAATTATTCTAGCACCGTTACCGTTCAACTTAGAATCCAAACTTTGGAGCAGAGCAGTTGCTGAGAATTGGTCGACGTATTTTGAAAAAACGTCATTTCGTTTTCCTTCTTCTTAAGATACTAATGAGAAACGAGCCATTGACATTTGTTGAGGAGGTCTCGTAACCGAGGCGCGGTTGTTCCAAAATAGAATACGGTGGAAATAGATGCTCTCGCGATCTCTGCAAATACGGGGTGGCTATGGCCAAAATCAAGTTGGTCCATCAGAGGCGAAAATTGTTACTGAAAAATATCGCAGTAAATGCAGTCATCTAAGGAATTATGTTATCGATTTGGAAATTGTGACCATTTGTAGAATTTAAAAATCCTGATACCTCCAACGAAATGCTGGGTTATGGAATCGGGTTGTTTTGTCTTAGGAACTAATGTTTTTATATTAATTTAGTAGATCAATAAATGTTGATATACGCGACTAAATTGAGGGGCATCAGAGAACTGTCTAATACTATGAAAGAAAGCACTGGCATGAATCGTCTCCCTTCACAATACCAGGTCACACCCGTAGGCACGAAACCGAGAAAAATCGTCACCACCACACGCAAAACGTACCCGTGCCACCAAGAATGGACGATTCTTAACTTCAATATCCTTCGGCAAGGCAGTGTATTGGGACCCTGATTCACCAACTACAGAAAATACTATGATGACTGCCCTTGCGGACGATACGGCCATCTTGGCAATCAGCGAAACACCACAGATAGCAGCAGAGCATCTACAACAACAACTTGATGTAGTCCGAGAAAGAACAAATAAATGGAGAATAACGTTCTACACAAATAACATTAACAAACAAACGATCTGTACGTCCACAAACTGGATTGACTAATACCTCGATACCAATGAAGTCAGAAATGCACCTTGACGAAAAACTTACCTGGAGCACACACATACAGCCAAGAGGAAACAACCAGACTTAAAATTCAAACTATTGTATTGGTTAATTGAAAGAAGATCCCAACTATCATTAACAAACACGATACTGTTTCACCAGCCGACGAACGAGTTTTATCGTCTATTAATCTCATGGACTCTCCACACAATTTTCATTTCTAAAGTCGACTGACCCTCAGCACCTCCATTCATTTTTATATTCCCTATCAATATTTATTGTTTCATTGTTTGGCTGCGATTGCTTCAAGGAAAGTCAGAGTCGTAGGGATGACGGTACTGACCAATGGGCAGATCACTTTACTTGACCAGGTCAAACATTGTTCAGTGAGATACAGATACATAATATTGAAACTCATATGGACGTACGGGAACCCAACTGTCGGGATGTGCAAAGGCATCTCACACCAAGATACTACAGAGATGTCAATCGAAGACCCTGACACCGTGGTATATCAGTAACCATACTATTCACAGCGAATTAAAAATACCAAACGTCACCACCGAAATCCAGAGACTGGCAAGACATCAAGCTAGAAGATCACGAAAACGACATCGTTAAAAATCTGGCAAACCAACCGCCATTAACAAGAAGACTCGGGCGGAATTGGCCACAGGACCTCGTCAATCAGAACTGAAGATTACCGGGAAAATAGTGATGGCTATATCAAGACGTTAACAAAGCCATGTAATTTAATCATTACTTAATTGCAATAAGCAATTAAATAAATTTAAAAAAATAATGTTACGTGGGGGAATTTTTCTCTATAGTTCTGATCATGGTAGGGAGAAGGTAGTTGGCTGCTGGCAGCTCTTTCTACCACCACGCTTTCCGTAAAAATTGTAAACCTTTGTAATTACGTCAGTATAATCCACTTAGTACAGAAATCTAAATATGGCACTATAACCTAATGTAGTACGAAAATGGTTTCTCCGGCCGTCTAAATCTTCCATTGTATCCTTGAGAATCTGAAATAGGTCTTCCCCTTTATAGCTCAGCCGTTTGAGGATTAGTCGTTAGCTTCGAGCTTTGTATACACGATGAATTACGTACAACTTTAAAAATAGGATAATGTTCTGTAACAAAGCTATAAATCATCGGTTAATGCCGAAAATGTGGGGTAACGGATCTGGCCCCGTTCCCAGTGGAATACGATAGTTCCGTACTACTGTATGAAGCGTTACTCGATGAAATGTAATACCGTATTCAAAAAAGTATAAAAGGCTATTTCTAACCCTGCAAACAACACAAGAGTATTTTTGGAATAGATCGTTGTTGTGTGAATGTTGTGATTTATAACATAAAAACATTACGAGAAATTATTTAGAACAATGAAACTTCAATAATGACTGTTCAGTATGCTTCATAGTGTGATGGGCCACGTTGTCAATTTTTGCGGTAGGAACATACACGATTTTAAACAATTTACTCGTTTCAAAGGTAACTGTTACGAGGCAAATGTCAGGTTCGATTTCGTTTGAATCGAAAAATTCTTTTTCGTACAATTTGCTTTAATGAGACTTTTAAACGGTTTATAAAATAATTAAAAAAACAGTTGCACCGAATTATAATCCAATTCGTCGATTTCCTTAGAAACAGCTCTCGGCAGCCGCCATAGTCATTTGCAAATAATTGACATTTTATACGCAGTTAATTTCTGAAAACAACTACTAATTCGAACATCCAATTTCATTATCAGCTTTCTCAACATCCACCGCCCAACATTAAAATAAAATTGTCTGTTTATCCTGGCAACCACCTGAGAATAATTAACACTCCTTATTTTAATTCTTTATAGAACTTATTTGACATTTCATTTTACTTTTAATTTTTTAATATACATTTGTTTATAATCAGAACTTAAAGTGACAAAACTCGACGGCAAAATTTCAGCAATGGATTCCTCACATTGAAAAAACGTATTTCGGAAACGCATAATTACAGAGTTATCCGAACTTCCGTACCTGATCGGTTTGCATGAAGTTCAACTGACTAGTCGGAGCACTCTTTTCATTTATCAGGTGAAATGTTCAAAAGTGGCGTCCTTGTTGACTGAATAACATGCAGCTGTTGAGATGAAAAATTCCCGGTCTGACAGGCAGCCACATGATGTCATGTCGTCACGTACTGACATTCATAAAATGTTTTACAATATTTCATATAATTTAATATTACCACGTCATCTTGCTTTTAGAAGTATTATCATTAGTTTTTCTAAATGTCGTTAATATACAATTTTTAAATCAGTGTTCAGCTTAGGAGTTGTTGTTTTTTTCAAAAAATTGACCGTGTATAAAATCTAAATTATTTGCTGATGACTATGGCGGCTGCCGAAAGCTATTTCTAAAATATTTAAACGAATTAATAAAGGATGATTGGATGACTTTTTGTTTCTTAATTACTAGCTGGGTGCCCGGCGTTGCTCGTGTACTTATTTATATAAACTCGAAAAAGTATTTAATTGAATACTTAAATATATTCCTTGAGTATTTCAGGATATAATCGTCAATTGTCACTCAGTCTTCATACATTACGAAATATTACATTGATGAAATTGTTAGCTAGACTCACAACTAATATAGCGCGAAAATTAACTTACATTTTCCGCAAGGATGGTAAAGTAATTCGTATTCTTCTTTATTACCATTCGATGGAGTATTGCTGTATAAAATTATACTTTTTATTTAAAGAACATATTTCTGCTTTATTTCATTCCTAATAAAGGAAATATTTCCTTTGTTCGTTGCGTAGTAACGTCTCTCTCTCGCGTGACGTCATTGTCTCTTGGCGCGCAGTAATTTAATATTTAATGATCACGGTTTTTAATTATAATTCTTTCCACATGTATGCTAGGCGTTTCTCACCCTCACAGTACCGTTTCTCGTATTTTGAAGAATATGTGTACCAATTTTTGTTGCATTCTGTCCACGCGATAAAATTTGTATAAAGAACAACGTAAATACACACATACATACATACAAATATACATCCTTTTTTATTATATAGAAGATTTAATATCAAATATTTGAATTATTTTGAAATTATGGATCAGATATATCTTAATCAAAATTAATTTATTTTATATACATTGATTTATTTACAGTCGCATCAAAAGCTCCGGTTAATAGAGACTCATTTAGGGAACGTATTTTTGCCTTTTTTCGGGAGCCTGCTTTGACGAGAGTTTTCTCTCACGCACACAAACATCCATGCCCTCGCCGTATGGAAAAAAAATCATTGAACGTTTTCACCTTTGCTTTACAGAAACAGTTATTAACGTCATTGTTGACATCATGTTCCAAACTGTAATCAGTTTTACTAAAACTAGTTGAGAAGACTGGTTTTTTAATATGAATTTGCAAAAATATTTTCTAGAATTTACGGAAAGCGTTGTTTTAGTGATTACAAAGGAAATATTGAAGCGCTTCAATTATCCGTTATTGAATTTACTAGAAAAGCGACCCGTTCTGTATTTCACTGATCGGGTTTCATACAGCGAATTGGATTAATTATGTTTTGACTACGTTGCGGAACAGTGATAGGTGTTACGTTACAGTCAGATGTACTGTAGAGTAAAAACAGGTACGATTTTTAATAGTGTATCATAAAAACGGTATAGGAAGTAAAATTCCATTATAAACCATTAAAATCGTAGCGTGTTCAGAAAAAAATGTCTGGGATAAGTGTCTGCAATAATACGGATATATATTTTTTTTTTCAATACACATGCGTGAAACGAGGCAGAGTTAAATTTTTATGAACCTGTTTTGCAGCGTTGGTTTGGACAGACTTGAAAATTATGACGATTTAATCCAGATATGAAATATGTTGCCAATGTAATACAGAGAAGAGAAATTTTGCTGATAAACGAAATCGGGTGTTGCTGAAGAAAGTCTTAAAACGTTGTAAAAGAAACATATTTATCTGCCGTTTTTATTGATTGGTCCAAGCAAAAGCCGTACCGTATTGTTGTATGAAGGAATTGAGTTCTTTAAGGTTTCCATTGCGACACAAATATTATTAATAGGAAATTAAAGGCGGAAACAACAAAAGATCGTTTTTCAATTACATACTGAATACGCTTGAGCTTTGAGTCATTTCACGTTCGGATCGGTCCAAAAGTCAAACAGAACATTGAACGATTTACATACAGACTGCGGTGGGAAAAAATTGTGATGAAAACTCTGCCAAGTAATGGGATGTGACACAGGTAGAAAACTAATGATTACACAAGCGTCCTTGCAGTGACAATTATTCGTCGTTATTTGCGATCTGAATACAAAGAGACTACGTTGCAGTTTAGTTTTTCTCTTCCTGTGTCTCGACTGCAAAGTGTGTCCGTGATGTGCCTTATCCTATAAATCCTCAACATCTGTAGAATGAGTATTAGCTCCGTTCGCGTCGATGTAGAACGACGTCCTGCGTGTGTGTGTGTGTGTGGGGGGGGGGATTCTAAAATCATTCTATTATTTCCATTCCTGCAATATTCAGTGCTGTCGCATATTGTCAATTTTGGGAAATGAGCGTCGCAACTTATTATCCTCGAGAGCGGGCTAATATTAAATAAATTAAATTGCAACAGTCTTAGTCATAAAAATGTGATTAGTTTCCAGTATCAGCTATTCCGCATGAAATTCCTCCCCGCCCTTTAAAAGCTGCACAGATTTTTTGCTTCATTCAGTCATATGAAATTTTAATTTATACTAGCTGGTTGCCCGGCGTTGCTCGTGTACTTATTTATATAAACTCGAAAAAGTATTTAATTGAATACTTAAATATATTCCTTGAGTATTTCAGGATATAATCGTCAATTGTCACTCAGTCTTCATACATTACGAAATATTATATTGATGAAATTGTTAGCTAGACTCACAACTAATATAGCGCGAAAATTAACTTACATTTTCCGCAAGGATGGTAAAGTACTTCGTATTCTTCTTTATTATCATTCGATGGAATATTGCTGTATAAAATTATATTTTTTATTTAAAGAAAATATTTCTGCTTTATTTCATTCCTGATAAAGGAGAATTTCCTTTGTTCGTTGCGTAGTAACGTCTTTCTCTCGCGTGACGTCATTTTCTCTTGGCGCAGTAATTTAACATTTAATGATAATGGTTTTTAATTATTATAATTTCTGTATTACTGTATTACAGAAAACAAATATTCTTTTTATTCAATCAAAATATTTCTGCTTTATTTCATTACGAAATACAGAACTGTATTTTTATGATGCGTCAATGTCTTGCCAATGACGTCACCGTCTCTTGGCGCGCAGTAATTTAACACTAATTCGTAACTTATTTCAACTATAATTATTTCCACGTTTATTCTAGGCGTTTCTCACCCTCACAGTACCGTTTCTCGTATTTTGAAGAATATGTGTACCAATTTTTGTTGCATTCTGTCCACGCGATAAAATTTGTATAAAGAACAACGTAAATACATACATACATACAAATATACATCCTTTTTTATTATATAGATTATCAGTCTTTTGCGAAAAAAGTCCTCGTGCCAAAGTGCGAAAAATAATTTCGGAATTGTGTATCCCTTCGAGTTATAGGATTGATATAAATTAACGGCATTTTTTAACCATTTTTAAATTCAAACATCCGATACAATTCCTCAGTATCCTTAGCCTTATATTTGAGAAAATATATTTTTATTTCTCAACGTTCTCTCTTTTGTCTGGATACACTTTTCCCAGTGATGTTCAATTGCTTAGATACTCTGTTTAAAGTGGAGATCCTCAAAATAGTAATCAACCGCAGTCTCCACACCTTCATTGTTGGCAAATCTTGTACCACAGAGACATTAAATAAATTTGGAATGAAAAAAATAACCCGAGGGAGCGAAATCAGGGTGTGAGGAAACAATTACAACCGTAGCTCATTGATTTTGGCCTCCGCCATCACTCAAACCCCGCACAAATTTCGCATTACACTCGCTGGTGATTGTTTTGACTGTTCCTTCGTCCATGTTTAGCAATCGACGCCAAAACTCGGCTTAGTTGCTGTGAAACGTCGCCAAACACTCGACTGAAACAGCTTCAGAGGCTGCTTTTGTTCCTCTGTAAGCTAACGCAGCAACCGTCTTGCCCACAGCTTTCTCGTGACCAAATTCTCAATCAATAATTCGCTGTACAGCACTTTTTTGAAATGCCTACCTTGTCTGTTAGCTCGCTCACTTTCAGTCCACCGTCATCCAATACCATTCTGTGGATTTTCGTCAAAATTTCTGGTGTAGTCACATCATTTCGCCTTGGCAGCTCGTACGGCTTCGTTTTAACTTTTCCACCCAATATTTTATTTGTTTCAAAAGAAGAATCTCTTTCGACTTTGATATTGATTGACCTGAGACCTTACAAATTTAAGTCTTGTTTCGCATTTCGATGACCAATATTTTTCCGTCTTTACGTTCACTATTGATGACTGTCAAACAAGGTAATTTCTTCAAACTTAAGCTTCTTAAGGTTGGTACTTCAGAACACTTTTTTTATTTCAAACAGTAACCCGCCATCTTCACGTCATTTCGCGTCCTTCTGGCACTAACTTCGTAAGTTGACTGATGTACCAAATAACGACAAATCAATAGAATTGAAAAATAGTCTTTTAATTGTACAACGTTGTGAATTTAAAAGCCATACGTTTATTGTCCGAAGCTATTGTCGAGATAAACAAAACAAACGAATATAGAATTATAGTTCTGCCAAGTATGAGAGAGCTGACCGGCGGCAAGAGTGGGAAGCCATTGGTTAAAACTGGAGAGGAACAGTCTGTGCCGGCAGGGAAACTATAAATAAGTTTGAAGAACACAGAGAATCTTTTCGGTCGATTTAAAAAATTTACAAAATTATTTAAAATTGTCAGTGTTGTCACATGAGCAGAAAATAAAGGAAGAGCTATTAAAAGTCGCTACGTTTAATTTTCAAACAATCACAAATTCGTCATCAGCATACGGTAAGGAAACGTCGGCATTTGGATGATCCGACCTGTGGTCCAGTAGGATTTCCAAGTGCTTGAAAGAAAATTCAGAAATTACAAAATTCTTGGTCATAAAAATGTGATTCGTTTCCGGTTTTAGCTATTCCACTCCTCCCTTTAAAAGCTCCACAGATTTTTTGCTTCAATTTAAAATTGTCAGTGCTGTCACATGAGCAGAAAATAAAGGAAGTGTTATCAAAAGTCGCTACGTTAAACTTTCAAACAATCACCAATTCGTCATCAGTATGTGGTAAGGAAACGTCGGCATTTGGATGATCCAACCCGTGGTCCAGTAGGATTTCCAAGTGCGTTTAAAAGTCAGAAGTCCCAGACTGAGCGTCTTTTGTGTGAATCGAACAACGTTTCTACGGTCAGCGTAGACCTGGTCTTGAACGTCAATCTATTCACTGCAGTTATTCATTTACATCGGATGCTGTGACGTGGGGAATAGTGAACATTCCGGAGCAGAACCTGCGAAGGAAGTGCACGTGCGACGAAGCTAATCTTAGCACGTGAAGGCTGGCCACACGTGGACAAATAAACCACTCGCTCTTCAGCCTCCAGACTTCTGCAGCACGCAGCAAAATAGAAATACACACGGCCAATACTCACACTTTATTTAAGAGCAATTACTCCTGAGACGTTGGCAGCAAGAGACTGTTAAAATTAATTGAAATTTCGTATGACTCAAGGAAGCAGCAGAAGAAAAAAATTAAAGGCTGGAGCGGACTCTAGTAATTCAGGAAACAAATCAAATTTTTATGGCCAAATAGTTTGGGATTTTAATTATTTAATATTATCGAGACAATATTAACAATGTGCAAACAATTACTTCGTACAAGAACTGAATATTATAACGATAAAATAGAAAGAATTAATATGATGATTTATCTCAGATTTCATTCGTAAATGGCTGTAGAAACTTTGCTGCGTCTGGTTCCAAAACGAGATCCACATTTGCATATAATTAAGTGATAATGACATAAGTCCCCAACTAACAAATTCCGGAAATTTTTATCTAACTTGTTGAGGTATTCTGAATGACTCATCTCGTTTTAGTACCAGACCATTTTCATTTTAACTTCAAAGAAATTGACGTTTATAAAAAAAAAAATTTTCATTAGCCCACTACATAAGAAGGGTCACTCCAAAAGTTTTCATCCTACTGCTTTACTATTTTTACAGTGCCCATTAGGAACAAAATTTCATTTTTCCACATAATCCCCATCCCTCTCAACCTTAACTCAGAAGATTGTCAGGAGTTAGTGGAGTCTGCCACTGCGAGGAGTATCCCGAATATTGGCGTGCCCTAATTTCACCACGTAATCTGCTTGTCCACCTTGCACTGCGATAGACAGCAGCACCTCCATACACCTTTTTCAACCTCTTGTGGATCTCGTTCTCACAGCACAGCCATTCTGTAACAGCACGTTGCTTTTGACGAATGTCAAGTGAAGTCATGCTGTGAAAGCGCCTCTCACGGGAACGGGTTGAAATAATTTTTAAAGACGAGCTAGAAGGATGCCTCTATGAACTCCACAAATTGCAAAGATGTTGAATGTGAAATAAATTTAAATAAAAATAGTGTGCATTACTTTTGCAGAGTCCCTGGTTGTAATTTTAGGAATAATTAATTGGCTGCACCAAGTTCACATAATTACTTCGATAATTTTCCAAGAAGTCGTGAGGATCCCTAGAAAGAAGGAATAATAATAATCCCCTGTTCCGTGGAGATGGGCGTGGTCTTATCTTGTGAAAAAAGTAATCGATGATATGCCTTTCGTTGGCCGGGATTCAGTCCACGAAATCATGAACGTGAAATTTTTTTTTAGCAAGTAAAATACAGTTTTTGAAAAGTTTATGTAATCTGGAAAACGCTATCTATATTTAACAACTATTTTTGGGAATCGGAGTGTAGGAGACGCAACCTTTATTTAGTATCCAAAACAACTCTCTGTCGTACAATTACTGTCACATTACATAGAAAGGCACTTTCTTTCGTCCACAATTCATCACTCCATTAGTTTCGGGCCACTAATACAGATCAATACTGCCAAAAGCCTTATCAAGGGCAGAGATTTCACTTATAATTCGCTATTTCCCGAACAACGTTTGTAAAATCAAAGATTGAAGCCTTTCCCGGTGTAGTTGTTCGATATATTGTTCTCGGAGTTCAACCGGCTTTTGCATGGTTGTAATATAATTATGCAAAACCCGGTTGAACTCCGAGAACAATACATTGAACGTTTGTAAAAAAAAATTTAATTTTTTAATACGCATATTTCACCGATTGAGGTTAAAATATTTTAATTAAACACTACAATTTCATATTAATAATAACAAGCATTGTGCAGGAAATGATTAGTGTAATTAAATCTGCTATCCTCACCTGGCAAAAAAATTAATTTCTATAGTTAATGCGACAGTAGTAACTTTAATTAACTTCCTCGTCGTCATCTAGAAATGTTTAAATTCCTTAAAAAATTTTTGATATGACGATGTAGCTTGTTTACGTTTTACAGTTATAATAGATATATTGAAATCATCCTTTGAATGTAATAATTTAAAAAAATTATACTCTATTGGTAATCAAATATTACGACATTTTCGAATCGAGAAACGATAAATCTGATTTCATTGAGCTCAGAGATTGTCTCAAATTTCAAGGCAGTTCATGCAATGTTATATCTCTCTTGACAGACTTATAAAGCATTTAACGCTTAATTTGTGAATACCCTACGCCATTGTCACCCGAGAATCTCTACCTACCACAGACGGAGGTTTTAATCAATTGCCTGCAATGACTCTTTGCAGATTGGCTCGTCTTCACTTCCTGATTGGTGGACGGATGAGGCAAAATATCTCTGGACCAGGCTTGCAGGTACGCGGATAAGATATTACGCATTTCATTAAAAGAAAATAGCATTTTCGCCTCAAATTCGCATTATTTGTGGTCTCCGAAAAATAATTAAAATAATTATTTGTATGTTCATCAGACATTAAATGGATTTCTATCGGGGGCTCTACGATTCTCATAATATCAAAATCTTTTAGGGCCACGTCAGTTGATTTTATATTTACATACGATCCGAGAAACACGACAACGTCCCGTAAGTGGCCTGAATATTGACTCCTAGACAAGTTCTTTACAGTCTAAGGTTTCTTTGCGCTTCTCCGAGAGGATTCGTTCATATTTGCTTGGTAAGTTTCGAAGTCCTGCAAACTAAACGAAATTCTTGCATGACATTTGCCTATACGAAGCCGTATACTTGTTCGCGCACACAATCAAAAGAATTTTAAACTAACTACGTGACTTTTCTAGTCAAGTTGTTTTCGAGTCAAAGCACTTGCCGGTTAATTTGGCTGAAGGCTGTAAAGAAAACCTTGGAATCTTTCATGCAGAGCGTTACTTCGTAAATCAGCGATGTCAGTCCTTGCAAGTCTTAACTATAATGAAGTAAACGAATGATGAAATATGGAAAAAGTTTGAAAAGTGTGCAGGAACTAGGAAAAATGGATATCTTCAAATATTGTACTGCGGACGGGCAACTCTTTAGCTGCCTCGTCATATTAAATCGTTATTCTACAAACACTGATACGAAGGTAGTTCGAAAAGTTCTCGGCCCGACACAGAGTTGACGCTAATAGGCACGGTAGCTGAAGTATTATCTATGCTGTCTATTCCAATCTAGTTTCTTCCACTGATTGATTCTTGTGCTCAAGGAGTTAGATTTTACACTGGCTTCGTTTCAAAGGCAGTTGAATCCAAACATTGATGAACTTCCATTTTGAACAACGAGCGTTAATCAACCGATTCAAGTGTAAAAATCCACAAATCGAAATACCACTGGTTGAAGACGAGATTGCAAGATCGTGATCATTTTTTTAGGTGGAACTAAAAACCTGCCAGCGCGATTACTAACACACTTTTAACCCTTGACCAGAAACACACTCGAATGAACATTTCTAAGTTGTGTTTTTTTTAAGCAATTTATCTGAGTTTTTGCGACGTTTCATTACTGTTTCATGAAAATTGAACGAAGTGTTCCACTCATTAGTCGAAACAGTCCAAACGGTGGGTCAAAGCTTGTGGAAGTGCTTAGATGAAGGTGAAGTCTGGCCACTGTGAATTGGGATGCTCACAGTGAGTTTCTTATAGTCTATCTCAAAACAATCACCATGGAATATTATGCAGAATTATTTCAGGGAGTGAAGCAAGCCTTCAACAACAATAATCTAGATTTGACCGAGAAAAGAAGTTGTTTTTCCACATGTTTTGAGTCGTGCAGCTCCAATCCACGAGTTCCGCCCCGAATACTCTAAACATACACCACATTCGCCAGATTTAGCTCCAGGCGTTTACTTTCCTGTTCCCGAATCTGAAGAAATGGCTTCCTGGTCGAAGATTTGCTTCCAATGAAAGACGTAAAAACATATTTTGCAGAGATAGAGAAATCGTTTGCTACTGAAGAAGCTGAAAAAACGACGGACCGAGTGAAAGGAGACTAATATGAAAAATAAAAAGAGAAATTCCTAAGATTTCTTTTTCTAAGCCTCACCAATTTCCGCTCTACCTTCATATGCTTTTCCTGCATCGATTCGCTTCCCTCCGAACGTTTCAATTCACGCCAATTTTTTTTTTCTTGACCAATGTTTACGTTCTCATATAACTCAATCAGTGAATTTTATGCACGAGAAACATTTCAGCTGTTTTATTATTAGCGATGCCCTTAAAAGGAATTAATTCGATTCAGTGTAGTAAGAAATGCGTCGCGATCATTTGTTTTTTCCAAATACAATGCATCGCTGCGGATATTGATTTAGTTCTTTTTTTAAAACGCATACAATGTGTCTTCGAAAGGGAGAAAAAAGTGTACGTTTTATACCGTGCAAGAGTTTGATTATTAATTATTACCCTCGCTTTTACTGAGGCAGAATAACAGTTCGACCTTTCACGCTCACGGTTCACAGTTTCGAAGTCGAGCGATCGTTCGTATCTTTCCACTTGTTAAATTCCTCATATTCCAATTTCTGCTACACTCGTAACTGTACTTGACCTCTCTTGTTAAAATACTGAATAGGTCGTTACAAAATCCAGCTTGCAAAAAACGCCTCCGGTACGGCTGGTATCGGTTTTTCCCATCACTTTATGTTTATTTTCACACCTTGCTAATTCATATTATTCGTGATTATGAACATTCATTGACTTATTAAGAGAATATCGAACCATAGTCCAGCAAAGTTTCGTCCCTCGTGCAAAACTGAACAGTGTACGGTACGAACGCAAATATAATGATCAACCAAGTTTCATTGGGGTACATGTTCAGTCTGGTCTCGAAAAATGTTCAATTCGCCGAATATATTGTAATGCCAATTAATTAACACATTAATTGTAAATTTGATAATCTAAATTGTTAGAGAAACATATTCTTGACGGCGGTACCGAACACAAAACAACAATGTAGCCAGGTATTGTTTCCTTTGTCGGAAGAAGCAATGCGAGCTCAAAATTGCGAGACGGTAGTTCAGTTGGCTGGAAGATTTGGTCAAGTACAGGTCGCATTAAAATATTGAGGAGAGAGTACACATTATGTTTTGGTAGAGTTCAGTCTGCATTTTGGTTCCTCAGCGATCGGGTGGTCGTAAAAGAACTTTTGGAACTTGGAGATTAAACAGGTACCGAGAGACGAGGACGAAAACGAAAGGCGAGAACGAGAATCGAAATAAACTTGCAGGAAAGCATAGACAAAACAGTCACACAAACAACAGAACTACGAAACCTGCTAAACACAAACAGTTTTTGGTGCACATAGCCGAGCAGAAGTCAACCGAGTGAGAGAGACGAAGAAGAGGTTCCTGATTTTGATCTAAAAATATTAATTTTTGAATCAGTGAGTTTTAGTAGAAGCTGTGCAAAAACCCGTCATAGTGCTTCGTAAGTCAAAAGTATCCTGGAATGCTGCCGTGAGTACCAATATAAAACAATTTATTATGTAAACCGGATTAAAAGATAGTCGTCAGATTTCGTTCTCTTCCTTTGATAAAATATATTAAGTAGAATCCATCATTTTAGTATAATTTCGTCGACAAGTAAATTTCGTCTTTGTTAATTGACGAGTAAATCTTTTTATTGAAATTTGTGTTGATTAGATTTCTAAATAAATGATTAGCCATTATCAAACCCAGTAATGACCCTGAGATAAATTCTATTTGTAATTAATTGAGATAATTGTTTCATGTATTGCCACAATAGATTCTTTTGTTTGTTAAAGTTAATAATCTTTCATTTAAAAGTCCACTTATTTTGTATATTACATAATGGCTTCCACAACGTGTGGCACGAATAAATCCAAATTCATTAAATTAAATGCTTCTAATTTAATTATTACAATATATTGACAGTACTGTTATGAATATTTTACGGCCTCTGCGTTGTGGGTGCCAAATTTTTTGTGTTATTGCCACACGTTTGGCGCCAAATTTTTATTATATGTTAGTGTTGGGCGCCAAAATTGTAATGAACTCTTTTAACTTATATACATGTCTATGTTTAGGCACTTACTCATCTTTTAATTTCTTGTCACTCTGCAATGGAATCTCTCAGGGGTTTGGTGGTCCATCCTCTGGAATCTCCCGATAAACTCAAGTTGTAACCCCGGACTCCGACGTATTGCTTTTGTTGGTTCATCCCAATCGCATAATGCAGCACTTAAGTCTCGTACTTTGCGTGGGCACAAGAATGTGATACTTGTGATTCATTACAATTTTGGCGCCCAACATATCATAACAAAGTTGGTGGCAATAACATTAAAAATTTGGCACTTACAACGTGGAGGCTGTAAAATACTGTGAATATATATTCGGCAAATTCATCGAAGAAGAAAATAATAACGTCACACATTTTCTCTTTATTGTGCAGCTACTACCGATAAAAACCGATACAAAAATACTTACACTTAAAAATAAACTACAAGCGGTTCTGTCTCTCTCTTCAAAATTATTGCATAGCAAACAACTTTCTTGAAAAAGATAATTTCCAAATTTAATTAATATAATAAAAAGTTCATTACAGTACCTTAAGGTTCATCACAAAAGACGATAACACCCGTTTCTCTTATCGTTATCTTTGTAACATCTGGTAGCTGATCCGCGGTCCTTTTACTGATAATTTAGTTAGATCGACCAATGTTAAACTGGAAGAACCGCCTAGCCATTGAAACAGTGATCCCTGTTTTCATATTATTAGGAATATAGCGAGGGAAACTTTGTGTTCTGAGAGATTATGGGGGGGGGGGGGGTGGTGAACTCGTCGGTTCGCTGACATCATATGTAATGCATGTTGGAAGTTCGTGAGGGAAGACTTTCTATTATACTATTATTCGGGAGCATTGAAACAAACTTATTTACGTGTTCGTCCACTGAATGGAGGCAATAAACACGAAGTCACACAATAATATCTCGTAAATTTCCAACGGCCGGCTTTCGTATTTTATTATTAGTGTGTTAAAGACCGACAGTGTGGTAGTTAAACCTCCAAAAGATGGAACAAGGACGGGTGGGGAAATCACTAACAGATGAATAGACGAACAACAACTGCGTATACTGAATCTAAAAAATATTGGAGGAAAATTATGTCCGACCCTTACAGTTTTCAAAAGAAAGTTAATTAACACTAACATATCGTAACAAAACTTGGCGCCCAACGTGTGGCAGTAAAATTAATAATTTGGCACACACAACGTAGAGGTCGTAAAATATTCATTACAGTACTGTGAATATATATATTGAACATTTTTCGAGACCAGACTGAACGTGTGCCCAAATGAAACTTTGTAGATCAATATTTTAATGGATTATTCCTTTATTTGCAGAAATTAAAACACAGTGCATTGTGATACGAGGGTGAATCAAATATAAACGAGACTTTTGGACCTGCGCGCGCAATAGTGATGGAAGAACGTTCCGCTGTTATTGGCTGTTTGGTTGGTTTGTCAGGAGTGGGGGAAGCACGTGACTCATCGTCATAGACTCGCTCAGTGTCCATCGTTACGAGGTACCTCCCTCTATTGCGCAACGTATTGTTATCAAATTTTTAGCTGCAGAAGGTGTAAAACCGGCCGAAATCTTGAGAAGATTGACTGCACAGTTCGGGGAAGAGACGCTGTCGCGAGCTAGAGTGTTTGCTTGGCATAAACAGTTCGTGGAGGGCCGTGAACGTGATGAAAATGAGAGCCATGACCGCAGACCCCGCACCAGCATTACAGCGGGCAACATCGACAGTGTTCGTCAACTTGTTGAAGGTGATAGGCGTCTAACAACTTCGGATATTGCAATTGAGGTTGGAATAAGTTATGGGAGCACTTACTCTATACTCTCAGAGGAGCTAGGGTATCGCAAGGTGTGTGCCAGGTGTGTTCCTTGCCTTCTCACAGTTGACCAGAAACTGAATCGTTTTCAAGTGTGTGAGCGTCTTCTTGCACGATTTCGGGAAGAAGGAGACCCATTTCTTTCTCACATTGTCACCTGTGATGAAACGTGGGTGCATCACTACACCCCTGAGTCGAAACAAGCGAGTATGGAGTGGAGGAAGAAAGGAGAAAAGCCAAGTCACGAATATCGGCTGGCAAGGTTTTGGCTACCGTTTTTTTTGACCAGCGTGGCCTGCTGCACCTTGATTTTTTGCATGAGCGCAGAACAATTAATGCGGCATACTACTGTCAAATTTTGACTGAGGTCAGACTTGCATATCGCCGCAAAAGACGAGACCTTCCGATGAGAAAAGTGATTCTCCTCCATGACAATTCTCACCCCCATACAGCAGCCCTGACCGTACAAAAATTGGAGCAACTGGGTTGGGAGACACTGGAACACCCTCCATACAGTCCAGACCTATCTCCCTGCGACTTCCATGTCTTTGGTCCTCTCAAGGAAGCTTTGGAAGGGCAAAAATTCCACAGCGATAAAGAGGTTGAAGCATATGTGCGCAATTGGCTACAAACACGACCTGACTCTTTTTACGTGGAAGGAATTAAAAAATTACCTATACGCTGGGAAAAATGTGTTTATAAATCAGGAGTTTGTGTAGAAAAATAAACTATGATTGTTTATGCGTTGAAAATCAAAATAAATATTTAAAAAAATAAGTCTTGTTTATGTTTGATTCACCCTCGTATATATGAAATTGAGACGATACAAACTTGGGAGAAATATTGAAACTACAAGGAGTTATTTCTAAGAAAGTTATAAATTTTAAAAACGAAACATGTTTAGTAGATAGGCGGATTATGGCTGTTTATTTTAAGAGTGGTGCAATTAAAAGCAAAAAAAAACCTATCTATTCACGCGTAACCTCTCTGCAAGTTTCATGTCCGCCGCAGAGGGCTTCATTTCAAAATGTTCACGTTCCCGTAAAGATCAAAAAGTTGAATTTGAGTCGCTGTTCGGAAGAGGTTGTTAAATGTCACTCCCTCGTGAGTCTGTAGGTTAAGGTAAAGTCTGCCTCCACTTGTAGAAACGCACTCTCAACTGAGAACTCGTTCACTTCAAGGGCTTTTCCGCTAACACGCTTAATTAACGCTAAATAAGATTTAGGCATGCGGATCGATTTGAATGCGCTCCGTACTAACAGCTCTTATGTACGCGTAGCGATGATAACTGCACTTTGAAAAATTACCTGTTACAGTGTTTGCGGTGTATCCACGTAGTTGAAGCAACGTGACGATATCAAAACAGAAAAATCTTCTCAAGTGAAGCTGAAACGTGTAGGCGTCGCTCAATACGAACGTCCATCTCGTTTAAACCTGTACAATGTACAGTGTTGTATTCACATGCAATTAATATATAATAATTCATCATATTTATTCACATGGAATCTGAGATGAATTATTATCATCCGAAATTCTGGTGACGGTCACACTCACGATTTATCTGATTTTACTCATGAATGAAACATATGTTAAAATTAACCCCACATTCGACTTAAATTCAAATTATTAGAATTTTCCAAGACAGAAAATTAATTTGTTTATTACTGGTTTTACTTCTCTGGTGCTTTCGCCGTCATAAAGGTTTCCTCTTCCCTTATTAAAACCATAAATGGAAGACGTGAAAGAGCTATTCTTTTTTAGCTTATCGGCTGTACTTAAACAACTAGGCTTACTTTCTACATTATTAAGTACAGCCTTATCGTCGCCAAGTGAAATAATCATTCATAATACCAACTTACATTCTCAGAAGCTAAAATTAATTTTTTTAGGACATCATAAATGTACTACTTGAAATTTTCAGCAGCTTTTAGGATGTGAAAATCTCGACCGGACTGGGAATCTTACCCAGGACCTTCGTTTAGTACGCGTTGCTCTTACCGTCTGAGCTACCCTGGTCGACTCCCTGTCAGGTTCGAGCATTCGCACTTCCCTTGTACTAACCTGAACACATTTTCAACGGATTTTATGATTATAATAGATTAGATTTTGAGTAGTCCTCGGCTGAGGGGAACTCAAAACTGGTACCAGTTACAAACATAATTAAGAAAAATGCATAAATAAGACTAGAAATATATTGGTTATGTTAAATAGGACTGTTTCTTAAGTAATTGAGATAATAATAGTAATCGTATGCAATCTCAAAGATTAATTAATATTTTATATACGGGAAGCTTTCGACATTTTAGATGGTATTGCAGTTATGACAGGTAAAAGGAAAGTAAGAACACAATACCGAGTTGTTTTTTTTTTTTGGCGTAGACAGGCTATGTATAGGGTAATCCACATAGTGGCAACTCCCCTCTTATAGCATAGGAAAGGGATTTGAAATGGGGGATGCGGAAGGGTGGAGGAAGGTAGCTAAGGTTTAACTAGGGCCCCCGGGCTATAGTTTAAGGATCCTACCCGGCATTCGCCTAAAAGTAATGCAGGACAAACCCTATAAAAACCTGCATCAGGTAGGTCGGGCATTTGGTACTTGTCCCACGCCCTTCCGATGGCTGGAGAGGGGTTTGCCGTGGGGTCGCAGCTTACCCCTCGCCATGCCATGGCCAGTTTTAGTAAAGTTTGATTTTGTACTTCTATTAAAAAAAAAACAGCTGCAGGTCCCAGTAGATAATTTTTTCCACGCAGTTGAACAGTTGTACCAGCTGGAGCTCGAAAATTAGTCACACCTACACGATTCATTAGAATACTACAGGATATATAATCAATGTTTTTATCAGTCAACATTTGTAAAATTCAATGAAAGTATGACGCAATAAATTAATTACCTGTAAAACAGAAATTAATTTTCGACAATTAAATTTGAAAAAGATTGTAGACATTTCGGTCAATTGTTGTCATCCTTGTCATTACTATTGTATTATTATATACAATAGTATTGTCAAGGATAAAAAATCAAAATTAATTTCTGTTTTATGTCTGTTATACAGATTTTTTTTCTCAATAATTTTCATAATTTTCCGTAATGTTTAATTTTGTTTCGAAAATCAAGGAAATAAAGTTCTGAAATATCAAAGCACTGTGCAAGTGTCTTAGAAGAATAATGAAGGTTGCCTTCAAGGTTTTTTAAAATGGACTTCACTTCAAATCTCGAAACATATCAATATTTAAGGTCGTATATTTCCATTACAACTTATATCGATATAAGGTAATTAGACGTGTCAAATAGGACAATATAAATTAATTTTTAAAATATGACAATGTTCTGAATTAGGACCAGATGAAGTTTGAAGTTACATCTGGACCGTAGGAGCGTAGACATCTTGTTTTCCTAGAAACAAATTAGATTGGGGAAGGACTACATTTTTATTTTTACCGTATTGTCGAACTAGGTTATAACGAGAACCCGGTTATAACACGAAAAATTTTCCTTTTTCAATTGAAATCATTATTTTTTGTGTATAAAACTACCCAGATATGACGAGGGAAAACCCTTTTTATAACAAGCAAATCACTCGAGTTCGGAAACTACCTTTCGATGGCTACGGCTAGACGGAAGTACGAGTGATTCATGTTACTACCTGTGTAGCGTGACGTTTACTGTGGGACTAAAGGGTCGAAATCAATATTATGTGGAAATGATCAATGTTTAAACATTCTTTGCACAACCAGAACACACCCGAGTCACATTTCACCGCGGAATTTATCAATGCTGAGAATTCAAAATTTTCATCAGTTATATAATTCTCCGAAAATTGAATCAGGAAAGCGCAAGTGTCCAAGTGCAAAGAAAATTAGAATTGCATTCATTGAGTGGTTTCAAATTCTGGGAAGAGCAACAAGAACCATTTTTCTGGAGTTCTCTTTTCTTTTTACATTTTATAGTTCAGTTTATCTCAGTTACGCAATGTAATATTGATTCATTATAATAATGAAAAGCGTTACTTTTTTGCAATTTATGAAAATAAAAGTAAAATCGGACGGTGCCGTCGCGCTCGTTAAAACCGAGTTCGATTGTATATATATAAAATTTCGTAGGTCATTAGGATAATGAGAACTAATATTGTCGAATATTTTTATTTATCAGATTAATTGAAATGGAAATTTATGTTTTTATACAGATTATTATGGACATTTTTTCCCGTCCCGAAAAATTAATTCAATTTCATGGCCTCTCTGGTTTGAGATTGTGACAGCTTTCGCTTTATTCTTCAATTAAAAATTATGAAAATTCATTGATCAATATAAAAATCCAAATTCATTGAGGTCCTAAAATTTAGGTACAGCTTCCGCGCCCGGTAAGCGGAGGTCCCGGGTTCAATTCCTGGTCCGGTCAACATTTTCCCATACTTTAATTGTGGAAATATTGCCGAAAGCTGGAAAATTATTAAATATTTCCTTTCTTTTTACAAATGGTGACTGATAAAAACATTGGGTATATCATACAAAACGCAATAGAACAATCAAAATAAATTTAAATTTCTTGGTGGGGGGGGGACCCTCTTGAACGTAGTTTTGTGAAACAGTGTTGAAAAGATCGTCGTTTACGTGACGTTTTACCTTAAACCACAATTGCGGTAACTAGAAAGTGTCCACACTTTACTTATGTCGACTGGATTCCTTTATACGATTCTTTCAACTATCTAAACTTTTGTTGCGGTCGTTTCCTTTGTTACAAGTTTTGATTGGTCGTTGTTGTAGTTGATTGTTACCCCTCTTCCCTTTGTTGAGTGCGTGATGCTCTTTGTCACTCAGTCATCTCGAAGCGCATGTGACACAAACTTCTGGTAAAGTTTTATTTGTGTGCTTGTGGACGAGCTCCAACGTAATTCAAGACGAAAGGCGGAAACCGCAGCCTCGGGGTAAAAACGCAAGTTCACGTTATTATTGATTTCTTTATAAAATGCTATATTACAAGCTCATCACTTAAATTTTACAAAAGTGATTACATACTACGCCGGGATCGCGCCTGCTGAAAGCGAATTGCAATCACGGGACCTGCTGAATACTAAATTTTGTACCGCCAAAAACAAAATTGGGCTTGGATTTACTGTACGGAACGAGCCGCCATATTGAATTTTTTTTGACGCCGTGTTTGACGTCACAACTGGCGTCGGCGCTGCCACCCCCAGCATCTCTCCCAAAAAACGTAAACTGATGACGTCACTCACCTGAATTACTTGTTGCTTTTCTCACGAAAAACACGTGACGACGTCGTAAACGTACAATTGCTGAATACATCCAAAATACATACTAAAAAAAAAATTCATAGACTTAGCTCATGTATCTGCCGAACAAATCGAAATAAATTGTACGATCACGTAACATTCGAAAGTCTACACTATTTTTTTTTTATCATTGGTCACTCCACTTCTGCCGAACATGTCCCACAGCCCCCAAGAGTTTGCAATGATTTCGCATCATAATAGACATGTTTCTGTACGAATGTGATGCTGCAACAACAACGTATAAGAATACTTGCTGAAAATGAGCAAAGTAAACACTCCTACAACTTTATAAACTTTGAAAATGTACGTTCAAATCCCTCCTCCCGCGGTGATATCACAAGTCATTTGTCCAAAGAAGTAAAGATATGGGGAAGCAAAGTAATTATTCTAACAAGTATTACAACAAATATATTGATAATATTTCAATTACATTTTATTATTATCTTATGGAGCGCATTTAAATATACCTTGTAAAAACCGCAATTAATTAAATTTTTAACAACTCCTACCACAAACCCTATCACTTAATTGCCGGTATTTGGCGTTGCCTCCGCAATGACCGGCTTCTCTGACGTCATTGATGGAGTTGACGTCATACGCGCTGAAAGTTTAATTGCATATATTTCCGAAATTAAGAATCGTCAGTCAATAACTCTTTCAAAAGGTGTCTTAGAATTTCGTATATTATCCAGAAAACACTTGAAATAATTTTTTGGAAGAAGTTCCGTACAGTATATTGTAATGATCAATTTTATAAGTTTTTAAAATTAATTTATTCTTGCCACTTGTTGTGGTGACATTTTGTAATATTTAATAAAGAAGTGAACGTTTAAATAAAACGATTATTTTACTTTTACAAACAAACAATTTTATTTAACAAAAGATTAGTACAATTTATACAATTTAATAAAAAAAACTCTCAGGGTCTCAAATAGGTTTGATAACGGCAGAACATTTAAACATAATCAAAGAACACAAAATTTAGATTTAATTTAAAAAGAAATATTTATTAGTCTAGACAGACGAAATTAATTATCGACGAACTTATACTACAAGATGGATTTAAAATTTAAACAGCTTATTTTATCAGCACTAAAGAACGATATCTGACATTATCTTTTAAGTCGGTTTACAAAAAAATTTACTGTTCTTTTGCTACTTACGCTGCCCAGGATACTTTTACCTTTCGGACACCGTGGTGGGGGTTTCACAGCTTCTATTACATTCACAGATTCTACTAAGTACTGTTGGTTTGAAAAAGAAAGTTTGTTATATCTCGACCACTTTACTCTGCTGTATCTCGATGAATTTATTCTGCTGTATCTCGATGAATTTATTCTGCTGTATCTCTACCTTACAACTTTACACGGCAATTTTTCGACAACTTTCTGTCCTTTCTGACCGCCGACCTTAATGCCACCGTCATCTCAGCCAACGTACCACGACTCTGCTTAAACAATGTCTCTCTTAATCACATCCACCAGCTTCGGTGAGCGCTGAACAAGTGCCTCTCAAAAGCTTATCTCCTCCCTTATATCCTCCCAGTCTTTTACTTTTTCCATTGTTCGAAAACTTCGTCGCAAATGCCAGTTGACAGATTCTTCCATTATCACAAGATTTATATTACGCAGCTGCAGTTCCGTAGTCAACAAATGGCTAACTACTCTGTCATGTCAAAGCCAACAATCGTGGCAGGACCCGCAATTACTTTGGTGGGACTATTCATCTTCTCCACCCCCACACGAACGTACACGGTTTCGAATTCTCAAGACCACACAACCAGCACTTCCAAGACGAAGAAAAACTCAGACCTAAATAAACACGTTACATAATGCCCCTCCAACAATCCAGACAATCAATCACAAACAATGCCTCACTTAACAGGCATTACAGTATCTTACCCTAATTTTTTTGACACCGGGTAAGTCGTCACAATTGACGTCATATGGCGTCGGCGTCGTCAACCCCATCATCATCCCGCCCCCTCAAAAAAATGAAAACTGATGATGTCACTCAACTGAATTATTGGTTGCTTTTCTCAGGAAAAACACGGGATGACGTCATAATCGTACCACTGCCGAATACATAAAAAAAATCGATATAATTTCGGATATTATCCGGAAAACACGCGAAAAAAATTTTTGGTTGAAGTTCCGTACAGTAAATCTTAGCCAAAAATTGTAGGCACGCAGCAAACATGTCAGCAGCAGTAAATAAATTATCTTCTAGAGAAATAAAAGCTAACACCATTAATTTAGTGGTTGAAGCTGATCTAAACATTGATAACTTTAAGATATTAATTATCAGGATACGAGGAATTGTAAGAAAAAAAGAGAACTAAAAGTAGTGATCTCCAATCCCATTTGCTTTCACCCATACAAAAAGCTAGTGGCATGCCGCCAAAAAACTGTTGCTGGGTGTAAGAACGAGATGGAATTGAATTTATTTTATGACAGAAAGATATATAGCTTTATCATCCCGTGGTATATTCCATTCCGTTTGAAAGCACAAACGCTTCACCAGCTTTCGCCGCAGTAGAGGTAGAAACAAGCACAAATTTGTCACCGTACTTCAATCCTCAGACTAAAATTATACATCCCTAAGCAAAGTCATTCCTGTGATTAATATTTCAAAGGCACAGTAAAATTAAGTGCTGGTAACAACGAGCGAGGTCATATAGAGTAATCACATGCGTTATTAATCTGAGATTGAAAGTAATTTATTGCGAGGATCTTAAGGCGTGTATAACTGGAGTTAGATAGCTAGTCGTGTCAAATTACGATGCGTAGTCGTCCATGGCCTGGGGCTAGAGTTCACTTCAACACGAACTCATGTTACGGCAACTTGGTAGCGTAAAAACTTCAGAAAACATTGACGCAGGGAAGCATATTATGTTTACTTCAGGATATGTTGTAAGACAAAAAAAACTGATCCCTGCAAAAACCGTTGGGAGACGAGCTCACTTAATATCTAAAGGAAGATATTGCAGACATAAACATCAGACTATTTTCTAAAGCTGGGGCAGTCCTTTCGAAAGCATTGAACAGTTTGAGCCTCAAATGATTGGGAAAGATTTTATTCCTGGGCGACTTATGTGAGGTTTTTAATTTTTGTAAACTTTTGTTATGTATATTTTACACTCTAGTGTGTGTGGATACTTAAAATGTAAATAAATGGGTTTCTATATTCAAAACGAATCAATAATTAAAAAATGTACAGGAATAATATCAAATGCCTAAAATAAATATTAATTATTTGCCTACCTTCGATGTACCAATCTTTTTTATAATCCTTTACCAATTTGTTTTTCAATATCCTTCATTTTGTAATTAAGAGACTCCTATCCTCTTATTGAAAGCATGGAGACGTAAACAACAGATAAAGATAATTATAAAATCATTTCAAAATATGTTAAGAAAAATAATTTTTCTCTCGGTCCGATATATATTGAATTCCGTCAGATATCGATACAATAATACTACTGAGTGAAGTATCCATACTTTTCTTCCGATAGCGATTGCCTCGTAACGCTTTTGACACCTGCACAGCTGTGACCCTGAACTCAAAAGTCTTGATGAGGCAGTGTGGCCAACTACACCTACTCTACAATATCTCCGTGAAATTATTTTGAATGTCAGTTTGCGACATTATTAGCACTGAGTTGTCCCTTAATGAATACTGGTCATATAAATTACCAGTGGTGGCTGGTGCGTGTTTGCTCTTGTGCTACAGCATAAATGAATTTAGGAAGAATAAATTTTTCTTAAGTTTAAGGACCGTTATAATTATTCTGTTTAAACGGTGCAAATTTCTGCTTCGATATCGCAGACTTTAAACTGCCCGCCTTGCGGCACACTCGCTCCTGCTAATGTAGCCAGCTGCCCATGTCTGTGTTACAAGCGGCTGTAACACACGATTCCTGCCTGGAATGAGAAATGCACAGGATTACGTTTCACCACCACCCTCCTCCACTACCCGTAAACATCAACAAACTGCCTAATTTTTGTACTATGGATAGGAGAGAACAAGTTTGGTTTAGGTGAGTTACGAGATAGTTGGAAGGAAACAGACGCAGCACAGAAATAATTGTATTATCTTTAAAAAATGGAATTTATGAATAATATAAATTAGAACTTAACGTTTAAATACGTAAGAAGTATTATTAAAGGGGAGAGTGTACTTGGCATGTTATTCACTGTCATGTGTGACTCATAAATAACTCAATGAATCAGGCTTCATTCCAGGGATTGCCGCAAAGTTTGATTTGCGAACTTGTCAAGACGGAAACGAAACTCACGAACTTTTTTCTGTCTCCTTTCTCCAAGGGGAAGGTCACCGCTTTCAGTTATCTAAGTTCTGAATGCGTACAGCGCCATTTTTAAATATGTACCTATTCTACGTTTCTTCCGTGTACATGTGTTAGAAATGTTACCGCTTTGGGTGTTATACGGGTAATTAAATGTAGAGCTGGACCCGTAATTTCAGTTTAATGCGGATTTTGCGGGTGAAATATCCGTTGAGAGAAGGAAGTCTTCTCTTTCTCCATCAGCATCTAATTACTGATATTGTAATAAGATCTCCGCATAATAAACTTCTGAGCTCCTCTCCTTTAAGTTTCTTTGGGAAGTTTGGCACAGCGAGAATGTATCCTTTTGTGTGGTAACGACTAAAAAAAGACTTTAAACCAAAAAAAAAATCCTCCGATCATTAAATATTAGCCAACGTAAAATGCTGACGTGTGAAAAATATATTTTTGCTCCAATTGGACAACCTTGATTATAAGTTCTTCAAATGAATAGTCAAGAACAGGATGATTAAGAGAAAGGCCTTGAGTGGCAAAGTGCAAGATTGTAAGATGCCAAACGGAGTAAAACAAAAATAATGTTACAGAAGCTGTCAGTGACCAAAGAGGCGGGTAATTTAATATGAGAGTCCGGTGGTGAGAAATCTGTTAAAATTTAATTACGTATGTTCCTTAAGGAATTTTATCAGTCGCAATGTAGAATTATTTTTTTTTACAAAATTTGTTAAAGTTTAGAACTTGCCGTAATCATCTGTATTTAATTCTGATATACTTTGTTTCAGAACTATTGTATTAAGTAAAACTGTTTCATAATTTCTGTTAATCCATACATTTTTGCTTTTATAACTACATCGACTCTAAGAATTTTATTTTGATTCGTATTCTCTGATATTTTATGTTTTCAATGGCCTTTTTTATTTCTATTTATAGTCGCATCTAAGGTCATTATCGACTTTCTGTTGAACTCTGTAGTATTTTACTTTGTCGGGGGACTAATTTGTGGAAGGGGGGGGGGGGGTTCTCAGTATGTAAACACTCAGCGCAACATCCATGTCCTCGCCGGGATTCGAACCCGTGACCTGTGTGATGAGAGGCCACGCTGACCTCTAACACCACAGGTCTTTCTTATTTATATAAACGGTTATTCATTACTTCTGATATACGTCATGCCAGAAAAAAATCATCCACCTTCATCGCCATTTGAGTCGCGTTCGTATGATTGAAACCTTCGGAATGATATTGACGTACGTAAAAGTATATTATCAGCGGAAATGACACTTTCATAACGGTCGTATTGAATTCGCGTATGAATCCGTCATCTGTCGAAGAATCTAGTAATAAGACGATAGTAGCGGAGGCATCTGTTATAGGTACAGAATTCCTCTCCGCGAGTTCGCAGAATTCAATAAATGCGATCCAATGTTGCTAGCTCCGCTTTTCTTTATTGACACGTAATCTTGTTTATAGGTAAATTTTCATTCCGCGGCTCTTGCGTTATTTTCCTAGCAGGTTCTTGGCTGTAATTTGATCAGGCTCATCACCTTCTGAAGTAGTTTTGGCAGACAGCGTCTGCAACGAACCGATAAAAACGGAAAACTTGTGGAATCTTTATACCTACCGAAAAGTACTTAAAAAAAATAATGGCACTCTGCCCTCTAACCACACAAACGAAAATAAAGTAACAAAATTATTTAATACAATAACAACAATCCGCCCTATCTGAACGATTTACTCAATATCAAACACTCAGAACTGTCTTTCATATTTGAATACTTAAACTCAATTTTGTATTACTATTTTTCTGAACTTTACATTAATTAACCTTACATTTAAGTGTATGAGTTGCGAGAAATGGTAAATCGTGTCGATGCGCACTGGCCCTCTGTAATTGTAGTTGGGGGTATGCCGGAGCTCAGTTTAACACGATCCTTTGTTACGACAACTTGGTAGTGTAAAAACTGAAAACATTGGAGCATGAAATATATTGTATTCAATTCACGATATGCTGTACATCAAGAAACTCGTCCGTTACTATATCATAAGTACAGAGTCCTTGGTGCTGTCTGTTTTTTAAATACTTGTGAAAAATTCCAACGCAAAATCACTCGGTTATTTAGAGAATTATTACAAAAGCAAAAATCCGGCCATGAATAAAAAAAACGGGAGCTCGACGCTAACTAAACTAATTCATTTAATTTAGCGCTATTATTTGTGCGGAATTCATATTGGAAGGGCGATCTTTCTCAAGCAACCCTCTTTTGAAAAGAGCTACACAGCTTTATCGGACATTGAATTATTTTAAATTTAATATGTTGATAGTTTTAAAATGCCTTTAGTCCCTTTCGCAATTCTTAAATAATTACAGATTACATTACTACAATAATTAAAACGTGTTAAATCTATTTTTTTAAAGTTTCAAAACCTCTACAACCTCTTGGAATTGTTCGATTGAGGTCATATCGACTATTCTACACTTCTGCACTCAATGAAACACATTTGAATTAAATTAATTTTTTTTCGATCGCTTTAGGCTACTTTTTAGGTCAGTTTCCGAACTTATTCCAGTTTTATTCTTTACGTACCTTCGTTCTTCCAAACAGCTCGCTAATCTTGAAGGAATTTTGTTCAGACAAGGCTGCTCATCTTAGAATGGTCGAACACATCTCATTTTTCTTGATACAGTACATGAATTTCCGGCATGTGCAAATACGAAGCCAAGTTTCACACAGAATATTAATAGGCGCGGCGTGTCGTATTCCGTTTGTGTTGAGGGAAGGGCGGTGTCATCTCGATCGCGATGATTGATCTAACGGCGAAACGTCTCATATTTGTTTTTTCGAAAGGAGTTTATGTACACTGTAATAAAATAGGCAGAAGATTATATTAGTGACCTAAAAGACTCGTTCTAATTTCAGCACTTCCCCGCGATGATGTAAGCAATTGTTCAGCTTCCGTATATATATATATATATATGTTTTTGATTTATTGATTCCTCGTAAAGGGATCACGCCCAATAGGAACACATCAAAATCAAAATACGTACATTGTTCTATATATTTTTACAAGCTCTCTTCCTCTATTTTAAAAAATTAATTACTATATAACGTATCTATGGACGCTTTGCGGTCCTTTAACAGTATTGCAGCTTCCTATTATTCTATTTACGAAAAGAAATTTTTCGCTTTATCTGACCGTTGATTTCTTCTGCATATTTTCTTCACAGTAGATACTTCTTCCACTGTAAATTGGTCCAAATAACCTCGAGGCTTTCAAAATCGTGCAGTATCTACTTTTCTGGCCGGGATTTTAATGCATCCCATTTTACGACTTCCCTTTACAATAAATGTTGCTGTTACCTCTTGGTCTTTTTGCAGTGAATTTACTTGAAGGGTTATCAACGTACAGCAAAGCCGCGCGGAGGAGACTTTGAAGCCAATTCATGTGAATGTCAGTGTTGAAGTGGCTTCCACGATTTATAAACAACGGAGTCTAGCTTCCCGTTTATATTTAGCCCTAGAAGTCTGCAATTTTCCTCTTGAGAGATAATAGTCCTCCCAGACTGTATGACACGAGTTATTTCTCCGCTTGAAAGTAATTACCGAATTTAGTCTCTTTTAATTGTTTTTCGTCCACTTTTACAAGCTCAGTATTATGTGATGTAGCGCCATGATATAATTTTCTCTCTGGACTTTACAAGTGGAGAGGGTGAAAGAGGTTTTCCTATTTGAGCAGCAGGATTACCAATGAATGAATGGCGCAGGAAAAGAGAGAATTTTTCAAGAAGAGAAACCCAACGTTGAAATCGGTTTGAAGTAAACGTTTCACTATTTATGAGTTTGAATTGTATGGATGTGAAAGTGTAAAATTGGAAGAGCTGAAAGTAGGTGTCACAGATGAATGTTGAGGAATTGACTAATGACTAAGTCTTACAACCCAAAGGAAGGTGAAGAAGACTTTTGGAGCACGTTGGCAAGACGAGCTAAGTTGTCAGGGCACTAGATACGGTTTGGTTTGGTCAACTTAGTGATGAAAGTTACAGTGGAGAGCAAGAATAGCCGGTGAAACCACCGATCAGGTAGTCAGAGGAAGAATGGGAGCCTCATCAAACCAGTTAATAGACTGGTGAACCAGCAAATATATGTATAGGCAAAGTCCAGTACAACAGTATCCTGGTGGACTCCCTGTCACTTGGAAGATTTCTTAAGAATTCGCGTATGTAAGGCCCTTGTATCTAATCCAAATCGTGTCAAGCCTTTTCATCAACCTGCCATACAGTACGAGATAAAACGCATTACAGAAATCTAATACGACCTCATCAAGAAAATCAGTGACATACTGACAGGAAAAAATCGACAGCTCTGTATTAACCCAGTCTGCTTGGCCTACTTACAGATTCACTATTCCTCTTTTTTTAAACTTGCATTGAACATTCATGCTCAAGCACTGCTCTCCGGGGCAGAACGTTTACCCTGATAAACGCGAATACCTGCTAGCTATTTGTCTCAAAATTACATTTATTATTGGAAAAACTGTTACGTTATTTTTTCGTTGGATTAATTCTTATCATACCCGATAGCTATCGTTCGTGGCTTTTAATCTAATCAATCCTCAATAATATCCAATGAACCGTTGCCAGTAAACATCACAGACATCAGACGAAATGTTTTATGTTTATTCTTCGCTTTCGAAGGACAAATGTAAAATTTAAGTATTTATTACGTTAAAAAAAGAATTTTATTAATTAAATGTAATAATTTGCATTCAGAATAACTCGCGTTAAATTATCATTCATTACATAACTTTTATGTATTTTCTATCTGATCATGATTTTTCCATTGCGATCTAAAATTACAACCTTTTTTTAAAAAAATGCATAAATCGTAAGTTAATCCATTTTTTTTTTTAGCTGAGTACTGATTGTAATACCGTATATTTTACATCCGCCGTCTGTCCTGTCTGAAATATCAGGCCGTAATCCCGTATTACGTTAGAAAATTACTGGAATATGGTAGCACATAAATCTCACAATTCTATTATAAAATTTGTTCTGATATTCTGGCGAGGTTTGGAAGTCAGTGCTAATTCAGATCTGGATTTACATTCGTAGGTTGATTCCCATTGTAGAATGAGATGTGTGTCTTATTTATTAAAATTCACAGGAACTCTCATGGATACGAATTATGAACGAATAAACATTCCACTTACACCTTTCTTTGTAGTGGCGGTGTTACGCACAGATCTACCAATAAGAGAGTCACAACTTCAAACTGTTACTTTCGTAACATTGCATGAACAGTGTGTAACAAATTCTCATGCATTCAACGAGTGAAAAACATTAATACAATTACAGAAACAATGCGATGTGGTTACAACTGTCGAATATTGACGAGAACAATTATTTCATCCCACAGGACGGTGTCACAAGTCACAAAGCGCGCGAGACTATGACATTACTCTCTGAAAAATTTTCCTGGAGGTGTTATTGAATGTGAATTGATCACCCAGATGTTTGGATTTCTCCCTAGGGGCCAGGTGTATTCACAGTTTCACTAGAGCTTTGAGAAGATCATCACACGCTCCGTCGCCAATTTACCACGCGGAATGTGTGAAAGAGTGGTCTCAAAGAATCCGTTCAACAAAAAGAAACAGATGAGGGAATTTGATTAATACAACTCTCCATACATAAATGAGAAAGATTTCCTTTCATATGTAAATAAAGGAGTATTGAATATGCAGTACCTTTTTTTTTGTGTGCCGCGTTATAAAAGTTCCGCCACTATCATCGCTAGACTACGTACCAAACCGCAAGTTAATTTCATTGACTGATATGTGTCGGGACATTGCAAGTGTTACAGTACAGCGTATTGTTCACAAGGTGTTACAATCACACTTATGTTTATGGGGAAATTTGCTGAGGCGAAGGCACGGGTAATTAGGCCACAAAAGATGGCACGAGAGCCGTATTGACCGCCTCGGCTCTGGCTATCCTATTAACATCTCCCTCCTGGCCTCAATCCACAGCCCAAACACTCAAAAAATCCAACATCGTGTACCCTCACGTGTTCCTTACATCTAAGGTCGAGAGGCTCAGGACGGGGAGCGAAAGGGATAACGTTTAAAGAACGGGGAAAGATAATTATAAGGATTTTCTAATCATTTGTATAATAAAATAATTAAAATCTGATTTAATGCAAAAGAGGCTATGCACATATTCTATGTAAGTAAGACAAGTAATATAACATAAATTATTACATTCTTTGACAGGTCGTTCGGGGTGCATATATCCTTTGCGTGGTGCCCCGGGCACGTAATTAATTCCTTTCTGCATAAGTGAAGGCAAATGGGACGGTATAAAACTACATTTAGTTCTTTTTTTACATTTCTCGTATATTGATAATTATATCTTAAGGTTATCAATGTCGAGATCAGCTTCCGCCATCAAATGGCGTAAGAAAAACAGAGTGTAATTATTTCGACGGATTTTCAAAAAAAAATTCCTGCAAATTAAATGCGCTAAAACTTTGTCACCTTAAGATTAAAGAAAAGTTTCATAAACGTTATTCCACAAATAAATAATATTCCATCATGACAGTCATCGCTACTTGCTTAGCTAGATAGCAGGAACGAAGCAAATTAAGGCTAAAAATGCGCTTAGGTACATTGACACTGGTGGTGGGAGATAATTATTCTCAGACAAGAACAGTCATCTCATTCAGCACGCGAATAATGAATCAGCAGTGGAAAAACTGAGAATAATTGAGTGAGGCAATAAAAAATTATTCCTCGTAGAACGAGGCGATTAGTGCCTTTTTTTTTTACTTTACCGGAGTAGGTTAGAGTAAAATCCACACTACTGCAAATCGGGTGCAGTTTACACAGGCGGAATAAAAACAACGAGCTTATTATTATTTTATTTTACGTAAATATCGTGAGGTTCAGGCTTCTAGACAAAGTCAATACAACTTAAGTGACGGATAGGTAAACAACCCCAGCAGCTTCCCTTTGGGAGTATTAGGGAAGGCGCCCGAAAATTGTGTCTGGCAGGGCTAATCTTTCGTCACAAGATTTTAGCACGCTCCACAAGACGCATCGCCAAATTGGCACCGTCGTGAACGTGTGTGTCCCAGGCCATTGAAATTTTCTATGTGAGCTCCAAAGGGGGCGTGGCTAACTTAAATATTGAGATTTGTGGGGGCACTATTCACAGTCCAGTTGGCTAAGATCACCAGATTCCAAGACCTTGCGGGCAGAATTTAGGCAAACCGAGGTGTGAAGGGAACTTGCAAGAGCAAGCAGAATTTAGTTAGTTTTCAGATTTAGTTTATAGAGAAGTTATTATTATTATTATTCAGAAGTTAGTTTTTAGTTTTGGTTTGCCATTGGATGAGGAAGACAGTTGGGTTTATTGTTTTATAAGTGTTTGGAGAAGTGAGGGAAAAAATTTAGTTTTTATAAGAGTAGTTCGTATTTTTCAGAAATTAGTGCGAAGTCGGGAAGTGGGATTAGTTTTAGAAAGTTTCTAGTTTCGAGACGTTTTAATAAGTCAGAGATCTTTCCACTGTATGTGGCCGGGATTCCTGGGGACGAGAACCTGTAAAGTCAGCTAGGAAAAGCGGAACATCATACGAGAGTTTGCAGCGTTCCTTTGGGACTACCTGAGAAGGCTACTTACCTGCCAGATCCGTATTGAGCGGTAAAGTACTGAGATCATAATCCTGTCAAAGTCGGTTTAGGAAAGCCAGACCACTGTATTTTGATCCCTCTAACCCCTCTGAGAGATTTTCTTTTTATTGTCCTTTTTATATACGTAAATAGCCGGCAATTGGTAAATAAGACCGGGAGGGTGACGTTATTAAAATTTTAAATGATTAAATATTTATTTAATTTCACCCTGCCATACTATTAATTATTTTCAGATAAAAATAATTAAGTAAATAAATTTAAATATCTTAGATAAAACATTACACTGTAGTTTTTCTGAGAAACATGTTCAAAGAAGAAATACTCCGCTTCTTATTCTTTTGAAAATAAATACATAATACTTTAAATAATTGAATTGATTCCGTTACTCAAATGGATTAAATAAAATATGGAAAAATCCGTAAAATATTGTAGTTGAACCGTAATGTAATCAGGACACCTCTACGGTATTTTGCTATCGTCACTCGTACGAGTATAGTTGGGTCAGAGCTTATCTACGACCTTGTTCGCTTTCGTAAGCCCACTCTTATGTAAGAGAGACGGATTCGCGCACTGAGATAAAGTCGTTTATTTAAACATATTTAAGTAGGAGTATCTCGGCTCTTGGCGTCTCTGCACATCCTCGTGGCTCGCAGTACGTTTTCAATACTCACTGCGCTTCCTTACATTACATTCTGTGATCTGTGCCTACACAAAGTACGAACTTACACGAGTTTAGAAACGGACCGGAAATGAAACCAGTGCTGCTTCCAGGATGTAGAATTCCTTAAGTGATATACGTACAAGTGTATGTGTGCATCTACATCCTCGAAGCAACATTCTTTCAGTCAGATTTTCGTTAGAAATTAGAACAAGTAACAGCGAATAAAACACGTAACTGTTATGCACCGAGGTGGTAGAATTCATTATGTAATCATGCAACCAAATAAAATCGCTCACTTCGAGAGTGATTCGCTTTCCATGATAAATCGGTCATAATTTGCATGACATAAATTAGAATAGAAATGAAGCTTATTTCGTAAGATTATTTGATTACTTATAACAAATTTCAGAAAAACACGAAAGAAATACCTCGCTATTAAATTCGGTTTTATATATATATATATGTATATATATATATATATATTAAAATAAGAAATAATGAATTGTCGTCTCTACGAAGAGGAAGAAACGTTGCTCAGTCTTCGCTAAATTCCTCAAACGTGTAGTGATTTACAAAATTTAATTTCTTGTTGAATATTGCTCAAATATATATATATATATATATATATATATATACATATATATATATATATATATATATATATACATATAAGAACAATGTTATTATTTTTACCTGTGCTAAGTATCGCCTAGTTAAATATTAAACGTTCTTTTTCAAGTGTATATCGGTCCAGTTGAATTCTGAACGTCTCAGTTGCTCAATAATCTCCATTTTATATACAAAAAAAATAACTCTAGGGTTACTAACAGACTGGTAGACAATTATACCGATTCCTTGCAGGTATATCAAACAAAATTTAATATTTTTCTCATGAACGTGTAAGTTGAAATTCTTATTCACAGCTGTTGCCCTTCCTCGTTATCAGGTGGAAATAGTTTCGTTGACATGTTTTTAGTATATAAATAAAATAAAGGTTCCACACAAATGATGTCCACTTATACCAGGCCACACCCCACCCCAAGGAACTGAGGTAACGCTGGCCCGAAGCTGCTGGCATAATTTTATCTCGCGACACTCCTTTACTTGGCCGCCAAGATACTCAAAAGCTCCAGCATAAACAATTGAAATACATTTTATTTTAGCTGATACATATAATGTCAATAAATATACGACATTGAGTCAGAAAATTATATTGTTTATTAACAATAATTAATTTTTCGACGTTTCGTCTTCTTTTAGGATCTCTTCAGGTTTAATAATTTTCAGGCGTTTAGTGGCTTGGTTCTGCTGCCTTGCCCGGTGCAACCAAAATTATTAAAACTGTCCAACCTGAAGAGGACGCTACGACGTAAAATTAGTTTTTGTTAATAAACAGTATAACTTTCTGACTCGAGGCAGTATGTTTATTCATATCTTTTATTATAATTTTCAGATATTTTCTCATCATATATATTACAGTTCAACTGTAAACGTGCAAGTATGTGTACAGAAAATGTAATCAAAGTTAGAAATTCGGTGAGAAATATTATCTTAGATGATTTACGATAAAAATTATTTTATCATACCTTTTATAAACATATTGGTACTTTTATCTTTGTTGTTTATTCATTGCCAAGATATGGAATATTTAAAATTATAAAACGTCTGTGTTAAAAGTATACTAAAGAAATAAAGTGCTAAAAAAATACAACACAACGTTTCTGCAATCCTTATTGCTTTCGTCATGTGATTCAAGAAATGAAAGAGAGCCGAAAAATATATTAAAAACGTGTCAACGAAACTATTTCCAGATGATAACGAGGAAGGACAACGGGCAATGACAGTTGTGAATAAGAATTTAAACTTTTTTATTTAGGATAACAGGCTACATGACGGTAATCTACATGGTGGCAACTCCCCCTTAATAGCATAGGAAGGGATTTGAAAAGGCGGATGTGGAAGGGTAGAGGAAGGTAGCCAAGGGTTAACTAGGGCCCCCGGGCTATAGTTTAAGGACCCTACCCGGCATTCGCCTAAAAGTAATGCAGGACAAGCCCTAGAAACCCTGCATCAAGTAGGTCGGGCATTGGGTACTTGTCCCACGTCCTTCCGATAGCGGGAGAGGGGTTTGATGTGGGGACGCAGCATTCCCTTCGCCGTGCCTCGACCAGTTTAGGAGGCAGCTGGCCGACTGTTCCTATGGGAACAGTCAACAACTCTTACCGTATGCCCAAGATCTGTGAGCCCGGAACATACACCTCTCAAAACAGGCCGAGGTGCCTCGGCTTGTGGGAACCTTAGTTCAAAAACGGAGAGAGGAAAAGGCATCCCCAGAGGTAGCCCCTTCCGTCTCTCCTACAAGGTTTTGCCTACGAGAGAACATCCCTTGCAGGCTCTTCTTTCTGTGTCCACAGAATTCCAACTTGAACGTTCATGAGATAAATATTAAATTTTGTTTGATATACCTGTAAGGAATCGGTATAATTGTCTACCAGTCAGTTAGTAACCCGGGAGTTATTTTTTTTGTATATAAAATTGAGATTATTGAGCAACTGAGACGTTCAGAATTCAACCGGACCGATATACACTTGAAGAAGAACGTTTAATATTTAACTAGAAGATACTTAGCACAGGTAAACATAATAATATTGTTCTTACATAAATCACTACATGTTTGAGGAATTTAGCAAAGACTGAGCAACGTTTCTTCCTCTTCGTAGACTACAATTCATTATTTCTTATTTTAATGTATACTAGCTAGGTGCCCGGCGTTGCTCGTGTACTTATTTATATAAACTCGAAAAAGTATTTAATTGAATACTTAAATATATTCCTCGAGTATTTCAGGATATAATCGTCACTCAGTCTTCATACATTACGAAATATTACATTGATGAAATTGAACTAATACAGCGCGAAAATTAACTTACATTTTCCCCAATGATGGTAAAGTAATTCGTATTCTTCTTTATTATCATTCGATGGAATATTGCTGTATAAAATTATACTTTTTATTAAAAAAAAATATTTCTACTTTATTTCATTCCTAATAAAGGAGATATTTCCTTTGTTCGTTGCGTAGTAACGTCTTTCTCTCGCGTGACGTCATTGTCTCTTGGCGCGCAGTAATTTAATATTTAATGATCACGGTTTTTAATTATAATTCTTTCCACATGTATGCTAGGCGTTTCTCAGTCTCACAGTACCGTTTCTCGTGTTTTGAAGAATTTGTGTACCAATTTTTGTTGCAATCTATCCACGCTTTTAAATTTGTATAGAAATTAACGTAAATACATACATACATACAAATATACATCCTTTTTTATTATATAGATAGATATAACCTAATTTGATAGCGAGGTATTCCTTTCGTGTTTTTTTAAATTTGATATAAGCACTCAAATAACCTTACGAAATAGGCTTCATTTGTATTCTAATTTACGTCCTGCAAATTGTGACAAACCAGGCACTCCTCGTGTTATTTTTCGCATATCTGACTGGTAAAACGAGCCGTTTTTAATGTTGCAATCGCAAACTACTCATTATTTGTCTGTGGGGTTCATGATCTCGTCGTTCCGTGGTAGAATGTTGTTTATTGCAGGTGCCACTGTCAACCACGAGAACATATTGCAAATAAGATATTTTTTTATTCTGCAGCATTCCCCCATAAGAATCTGATCTGGAAACTGTCTTCTGAGACGAAAAGTATTCATTCTGACAGAAAGTGTCTGAACCTGGATACGGTTTTTATTTTATTTCATTACAGGAAACTTTTCAGTACATATCCTCTGGAGCATTTTGTTTCACCCCCTGAAGTTAAGTATTTTATTGATTACTAGCTAGGTGCCCGGCGTTGCTCGTGTACTTATTTATATAAACTCGAAAAAGTATTTAATTGAATACTTAAATATATTCCTTGAGTATTTCAGGATATAATTGTCAATTGCCACTCAGTCTTCATACATTACGAAATATTACATTGATGAAATTGTTAGCTAGACTCACAACTAATACAGCGCGAAAATTAACTTACATTTTCCCCAAGGATGGTAAAGTAATTCGTATTCTTCTTTATTATCATTGGATGGAATATTTCTGTATAAAATTATACTTTTTATTTAAAAAATATATTTCTGCTTTATTTCATTCCTAATAAAGGAGATATTTCCTTTGTTCGTTGCGTAGTAACGTCTTTCTCTCGCGTGACGTCATTGTCTCTTGGCGCGCAGTAATTTAATATTTAATGATCACGGTTTTTAATTATAATTCTTTCCACATGTATGCTAGGCGTTTCTCACCCTCACAGTACCGTTTCTCGTGTTTTGAAGAATTTGTGTACCAATTTTTGTTGCAATCTATCCACGCTTTTAAATTTGTATAGAAATTAACGTAAATACATACATACATACATACATACAAATATACATCCTTTTTTATTATATAGATTAATTCGGTCTCTGGGTCTGTTTGTGTTTTTTACTCGACGATGTCTGATGGGAGGTGGAGAAGAGGCAGCTGTATCGAATGGGGTGAATTATGTCTTTTTTATATTGAAGATGTACGTATTTGGTGGATATATGGAATATTGAAGTCACTATGGATGCGGGAATTGGAGAAGTACCAGGGGTAGTTTGTGATATAAGGATTTTATTTTGAGTTATTTGGATCTTATTGACGTGTGTTTTGGCTGCGGAACCCCAAATGTCACAGCCGAACGTCGATAATGGAGAAATAAGGGATATATATATATATATAAAGTAATTTTTTCATTGAAAGGGATAAAGGAGATTTAGGATTTTGAAGCGGTGATTGATGATTGGTTTGTTGGGACCATGTCATAATCGAGGATTAAACCAAGGTTTTTATGTTTTCCCGGTGAATTATGTTTCCGTAAGACTCCTTACATTCCTAGCAACAACCACGTCACCTTGTCGTGAATGTAAAAATGGAAGCGGATTTGCCAACAAGATGATAATGTGTACGCGCGTTGCGTTCAAGAGTTTCCTCTTGAAGGGTCCGTAATGGGAAATCAATCCTGAAACGTCGCATGAGCTAAGGAACATTGCAAAGTTGGACGTGTTTTCATTTCCCGTTAAGTAACAGCCTCAGGTATGGAGATTTTCTGAAATCTTGGAGGGAAGGTCTCATGAACGAAGAAAAATGTACCCCAGAGGGTCGATAGGTTGACTATAGAGAATACTTTCCGTTGGAATAAATGCCTATTGTTCTTGAAGAGGTTGAAAATTTGCCGAGTGAATAGCGAGAGCTTGAACACAATAGTCCGGCGTGTTTCCGGTCGTATTTTTGCGGAGCTTATCGCAAGTGTAATGAGCTTGACCCCGACATTTCTTCTTCACCAGGCGTATCTGCTCGGTCAACAACTTGCCCTGAGCATTCATAATGAACGAGTCAAGTCATGGGTTCCAATTTCCTTTACAATGTACGCAAATTTTTTTTTCTCAATGATGATCCAACTTCGGCCAGATACGAAATGAATCGTGGTGAGCGTCGAAACAGCGCTCTTTCGCCGTTTCCGGAAGGTAAACTTTTTAAATGAAGCGTAATTAAGGGAGATGGACGACAGAAGAGACGCCACAGTTTACCGCTCTGGCCAACGTGTGGATTTAATCATACATAACTTAATAATCTCCCTCGCAGAGTTGTCAAGACGATCACCTACTTGGTGCTGGTATGTCAAGGGTTTTCCCTCTCAATGCCGAGCTGATCCTCAAATTACAGCCACTTCACGTCTGAATCCCTCATTTATATCCCTTCGTCTGTTATTAAAGACTCACACTCTGGTGGACTGTTTCTCGACACACAAAGATAATGACGTCATACTCTTCATATATAGTGATGGGTAAATGAGCAATTTCTTGATTAAAATTCCCATTTCGTCTCTTCATATTTCATATCAATCTCTACCTTGAAAGGAAATTAAATAACGTTAGACACCAATCTCGGTCGTTATCGCATAATTCCAGTCACACCTTCGAGCGAGACAAAGCAGCGTTGCCGAACAATCGTAGAGTGTTCTACCGTTTTCAGTGAAGTGTATACGAAGTTTACGTGTACATGACATCAACGCTCATGTTCTTTGGAACTGAATAACCGACTTTTCGAGAGCCACATAGTCACATTTGAACTATAACATCTACTCCGGTTCCGTTGCAGCGTGCAGTGAAGATGTAATAAACCGGTTTGCGGTCGTAAAAGATTTATAACGATGTTGCTTATAGTACGATGACGTTAACCTGATTTCCAACTCTTTAGGCGACGATTACTGAGCCAGACCTATAAATACTCACGAGATTTACATTTTTTCACACTAATAAATAACGTGAACCGTCCGAAACAAAATAAAAACTTTAGAGTACTTACTTAAGAATGTACTCTCATTTAAATACAAAACGTATCGTATGTAAATTTATTTTGCTTCCAGCGTGTATGGAAGACACTTTATTGTGTAACTGTTTGTACGTTCGTGTTTTCTTTTCTGTTCTCGGAATCTATAATATATATGTATATAATATCTAATGCGTAGAGTATCGTTTCCCCAACACATTTAACTACGAAATAAATGCCAAAGAATCCATACAAAAGTTATTGTACATGTATTAAGGGTAATTTTATGTAGATAATTAATTATAAAATATCACCAAACTTTACATATCGTATGTATATGAATTGTTGGTAACGTCTATGTACATAATTTAATGCGGTAGGACTTTAAGTTTTTGAAACAATAATAAACTAATCCGTTATAAAGACGTCAAAGAATTAAAACGTTAATTTCACTGATTTATACAGAAAAGGAAAATGGACGAAGTCTCAATGCTATTTTTTCCCCTCATGATACTTGATAAATGTTATTGTTGAAAATGATCCGGATTATGCCACAAACTGTCTATAACATGGCGTGGAGTAAATAACCCACAATATCCTGTTTCACTTCGGGTCTTCCCGTTCTCAACCATATTGTTGTAGGACGTATAGACCCAGTAGGGTTTAAAGCTACCTATTTTCATGAAAGAATATATGAGTTGAAAATTGAATATTTTAATACAGTTCTGGCACAATAAGTGCAGAAGGCTCCTAAAAAATTTAAACGAATTTAGTTAAGATTAATTCAGTTAAGCTGAATTTAAAAATTCAGTAAGTAGATATTTTTAATCAATGCAAAACATATAAAATTTTAGTTTCTGGCCCAGTTAAAAAAACTTTGATTTAAATTAAAAGCATCTTCAGATTGTGAAATGACTGAAAAGTTATGTAGAAAAAAAAATTTTTTTTAGAGCAACAGGCTACTTGAGGGTAATCCACATGGTGGCAACTCCCCTTTAATAGCATAGGAAGGGATTTGAAAGGGGGGATGCGGAAAGGTAGAGGAAGGAAGCCAAGGGTTAACTAGGGCCCCCGGCCTATGGTTTAAGGATCCTACCCGGCAATTCGCCTAAAAGTGATACAGGACAAACCCTAGCAAACCTGCATCAGGTAGGTCGGGAATTTGGTACTTGTCCCACGCCCTTCCGATGGCGGGAGAAGGGTTATCTGTGGGGTCGCAGCTTTCCCCTCGCCGTGCCTTGACCAGTTTAGGAGGCAGCTGGCCGACTGTTCCAATGGGAACTCTTACCGTATGCGCAAGGTCTGCGACCCAGAAACATACACTTCTCAAAAAAGGCCGAGGTGCCCCGACATGTGGGAACCTTAGTTCAAAAAACCAGAGAGATGTTATAGAAAAAAAATCAATGGATCTTGAAATGATAAAATTTTTCTTCATAGCCTGACTGAGAGAACGTTTATAATTTCAATACCCACAAATTTTACTACATAACTTGGAACGCGTAAGGATCAAACAACGATACGTTCATTAAAATTAATATAGATATAGCAGCCTGAACGATTTATATACTTAGTAAATAAAAGTTTCCTGTAATTCTTGCTCTAACCACAAATTGTCAATTTACCGGTATATACATACAGAAACAATTACACTTATTCTCTGAGATTGCGGACTCAAACTACTGTGGTTATAAATATTTCTGTGTGTGGAACTGTGGCCGAGTACGATGGGGCGTATTGTGTCACTGCTTTTCCGCTTCTGTTGTGATCTGGCAGGTAATCAGGTTCCTCGTGAATCCCTAACGCCACACGCTCTCCTCGAGATGTTTCCACGTTCCAGGAAGAGGGTGGCACAGTCTTACTTCTCAAGCACGGGATCGTTCAATTCATATTTCTCTTACTACTGTCAACTCGAATAAATTCTTTGCTCTTTCTATCCTACCATATCACATCAGTCACTACTCACTTCTTTTATGTTACTGAACTTCTACTTTACTATCTCCCGACACCTGCTCTGCTCCTTCCACATTGCTGCCGCAACTTCTTCCACAACTCCGTGATCGAACTCGCCCTGTTCTGCAGATCGTTTCCACACCTCGGTTGGAAAATGTTCCGCCCACAAGAACTTGAAATCTGGATGAAATGAGCCAATGAGAATCTAATCTGTATCCCCACAAATCACAATATTTTCGTTATCCACTCCCCTTACAGTGTTACATAGCTAATTCAAAGTCCCTGGGAACCCACATTCTGCGAATATATCGGGTGCGTGCTAAAATCGTGGGACGAGAGATTTGTTTTGCTAGATGTTTATACCTGCAGGGAGCCTTCTTTACCATAGTTAATCCTCTTAAAGGAAGGCAGCTGATGGCTGTTTGCTTTCGTTCACCGCCTCTTGAGTATCGCACAATGGCCTGGCCAGTAAGGACGCGAGAATATTAATTCTACAAGATTATTTTACGGAAGATAAACTAAGAAAAAAAATTAAAATAATCCCAAAATACTTAACTCCTCTTGTGTACTTTACAATATTCGAACACAATGATTTTCCTATTCTTTTCGTTAGCTTGTAGAACTTTATACAAGTAGCATTATTAGTGTGGATGCATGTATTAGTCAATCCATGATTTCGTTAATTTATTAAAATCCGTGAGATCGTCGGGCATTGGATTTTTCTGTGGTCCTCAGCATAAGCCGAGCACTCTTCTGCTCTGCAGACTCCGCTAATAAATTAGAAAGAAATGCGTGGGCGTGAGCTGGAGCGCGCAGCCTGACCAAACATCGGTCTATTTATAGCGTGTCCGTTATACCTCGTTTCAAAACGCCCAGAAATTGACGGGCCATGTCGATTAAAAATCCTACGCTCCCCAAAATAGGAAACAACAAGTTTACGAGTTTTTTTTAGTTTCCCGTCGGATTTGTCGTGGAGAGAGGGGGTGGAACGTACAATGTTGACGATTGATACGTGCGGATGTGTGTACTGTCAAACTGCAAGCAGCTCATACGCTACTGTATTAACAGCGGACTAAATCAATCTTTCGGAATCGTACGCTGCGACGCTGTCAAAGAAATTTTTGTAAGAGAAAAGCCAGATAAAATTAAAGTTTAATCTGATTCACTTGGGTGCAGCAGACAATGAAGCTCTTGTTCTCGGCCGAACCTCGCGGCTCTACACTGTTCTAATCTCTAATTAACTGATTCACTTTCATTTAATTAAGCCTTGATTTGAATAATATTTGAGACTAGATTCCCACCCCGTGAGCGCTGACCTTTTAGATACGATGCCCTGATTCCTGAATATCTGATTATCATTGTCCATTAAGCTCTGAAGTTCCCAACCGATATCAAAGAACACTTTCGTTTTCATTAAGCCAAATGTAGGTTTATTTGTGTGTCGAGATGGACAATGCAGACAGACAACTGTGATGCAGGATAAATTTGACAAAAGTGTCCACCAAATTGTGGTTTTCATCACGCGTCAATTCATCCTTTGAGCTACAACTAATATTAATTCAAGAAGCAAATCCTTTTTTTGACACTCTGTAAACTAGAGAATGTAAACCAACAAGCCGCGACAACTAGATCGGGTTGCTGACGGTGTGAGTTGTCTCGTGATCCTATTGGAGCTTCCAAAACTTGTCTACGCTGGGAGTCTGGAATTTTGCGTTCCGTCAGCAAACCACAATCTACAAACATCGTACGGGCGTGGGTCAAGTACCCAGAACCCGAAATTTCTTTCTCCTTGGCTCTGCATCCCATTTAAGGTCCTGACCAACCTGCACGACGACCAGACTGTCATCGTACATGACTCATTCCGGATTGTTTGGAGTGGCACGTAGTCAGCGTAGCGATTCTCTTTCAGCCTTAACCCCAGTTTTCCTAAGGATGACGAGCACAAACATCCATGCCAATTCCGGGACTCGACATTGGGACGTCTGCGATGCTGATCGCTATACCACATGTCAGAGAGACTACTTGATGCTGGTTTCTCCAGCGTTTCCCTGCCTCACATTTAGGTCTTTACCCTACAGCCAGGTTAATCCTTGCCTATATTCATCTACCTTGCTTCTCAAAACACATGTTCCAAAGTTCCAGATGTATTCTCCGCCCCCATCACTGTTGATCGCATGACTGAGCATTTTATGGATACTTCCATATGCAGTACCTTGATTACCGCTTCAACAACACTCACTCGTCAGTTATTCATTATCATGACAGTCATCAGTAGTGGACGTGGCTCGATATATCATCCTTTGTACTGGTTCGAGCACTTCAACTCGCTGAAAGCCCTGTATTGATCTCAGCTGGTATACCTGAGGACCACAAGAAATGGATTCTGAAACGCAACTTTTTTTTGCGGCACATCTATAAGATTGCGAACTCTGAAAGCCGTACAGACGGTTACAACAAAAGCGCATATATAATAATAACCCCGTGTTACATGGTATATTAATTGAGAGTGTATTATATAACAGAATCTGTAACACGCTCAACCTTAGTCGAATCTTCCAAAAACTCAAATAACTTGTACTGTAGCACGTATCATCAACCTCCACCGAACAAGGTTTCGTTTTTTATTTCCATCGATCCCGGTCAAGCAGCTACTGTTTCATTATTCCCGTTAACACGACCGTTTCTATAGAACTAAAGGCCGTGTTCAAAGAGAAGCAACAATGAAGCTGTTATGTCACATATAAGCCTATCTTCAGCTCTAAACGGTTCTCTGCGTCGATTTCCGAATAAATATTTGATACAGTAAAGGTCTCACTTCCATCTAATTCATTGCCTGTTTTCCCTCCATTTTGCAACTCGCAATGAATCAGTGGGGAAAAAATTAATCTGATGTAAATAAGGCTCCGGGCCTATAAATTCTCGTCCTTTATAGTCCCCCCTTTTTCGCGGAATCCTAATATTCTGCACTTTGTATTGATGCTCTGCGAAATCTTTTTTCAATCACAGTTTTCTTAGATAAGCGACTCATGAAAGAGAATCAGTAAGCGGCTTACGAAATTTCTTTTCAGCTCCCATTAAATATGCAGTCTGTCTTAGCGTTGAAATAAGAACCAGAAACACGAGATTTAGATTGTAAACTGTAATATTAATTAAGGCCTCATCTTCTTTTTATTGTTTACCGATTAAGTCAAATTGCGACGAAACGTAGTAATATATTTAATCCGTAAACAGAAAAACGGCCAAACTGTTAGGAAAAATATATTATTCAACTAAAACAAAAAATAATTCCGTTTCGTCCATACTTTTGTGACTTCAGTAGGTAATAGACCTAAATGAGCAAAATTTATAAAATTAATAAAAATATAAAATTGGCAATAACATAGTTAAATTATTCAAATGTACTGATTTTAATTAATTTATTACAGTATTGAATGTAGCATATATGTTAAAACTAGATGTCAGAATATAAATTTACTGTCATGGACTGCGTTGGATGACGGTTAAAGCCGAAAAGTGTTTCAAGAAGGGAGCATTGGAAAACTGAGTAGCGTTTTTATTGCAGACTGTTAAAGTTACCAGTGTAAATTGGGGATATACTAGGATTGCACATTATTTTTAATTAAATTTATTTCTCATTCAACATCTTTGCAATTTATGGAGATCATAAATGCACCATTCCCGCTCGTGTTCAAATTTATTTCAACCCCTTTCCCGTGATTGGCGTTGTCATAGCACGTCTTGAGGATGGCTGCTCCACTTGCCGTTCATCAGAAGCAACGTGCTGTTATAGAGTTCCTGTGGCAAACATCCACAAAGAGGTTGAATAATTGCTGTCGGTCGCAGTACAGTTAGTCGGTGGGCGAACAGATCACACTGTGAAAGAGGGCACCCCAATATTCGGGATACTCCTCGCAGCGGCAGACGCCACCAACTCCTAACAATGAGAGTTAAAGACATGACGGAGAGGGGTAGGGATGATGTTGAAAACTGTAGTTTATTTTTAGAACGAATATGTAGCATTTCAGACATAAGTCTTGTGAGTAACATCACAACTTTATTGAAACATGATGAAAAGTACACAAACGTATTGAAACGTCGTTAAAGTGTGTCGTTTAAAATATGAATAAAAAACGAAAATAAAAATATTATCTACAGTAAAACACTTCAACCGTCATCGGTCGCACAGCCCAGGTCACGAAATTTATATTTGGTGATCCAATTTGACGTACACTTATAATTCAAAAGTGTAGCTTTACATAATTTATATTTTAACGAAATTAATTCAAAATTTTTTGTCAAGTTTCCTGTTTATTTATCAAATTATAACTGTCAGTTTAACTTAAATATTAAGCAGCGATATACTGTTGCAATTAATTTAGTTTATAATAATCATTTTCTGACAGCTTCACCATTATATTTATTTATTGAAAATGTAATAAGCTCGTCAAAACTGTCGCTAACTTTATAACTTTGAGCAGTTATTTTTGCGCTGTGTGAGACGAGAGCGTGTTACTCTGCACACGAATGAGCCAGCACAACAAAGCACCGATTTATTTTTACATCTGAATGAGGCATTCAAGCATTCTGCTCCCTTCTCTCTCTCTCTATCACTGGCTCATGGAACGAATTTCGTTCAGTCCCCTTCATTTTCTTAGCCTACGAGATCGGACTAAAAAAAAACTCGATTGAATGACTCAGTTGCTGTCGGTAAGAAATTAAAAGGAATCGTGCTTTTGCGCTGCTCCGGAAAAGTGATCGGCACCTTAACAAATTAAAGTTATCGTATTTGCACAAATGACAAGAGACCCATTTTTCAGTCTGACGGAAAGTGATCAAATGTTTTGATCAGTGGAAGGGACATATGCAGAAGTGTGTTGACTCTGTGGGGGTTACAGCAACGATCCCCTCCCCTTTTTTTTATTAAAAACCAATGCTTAAAAACGGCTCTTTTCGACATTTGTTGAAATTGTCGAACCCGCGTCGCCAGAGATGATTTATCTACGCAAAGAATCTCTGCTAAGGGAGTAGTTTTAGATCTTAGGAAAGTAGAACGGTTAGAAAATACTGGTTGGTTTGTGACTCGGGGTGTGTTTTCTGTAAAAGAAATCGTGCCTCAGAGCCTCCATTGTGTGGATAAAGAGCTGGAACCGTTTACGAGCGGCGCAATTACTAGGTCGACATAAATAATGTGAGGACGACGCTTTGTGGAGAGTCTGCACACGTGAGTGCTTTGACCTGGCGTGCATCTTCGAGGAGAACCCCCTGCTGTCACGTCCATTAGCGACTCTCGTTTAGTTTTTTAAACCATGTCTCAGAATGATGCGATCCGCTTGCGGACCAACTTTTAATACTATTATATTCCTAGAAAAGAGAGTAATGTTTACTTTCTCTAAATTTACCTTCAGGAGGCTATCAACTTAGCTCAATAACTATTCTATCTGGTTTATCTGTCTCTTTTCCTCGTTAATTCTCTCTGTGTTGTTTATTTTGCTTCTCTTTTTTTCTTACTCCATTTTCTCGTATTTTCTTCCTCTTTACGCATACAAAAAATACTTATAACAATAATTAAGCGCTTTTGGCCGTATTTAGACAGTCTCCATCACGTTTAGATTTTCCAATTTCGTATCGAACCTCGTCTAAAAAAATTAATTTGTGAGAAGTCGGAAACAATTTCTAATTACAATGATATTATGATGTACAAAAAAAATTAAAAATTGTAATTTTATGATCCCCAATTTTTGTCAGTCTCAACCAATAGATGTTTATTTCTCCAAAACGTTTATTCAGTAGGTCATCTTCAAACTCTACTAAAATTTTATAAAATACAATTTTTAATTCTTCTTCTTCTTCGGCTTTTCCGCGTTTTATAGGTTTGCCGTCTTCAATTTCCATTTCTGACTGTCGTTCCAATCTCCCTCTTCCAAATTCCTATCCTCCATTATGGTTTTCACATGGGTTTCCTACTTTAATCTGGGTCTGCCCCGTTTATTTTTTCCAGGAGGTGACCATTGGTATATTTCTTTTGGGCCATTTTCCATTTTCCATTCTTTGAACGTGACCATTCAAGAGTTTGATTTTCAATCCTTTTAACGACAGACGTGGTTACGTTCATTTCTTTCTAAAGGAGCTCATTTCTAATTTTATCCTGTCTTGTTTTTTTGAAGACTTCTCCTCAGATAATCGAATTCTACTGTTCTAATTTTGTAATTCTGTCAGGGGCCAAGTTTCACTTCCATAACATAGAATATTCTGTATTATCTTATAGATTTTGATTTTTGTTTCCTTTGTTAAATTTTTATTCCAGGAACATGTGAAAGAGATATACAAAACTAAAATTGCAATGGCAAAGAATGCTACCAAGATTCTACACAATTTTTAATAGAGGACCTAAAATATGGGTTTATAATTTATATATATCATCACAATTACTCTTTCTAGTATGTATGTATAACATTTAAAAAAATATATTATAATATACTACACACCTTCGTTATTACAGATATTTTGTTCATCAATCATGCATGACTTTATTCTCAATTTAACGGATTTCCTGTATAAGACGAACATTGACTGAATAGGCCCTGATATTTTTGGAACCTTGTCAAATATGTTTCCACTAAAATTGCTACGTCCAGTTTTAGTAATGCCGGAATTCTTAAACTTTATATATAAAATCAAACATCACAGCAATTAGTGTGCCTTGAAACTCAAAAATTGCTACGATCCCTTATCATTACGCTAAATCTTCTACTGTCCCATTGTCGTTGAGTTTTGTCAACTGACGAGTGCAGTTGTGTCGCTCTAGGCTCTTCTTACCGCCTGAAGAAAGGATTCAAGGATCCCGGGAACGTCGTGTGGTATTTATATTATCACTTATTTTGTCTGTATTTGGCTGTCTTCCTCATTATCAAATTTCAATCAGACGTAAAAACATTTTTACGTTGGTCCTGGTCCTAACCTCGATGTATCACGGTCCAGCTTCAGTAATCAACCAGAGTTCATCTCCTGATACATCGTTAGAATTGAATAACTTGTGTGGTGAGAAGTTTATTTTCCTCGCACTGTGAATATTGACGGAGGCTGTGCTTTGTGAGATCGCCGATGATCGATTGAGTCGGCATGCCGAGAGAACCGGTAGTACGGTATTTCTATTTTTATTTGAGGACCGTCGTAAGTCGAGGCGCTTGATCGATACACGAAAAGTCCGAGACCGCGCGGTCTACGGCGGTGCTCACGGGGGAAGACCCGGACCTGCGTGTGCTATATTTGGAGGAGGTTGTGAATTTTGAAGAGCGGGCGCATGTGCCGCTGCGTGGGCGTCACTAAGTCACGGTCGATACGCCGGTGACGTCATCGAAGGCGAAAAGAGGACCGGGGGATTGAAAAAGGGGGGGGGGAGCTATCGCAAATGTACGAAAAAGACCGCGTTCAAACCAGTTTCTACTCGGGGAGATGTGCTGCTGAAATATCATCCCGCGACTGATTTGAAACCTGGCAGTTTTAGGCATGTGTCACGTAATTTACGTAATTAAAATACAGCCGCTCTGATTTTGATGAAGCAGTAAAGGTTCCGTCGCTAAATACAGGGATAGGATTAATTAACCCTAGTAACCGTAGAACTACTAAACTCCCTAGGTCAATTACTGAATTCACTCTATAACCTTCAGCTAATCCCGCTAGTGGAACAACTCCTCTGGTACACAAATATACTTCATTACATTGTGACGGTTTACACGTGCCAATTTTCCAAGTTTCTATTAAGTGTTTTTCTCGCCAACAGCATTTACCTTATTCCGCCTTTTAAATAAGAACTTTGTGCGCATTTGTAGGGTTTCAAGGGTTCCTTGCTGAAAAATTCATCCGCATTTCAAACTTAAATCGAAACAATTTAATAATGATATATGTAAATATATTTCCCACTATTGAGAAAACAAATAAATAAACAACAGCGAATTATTAATTAAAACACGCGTGCCCGACAAAACTCCTCACATTTATTTGCCCCCGTTAAACTGTTTCGTATTCTGAAATAAAAATTAAAGCATTCAAATGTTTCGATTTAATAAATAAATAAACATCAGCCCATTTTAAGTCCGAAAAATTGAATTAATTGAATTAACAACGATTCAGCTCTCAATTTGCGACCTCATCAGGTTCAAGTTTAAAACTACAGAAAGAACAAAACAATTACCATGATTAGAATATTATTTTTATTTTGGCAGATAACAAACAATATAAAATTTGTTAGAATTACAAAAGTTTAACGGACCATTTTATGCTGACTGCCGTGGCCGAAATGTACAATTTAAAACGAGAAAAATAATATAAATAGTAGTATTCAAAATTAGTCTGTTTTGTGCAAACATATTTATTTAAATAATCACAAATTAGATTGGGGTAATGTATGAATTTTAGTCGAGGAAACGAGATTAATGAGTGAAATATATATATATATATATATATATATATATATATATATATATATATATTAGAATTTGAAATTATAACAATATATAAATTAAACATTAAAAAAGAAAACTGTCATAAATTTTATTCAAATTGTTTGTATCATATATATAATATATATATATATATATATATATATATATATATATATATATATATATGATCCTATAAAACAGCTATTAATATAAGAAATAGTTTTCTATTTTTTATATTAAATCATATATATATATATATATATATGATCCTATAAAACAGCTATTAATATAAGAAATAATTTTCTATTTTTTATATTAAATGATAGAAAACAATTTGAATAAAATTTATGACAGGTTTATTTTTTAATGTTTAATTTATATATTGTTATAATTTCAAATTCTAAAATGTTTCCATTGTTAACCGCACCCAACAATCTATTAATTTTTACTGGTCGTTTCGGCCTAAGCAGTGAGCATCAAATTATTGTAAGTCTAACAAAATTTAAATTTTTCGTTATCGTTTCCCAAAAATGTCATTTTAATCATTGTAATTGTTTTGTAGTTTTAAACCTGATGAGGTTACAAATTAAGCGATGAAACGTTGTTAATTTAATTGATAAATTATTTTTTCTGACTTAAAATTGGCTGATGTTTATTTATTTATTAAATCGAAACATTTGAATGCTTTAACTTTTATTTCAGAATACGAAAAATTTTAACGGGGGGCAAATAAATATGAGGAGTTTTGTAGGGCACGCGTGTTTTAATTAACGGGAGTAATATTCAGAATTGAGATAAAATATGGAGTACTGGAAGACGATCAATGTTACTGTGGAGCGAGTGACGCAAATGTTATTAATAACCAGACAATTGAGAAAAATCTGGGCTCTGTTACGGTCTTAAGACAACGTAAATTTGAATAAAATGGTTCAATTCACATCAGATGATTCTGCATCAATCTAAAATCTACAACCTTTACCAGGACAATCCTTTCCGGGAGGGATTCGGGTTTTAATGAACTGAACTAAACACATTAATACCAGAAATTAACGACCCGTGTTACAGACAATAACAGAAATTAATTTTGAACAATACACAATTTAAAAGTGAGTCGACGTTTCAATCAACTGTTGTGATCTTTGTCAATACCAGAGCCAGACTGAAATAATATTGCCAAAGCTAAAACATTAAAAAAAATATAAACACAAGATATAAACTAAAAAAGATTATTTAATAACCCATAAATTGTATTTAAATGATACGTGTCTTGTTTTAGATTTAAATAAAATTTTTTGGACTTAATATGGAGAATTTCTGAGATTAAACATTTTTTGAAAATCAACTTTCTTATCTAGAATAACAGTACTGCCAGAATTGAAGCAATGATTGAGATCGAAACAACGTTTATAGTGTAAAAATTTTACATTAGCTTTATGTTCCTTATTTCTAGTCAACAAAGATCGTTTAGTCGGACCCATATAACAATATGAGTAATTATTGCAACTAAATTTTATTAACAACATTATGGGAATCAAATATATTAAGACCATCTTTATATTTCTTAACAAAATATGTAAAAAAAATTAACAGATTTGAAAATTAGTTTTTTAAAAAACATTTTAAATTTTGTATATAAGCAATAATAGTATGGTAAAACAGTAACATTGTTAGCTGTAGTTTTTTGACAAACAACAGTATTTTTATTGTTATAAATGTAATTAGTTCTAAGACGAATCAATTTGACAATGAAATAAATAGGATAATAATTAGGAGTTAAGATTTTTAATACATAATTATCATAATGATGTAATATATAAGACATCCAAAAACCTTTTTATGATTACTTGGATGATTATTTAAAAAATTCGATACTCTACTAGTCAGTAGATTTATGAAACCAATTAAATGTTAAAAAAATGATTGTGACGGAATATCGACACTTCTAAAAAATTCAGGCGACAATCTCTTTCCAATTCATAAGTGAATTTAAATTTTGAAGAGTAATTATTAAATACAACCGTTAATTCATCCAATTTTTTAGAAGGGATAATGCAAAATATGTCGTCAACGTGCCCATAATAACCTTTAGGTCTAAATTATTTCAGTCTGGCTCTGGGATTGACAAAGATAACAACAGTTGATCGAAACGTCCACTCACTTTTAAATTATGTATTGTTCAAAATTAATTTCTGTTATACGGTCGTTAATTACTTCTGTTTCTCTGCCTTTACAGACGTTAATTGTGTTCTTTTATGAACTAAACACAGTGCAGAATTTATAATAATATTAATAATAATAATAAAACCAACGACTTCAACAGTAAATAATACGTTAAAAATATGATTGTATAAACATTTATCAATAAGAAAAAATAATGTTTCCACGTCAATTTTGTAACAATTTAACAGGTACCAAATTCAGGTTTTTAATTTAGCCTTAATTGAACTTTTTACTGCATACATCAAAAAATAATAAATTTTAGTTTCACAGCTTAGCGTTAATATATCATATAAGAAAGCTTTCTTCACAGGGGATTGTGGCCTCAATAACTGTGGTCGTTATTTAATCAAGAGTTTACAAAATGTTTACGGTACGAAAGTGAATCATTCAGGCGAGATTTCATGGAACTGTCTCTTCCCTGTACTCCTGTATAGTTTCATGCTAGTCTCCACCCATATTTTTAAAATCAAAATTTACTGTAAATTTAACCATTCACTAATGATGACTTTCTTCCTCGACGTAATCACTTCCTAACATTTGCTAACTTGTACGCATAACTGCTCCCCACTTCCCACTGTCCAACGTTAACTTAACTCCCCTATTATTAACTGTTGTGACTCAATGAAAGTCATTTTAAAACTTAATCCGCACATTTCCGTGGGGAACGAATAAAGTTTCATTTTTTTAGACCCCTTTTTTTTCAGATAAATATATTTCGGGGCATATATTGTAACTTCTAGTGTACGTGCCATCTTCTTCAGAAAAATTCCACAGGCTGTCCAAAGTTTTACGAACAAAAAAGCAGCATTTTAGAACCTGAAATATAGTCGTCTAAAATCCCTCACTAAAATTTATGATTGCAAAAAAGAAGTTTAAGGATGTTTGTCCATTTAGAATAAACGATATTGGGAAATCTGAAAAGGAAAATTTTCAAGTTTAATGTTTTTGAGTGTAAGAAAGTTACAGAAAAGGAAAGAAATCTCTGAGGCATTATGAGAAGAAAGAAAGATTAAAAAAGTATTCCAAATGTATTGTAATATATAATCTTACCAGTAGAGTATTAAATGTCAGAAATGACAATAATAATTTAATTCTCAACTTTGTAAATCGGTATTACGTATTTAACTATGTTTTGGACAATTTACATTTATCATATAAAATTTACTGTTTAGGCACATTATCTGAAAAAGTCTCAAAATTGTGGACGTTACGTCATTTGGTTTAATTAATTAATAAATGTTTCTGACGTATTTTAACTGTTTATTTATAATATAAAAAACTTTTATTTATAATTATTGATAAAATGAATTGGCATTACTATTTTCATTTTATATGTCAACGAGCTATTTAAAACGTGATGATTCTTTTCTAGAAATTATATATCAGTAGTAGACACTGTCACGGAGGGAAGAGTGGACAGAAAATCAGTGATATGGAGAGTTTATTTCAGGATAGAACAAGGAGGACGACGCTAAACCAATCACGTGTCCGATGACTCCAAAGCTAGTTAATTAAGATTTGGTCGTCTCGGATGAGCAGAGAGTATTGCTGAAAGGATAAGACGTTAATCCGGAAATATCGTGTTACGTGCGGTTCCGTTTCATGTTTGCAGTATTGATTTATTGATTGTTTGTTAGGGCACGTCGGCAGTCAGGTAAAGGAATCATCCATGTCTCCGTGTCGTGACTCCTTACGGACGTTTGCCCCGAAACGTTGATGGGGCAAAAGCCATAACCGCACACCGATAAAGTCTGTCGATGAAGTGAAGCCAGGAAACTTCCCCGCACACTCGCCAAACACAACTAATTTCAAGAGCCGAATTCTGTAGTACAGTGTCACTACCTGATCGAAACGTCGGATCTATGGTAGTTTCGTATACAGTTTTACTTCTGCCATTTTCCAATCATCAGACTCTACGACAGGCAACGTAGAGCACATCCTATCTATTGTTATATCCTGTTTCTCACTGGAAGCCAATCTTTTGCAAAATTTGGAGTTTGATTGTTGAATTATTTATTTACGTAATTAGATAATTAGTAAATGTTGAAGCAAGGAATGAAACGATATGCTCGCTATGTTCAGACCAGAGAGTTCGTGGTCCACTGATTTATTTCACGCTTAAAGAGAAATGGGAAGGGGATGGATCGTATTACTTCTTCAGTTGGCCTCACCATAAATACAGCTATTTAAAATCTTGAAAGTTTATTTTATCGAGCAGCAGACTTTTTCTCGTTTGGCCTACTTTAATAATACAGAGTTTTAGTTATTATTCAAACGACTCAAACGTAAAAGCTTCCACAAGACTTACACAAATAACTGTCAACCTGTAAATACCTGAACCCAATGTAATAAGCCAGAGGTGTGAAAATATATTCACATAACCCACTCTCCAAATACTCTTAGCCATATGATTCCTTATTATATCATAGCAGTGAATTGCATTTTACTTGCAGACCCTGCTAAATAAAGTTTTAAAAAAAAAGTTATTTTGAACTCCGGATTTTTGTTCCGCGTAAAATCAAGAACGATATGAAACGACGTCAATACGAAAAAAAATTAAGTCGACCTCTGCGGGTAATTATATCGATGTGTCTCAGTCCGTTTTTTAATCGGATTCCATAAGAGAAAGTCTACGTTTGTAAGCTTTATTTTCTAATTCATTATTTGTTTAAATGTTTTAAAACTGAAGTAAACTTCTTACCGTTTCCATATAAAAACCTGCTACTATTTAAATTTAGCTGCTTTAACGACATTGATTATTTAAAATCTCGCTGTTGTATCACTTAATGGATTGTTGAGAGTGGGGCGTTCATGTTTAATGCATCCTTTACCCTTTTTTTGTTGTCAATACGCAGCAGTGTTAAAGAGAAAGAATCCTACAGCACTTCTCTTAACGCTTAGTTTACGTGCAACGACTCCAAAATGTTCACTTATCAGCTTACAAGAATTTGCCGACTTTGTTTGCACATAACAGACGGTACCAACACAAACGTGAATATATACACTAGACTTCAAATTGTTATATTACATAATGTGATATTTCTGATTTTTAAATCTGTCTTCGAATTGAAAGGTAAGAAGCCGCGTAAAACAGATAAATTTTAAATTTGGCTGAAAATACTATTTGTTTCTTGGTTCTTTAATTATTAGACGATGTACGTTTTGTGAAACATTTTCATTGTTCTTGTCCGTCTTTTAGCGCTTGTATTATTTTCCCTGATTTCCGACGCCGTCTCGATATTCAAAGAATGTAATAGTTTTCTTTTGTTTAGTTTTTTAAACATTGTTAGAATGTTGGTGTCTACGGCCATGTAGATACTAAGTCGTTTGTAATACATTTTTTATATCATATTACTCTAATTCTTTAAGCTTTCGGTGCAAAAGTTACACCTACATACTTGAAATTCGCATTATTACAATATCGGCACCGGAACTGCTGGTGTAGAATACAGCTCAAACAACGTGTTGATTCGGTTAAAACTTGAACGTCCACGTTGAAATCTTGTGTGGAACTCAAACGTTTCAACAGCTAGCTCCGTCACCGTCATCAAGTGACGACGCCAAGACCGTGTCTGCCATTTAACATATTAAGAAATGCCCGCGTACACAATCCGTCGCCGTCTTCCACGTTCGTTCCAGTGATTTCCGAAACTCAACGATATTCCTGAATATATTTTGTAATCTTTCGACGAACCTCTCCGTCACGCCTTTGTTTCCTAACGTAGTCTAAGTGCGATCCTTACTATATTTGTAAGTATATTTTCCTTGTTTTGTGCAGCCACCTGAGAACGAACTGCAGAAGTGCGGGGCCGAGCGGACAATGTCGGAGCACCAGCTGCGCGTTCAGAGGTCTCTGCAAAGGCTTCATGTGCCTGACTGGTACAAGAACTCCTCCGTGGCTACCAGACCCGAGGGGTTCCTCCTCAAGAGAGGTTCAGATTCTGGAACCCACCATTGGCCCGGCTTGGGCTCCAAGACCACTTCCCTCTCCAGCCTGGGATCTTCACAGTCGGCTGCACCACGATCTCCGACGAGTGAGTTTTTTTCAATCACAATTTGTTGTTCACCTCCCACGTATCCGATATAAAACGTAGAACTCAGGAAGGTTTTAGATTTTGGAAGCCTTTTGTGGATTGCTTTGCTTTACCATTAGTTGAAATGTTCTCTTTCATTGTTAATTCTGCAAATATCCACAACTCACTCCCTCATAAGTATTTGAAATTGTTTGTCATAAGTGCATTAAAATGAATGTATTTGTATCTTCCTTACAAGTGAGGATTTAGGTGTGTAATATTCACTTTCATCTGTACTCGAGTATCCATCCATCTCATATTTACCCAATATTTATTAGAAATTATTATTTTGCAGTGGCATAGTTTATTGTTGGACATTTTACTGTGCCAGTCAGCGATTCTTTGTAAATGAAGCTGTAAATTTTAATTTAATTGTTTCAGCCAATTTATTGAGTCCCAGCCCAACTCCAAATGTTTTCATGCGTTGGAGTACTAGTCGATTAAACAGTGGAGGGACATCCACAAGCACTTCCCCCTGTGGGTCTACGAGATCATCGTTCAATTACCGTCAGCCGTATCTTGGCTGGAGGTCACAGGAAAGACTATCTCGACCACGTACTCCAGCAGAAAGATTAGCTGCAGGTTTATTGCCTGCACAGAGATGTGAAGAAAAAGATATTATCCCGGATGATCAGGTATACATGCATTTCTAGAATTACAATTATTGGAAGCATCATTTTAAAATATAGCAAAACCATTTCGTAACAAAACAGTAAATTTTCGTAATTATACATATTTATTTATTACATTTTAACCAGCTTTGGAAATATTTAGTTATTACTAATTCTGTGTAAAGAGTAACAATATTCTTTTTTTTCTATGGATCTTGTATGGTTGTTTCTGTCAGATATCAACACATGCCCATCATGCACAACAATATGTAACATTCATGATTGAAATATAAATAAATAGCTTGTCTGTTTTCATTAATAATTCTCAAACATGTTTCTTGCTCAATAATAAATTTTTAATATTTTATCACATAAAAGCAGCTCATGTCTTATAACAAATATTAATAAAGTGTGGATTTATTTCTATTTACATTTTTTCATTAAACTTGAATCATAGTTGAACTTAAACATTCTACTGACTACCAGAATGTGTGAAATATATGTGGGTATATAATTGTGGTAAATATTCAGAAATGTCATATGAATGTAAAATTTTGATAGCCGTACACTGAATGTTTCTTGAAAGCATGGTTGCATCACTATGGTTCATCTATAATATTGATTTTAAAAAGTAACTTGGTTTATGAAGTCTGGTTGTTGTGAAACTTTTCCTCCTTTGGTACATCTGATAAATTTTTATTTGTGAGTATAATAAATTTTTATGTTGTTTTTTAGGTATAAAATTTGCAAATACAATTTATGACATTATTCAATTGAAACAAGTTTGTTTCCTCATGGAAACCAAATAATTATATTTTCAATATTAACTTTCAGACTCCTACCCCTTATAAAAACCATTACCTTTCAGTGATATGATTAATTTATTACAGATACCACAAGTGCCAAACCTTTCTGAAGTGAGGACCTCTATCAAGGAGGTGACGTCAGCTATTGTACACTATGTATCTGGAGTGAAAGAAAGCACCAGCAGCTGGGATACAGATACCCGCAGTAGTCCAAGGGGCAGTGGTCGTCTTTGCTGGCTTGAGAGCTCCTTCGTTGGCAGCAGGCCTTTAGACTCTCCTGAAACCCCCCTGCCTCTATCCAGTGGAACCACACTCGAAGGCAGCAAGGTGGGAGTTTCAGGAGATCTATATCTGGAACTGGGTAATCCACAGCCCCAGAATTACAATGCACATCAAGTTAATGGTGAGTATTTAATCTGCTGATAAGTATTAGTATGATTTGATTTATTTTAATATATCCAGTATATTAGCTATTCTTAATGGTTGTGCAGAAAAATAATTTCTTTCAGTTTACCATTTGTGTCAATATCTCGGTGATTATTTATTGAACTTTTGATTCAAATGTTTTAAAACATATTTATTCTTTTGATACAAATATCTGATTGAACATGTTTTGTAAAATTCATTTTCAGATAGATTTTATTAATTGTGTACAAATAATTCTAACAATGAGGCACATTCCAATACAAGAATAAATGATTGTATGAGTGATTCTAAATAGTTATTTTGTATGCAGTGCATACCATCATAATGTTTGAACTGCTGTGAATGCATTTGTGCTAACGTAAGTGCTGATATGATTATCAAAGGCAAAAATAACATCCAATTATGTCAATTGTTTTTGCAACGCAATAAACACCTGAATAGAAAATAATATCTGAAAAATTGTCCCATTTATGGTACTTCTGAATTTAAAATATTAAACTTTTGAAATTTGTATACATCCATACACCATTTATTAAAATTTACTTAAAAGTATTGAATTTATTATGAGCCAGTCTATTAATTGTAGAAGCCATTTGTCTAGATATTCGCATAAGATCCTTCATTAATACCTACTCTTCTTTCTTCGAAAATTATTCACATCTTTTGAAACTTCTGTTTACTTATGAAGCAGCATTTATTTGAAGCATGTGATGGCAATTAATTTTAAAAAAGTATGTAAGATGGTAACTGATCTGTTGACACCAATTTAGCTTAAAAATTATCTTTCAGATTATAGTAAAATTGTATTTTCATTTTTCCGTCAGAACATGCACAATTCTTTTATATCAATGGATTTTTCAGATTTGGAATTCTCATTATGTATGACAATCATATTTCTCTTATTCCAAAAAAAATAATTAATAATGGCTTTTGGATCTATGTAAACCTGTTTCATTAGTTAGGGTCAACTTTTAATTGAAAAATTAGTCATTTATCACTAAATTGATACATTTATATTTTTACCATAAGAATCATTTAACCACAAATGCCCAAATTCAATACGTTGGATAACTGACATAGAACAAAATAATATTTTACTCTATGATTTTACCATAATGTTTGATGGTTCACTATATGGAAAGAGGTAGTAGATGTATGAATGTACCACCAATCAAATATTAAAATTTCTCAATTATTGATGTTTGAGGAAATATTTCAATAATAATAACTAATATAAGTATTTAAACAATTTTATCATTAAGGTTATTAATTATATTTACATTATAATTATTTACTACATTTTGAAAATAAAATTAAGTCTTTGTAATTAAACAAACAGGGGCAATTTATGCCAAAGCTTCTAATATTAGACTTTTATTGAAATCAGTTGCCTGAAATTTTCTTAATTAGTAGGTTCATTATTTCATACCAGCCAAGTCACAATGAAGCATATGTAACAAAAACTCTGTACACATTTAATAATTTAGGAATCATATCAAACGATAACTCATTTGTAAGATGTTTTATTTATGATGTGAACTGTTCGTGATGTTTTAATTTCCTTTCATTGCATATCAAGTGGCTCATTTTATATTATTTACATCCACATCCACAATCTTTATGACACAATGCACATTCATTTGATTTCAAAGTTTGAGAATTTCGTAGTAAACATATATAATCATAAAACATAACAAATAAAAATAATTATTCTATTAATACACTATGAGAAAATACACAGAATTTCAAAAACGGTTGCTTTACACTATGTTGTATGGCAAATTGTATATTTAATTACTCCATCCCAGTTTTATATATTTTCCTTTACTACAAAAACTTGTTTTTTACAAGTGTTCCTGCAGATAAAAGCTAATGAAAGCTCTTTAAATGTTAATCAGAAGAAAAAATACAAAGATGTTTAAGAAAAAAAACTATAATTTATGAAATTTCTCAATTTATATTTCTTGAAATTAAAGTAAAACAATGTAAATATCTAATTTAGTGATATTGTTCAAATAAGGAGAAAAATTTATACTTTGATTTTATATTATTTATTTACAGCAATATTTTAGGATTGGTGAAAACTCCTTTGGTCTTGCACAAACTTAGTTGTCAATTATTAAATCTATGAGAGATATATTAAAGATGTATGCTTGCCAAAGGTTTGTTTTATTATTGACAACTACTGTGCTTAAAATTTACAGAAAGATTTTATTTTTGTCTTATTTCAGACGAACAAGAACCTTGAAGTTTTGCTGGCCCAACACATAATTTTTAAGTTCTACAATCCTCCTTTATATATACAGAAGAGGTGCTTTAAGTTTATACACTATAACATACATTCAGCATAACTTTACAAAAGGGTACCAAATAACTGAATTGATAAGAATTGAATATATTTATCTTGAGTAATTGTGTTCAGTCCAATTGGTATCAAGAACATACACCTAAAAACAACTTTCATATTACACACAATATGTCCTTACCCAAGAGCATAATTTACAAGCTACTTCAAATTAATTTTTGTTATAATTTAATGTAGTGGATGATTTTTCTTCGGGATCTGAATATAAGTTTTAGAAAAGTGTACTTAATATAATTAATTGCCAAAATAAGTGAAAATTTTTGCATATTTAATTGACTTAATTTACAAATTTAGTTTGTTATTTCCTCCTTAAATATATGTATCAAATATTTGTTTTATTTGTGAACGGTTGTCTAATTTAGGAAATTTATTACATTCCTCAAAACAATTTAAAACAATTATATTTACTTCCTTAAAGGTTTCTGCCTTTTTTACAATTGAAAAGGTAATGAACATGAATGTGATTGATTTATGTAGATAATTACTTCAGAATTGTTCAATATTTTCTTGATACAGTGGAATAAGATTACCTGAATATTTTCAATGCAGGAAATGAATTATTTCAAATTCAAATAAAACATTTTACAAATATTTATAAATTAAAATTGTTATATTATTATTATTATTGAGAAATATGCCAATCTAACACATGTGTTCATTCAGATTGTCAATATCCTATTGTGTCTGATTTTTTCTAGATAATTCTACAAATTCATTTAATAAAAATTATTTTCCCATAAGTATATCACTTATTAGCAAATAGCTTACACTTTTTTTAATTAGCAATCCAAGAATTGCATGCCTTTACCATATTGAGGCAGAGCATTGCTTTAGAATAGCATATTTATTCCCAATTTTCATAAGTATAATATAAATGCAGTGTTACCTGCTGATAGCCAAATGCGTAATGCTACATTTTTATTAATTATTTTCTGCCTTGTACTGTAAGTCATTTTTGGTTTTGCATTTTTTGTGTAGATGTAATATTGGATGTATTTGTTATTTTTGTCACAATTCCAGCATGATGTTGTAAATGTATGTTAACCCCATTATTATATTGTTTATTTAACTTATCTTTTGTTTAAAGAGTTATTTTATACACAAATGTATGTAAATAAAATTATTTTTGGTTTTAATTTTCTTTTGTTGCCTTATTTTAATTTATCTATTTTTCCCAAGTTCCTTATCATAAATTTTATAGTTATATATATTATGGCTGATATTCTTGCACACAAAATTTCAGTTGTTTTGAAATTGACAAACAATATTTAGACAAATAATTAAATTTTGGAAATATTTTCTACATCTTGCTCAGTAATTTTTGCCAAGTTGATCCATTTTAAATCTGAATTTATTTGTAAATAATAGTTTTAATATCTATAGTGCATTGAACTGAGAAAGTCTATTGTTTTTTGATTTGCACACATAATTTTCATTGCACAATTACTTTAAATATTAAATGATTTCCTCTAAAATGTTCACACGTTGATATATAAATGTAAAATCAATTTCTAGTTCCTCACAGAGTAGTGGAGTCAAAGACAGTAATAAAACTTGTGATTCATTGATCCAAATTATTCATAAATTGTGGTCTGATTTGGTTAAAAAAATGTGCCTTAAAAGGAGCACCAAATATTTAATAAATGGCATGAAAGTTTCTGTCTTTTAATAATTTTATTGCTCCTGTTTTCTGCTAGTTGAAAAATATTAATTGATTATCCAAGTCAGGACATTTCAGAAACACTCAATTCTTTGCTCATTATTTCATAAGTATAATGATCAGAATAATTGTATTGTAAACAAGAATTTAGGATGATAGTTTATAGAATCATATATTTTTAATTTATATAATTTAAATACAACAAGTAGAATATATACAGTGTATAAATATTATCACAATTATTACAGGTTCTGAGCGAACTTTTTAAAATTCTAAGTATTTATTTTTAAATATGAGCCCAGGAATCAAGCCAACAATTTCTTAGGACTTATTGTTATGAAGAATATTCTGTATTATATATTTAAAAATACTTATGTAAAGGTGGCACTAACAGAAGTAACCAAAAAGTTAAATATTTGCGGAGTTAAAACTCAATTGTGTAAATATCTTATTATAGAAGGTGGAAAATAACATGCTTGAATTTAGAGAGAGGAATGGGTAGCAACTTTATTAACATGCAATTAATTCATGGTTTAATAAATAAACATGTAGTAAATCCAAAGGTGGAACCAAAAATTTCATGACTGGTTACAACTTTCATATTGACTATAAGAAATCATCTTTACTTTCTGAGATAGGAATTATTTATCTTTTAAATTTACCAGTAGTTTCAATTACATGGTTGCAATGAAGTATGCCATTAAAATGTCTTGTACTTTTTATATATAAATAATTTGTGACTTGAGGTCTTGGGTTAATTTTATTTTATACATATATGAGGAGATTAATATTTTTGCTGAAGATTTCATTACAGGTAAGTAATGAATATAATTAAAGTAAATTTCAAATCCAACAAGAAACAAAAAATAATGTGTTGTCTTGCAATGATATTGAAGTTTCCCTTTGTGTGAACTGGACTCAGTATTTTTTCTAATGCAATGGAATATACTACAGTTTCTAAATTTTACTCATGAAATAATTCTGTCCCAAAAAAAGGAAAAATATTTTACTGAATATTAAGAAAGGTGAAAATTTGTTATATTTAGAATAATATAAAAGTAATATAATTTAATTTAAACTGACTCAAGAAATAATTTCAATAAAATATTCATTGTGAACAAAAGATTTAAACTTTAATGATAGAAATAGGATTGATGCATAACTGGTAAACAATTCCCCTAAGTTTGGAATTGTGGAGGAAACTACTTATACTTTGCACAAGCTTTGGGCCTCAGAAAAAAATCCAGAAGAGGATTGATTCTAACATAAAAACACATTTATACTTGGAAGTAAAGTGTTTTTATGCCTTTCAATTTTATCTTTGTACCCATGTGAGTATATCACTACATATATGTGTGTTAAATGTAAGCACTGAGATAACAATACTTATAAGGGTCGTAAGTGTTTTCTCGTGTTGTATAATTATACCTTACTTTAGCATCTCAAAATTAAGTGTTGACTTTTGATTTATCTGCAAAGTATACCTTAACTAACATTAATGTTTAAGATCTGTAAATCTGAAAATTTAAAAAGAAAGGCATGTATCATATTTTTGAATGAGGATTTAGAAATAAAAGATTAAATTCAATAATTAACAACTTTTAAGAAGGTTTTGTTCCTGGCATTATGTCATATGTCAATAACATACTATTTTGTTTTATAAAGTATTATTATTAAGTATACAAAAACAGGCTTGATAATTGAGAGAGAATCATTTAAGTTTTCCTTGTATATAATTTATTTTGTATATCGTCATTTCATGAATAATAATTATATTTGATATTGGCTCATAAAGCTGGTCTTTATTTTTTACTAAAAAATTAGAATAGGAGAAATGATTTTTAAAATAAATAAAATGGTAAGTTTAATAAATGCATAAATCACAGGGATCATTTGAATGGTGTAAATATAATGAAATCTATTCAATTTAAATGTGTTGTTGAATGTTAAAATGTATTCATTTAATGGATTTGCTAGGTAAATATTTTGCTAGCTATACCAATAAAGTTTAATAAAAAAGAGTCGCAGGTTCCAGGTTTGTATAAATACTCAATTCGTGATCAGATCAATATATAATTGAGATTATATAGGTTCATTCTCCACTGTGTCCAAATTACTAAATTCTAATTTTAAATTGAAATGTTTTATTAAAAGGAAAAGATATAATATAACAGAAAATGGTTTTTCCTTTTTAAAAAATCCTATCCATATTTTATGTCTATGTCCACTGAGTATTTGATAAGTTTTATCTGAAGCTCTTTATATGTTGACTAAAAGCAGTTATTGTTAGAATTTACCCATAAGTAATCAAATGTTAGAAGACCAATAAATGATCAGATTCTAGTTACATTTCACAAACATTTACAGTTATTTCATGTAATGAACATATCAATTGTTACTGAAACATGCTAAAGATTGTAGACTTCTCAGTTTAGGTTTTCTATGAACCGGATCTTGGTTTTCAAACTGCAATGTTTTGATGACTTGCACTGTCATCTGGCAAAGTGTCAATTCTGGTGTGCAAAATTCCCCAATGCCTTATAAATACAATATCACACACCAGAATTGACACTTTGCCAGTACATGACAGAATATGTCATAAAAAATTGCAGTATAACATGTTAAAAGCCCAAGATCTGATTCTACATGTCATTTCAGTTTATGGAGTTAATCAATACATTTATTATTTAATTTACTATTCATACATAATTTCAATATATAATAATAACATTGTTACACGTTTACTTCATTTGATACTATCTGCTTGTGTGCCATAGGACTAATATTTGATAGTTTCTCAAAATATGTGTGTTGTTACACTTCATTCATTGCTTTACATGTTGATTGGTACAAGCATGAAATATCTTCCACTTAATTAAATAGGTATCACTCTAGCTGAAATGATCTTCCATATAGTCAATGACTGTTTTCAATTTTAAAGTGGCTGAAAAGAAATGCTACTGACAAATAAAAAAACGGCACTTAAAGGAGGGTTTATATTTAAAAATACATAACATTGAATATGTGTGTATATATATATGCTATTAGTAAGGATATGACATCAAAAATAATTGCGATGAAGTGCGGTGCAGCCATAGGGAATCGAAGGTTGTTCTTCAAATTTTTGGAGGCTCTCAGCCTCATTCTGTGCACCGGCCCGCTCCACCTTCGGTTCCCTATGGCTACACCGCACTTCACTTTCAGGTAAGCCACAACCTATCTCTCTTTCCTTTCCATACCAATATTACAATTATATATATATATATATATATATATATATATATATATATATATATATTTGTGTGTGTGTGATTTATTTTAATTATTATTATTAATTTTCAGTTTATCAACAAAAAATGTGAAAGACTATTGGGAAGAGAGTATGGGTAAGTTGGTCATGTTTATGAAGTTGGTTAGAATGTTAAAACTAACATATTTATAGCATGACCAACTAACTACTGTATTGCTTAAGAAAATGTATTTTATTTTATACAATGTTGTCTTCCAAGTGCTAGTTTCTCCCAAACTACATTAAATTTTGATGCTTTTAATTGCTTTACAGACAAGTACAAAACACTCCGATTATTTCCCCCAATTTCATGATAAAACTTTGCTAAGCAACTATACTTTCCAGGTCAAACAGTGCCTTAAGAAAAAATATTAAAAAAAATTCCAACATTGTATGAAGGAATCTTTCTAAATAGGCAAAATGGCAGCTAACAACATGAGCAATTGTTGAAACTTTATGATTGTTAATATCAAGAATAATTCAAATTACAGTGGCTATAAATATAAACTTTATATATATTCAATTAATATGCTAACACTTCAATATTTATACTAAACATATTTGTCACAGATTAAATTTAGTTTAACTTTGCCTCATATTTTTCATATGCTACAATTAATATATAATTTATTAAATATTTAACAACAAAAGTGAACAATTACTTCGAATAACTAAATTTAGAAGCACTATATATATTCATTGTTAACATCATAATTCTTCATAATTTATTTTTGTCATTATATGTATGATTACCCTGGAATTAAAACATAATGATAAATTTGGCATGTTTTTGAAGTAAGCACAATACAGCTTGAAAAATATAATAAATTCCTTATTGTCAGGCAATTATATCCAACTAAAACACTTTTTTCTCTATCAGGGATATTTGGTTGTGTTTCAATATATATATTTCAAAATTAAGATTTATTTAAATTCTGTTAGTAGCTGTTGTGACATAAGAATGATTTTATGAAAAGCTAATATTATATAACATAAACTAAAGTTATGACCGTAGGTCCTCCACGTAGCCGCCCAAGCCCAGGCTCTACCACTTTGGAAGACGTTCTCGACTCTTTGCTGGGGCTTCCTCCAGCTTCACGATCCCCCAGCCCTGGACCGGGGGACTTGCGCTCCGAGCTCCCAGGTAGGAGGACCGTGTAAGTTTCACATGCAATCACATACCTCTCCTGACTAATGAGCCAAACACTTTATTGCCTTACTTTGAATTTATATTTTCAAAATATTAATATATAATGACAATAATATAAATACATATATACCATTGTCTGGAAGGTAAAACTTCATAACAACATTGTTACTGAAAACATTGCTTATGAATACATCATCACTGATTTTGTCAGAGTTGATCTCAAATACACATGTATGACTTCTAAATAAGGAAACCATTTGTAAGATGAAAGATTTTGGATGAATCTTAAGGCTTTCAAAGGCGCCAAGTATTGGCCTCCACAGATGATGAAGGATCAAGACATGAGGAATAGGAATAAAGAATCTAATACTACTCCCCTTGTCTGAAAACGGTCAAAGAGTATCTGTGACCCAAAGACAGGTTTAGTACATATGCTGTTTTTTCAAAACGTACATTCAAATATTAGAGAACAAAGTCTTTCCCTGTGTAATTGATACATAAATAGTTCTCGGTATTGAAACTGGGTCAATAGAGAATTCAAACCACGGCTTGGACCGCAATCTTCATCAGTAACATGAAGATGGCAGTGCAGGTCATGGAAACTTATATGAATTCACCATTGACCAGGGTGTAATCTCAATAACTGTTTATGTACATTAAAATCTGTTAGTTATTTTTCCAAATGTGCACATTTATTAAACTTGAAAGAATAGACTCATACCACAAACACACTATGTGTTTCTGAATAGTGAAAGCTTGACTGTTGAAATTGAGATAACTGAACGGTATTTTATAGTAACAATGATTCAGTTAATTTTGTTCCTTTGTCTCAGCAGAACAGATTCCTGGGTATCATTGACAATATCACACAGAAAAATGTACATTTATATAAAAATACACCATAAGTTTGATGTAAAAATTGAGCCAAAATGTACCAAAGTATCTGTCTTATTTAAACTTCTACATAATTTGTTAAACATACGCTAATGACATGCTAACTTTGATATCACCCAAGATTTAAAATTCTACAGGTTGTCTAATACACACCAGGGCATTCATTACAAAGATCTGTTAACTGTTAGAGGAAATCGAAAAATTCTGCACTAATGTCTCTGTAGCTGAACAAAAAGTCCAAGACCGTTGTCATAGAGAAACTGCTGTCTGGCCAAATCTTTCTATATTTGACCACAATTCTTTCCCAATAACAAAGCGACATTAATTTTCTCTTGGTATATATCGTCACAGACGATAAGAAACGCCATCCCTCCAAAATTGAAGATAATTTATTACTTGCAAACAGTCTTGTTTTACGATTCGGTGACTCACACTTATTATAACTTCAGGGTCAGCTAGTGACGGAGATAAGCAGGGCGGACCGGCGCCGCGGCGGCGTAGTGAGGGCAGCGACCCGGGGCCCCGCACGCGGCCTCCGCCGCCACCGCGAGCGCGACGCGTGTCCTTCGACACTGCGGCGGCGTGTGAGGAGCCCGCTGTGCGCTGCCGCTACTCCAAGTGTGGCAAAACGGCCCCCGCCGCGGAGGCACGGCGAACCTTCAAGACGTGCCACAACTGCTCGCACGCGTACTGCTCCCGCGAGTGCCGCCGCGCGCACTGGGAGCGGCATCGACGCACATGTCTGCATTCCCGCGCAGGGGCGTTGTGTCGCCAGGTTCTGGCTGCTGCCCGCGACGACCCCGCCACGCTGCGCCACTTGTCCCTCCTGGCCCGCCGAGGCTACCTGGCGCAGGGCCGCGGCGCTCTCAAGCTCTTTTTCTCCGCTCCCGAGACGGCCGAGCGCTTCGTGACCGGCGGCCTGGCGCGTCTGGGAGAGCCCGCCTTCGTGCGCTGGGCCGACCTTCTACCTGGTGAAATGGGCCCCGACCTCTACGCAGAGCTTCTGCGCCTCTGCAAGGGCTACAACCCCGACACGCGACTGGTTCTGTACGTGGCCGTGTGTGTGGTGGGCGAGGCCCCCGCTTCAGGTGCCGTCAAGTGGGAGCGCCAGCTCGTGTCCCGCTGCGCCAAGTTGCGTCTCTGCCGGTCATTGACGCCGGCGCCCGTTGCGGCCCCCGCCGCTGTCTCCGCACCCGCCGCATCCTCTGCGGCTGCCCCCGCGCGCCCTCGTGACATCACGCGGGATATGGAGGATCCGGAGACGTTGATCCTGACGTCGTTGCCTGGCTGTCGAGGCCGTGTGTCTCCCCGCAGAGCTCGTGAGATCAGTTTCAGCAACATCCAGCGGCAGCTGCGGCAACGAGGCGTCAGCCTGCGACGTCACTTCCCCGACGTGTACCGACGCCTGCTGGCGTACGTGGACGGTTCCGCGGAGCGCTTCACACCCGTCACCGTGTACCCGCACGATGCGCTCACGGGCAAGAGCTTCATGTGCATCATCATGCCGGACGCTGAGCCTGAGAGGTTGCAGCTCGTTCCCCGGGACAGCGCGAGGGTGCGGACAGTCGACGTCGGCATCGAGCCCACCGCGTAGCGTCCATCTGCTCCCTTTGCCTTCCGCGGTATCCTTCGAGTGTTCGGTGGGTGACCGTCTGTACTCAACCGTTCCGTATGACGATCCTCGTTATACATTACTGAGAACCTTATTCAGATTTTCCGTCGTTCAAGTGGTGGAAGCGGAAAATGAAGGTACAGTACAGAAAATTCAAGATGGAAAATATTGGCTAGAATGTTAATGCGAGAAACACCTTATATTAAAACAAGAATACGAATATAAAACCTCAGTTCATCTCCAGGCAGAGGAATTAATATTGTGATTTTGAGTGGATGAGTAACTGGAAATTTCCATTACAACTGTCCTTCAATTCTATTTTAAGTTGGCTGAACATAACTAGGAATCAATAAGGTGATACTTTATTACTTTTCTATTTTGTGTAAAGAAACCTCTCATATTGAAGCTCTGAATCCTACTTTTAATCTTTGAAGACGAACTGATTTAATTTTTCGAAACGTTGAATTGTACCTTCCATTTTGATTACTTCTTCTTCGACAGACAGTTGAATTGCTCATTCCCTACCATGACCAATCTTTAAATTTCTCAGAACATTCCTCTCTAAAATATGAAACCAGAGATATATATTCGGAATTTATGATATCTGAAATGTTTTGAACACTTTTCCTTTACAGCCAGAAAGTATTCTTCAATTCACACCCCCTCCCCATACCACTGTCCCCATATATATAACATTGGACTAACATCCAGTTCCATAGAATCCGATAACTGTTTATGTTTACAGGGTTTTTCTTTAGCTTAATAGCTCTCGTCTTTCTTGGATTGTTGTTTCTCGCCTTAATGTATTCATAGCCTGTTTTGAATCTAAAGCACAACTTCTTCACTGAAACAACGGAAAAGCTGATGTGATGTTTTCGTGTTGGACGCGCCTTCTAGGGAATGCAGAGCCGTGTGCCATTAAGTTTCGCCTGTGATGATAAATTACGTTAAGTGAGGCTACCGGAGGCTACCTTTTATGTCTAGCTTAGATCTGTTGATAAATTTTTGCACTGTCGTGTTTTGAAAGTGATTCCTCAATTTGTGTTGTAGCTAGAGAAAAATGTATAATTCGGGTCCATGCCTGAAATACGCTTCCATATTATATTCTTGAAAACACTACGGACAAATGATTGTTAACTATTATTACTACGTGTTTTTATGGATATAAAACTAAAGATATATTTTATCAGTTCGGAGAGAGTGAAAGAGAGTGACTGAGAGAAAGAATTTATTTACCACAATGCATATGACCAGCTTGAGGTCATTAAATTATAATTGGACAAAGTCCGTTCCTTTAGTGTATTAATTTGCTAAGATTCTACGTTGAGGGGAAATCTCTCAATCGTTTTTCTTTTTCGAAAGAAATATAATCGTAACCAGACGTTTCATTTGTTCGAAAAGTTTGTGATATGATTTCAAATTTCCCCTCTGAGAATATCCGTGTGAATAAAAATATCATATTTTTAGATCCATATTTATGTTAAAATGTAATTTTGTAAATTGGCTGTTCCCGTTGATGTGGTTTCCTAGAGAGGTTTTAAATCTGTTATCATCACTTATATTTATCGTACGAATGTTTTATGCTACATGTTTACATATACGCTGAATAACGTATTGATGTGACACTAATCATAGTTAATGATAAATTTTTTAATATTTGTATACCTATTATCTGTTGTATGTTTGATAAAACCGTGACGAAATTATGTTTGAAATTATACAAAAGTTTAATAATGAATGAAGGAAAATAGAGAAACTGTTACAAAATATTCTAGTACTAATAATTCTACGCTTTAACTGGAATGCTACTGAGCAAAAAGTGTTGCTCGTAAGTGACAACAAATTCATAAAATGGCTTCTTTATAGTTAAGATTTTGTGCGGATACACTCTGTCATTCACAAGTTTTATGCAATAGAGCAGCAGTCATTGTGTGCCTTTCAAATCTGAAGATATTCACTACAAATGTAGCCGTTTTAATGAATTAATGTTTTCCCTGTGTTTTTGATGAAATTCATTCAGTTTTCCACAAGTCCTTGATTTGGCACCGTACTTTAATTGCTGCTATTTTTTTCAGGTAAAACATGGCATCAAACTACTCAGAATGTAATAAAAGTTACACATTTTTACCTTTCCATTGCTCCTTCCTATGCAATTTTTTTAAAAATTGATATAGTGTTCCCACTTGATATTTATAGTAAGAATATAATGAAATCACAAACACACACAGTAAGAATGTGATGATGTCAATTCCTTTCCACACCAATTGTTTATATATATATATATATATATATATATATATATATATATATATATTATAAACTGATCTTACATATCTGTACATCATAACACACGCATTCATTACAATGACAGTTTAAAAGTGCTGAAGTTAATAGACAGAACTATGCAAAAATAACTAAAACTTTATGCTATGTAAACATCTTTTATGATCTAATGATGAAGAGTTCAATTATAATCGTAAATTGTTCAAAAGTTTTATTACTTACAAGTTAATGTGTTTTTTTAAAACTGTTTTGTGCTTTGGATTATTTATGTTATTAATTACCTGTCAATGTTATGTTAAAATGAAATTGAATTATATATAAACTTCTATTTTGTAACACATTGATAAATTTTAATTCTGTCAAGATACTCTTATGAAAAAGAGTAAATTACAATAAACTGTAAAAATAAGTGCCAGCAATGAGAAAAAAGGGGTGAGATTATGAAAAGAAATATCTTATTGGGTTGACAGATTCATGTGTATGTGCAAACTACGTAAATACAGAATAAAGTGGAGCAATTAAAATAATTTACTATGTTAACTGGTCTCGATAGTATCATAATGAAAGTGCAAATTCAAAGCACACAATGTTGTTAAAAATTAGTGTGTCTTCAACTGAATGTTGTAGGTAATTTTATTTTGACATCATAAATGTGTTTGAAATAAGTAGCTTCTGTAAATTGTTCCAAAAAAAACAATTTTTTGGAATATATTTTTTAAAAATAATAAAATAAAACATCACGATTATATTTCCCACAAAAGACATTGAAATATTGGAATTGACACTTGCTCTGAGGTAGTTGTACATATAAAATAGTCATATTATGTTTAATGTGTGAACTAATTTCTGTGAAGACTGAACTGAAATTTCCATTTGAAAACTTGAGCACACATTTAATATGGAAATTAGTTTATATATATCAAATTTAAACATAATTGTATTATTACATATGAGTAAATGTTTTGTTTAAAAATTATGTTGAAACTATTACAAAAATATTTGTTCATTTAAACTTTAAGGAGACCATAGATATATTAATGCATATGTAAAAATGCAAAAGAAGGGCTTCCAATACTCCCTTTGAAAGATATGACCAAAACCAGGTCATTTTCAGCAGCATTTTACAATAAAAAATCTAATTTATACATGAAATTACTACATTAAAAACTTAACACCACATGCTTTATGTTTATACTCTACAGAACTACATAAACACAATTATTTGTTTAATTTTCCAGGTAATAATAAGTTGTTTCATAGATTCAGATGAACTGCTTAATAAAAATTACTAAACAATATAAAAAATACACTGAAACATCTGATTTCTATTTTATCAAAACATTAGCTTTGCTTTTACTGAATCTATAAATTTATACTGTAGAAACCTATTTGAACAATAGAATACAAAACCTGTTCACTGAATATACTTAACTTCAGAAAATAAATTCAATCTCAACTTTTCCTTAGTTTCCTTCTAAAATATATAAATTTGGACAAATATTGATTTTAAATCAATGAAATTATTAAGGTTATTACTGTTCACAAATGTACAATAAAATAAATAAACAAATTGGGAAATACTTATAACTAAACAGTAATTTTAATGTGTAATGTTAAACAATTTTAAGACACAAAATCAATGTATATCTCTCTTTTGGGGGATATAAGAATGGTTCTTCCTACTTGGTATAACATAGTTAACTTTATATTTGTAAAGCATGGACACATCTTTAGTATCTTAGAAAAGTAACTCTCTATCTGAATTATCATCATTATATTATGTTTTCCCAAAATGCAGCAATGGCATTGTTGTTGCTATGGACATTTAGAATAAGATATTGTGACTTGTCACAATTCCAAATGATTGCCAGTTGTGTATCAACACTCACATCATAGTGACAATGTGATATCGACATGACATACTTGAACATAATGAATGCTGTTGGTACATTGAATGATTAGACATAGTGACTGTGATATTACAGATATAGAAAGATGCATAGAAGAATAGGTGAATGTTGCATAGAAATTGTGTACTTCCAGTTTACAGCCTGAAAGAATCAAATAACAATTTATAGTCTATATTATTTTATGAATGCTTTTAAACTGAAAAAGCAGAATGTTTCACATGTTGTCTAAAAGCTTAATGCTATTATTACACAAAATTGAATTGTGTTCAATAATTATTTAAAGAGAAATATGTGTACTTGAAATAATAATCTTCTGTTGAAAATGTCAGCTTAAGGATACAAGAAGTATTTAAGTTAAACTAAAATGGTAATTCCATGATTTTTTTCTGTGTTACTTGTAAAGTTTCAAATTCTTTTGCTTACTTCCTTAAACCATAAAATTTTCCATTCTAAGATACATTTTTAGTTTACATTTATAAGTTTCTCAACCAATTATTTAAAACTCTGAATACATTTTAGTATTTATTATTCACTGCCTCACTGTGAAAAGAAATCTGTTTTGTGGTTAACTTTTGGCTGTTGTGAAAACTAATTAAAATGGAAAAAAAATTGAAAAGATGTTAAGAAAATAACTGTTTCACATATCTCACAGTATTTCAATTTGAATGTTCTACTTGGAGGCATATAATCAGCTAATCTGCCCTTGATTTTTTTATATAAGCAACAGTCTAATTTTGATGGCTATCATATGTTAAATGTATTCCTAAAATCCCTGGTTGGTGTTCACCTGATTAAGAGTAATTAATTATTTTTAACATTTACTTCTTCAATAGTTATTTTTAATTTATTCCCTATTGACATTCTGCATTTTTATGTTCTTGGAACTTATGGACATATTTTCCAAATGAGGGAGTAAATAAAGTGAGTTTATAAAACTACTGAATGAAAATAATTATCAAATAGAAAAGCATTGACTGGTAATGGCTAGAAACCTTTCTTGATCCTTTTAAATATCCCTGGCACACAAAACATTAAACTTTTAATATTATGTAAATAGTCGGATCTTTGTTTATAGCTTATGTAGACAAGCTCAGGTAAGCAATAACTGCTGCTCTTTTAAAAGAAAAATTAAACATAAAAATCGTTGCAGCCCAACCATTTTGCAATAAGCAAATACATCTCACAGCATATCAGATGATATCCGGAAATATGGTTACTGGGCCATCTACATATACTCTCTCCTTTGTAATTTCTTTATAAAAAACACTTAAAAAGTTATTTGTGTATTTTTTTTGCTACATCTTAAGATCTAGATAGACAAACTATATAATTAAAATGTTATTCTATATTAACAATGTTGAACAAAATTCTTATATATACACAATCTTCGAAACTTCAATTTGGTGATGAAGTCACTTTGGATAACCTTTCTCCTATTCCTCACTAACCAAGATCAAATTTGACAATATATATATATATATCTATCCTGTCCAAGCCAACTAATTTCAGTCTTTCCTTCCTTCTCCATGCATCGAACATATGCTTTCTTTGTGTATAATTCGATGCCTGAGCATATGCATTCACATAAAAGCATGTTTCCACCGTTCTCCTAAATATTTCTATCTTTCCTCACTATCCAATGTGTTTTCATCGCCAAATTAAAGTTCCTTAGATTATATATATATATATATATATATATATATATATATATATATATATATATATATATGTATGTATGTATATGTATATATGAGTAACATTGTCAAAATAATTAAGATAATTTGTATGGAAAGAGAGATAGGTGGTGGCTTACCTGAAATTTAAGCTCGGTGTTGGAACTTTGGGACTGGAGGAGGTTCTTCAAATTTTCAGAGGCTTTCAACCCCTTTTACAGGAAACAGATTTACATTCTGGCCTGCATACAGGAGGCTGAGAGCTTCTGAAAATTTGAAGAATCTCCTCCTGTCCCAAATGGAAACACTTTTCCTATATATATATACACACACACACATTATAATAGCTTTTATGTTTCCATTAATTTTTTAGCTATACTTTCACGTTTCCAACTTTCATTGGTAGATTAATAGGGACATTGAGGGATTATTAATCAAAGATACAAGTGCAAATTTTATTATATATTTGTTAAGATTCCTAAAGTTTTCATGTTATTAATTGTGTGATGGTAATTCTGGATTAACTGTAAAGAGGCTGAATTTGGGTTGAAGGTACACACAGGCCTGAATAGTTCTGTCTTCACCAAACTCTGCTTCAAGTCTCATAATGATATAGATAAGTTCAATCCTGTGTAACCTATGACAATTATCAGCAATTAAGAAACTCTATTGATCGAACATTGTTTGTCTCCTTTGTTTTTTATTAATTTTCTATCTGCTAATGTTCTAAGTAAACACTTAAACTTGAGAAAAATAGATTGAAAACTGTGTAAGGAACATGTAATCTCATATTCATTAATGCTACTACTGAATGAAGTGTTGTGATAATATAGTCTGTTTACACTTTTATAAGTTTTACTAGCATAAATTGTGATATTTGTCTATTGGTCACATTTTTGTCATTATTTTCAGCTGAACCATGGAATATATATAACATAAGAGTTAAAATCTCTAAATAATCGACACTAGAAGAAAAGGTTTCTAAAAGAGATAAATGTTAATATATTTACTTGAAATAAAAAGCTCCATCAAAATATTTTTAATTTGCATATTCTTTCTGCACATATTATTTAATGTAGATATTTATAGACTTATCTAATATTACAAAAAATATCTAAATAAAATCCTTATTCTGTTTTACTTAAAACTGTTTGAGTTTAGGAGTCATACAATATTATTTCTATTTTCTTTTTGATGGTACATTCCATCATTAAAGCACATTATCAGAATAAAAAATATAGAAACTTGACATTTAATAATGTTAATAAGCATTAAATGACAACAGATATAAAGTTTAAAATTCTTATCTCTATTAAAAGTGCACTTTTGTTAAATTAAGAAATTGGAGACTGAATTCCAAATTTATTGATGTAAAAATTTTAAATAAAATGATGTACTAAAAATTACTACAAATTGTGAAAAATGAATAAAACAAAAACTTTTGTCAGATAGTAAACTAAGCTATATTTATTATTTAAGTACTTTAAATAAAGTACTAGCTAATATGGACAATATTTAAGGAGTCATGTGACATAACTATGAGAAAACACCAAAATATTGGTCAAATATGACTAACAATCTGTTTAAAAATATTCTAAGTAATTCCAGTTAACTGCTTCATACATGTTTTCTGCAATTAAATGTAAGATATTGTATATTTTCACATAATATTATTTTTGAGATATTAAGGCAGGTAGGATAATGTTAAAAAATCTTTAAACGAAATGGGGTATGCAGTTTCAATCAGAAACATGCATGTATTTGTTCAAAAGATTGTACTTAGTTCTGTTCTTGTGTAATAATTAATCTATCACTTTTGCCTGATTGTATTATGAATTAGTTGAACAAAAAAAAAAACTTTTAACCAACATTTTATATAAACTACATATGTTTAGAAGTTTTCAATAAGTAGTTACTAGCCTCAAATTAATCATTGTTTCAGTTTTTAAAGAAAATAATTGCTTTGAGAGGTATAAAGCACTGGTGGAAGCATATGAGATGTTAGAATTTAATTATACTCTTCATCCTAAAAAAATCAGAACAAAACAATGCCTTTCCCAAATCTTAAACTAACACTTGTCATTTGAAACATTTTACTATCAATAATACTGTATGTACAATATTAAAGTAAATTTGGCCGCTAATTGATAAAATTATCAAGTTATATAAACAAAAATTTAATTTTATTATGAAATTTTACATATTAAAATATAACTAATTGAACTAGTACTGGAAAGGAAGCTAAAGTTATTATTAAAATATTTAAACTTAAGAATACATTCTTATTATCTATTCAAATTCATACCAAAATTTCTTAAATAATTACATACTTCCTGAATATTAATATTAAAAGAACAATAATTATAGCTGATGAATCCCAAAATTTAGACTAACATAAAATTCCTAAACAGTGTTGTCAATAATGATATTTGTAACAAAGGTTTTACTTTTCAATGAAACTAGTTATCCAGCAAAAATACCTAAAGTATCTAGTCCTTAAATGTGTAATAAATATTTATTTTATTTTCTAAGAAATCAATTGAACCTGCCATTTAATTGTTATGTTACAGGAATTGCATATTAATTGTTATTGTAAAAATGAAAATGTATGCAATCAGTGAAATGGAAACAGATAATAAAAGTATGATTTATTTATAAACATCTTTAATTTGAAAAACATTTTCCTTACAATGAAAAATAACATTTTTCCTGCCTCAGAAATCTTTTTGCAATCCAGTGCGAAGGCTTCAATTTTGTGTACCAGAATGAAATTTACTAATTTGCATTTATTAAAGAGTTAATTTTTCTACAAAAAGAAGATGACTCACTCTCAAGCTAACAGAACCAATTTTCAAACCAATCCCCAATAACATTCAATTTCAATCCATTGTCCAAAAGCTACATACCCCAAAAATGTTCATCCTCCTACTTTCCTTTCCTTGCGATCATCCTAAAACAGTTAATTAAATTACTTTATGCCATAATTTACCCCTTAAAGAATATTTTTTCACTATACACATGACCGTTTATTTTATTTAAATTTGTGTAAGTCTTGGTGATATTACTCGGCTATTTGTTGCTTATACTGTCAAAGTGGTTCAATACCTTTCGATCCTAATTTTTTTTAGAATAATGGCAGATATTATGATTTTATTTCACTAGCAAATTTTTGGTTCTAATATCACGTTATAATTGTAAGTATATTATACGGATAATACTACTTACAACAGGAATCGATACACGTTGCCCCACGATTTTTCTTCGTATGCATGCATGACTCGATGATATGTTTAATCCATTCTCTTCAGTATCACATTATGGTGGCCAACATTAAGTGCTTTGTAAAATCTAGGTGACAGTATTTATATTTTTTCCCATTTATGTTTTTAATTGCAAACGTCCAGTCATTATCAATTATCATAATTTTTTGATTTGGGTGTTCACATTTTATTATTTACGTACAACCAGGGGTGTCTCGTGGGGTAGAGCCTTTGTGCCATGGCACCATTAACAAATGTGATTTTTATTTAATAAACATTTCATTAACGCGTACAAATAATATCGATTTTACAAAGTGTATTCGAATTTGTTCCATTTGAAGCAGCGCGCGAGGCTGCGTGCCCTCTATTATCGCTTTTGTGTACTACTGAGCCCCTTGAAAACGGCACTGGTCACTCCTGTACAGCCACGTTCTGAGTGGTGCGGCCTAAGATAATTCCTGCTCATTATGACAGGGGATGGTGCCAAAACTGTCTTGGCTCCGTAGTTCTTAGTTTGCCGAAATAATAATGAAATTTAATTACTTGCGCACGGATAGTGTCACCTTGATGTTAGGGCCATACAAGCGGCAGGAATTGTTTATTAATTAAACTTCGCTTAAAGTCAGCTGATTTCGAGAGAGCAATTTGCCCAAAAAATTAATATATTTCCAGTAAAATTTGTATTTGTTGGCACCACTGATGCTTTGCTTCAGCGGCCCCCCACTGCATACAGCTACAAATCATTTAGGACCTCGGAATAGTCAACAGTTTTTGTTACTAATGAGAACATGGGTGCGTCAAACCCTGACTTTGTTAAACATCTACATTCTGAGAAAACCCTAAAAATGTTTAAAGTCGAATTGGATCAAACTTCCGACAATACACTGGTACTAATTACACCCGTTAATAAGAGTTATATTTGGTTTTCAGTGTCATGAATACCATAATATTCCAGGGTAACAATTGTCTCATTTCAAGGCAACGGGAACAATGAAAAGAGAGATCGACCTTCTGTCTCCCAAAGAGGATTTCATCCGGTACGATGCGTGACTTCCGACATGTACTCATCAGGCGCGACACCAGCAAATGTTTTTTATTATTAAAATATCAACTAACTTTTACTCTCTTGCATTTTAACAGACGCTGATGGCAAGAGTGCCGTTAAGTTTTGTTTAATTGCATTTATAAAGATTTTATTCGCTTTTATTTTTCACTGACTATGTCAATGAACAGCATATTAGAGAAATCACGGATATTTTACTGTTTTTAAAGCTAAAATATAATTTTAAACAAAAATTAAATTAAATGAATTAAAAGACGAACCATTAATTTGTATTTGTCAATTCTTATCAGCAAAACTGAGTCCACCGACATTTTTTTTCTGATGGGTTGCTTTCGACACAATCAGACGGGTTCAAATGGCTTGGTCCTCTTCAGTCTCCGGTAACAACTTTGATCTTCCAAGAACTTTGGAATTTCCATGTAAGCTTGCTTCTTGGTAACCCGCAAATGTTTTAACTTCGTCTTTGACAGTTGGAACCTCAATGGTCTCTTATGTACCATGGTAGGTTCCCCACAGAACGTAAAACTTTATTTTGGCAGGTCTGTATCTTTCTTGATATTGTTATATTTCGTACAACCCCAAAGTTACGCAACACTCATTCAGGTTTAATAATTTGATGTAAGAATGGAACTATAAGAAAAAAGAAAAAAAAATGGAGAAATCAGACGATATTGTTAAATGTCACCTCACGTCACAACTGTAGAGCACATTAAGTATGATAACACAGCACGTAGAGGTATGGAAAATAGTTCTATTACTTAACAAATTGTGTAACTGGTCGAGCTCGGTGGCTCCTTGTGATAATGACGTCTTACCCTCACAACCAAGAATGATTTTTTTTAGGGTAACAGGCTACATGAGGGTAATCCACTTGTTGGCAACTCCCCTTTAATAGCATAGGAAGGGATTTGAAAGGGTGGACGCAGAAGTGTAGAGGAAGGTAGCCAAGGGTTAACTACGGCCCCCGGGCTATGGTTTAAGGATCCTACCTGGCATTCGCCTAAAAGTAAAGCAGGACAAACACTAGAAAACCTGCATCAGGTAGGTCGGGCATTGGGTACTTGTCCCACGCCCTTCCGATAGCGGGAGAGGAGTTTGCTGAGGGGACGCAGCATTCCCTTCTCCGTGCCTCGACCAGTTTAGGAGGCAGCTGGACGACTGCTCCAAGACCAAGCATGATTTTTTTTTTTAGGGCAATAGGCTACATGAGGGTAATCCACTTAGGGCAACTCCCCTTTAATAGCATAGGAAGGGATTTGAAAGGGGGGATGCGGAGGAGTAGAGGAAGGTAGCCAAGGGTTAACTAGGGCCCCCGGGCTATATTTTAAGGATCCTACCCGGCATTCGCCTAAAGGAATGCAGGGAAAACCTTAGAAAAACCTGCATCGGGTAGGTCGGGCATTGGGTACTTGTCCCACGCCCTTCCGATAGCGGGAGAGGAGTTTGCTGTGGGGACGCAGCTTACCCCTCGCCATGCCTTGGCCTGTTTAGGAGGCAGCTGGCCGACTATTCCAATAGGAATAGCGGACAACTCTTGCCGTATGCCCAAGGTCTGCGACCCCGGAACATTCACCTCTCAAAACAGACCGAGGTGCCTCGGCATGTGGGAACCTTAGTTCAAAAAACCAGAGAGATGTGAGAGCATCCCCAAAGGTAGCCCCCGCCAGAGCTCTCTGGGAAGGTTCACCTGCGAGAAATCCTCTCGCAGGCTTTGAACCCTGATTCATAATAGACCAAGCATGAAGTGATGACGTGACATTTAATACGTAAAAACCTAGTCTCAACTGCAAGAAGAGTTTGGCCAAGATGATTTTTCAAGGTATTTTAAGTGTTAAATGAAGGAAAAATACTCCTGAAAATTGCGCGTTCTGTGTATGAATGTGACGTCATCACATCCTGCTTGGTGATCCTTAAGCTCAACAAAATGCACGATTAATATAAGCCATTGAATGTACTTACATGAACAAAGAAATCCTTCCAGTCGCAACAGCTGCAACGTCACAAGTCTGTCGAACGAACGAGTATTTGCGAAAAAGTTAACACGTGATGCAGTAAATCCGCGACCAATGCACAATACATTTACTTCGGTACCAAACACTTATTCGCAGCACATTCGGAACAAACTAAACACTGGAAACTAATGTCCTCGCCACATTCGAATGTCTTTGTCAAAAGACCCATATGAAATTGAAAGTCTTATCATTATTAATTAAATACTTCACAAGTTTCCTAATAAATTTGCTCCGCCCACGCGATTGCACTCGTTTATCAGTTTCCTGGTCGTTGAAGGGTATAACAAAACCCTGAAGACTTAACGTGGCGGAAATTTGTTCGAATTGAAAACACGTGATTGATCCAGTTAGTAGATGCCAACTTACACAGTAAACTAATTAATTATTAGCAGAAAATTGAGGGGCGCTGTCGCGATTCGGAGGCAACAAAGGTAAGAAATGATAGTAATAATTTATTATTTTATTTAAATAACAATACAGTCCCGTGTAATTTGATGCTGTCACTTGAAGACAGCTGACAGCAGGTTCCACTAGGTTGGTACCCCTACTGCCTATCCGTTACCAATATATCTCAAACATTGCTAATTCTTTTCTCTCTTAAAAATGGGGTAGTTTAAATTTTACCAAGTACAATATTTATTTTGCAAGAAAATTATTTTAAAAATGAGACTGAAAAATAAAGCACCTCACACGGTGCAATGTTTTGAAGAATAGTAATTTATTTCAACTGGTGGTCGCTGACACGTGTAACAATGGGAAAACTAATAATTTTTTTTAAAAGCTGTACAGTCACGTTCACAGACTTGAAAGAGGCTTGTGTCAAAATTGAGCGCTGCCACTGGCAACAATGGTAGTTCCTCGCCCTTTCCCAAGAACAACAAACCTCCTTGGTGGACAATCTCGACGTGCCTTAGTGCGTATTTATAAAAAAATATATATTGTAATGCCTGTTAAGTGAGGCATTGTTTGTGATGGATAGTCTGGACTGTTGGAGGGGCAATTTTTGTAACGTATTTATTTAGGTTCTTGGAAACGCTGGTCTTGAGAATTCTGAACCGTGCACGTGCGTGTGGCCTTTCTCAAACTAAATCTGGGGCACAATGTAATGCTTGTTAAGTGAGGCATTGTGTCTGATTGATGGTATTGACTGTTGGAGGGGCAGTTTTGTAACGTGTTTATTTAGGACTGAGTATTTCTTCGTCTTGAGAATACTGGGTGTGCGGTCTGGAGAATTTGGAACCGTGCACGTGCGTGTGGGGGTGAGAAGACAAATGAGTCCTACCCAAAGTAATTACGGGTCCTGTCTCGATTGTCGGCTTTGGACATGACAAAGTAGTTAGCAATTTGCTGACTACGGAACTGCAGCTGCATAATGTAAATCTCGGGATAATGGAAGAATCTGTCAACTGGCATTTGCGACGAAGTTTTGGAACAATGGACAAAGGAAGAGACTGGTAGGATATAAGGGAGGAGATAAGCTTTTGAGGAGTTAGTCGTGCTGCGATCACCGAAGCTGGTGGACGTGATGGTTAGTCGTACTGCAATCATCGAGACTGGAGGATATGAGTTAGTCGCACTGCAATCATCGAGACTGGAGGATATGAGTTAGTCGTACTGCAATCATCGAGACTGGAGGATATGAGTTAGTCGTACTGCAATCACCGAGGCTGGAGGATGAGATTAAGAGAGACATCGTTTAAGGGAGGAGAATGTGTTATAAGTTGCAGTCTGCGAGAGAAATAGCCAAATATTCATCGCTAAACATTTTGTATGCTGAAGTCTAATCTATTCTATTCTCAAATTAGACCACTGTCTTCGATTGTAGGAGACCAGGACACTGCATCCAGCCTCAAATAATCTTCAGAACGAGCAAATAATATTTCCTTAACGAACGGAGAACCAACTTTTGTCAAACCAACAGTGTTTATTAGAATCAGTGTTTAAAACGACCAGTATATAAAGTGTGTGTGTATGAACGAGCCAAATTTTCCTGAGTAATCGTAAGTTAAAATTTCATGGTATTCATATATGTAAACCGAATTAAAAGATAAAGTCAAATATCGTTCTTTTCTTTTGTGTTGATAAAATAAACTCTTTAAATTTAAAATCAATCTTGTAGAATAAGTTCGTCGATTATTAATTTAGTCTATGTCTAGACGAATAAATATTTCCTTTTAAATTAAATGTAAATTTTTGTTTCTTTGATTATGTTTAAATGTTCTGCCGTTATCAAACCCAGTTAAGACCTTTGAGAGAATGAGATCCTTTTTATATTTGTTTAATTGTATAAGTGTTCAAAAATTACAATAAAATTGTTTGTTGTTTATAAATATTAATCTTTTTATTTAGACACCCGTTTGTATATTACAATATCGTACCGTTTAATGAATAGTCTAAACGTGGCAATGTAAGATTGAATCCAGATATATTTGATAGTGGCTTTCTGATTTAGTTGAGCAATTACGACGAGGGCTCCGCAGCGATGCCGAGTAAAATAGTTACCATCCTTATCTGACCCCAGCCCCCGTGTCGTTGAATAAAACGAACATATGTTTAACTGGCCTTTATTTGCATTTTATTTGCACACAGCTACAATCAGTATGCATCAAAAAAATATAAATTTAACAATTTTTTTTTTATTGAACGGATAACAACTTCGCTTCACTTGGTCCTGGGAGACGTTGGTTTGGGGTAGACCCAGGGGTCGGGCTGGTAAGGAGGTCTGCTGGGTTTGTAGCCTATATCTATGGAAGGCCCCGACACAGCGGCGAAAACGCACGCCATGAGCGCCATCAGCACCAGCAGGAGTCTCAGCATCTGCCACAGGTCAAACAATTATCACTTTAGGCAATCCTATTACAAAACAATTTATGTAACATTTAATAAAATTCTCTGCAACAGAAAGCAAACAAAAGAGCACAAGTTGAGAGGAAGCTGATTCTTCTCTATAAAATTACTCTCCAATCAGCGGGGCCTGTTGATATCCACAAGAAACCTTAGCGTTACGCTCTGATATTTCACATTACGAATGCTGAAGTCGCCTACACGTTCTGGCAGTCGTCGCAAGGTCCTTAATGAGCTGTCAAGCCAAGTGGTAATAATTACATAATTCTCGGATCGTTCTCATGGCGCTTCGTGTTGAGAAATTATACACTCAAGTGTATTAAACGGGGGTTATTGTAATGATACAAAGTAGCTTTGGATAATTCGGGAGACTGGGATCCCTAAAAAAATGGACTATGTACGAATACGTTTCCCTATACAGATAACTGAAAAAAACGAGATTCACGTGAAAATGTGATCAAGATGAGAGACAGATTTTTGTGCTGAAATTGACAAACGTTAGTCTCAATAAGTCAAACTAGAGTAGAAGTTATTAGCGAAAATAAAGTCGAACTAAAAACGAATGAACTTATGAAAAGTCTCTTTTATCCGAAGCTTTCCGCTGATGTTGGCAGAGCCAGGATCGTCTCCAGTTCCTTCTCTACGGAACGTTGATTCATTCTGATTCCGTCGGATATTCGTCACTTTAAGGGAAACATCACACTTTTTAGTTCCTCTCACTCAAGGTTGTTGATGTTTTACTTCTTTGCCTCTTCGTTATTCCTGGAAGTGCAGAGGATTGGCATCATTGCCGGAGTAGAAACTTTTCTACTGACTTCAAACTGTCCTAGGGATTCTTTGATTCACATTACAGTGTTCGTTTCTTGTTTCTTATTGAAAACAACGTCACAGTCCAGATAAACACTTCCTAATATCCAGGCTGAGATTTTAGAAAAAAAAAATTGCATCGGGAAAATTCTGAGATTCATCTGCTAGGTCCATGACATAATTAAATTTATACTGGAATTCGGAAGGTGGTGGGACTCAGCAAGTCGTGTAAGGGAAGGAGTTAACTTTCAGAATGACAGAATACCTACTACTTCTACTTTCTCTACAGCCAATTGAGGACCTTGGCCTAGCAGGACGTCATCTTCCATGACACAATGGCACGTGATCAGCGTAGAGATTCTCCATCAGATATTTTCTACCACTAATAATAAAATTAATTACTTTTGAGTTTATCTAATTATTTCCCTGTGCGCTCAATTGCACCAAATAAATTTTAATTCGTTTCAACCTAATATTTTTCTTAACCTTCACTTTCATTTAAGAACTTAACTATTTTTGAGGTGAAATTAGGTGGTGGTGTCTTTTTGCAGTATCGAAGAACGTTTATGGGTCCTCGTGCCTCAAAAATTATATCAAACAGCTAATTGTAGTCTAGACAAGGATAAAAAAAGAATTGTGTTCCATCCGACAACGGGACGGCTTTTCCTCAAGAAATAGATCATTAACAGTAAGTATTTTAAAAAAATTTAAGTCTGATTTGACTGGGTATCTACACGTCGAAATCGGCATAAATCCCACCAAATCAGTAACCGTCCCATTCACACTATCCAAAAATCCTCCTCTGCACATCCCCCTCTATCTAAACAACACAGAAATACCCACAGAAACCACCTACCTAGGACTCCTCTTCGATTCAAAGCTCTCTTGGAAACCCCACATTAAGCACCTCCTCTCCAAAATCAACCTTAAATTCAGAACTCCATATCCCTTCCTAAACAGAAAATCCCCACTCAGCCTCAGCACAAAACGCCTAGTATATCTCTCCATAATACAACCACCTGGTCCTAAGCCTCATCCGTATGGGGAGCAACAGCCAAAACCCACTCAGTCAAAACCCAAACAAAACATAATCCTTCGCACCATCACTAACTCTCCCTGGTACCTCAGAAATTCTATAATCCACCACGACATTAAATTCCCCAAGTCAACTCCTTAATCAGCAAATCCGTAACCTCAACCATCCTAACACCACGATCCAGCAATTCCATGGCAACCCTCCCCCCACCCCTTCTCATGTCGCCTCAAAAGCAAACACCCTATCGACCTCATCCTTCCGCAAGAACACTCTGGAACCTCCTAACCTACCCCATCTTCACACCCATTCCATCCAACCCATCAAATTCAACATCACCAGTGAACCCTCATAGCCCAACAATGTATGACCCTTAGACAGACAAATTAAGATACTAGAATAAAAATTTTGCAAAATTTATGTTAATTCCTGGATTAACCGAATTACTATCCTACCATGTAAATTATGTACATATTTAACATTTGTATATACTATAACTATATTTAACCAACAAATAATCTTATGATAAAAGTTTTGTCAAATAAAAAAAAATACACGTCGATACAAATGTTATGAAGATTTATAGCAACATAACAGAAGGTAAATACGGAACTAGATAATACAAACGAATGGTATGTGGAGAGGGGGGGGGGGGAATTGTCGGTGCTTCGTAAGAAAAGGTATCCAAGAGTTATTCCAGGGCCGTGTGTTATCGCTCAGGGCCGCACATTGCAATGCATAATAACGACCCGTGGCGATCGTCACCCACGTAGCAGCGACAACCAAAATTCAACTTACTTCGGCTCTACCATCCACTTAACCGCTGTCGCGTTCATTCAATGATGATGCGTGTTAGTTTTGAAAACACCTGGGACAGATGTTTGCTGAGCCTCGTTTCATTCTGCACGACCGCAGTTTACAAATTTTGCATGTTTCTACTGCTATTATCTGTATGGATCCAGTTCGCGTGTTCTGGAGACTCCCTTCTACCAACTTCACGGTATCGGTGTTGCTACGCACGACTTGTGACATAAAAAGTGAAATAACTGCGTACACGAGAAGCATATCACAATCAGATCTGCGGAAAGTGTTTTCCATTAAATCTAAGCGGGTTCTCGTATTTCCAACACATGATGTAACTACAAATACTTTCAGACAAATCGTCTTGCTTTACGGCCATTCTGCAACTTATATTACAAACGATGATATCGTTCTCTCGATTTCCGAACATTTTTTTTTTCATATTCGTAATCCTAGTCACTTGATCCAAATCGTTTGATACGGGAGGTCCATAAAACTAAAGAAACTAATTTCCCATCCCAACAAATAAATGTTCAGTAAAAATTATTTCCTAAACTGAGTGTCATTAGCGATCTGCAAAGTGAACCGATTTCATACTCCACGAAAAGGTTCATTTTCATGAACTCCATACATTTTCTCTTGGAGTTAACACGAATTATAATTGACTATAATGTAATGTTTGTTGGCAAGATTAATAGTTTTAAAAATGGCCAAATGACACAACATTAAAAACAAAACCACGCAACTCAGAAAAAGTAGTTTTTTCATTTGCAATTCTAAATAAATTCTGATTTTATTTTTTTTCCTTAATCTTTTTGCATCATTTTCGTAAAAAAAACTCGATTATAGTTAACATTTTTGATAAATGTAAAAGTGATATATTAATGTACTGTACGTTTCGACTGATTCGAGTATTCTCGACGGCAGTGAACGTAATCGAAACGTCACGAATACAATTGTTTACTCGGATAGAAGCCCGAAAAGACTTTATTCATTCTCTACACCGAGAAAGACTATATTCTTTGTTTCGATTCATGGAAGTGTTGCTTGCCACCGAACGAGCAGGAGGAACGTCGTGCAGTTGTTTTTAATTATGGCTCATTTGGCCATTTTTAAAACTATTATGAATTTTGTTTCAACTACTTTGCAGATTCTTAATAGTATGTATATATATATATATATATATTAGTTGTCCGTACACATCATATGCATGCATGGAAATCCAAAGACCATGCAGACCAAAACATTTAATTGTGTTTTGACTGTCCTGGAAACTCTTGACTTCAAACACACAAAACCATATAACCTGTATTGTACTTTGGGAAAGTAAAAATGTAAATATGAAACCTAATCGCAATGTGTTGGGCCTCTTCTTTTTGCTTGTCCCTTTGAAACGAGCCCACAAACCGCGGATTATATATATTTAGTATAGATATTCATTATTTTGACGCAATATTTCTTGAGCAAGCCAGTAAATAATTTGAGAAGAAAATCGATTCCCTTTAGTACTGCACTGGTTTCGAATAATTTTTAATACTGATTACGAAAAACTATTTAACATGTTGAAGGTAATAATGGGGTATTGGGGCGACGGAAAACTATTTATCAACAGAATTTATATAGGATTTTTTCCTTATAATTGTTTAATTACTATTATTTCGCGTGATATGACAATTACTAATCTAATTCTCCGAAGTAACATTGAAGTAGCCCTCATAATTGTGTCTAAACTACGCAATGGCGACCACATTTGCAGACCAACATAGTTTTTTTCGTCGGAAAATGAAGATAATTTGGTAAGTCTTTTTTTAAAGTATTGGAAAAACTATTCTGAGGGAAATAAAAAAATTATTGGACTTTTCAGAAATATAATATAATAATTATAAAAAATATTAATTTGTTAAAAACATTAAAAATTGTATAAATTTGGACGTTTCGTCCGTAATACTGGGATAATAACAATCATTAGGAGACCTTGAAACAAAATATTAAATTAAATGCATTATTTTTATAATGCTGTCGAACATCCAGCTAAATGATAAATTGAAAAGTGCCAAAACTGTTCCAACACTTAAAATTTATTTTTGATTTACATGTTTGGACTGTATTCCAACACGTACTCTGTAAAAATTAGACGTCTTAATTTGTACCGAAATATTTTTTTGGATGAAAATGTAATTTTATGAATCCTTATTATAGATTAATTTGTGACTTATCTGGAAATTATTACATTAGTCTGAGAGAAGTTAGGCTTAAAGTTAGACGTGAGCATCAGTTTATTGGACAACATTTTGTGCAACTGACAATTTACGTAAATCATTGTCAGTTGCACAAGAATGGTGTCCATTATGAAGGAAATTCTATCTTCAACGAATTGCCACAAAGAATTGAGCAGTTATCTAATAAGCAAAGTCAATAAAGCTGACTCCATCACCACTCCTCCTATTCAGTAAAGTTATCTAAGATTATGTTATATGTTATTATTTCAAAATCAAATGATTGTAATTAGTTGGCATGTACTATTAATAACATAAATGAATTATTATGTACAATATAGCAGTTCTTTATATATTATACTAAAATAAACAAATAATGGCATATTTCATCACCACGAATCTTCTATTTTAACGGACTATGACATTATTATTATTATTTGAGGGAAAGATAAAAATACTAGTCCGTTTAATATTAATTTAGATATCGATCAAGGCGGAATTCCCGCCAGTTATCGAAACGTGGCCTGTTTTCGATTAACTTTTGTTCATTTTTGTAGTAAATATATAGTATAATAATAATTACATCTTTCGATGTTTCATCCAATTAATTTTACAAAATTCTTACATATTTCAAAATTTACCTAAAAGTTTTAGCAATATCTATTTATTTCACTAACAGTATATATTCTTAAAACGTTTGGCATAAGAGTGGAGAATTTTTTGTGAACAGCGAAAAAACGCAGCAAGTACAATGCCCAACTTCCACTCCCATTACACTTCCAATATATATCAAATAAATTAATGAAATTTTATTGAAATATTATTCTTTACATAAAGATAAAAATAATATTAACCGGCTTGTAACTCGAGAGAATTTCATCCACTGTCTACACCGGGAAAATCGAGTGGTTACAAATGTAACACTACCAATCGTCAAAAAAGACAAAAAATAATAGCAAATAGCTAAGACCAATAGAGGATTACAGGAAGAGAAACTGAGCGTGAGAAACTAAGACTGGAAGATTTTGAAATAAGGGTTGTAAATAGTATCGGAGGGACTCTGTAGAATGTTAGTAATAGCTAAAGGTTGCTACAGCTTAACAACGGAGGAGTCTGACGTTAGTGCGCTCACCTCGTGCGATGTGTGTTGATGAGTTGCAATGAAGTACAATGAAGTGCGCTGCGGTGCGCGGAGAGTTTAAATACAAGGTTTTTATGGGTCAGGGAAAGCGTTCCCCGAACTCAGTGCTCACTTATACGCCATGCCACTCTCGTAACTCATTTGCAACGTAAAACGGAATATGCTCGTGCCTATATTCCTGGAAAACTATGCTGATTCGTGCTCTCCTTTAAAAGTTCTTCTTACGCAATTGTCGTTTGCCCAACGCGGTTTACTGACCGCGGAACAGTTTCAGTCTTTTATTCTGTAAAATCGCGACACAATTAAAATAATTTTAAAAAAGAAAAGAAGTTCGGAAGCTTTAGAAGAATGTTGAAAATCAAAGAAAATATTGGCAGTCTTGTAAGTTATTATAGGAAGAAGGCTGCAGAAAACACTGAGGCTTAGCAAAAAATGAAAAGAAAAAGCAGAGACTAGAGAGAAAATCTTCTGCACTATAATTCAGATAATTAACTGCAACTTTTAAAGACCATTGACAAAAAGAAGTTGGAGTACAAAAGAACAAGACGGTCACATCGAAAAGTAATTCCAAGTCGATAAACGAGTGTAAAAATCAAATACACATTATTCATGAATTATTTAACGAAACATTAAATCACTGGAGAGTTTCAGGGATGATCTATAAACCAGTACGCGGTCCGTGAGCGAGCATTCATGTATTCGGGTTGGCGGTCGGGTAGGCTCGGCTTAGGAATACATTTTAGTCATGAATGTTTGATTATAATAAATACAGTCAAATTCAAGTATCTGCAATGATGAGCAGTTATAGCGTTACGAAACCTTACTTAATAGACAAACAAAACTTATTTGAACTGGGAAGAAAAAGTTCTCGGGTTTCCACCCGGGTAAAACAGCGATTGTAACGCGACGTTTCGACGACCAAATGCACTGCCGTCATCTTCTAGGCGAAGAAACGTCGCGTTAAAATCGCTGTTTTACCCGGGTGGAAAACCCGAAAACGTTTTCTTCAACAAATACACTGGGAAAGCCGGCCAGGACTTTACCTAAAGGAGACCGTGCAGTTGTGTCTAGAACAACTTCCCGGAGAATCAAAGTTCGGTGGGACAGAATGAGACTGGCACAAGAGATAATCTTACTGACAAGAACCGAGGCTTCCATTTATGAGCGGCCCAACATTTCGGGAAATCGCGTCATCCTTTCATCGAGTCGTTTTACTACTTGTGATCTCACGCCGAGCTTCGAGTGCGTCTTGTCAGAAAGAAAGATAAAACAAAACTCCAGTCTTTGGGATCCTCAATCAAGATCTGACATTCACTGCAGAGACGGACCAACGAGATTAATTAGAATCTCGAAAGACAACGAATTATACGTGTTAGCGAGTATAAAACTACACCAATACAAGTTTCAAATGTTGATGTAGCGAAACACGCATAATTGTGGGCGGTTATTTTTTTGTTCAAACTGTAATTTTACGGCAGCATGTGGAGATTTGTGACAAAGCAATGATGAGAGGAATTTCCAAGATTTGAGGAATCACAAGTAATGAAACGCCATTCTGTCGAAACAAGTCCTGCAGACGTGTTCGAAGGAGCGAAAGGGAGTTTAGAACCCAGTCTGGTAGGCGTCATGAGGAAACTAGAAGGATCCGACCTCAAACAAAGAGCACTGAGCCGGGAAAATGGGTGACAAGGATCGGTCAGAGGTAATGGAGAGGTATTTGAGCCAAAATGTGAATTGTGACTGGAGGAGACAAAAGAGATGACCAATGTGAGGCGTACCAACAAAACGGACGAAGATTTTAAAAGGGCTGCAGAAAACCAGAGTCGACAGTTTTTTTTGGGGACACCGTTTGGTGGAGACAGGTTATTTTAGGGAGTTATGGACAGTTTATTTCAGCTTTAAAACAGTTTTTGGACAACTAAAAGAAGCGTAGTTGCCATTCCATGACTGGTGTTCGTCCTGTCGGAAGAGTGAAAACCACAAGTATTGTTGCGAGGAGATTAAAGTATGTACTTTCGATCCAAATTATTAAATTGGAGGTACTTTGCATTGCGGTCCTTAAATATACTGTAAATTTATCTTAAGAGACTCATGCTGGGTTATATTTTTGTTGCACGTAATAAATATTATTGTAAATTAAATTCATTACAATTTATAAAATTACAATAACTTTCTACCGACATATAGAGCGCTAATTATGAAACCTAATTAATATCTTGAGATGCGTCACCTTCTTAACTTCATTATATGTCAAAATTCGGAGATGACAAACACCGAGATGTTCAGAAAAGTTTAGTGTGCGCGTTACGACACTTCCGCTTCCATTAGCCATGAGTACCGATTTTGTAAGCAGAGGAAGTACATTCTTTTATTTGGGAATTGGTAAAGAAGCGTTTACAATCGATAATTTATCTGTGAAAACCTGAAATCGGGGAAGCCCCACATGAAGGTTGAGGATTGGAACACCGATCCTTCGGCTTTGCCACTTCAGCCGCTTGCTTTATCAGTAACTACTTTTTCTGGGTGAGCATATCTCTCAACTATTGCATTTGACATACATAGTTTCCTGAAGGTCATCCTTACACAACGAGACTCTTCTTTATTCCATTCGAGACCTGTCCTTATAACCTAGTAGAAAAAGAGAGCTACAAAGGAATCCACATTAGTGCGTCAGCCTATATTTATCAACCAAATTACTTAATTCACATTCAGACCCACATTTCTCTCCTGAATTTTGAAATAAAATACTCGAGAACACGTAAATAAATCCTATTAGAATGTTCAGAAACATTTTATGTACAATCGATTGTACTCATGGTAGCGCCAATATTTCATTTCAAGAGTACTGAAAGTAATTGGCCCAGTCAGGAAAAATATACTTCTTCTTCTATGGTTCCACAGCCCGATATTGGGCCTCGACCTTCTATAGTAGCTTCCTCCAAACTTCTCTGTCTAAAGTTATTCTCCTCCAGTTCCTCAAATCCATCATCCTTTTTATGTCCTTCTCTACTTCGTCTATCCATCAGTTCCTTGGTTTTCCTGCCTTTCTTTTACCTCCCATATCATTGTATAATGCCTTGAAAGGCATCCTTTCCTTTCCTTTCCCATGCGTTGCACGTGTCCATCTATTCTATTTTCTTTAATCTATAGCTGTTACGATGCTTGGTTCTTTATATAGGTCATATATTTCCTTATTATATCTGTGCCTCCATATGCCATTTTCATTTTTTGGGCCCCAAATTCTTTAGGATCTTTCTTTGAAAGATGTTAATCGCTATCTTCTCTTTCTTGTTTAGTGTCCAGCCCTCACTTCCATAATATAGTATTGGCCTAATCATGGTTTTATATATCCTATTTGTTGTTCTTAGTTTGAAAGCTGGTAGTAGTGAGAAATGCGATTTATTTGCTAAGTTCATTCTTCTCCTGATTTCATGCCGTTCATCTCCATCTTCGAATCTTTTTAGGTTTTTTTTTGGAAAGTAAATCGGCGATCACAGTCATGAGATTCTACGTAAACCCCGGCTAACACTAAAATTAATTATTCGTTCCATGTTAATAAGCGTTGCTTTTTCTGCCATAGTGCAAATATCTAATTTTGAAAATGTACCAATAATCTCTTAAAATTATTAAATTGAGCTTATATTGATTTAAATACAACATAAAATGATTACACGCCTTGGCGAAAATCATTTTAATTATAACGTCGGTTACTCGCTAATTGTTCATCTATTTACTGTGTGATTTTCCCATTATTAAAGGATCAGGTAGGAAAAATCTCGTGCGTACCGGGATCTTCACTTGGTACGTGGTGCTCTGAACCATCTGAGCTATTCCAGTCGATTCCGCGGCAGGTAAGAGTTAGCCATTGTATAAACCTGAATTACATTTAATATTAGATTTGCGCACGATTAAGCTACTTCGATTATCAATCTTTAAATTTTCTACTATTGTTTCGATAGCACGTATCAATGCAGTGATACGGGGAAAATACTAAATTTGCTTTCTGGGGGTTTAGATGTCGATAGATTTGACTACCCTTAAAATTGGGTATTATGAAAATATATTAGTCAGAAAATACAACGTTTGACCATTCACTGCGTAAATGACAACGATATTTAATGCTTAAGAAGTATACAAAAGCCCAGCTTGTAATAACCGTGTTCTCCTCTTACATCGGTTGATACCCACATGCATTCATCATCAATTAAGTAGGGCACGTGGTAATGGCGTTGTGAATGTGGGTGAGACAGTTCACAGAAGGCCGAATGACGTTAGAAAACGGTTTCAAGAAACCTCGGCAACAATCCATCGGAACTGAAGACATGTTTCTACGAGCCTTCTGAAAACCATATTTACTTATGGCCTGAAAACGCAGAAGTTCCAGCATATAACCACTTGTAAGCTTGTAGATTTATATATAAAATACCATATAGAACATTTGGGGACTTTGGACGTGGAATGAGAAAATACGGCGATCAAATCAGGAAATTTGAAAAAATGATTTCAACTTGCACCTGGGAGAAATTTTCGACTCGCGTAAATGAAGTTCTTTCTATATTGGATACTTCTGAGAGAAAATTAGAGGTCACAACTCTGTATTTAGTAAAATCAGAATTTAATTTAGAATGTATTTTTTTTTCTGAGGAAATGGTGAGTTCCCCCATTTGTAATCATAATTTAAAACAATCGTCAATCATATAATTTACTTTACCTTAACTGGTCGAAGGGAAAAGTTTGAATTTATCCAGTAGTTTCACATCTTATTAAAAATTCTTAACAACTTCACCACTGTAGCCATTTTAAACGTAAGCTACATCAATAACGTAAATTACGAATTCAAGTTAAAAAATTAACAGAAATATTTCAATATTCCACACACACAGTTTATTTATGGCGCTTGAGCGTCGCGTGGACTAGATCACTGCTGTGACGAAATCTTTCATTGTAAAGCCCCTTCGCTGTATAAATCAAATGAAAACTGTGTCGTGCTCTGAGCTGTACATTGCTGTGCATATTGTCTCACCTTGTGCCAGGTACGATTATGAAATCCTTTATCGTTAGGAAAAATACCATGCAACGTTGCCGTGCGCGCGAGTATGGCTACATCGTCAACTAAACTTTTGCCTTTTCTCGTTATTTAAGTTTCTATTAATATCTTCTTTCTCTAAACATAAGGTTTCGTAATTTTTTCATATAAATGTGCTGGTTTCTGCAATTCATGTGACCGACATCTTGCACATGTGTAGGATAGCATCATGGATGAAACTACTATTTCGGAATTTATATCTGATGGGAAATGAGTCTGTCACTTTCGCCTTGTATTATAACAATAATAATAAATATAACATTGGATTTTCAGTATTTCGAGGGTTGCAGTTCCAGGAAAATTCATTATATATACAGAGAATACACAGTGACGATTGTCCATCACATGCCCAGTTGGGAAAGTTTCCATCAGGCGACATGTAGCTTTACTCTCTCAGGGCCGGTTCTGGAAGACAAACGAATATGATCATGATGACGTAGGCCTACGGAAGGAAATATGAAATCAAGGCGGAAATGTTTAATCTTTTGCAGAAGCATGACGAATATATAAAGGCTGGAACTAGCCGTGAGATCCAGAAGCACCAACTACCCTCCTCTCAAGTAGACTGATCCTCGAGTCTATACGAATCTTGCAACACAATATCGAGCCATCATTATCGCATACTATTCTAAAATTATCAAGCAAATTGTAATAATAAAATTATCGATATTACGTTACTTCAAACGTAAAAAATTGTTTTTACATTTATTCTCATCTTTCTTGTTTGTTCCAACCTCAGTTTTGTTTCGGAACAGCCTTTATACTTCAAATTTTTTCTTCTGCTGTAAATCTTAAACTTCCAAGAACCTCTAACCGAATCATCTCTAAAAATGATCGGTTGTAGATTTTACATCATCGTTTACTAAATATACTGAGATGTTTCAGCGTTGATAACTGAAGTCAATTACAAAATTTTAACAACAGTGTTGGTTTGCGACCTAATTGCAGCCCGCACTGATGGAAGGTCGAATAATTTATTATCCGCGACACATTGGCAAATATCTTATTACAAAGTAAAATGCGTTGGGAATTGTGACACACAAACCAATACTTTATGCGTACAATGTGTCATAGCTACTTAAGTATTTATTAGACCTACAAAGGCGATAGTTTCGGTATAGCTTGTCAGCCTAGAATTCTTACCAATGTCAATAAAATGTTTTTTCTCGATGATTTTGCAAACTTTTACAAACAATGGACATCATTACAGAATTTTGAACTTTGATTATTCAGACAAATGATTTATACCAAAAAATTAGTCTAAATAAAATAGATTATTTATATATGTTCGTGCAAGTCATAAATTAAATTGACCATACTTCACAGCTACCAAATCTCATCTGTCTTTGATCAGACAGCCTCCATGCAAGCTTTACATGATTAGTAACCTCTTATAAGAAATCATATCCATATACAAGATGATTATACGGTCATGGGTCAAACTTTAAGGAGTGGTACAACTTATTAAAACAAATATTTTTTTTTGTACAGGAACGCATGGTCGGAAGTGACGCATTGAGGCAGAGGGGGGTTAACATTGTGGTAGTAAAAGTTAGTCAATCGAGAGAGAATGTTGCAGTTTGACCAGTGTGGCCAAGCAGAGTTGAAGAGTAGTTTTTGTATAGGAAAGAGTTTGGGGAGTAAAGCTGGAAGAAAGCAGCACATAGTTGGAGTCTGCCATTAATGTTGGTCAAGGTATTTTGTAATTAACAGATTTAATTGGAAGTGTTTGTTAAAGCATCTGAAAGTATTTGCAATTTCAGTTAACTTGAGCATCTTATCTTTTTTGGAATAAAATTGATTCCAAAAATGAAGATACACAGGTCATAAAATGGACAATGAGTTCACTTACTGTGACACAGGTGGCCGATCTTCGACATCATCCTTTACGTCTAACTGACAAAGAAAATTGTCATTTTCATAGGTAGGAAAGTAGAATCTGCAGAATAAATGCATATATCAAAACAGCTTTAAAAAGTTGACAGAAATTTTCAAGCAAAAATTAGTTCACATACTCTGGCTGGTTCCATAGGTTCCTTGAAGGAACTGCGAAATGACTCTCTGCAGTCATATGACTCAGCAACTCCTGTTTCGAAGCTAGTTTTTTGGCACAAAGCACACAGTTTATTGTATACATCTGATGACGAATATAATTGACAAGTTTAACCTGAAAACAAAATGGTGTGTCTTGTCAAGTAAAATTATTGGTTGAATTACATTGATAAAAATATGAAAATATAAACATTTAAATGTATTGAAGACTATATAATGTATCAATAAATATCAAATGAGTAAACTACAAGCCTTGAGTTGGTGCAGTGTTTATTTCTCTTTTCCGTGTTTAGGTAGAGGCAATGATTACCCCTACTACTCTCTCTTGAGAATATACAGGGTGTCCCTTTCAAACCTCCCACGTTTCATAGGCCCAGGAAACAAATACTATAGTAGATATGATAATGAAATTGCACAATATGTAAAAGCATCTCAAAGAATTTATTTAATAATTATCAGTACACTTCTACATGCGAAGCATTTGTAGCCTGAAGAAAATCGAGTCTGTATTCAATTTCTTGCCAAGTTGTTCGTAACTACAATGGTTTGTCGTTCAGCATCAGATGTTGCAAAATTTACACTTTGAAATCATACAAACGAAATTGCTGGTGTACTACATGTTGTGATGCCAAACAACAATCCATGCCGACAACAATTTGCTATGAATATGCTACAGCATATTGTTACGAAGAACAGGGCAAGAAATTGAATAGACTCGATATCCTCATGCTACAAATTCTTCACATGTAGAAGTGTACTGATAATTATTAAATAAATTCTTTGAGATGTTCTTGCATGTTGTGCAATTTCATTAACATATCTACTCTTGTTTTTTTTCTTGGGCCTTTGAAATGTGGTTGATTTGAATTGGACACTTTGTATATTATGTAGTTTTTAGGAAAACGTTCCAAAATAGTTGAAAATATTGTGAATACACAATAGATATATTTTATTATTTGTGGCTAAGGGTTGTGGATTTAGCAGATGCAAGTCCATATATTTCTCTTTTTTGTACTTACAATTGTTTTAAGTAGTGACCAAACATTCTGGGCAATTGCCTGTTTAATAATGATGTTTCTGTAATATGTTTTAGGAACAAATGATTAGGATCAAGTATGACCGAATTTTTTTTTTTTAAAGAAGTGATTACACAATAAATAAATTTGTGATTCTGAGAAAACATAAAACCTTAAATATCACCAATCACCGGCAGTTAACTCTACATTAGACACACCTTGTAACGTAATGGCATTAGTTGTGCTAGGTCCAGTGGACCTAAAGTTAACTTTTACATCACTGATGGATTTTCTGAATCAATATTATTAATTTACATTTTTGTACACATACACACATAATTCAATCAACCAATGAAAGTTTTGTTAACCTAAAACTTTCCGCTTTATTAAAAATATATTATTAATGAAACTAAATAAGATTTCAGGTTTTTAATATAACAAAATTTTGTTTTTTCATATTTTGTGATTACCACTCACAAAATTTGAAACACAAATTTTGGAAACAAAACATCAGATAGAAGTCTTGTTGATTAACCATCCCAGCATGTTCAAATATAAATGTTTAAATTTAAGTTATTTATTTATATTATTAAATTTTTATTGTATTTTTAAAGGATTCAGCTGTTGAAAACATTTAATAAAAGACTCAAATAATTTTCATAAACATATATACAATAAAATAAATAAATTACTCTGGATTTGAAGTTTTGTCAAAGTATTCTTGGCAAATTATTTTTGTATGTTTTTGAAAAAACAAAAAATTATTACATTTACACAGCAATGATGTGTTTTACATTGATTTCTATTTTCTTTTAACAAGGTATGCAGTATTTACTTTTACTTCTTGGTGTTTTGCTGGTTGTTGCCTCCTCTTGATCTGCTGGTCATTCCAGTCTATATTTGTCCAAAAGAAATTTTGTAAGTCAATTGATAAACCATTTTGTAAAGATCTTCTTTGTAGTTGAGGAGTTACCAAATCTAAAGCTAACACTTTCAAATAGTTTTGTCTTGTACAGTAATCCATTTCATTTACATAATATATTAGTATTGAATTTATCCAGCTATGTTCAATATATGATAAAAAATTACCATTGGCCACTAAATATGAATTATCATGACTTAAAAGAAAAAGATCTCAAATATCACACTGTACTACTGCAGCAAGAACCAGAAAATCCTGACTAGATTAGGACAGTAGGTGCCTGAGATGTAAAGTTATATTACATCACTATTCACTCTTCATTTTCCAAGAAATTATAACTGCTTTTGGATTGTGACCTAACTGAGCAATGTCAACATATCCTTCTCAGATATCATAAAAGTCATACCAGTAGATAAAAATTAAACAGCATAGGTCCCCTAAACCTAGCACAATTAGCAGACTGTTAAAAGAAAATTCTATTTTTGAATATTATTCTCAAAAGAAATTGTACCTTAGTCATCAAGTGGTTGTACTTTGAAAACCAAAATAATTGTCTCAGCAAATTCAATATTTTTGAGTTTTTTATTTTAGCAATTAATTTCTCTCTAAAAAACTAGTTACCTGTTCATAGAAATTTAAATTAAGCTCTTCACAAATGTTTCTGTACTTAAATCCATGTGATTTGGCCATATGTTCCAGAATATAATCAAAGGACGAGTTTGAAATATCACAGAACAAACACACTACTGTCATAGTTGAGTTTCCACCTGACCAGTCAGACCAATCTGAATCACATTCAACTTCTGAATCACCTACAGATAATTCAGCATCATCATCTTTCTGCCAAAAAAGAGTAAAGAATAATTCAGTCATATTAAATAACTAAGTACTGTTTTTCTTTAATCTGTAATGTATTCAACTAAGAGATGCTATTAAAATTAATTGAATAACAGTTCAGGCTTTAATAGCTTCCAAACATAAAATACAGATATATCAAATCATGTAGGCTTCATTTGTTTCAGACATAATCTTTTACAACATAATCATTACAACAAAATCATTTGAAAATTTACAACATATCATTATTTAACATGAAATAAATAAACATATTTATGTTAATAGAACAAAGGCTTCACCAGAAGATATCAAAATGTCATGGAATTACTGCATTCTCACTCAGTTGGAATCCCAAGAACACTTCTTATGATATTGTATTAAATTTCAAACTAGGTTATTAGTACAAAGAATAGCAAAGTTTTTAAGGTAGAGTTCAGTACAAATTACAACTAATTTAACTGTGAAAACAAAAGAAAATGGAGAAGATTGCAATATGTATTTACTTTACATAACTGTAAAATATTGAATAGAGCACTAAATTCACTCAAGACCAATTAACAGATGTATTTAAGGACAACAAAAAAAAACCTTTTGTTATCAGTACAATAAGTGACATTCATTCTTAATCATAAGTTTGGATACCTCCATGTGCATTTTCTAACAACATATCTCACAGAACAGGAATAGGTACTTCTCTTAAATTTTATACAGAATGACCACCATGCTCTTTTATATGTAGCAACTCTTATAGAAATGAATTTTTTGTTTCAATCTGTTTCTAACTTTAATATAGTGAATGTGAAAATTTGTTTTACTCAAAATGGGCATGAATGCAAAACCCCATTCACTTCACGTAATTTAAGCAAGATGGTTACATGATCATTTACACAAGTTCCATGTACATATCAGAAATAAACAATCACATTTTATTTGTAAAATTAAAAAGCCTTACTTTAATATATAGTAAATTTAGTGTGAACATTTTGTGAATAAAGTATTCAGTGATATTGTATTGTATAAATTTAATCTAATATCATGAGAAAGCAATTACTAAGATACTGTACATTACTGTTCAGTGAAAATAATTCAATTATATATTTAAAATGGTAACTTACTTTAAAGTGACGCCAATTTTTGCCCATTTCTAAGTAATTTATGATATAATATCGATCATATTTTTCATTTTCAGGGTTTATTCGTTTGTGTTGCTTTTTACGCATATGCTCTTTCAAAACTGTGCGATCTTTGAATATCCTTTCACAATACAGACATTGTAGCCTATAAGCAAAACTAAGCATGAGACAAATAATGAAAAAATTATTTACCTTTGACTATTAATTATGAAAAAATATCTGACATTCTCAATAATATAAACAAAAATTATGTTTAACAAAAAATTTTTGTTAAGAAACATAATTTTCTGACACAAGGTCATGCATTTGTTTATTTATACCTTTGGATATTGTAGGAGGGGTTGTCATGTTCAGCCAAAGTGACAATATTTTTCAGGTTTTCATATTGCTGCAAATGTATGGGGTTGAGAATAAACTATGAAAAAATATTAAAAATTAGGTTAGGATTTAATTCCCAAAAATGATATTCCAGTTTGAATCTCAAAATTTCTCTTAGCTGCATGCTACAAAAATGTTTTATTCTACAAAACTTTAAAAACTTAATTAAATACATTTATTGATTCTTAAGCCCAGAGTCTGAATGAAGTATTGCTTTATAACATGTATTTTGTAGCTCTGTGACAGAAATTGCAATAAACAAGTCAGTTGAGAAGTTCTTGATTTCAATTGAGAGGTACCAATTCATAAAAATTCTACAGTAAAATATTAACAAATGATTTGTTATATCCAACACAAGCTGCAACAACAGCCAACTATTCTCAGCACTGAAATGTTTCTATTAATTCAAAAAATCAAAAATACAAAAAAGAAAGTCCATAATTTTGAGGATAGCTCAATCCTTCTACTGTAATTGCAGTTTTCAATATCATATGAAAACTATATTAAATACAGACTTCATGAAAAAAACACAATAATACAATTTGTATGCTTGTGAACACATACTATAGCAGTATATTAAAAATTACAACTTCAAAAATATTGTACTTCTTAGTCATAATTGGGAATTTTAGCATTTTTCATTAATTTAGAAATTATATATATTAATAGCCAATAATAATCAATTTTCTAAACAATGTAGATAAGTTACTGATTTTGTGTTGTAAATCTAACATATTGACTGTTCAATACAGGATGATCATAATTTTTTATCCAAAATTAATTTATTTTATATATATATATACACGAGGGTGAATCAAATATAAACGAGACTTTTGGACCTGCGCGCGCAATAGTGATGGAAGAACGTTCCGCTGTTATTGGCTGTTAGGTTGGTTTGTCAGGAGTGGGGGAAGCACGTGACTCATCATCATAGACTCGCTCAGTGTCCATCGTTACGATGTCCGAGCAGGAGGTACCTCCCTCAATTGCGCAACGTATTGTTATCAAGTTTTTAGCTGCAGAAGGTGTAAAACCGGCCGAAATCTTGAGAAGATTGACTGCACAGTTCGGGGAAGAGACGCTGTCGCGAGCTAGAGTGTTTGTTTGGCATAAACAGTTTGTGGGGGGCCGTGAACGTGTTGAAAATGAGAGCCACTAGCATTACAGCGGGCAACATCGACAGTGTTCGTCAACTTGTTGAAGGTGATAGGCGTCTAACAACTTTGGATATTGCAATTGAGGTTGGAATAAGTTATGGGAGCACTTACTCTATATTCTCAGAGGAGCTAGGGTATCGCAAGGTGTGTGCCAGGTGGGTTCCTCGCCTTCTCACAGTTGACCAGAAACTGAATCATTTTCAAGTGTGTGAGCGTCTTATTGCACGATTTCTTTCTCACATTGTCACCTGTGATGAAACGTGGGTGCATCACTACAATCCTGAGTCGAAACAAGCGAGTATGGAGTGGAGGAAGAAAGGAGAAACCGGACCAGTGAAAGCCAAGTCACGATTATCGGCTGGCAAGGTTTCGCTACCGTTTTTTTTGACCAGCGTGGCCTGCTGCACCTTGATTTTTTGCATGAGCGCAGAACAATTAATGCGGCATACTACTGCCAAATTTTGACTGAGGTCAGACTTGCATATCGCCGCAAAAGACGAGACCTTCTGATGAGAAAAGTGATTCTCCTCCATGACAATGCTCGCCCCCATACAGCAGCCCTGACCGTACAAAAATTGGAGCAACTGGGTTGGGAGACACTGGAACACCCTTCATACAGTCCAGACCTATCTCCCTGCGACTTCCATGTCTTTGGTCCTCTCAGGGAAGCTTTGGGAGGGCAAAAATTCCACAGCGATAATGAGGTTGAAGCATATGTGCGCAATTGGCTACAAACACGACCTGACTCTTTTTACGTGGAAGGAATTAAAAAATTACCTATACGCTGGGAAAAATGTGTTTATAAATCAGGAGTTTATGTAGAAAAATAAAGTATGATTGTTTGTGCGTTTAAAATCAAAATAAATATTTAAAAAAATAAGTCTTGTTTATATTTGATTCACCCTCGTGTGTATATATATATATACACACACACACACGCACACAAACATTTAGATAGGAAAGAGAGATAGTGATGCAGACTTACCGTAAATCAAGTTGGTCCAGTCCGGTAGTGGTGAGGGAATACCACAAATTTTCAAGGGCCTGAGTCCCCTTTGTCTCTCCTTGTCTGGGCTGCATGCCTGGCCAGCCATCAGGATAAAAGGAATGTCTTCAAATTTTCAGAGGTTCTCAGCTCAGTTGGCGTACATAATGTAAATCTCTTCCCTGAAGAAGTGGGTTGAGAGCCTCCAAAAATTTGAAGAACATCCTTCTGTCCTGAGAGGATATGAACAAGTTTCAATTTCAGGTGTAACCAACTATCTCTCTTTCCTTTCCATACAAATTATCTCAATTTCACATCCTTTTTCACATTGATATATATATATATATATATATATATATATATATATATATATATATATATATATTTATATTTGACAAGTTTGGTTTAAATAATAAAGGTGATAACAAATAATAATACCTTTCCAGTGTATCATTAATTACATTTATTAGATCGTCTATAAAGACTAAGTTTTCAGGATGACCAAGCTGGAAATTATGTTGATGAGATAGGTGATTAAGATAATCTTTCTTAGAATTGATCTCAGCCTTACAAAACAGGCAGTTACGAATTAAAGATATAGCATCTCTCTCTTTAGCTTGTTGTTGTAAAACATATTCCTGAAACAAAGTAAAACTTATTTTAACGATTGAATTTGTCAAAAAATACAGAAAGAATGTTTATTTTGCAGAGGACCCACTGATGAGTTTTCTGAATAGATAAGTTGACATAATTATAACATTTAAAGAAATGGTATTAATTAATACATTAAAATAATTACTAGGTGCTTTAAATATGTATTTCTTTTGTTAATAACTTAATTGTTTGGCATATTCAAAATATATTGGGTAACAACATTGGAATGTATCTTTTAAAGATTGTTTAGTATTTTTATTTTAATAGCCAAAGGCCAATTTGCTAGATTTATTTAAATTATATTTTAAGGTTTCAGTAGAGCAAATTAGTGAACATGAACTATATTTACATATTATTTGAGAAAATGTGCAAATATTTCTTTGTAGCTGGTTATGATCAAACAGTATCTTTGCCAGTTAAATTAACAATTTGATATATTTTCTATATATAAAGATAATTCAGATATTAATTAGGACATATCACTGAAATGTACTTGTACATTTGTTGCAATTATCTGTCAAGTCTAAAAGTAAATAATGGTTTCTTACAATTTTAACTTGCATAAAACTACATTAATCAAATTGAATAGGGTTGAGTTATTTTAGACCATCTGAGACTAAAAGTTTTATTTAGAAGAAGGTGTAAAGGAGTTTTTATAAGCATTAATTTAAATATTCACAGAATTAGTAATTAATTTTTTCCTGTAATAAATCTCACATTTTGTCTCACAATTTTTACTGGGTAAAAGAAAAAACTCACAAATGCAACTTTATCTTGGCCACACTGTAATTGAGTAGAAATGAAGTTGTATTAAATATTCAAAATTTGAGGAAATTATTATATGTTTAAATATATATATGCATATGCTTTACAAGCACACTGTATATCACAAGAAACATTCATTAAGTATAGTTGCAAGATTAATTAAATTTTGAAATAAAAATATCAGGTAACTACCATTCTGGAAGCATAGCTGGAGAGCTAGTCATGTATGAATATGATGAGCAATAGTTTACTGCTTGTAATTGTAGTGGGGGCAGGACAAGGCTCAGTTTAACACGAACCTTTTTTTACAGCAACTTGGCAGCTTAAAAACTATTCTGAACACATTGTTGCAAGGAAATATATGGTGTTATGTTCAGGATATGTTTACGTCAAATAACTTATCTGGAAAAGTTAAGAGATTATAAATACAGGGTGTGGTAAGAAGACATTGCAGCTGTCTGTATATCCTTTTCGTATGAATATAATTATCATTTTTATGAATGATGGTGGTGTTGCTCCAAGAGGGAGTTCCACTTAATTACAATAGTTCCCTCCACATTCTCCTACTGTGCATCTGATGTGCCATGGTATTTCTCACGATCTATAGATGCAATGTACACCACTGAAACAATTAACCTACAATGCTAATTTATATATTCTTTTTTCAGAGCATATTCCTACCTTTCTCCCATATTTCTATCTTTCCTCACTATTCACTAATCCAATGTGGCTTTGCCACCTATTAATTAAAACTGAGAAACCAAACAGAAATTATCTATCTATTGTTCTCCAACTACTCCACCTCTCAGCCAAAATAATTAGTAGAATGTATAGTTATAGGATACATTATATTTAAAATATGTAGAAAGATGTTTTTTATAAACTTAAAAACACTCTCAAAGCGTAATAATTTACTTTTGTACCTTACATTGACATTGGGCAAAACATAATAATCAATATCAATGAGAAGAAATAAAATAATAAAAAATACCACAACTTCAGATATTTTTCCCAGTGTGTGTGTGTATGTGCTTTCTATATAAATAATATTTTACACTTATCTAAGCCTTGGATTGATATGAAATAAGTACTGGCAATGTTAACATGAGAAGTCATTAAAACTGTTAAACAATTAAATTGGCCCAAAACAAACTGTCAATATTACATTTCCCCGTGCTGCTGAATTTATTCAGCAACCAGTGTAATTTTGCATACCTTAGATACCTTAAACTCTTTGCAAGGTACTACATAATTACACTGAAATTATATGTATATATTTTTTAATTGTTTAGCTCAGAAACTGAACTCATGTATTTATATAACAAATAAGAGTATTCTCATAACATGTAAAAGAAGATATGATTCACTTCAATTCACAATGAAAGTATGTGTAACACTCTCAAATACAAAATTGACTGTCTGTGTGGAACAAGGTGGGTAAAAACTGTAGCACACTTTGAGCTTTTAATTTTAAGCAAATTTGCTGTGTGGAATCATTATATTATAATATTATACTCAGGGTAAAAGTTGGATAAGAATTGACTAGGAGTGTCTAATCAAATAAAACTTCTAAATTTAATATGGGGACACTGTTACTGTTACTAAAGACCAAATGATGAGAAAATATGTGCAAATGTTTTAATATAGTTACAAGGCAACAATTATTTCAAAATTGAGGTTATCATTTCAGAAATATTGTGGTTCTTATCTTGAAATAAAATTAAATGTATTTACAAGTTTTAACATTTACATTTAAAAATTGATTTAAAATCGCTAAATTTTAAACATTTTCAATCGTCTCATGAATCTTAATACAAAATATAACCATAAAAGCCACTTAAGCAGCATTTCATCAATAAAAAGGGTACTACATTCATAATTGATATAATGATAGCCTGAGCCCAGTATACAGTCAGACATTTTCCAACACTGAGCACATGGATTTTTTTTCAGTTTCAAGTTGGATTAAAAATGGTAATTGAATATTCCAAGGAAAATCATCTATGAATATCATTCTATGTATAACTAATAATACAACTTTATCAGCAATAGCAGCAGTCTTGAGGTGAAACCTTTCAATATCAAACAGTTTAAAAATTTATGTCAACTGGCAATGAAGATAGGCATATGAAAATAAAAAATTATATATTTAAGTGTCAGGAAATTCCATTTTATATATAATCACATTATTCTCAAAGCCAGTACTATTTATTAGTTTACTGACAAGACAGAAATTTGAACATAATTCTATTTGATGTTATGTATACAAATCTTTTTACGCAAATATGAACACACACACAAAAAAAGTTATGTGGCAATGTTGCAATGATTTATTTATTAGTACTAATTTATCTTATCTGTGATTGTCAATATGTAGAGTCAATATCCCTTATGCAATCCTCCTAACACAATTTATGCTTTTGAACTTCGTCAGTCTGCTAGTCTTCTCGTGGATTAAACTTTTCACCTTAACATCTCCAGATCACTTCACACTTTCATCATTAAAAAAACACTTTACTCTGCTTTTAACATTTATTCACTGCACTTGTTGCACTATTACTTTTGTTCTGGCGTATTAGCTGCTTCTACATAAAATTATATGACTTTTGACTCTGTTCAGGAATTTTACAATAACTTATTTTTTTCGATCGCGCACATCTGAATTCACCAATTACTTTTGCTCTCATAGGAGCTCCTCTGAAAACTTTACGTTATATATCGTAAAATCTCAACCACTTACGGTGGACACTGTCCTTCTCCAAAGAATCTGCTATTCTGATGTGTGAAAGTAACCATTATAAATTATTACAGTCGGACCCTCGAAACAATAGTTCGGCCACTGTCAACCAGGCCCATGTGACCATCAGTTCAAGACACTCCAAATACTCAACAATAGCAATTAATTTTACTTTATATTTGATATTCAAACAATGTTTTGGGGCAGTCAAAATTTTGCCTTAATAGAATAACTTATATTAGCAAATTTAAGACATAATATAAATTTACAATGCTTTCAACCAAGGTTACTTAAACATCCCTCACAAATGTGTGCCCAGAAAAAATTTCTACTAGTATAATATTTAGAAATAAAAATACTTACCAGTCGTTCATTGTGCAATTTTTTTCTGAATAATGCATCCTCTGTTGAGTTTTTTCCCAAAATGAAACATGTTTGCCATCCTAATGATCTTCCATTCAATGATACATCAACAGTTTCTTTTGAACAAATAGTTGACAATTCAACATCTTTAATTTTTTTTGACCAGTATACAATGTACCTGAAATTATCATCACAATAAAATAAATAATCCCTTACATTTCAAGTAACAGTAAAATTAAGAAAATTATGATTGAAATTTTCCTTTGAGACTTGCTGATTCAACAAATGGATATATAGATTTATTATTAATTAAATTAGGACTTGGTTTAGGAAATAGGTTAACATAAGATGACAGTACAAATGTTATCACAATAAACAATGCTACACTAACCTAAAATATTAAAGAGTATGGAGTAACCCTAAGCTAGAACACAAATCCCACAAACATAACAAGGAATTCAATATAATAATACATATTATACATAAAATGCATACACTCTTGATATAAAGTAATATTCACACATTGCAAAACTACACATTATAAACCATCCTGCAGAATATGTGAAACATAGCAGTAGGAAGCACAAACAGAAATTGACTCATTTTTCCTGCTCGATCTCAAGAGAAATTATGCAATATTTCAAACCTACAATTCACATGTGAAAGTTATACAGATTTTTTAACAGACTACTTATATTGTAACAATTGCAGCACCATTGATGAACTGCAAGACATGATCACATTTGTTTTGTGTAATGCTTAGCGAGTGAACCTTTTTCCAACTTTGGGAAAATATTTAATTTTAAGAGAAAATGAAGTAAAAGTTATAATGTGTCCCATTTTCTTTCATCAAATGTTGTAACATGATGCTTCTAAGTGAGTAGGAAAAAAAAAACCCACCTTCTCACAATCCAATTATTCATTCCTGTTCAAATAATTTATTTAAAATGCAGAGTTATCTAGCACCTTAACAGTAATCTATTCATGTGATAATACAGAAAGATTGGGAATAGCAAATCAATTTGTTATTCAAATTACTTGCTTGTCATAGTCAGTGTAACATTTATTGGAAGTTTGATATTTTATCACATTTTCTTCACAGTTACAATGTGTACTATCATTTCCTACTATTCAACTCATATAGTAAAAATTGACAAAGTCTTAAAGATTACTTAAAACACAAGAAAATCAAAGAAGTGAATAATGTAAAAGTCAGTGTAAGGTTAACAATAGTTGAATTTTAAAATATAAATATACAGACATTTAATAGAAACAATAGCTTATATTTTATTGTGGTTTGTGTAAAAATTAGGGGGTTTTTTTTGGGGGGGGGGAGGTTGGAAAATAATTAACAGTGCCAGAAAGTATATTAAAAGACATATGATGAAAACTTAGTGCAGAAAAGGCATAATAAATATTATATGCCCTTCTAAATGATTGAACTTATAACAGAAAGTAATTACTTAACATTAATAATGAATTTATATATAAAAAGAAGTTAAAAAAATAGTAAAAAGATTAAAATGAGTACAAACTTTTTCATGTCTGCTACTGAAGAAATATCAAAAATAATTAAATTATGAGAATCAAATAAGTGATCAAAAAATTCTGCTTGACTCCTTGGGAGCACAAAATCTACACAGCATAGACAGCAGGAAATATTTTCATCTTCAAAATATGTACTTTTCTCTTCATTTTGCTGTTGCGGAAGCATCAACGGTCCAAATATTTTTGAATGATCTGCAATGAAGAATTATATAATTAATATTTTATATACTTATGACTAAACTACACCACCAAATTGTAATTATTTAACTAAATCTCCGTCAGGTATATAAAAATTTTAAAGGTAGAATTGAAGTGAAAATTTAAATGTGTTCTTTTACTTTTAGATTACAAAACTTCCTTAAAACTGTCGACAATTAATCCATATGAATATTAAATGTAAACCATATTTCAGAAGAGTAAAGAGGAAAACCCTGCACAAAATCTATTTAGTGTGTGACACAAAACCTTGAAATACATATGGGAATTACAAATGAACATCTATGCATTATAATTTCATCTTTGACAAATTTAAACCTAAATTATCATTAATTAAAGCACACAAAATATTTTACAATTGTTTATTTCAAAATGTAAATTTCCTTTTATAACATTTAGTTTAATAAATTTAAGACCAGTACATGTTATGGAAGTAGACTATTGTGAATTGTTTCACTCAGTCCATCAACAAAGAAAATTTCACTGTACTCATTCACCTTGGTAGCAATAGATTATATTAACAGTTTGGATAAATAAGTCATATAAAAATGTATTTTAATATTGTATCTAAGTCTAACAAAGTCTATAAATAAGCCTAAGTCAAACACTATCCTTTAAAAATTCATAATGGTATTTACAATTTATACAACATACTTCTCTCCTTATCTTAAATGTTGAACATATGACAAATAATCACTCACTAAACAAGTTTACCTTAATTAAACCAACATTACTACAGCAATCTATTTCAGAATTATACTCAGATAGTGTGTGTTAAAGGAATTGTACACAATATATTTCACTGTTAGAAAACTTTATTTATACTACCACTTACCATTCTCATTAAAGCACATTTGCTGATCCATAATTGGATATGTACAGAATTAATAATTCCCCACTTGAAACATATTCTCTCTTAGAAATAAAACTGGCACAAGCATTGTACTTCGATTTCTTAAAAAAAAAAGATTGGAGAAGCCATTAAATCCGGGCTGGTACAAATACTTTTAATGTCATATTTAACTGGATCTGGACCACTACCTAATAATAAAAAATTACGTAATTAACTAATGTTAACCATGTAAACACTTTATTATTTATGGTGAATACAGGTGTATAACTTTATTTCTTTTACTTACTTAACATAAAATGCATAAGACTGTTCTTAATAATGCTAGGTTAGGTTCAAACACAATAGGTTATGGAACAAGAAATTGATACGCCAATGAATCTTTATTTTGAATTAATATGTGTCGAGGTTAAAAAGAATGACATTAGCAATTCTTTCGATTACTAGTTCTTATTTACTTTAAACAAAATTTAGAACATCTTCTCAAGCAGCATATATCGATAGCCGTCAAATTAAAACCTTTTTGTATGTGAAGTTAAAATTTACCATTTTTTTTCATAAATAAATTAATAAGAAAGATAGCCAATTCAGACAGAAAAGTAATAAAGTTCTGTGTGAAGTGCCGTACAAAATAATAAAAGCATTTAGGAAATCAAGTAGGAATCAATTTTGGTTTCGCACGTCAAAATCTTGGTAACAAGAATCGCCTTAAAGAACATAATGTCTAAACGAAAGCATTATTGAAAACAACGATTTGAAAAGTGAAAATCATTCTCGTATTCAGTGACAGAGGAAGAATTCAGAGCTATCGAAGATTAATCCGATAATATAACAATAGATCTGCATAATTTAGAACAACAAAATCGTAAAGGTTGAATATTAAGATGAGAAAGGCTCTGCCTTTAATTTCTCCTCACTTTTCATTTATTTATTATACAGCTGAAAAAAAAATGAAAAAACGGGGGAATATTTCTTTCCGCAATGTTTCACCACCATTTTATCAAACTAAGCACTCTGACGTAATTTCCTGCACGTGACATTTGGTTATGATGAAAATTATATCATTATTGCCGGTTAACTGACACCGTAGAATTAAATGAGTTAAATTTATTTTCATTAGGAGATTGTACATATTAATTTTATCAGGTATCTGGAAAAAATTTGCACTTTATTTCATATAAAAAAATCTATGCATTTTGCTTTTATAAATAACGAAACGGACTTACCATTCACATTTATACAGATCAGAATTAGTAATGATTCTTGTGTGTATGTTTTTTAAATTGTTTTAGCTATTCGAATTATTTCTAATGAATGGTTTTAGCTGTTTGTAAATGGTCAAAATCTGCTATAGGATGGGAGGCATTTGAATCGCAGCAACTTATGTACCGATAATATTAGCCATCTCTATTCTATTTAATTATTTCAGCTAACTTTATGAATGCTGAGTAAATGTATTTTCAATTCGTGTACATTTCTAACCACATTGCCATATAGATTTAAGATATTTAGGGAATTTAATTCTTTAAATAAAACTTCAGTCCAAGTATTGTCTGTCAAATATAGTACGTAAATAGTAAGCATTCAAATTTTTAATTGTTTGGGTTAGGCTCATTTTACCAGGAGCTTGTCCGGAATTTTGCCAGCTTTTCATATCAATTAAGTACTCTATTTATCATTTTGGACAGCGAAATGTCAGCCTCGTAGTTGTTAATTTTGGCAAGATTAAATTATTCTTGACAATTGTTATTAATAATAATGTAATATTCTATAGATCATGTATAGAAGTCAATTACAGAAAAACAATTTAATAGATTATGTAAACTACAGCTACTTGCCTCTTCTAACGTGTCTGTCATTTTTTACTAATATACCAGTGTAGTCTGTAAAAAGTATAGTTTTGGAGGGAAAATCTACAGGTTTTGGAAGTTATGTATATAACAAGTAAAGGTGATTTGACATTGTCAAATTAATTAATTTTGATAGAAAAGTTGGTGTCACCAAGCAATAACATGTCTAATTTTCAAGGGTTTAAGCCTCCCGTCCTTGGGACAGTAGGACTGAACATTGTTTCAGCTGGCCACTTTATTTTCACTGAAGACCTTGGGAGAGGATCCAATGGCTATATGGACACACTGCTCAACTGAATCAAGGCTTGCATCTAGACCAAAAGGGGTGCAACAGCAATTATACTTATAAGTGGGCCTGTACTGCAAAGTTCTTTGTAATCACTGCAATAGAAGCAGAAACCCTCTCAAAAAACACATGAAGATTCATTCGTTCCCTCCTCCCCTTCTAGGTGCTTCACATTTTTTGTCAGGCAGTGTACAGTTCTCACATTACTTTTGTTTCAAGTTTTTTTCCTATTGTCTCATTATGCTAAGTTTACTTTAAAGCATTTGAATTTCCATTTACTGAAATATTACCCTTCTGGTCAGAATGAGTGATGAAGTGCAACGAGCCCAAACTGCAGCTCCTGGAGGAGATACAATATTCGGAAAGATCTTGAGAAAGGAAATACCCTGCGACTTCATCTATGAAGATGAACTGGTAAAAATTTATGCACAAAAATGAATTTTTAAATATTCTTGCTAGAGTTAAGCATGAATACATTCTTTGTGTCATTTCAGTGTGTTGCATTTAAGGACATCTCACCTGAGGCACCTGTACATTTTCTAGTGATCCCTAGGAAACCTATAGCACGTTTGTCTGATGCCACAGACAGTGATGACCAGGTATTGGATTCAGTTTATTTCTGTATATATATATATATATATATAATATATTGTAATATACAAATAATGATACTTATTAATTTGCTCCACGTTGTGGCAAATGTAGTAATTAAAAACGATCACTAAATAATTTGCCCCACGTTGTGGTAGCCAAAATGTAATAATTAAATATGATGACAATTATAAACTTTAAAACAAACAAAATTTTATTTAGCAATACTTGAAACAATTATACAATTTTAAAAAAAAACATATCTCAGTCCCTCAAAGGTCTTAACTGGGTTTGATAACGGCAGAACATTTAAACATAATCAAAGACCACAAAATTTAGATTTAATTTAAAAAGAAATATTTAATCGTCTAGACATAGACGAAATTAATTATCGACGAACTTATACTACAAGATGGATTTTAAATTTAAACAGTTTATTTGATCAACACTAAAGAACGATATCTGACATTATCTTTTAAGTCAGTTTACAAAAATCATTTTACTTTTCTCTTGCTACTGACGGCTGCCCAGGATACTTTCACCTTTCGAACACAGTGGTGGGATTTTCACAGCTTCTATTAAATTCACAGATTCTACTAAATACTGTTGGTTTGAAAAAGAAAGTTTGTGGTTTCTCGACGACTTTACTCTGCTCGGCTTCGACGACGACTGGTTTACTGTAAATTTAACAAGTCCTCTCTCCTATGCTTTGGCTGCAACTTTAAACTGCAATCTTTCGACGACGACTCTTCTTAAACAATGTCTCTCTTACTCACATCCACCAGCTTTGGTGAGCGCTGAACACATCCTCCAGCCTCGGTGATCGCAGCACAACTACCCTCAAAAGCTTATCTCCTCCCTTATATACACCCTGTCTCTTACTTTTTCCATTGTTCGAAAACTTCGTCGCAAATGCCAGTTGACAGATTCTTCCATTATCCCAAGATTTATATTATGCAGCTGCAGTTCCATAGTCAACAAATGGCTAACTACTCCGTCACGTCAAGCCGACAATCGAGACAGGACCCGCAATTACTTGTCTTCTTCCACCCCCACACGCACGTGCATGGTTTCGAATTGTCAAGACCACCCAAACTGCACCCCCAAGATGAAGAAATACTTAAACCTAAATAAACACGTTACAAAATGCCCCTCCAACAGTCCAGACTATCCATCTGAAACAATGCCTCACTTAACAGGCATTACAATATATACTTAATATTTTGTAACCATAGCTTGTATGAAATTTTTTTATTACTGCTCATTAAACAAATATTAGAAATATATTCCTGTCCTAAATAATTGTGCATAATATTAGTCTTCCTTAAAAAGTTAGAAAGCTGAAACTGTATTTTTTGTTTTAGTTACTAGGCCATTTGATGACCACTGCTGCAAAGGTAGCCAAGCAACAAGGTCTGAACAACGGATTTAGGCTGGTTGTTAATGATGGTGCAGATGGGTGTCAGTCTGTGTACCATCTACATATTCATATTCTTGGTGGAAAACAGCTTGGGTGGCCTCCTTGCTAATTATGTAATCCATATTGTTAAACTGTAAAAGAAATTGACATAATAAAGAACCTACCAAAACATAGAATGCTTTTATAATCGCCACATTTGCTGACTTAATTTGAAGCTGGGTATTTTCTTGAGGGTTTTGGAAATAAGATAAAGGAATATATTTAGGTTTTATATATATTTAGGTTTCTTGGATCTTGGGTCTTGTTCCTATCAAGAATTTTAGTCTTTGAGGGTGGAAGGAATAAATATTGAGGTGATGAAGTAGATAATGGAAAGAGTTGGCCGAGGGATCAGCAGTAGATGTATATAATTTAACTGTTTCACTCCAATTTACTTGTATCAGTCTTTATTATAGAATCTTTTACATTATAAAACAACATTTCTATTAATTATGACAATTATAGTAATAAAATAAATATTCTACCAGAAACACATCATCATTCACATTTTATTTTCCAAATGTTTATTTATGTGGGATTTGAAACCACAGTAGTATGTAAATAGTTTATTGCACACCATTTTAATTCATCTGATGATGATACTAATGAAAACTAATTAGTATATAAAAATGTCAAGTGGGCATAACGAGTACCAGTAAATACTTTATATTAAAAAACTTTCATTTTGATAAAACAGGAACTGATACACAAGTACTAAAAAAGTTTTGATGCAAACACTTTTGTAATCATAACTAACAAATAAGACTAGGAAGTTACGGTATTCATTTCATATACAATTAATAATGCTTAAACATACACAATATTTTATATTCAATTAAATGTGACCATGTATTTAGCGTAATTTTAAATTGGTACCAATGCACATTTATGGTGAAATAGTATTAATCACAGGGTATGTATCACTAAACATAATTAAAACTTTTAAAAATGAAATAAATCTATGTAATAAAATTAAAATATAAATTATATGTAAAAATATTAAAATAACTCAGATTCATTTATTTTAAGGGAAGTGATAATGTTACAAAATTTGTTTATTTTTAAGGAATTATTTACAATTAGTATTTCTTTGGTTGTGGCCTCATTCTGAGGAGTCAGTAAAATTATTCTGTTGTGATACCTATGTCCTAGAAAAAATTTGGACAATATAGAAATGTTACCATTATGAGATCAATATTTACAATTTTAAAATTTGTGCTGTATTTTAGCCTTCAAATCCATTGTTCAACACAATTATAATTTCTTACACTAAAGGTTTTGTTATATACGAGTTACATAAATGATTTTTATCAGAAAATAAAATAGACGGCACCAACAACTGGGAAACACCAAAATATATCTGTGGAAAATTGGCTAGTCAATCCTTTAAAACAGAATAGTGCAGAATAAAAAAGAGATGTAATAAACTAAAATTATTATAAAACTAACAAAAATTTAGGAAAGTATGGCAGAATTTCATTGTTTTGGATTGACTACAATTTTAAATGTTCTACACATTTGAGAAAATATGTGAATGAGGTGAATACAGCAGCATTCAATTCAATAACGGTTCTTCTTAATCCAGAGACTTACTTTCTTGTGTAGGAAAATTATTACCCTGTTCATTGATATGATTGTGAACCTTGCCTCATAGGAAATGAACATTATTTATATACTTGTTAGTTAAATGAAATATAGGATAAATTTTTCTAATTTAGAAGAAAATATAACATTGACTGAATTAAGCATAAAACTTGCCAATAGGCAAGAAATTTTTTTATATAAAAATAAATTAACATTGTGACCTAATATCACAAAAATAACATTTCTAATTCTTCATGTCAAAATATGTGAGATATTCAAAGAATTTAATCAGTATACAGTATAAATTTTATGTATCATAAAAAAATTGAATGAAAAGAAAAAACTATATGGATTGTGTTTTTAGACATAAACCACACTTCACTGCATTAATATTTGGACAGTAATATGGTATTTTATGGTTTTGTACAATTGCCAACAATGCAACATTACTATATATTTTTTTTAAAGTATAAACTATTTCAAATAAAATAATCACCAAAGGGTGGCTTGACACATGGACTTGCCCAGAGCAAACGGGTCCTTGTTTGTGTATCAATGTGGATGGCAATTTGCAGATGCAAATAGCTAAACACTAATCAACAAATGCTTGTCAGTCTTTAACAAGTACCAATGCATTGGAAGTGAGTAACATTAACTCGTTTAAATGCACCATTTTTGTAAACTTATTTTGTTATGCCAATTGATTACACTGACACAGTAATAAGTAGATTAAGAAAATACAGGCATTAACATAAGCTGTTCATATAACCTGTCATGTGTAACTTTAACAATTTAAAAATATTTAAAACCACTAACTCTGTGTTGTTTCTTGACAATATAAAACTAGTTCCATGCTGGAAAAGAAGTGGATACATGTCGTACAGGTGTGGTAGAGCTCTGGTTGCTCCAATCTCCAGTCGGAGTAGTTGCTTTATAATGTTTTCTGGAAGTCTTGTTGAAGACTGGAAGCAATTCGTTGGCTTCATTAGAAAGTGCCTACAATTGGAAAAAGAAGAAGGATCTATTAGAATACATTTTCTACAGTGTCAAATTTGATTAATGTCTGACAAATTTTTAAATATACTTCAATGTGCTGAATTCATCTGTGTGGTTCCAACTCAAATTATTCATATGTACAGCAAAATATTTAACAATACAGTGTGTCTAAACATATTGATACAATAAAATTGTGAATGACAAAACCAATACGGAGTATTTGTATGTAAAAAGTCAGAGTTTTTGTGCTTTGGGATAGTCATGTGATGTGTCGAGAATATTTGAAACAAAGATTCCTCATCATTTCACGTGATGTAAAAATAAGTACTAGCAATCCTACAGTTCAACTGTGTTAAAATAAGTGGACAATCATTTGTGCACATGAACAATTCGAAATTCATTTTCAAAGATTGATGTCTCTCATAAGATATTGGCAAAAAGTGAAGCAAGCATTTAAGTGAGAATAATAATGGACTAATTAAATGTAGAGTTGTATAATTTAATTTCACTGAATTTGAAAGGCTGATCTTGTCAGGGAACTTTTCCTTATTTTAAAATGCATAGCTTAACATATTAATTTAACCTTAGATTTCTATAAAGAAGTTATCTCTTTCCGATCATCATAAACATTTTTAATTTTATAATTTCTGCCAACAATTGTATCAACTTTCATAGATATGTGTATATTTATTATATTTCCCCTTTGTATAGACTTTAAATATATTGTAATGAGGAAAAATTAAGTGCCTCTAACATTTATTTAAAATTAAATATAATTTGTTAAGGGTGATTGTCTGACGTAAAATGTTGAAGAAAATAAGTTTTAGTACAATTTTTAAAGTTATAGAATTTTATTGGAAGCAGCTAATACGGCGGAACAAAAGTAATAGTGTGACAAGTGCATTGAATCAATGAAAAAAAGCAGAGTATAGTGTTTTTTTTTTGTTTGTTTTTTAAGAAAGCTTGAAGTGATTTGGAGAAAAGGTGAAAAGTGTAAGTAAACTATCAGCGAGGATTGCAGAAGGGATTTCGACAGCTACATATTGGACAATCACAGGTAAGGTATTTAAATTAATATTAATAAAGAAATCGTAATCACATTGCCACATAAATTTTTCCACAATCTTCCCACAAAATCCTACCCTGAGAAAAAGGTCCATGATAAATGTACAATTGTACAAGCAAAATTTTGTATTTCTTTTTGTATTTTCAATTCAAATGTCTCATGTTAAAAGTACATATTTCATATAGTAAAACTTTAATTATTTATAATAAATAAAACCTAATTAAAAAAATGTTCATTACAATATATAATTTTAAAAAATATTCATATGGTGGTTAACTTCAAAACACATTACAGAACTCAATGAATTAAAATTATTTGTCTTGATAAATAATGAACTATTGATTTGTAGTATTCAAAGATTTAAGATAACTTCCCAAGTTCATATAAACATACCTTCATATATATAATTGTATCTGTGCCAAATCCATCACAGGACAGAAGAACTAAATCTCCATGAAAATATCTAGCATACAAACGTGAAATGGGCAGCCCATATCCATACCCTGTAGTAAAATAAATCTGTTTTCATACAAAGAAAATGTACATTCATCAACTAATGTGTTATACTCCATGTCATGAACAATAAAGTTTGATACGATACCTTATAACATATTACTGAAAATATTTGAATTGCTAATTCACAAGACATATTTGTGATCAAGGAAATTTTTTTCAGAAGTTGAAATAAACTGATTCAGCTCTAACAAACAACTACTCATCTCCAATCAGTAATTGTAGACGTCTGATGATGGTCAAAGAACAAAATTTGCTTCTTGAATGATTTAGGTTTTCTTTCTTACTCCTTGGCTCTACATCTCATTCAGGACCTTGACCTACCAGGATGGCTGTCAGACTCATCTTCCACGACATATTCTGGATTTTTATTTATTTAGGTTCTCTCTGAGAAGTGGGTTAATAATACTATTTCATAGTAATAGACGTTCTTTGTGTTCACGCAATTTTCTCATTCTCATATCAAAATCTCTCTTCCACAACTTTGGCCCTTGTACTACTAGGGTTGTCACACTCCTATTAGCTAGTTTGTGCATGTAAAAATTGTATCATTCTTCAATGAAGACACTAGCTTTAATATGATTGATACCAGTATTGGTTAGTATGGAAATCATTCTGAAATCAGCACCCCATTATTTAAATATCCCGTCTGGTGAAGACATCCGTTTCATTTGCTCAGTTGTATCAGGATATACAATAATGTGACAATAATGCACACAAAAATGAATTGTTATATAGATCAAAAGTTATAAAAAAAATAAAAAAAACCTTTCTGAACTTAATTTGGCAAAATGAATTTAGGATTCTACAAACACATTATGAAACCTGTACCATTACTTTTAACACTGATTGCATAATCAACAATGAAGAGTAGAGTTTAAGATGTACAAAAATATTAGAGAATCAAAACAAACTAGCCTGCAAGAGGAACCGTATGAGCATCAGATCGAGGAGGTTGTGGAGCTGTGGAGTACATGTAATGGAATAACTGATCAGTTGCACTTCGTGGAATTCCGCCTCCACGGTCTGACATCTGAAATATAACTCAAGTTTTAATAGTTGCAAGTTGTAATAGTGCCTAGCACATAGTAGAATATCTATACTTTACCTTGACACAAATGTCTTCTTTCCCCTTTACTACAGTTACTTCAATAGGGGGATAATCTTCAGCTTGCTGACCATGGTGCTCCATCACCGCACGCATAGAATTTTTGAACAGTTCAAAAAGCATGTGGTACAAATGAGAGGGCACATAAATCATCCTGATAGGTGCACTCTCCTCAAGTTCTGTCAATATAAAAGCAAACAATACTCTGTTGAAACAGTTAATTACATTTTAAATTATAAAATTAATATGTTACAGTAATTTATTATTACTGAATGTAAAATTTTTCCATTTTGTAAATTTACATGTGATATTTAAGTGTGCTCTAAATTATTTCCATGAGGGAATAATCCATTCTAGAAGGATCAAGCCACACATCCGAACCTAAAACCTCTATTCAATCTTGGTGCCCATAGTAATTTCATAGTAACATTTGTTGTGAAGGTCAGCACACAATATACAATGAGGATCTTAATCCCATACTAACAAATGCAAGCAGATAAACATACATGGCCATCTAAAGTAGAAGCCCTCATTTTCATTTCTATGTTTCTTTCCATAAGTGTATAGCACTAGATTATATTATTCTTACATCTCCTTATGAATAAATTATTAAAGAACTATTCACCATTATTCTCATTCAGAATTAATTCTGGAGAAGCTAGATAGTACTGGTCACACAGAAATCGTGCATTTTCATAGGCATCTCGAACCACACTAACAGGATCACAGTGTGGATCGATACAACCTACATGTCTACTGTTCAGCTGTCCATGCATGTCTGCTCCAAAAAGTAGAGCTGCAATGAATGAATTGAAATATGTAACATAACTTTAGTGCTTTTCAGCTTATAACCAAGTATACACAAAAAGTTGACATGATTATTGTTGAGATACTTATTAGAAAAGATCACCAATTACTAATATTTCTATTAATTCCAAATAATCATAAGATCAAATCCAATTTAAATATGATGGTTTGCACATCAAAGCCATCAGAGTAGAAGCTTATAAGAAATACCGGTTAATAAATTTACTCGAAAAAATTACATTAACTGAAAGGGTCATCCAATTATGTAAATTTATTAATCGACCCATTCATTTACAATGGTGAGTAGTTAAGACTCATGTAAAATAAATAACAAGGTGTATATACTTTAGAAATGTTTAAGCATTTCAGCACATGAATAGTATTCATGTGTTCAATGTTTCTTGACAGTATTATTTTATAAATTTTTAAGTGAACATACAAGTTGATTTATTTTCTGTAATTTTGTTTTTAAATACAAATGCTTAGTTAATTTGAAACTGTGATCACCTCTTTTATCATTTCTAAAATGTTGTTGAGTCTAAATATTGTTACTGTGGTAAAGAGCATACTGCTTGTACAACTTCTATAAACTAAAACAATAAAATCAATAGCAAAATATTCTGAAGCACTGGTAACATACTGTGCTGGTTAATAAGCATTCTTATGCTTATCCTAGACATGTAAAAACGATCCAGAAAGTACTGAATACTGTTTTTTGTTGCTAGGTCAACTTGGTGTGACTCTTTGAGCTCGATGACACCCTGTGCCATGGTTTGCACCACATCTGTGTGTCGGTTCCGAATCTTTATCAGCGCCTGGCAAAATCTGTAATTAAAAACATTTGAACTATTACAGGTAGCTAGAAAATATGACAGAATCAATAGGCATTAAACAAAAATGTCTGAACATTCAATCTATTAACTTATATTTTAAGTCAGTGAAAATAAATTTTTTAACAGAATTGTATACGAGACTGAACCACTGGTTATAAATTCACTTAAAGGTTGAATAACTTGTAGTTCAAGGCTGCAGTTTCACAGAAACAGAACTTCATGGTCTTGATAAGGATGAAACCTTTATTTCTTCAGTCAGGTCCTGTTATGAATATCAGGTGCTGATAGAAGCCTGGTATGGTAGAAAGGAGAATAGGGGAGAGTAATTGCAGAGGCAGGATGAAAGAATAAAGGAAAGTGAAAGGTGTAAAGCAGACTACTGGGTGTCAAAAATATTTGTTCTTACTTTTCATAAATGTTTTTGTCAGTAGTTTCCACCACTTAATTTTCTTGTGTACCTTGTTCTACTATTTGCCAATCTTTATTTAGGATTTTTACATGTAGGTTTTTGTTCATTTAATGTGATTGAATATTTATTTGAATAATTTAGTTGCAAATATACCATACTTAAATCATATTATTTTGGTTTAAATATGTACAAATATAATATTGTTAATATAGACTTGAATATAGTTTTCAATCCCATTATTCAGCCACCATATATGTTCTTTTTTTTTTAACTTTGTTGCGAGTATGGGGAAGATAATCTGGCGGGTGTCGACAACATCAACAGGAAGCGGACGATTACACTTCATGTGATACTATTTAAATGTCTATACATGGATGTTAAATGTCCATATCTCATAGGGCAGTGTCGGAAATTGATAGGAATATAACGTCTGTTGTGGTAAAGTAATCGATATTTTTAATTCTTTCATTTTAGAATGAATAACATAATTAGATATATATTGCAAATACGCGAAGTGCAAAATGCAAGAACATATTTAATCCTGACGGTTAGAACCTATCTTTTTTTATTTATAATTGTTCTATATCTGAAAAAAAAAATTCAGCGGATATAAAATGCTGGAAAATTCTTCTCAGTGTTGAAATTAAATTTTTCCAATCGTTTTTAACTATCCTATTAGTATTTTTAATAAAGCAGCTTTTGTTTATCGGTCTTTGGAAAAGTATTTCTTCCATGATTGATTTCCATGTAAAATTTTAATAGAAAACACGTATCGCAAATATTGAGGTTATTCGCAAACTTTATTTTGTCCGTTTGTTATTGCATACACCCAGTACCATACTCAAAAGTCCAATTAACCAGGCAATTCTCTTGATTTACCAGAAAAATATCCTCAATTTTCATATGTATAATTTTTACTTATCAACCTATATTACACTTTAAAAATGTTATTAAATAGTAACAGCTAGTAGCTTCGGATACTTTCTCTCAATTTACGTTGCCCACTACAGTCGTTATATATTATGAACAGTTACGCCCCATGTCACATTTATTTGACTTAAAATAAATTAGGTCGGCGATGAAAAAATTGTCTTCAAATAACTAGTGTTTTTTTTATAGTTTTTTTGCTTGCTAATGAATTTAGAATATTTACGGGAAGCGTATTATTCGTATGAATGCATTAAGGATATTTATAGATCTTAAATAATAATATGCACCATGTAACTCTTCTATCCAAAAAGAATAAAGTATTATTGATTGAGTATGTTCCTCTAAACTGGTAAACTATAAAAGGAGTTGCAAAGGCACTACCAAAAGAAGTGTGTTATAAATACATTTGTGAACCGTTCCCTGGTTTATTCGAAGCAAAGCCGAAGTAAGGGGGTATTTTGAGCTAAAAATGGAACCAAACGAGAAAGAAGCGTGGAAAACTTTCAAACTGGTATTAACTAGCTTTCTTGGAAAACCAAATTACAAATATACTGTCGAAGAAAATCCCCGACAAGTTTACAAGATGAAATGCGGAACAAGAAGATTTGACGCAAACGCTACTATAAGGACTAGTTTTATTTTTATGCGCTCATTTATCATTTAAATCATGACAGATCAAGGACACAAATGTAAACTGTGTATTCATAATGTAATAAAATCAAAATGTAATATGTAGACATTTTGTGAAAAAAATCTTACGTGATAGAAAAAAATGGATTTTATATTTGCAGTTGGTGCTGAAAATAATATAAAAATTACTTATCAGGTTTATTTGCAGAACGGTGTAATTGATTACGGCGATGTGGTAATAAAATCACAGGATTCAAGAGGAGGAAAATATAAAAGCTTGCTGTGAGTTCATTCGGAAGCTGAACTGTGTGACGTGCAGAGAGAACTTAAAGCAGATACACCGAGAAGTCGATGTCACTGCATGGAGGCGCAACGATCGGCTTTGGAATTAACCCAGGCGGAAGCTAATTTTAATATTTGACAGCAATAATAATTACAAGACGTCTAAACGTTGAGGATAGCGGGTCATTTAGCCTATATAAGGCTGTTCATAAAATAATTAAAAACCAATAAGTCTTCGTATAATCCTTTATTAATTCGTCAATTTTTTTTAGCAATAGCTTTCGGTAGCCGTCATAGTCATCCATCAAATAGTTGATAAACGTTGAGTATTCTTGGGCATTGTGTAATGCTGGATGCTGAATCAAAGATTGGTTTCAATCCTAATATTTTATTCTCCTTTTAGTAACTATTACTCTACAATATTTGTTTTATTCATACAACTCTATCTTTATTTTGTTATTTTATCACATTTCACAGCCAAAACAAATATTGATAAAAATCTAATCGTAACGTTTTCCAACTACATAACCCTATGATTGCATGTATATATATATATATATATATATATATATATATATATATATATAAATCCTTTGAAAGGTAATGAGCTGAATGATAAATATATTAATATGAATGGATGAAAATTAGTAAAGTCAAGTACGGAGTTAAATGGTATTATATATAAAACTGAAAAATAATAATAGAATATTTTTAAGAAATTGTATAAAAGAAATGAAACGCCCTAAAACAAGTAAATAAAAGTGATATGCATGAATAAATATAACTAGACAATTGTATTTCATTACATTGTAGAATAAAGTTAACTAATAACTCATTTTAAAGAATGATAAAAAATACATGGGGCTATATAAGTTTTCTTCATAGTGTATATAAGAAATTTAAAATAAAAAGATTACTTAGAATCTCATACTGTAGAGATGGAAGAAGAAGAGCACTTAGTGACTGTTAGTACACACAACGAAGCAGACGAGGTGACGCCATACACTGAAGACGCCATTCTGTTTTTGAAAATAAGTGTGTCGACGTTTTAAATTGTATTGACAAAGTACAATTTTACCAAGACTTTCTAATAAGTAGATTTAATTTTAATTAATTGTGTCACGAAACCATTGTACTATCGTGTTAATATATTGTACAGCTAATATTTTGGAGAATGACGAATATGACTTATTACATCGAATGCTCCATGGAAACCCTTCAATGTGTATTATAAAGTTGTATTTCAGGCCGTAACAGTAGGTTTTTTTTCTAAAAAAAGATATATTAATTAACATGAATATGTTTTTAGACTGGCGGCACACGAAAGCGTTACGATCTCGACGATATTTCTGTGATGCGGAGTGATACGGTATATTGTGCCACTGGAGAATACGAGAATTTGTTCAATGGCTCCTCTATTTGTACATTGTGTGTGTCGCATATCATATTTATAACCTTTTTGAAATGCATTCTTCTTTGTAACCCGAAATAAGGGCATACTCATGATTCGAACTTTACTGACAAAGTTAATTAGTTTTCTATTTTTTTGCCTCAACGACATGTAATTATTGCAATCTTATTACAATAATATTTCAATTGTTTCATATTCTCTGGATGAATGCGTTAAATAGGAAAGGAGGATACCAAGGTTACCAAAGAAGTAAAAAAATTAATTACGATTAGAAAAGCAGGTTTGGTAAATAAATGTATGTATCTATCACGATTATAAGGAGATTAAACCTGTTACCTTGGAAAGAAGGAAAAGATTGGAAGGTCTATAAATGTGGTTCTGCATAATTTCGAAGTTTAAATGAACACAGAAAATTAGGAAAGAAAGAGTCAGAGGAAGTATAGTGTTCAATTAAATATTAACCTCAGAAATAAAGTATTAACATCCAGAGTAGGAAGTTGACCTTAAAGATTCAAAATCGAATAAAATATTTAATATGAATTGTAATAATTTCTGATTAAATTAATGTGTATACAGCATGCTGACATCAACCGCAAATATGAAGTCCTTGAGAGTGGTTTAAATTTTCTGGCAAACCGCAACATAAATTAGTTTTGAAATGTCGCTCGAATATGAATTCATTCCGCAACGTCTATCACAAAACAACCGTATTAAATTGTATGCAATGTCGATGCTTAATAATTAAATGCTTTATAATTAACATGCGGTCTGCAATTTTTTTAAAAAGCGAGAAATTAACAGTATCGTTCTCTTTCACCAGACCAATACAAACCTTTCCAGTTTCATTTTACGATCCTAGACGAAAATATTTTTGACAAAGGACAGGATGAGTGATGTAATTCTCATCAAGCTGTCGTCAAATTCTATTCAAAGAACCAATCTATTTTCCATTACCACGCCACTTTATCGCCTTTCGCCTCGGTATTGTTTTTTTCGATCTGGATGAATCTGTATTTTTCTTGTCAGTCCTGATGACGAAGTTCATTGCAATATACAATAATTTGAAATATGAGAGCTTCGTATATAATGGCTGGGAAAAATTATGTTTCGAAGAGATGGTATATTTGTTAAAAATCAATGACTCACGTGTAATTAACGATAAATATGGATTTTCTTGGAATAGTGACACTTCAAGGTGTCATATTGTCAGTTTTTTCACTTTCAGCTTTGAGCTTACAGATAATTAGAGCAATTTTGCGGGTCTTAGGGCTAAATTGTGTGACTGACGGAACCCAGAAAGGCATCATAACAGATGGACGAGGCAATTATACTAAAAGGAGATGCTTTTTGTAATTGATTAAGTGGCTCTCGGAGCGGGAGAAAGCTAACAGATGGTGTTTGTTTTGGCGAACATGTAATTTCAAAACAACTGTGAAAACAAGGGAATATCCGGGAGCCGCGATATAAATAAGAGGGCAGTTGGACAGTAGAGAGCAGCATTATTTTTTTCGTGTTGGAGAGGAGACGGACGTGTCAGCTGGCAGCGATCGCTGGTGCAGGTCCGCAGGGCCGAGAGTAATCAGCTGGACATCAGTCGTCAACAGTTTGTGGGCGTGTCATCGTTGAGGTCTGTCTGAAAGCATAATTGTTTGAATTCGTCGAGAGGGTGACATCGTCAAGGGTGTGAGTGCAGCCTGGGGACTTTTAAGCCTGTATGAAGTGAGTGTGTGGACCAAAAAGCGTGCAAGTTTAATTTTCTGAATTAATAATTGTAAATTTCTAATAAAGGGTAAAAGGTGTCAGATTTCGTTTATTTCGTTTCATTCATTTCAATTATTTCGTTTCAATCATTTCGTTTTCCATTTATTGTAACTGTATTTGTTTAATTGTAACATTTCGTTCCGTTCCTTATCATCCCAGTAAAGACCTTGAGGCTACCGAGTCCAATTATTTAAAATTTATTCAAGTTAAATAAAATTGTTTTGATTTATAAAATTTCATCAGATTTGTGTAATTGAAAATAGTGTTTTAATAAATGATAATTGTTTGTTTAAATTGGTATTTTATTTTATTTGATGTATTACATAAAATGGCTACCACAACGTGGGGAAAATTTCATTAATCAAAAATTTATTAGTGATTATTATAATACGTTGGGTTCCATTCATCGAGACAGTCCTTGCCATTTTACATTGTTTAGTGACGGTTATCCACGTTGTTGGCTGAAGAGATGGAAAGGCGTGATGCGGAAGGGTGACTACGGTAGACAAGGGTTAACAAGGACCCCCGGCCTGTAGTGGAAGGATCACACCAGACAATCGCCTAAATGAGGTGTAGAAATCCTGCATCAGGTTGGGTTCTTGGTACTTGTCCCACGCCCTTCTGAAAACGGGAGATCAGGGTTTGTCGCGAGGACGCAACCTCGACCAGATTTGGTTGGCAGCTGGCCGACTGGTCCAATGAGAACAACTCTCATCGTATCCCCAACTTCTACGACTCCGGATTATACCCCCCCGCAAAGCCAGTCATGTTTATGGGAACCATAAATTAAATTTCTTGGTTTAGAACCAAGGAGAGAAAAATCGAAGGAGGAACTTCACCATTTAGGGGTTCCTATTTTCCATCTTTTTCCTAATGGTTCTGTCCCACTTATCAAATTGCCGTCCTCTAAGATTCTGACGATGTCGCGAGTTCCAGTTCCGAATTAAGTACCCATCTTCTCTTCTCGTCCACTGTCACTTTAAGGGTTTGGTGCGTTTAAGTACGTTAGAGTAAACTCATCCAACTCATCCGGAGTCATGACTCATTGTGTAAATTATATTTTGTGCAACATCACGTAATCCATCGGTAAGGCTTCCATTCCGTATGTTAATAACTTCCAAGGGCAAGAATATCAGAGCTAATATCTTTCGGAGAGGCTAAGGGTAAAATGAGGGCAACGATAGGGAGAAACCAAAATACTCCAACAATTTTCATTCAATCTATTAACTATTTATTTAGCATAGAGAGGAAATAAAAATAAACAAAAATGAATAAGTACAGAAAATAAATTTTGATTTATAAAAAAAACTCTCCGGAAATTAGTAAATTTCCTATTCTTGTGGGCAACAAAACGTACATATTTGGCATATTTGGTATTACTGTTCGGTACCGGACTTATTATTTATTACTTGGTGTTGGGTGGAGGTCCTGTATGATCCTGTCGGTCTCACGGTATCACACTCTCTCAGGCTCAATAGCCAACGGCTCTCACAATACACAATACCAGTCTTTGTCCCTCACAGCTCAAAACAAAAACTGGCTCACTCTGTCACGATATCCGATCGAGTGTTTGGCGGTGTGTCACAGCAATAAAGCAGAGTTTCATAAACACGGGTCGCTCATTCACCCCTGAGTCAAAGGCACAGTCTAAAAACAACGGACTGAAATGGGAGAACGGGCTCCATCTGCTGGCAAGGCCACGGTGTCAGTTTTTTGGGATGCGCGCCGAATAATTATAAAAAAAAATTAAACGCATAGTGTTACGCGAACATATTGCAGTGTTTGAGTGACGAAATCAAGATAAAGAAAGTGTTGCCTCATCACAATGCAGCAGTTCACACATCCGCTATCAATTAAAGTTGGAATTGCATTCCTCACGCACCCAATTCGCCAGATTTAGCTCCCTCGGATTATTTTCTCTTTCCAAACATGTAAAAATGTCTTTATGGTTACAGATTTGCCAACAATGAAGAAGTGGAGTCTGTGGTTGATGGTTATTTTGAGCATCTCGATGGTTCTCACCTTAAGCAGAGTATCGAAGCTATTGATCATCGCTGGAAAAGTGTATCGAGATAAAAGGAGGCTAATTTGAGGGGGGGGAAATCCTATATTTTTGGGATCCTTGTTAAGTCGGGCAACCGTCGTAACTTATCTATGAAATACTGTAGCTCTCAAGTCATACGAGTAATGCACCGAATTATTCGAATTTACGCTATAAAAAAAGGGTTTCATGTTAAATGTACAGTTGGGAAGTGGAGATACGTCATCGCATTGTCGTTTATTGGACGAAACGAAATTATGAGCTGTAAGGAGTTTCTTTCTCGGAAATCTGTTATTGTTTGTCGAGTGTTAAAGTGTTTGTTGATCGACACTTACAGTAAGCATGCTAATTGATTTCGCGACCGTGACTTTAAGTTAATAAACGTTTTCATGTTTACAGGTTACTTCTTAGCAACAGCTGCCGATCTGTCAAGACGCGACAACCCTCGTACATCTGGAATGGTCTTCCTAGACCTTTATAGAAATGTAGATGAAGAACTACAATTGAGTTTCCTGACAAAAAAATTATTAGTAATAAAAGCAAGCTGAGAAAACAAAGGACAAGGTAAAAATAATTTCGTTAACACATCAATAAGGGACTGGAACGATTTGCCTAAAAATATACTGAAGAGTTTCCCTCCAGAAGTGTTTTATAATAAGATCAGAAATTTATATGATATGTGAAACAATAGTTTGTCTTCTTTTCTTTGTAGTCATATTGACGGACATAATTTTTTATAACATTCAAGTCTCGTGATAAAAGTATGGCCAAAAAAAACCAAGCAATAAAGTGAAAACAACCTCACAACGTTTCCTCCACCAATCGGTGGACCTTATCAAGTGAACAAAAAATGTAACTGGATAAGGTTAACACAAACCAGCGTTTTTGTAGACCCAAAGACATAGAAAGAAAGAGAGAGCTTACTGATTAAGTAAAATATCATACTGAATAATAAAGATAGCCAATACAGACAAAAAAAAGGTAATATAAATACCACACAACGTTTCTGGGATCCTTGTCCCTTTCGTCAGGTGCTAAGAAGAGCCTATAGAAACACAACTGCACTGGTCAATACTCAAAAAGCCTATTTATTCATTATTTACAATCACAATCATTATTCATTATTTTCAATCAAACGTAAAATTTTTCATTTTAAAATATCATACGTTCTTCTCAATGAGTCGCTCTCTCTCTGGACATTAAGGGTATTAACATGATTTATTCTGATATTTTTAATCATTTCATAAATAAGTCTATAATAATAATTTGTTTCCACGTCAAGGATTCTTACATTATTTATTTTGAAACAAATGTTTAGTAAGGACAGAATGCTTGTCCGCGGGTAATTTAAAATTCATCGTATGCTCCTTGATACTGGTTTTCAAAGCCCTCTCGGTTTGACCTAGATAAACCGCTTTACAATCAATTTTGTAGACGACAAAGTGAGTATCCTCTGGAGACAATGGGTCTTGACATGACATGAAAGCAAGTTGGTAGATTTGTAAATGAAGCCCAGGTTGTATTGGCGGAGTAAATTAGTTATGTCGGGTCTATGTTAATCCCTTAGTGAGTGATAGCGACTCCTTGAGCAAAACATATGATCTTTTACTTCATCAGTAATTTCTCTCTTTCTTTATGTCTTTGGGTATACAAAAACGCTAGTGTGTGTTAACCTTATCCAGTTACATTTTTGTTCAGTTGATAAGGTCCACAGATTGGTGGAGGAAACGTTTCGAAGTTGCTTTACTGTCTGTTTTTTTTGGCCATACTTTTATTATAATATCTATCAGACAGTTTAATTTCAGTACTGTTTTTTTTGTGTATATTTAATGTTTTTTCTATTGTCCAATTCTGGTAATTGCTACGGGGCAGCTACACATTTTCAGTATTGAATCTATACAAAAAGTGAAATGGAGAGTCAGAAGTTTAGACTGCAAGGATATTGGAGGTTTTTTTTAGGAAAACTTGAACATCGACTTCCTTCACAAACGTCGTACCGTGCCTACTACTGTCAACTTCAAGATGATCCGAAACTGAGCGTACGGTCTAGATCTTTCGCCCAGCGATTTTCATCTCTTTGGACCCCTAAAAGGGGCACTTGGAGAGCCTCATTTTAACGATGAAATGTTATGTCACGTATGTCGTTTCACGCTTTGTTCCCCATGCATAATATAAGTAGGTCGGAAAACCTATCTTTCTGCTTTCTGGTTGCCAACTATTTCCACCCTGATGCATTAATTACAAATTTTGCAGCTCTCCTTCAAAAGTTCTTTTTAACTCTACTATGTAAAGTTTCCTGTAAGGATCACAACAGTCTGCAACACACTCGAGTGTGGGAAGAACCGTCTTTTTTTTTTTCGCTGCCTTTCTTTAAAATTTTTATAAGGACCCATAATTCATCTAGACACCACTTTTCTCCTTAACACTATTTTCTTTTCTTCCTAAATTTTCTCATAAACCGGACAATGCAACATGCGACCAGCACCAATCAAATAACAAATCCACCACAGTCATCAAATTTCAAATCCAAATAATTTATCTGCTCTTCCCACCCTAAGTTAGAACTGAAGGGGCTGAATTCACGTTCAGAACAACTTCTAAGTAAACCTGGAAGTGGTGTAAAACATCTCAGGGAAAAATGATATATACAAGGTCCTATTCGAGAAGTGCGGTTACCGTGAAGGTTTCTCTACTTGTTGTCAAGGTGACACGGCACTAATTTGTTATTTACGTTATCATGCAATCCAAAAGAACCCAATTTTCTTGGAATCTAAGCCTACCATAGTCATCATATACTCAAGTGCGAATTTCATAATTATATATAATCAAAATCAGTTCTTTCCTAAGCATACATGTAGCCATTCTGTTTTTGAAAATAAGTGTGTCGACGTTTTAAATTGTATTGACAAAGTACAATTTTACCAAGACTTTCTAATAAGTAGATTTAATTTTAATTAATTGTGTCACGAAACCATTGTACTATCGTGTTAATATATTGTACAGCTAATATTTTGGAGAATGACGAATATGACTTATTACATCGAATGCTCCATGGAAACCCTTTAATGTGTATTATGAAGTTGTATTTCAGGCCGTAACAGTAGGTTTTTTTTTCTAAAAAAAATATATTAATTAACATGAATATGTTTTTAGACTGGCGGCACACGAAAGCGTTACGATCTCGACGATATTTCTGTGATGCGAAGTGATACGGTATATTGTGCCACTGGAGAATACGAGAATTTGTTCAATGGCTCCTCTATTTGTACATCGGGTGTGTCGCATATCATATTTATAACCTTTTTGAAATGCATTCTTCTTTGTAACCCGAAATAAGGGCATACATAAAAACGTATTTCGTCGCAGAGATTTCAACACTACCTTCTGTAGAGAGAGGGAAATATTTATGCGAAATAAAAACATTCTGTGACTAATTACGGACCAAATTCGACTATTTTCCTTTATCATATGATTTTTTCTGATACTTTGTCATATTTTACACATGAGAGTAGGAATATGCCATCCTGATCATTAACCTTTTTACAGTCCGCATGAAAAATGTGACTTGTAAACTTTTAAATCCACCCAGGCTTGGTTATAACTATAAACCAAACGGGAATATAAGAAGGTTCATGCAGAATTTTATTGAGTTATATTAATCTACATGAATTGAGCAACATCACCGGCTTAATCTCAAAAGTATAACCGTCACTGCTATGAATTTTAACGCCACTGACCTTCGTCCCTATCAGTCTAATTTTCCTTTAAGGCATAAAACCTCAGTTGATGGAACAAATGCATAATCTACGGGCACGTCGAGGGCTGGACTGTTGAAGGTGACGATAGCAGAATTGAATAAACATTCCTTTCAATTCGGGTGTCATTCGTTCGCTGGTTGTGGTATTTACTACCTTCCAATACCCCAACCCAATCCGATATAACAAGATATTAAATTGCCGTTTACGAGCAGGTTCATATGATTTTCGCTTGTGATACGGAATCAAACTAGTTTGCTCGTAGCGAATTTTGAAACATTTATATTTTAAGGAACAATGTTTCTATTACATAAATAAATCTTCGATTTTATTCAAACTGATGTTAAATAACTTTACAGAAAAAAATTATTTTCAGTATCGAAATATTTTAATTTTTCCTGAAGCTTTCTATCGCGTTGATCATAACATCCATAAATTTGAGAAAGGTGTACGTAGAGGAACGTTCTTAAAACGTGACAGTGAGATTAAAAAAAATTTAATAAATGATTATGATCTACACGATCGAAAGCATCAGAAGAAATTTAAATAAATATATTGTGCCTGAAAATTAGTTTCATTCTATAAAATTATTTTTAGTCTCAATATATTTATTTTAATATTTCCCTGAATCTTTATATCGCGTTGATCATAACATCCATAAATTTGAGAAAAGTGTACGTAGAGAAACGTTCTTAAAACGTGATAGTGAGATTAAAAAGAATTTAATAAATGATTATGATCTACACGATCGAAAGCATCAGAAGAAATTTAAATAAATATATTGACCCTGAAAATTAGTTTCATTTTGTAAAATTATTGAGAAATCAAAAAATATTCCACACATTTATTTATTTTTGTTTCCAGAAGGGAAAACAAAACGGTCATAGACGAAAACTTTACTATCTAATTAATATTATTTTGCGAGAAATATATGAGATTACTCGTTACCTGTCCAAAATAGGAGTCGACACTTCACTCTTCTCAAAATGCAGTATTTCGTCGAAACTTGTCGCGTACCAATTATTCACGAGAGCCACAGACGGCATCCTCAGCAAATTTTCGGGCAGAAGGTGGATTTCTTTCATGATGTTTGCTAAACGCACCGGGAGCTCCTTCCTGAGGAACACGAACGACTTTCGTTCGCAGGCATTCAGACCTGAAAAATACATACAATAACCTAAATACAACTAGTAAGGTCCAACTAGTTATTCTATCAACCTAAGGTAACGTTTACATATCCGTGGGTCTGCGGAACGGCAAGAAACGCAAGTCTCACAAATGTCTTACAGTGTCTTAAAGGATATATCAAAGGAACGTTTCTTCTCTCGAGTCCTTCGTCGAGACCATTATAACTTCACCATAACCTTTTGTATTCGTAAGATAAACTTAACTCTCAAATGAAAGGGGTGATATAGTATAAAATGTTATTATGATATATACGCCTATCACGCAGAATAAATATAATCAAATATTCTTTCAGGTCTAAGAGATATGGTGGCGCAGAATGTGTAAACACATATAGGACAATGGTCGGCAAGAGGCCGCATTCTGCTGCTTGGAGCAGTCCCAGCTGAAGAATCGCCAAGCCTTGCGATTGCTCTTTAAGTCATTCGCGAAATAATGCAAATCTTGAACTTGGAAGTGTACAAGTGAAACGTACTTTCACTTACGCTGGACACACAGAAAAAAATACTCGGAGACCTTAATTGACAAGAGTAAGACAAGACTGACAACAGCAGGCTTTCGAAATCATCAATCAACTGATTTGATACGTTTCTCTAAACCAAGTGCCAGCTTTATGTCAATATGATGAGAATTTGAAAGCAGACTTCGATTGTGCTGCAGATTGACTCTAAACCTTAACAATGTGTTCCGTCGGTCTCGACACGGATTTCCGTCGACTATCATCAACCAAATCTTATTGATGTGGACTGGGATGAATTTGAATTATGTAATGCACTCTTCGTCATCTACAGCAAACAGCCTCCAAGAGTCGTAATAAATTCTATTTTCTTTCTCCTTACTAATGACATTTGTTTGTGATCTTTGCTTGAAAAAAAATTGAGATTGGTGGGGATGAAAGCACTTGGCTGCTCCCCCACACAACCAGTTGACTGGATGGTATCAGATATTTTATGCTTCTCTTTGGTCTATTGTAGAATAATTAGTAATTAGTGGATCACCAAATTAAATCAGTGAATGTCCTATAAAGAATATGGGGAAGTGAGATATTTTATGCTTCTCTTTGGTCTATTGTAGAATAATTAGTAACTATTGGATTACCACATTAAATCAGTGAATGTCCTATAAAGAATATGGGGAAGTCTTTGGAACAGTTAAAGACTCTTATACTAAATGCTACGGACTCAAAGAACCCAAGAACCATTATTAGAGATTACCAAATATCCTCTACATCATTCATAAATGTATTGGACTCTCTTTACCCACACTTAAATGATAAAACGGCAAAAAGTAGACTAAAAAGGCTCATAAATATAGTCAAGAAACAAGAGAGTGATACATATTCAGAAGCAGACGCCTCTTCCTAATAAAAACAAACTATAACTACAGTACAGTGGAATTTACAACAGTCGCAGCTTCAAATAAGTTAATATAATTAATTATCCTATTATGATGATAAATAATTAACAAATGCGAATTGTAAAATATAAATGTAAGAAACCCACATTTTAAATGTATAATTAATTTTTCAAACTGTTCAATTGTATGTATAGTATTGGAATCAATGTGAATCGTAGCATACTTACGTAAACAAGCACTATTTGTGATTTATTAATGGGTCGCCAATGACCAAGTTGTTAACGCGACCATTATAAACTTTTAATAAAAAAAATATGGGGAAGTGTGATATTTTGTGCTTCTCTTTGGTCTATTGTAGAATTATTACTAACTAGTGGATTACCAAAAAAAAACAATGAATGTCCTAAAAAGAATATGGGGAAGTATTAATAGAAGTACTCCAGACGTTTCTCGGAAATGTTAACAGTAGGTATAGAATAACATACAGATACATTAGTTTTACTTTTCTATTAAATATGGAAAAAACATAGAAAAAAGCTTTCGTTAAAATTGTAAGCGAAGCAGTTTTAAATTTTTCTTTTTGAGAAGCTCATGGTAAAACGATTCATGTCTTCCTTCTTTGGCCGGGCCACGGTAATCGACCAGATCTGAGAGTAAAGCATCCAGTATTCATCCCTCAGGAATTTTGCATATACAGCGTTCTTGCCGATGTAAAGAACGCGAGGAATTACAAAAACGTAAATAACTGCTTTGGAATGTTATGCATTAACGTACGAGAAATTCAGTATTCACGTCTTGCTCGCATGTCTCCAAACTTCACTTTCTACGCTAATTTCACTGATATAAGAAATGTACCGCGCTTAGTTTTATTTCCCAAATGGTCTTGAAACAAGAAGGAACGTTTCTATCTCTCAGAACGTAGCAATGAAAGTACATATTCTATACTCCTTACAATTAAAATAAATTTTTGTTTAGACGAAGGCAAATTTCTTTGTAATCATTCTAAAATTTAAAAAAAACCTAGTTTCTTTATCCGGATATTAAGATCCGCTAAATAAATATAAACTTTGGACAAACCTCCAGACTCTTACTTTCTACTTTCTCCTTGCCATTAAGAACGGCGCTGTGCATAATACTTTCCACATGTAAGTCTGCGAGGCCTCATATTATTTTAAACGAAAAAAACATTTATCTATTTTTTGCGATTCATTCTTTTATTATAATGTATCACTGTGATAAATGAAAATATGGAAATACATTGTATAAAAAAACTCGTTTTCTCTGCGTTGTTATGCGAACACTGTACGGAAACATTTTGGTGAAATGATTTTTAAATATTAGTTTGAACAGAGTGACAATCCTTTGTGCCATCATCTAGCCAAAGTTACTCGGTTGAGGTGAATCTTTCCACTTATTCCATGCGAAAAATAGACTACTAATTACACTCAAAAAAAGGCAATTAGGAATATTTTTGGAATAAAACGAAGAGAATCTTGTAGAATAATATTTAGAGAAAACAATTTATTAACTGTCTATGGAATATGTATAAAATAATAACTATGGTAAAAAAGAAAAATCTCTCCCGGGTCAAAGTTTAATAAACCTTAGAAAAACTAGAGGGAATAATTATTTTAGAGTTATGACGTATTTACAGAAAACGGAGAAGGAAGTAAATTATTTAACAGAAAATATGGAAATACATTGTATAAAAAAACTCGTTTTCTCAAAATTACAGGGTGAACATTTGAAAAGTAGACTAAAAAAATCTATCTGAAAAAGTTATGTATAGTATAAAAGATTTATAATCGAATTAAAAATTATGCGTTATTGTATTTAAATTATGTATTATATATAGTTGTTATATTTATTAAGACAGACTATTTCTTATATTCTATAAATACAATTCATGGAAAAATAAACAATTATTATTATTATTATTATTATTATTAAGTTAGAATTAATTATTTATTGATGCCCTTGAATTCCGTGTCACGATCCACTAAATAATTAACTGTGATCTTCAGATTCATTCATTTACAGAGTTTTCGATATTTAAGAACAAAAAATTGCACATCACAGATCCAGGATTTTTTTCTACTTTAACCCCAAGCGGGATTTTCCTTCTGGCCGGTGAATTAAAATTCATCCGGTTTATTGGAGAGGTGTGTGTTGTTATAAATAGAGGGAGCCGATATCTGTCTTTTATTTTGTTGGCCCAACGCAAATCAATGACCGCCCCAAAACACGGATTGTAAAATGTCGGGAATTATCCCAAATTTGAAAAAAAAAATCCGTATTCTTGTGCTACCATTCTTCTTCGTTTGCATAAAACTACTCATTAAAGATTATCTATGAGACTAGGGCCGAAGTACGTTGTTCTGAACGCATTTAAATCGTTTCGCAATTCTTACGTCATCTCCATTCTAACTTCCTATTCCGGCTCTTCAATTTTTATTTTCTAAGCACAGCTAAAGCTAATACACACGGTTTCCTTTTTGGTTGAACTCGTGACGCATGGTTTACGCTCCCAAAGTAAGCTCTTTAATGCAAATTTACTCCATAAACCGTGAGGAAGTGTTTGCGCTCCTTACGAGGCTCCGCACTCAGGTGAATAATTGATTAGCACCGACGTCATCGGTTCTATTATTGGTCAATACCTCGTCTGGAAACTGGCTCTAGTCCTCATTCGTCGACAAAACGCAAGAGTAACTTTCCGTTCTCATCGATATTCACCTGTGAATGAGAAAATTTATAACTACCCATTACTACAAACATTATTGCCTCAAAATCCTGCTTCGTCGTTTGTGTGATTTTTAATGAAACTGCAGACACAGTTCATTTTGAAAAAATACAACGGCACGAAAAGTTCGAACACGCTAATAAAATTTACTGTAAATTCTTTTATATATTAAATAATTTTTGTGATTTGAATAAATCAAATTTATTATAATATTCAAGATATTTGAAGAAGGTTCACATTATAATTTTAATTAAAGTCTCATCTTTTTATTGTACACCCGATGAAGTCCCAAATCAGGGACGAAACGTAGTGATTTCATTAACTCCGTTGTTAATTTATAAACCGTTTCTGACTGCTCGAAAATTCTCATTATTTAGATAGTAATCAATGAGAAATTGTTACTTGATGCGAATGATGTCTGTCATACAAATTTTTGTTCATTAAATCCGTGTTTCACAGATAAATATTCAGATGTCTTCAATGTGAGATTAGCGTCGCAAAGTTTGGACGGAAATAACTGGCTCCACGAGTGTTATCTCTGGATGGATGCGATTTCAATCGTTTCGTGCGCAGCTTCCACATCTGTTCACTTGTGTCCCCACAAATGATTGGGAAGCATTTTAATCCCCGAAATAAATATATATATTATAGTGTTATTTAGTATGGATATAACGAACGGCATTTGGTCCAAGCTATATTGAGACGAAAGCATGACTGCTGCTATTGGACTGTTCAAGTGACCAATAAGAGTCATTTTATGACCATACTAAGACGCGCGAAGTTCGTACATTGCCTATTGAAGATTTAAACAATATGTTGTCGTGGTGGAACGTCATAACTACACAAGCTTCTGGAAACATCGCCGAGTGACTGACAGAAAGTAATTACCCTTCATCCATTTTGTCAGTCACTACGGGGAGGATCATGACCGACAACTAAACAAACCGGGAAGCAGCCTTTGTCTCCATGAGAATCCTTCCGGACAAAGCAAGCTTGGGTACAAATACGACACTGCAAAAGTATTTTGGTCTAGACAATTGTACGCTTATATATCTAAGCACCTTCGCACATAGTGATAATCATTGCCATGACCTAGTGGATTCGTCCTTGCTTGGGCTCAATGCTGCAGTAATCTGAACCACAGCTGCGGAAAGCACGAAACTAGGTTACTCACATCAATGCCGAGAGTATATATATTGTTACTGTGAGTGTATTCTCAGACCAACCTGCAGTCACTTAACTGTACGTAGAAGGGCCACAAATCTTTCGACTGACTGCCTGAAATCGATAACGCGAAAAATTCTTCAAAACGATTTAAATAATATTCAAATTCCGATTCTTTCAAAAGTCTTTCGACTGACTGCCTGATATCGATGACGCGAAAAATTCTTCACAACGATTTAAATAATATTCAAATTCCGATTCTTTCAAAAGTCTTTCGACTGACTGCCTGATATCGATGACGCGAAAAATTGTTCAAAACGATTTAAATAATATTCAAATTCCGATTCTTTCAAAAGTCTTTCTACTGACTGCCTGATATCGATGACGCGTAAAATTCTTCACAACGATTTAAATAATATTCAAATTCAGATTCTTTCAAAAGTCATAAACGTAAAATACAACAAATATTAGTTTCATTTGTGCGAGGTGTGATCAGAAATTAAGATTACAAATCCTGCAGTGAAAACGTGTGCAATTTATTTTATGCAAGCAATACAGCTACGTTATTTTTCGACATAGTCGTCATGTCGGTTTAGGCACTTGTCGCTTCATGGGCTGACATTGAATATGTCCTCCTTGTAAAAACTCCTGTCCTTGCTTGTTGTCGCGAAGTCGTCTGAAGCGAATTGTCGGCCTCCTAGGTGCTCCTTGAAGTGAGGAAAAAAAGGTGACAGTCTCTCCAAGGGCGTCATCTTCCTTTACGACAACGCGCAACCTGTTGAAGCAGTTTCGCTGCGACATCATCGACCAGCTTCCCTACAGCCCGGACCTCGCTGCAAGCGACTTTAACCTTTTTGCTCACATGAAGGAGCACCTAGGTGGCCGACAATTCGCTTCAGACGAGGAAGTAAAACACTTCGCGAAATCGTGGCTGAACACGCAAGGACAGGGTTTTTTTTACCAGGAAGTAATATTCATACTCATCCCACGAAGCGAAAAGTTCATCGGGTGGCCATATTATTTGTATGAAGTAAAATGTACACGTTTCACTGCATGATTTGTAACCTTTGTTTCTGATCACCACTCGTAATTTAATATTAGACCGTGTGTTATAATCAAGATAATTCTTATTAATATTCTAACTTTTTAATTTATTAAAATATGTTTCTGACAAATTTGGCGTGTTTATGCATTTATAGTTCAATGAAAACCATTACACAGCGTGTGTTTGAAAAATCAGCAGATTTCACATGAAACAGTAAATTGGATTTTTCAAACCCATACTTTTAAGGCGCCATTTTCTTCATGCATTTTTGCATCACGCCCCCGCCCCCCGAAAGAATTTATATTGCCCGTTCCTTATGTTTACACGAAAGTCATATCTGGACATGCCCCGAATACGATATGCCGAGAATTTTATTCTTGAACAGGAGGAAACAGCAACGCGTTGCAAGCCGCGTGATGATACTTCAACGTGCGATCAGTGGACAGCATATTCAACACTTCTGAACTAAAAATGAAACAAAAAAGCTTATTACATGCGTAAAAATTACACGTGACAGGAGCTAAACTTCATGTAGCCGCCGAAATTTTTTTCTATCACTGATGATTGTTTCAACATATGAGCACGGAATTTCAGCCAACTATGCCCTAAGACAGAGAGTTCTAATAATTAAAACCATTTATTAATTAAATCGTAGTTTGGTTTTAAAAAATCGTCTCTTTATAAGGAAACATTTTCTAATTAATTTTTCAAAACGGTACAGATGAATAAAAGTTTTTATCCTCCAATTTTATTTCCGAACATTGTCAATTTTTTTTTTAAAAAAAAACAATTTTAATTGTAATTATTAAAACTCCATTTTACACTGACTTTTTGTTAATTATTGGTTAAATTTCGAAAATTTGTTAGTTAAAACAAAGTAAAGAAATTTAATCGTTTATATTTATTAAAACGATGCAGCTTCCAAAATTTCATAAGAAAATCTTGAAGTCCAAAGAGATTCCAGAACACGTAACTGTGTTCGTTTCCTTCTATAGCCGCGGATATTTAGCCCTTGGATAACACAAAAAATACGAGATCAAAGTTCTGCCTGGCAACACAGAAAAGCCGAGAAGCCAAGTTCAGAGGGAGATATCGTCAGAAAGGAGACAAAGCATTCTTAAGTAATTCATCCCCAAGACCCGCAGGGAATCAAAAACACGTAACCGGACTCCTCTGCTATTCCTAAAAAAAAACGGCCACAGTAACCGGAAGTTACAATAAAGCTAATACAAAAGTATAATTATTTCTCGGAGTAAATGAGAAATTACATTAACAATCTCACTGATTTAACTCCTTTTATATTTTTAGAACGCGCCTTCGAATATTGTTTTCATATTTTGTTTTTGCTGATGGGAGTACTTTGATTTCAGTATTGAGGACTGAAATACTGAAAGCAACGAAGATGAAACTAGAAAAGAATATAAAAATTGCGATGTTGGTTCAAATTGAGAACGTTATTATTTTCGAAAATAAGAGAATAACGTTTGATTTTAATGACGATATAAACCGGTTTTATTTGCGATAAAAGTGATTGCAGTGGTCGTTGCGCACAGCTGACACGTGAAAATAAGTTGAAATCCACGTTTACTCTAACAAATATTTAGAGACAGCTTGAAGGTGAATATGGCAAATTGCCAAAATTAAATTATTTTTGAAAAATTAATTAAAAATTATTTCCTTTTTAAAAATTGGTGACTGTTTAAAACCATTTGGGGCAAAGACAAAAAAAAACTAAAGAATTGATAATTACTTAAAATAAAGGTATCGGTAAGACCAATTTGTTCTCAATCAATTTACAAGTAACAGGAGAAACAGGTGAGAACTTGGAAAAAAATTAAGCATATTAATAAACTTTATTTTTCGAAAGCTGAGGTAAAGTCGCTTTTTTTAAAAAAAAATACAAAAACAAAACGTATTTGAAATGTAAAATTATTTGTGGATTTCCGTTCGAGCGTCTCTCACGCGAAATATATATAATATGTTATATGAATATCATTTCAAGAAGATTTGGGACGGACCGAACTAAATGAGCTCATTACCGCTCGAGGCTGTTCGGAATTAATCAAATTCAATTCTGGGATGATAAACATCAGCTGACACTGACATTTCTACGAACATTATTCCTTTTTTGTGGTAATATTAGAGGTCATTTAAAGAGCTACAATTCTAATTACGCCATAATGCGGAGTAATAAATACGTCACGGTGAATTCAAATGAACAAAAAATAATTACAGAAAATTATAAGCAGACAAATACACTACGGGCTTAAATACAGTTACGTTCTGAACCAAATGATAAGAGTTTTTAATAAGGTAAATATTACAGTTCAGAGATTACACAAAAAAATGTTACTTATACTTTCAAAGTTTCTTTTCAGTTGGTGAAATCTTAAAGTGCGAGGGCCATTTTTAATCACACTAGGAGTGTAGGTCGGAGAACGTAGGCAAAAAATTTGGCACACGAGATCAACAAATGTCTATAGATATTGACAAAGACACTATAGATACAAACGTTGGCTAGCTCTGGGGAGATGATGCTGTGAAGACGTTGCTTGATAATAAGAGGACGCCTCAGCAATCAAGATAAGATTAAGTGCATTCCAGGACGTTATAGTGCATGCAACTTCGCTCGAAAATGTTAACTAAATATATATTGAGAGAATGAGACGATAACGGCTCAAAACTATTGCGTTTTTATGGTTTCAGATGTAATCGAGAAATTAAGGACCTTTTGTAAGCAATAAGGAATAAGAAAAGAAATACAGGGAATATATATATATATATAAGGAAGGACATATTAAAAGAGTAAACAGCTTCTTCAAAGCCACAGGTAAAACTGCAGGCAAACCTAAGCCAATGAATCGTTAAATACTTTTTTGCGTCAGAGCAGCAAATTGTATAAATAAATAAGATACGTCTAAGTATTTTAAACAGACAAGCTTTGATTATTAAGGAAAACATCAATCAGCCGTGAGGACACATGTATGCTGTTCACGTTGGGTTTATCGCTCCATTCCAATAAGCCAGCTTTACGATCGCCATGCTTCGAGTGTTCGTGAGATATTCTAAAAATACGAACGCATACCGCAGGAATACGATTTTGACCCTTTGTATTATAAATGATTTTAAAATAAATAAATATAATGACCAAAGTCAGATAAGATTTATTAATTAACAATGTAATTAATACAATTAGAACAATATATAACCTGACGTCCCTTACTTGGGACTTCATCATGTGACCAATAAAAAGATGCAACCTTAATAATTGATTAATATTATAATATAATATAAATATTAAAAACCTGATCATTGAAAATCTTGGAAGTACATACAATAAAATTTTTAGGTTGATTTTGTTTTATATAATTCAAAGTACAATTTTATTTCAAGGCAGGCTTAAAATATTTTTACTTTTAATTTTAGAATAATAATATTCAAGATTTTTGAAGAAATTTTAGATTATAATATTAATCATTAAGATGACATATTTTATTGTTCGTCATTAGGGACGAATTGTAGTGATATATTGTTCTAATTACATTGTTAATTAATAAACCTTCCTGACTGTGTTGCTATTTATTTCTTGTATTAATTCAAATATCAATATTACATTTCGAAAAAAAAATATTTGTCTGTTATTTATTTCTATACTCAATAACTACTGTCGACTGTCTCTGCTTTGACATCTTCGTGAGGAAGAACGTGTATATGCTGAGGAATTTACAGCGTGTTGTGGATGACACGAGGAGACGAGTAATTAAAGGGTTTTGTAAGGCTCTCCGAGTAAACGCCTGAACTATTTATGGTGATGGAAGTGTCAGAGCCACAGCTTCTTCTTTTTAGTGACAGGCTACACGAGGGTCATCCATGTTGTGACCTCTCCCCTCTTTAATGCACAGGAAGGGGTGGATCATTTGATTATATGCTCGTTGCATTTTAACTGAACATTGTTTATATCCTATTATGAAGTCGAGTATAATGGTCCTATAGAGCACCAGGTGGCAGTACTCCGATATCGAACAGAATTACCATCTAAATCAATTGAATTGTGTGGTCTCCCCGGCGTGAAATGAGTTCCCAAGGCACAGTTGGTCGTCTCCACATTGCTCCAATTTCGGTAACTCAATTCGACCCTTTCACGCAAAATATGTCGACATCATTGAGAACAAATAAATTTCTGAGAAACATATATCAAGAAATAATTAAACACACTAAGAAGGTTGCAATGTGAAATTCTATATACATAAAAGCATTTCATCGTATAACTGTGTAAAGTATAATTTCAAAGGATATATTTTCAATAATTTTAATATGCTTAGGCCAGTTTATGAAAATATCGATTTCAGTGTACATTTTCGAAGGGCGAGATAGCAAGAAATAAAACTAGAGGGATTTTCGGCTGAGCGGATTCCACTCTTGGTAGCAAAAGCAGAGGAACAAAGGAGTTAATTGAGCGCTGAATAGCTTGCTTACTAAAATTGCGAACAGTTGTAACATATTACACGAATAAGCACCAAACCTAAACTATCCTGGGACGTCCAGAAAAAGCTAAATATTTTAACTGAAAACGAGGCAGAAGGGACGTTCCTCACAATGAGCAACGAAAAAAAATGATACTAAATCGGGAGAAGATGTAAGATGGAGTCTGAGGGATATGAACTTCATACGTTGATGTCAGCCAGTCGAATGAAGTCGAACTTGAACGTCCAGGTTCGAGCCGCAAGGATACATCACTTCTGTTCATCTTCAGGTCATCGAAGAATCCCAAGAAGCCAGCTTAACGATCGCCATGGTTCGAGTGTTCCTGAGATATGCAAAAAATATAAAATCCCATAATACCTTCGTTTTTTCCATTACATCAACATTTAATCTATATATGAATTTCAATGATTACTACTAAAAATTACAGAAACAGCTACGCTTCAGTACTCACCAAGAACCCTAAGAGTATAGAGTAAAATTTATTTGCATTTTACCCTACAAAAGTGCATCAATCTAATTAAATTTTTAAAATCTTTGTATAATTTCATAAATGATTTTATATTATAATAGTGTGTAATAATTTTATCATGTACCATCCCAAACATTATTAATCATTACAAGTGTAGATAATGGCTTAAAGAAGACGTCACTATTAAAACTTCGGCCAGCTGCAGAACAAAAACTTCACTTAACATTTAAATTATATCTCATTACCGTAACATCTGGAACATCCAGGTATAAGAGAGTTCCTTGGCACGTAGTATCGATATAAATAGAAGATCGGGATATTTTTCCTGGCGGAACTTGGTTCAATGAGGGATATGGAAAACGTCCAACGGATATTTTACGGTGCAGCTGCCGACTTTGCTAAGACTTTGCTGGACTCTAATCGTTTAAGAAATCAGCGATTGCAGTTCATACTAGTATACTCACAAGTGTAACAATTACACATTACATATTCACAATAAATTTTCAGCCACGAAACGTTTCAAACGACCCGATATTTATTTTTGGAAGATAAATGTGTCGCTGCAGTCTGGAAATCTGTGTAAAGAAGAACAGAATATACAACGGGATATACACGAATTTGTTAACTACTTCCGAATATCAAGCATTAAGTTCAATTATAATAAAAGTCTCAATTACACTACAATACTTATAACAAACTTTGAATCCATAGAGCTAGAGATACGAGGTTATATCCATATTTACATTCTACGTAATACGCTAATAAATTTCTGGGTGAACTCTTTTATTGGTAGGATTAGAGTACGATTAGGTAAACATTTTAAAAAATTCGGCAAATTTATTTTGCCTAAACGAAAATTTTTATTGAACACTTTCTGAACGACTGTTTATATTTACTCACAACAAATTATATTTATAGGCAATATAAATAACTATCGACTACACCTAAACAGGTTCGTTACAGAAGCATAAACATAAATGATTCTAACTCAGGGACGCTTATTCCTTTATAGAGATTTGAAGGTTTCTCGCATTGATTACAATAACAATAATAACAAAAAATATATTCATCGAAGAGATTTATAATTAGGAAACAATTTACATGTTATGAATGATAAGAGCCTGTAACAAATGTAACGTATAACTAGACAGGGAAATTAACGATTTTAATAGGTTTAAGTCTTAAGTATTAATTGATGTGAACATCTTCCAAGGAAAAGAGAATAGGAAAACGAAAAATCAAGAACGTCTTTCAAGAAATATTCAACAGCTGGACGAAGTAAAGCCCGGGAAAGCCAAATAAAGTGGGAACATAATTTTTTTCGAAATATGTAAATAACAACAGATTCAGCAAAGGATTGATCGATCTTCTAAATAGGAATATATATATATAAAGTGAGACGGCAGTAACGAATTCAGTAGCGTCAAGGTGAACTTAAATAATTGGCTAATGGTGTCTAATCAGAAAAGAAAGTATGAAACTGGAGTAGGATACAGAAATAGGTTTAAACGGTGATTGGGAGTCTCGTACTACACCAAAGAGAGAGAGAGAGAGAGAGAGAGAGAGAGAGAGAGAGAGAGAGAGAGAGAGAGAGTAACTAATATACAGCAGTATAAATAAGTCATATAAGCTGACAGAGAAGTTGATAGCAATGGGTTCAAAGGTCAGCCGATTCAAGTCAAACAACAATATCCAGTTTCGAGGACACTTCACTGTTTTTCGTGTAGACATTGTCGCTACATCCATGGAAGCGATAGTATAAGACAACTCCACGTTCCTGACAGCTAGTCACTGATTCCTGATACATTATTAATAGAAACAGCTTTGATAAAGAAATAACCAAGAGTCCTAAAAATATAGAGAAAATTGAATATTATTTTTATTTTAAAATCCGGAAATGTAATTAAATATTTTAAATTTAATTGCATAAAATCTGCAAATTATTTTATACTGACGTCAAATCTTTTTGTCAACTAACTAAAGTTAGCTTTAATGCGAAAATATTTACTCGTTATTATTGTTCTTATAAACTTTGACGTGCTCAGCTCAGCTTCGAAGAAAGATCTATGTAATTTCAAACGACGAAAGTGTCATTGCAACGTGCAATCCTTGGGGGACTATTGAACATCTCTAATATTCAGACGGAGGTAAAAGTAGCACACGTATGCAGAGTTACATAAACCTCTTAATTGGGAACGTAAAAGTACGACTTGTTATGAGACGTTAGCTCTGGATAGAAGAAGATATAGAACCGCATCGAACCAGTAATTTGATCAGTGACAAGAAAACAATCCAAAAAGGAGTACAATTATTATCAGATTTGTTATCTTTACACGAGATTCACATGGGATATCTGATTTTTTCCTTAGTTCGCGGAGAGTAATTAAATGATAAATCCATTTCCTTGATTTTTATGTTGATACAAATGAGTTAACGTACGAAACTGCAATAAACCATATATATCGTGTGTCTTGTAATTAAAATCAGTTCTGCTGAGTCGGCATTCACATCAGTTGTCATTCAGTTACTGAGCAGTACAGGATTGTAGAATACACATTTGAAGATTACACCGACATATTAATCCTTCGCTCCATTACCAATGCACCGTGGTTCCTAAGAAGCTCCACAATCAACTAAGACATCCAAATCCCTACAATCAACACAATAATCCTCCCTAATCGAAAGTACCATAAATCACCCAAACCCGACCATAGAATACATTCATAGCCATCGCCTCAAACCGTCGTCTCGCAATAGGCCTCATACTTCCCCGTCAACACTCAGTCACATCCTGACAAATCCTCTTCCCAACAACCCCAATACAACCTCCCTGACCGATAACCCACCTATTCCACTCTCTACTCAACAGTCCAAACTTTCGCAGTAATAACAAAACACCAATTTCATCCTCCACCTCAAATCCCCCAGAAACTACAAACGATGATGAACTCAAGTCAGGGGACTATCCACCTACACAAGCTAACATGTAAAGTCTCACCTCCAATATCCAACCGCTTCAGTCAGCACTCACGCACCTAGATCATTGGTCCAAACAATGGCGATTCAGCATAAATCCCACCAAATCGGTAACCGTCCCATTCACACTATCCAAAAATCCTCCTCTGCACATCCCCCTCTATCTAACCAACACAGAAATACCCACAAAAACAGAAACCACCTACCTAGCACTCCTCTTCGATTCAAAGCTCACTTGGAAACCCCACATTAAACACCTCCTCTCCAAAATCAACCTTAAATTCAGAACTCCATATTCCTTCCAAAAACAGAAAATCCCCACTCAGCCTCAGCACAAAACGCCTAGTATATCTCTCCATAATGCAACCACCTGGTCTTAAGCCTCATCCATATGGGGAGCAACAGCCAAACCCCATTCAGTCAAAATCCAAACAAAACATAATCCTTCGCACCATTACTAACTCTCCCTAGTACCTCAGAAATTCTATAATCCACCACGACATTAAACTTCCTCAAGTCAACTCCTTAATCACCAAATCCGTAACCTCAACCATCCTAACACCACGATCCAGCAATTCCATAGAAATCCTCCCCCACCACTTCTCATGTCGCCTCGAAAGAAAACGCCCTATCGACCTCATCCTTCCGCCAGAACACTCTGGAACCTCCTAACCCACCCCCATCATCACGCCCATTCCATCCAACCCATCAAATTCAACATCACCAGTGAACGCTCATAGCCCAACAATGTATGCTCCTCAGACAGACAAATTAAGATACAAGAAAAAAAATTGCAAAATTTAGGTTAATTGCTGGATTAACCGAATTACCGTGTTCCCATGTAAATTATGTACATATTTAAAATTTGTATATACTATAACTATATTTAAACAACAAATAATCTTATGATAAAAGTTGTGTCAAATAAATTATTTTAAAAAAACTTAAATTATTTACAACAATTGGTGTAAATACTTTATATTAACTGCATAATCGAAAGATAAAAGTTTTTAAGAATAATAAATAAAATAAACACCGACATGTTTATCATTTACGGCGAAGCCGGACGTAATGGTCGAGCTGCAGAAACGGTTTTCCGCATCGCCTCACACCATCACAAATCACAGAATACAGCAACGCCTGCGAGAAACTGGTCCCACGTCGACTCATCAGAACTTATAGTAAACACATACATCATACACCAGCAGTCGCCCAAGGCCCATTTTTGTTTGCGTACTGTGAAGATGAAGATTTTAAATCTATTCGATCTTCAAACTTATTTTGCAACCAAATGGTGCATTTCCGTACATTGGTTCCATCATCAAAACTTTATTGACCGAGTCCGCTCTAAATTCCCTGGAAGTCTGTAATAGAAATTCTGAAACACCGTGTAGATAAACGTTACAAATTGGCGTCCAACTGAGGGAAAAATTACTACCCACACTAAACCCTTAATCGTTGCAAACTGGTATCTCATCTTGATTGAACCATACCCAATCTCCAGATTTGGTCACTCATTTTCCAACACACACGAATTTCAGTAGGGTAGGATATTTTATACAAAGTAGACGATTGAGGAAACGAATTCATTTATGGCAAATTCGGACCAAAAGGATTTACAAGCTGGACCAAGTCACGCAAGCTTTACAAATTCAGATTAGTTGACTAACAAAAAATCCTTCCCCATCCCCCAGTAATTATTTTTCACGTTTGATGTGACTTTCAAGTACTCTCGTTTCGTCTACGACGATACTACGCAATCAAGAGAATGCTCACGTAACATTCAGCAATTTGTTCCGTATATTAACAGGAAAGTATTGCGCAAAAGCCGCTGTTATTTGCATTCCAAGAAGCCAAACAGGCATTCATCTTCCTTTCAATTCGTCACAAACCGTAACAGTAATTTGCAAATCCAGAAATTGTAAAGCTATGATTAATGAGAAGCGGTAGAAACATCAGCTAGCTCACAGAGCTTCGAGAAACAGGACTACGAAAGTGTTACAGCAGATTCATTGCCTTCTCGTTTCAAGGATAAGAACAATTCTTATTAGTACCAAAACAGACAATTAAAAATTATAATTTAATTTAACAACATCTTTCAGTCCGAATGTGAACCCTCATCCGGTTTACAATAAAGATATTAAAAATTATTAAAGAACTTATCTTTCCAAACAAGTGTTTGCTCATTGTATCCACTATTCAACTTCCGAATAGAAAGTTATATAGGGGACGTCTTATTTATTTTAACTAAACGGGCTTTAAGGCCAATTACAATTTTCAGAAAAAAATATTATATACAGAACGCTTATATATAATACAATTTTTAAAATGACGACAACAATTATACGTAAATATAAATATTTGTATACAAAAATTTCTTCAATTGTCAATAATTCAAGTTATACAAATAGTATATCATATTCATTAAGAATTTTTCTGGTTAACGGATTATTCTGTACCTAATTAGTTTTATATTTTTTCACAAACATGTTTCTTTAAAAAAAAAACTTTAAAATTAAATGTTTTTAATAAATCTAGACAATCAATCATATTTTAAAAACAAATTTAAAATCTGATGCCATTCTCGAAGATTTAAGTGTTGGGATTTTTAGAATACAAGAGATGTGTTCCTATAAACATTACATTACATTATGATGTAAATAAGGATCTTCCAGTTTAAAATTAAAAAGACATTATTCTAAAAAAAATTATGTTGTACAGTTTCCATTTTATCAACATTCGCTTGAGTATATGGAGACCACACTATGATACAATACATCAATATAGGGTTAATTAAAGTTAAATATACAATTCTGAAAGTACAAACAGAATTAAAATGTTTACATGTTGTTCTAGTAAAACGTAATAATTGATTAGATCTATTAATACAAGTATCAATATGTAAATTGAAGTTCATTTTAGAATCAAATATAACCACCAAATCTTGAATACGATCAACTATTTCGAAAATTATGTTATTTAATTTATATACTTGATACTGTATATTTCTTGATCTAGAAAATGTTACACACTTACATTTATCAATATATATAATAAAAAAGGATGTATATTTGTATGTACGTATTTCTATACATATTTAAACGCGTGGACAAATTGCAACTAAACTTGGTACACGCATTCTTCAAAACATCAGAAACTGTACTGTGGGGGTGAGAAACCCCTAGCATAAATAAGGATACAAGTGTAATTGAAAAACGTGATAATTTTGTGTTAAATTACTGCGCGCCAAGAGACCATGACGTCACGCGAGAGAGAGACGTTACTATGCGACAGCCAAAGGAAATAGTTCCTTTTTCCGTAATGAAACAAAGCAGAAATATTTTCATTGAATCAAAAGTATAATTTTATCCAGTAATACTCTATCGAATGATAATAATAAAAAACAATACGAATTACTTTTCGATCCTTGTGGCAAATGTAAGTTAATTTTCGTGCCATATTAATGACAATGTATTGTTTACATTGTGAATCTAGCTAACAATTTCATCAATTTAATCTTTCGTAATGTCTGAAGACTGAGGGACAATTATATTCGGGAATACTCAAGAAGTATATTTAAGAAGAAATTAGAAGTTCTGTTTGCTGGGATTGATGCAATAAAATTCAATGTATTTTATAGCTGTTCAATTAATGCACTATCGGTCAAAAGTATGTACGGAACTAGGAACAGTTAGATTTAGGTTAAATCTCTTCTTGACAAAAGATTAATATAGAATTAAATACTTTTTATGGTTTTTATAAATAAGTACACGGGCAACGCCGGGAACCCAGCTAGTTTTTTAGTACACCATCTACTCGATTTATCTAAACAATTTTATAAGATTATTCCATCGCTTTCATTTTTTACACTTTTAAACATTTTCAAAACATCAGCAAAAAGGAATCATTGCACAGCATTTAATTCTTTATGTATATCAACAATAAAAATATTAAATAAGTGTGGTCGCGGATGTGAGCCCTGAGATACTTCCGAATCTAGGCCTACTTCAATTTTCTCCCAAACAAATGTTTTATATAGTTTTTCGTAAAAATAGTTACCAGTACACCCGAATGTTTATTAAAACATGATTTTATCGGCATAACATACCATATGATCTTTCGCATGTATTTCGCTGGATGAGTTACATAAGAACGTGTAAAGTCACAGATTCGTTTGGATGGACGAAAGGTTTAAGTATTCATGGCAGCAAAGTGCAGTAGAAATGAATTTCAAATCTGACCGCAGAGCTTTATTAAAATTACACCGATTTATCTCAAGAAACGTGATGATTACGTTATGAGCAATCTCATCATTTCCACGCACATAACTGCTCGGATAGAATGACAAAGCCTGCTGCAAATGAATAGGCGAAAACTAAAACGATTCATTACGGCATCGTGATACGTCCTGTGTGTAAATAACACGGTGCCATCGATCTGAATTCTATCGAGTGGACAAATGTCGATTCATTTGATTATTACAGGTGACAGGAGCGCAGAAGCGGAGAGGATTCATATCTAAAGTACGAATATAAAAACTACAAACAACTACGAATATGGAACATCACATAAGACTTATATACTCCTAGACTAATGACCTGGCGTAGGTGACAATGAATAGATAGCTTTATTAACGGTTATCCACTACGTCCTTCGAAGTGGGGTGTGGTCCGGTACACGATCTGTGCTTCTGCCGTTGGTTTTGTCGTAGGTGTAGGCGATAGAACTGATGTGGATCGTGATGCAAAAAATTTACATACAGGTAATTACTTAGAATTCATTGGCTAGGAGCAGAGAAGGCCATAATACTCCGCAGTAATGTCAAACCAACCAAATACAACAGAAATACAGCACTAACTGAGCAAAAGGTCATACAGTTTACTAAGAGCTTGAGTATCACTCTTAGAAATGTTGTTATTAATTCTAATATTGATCATTTCAGTTAGTTTCAAAGTCAAGGATCCTGACATCCGTACAATTGAAGGTATTATCTTTTCAATAAATATGTTTAGAAATAACCGAGTGCTTATCGGTGAGCACTCTGTTATTCTCGTCTCTAAAGCTCTTTTAGTTTGACCAATATACACAGAACTGCATTTCAAATTTGTAAACAAAAAATGAGTACCCTCAGGAATCATATTTTCATTCCAAAATTATAAACTTTATTTGCAAAGTCATGAAAGAGTAAAACAAAAAAAACCTTCTGTCCTCAACGTTTGTTTTGGTTTGCGGAGTTCCTATATTCCGGCGAATCTGATAATTGCAAACTTCCGCCTTCTACTTCGACTCCATAGCTCACTTTCAATCAGTAACCTGACATGTTCAGTTCCATCAATCTTTTATCTCTATCCTGTCCAATAGCGTTGCATAAGAAACGTAGCGCGGAATTTTCCCCGAGTGTTCTGCGCTTGCCCTAATCTCACAATGAGTTCTACTAAATACAACGTTTCGCAATGTCGTTTCTGAAGTAGGTCACCTTCCACACGCACGCAGCTCGTATTTCCCGATTTTTAAATCGCCGAATCCTGGAAACTGTGACCAAAGCATCGTCATTGTGCGTAATTTCCGCCCCCTATGCGGCTCGCTTGATGTACACTGGCCTCATTCGGCCCGAATGGACCTCGACACATGAAAAGGTGAATTACTTGGCCTCGAGGTCGCCTCGGGAAACTCCGGTATGAAGGATTGGCAGATTTGGAAATAATTTTTTTTAACATTATTCGCAATCATGAAAGAGAGCGTTGTCAATTTCGTTTGATTTCGCGCATTCCTACATTCTTATTCTTCTTCCATGGCACTACAGTCCGTTGTGAACCTTGGCCTTTCCAACGAGCTTCTTCCATCCTTGACGGTCAAATGCTGTCCTCTTCCAATTTCTACATCCCAGCTTCCGTAGATCCTCCTCCACTCCGTCCAACCATCTTCTTCGGGGTCTACCTCGTTCTCTTTGTCCTGCTGGGGTTCCAAGTAGAATCTTCTTTGCCACCTCAGACTCCTTCATTCGTGCTACATGATCGTCTGATTTTTGTTACTGGAGCATCAGCGTATATAGTATACAATTCTGTATTGTCCCTTATCGCACACAGGGCCGATTATCCTTCTAAGAACTCTTCTCTCGAATCCATCCATCAACCTTGCGTCGGTTTCCGTCAGGGGCCATGTTTCTCAGGCATATATAAGAACTGGTCTTACAAGAGTTTTATAAAAAATAAGTTTTGTTGGGCGGCTGAGGAGTCTTGACCTGAATAAATTTCTCAAGGAAAAATATGCCTTATTTGCTGAAACTAATCTGGCTTTAATATCCGATGAGGTATCATTAGAGCAGGTTACTATGGATCCAATACCTGAAACTCTCGACTCTCTCGAATGTATGTCCATCCACTCTAAAGGTCTTTGACATGTTTGCCTGATATGCTTTCTCGCATGGTAAATATTTTGTTTTCATTCCTACATTACCATTGCAAATTGGCAGAAATAACCCAATTTCGTGCCAACAAGTTAACCGCCAACCCCTTTAGTTGAGGAGAAACAGTCTTGGTACTTTGAAAGAGAAGGCCAAGCTGAAGCAGTGCAATTGTTGATATGATCAAGTCATCAGTCCGGACTCGAGAAAAATACTTTCTTGAATTTCAGGGCCATGGAAAGCTTACATGCAGAAGGCAGTAGAGCAAGAATCAATTCAAGTACGTAGGTCGCAAACACACCAGCCCTCCATAAGCAAGGAAGGACGGATGACCAAGGATAACCGTATGCAGGCCCACGTAGTTGTGCACCACCATTTCCTGGAATCGACGTGGGAGGCACCATGAAGGAAGTTGAAACCGCACATGTTCACCGAATGGAGAGTAAAAACGCACAAACACAAAGAATGTAAACTCTGCAATCGTCTGTCTCTGGTACGCGATAAAACACGAAGGCGTCCTGGGAATGAGGGAATTACTTTCGCTCCTTTTTCATGCTCGTATTTTGATAAATATAACAGTAAAGTATATCTGCTTAAATTGTTTACTTGTATAGTAGTAAATTATTGAATGGGCTTATCTGGTTGGCAGAGCTGAAAATTAAATAGTAGGAAAATAAACCCAATATTCGACGAACACGAAGAGCACTCAGCTGATGACAGGAAAGTTAGACCAATATGTGTACTCATAACATTAAATTGATATAACATGATCATTAATATTAAGTATCAGACACAGCTGCAGAACTTTTATAATAATTTCTTTGGAGTCAAAATCATAACACAACACGAGAGATGTAATCCTACACTGAAGACTGTCCAGTTTAGTGCTATCCCCTCCTCCGTTAGCTGCCATCGTTCTTCAGTAAGCGCCTAGAGCATGCCGCATTGGCAATTGTCGTGTTTCTATTTATTCCGCGGTGCCGACCCCGTACGCTCCCTCAATCTGTCCCACCCGCCTTGGCTGCTGACTCGTGCTATAGTATTCACACGCGCTGAATAAAAGGTTTACGAAATAAACTTGGAACGAAGCATGTTGGCGAGGGCTAGAAGAAGTCGTGTGAATAATGAGACACAGTGGAACGTAACAAAAACGTGAAACAGCAGTGGTCAGGGTACTCTTCGAAAAGACAAAAGAGCATTTAGGCTGGAATTCAGGCATCGTTAAGGAACAAGGCAACGGCCACTTAATAACTAGGGCAAGAACATTAAGACTAACACGATGAAACAGCCTGTATTACAGAAAATGGAGTAAGTACGTATACAGTATAAAAATAAGAAAAGTAGACTTGACTTTTAAATTAAAACGATTTAAATGATTGCGATTTTTTAACGATTTTAATTAACAATAATAAATATCAAAATATTTAACACTCAACTTTCAATCTTACTGCTCAGCGTTAATTTAAGAAAACGCCGTTACAGAGGGAAACTTCGGGCTCGATAATGTGTGGTTGGGTTTTGAAACAATTTTTAATGTTTTTGCATTTACTTTACGGTACCCATCAATGTGAAACTTTGAGGCTGACGGCTACAAATCTCTATACAAGTAGGAACAGATCTTTCCAACTTACTCCATATTGCTAACACTGTAAGTAATTAATTACCATTCTTCCCCACTTACAAACAACTTCGAGCACTTTCTTCCACTATCGACGTTTCCACGAACTTGTTGCTAACTTTCCCATATTTAGCAACTCCCGCGAACTAGCTCATTCCCAACTCCTATCCGCAAACTTTGTATAAGCTATATAAGCCCTCGTGCCTGTTTTACAAAAAAAAAATAACATTTGTTTACCATGCCTACTCCTGTGATTAAACAGAAAGCCACTTGCAACCAAACGTTCTGCGTAGCAATGTCCCAATTTCGTCTACGTCAATTACTATATCCCCAATACATCTAGAGACGATGACGTCATACTCTCATCGTCGATAATTCCACTCCAACGGAGGAAACCACACACAAGATATCGGTATCTTACGAAGCTATGCTACTTGTCAGGTCAACTGCAAACTGATAAGATACGTGTGTTTATGGAAAGTAAAATCTCATTTTGAGAACGAGAGAAAGCTTAAACATTGAAACATTTCACACATACGTCACTCATTTCACAATGAGTGCTACGTTCAATTATTTTCGAATATATTGTGTGTACATCTCACGAATATTTATTTTTTCATTCCTTTGACACATAAATTTAAAAAACAAAGGGATTAAAGGACACCGTGACGATATCAGTCGGATAACATGGCGGAATTTTTTTTAACTAAAAGCTTTAAAAAAAATAACCTTCATTTCGTGGTATATTTGCGATGACTAAGACGTTTGAACACGTAGCTGAAAATGACATTTCTCAAACAATTCCTCTATTTACTCTGTCGCAAACTTCGCAGTGGAGCAAGTCTGTCTTTTCCGTCGAAGCACTCGTAAACTTCTCAGTATTACGACGAAGAAAAATAACGGCACCTACCAAAATAAATGATTTTCCATTTTCTGCGACGCTGACTGTAATACTCAGCTGTTGTCCCTTAAAGCTCGAATCGAGTCTAAATGAGACAAAAAGTCGGTGGTAAGTTCACTGCAATATCACAGAGAACTGACTTTATTACAAAAAAAAAATCTCTCTTGCGTTTCATAATCAAAGTTCTTGAAAGGTTGAAAACGGGTGTAACGGTTAATTTATGAAGAGTGAACTCATGCGGGACAATTATAAAAACAAAATTATTAGATATGAGTTATAAGAAGAATGAGAGCCAGCGATCAAATTAAAGTTAGAAATGCAGAAAGCAAAACTTGTCAATAAAAATTTAAAGGTTGAGAAATATTCCTCTATATCTCCAGGAATTATCCTAATTCATCCATATTAACGTGAATAATACTCGCCTATTTCCTAGTTCAAATTCAGATTAACACCAAGGCTATTTTTTTTACAGATAAAACATTGATTATTACACAATATCCATATAATAAAAAAGGATGTATGTATGTATGTAATTACGTTAATTTCTATACAAATTTTTACGCGTGGACAGAATGCAACAAAAATTGGTATACATATTCTGCCTAAATCGAGAAATGGTACTGTGGGGGTGAGAAACCCCTAGAATAAACGTGGAAAGAATTGTAGTTGATTTATTTTTATGAATTTTCCCATAAGAGTTAATGTTACAATTTAGTGTTAAATTACTGCGCGCCAAGAGACCGTGACGTCACATCATACCTTGGCGCGTGATACAAACGAGACATTCACGGATCATAAAAATATAGTTCCGTGTTTCGTAATAAAATAAAGCAGAAATATTTTGATTGAATAAAAAGTATAATTTTTTCAGTTATACTCCATCGAAAAATCGGGGGGTTGTGGATAAATGGCATCTCTGGCAACGCCGGGCACTCAGCTAGTCTATATAATAAAAAAGGATGTATATTTGTATGTATGTATGTATTTACGTTAAATTCTATACAGATTTAAACGCGTGGACAAATTGCAACAAAAATTGGTTCACTTATTCTTAAAAACACGAGAAATGGTACTGTGGGGGTGAGAAACCCCTACCATATAGGTGGAAAGAATTATAATTAAAAAATATGTGATCATTTTGTGTTAAGTTACTGCGCGCCAAAAGACTGTGACATCACAGAACAGAGAGACGTTACTACGCACGAAGGAAATATGTACTTTATTCGTAATGAATAAAGCACAAATATTTTCATTAAATAAACAGTACAATTTTATCCAGAAATACTCCATAGAATGATAATAAAAAAAACAATACGAAATACTTTACGATCTTTGCGGGATATGTAAATTAATTTTCGTGTCATATTAATGACTCCAATATGCCGACCATTTTGTTTACATTGTGAATCTAGCTAATAATTTCATCAATTTAATTTTTCGTAATGTCTGAAGACTGTTGGACAATTATATTCTGCAATACTCATGGAGTATATTAAAGAAGAAATTCGGAGGTATGTTTGTTGAGTTTGATGCTAAAAAATTCAATATATTTTACAGTTGTTCAATTAATGCACTATTTTTCGAAAGTGTGTACGGAACTAGGGACATTTAGATTTAGGTTAAATCACTTCTTCACTGAAGATTAATATAGAAAGGAATACTTTTTCGGGTTTATATAAATAAGTACACGGGCAATCAATCAAGTAAACGTCAGTTTCATGTACGTATTTATTTAGGCGTATCACAAAGCCTACAAACTTGTTATTTCCAGAGAACTAGCTCGCAACAGCTTAACAAATCCTAACATCGTTTCAGTTTCCACATAAAAGCGATACATAAACTGCATTTCAAGACAACCGCTACCTGAAATTCGTGGACTTAAACCATTTATTAAAAGAGGCATCTGCTAAAATTCTGGCAGCAATAATAGACATTGCCAGTTGAAAACTAGCATTAGTTCTCGTCCACCGCAACATAAATTGACGATAACAAAATAAATGCGTCTACGTTACACACAAAAGCTACTAAAATCTTAAAGATTCCATCGTTTTTATATCGTCACACCGTAGTGTGTCGCCTCACAAGATTCGAAAACCAAAAAGAAAGGATTGAGTTAATCCCCCAGTTTGATGAAATGAAGTAAAGCAGACAATACCGTTACTGGGAGCTCACAATCCAATAGTGCCCAGTAATCGTATTAATTTATGCTCGAGAGAAATGAGGTTACGAAACAAACGAGGGCAAGGGAAACAAATAAAGCGGTTATAAATGGAACAGTAAACAAAGCCAAGTACCTTCATTCAAAGTGCGTAACAACAACAACACAAAGGAAACCAAATTTAGCAATAAATATCTTGTTCAAGTTAGCTGAGAGTGTTTGTCACAATCGTGCTGATACGTGGTTCGTTGTTTTAATGAAGTTTTACCTTGATAGTTTTGAAAATATATTCTTGCCTCCGTAGACGCTGATGACGCGAGGTCGACATAAATGCTCCTCGTATAGGAGTTAGGATAATAAGAGTTTGTCTAAGTCTAATCATGGAAATGTCACGATTCCCAGTCCACAAGAAACAAAAACATCCGTTGCTTTACACTGGAAGTTTTGCTCAAACAATCATGTCGGGCCACAGTTGAGTAAAAATGATCCTTTCTCAAGTAAAATTCATTGATTTCTCCTAGTCTTCATCCGGATGTACAGACAGAAGTTTTCTGGATCAGTGGAAGAATGTTCCATTGAAATACAACTCAGGTTGGCAACAATCGTGTGTTGTAATCCGACGAATTTTGTTCAAAGAGCCTTCGGTCTTACGATTATTTAATACTACTGTGTATGGATTCAATAATAAAAGTTAAGTCATAGTACTTGGCTTAGCGTCCAAAGTGGGATTAAAAAAAAAAATTTCGAGTCCTAGCATAAAGGCCCTCTTACACCATTGCGGGACTGCGGGAACTGGAGCGTGAAAGGTGCGGGACGTGTTTTCATTCATCTGAAGACATTGTTGAACACACTGTCTTAACTTGAATTAAAAATGATTAAAATACGTAATTATTCTAAGTGCTGTGCTTGCTGGAAAGCGTCTAGAAAATAAATTCTCGTTCCCGCAGTGGTGTGAAGGACCGTGCGGTACCCCGTCCCGTACCTGCAACGGGATTCCCGCTGTCCCGCACTGGTGTGAGTGGGCCTTAAATGGTTACATTCACGGGAAATATTTCCAATTTGATTATACTATAACAGTCCATTAAAAGTCTTTATATCACAATTTCTACATTGTACTTTATACATATAATGAATTAATAAATTCCGTAAACAAAAATTAATAAATTTATATACACAGACAAATAGATTGAGCAAATTGTCAACGTGATTTACCCCTAGGTTTCGGAGAAATTTGAAGCCATGGTTGAACCGTGAGTAACTGACCGAGATTTTCAAAGATGGGATGGATTTTAGGGATCTATGATCACATGCTCAAAGATTGTTGGAGTAAGAAGTAAAACGAACAGTACATAATCACTCTAAGGAAGCACGAGAGTAACTGAAAGAAAAGTTCAGCAAGTGACGTGTACCAGTGAGAAGTCTGGAAAGCGGTCGACACTAGTATAAATAAGCTGAATGAAGGTTCAGGGTCGCTACCTCCTGCCCGACAACAGGCGATAGCGACAATTATAACACATCAAGCGTTTTAAATTCTGTTTCCAGAAAACCGTTCCATTTAATCCTCATTGGTCGTCTCTTATATAAAATTTCCTACGTCGACATAAACATTGAAGTATCATCAGGAAAATATATTACAGAATACCATAGTACGATAATCATTTGAGCAGAAACTCAACTATCTGGAAGGAAAGAAAAAAAACGGAGTGAAAGAAAGCGATATAGGCACTGTGGAACTGCAGCACCCCCAGTTTGCACTTGATATTTTGATATTAATTTTTTTTCGTTTATGTTTTTATCGAATATTCGTTTTATTCGTGGTTGTTACATTTTACACAATTTTAAAACAAAGACTAAAAATTTTATGGAGCAACACCCTCACAAATTTCACTGCTTGAAGATAGACTTTTTAATTTAATACAATGCAAAACTATAATTTTTTGTAATAAACAGTGAAATTATAATTATTAATAATTGTTTATAATTCAGTTGCTGTTCCATTCAATTCTAAAAACTGATAACCAGTATATTGGTTGTTCCGATACTTTTTCATTTATATAGAATCCTTCAGTGAAAATGTTTCGCGCCGTATAGATATTTTAGTATAATAAAAAACTATTGTCTTTTATATTGAACGTACTTATTCTTCTATTGCGATTTTGTGTCCGTATTTTAGTAACTTAATAGAATAATTTCGTTAATTTAGGTATAATAATTTTAGTCGAAGCCACAAAATAAGACGCGTGTTTAGAGTTCCGGCAGGAGACGTAAGTATAAATAGTAATAGTAAAAACTGGCTAGTCCCCACACACTCCAACATCCCGCAACTAATACTGTATTATTTGCGGACGACATCACCATCCTATACCAAACCTCTTCCCTCACAACAGGACTCCAACCTCTCCAAAAAGCCCTCAATTCCCTAAACCCATGTTCGGCACAATGGACAGTCAACGTCAACCCCTCTAAATCCTCCATCATGCACTTCACCACAAAAAGAAACCCACCCACTCAAATCCCTCGCATCCTCACTGAAACACTTTTTGCCACAAAAAGAAAAGTAACATACCTAGGACTCGTCCTAGACCCAAAATTATCCATATTAATAACATCATCTCCAAAATTAAAAATAAATTCAAAACCCCATACCCACTACTAAACAAAAACTCCCCAATCTCAATCAATACTAAACGACTAATCTATCTCTCCCTAATCCAACACATCTGGTCCCACTCCTAACCTATCTAGGGCTCCACTGCCAAATCTCACTCGCAAAAGCTCCAAATTACCCAAAACAGAATCCTTCGCTCCATTACCAATGCTATATGATTCCTAAAAAACTGCGCAATCCACAAAGACATCCAAATCCCTACCATTAACACAATAATCAACAAATTCATAACCTCTCTAATCAAAAGCATCCTAAATCACCCAAATCCGTCCCCAAACGGCCGTCTGAAACGCAAGCTCCCAATAGATCTCATACTTGGGTCAACACCCAGGCAATGTCTGAAATATCCTCATCCCACCAACCACAAATAACCTCCCTGACCTACCTATTTAATCCTCTACCCAACACCCCAAATCTTTACAGTAACCACTAAACACCATCTCATCTTCCATCCCAACCCCCTCAGAACAACAAAGCAAGAACGCAAGGGCTGGAAAGTCACTAGACTCTTCACAATCACAATTCAGCATGTGAATTATTTACCAATTATTGTAAATACTTGTAAATTATTTAACAAAACTGTACAATCTGACGATAAAAGTTTTTTAAAGAATAAAAAAAACACTGCTCCAGGAACGCAGTGCGGTGTTCATGTTCCACCGATTGTGAATGCCTGGAAACGTCGTGAAGAATTGGTTCTGAAGACGAACGTACTATTCGTAACCGTTTGGTAGAAGAGCTCAGACTAACTTCAGCTGCCGACTACGGAAACTACTTTCGAATGAACTTCGATACGTTTGGTGAGCTGCTCGAAAGAGTTCACCACTAATTGAAAAAAGGAACACCATCATGAGGCAAGCGATATCTCCAGCCACTTTGAGATACACTGTAAACGGCGACTCCTTCGAAAAACTGAAATTTCAAACTGTCATCGCAACCAAAAACCTTGTAAAAATAATTCTATATACACATTTTGAAAGGACGTATCAAGGTGAGTAATATAACTGTTCTTTTTTTAAAAAATGTTACTGAATTTATTTCTTCTTTAAGTGTAAAATCAATAAGTACAATTTTAACAGTAACACATACATCAGCTTAAAATCCTACTTATCTTAGGGTTACGGTATTAAATCAAGGTTGGCACTGTTCATCAGCAAGATGGTCCAGATGTCTGTGTTTAGTCACTTGTCGGATCTTGCTTTAGCGGGGAACACGGGTCGCAGTGTAGTGTCAACACTGGAGAAGTCGATGGTGACGTAGAATAATACGACGAATGTTTAACCGTTCGTGCTTTTCGCTGTGAACTATGCACGGAAGAGTGTGGTGGCGGAGCTGAATGGGGTGAAGATGGGGAACAATGAGACGAGTGTGGGGAATGGTGGCTGAAAGATTGAGGTGAATGATTTATAGAAATGGAATATCTGTTGAGATTCCCCAGTCGTCCTTCGAAAAGAATGTCGTCAATGAATTTTTTGGCGTACAGTTGCTGCTCTTCTCCCATTTTGTCAAACTCTATGGCCCACCCCTTCGCTAGGATGTTGGAATCGGAGGTGGGGTTCAGGAGACAATCACAGGCCGAATCCAATAACCTAGTCCTTTTATTTTGTTCACTGTCTGGGGGTGCATAAATCTTCTGCGCCAGTTTTCGCTTCGGTTTAGGTTGATGTTGTGATGGTCGAAGGAAAGAAACATCATCAACCTTGAAACAATAAAACAAATAAAAATGTTTATTTAGTAATTAAAAATATTTATAAATTAATTAATAAAAACATAATGAATCAAAGTTAATGTAATTTCAGTTCAAGGCAACTGAAATGAAAAGGAAGGTTGATGCACTTTGAGAAGAGATGGAATTTTCCTCGTTGCATCGGTGCCATCCTGGAACCACCAGGAACAGACTCCTATTGTTTCAACTACAGCTATTCAGCTATTGCGGCAGTGATAAATTCCAATTACGAATTGAGAATGGTAGATGTAGGAGCCAATAGAAGAGTCTCCGATGGATGAATGTTCTCAGATATTAAGTTTTATAAGCGACTCGTGAAAAAAAAAACACTCTTCAACCTGATAATTACCGAATCGTGTCTGACGAATGTATTCTGTATCCTCTTAATGAAACAGTTAATCGGAAAAACGACAATATAGCACAAGCCATATTTAATTACAGACAATCTCGTGCTCACCTGGAACAGAATACTTTTGAGAAAAAATAAGTTGAGCCCAGAAAAAGCCGTATCGACAGTTCTTGCACGTACTCGCATATTTCCTACGAATGAAACACTTGGGTTCGCATTACCAAAGTGCTTGTGATGTTTGTTGAAAACGACTACCGAGGAGATTGAAAATAAGACGGATTGATACTTCCTTTGCAACAACTCCCAGGATCGAAATATCCTTGTCATCGAAATAAATACGTGAGCAAGGACAAGGAGTTAGAATCCTGCATCAGTTCACTGTGAACAGTTTGTACAGGGTACTATGAAGTTCATGAAACATTTCAAAAATTCGGTGTAGGCAAAGAACTAAACATAACGTTACAAATTACACAATCCGTGAAAAACAAACTCTCAGTGTTTTTTTTAACGTTTTACTGGTAAGTTAGTTTGGAAAACCGTCGACAGGGACACCACCGATGCTTGCGGATGTCTCTACTCCACCGTCGCAGGACTCGACCTCTTTCCGATGTTTTCTTTTCGGGTTACATCAAGGATAGCGTTTATGTTCCACCTCTACCACAGGACCTCGAAGACTAGATCCACAGCATCACAGCAGCTGTATGCGTAGAATTGGACTAATAAGATGTGTGCAATGTGACAAAGGGTGGGCTCACAGAAAATTTACAAACGTTGTAAAATGACAATGACTTTATCTGTACTGATTTTTTAAAATGTTTCATGGACTTTATAATTACAATCTAAATAATAGCACCTACCTGCTGTTTAAGAATGTCCAAATACCGAGCACACACCTACCTAGTTCTTCGAAAATGGAGTAAGATCAAATTGTCTCCTTTATTAATATTTTATCTAATTATCATTTTATTACCCTATTTGTTTTTAAAAACATTTTGAAATTAAACTACCAAAAAAACCAGTTGTTGAAATGCTTACCGTGTCGTTCATTTCATCCCTTTCCTCGTTTTCAGTATCGTCCATTGCCGATGTTCCTTGCATTTGAGTCTCCTGGTTCCTCAAAAAATCAATCTCGTTGAAATACCATAAATTAGGAACGTAAACATCTGTTCCTTTGCCATATGTCATGCTGTCTTTGACTTTCTTCAGTTCTCGTCGGTAGGAAGTACGCAAGGCATTGATTTTGGTGCGCACGGCAGCCCTGTCTGCTTTGGGGTCGATTTCCTTCAATTTATCCACCAGCTTCTCGTACGCCACATCCTTCTTATTTCTGTTTTTGTACTCGTCACTTTTCACCTTCCACAGTTCTGGTAAATCACGATACACTGCCATAAACTCTCGCCAAAATTCCTTTCCAGCACTTTTCGCAGTCGCCATATGAATAAGTAACGATAACGAAACACCGGAGGATGAAATTGGATTGCAACTCGACACGACGAGCTCTTCACTCGGCCAAAGACTGTGAAACACTGGGATACACGCTCAAACAGCTCGTCAAGCGCGGGGGAGTTGCGCAACACGTTCCTTCGACAGTACTGCTGTTGCGCAAATATGTACCAACGTTTGCACAAACACTCGTGCTACAGTATGCTCCAAAAGTCCCGTACACCATTCACTGATGATCTGAGGGACGCATTGCACTATCAATAAGATTGTTCAAAAAAAACGTGACAAAAATTAAAAACATGTTGTCGTTTTTTTATTAGTGGTGAAACAAGCAACTAATAAAATTCGTCGTCAATTCGCAAAAAGAAAATAATCGCATTTCGTCCGGAACTTGAATGAGTTCCCTATGTCCATGACTCAGACGCTATTCCAACCAGTTCTTACTCACAGGTCCTCAAGTCTGTGGGTGATATTGAAACATGGACCAATATATTGAGCAAATAAAAAATTATTTAGTATGTGATTAATATTACGCAACAGTTAATCAGTTTTGTCTCAGTCACAGTATATTGCGTACTGTGCATGGCATTCAAGATGGCTACCAAATGAGAGGATAGGTTTCTTTTATAGAAGACTAATTTTTTAGTTTCGTGGACCGTCTAATCAAATGATTATAATAACCGAACAAAAAAAACTGAAAAATATGAACGCTTGCTACATAAATACCCTGCAGGCGACAAGAGACAATTAGTAGGAACCTCCGAAAATGAATCTGAAATGAATGTTACCGGGTGTGATGATGTAGCTAAGGCTACGTTATAGTATTGCGAAAAATTACGTGTCTTCGATAGAAGAATTTTAGGTCCTCAAAAGAATTTCCCATAGGGTAATACACAATCGCTGGACTGGAGAAATGGCGTCTCACTAATGGCTGTTGTTTTTCTTATTTTTAACGTTTTATTAAACTTCAGAACGTCCTTTTACAGAAGTCTTATGGGTGTCTCATTTTTCGGGTCACTTAATAAGTGTTAATTAATTTTTTTATAGCAGTCTTTCGTCCATCTGCGTTTTTTCTTGTCGCTTTTACGCTACACATACAGGCAGTCCTGAGGTAATGAAAATAAAGTTACTAATAAACGTCGAAGAGACAGGTAACTTATATTAGTGAAGAGCCTTTTATTAACCAGTCTTCATGTAAAAATAGTCACGATTTTCATTTCATTATTTTCAGTTTAGCACTAAGAAGAGCTTTCAACCCTTCCGGAAATATTCATCTAAAATCAAAACAAAATGCATCACAGGACGTTTTAAGAAAAGTTACATTAACTTGTTAACAAACCAATCTATCAATTTTTATTGCCAAAAACTGAAGAATAGAGACAATAAAAAATAGAGATAATACATAATATCGAAAAAATTTATTTAATGAATATAATTTATTTGCAATAAACCATTTTTGAATTGAGATTTTAAACACCTTTAATAGTATGGAATCAGCATCCTTAGGTAATCCATTAAACAGATGATTTGAAATCGACTGAAACAACTGTTTTCACTTGCTTATTCTTACTTTACGTGTCACAATGTGATAATTAAATCTGGTGGCATAGTTAACACTGAGGAGATGAAGGTCAGAATTAGTAGTTATCGAGGATTTATAAATATACTGATTAAACACGGAAAGTATATTAAATTTAACAAATAATGGTTATCATTGTATATTAAACCCGTAATTATTCGTATCGCTAGGGCTTTTTCCATGAAAAGCTTTAGACAGGTCGCAAAGAATTGATTCAGCACAAAGACAATTCTCAGAGCTACAAAACCGAATATATTAAATTTTTGACTGTAGCCACAGTGGATAAACGGGTCCGGAAACCAAACTGCGATTTTGTAAACAAATTGTTTGATTCAAAATACAATGTTAATTGGTCCTTCATTACCGTTATCAATATGTTAGAAAACGCCGGAACAATGGAGATTACTCTATAGTTCTTTCATTTGAACTAACTAATAAAATTCCTAATTTAATTAAAGTTTGATAAATTATCAGAGATAATGTGACGATCTCCGTAAAAGGTTGTTTTAACTCTCGTTTTGTCCACGTTAAAACTGTGCCGAGGTTACTTGGACTCGAGAATATCGAACAGGAAAATTTTAATCATTACGAAACCAAATCAACAAAGCGAAGAAATAAAAGATATCTCGAAGACGTGAGATCACCTCTCCACAGAATGACTCCAGCGACATTAAGTTCGGTAATAAAAAATTGTGGGACATAAGGTTAGTGTGTATAAAAACGGTACCGGGGTTTACCTGCCATCAAACGGGGGAATTTTAATAATAACGCGACGGAATTATAATAAGAAGAATTAAAAGAAATAATCAGCGACTAACGGACATGAGATATTCTCTCCGAAGAATGGCTGAGCGACATAAAGATCAGTAATAAATAAATACAAAAGATAACAGACCGAACGTTTCGCAACGAATTATGTCATTGATGACCGTGCACGTTTCGAAACACGACACGTCATCTGTTCTAGTCATCAGAGGATAGAAATGAGTGTGGGGAAGAAAATTTTACGACAATCGGGGACTATTATATAATTTTCAATCTGGTCGCAGGGCCTGCTTCTCACGTGAAACTGCATTTTTGGAAGAAGTATCTCAATGGAAAGAAGAAATGGATTATGGAAATTTGGTGACTGCAGTTTTTGTTTCAAGAGAGCATTTGAGAAGCGTTATTGGACAAGTTTTGGGGATATTGAGTAAGAGCTGAGCCAAATGCGTAGCTTTGCAGCTGACAAAACTGGAAAGCAGAAGTTCATAATAAATGGATTGGACTCAGGAGAATTAGGCTGTAATATTGGGGTTCCACAAGGAAATGTTTCATTTTATACATAAATGATATCTATGGATGTTTTCAAACCTGTGAAGTTAATCTTAAGTTATGCGCTTACATCCATTTCTGGAAAAGACTAAATTAATCTCGTTAATAAAATGTACCTTTATTAGATGATAGCTATGAACTAGTTGTAGACAATAATAAGATAGTTAACGATTTTAAATAGGAGTTATACTGGATCAAAATTTGAAAATGGATTTTGTAGGTAGAAAGATAAGTAGAAGTTTATGGGTTTTTATAGAGTAGGAAAATTTTTAACTAAAGAATCTAAAATTGTAACTTATAATTGTATTAAACTCACACTTTTCAATTATTGTTGTTCTGTGTTCTATGGAGTATCTAATAAATTTATTGACTGACTTAACAAGTTGAAAAGTAGGGCGTTAAGAATTATTTTACGAAGGAATGTAAGTTCCATGAAATGGATGTGTTTAAGTGATTTTATAGTTGAATATTTTTGTGTCAATGTACCAATAATTTGTTACCGTCCTGTTTCAATAATTACTTAGCTTACGAGTATTATAGGAACCCGTGTAATGCTGTAAGGAAGACTTAGATACAACTAGGGCTGGGTTAGATTTAAAACAAAAGAGTATATCCGTTAAAGGAATAAAATAATTTAACCAGTTGCGAATAGAAATTAGGGAATGTGATTTTATTAATAAATTTAAGAATAATGCAGTTTTTCGACCAATATCAGACAATATTTTATTTATTTACGAAAACGTTTCGGTACGTGTTTGTACCTTCATCAGGTCTTTCCTGCTGAGAAATTGTACAAAATTAAGTTGTATTATCAAGAAGCCAATGAATTTATGAAAGTGGTTACTAAATTTATAAAAAAAAAAGGCAAAGACAAAATTGATAAATAAAAGCAACATAACGTTGTACACAAAATTAATTGTAGTGAACCAAATTGTAATAAGTGTTATATAGGGCAAACAAAACGCGATTATTGATTTTATTATTATATATCATTTTTGTATAATTGTTTGGTGAAAATATTAGTTTAGTAATTTCTGATGATGAGAAGGTCACAGGGACAGATCGTAAATACCTAAGGGATTTGACAATTCTATTGAGGGTTGGTAATCCTCTTCAGTTCTGCTGCGACCGCACTCGTGTAAAGTTTGTGAATAAGTGCCTCGGAAAAACTTCTGAAGTTTGTGTTTTTTTCCCAATATGATGTGAAAATAGGTTTTAACATTTAGCATATTTAGGTGAGTGTTTTCTTAGTTTCATTGTGTTAATAGTATAATATTTTTTGTTCAACCACTTTTATAAATCCATTGGCTTCTTGATAATACAACTTTATTTTGTACAATTTATCAGCAGGAAAGACCTGATGAAGGTACAAACACGTACCGAAACGTTGTCGTGAATAAATAAAATATTGTCCGATGTTGGTCGAAAAACTGCATTATTTTTAATATAAACATACGTAAAAATACAATATTTAACATTTAAGAATAGCTTATTTTATCACCTACGTTTATGAAATGTAAAATTATGAAAATTTGAATACTGTAGTATTGAGTAGCACTTTTTACTAAATAAATTCGTAAATTCCTTATTATCTCACACCATCAGATCGGTGTTTACAAACACAAATTGATTATAAAATATAGTAATAGATATTAAAGTTCGTGTATGTGTGTGTTCCACGCCTAGAAACCTGAATTGTTAATGTGGCCAGTGGACTGTCGATATTTGCTCAGGTCCAGAATCTCTACAGTAAAATGTAAGCCCAATTTCTTCTTATAAGCCATCGTTTCTTTAATTGGTGACTAAAATGTGGCTGAAACAGTGAACCGCTGAAGCGAATTATGCGTAAACGTCACAACCACCGTAGTTATGACACAGGCACAGTTATGGTGATCAGTCGAGATACGTGATCGCTAAATATTCCATTGGGGAAATGTCGCAATGCTCGTTACTGTTGCGTCGAATGCGCTTAGTGACAGTTCCCTCTAACGTGATGGCTCACTTCCGGTTGGCAAATTGGTGCCACGTGACGTCTTACATCAGCGAATCAAACTAAATAAAAATAAAATAAAACATTTGGATTCATTCAAATATATTAAATCGTTATGACGAAGGATTACTCGAACTCCATCAGTCAAAGAAGCAATTCAGTCCAGGTACAATTGTTTTTCGCTATGATATGGCACGTTCCTTCTGAAAAATAGCGAGATCATTGTAGTCATCACCGTCGTATAACTTTTATCCTGAGGAACGAGTATACCGGTCGACAGGGAAGAAAAAAAAAATACGAAAAAACTGCAACAGGAAATAGCGAAACTACTCCACGAGAAATTCTACTTTAAAATAAACAAAAAATGAAGCTACAGTTAACAACGAACACTAAATTACTAACTTCCGTTAGAGAGTAAAAACTGGGCCCAAGCTAAGATGTTATAATGTACTCCATCGACCGATCTCAACACAGCTATATTGGAAGTATAAAGCGAATTTGTAATAATGATGGGAAGTTTCTGACTAATCTTCCAATAGGAAAAATTGAGTGTTTGTGTGTGTGTTCCGCATACAAATCTGCATCCGCGGAGCAAATTTGACCTAATTTTGTATACCGGAAACAAACCCATTTCGGCAATAGAAATGAGGGTAGAGGTGCGTTACATAAAAAAACGTGAAAACCGAATCAAGGGATCGCGGAATTTAATTACGATATTCAACATGCCGGGTGGAATATTAAACACGTGCAGCGAATTCTATCATATTTTGTACAGATTATACTTACGATAACATCACATACACTGGATCGGTAAAACACCTTGTCACCTATAGAGGTGAGGGTGGATGGGGTGGCATTTTAAAGACATTCTAAATTACAGGGAATATTTTGACTATAAAGGTACGGGGAGTATTTTTCACCCTATTAGGGTACGGAGACTTTCGAACGCTCTTAACACAAAAGAACTATTTTTGTCTTTCGTAAGTATTTTTGATTCTCTTAGCATACCGAGAGGGTTTTTAACTCTCTTAAGGAACCGAAAGTAATGTTGACTCTCATTTTTTACTCTCACGATACGTCAAATAATTTTGATTCTTATAAGGTACCGGAAGTATTTTTTACTCTCAGTTCTCTCGATTACGAGACTAGAAATCGCTCAGATCTAAGATCGGACAAGCATCGCCTTGCTCTCTACCAGATGCTCTTCCTCCAGATGTTAAAAACAATAATAACTACAAGAGTTTGGGATTCAATGCAAAAATATCCTATTGAGAGGCGCGTTTTACTGAGCACGGGAGTTTCTAGATCGTTCCCCATATAATTAATTTTTTTAAAAAACTGCAAAAGTGTGGCTAATAAAACTACTTATTTCATAACTTGCTCATTCTCTTTTGGTCTTTTCTGCTCTTTTGTTTGTTTGTTTCATGTACGGCCTGGAGTTTGTAAATACCTCGTGACTTGTCCGTCGTTTGTGTTTCCTCCTAGTGTGTGTATGTCAAGTTTTGTGTTAATTTTTGAGTGATGTGTAAATTCTATATTTTACGATAGTTCATAATCATTTACTAGTACATATTTAATATTTTTATTCGAACTGTAAATATTATATTACACCCTTAGTATAGTTAAAGAATTGTTATTTTTGTTATTATTCATAGTATTTTACTTACGTTGGACAGGGAAATTAGTGTTCCGGAATTTTAGTATTTTTATGTTAACTTCTAATTATTTATAATTGTAGCATTCAATTCGTATATTGTAATTTTATGTATTGACGTGTCTTATTTCCTCATACGAGAACTAATGGAATATAATAAATCAAATCAAATGATACCGAAAGTATTTTTTACATTTTAGAGTTACATGAAGAAAATTTCATTCGTTTAAGGCAGTGTGTGAAATGTTGACCGTATTACGATACCACGTATATATTTTCAAGATTATTTTTGATAATATTTGGTCTCAGGAGTATTTATGCTTCTGAAAAAGACTGGTGGTTCATGATGAAATTAACATTCCCCCTGCACAGGCAGGTTAAATCACTTCTTGACTAATATTAGTGTGGAATTAAATACGTTTCGGACTTATTTAAATAAATATCCGGGCACCCAGGTAGTAATATAAATAAATACACATTTTACCACATTTCATCCCCTTTTAGGACCTTTTCTTACACTGATAATTGACGTAATAATTAATAATGAACAAAAAACTGTCCAACCTGAAGAGTCCTTAAATGAGTAGGAAAGGTAAAATTAATTTTTGTTAATAAACATTAGTTATCTGACTCAAGGCCGTATATTTATTCATTTAATATGAATTCGGTCTTCAGATGAAGTGTGAAATGAATTATACGAGGTTTTAAACTGTGAGATGTTATTTGAGTAGCTGAAAAACAAAACAGCTATCTCCGTGAATGACACACACGTACTCATATCTCTTACTCGCTCCCAGTGGCCCAACAGTTTCCAAAGTTTCGTGGCCTCGGCCAATTCTTTTCTTTTTTTCACTCGAACGATTTCTATAAAACTTGGATCTTCGTCTCGCTTCTACTCTGTCTCTCCTATCACTTTTCCTTCGCCTCAGTTTCCTTTCATATCGATCCCCTAGCACCCGGACTGTTTTTAAGCTGTATTGTTCCCTATACACAGGCTTTTTTTATTTCCGCATTCGTTTCACAATAAATATTTCAACCAAAATAACGGACGTAAAAATTATGGTGTGATCGTACAATGCCACATACGCAGGTAATTGACTGGAAACGCTATCCAAATCGTGATGACACATCATTTGAAATTAACTCTCATCAATGTTTGCACAATGATTGTGTGTGAGAGAGGCCACGTACTCCACAGGAAATGAGAGAAAAAAACATGAGCTATATTCACTAACAAATGAATACTGGACTATATCTTAAAAAACACAGTTTTATAGACAGATCTAAAACGTGTGATGTTATTTCACGAATACTTATTGCCCCTCATTCACCTTACTTATATATGGGTGCAGCTCGCTTGGCACCTCTTTCCACCACTGTGGTCATTCGAGATCATTTAGTTAGTTTGAGCGGTTTTGTAGTTTATCAATATAGCAGAATTTACCTTTTTTCAATGTATACAGAAATTTTGTAAATACAGAACACAGATATGGTTGCAACCACAGATGGGCGCAAGTGTTGCACGAGTGAGCTTAAGAAATTGAGCTTAAAAAATACGATTACTTCGTGAATCCATCGATCCATCAAGGTACAACACGAGGAGTTGAAGAGGAATACAAGCAAAAAATTATAACTTTTATTGACATTTATTATCTCAATTGCAGTACGAATTTAACAAGATTGAAGCTGCTCTGACTGCTGAGTTGTTAAAGACTATAATTCTTGTTATAGTGAGGTAGACTAATATGATACACATCCTTCATAATGTATTATGATCACTACAAAAAATAAAAAAAACAAGAAAAAAAACCGGAAACGTACGATTCAGGAGCCCAAACGAACAGACGAAAGGCAACTACCCAAGAAATGTAACACGTTTATCTGAAACCAAATTTATCGGAAGAGGACCACTGATATAAATCCTACATAATAAACGAGAAAAATACGTACAAATTTAATTTTCCAAATACACACACCCGTATCTCTCTCTCTCTCTCTCTCTCTCTCTATATATATATATATATATATATATATCATAATTTCCAAACCATGATTTCTTTTCTACTTGGTTCTTGGTCAAATATGTTCTATTTAGTTTCAAATTATTCCTTGTTATGGCGAATATTGAGGGTATGTAAGTATGCAATAAATTTGAGATCTTTAAAGCATAAAAACATTCAGCAGTGCTAAGATAATATGCTGGCATAAAATACTTTCCAAATATGCATGCATATTTTTTATTCTCGAAAAATATTCCCTATAAAAGGGATCACACACTATAACTTTAAATACAACTGAATTAATTACAAGAAATGGCACATTGCAGGATGATCAATATTTAAGTAAAGAGGAAACCAAAATAAAATCCGCATCGATTATGAATGAAATTACAGGATAACATGATATATGTTGTCCTATAGCAATAGGAAATCAAAACAGTAAGTGGAATTGAACAAATGTAGAAATATCTCATCCCATACGTCAACCTAAAGTATATTCTGTAAAATAATATGACATTACCTTGGTATGGTTCACTAAAATGGTAAAGGAAACAAAAGTGAAAAATACAGAGTGAATTGTTCGAATACAAAAATAATGAACACATTAGTTCCCGAAGCCACAAGAATTTCTGTACTATATAATTTAGTATTACAATTTCTTTTGTTTAGTTCTATAACTTTAAGACTGCTCAATAGAAAATGTAACATGATTCAAACCAAATATCTAAAATCTGTAATTGCTGTGAAATAGCATAACTGCACTAATACATAGGTAGAAAAGTATTCAGAAAATTAGCATCAAATTCCTGCAAATATTCCAACAATCAAGATAATTCTAGAAGCAAATCAGGGTACTTAATAACTAGCTGTACGCTTAAACTTTCCGCCATAATCTACTACTAAATAATTGTAGATGGCAAGTAAAGCAAATCTAATAGTATTTTCAATAAAATTTTACTGATAACTAATAATAAAAATTTATTTTTCAGATCAAGTAAAGTCTGGCCAATATCAACTTTGTGAAGTATTTTAAAATTTCTTATAATAAATAATATTTCATAATAATTAATAATAAAATCTCAACACACACACACACATATATCTGGTATAGACTAGAAATCAGGAACACATGCAAATTATATTAATAGCATTCATAAATTGGAATAATACTACTTTATAATAAGGGAAGGGAATTATTATAGGCGGAAACTGGAGGTAAATCTCTTTTTAAAAAAATACTATTCATTGCTCGCTTCACAACCTGCGTAACAAGAATATCATTACACACTTATTATCATGTATTGGCATTAAAAATCGCGATAAATAATCGCAATATTCATTGAACTGAAGGGTATATAAGAGTTGCGCGAGGCGAGAGAAAAAATAAATTAACATTCCGACAACAGTGATAAATTTGACATTTCAATGAATACACAGTAAGGTATACAAAAAAGCTGCTTAACTTTCGTGCAATAATGACATGATATCTTTAATGACAACAATGTTCATCACAGGCCTGGGTCAAAGCCCTACGATATAAACACTAGCTTACAACTAAAGTAACGGGTCACGGACAGAAAAATATAGATTTTTCTGAATCAAATATTAATCATATGATCCTTACTTACCAAAATCGATGAATTGCTTGATAGAAAGCGGTGACGGGTTGAAGGAGGAGTAAAAGTCTAGCATGTTTTTCAAGAGAACCCTACTTAACTTCATATTTGTTTCGTATCAGCAATTAAAAACACAACACAGTAATTTATTCGCGTTATATATTCAAGTAGCCGCACTTCGAGTTTATGTGACTATTTAAAATAAGCTAACACAGGCTCGAAATCATAATACATAACAAACACTCTCGCAAATGACATACTACTCCCACCAAGCATCGTTGATACTACAGAAACACCTCGCTGCTGTATAAATACTCTGTTCAGCTCAGATCTTTGAGCGGAAGATATTCTTATTCGCATTACTGAAGCTCTCTGCAGAAGAAACCATATCGTTGGAAATTGTTTCTACACACATTTACACAATTAATTATTAATTTAAAAAGTTTGAGCATACTGTCTAATATCTACTAATGATAAATATATAAAATAAATAATGTGTAGATAGGTTTGATGATAGAACAGCCAATAACAGGCAATTGGAAAAAGTATTTAATTAAATGTTACATTGTGGCATGTTTCAGCACTAATGTGGAACACATTCAAATATATCACAGTAAATGTATATACACAGACACGTACATTACAAAGTTATTATTGTAGTAAAAAATAATTTAAAATTATTACTATGTCATACAGAATTACGTAACAGAAGGTAGAAAGTGAAAAATTACTTAAAAACTTACGATTCATAAAATAAGGGGTTGTAATTAATGATTCGGTATCTGTTTTTACGTTAATGGTGTTAGGATCATTTGTAATATGTAACATTTGAGAAATTAGTCGGCATTGATACTTGTTTTCTATATATAAAATACGAAAATTGTCACAATTAATCTGGTTATTATTGTCTAAAACATGTTTTGATACAATCGAAAGTTTGTTTTACGTTAATCGTACATTGTATCTGTATTTTTATAATCTCGTTTCCACATTTTATATATGCATAGTTTATAAATCAGAATGTGAAAACTGTCAAGCCACATATGTGGGACTAACTAAAAGAACGGTGGAAACCAGCTGTATTCTCTTGTCTTCAAAACATTGATAATATCCAGTTTCAAAATATATTTCAACTTATTTCTTCGATTTTAATTATTAACGCAATCTAAACGAACTTCACCAAATATTGAAATTATTTTGCTTAAAATCTGCAATACTAAGTATCACTTATAAAAACTTCATTGTCGTTACGAATCACGCATCCATTTTTCAAAGCTTTTAGAGCATTACATTCATATTTTTATAAATACAATAAAAATAATAATATTTAAAAAAGAATGATTAATCTTTAATGTAATGGAATCAGAATGTTATATCAAATTTAATTATATCTTAAATGCTTATTTCTAGTATTTTATCTCTAGTAATATACATCTTTGATTATATATGAACTAGGTACCAAGTTTCTCTATCGTATTTTTGAATCAAATGAATTTGAAATTTTATATTTATGTTTAATTCATGTTAACTATTGATTTTAAAATTTCAGTGCTTTTTTAAATTTTATAAATCTTATTTAGAAACAATTGTGTTGGATTTTAAGTGATTCAATGTATGATTTAGTACTTTACTGTGTTATTCATGAAACGCTTCCAAATTTTTATATTTATTTTCGTAATAAGTTTAAGTACACAAATACAATTCTTTACTCAAATAGATTTTGTGGAGATTGTTAACAATGCCAGTCCAAATACAATGATCTTACATTGATTAATGATAGTGTGTTTAATCTTTCTTGCTGATCTGAGCTTACGAGGCTTCACGTAACTCCGCTATCACTCTACAGATGGCAGCACGTGTCTCGCTAATACTTCACAACTTTACAAGTCAAATTTGCATAATAAAAATAAAATATCAAATTGAAAATCAGATTCTTTTTTCTAGAATTAACGACGAGATTATTTTTATGCAAATCAGACAAGAAAATATACATTATAATAGGTGCTTCACAACTTCCGTTACTATTTAGTTAGGGAAGTAATGGAAAATTATTAAAAAAAGGGGAAAAAATTAAAATAAAGGCAAAAAAATTAAGCTGGATTTAGATGAATACTTTAGTTGTATAATTACAAAATACGCGCAAGTTATATTTCAAGGTGTTTTCAAAACCAAAAAGGCAACTACGAATTATTATAAGACAAATAAAAAATAACAGTGATGTAATAATAAGTGCAAGAAGAATATAAAAACTTAAAGTATTTTTGAAAGAGAGATTATTTGTCTTTGAGAAGACCTAGTCGTATTTAAAATAATGGGCAGTAACAACGTTTGAATTTGTATTGTATTGTGTAGTATACATAAAACATTATTCGTGAGAAAGAACCATATAAGAGCTCCTGTGCTCCGTTTCTTATTCTTTGGAATGCATTCCTGTCGTTCATGACATTTAAACTTGATGAAAGATCGTTAAATAAAATTATCTTCGAATAACGTTCGTTTTCGTATGTGTCATATATGATATACATTATTGTTTTTTTATGATGAATGAAAAATGTTAAAAATTCCAGTGAAAAATATTGGAAATTCTAGCATATGAACAGTAAGAATGATGAGATTGTTAAGAACTTTACATCCGGTTAAACATTTTTTATGCTGAAAATCAACCGCAGATGATCAACTTATATGCCACATTTTGGTTTTAGAGATATATCAGTAGTGTGAGGCGGTTTCTTTGGACGTATTTAGGAAGAAGGAAGTGATCGTAGCCTTGTAATTCATACTACTTTATCCCACTTTTTTTTTCAGTGTCGTCGGAATTCGAATCTACAATAATTTACCACGGTGCTACTGCTTCGGGTCGTACAATCCTGCCCACGCTATATTTTAACGAATTTCTTTCGTTGTTTAAATATTTAGGAATTTATATAACGCATAATTAAATCCAAATACCTATTATTGGGGGTGTGGCCAAATTAAAAGAACGAATCTGTATTGGTCCCAAAAATGTTTCGTTGAGAGTAGTTTTATACATTAAACTAAGAGAAACTTTGGCTAGTATTCAAAGCCGAGAAACGAAATATGCCTAACTTGACCCTGGACATGATACCGGTGAAGTCTCAAAATTACGGTGAGAAAAATTAGAGGAAGAGAAGGACAAAAAGCACTCGCCTCAGTACATTGTATACAGTGCGCAAACATCGTCCTGATATCATAAATAGGCTAGTAATGATAAGAGGGATTTACAGCATTTACATTAAATGCTTTTTTTAAAATTTATTTAAAATATTTTTCTAAATTAATTCAATATTACAAAAGAACGAATTATTAAATCCTGTAAATATAACAATAGCAATTGCATTCATTTTAGAATTTGAAACAATTTAAATTAAGTCGGGGTTTTATTTATCTCTAATGGCTCTCTTTCGAACAGTAAGTAAATTTTTTTGGGAAACATACAATCTTACGAGACGAATAGATTTGACTCAGAAAATTCAACGCTGGTTTGCTGATGGTCACGGTTATATAGCATCTACTCTTTGCCCTCATCGTGGTAACCGTACGATTGGACGGAAACTCTCCACCTCTCGATTCACGACTCAATTTGGCAAATTCGATTCTCTGCCTACCTCGCGTAGCTATCTCCCTTCTCTTTTTTTATATCCACTGCTTCTTGCCTCCCTCTTCTTGTGTTCAACTCGAGTACAGTTATCTGCAACTCCTCTGCATTCTCTGCCTCTACTGTCTATGCAACGCTTGAAAAAATTAATTTTCCCTCTCACGACTTCTGATGAAAGAAATGTGGAAACTATGCAGTTTCGTGTCTTGAATTGGGCCACACATCCACCCACATTTTTGAATACAGCGATTTCAAGCCGAATAAACAGCTTTCAGGTATTCTGATAGCTCCAAAAGTGTTTCTGTACCTGTATCTGCTGTAGCGAAATACCAGCTGGTGTTTACGCCTTACTCTCCACTTGCTAAAAGCTGTAATTGCGCACTTGACATCAAAAATACTTCGCTGCCAAATGGCAGCTGTTCGCCCTTGTCGCAAAATATTCCACCAGTCCAATAGATGAATTATATTTTATAATAATTGTAATTACGAGTTAATCAATACTGGCCAGACGAAGTTACATTTTCTGGTAGTGGGGACCGCGGTTACAAAATGAAATGTGGAAAAGAAAAAAAACGTTTAGCTTTTCAGCGAATTCTAATTTCCGTACTCGGATTTTCTAAATTTTTATAATTAACGACTACATTCGTCTTAATCAGACAAACGTTCCTTTATAGTTTAATAAAAAAAAATAAGTAAACTTTGAAGTTCGCCTCTATTTAACGATAACGAGCAGAATTGTCAGATCTTAAACGAATATTATATATTTTAAATAGCAAGAATTTCCTCATATATCTCACTGGGAAGCTTTGTGACGCGATCACCACGGAGTCATGAGGGCGCGGCGAACCATTGTTCCGTGTCATCACCCACAATGGATTCATGCAATAACATTCTGTGCAAATATTAATCTATACAGTATCGCGTGGAAGCAGTATGTGCCGAAAGTAGAACATGGAACGGTAGCGATGGCAAAATAAACGAGGACGGAAACTTATTTAGAGTTAGAAGCAAGAAACTTGAATTACAAATATTTAATTTTTAAGTCGGTGGTACGCATCAAAATAATTTATGAGGTGAAGGACAGATTATATCATGAATGTTCCAAATATTTTATGACGCAAGGAGCAGAAATACGAGCTTTTGCTCCTTCAGTCTTCCAATGCTCCAACCTTAACCCTGGTTTACAAATTTCGCTACTCTCCATTTCTTTATTAGCGTTTCAACTATACTGCAATAAGTGTGGCACACGAGTCTTTCCGATTCAGCACTTTACATTGTTAATTATATTGAAAACAAATATAAAGCAAACCTGGATTTTGTAGTTATCTTGTCCGCCAAAGGATATGTAGCGCGATAGTTTAATGATTGGTTAATATATATTTTTTACATTTCATCTAGCTAGGGCTGAAAACTTGGCACGATAGAACTTGACCAGGCGCCAGCGTGTCTGGGAGATAATCCCTGGAGTCTGGCACGTAGCGCCGGATACGTGGATTTTACCCGAGGAGTGGACCCGTTGGAACCAGACGTTCTCCACCAACGTAAAATTTCATAGGATACGTTATTTCCTGTACGAATTATATTTTTTAGTCCAGGAAGTCGACCAGACAGAATCGATAAGATCGAAAATTTTGCACATAGCGAGGGAGTTGAGTCGAGACTTCCTTCAACGTGTCGTTGACAAAGCCAGACTATGTTCTTCAACGTTTCGTTGGTCTAAACAGATGACTTCTTGAGCAGAGACGACGGCTGGGTTGGCTGGTCCACGGATGCAGCGTGACGACAGCCAACAGACGACGTGGTAACACTTGCATCCGAGATGAGTTCCTTGAGAGCCTGAAGATTCTCGTTCAGCGCCACGGCAACAAGTCCGAAAGCTTTACCATCTAGTTGGTCATGCTGATCAAGTCTCTACCAGTCTCTGGCGACGGTGGACTCATTCGCGACTGACGTGAACGGCGCGTGGATGCATAAAGTTTCTATGTGACGATCTCAAGCCTTGTATGCACTATGAGCTCGTTGATTTCTCATATCCATTACAGAATTTGGTTTTCTACGTATACTGAAGCCGTCTGCGAGTAATCTGGTTTCTTAAATTAAATATTTTCTTTAGTCATAGAGATATGTGGCATCAGAACACCAAGAGGTTGGTGCAATAACCCGCTAAAGAGAGAATAAGTAGAGTGAATGTAATAAGTGTGGGTACACACTGAAAAATATATTGAATTAGCTGATGCTGCATATAGGAACAGAAAAAAAAATTCTGATCCATGTGGTACTCCTGAACTTACGCTACGAAAGTACCACAAAACTTGACCTCCTAAACGAAATTTTCAACATATGTGAAATATAATTTTTCATTCAAACACTGTACTGATACGTGTCTATATATTTTCTATGTTCAAATATTGGTGGGATTGTATAGTTTATTTTACATACAACCCCACATTTAAAAATTTCATGATACGTTCGATTAATTTTGAAATTGATCAGAGAGGAAGGAAATAACTAATTTCCCGGTTTCCTTTGTCTGTACACTAGAAATGTAGGTTAAAAATTATCAAAGACGTGGTGAAGTTATCAATAGAAAGAGGGAGAGAATTTTTTCATTATTATTTCTCTAATTTTTGTACAGGTTATTCACATTTTTTCCGTGTTTGTCTCTATACACTACCGACGTATGTAATGATAATTTTTTACAACAGCATTTTCTGTTACTTCATGTTTATTGTGCAAATATGTTTTATTTTAAAAATAAGTTCTAGTAAATACGCTGTGCACATTATATATATTTAATAGTGCCTCGTGTCATCTTATTTCATGGTTTTTATTATTTATAAAGGCACGTAGGATCCATTGCAATTACTTTATTTGCGATCAAAGCATTCACTGCTTTTGTAAATTTCAGAGCCAATATCCCATCTCCATGTCCTGTTTCTGCTTGACACGGATTTTCAATATATTATTTAAATCGGTTTAAATTTTATTTGGAGCTTTGTTCATGAATACGGTGGAAAACACTCAAAAGGTCTTGCAGGTTTAATGAAAGTTTCGAATAATCGAGTTCTGTTTCAGAATCGTTGCACAAGTTACATTCTGACACTAGTTATCTTTATTGCACGCCATATAAAAAATATCAGAGGAAGAAATAATATCGATGACCTTTGTAATCGACACTATTATTTATCAAATTAACGTCGAATGTGCTAATAAACTGTTAGAAGCGTATAAAAATACAGTTTTAACTGACAATTAAGTGGAAATTTTACCGTCACCCTCGTACATATGACCTATAAAGACCAAGCAGTTATTATTCAGTGCCCAATGAGCCTTTGGCGATCACTACAACTCAGTTGCCACATCGTCAAGGTTGAGAAACTCACTGCTACAGCTGTCGAAAGCCAACGGAAGAGATCGCTGAGAATTCTTTCTAACAATGAATAAGGTACGTTGTCCCAATAGCCCGAGAACGGTTCTCTGGTTGCCTCCAGCCCTTTATTTAGACTGTTATTAATATTAAAAATATATCCCTTAAAAAGACCAGGATCTTGAGAATCAGCTCCTCTGTGAAAATACTAACAGAAAATTACATAAACGCATTAATTATTTTAATAATTAATAATTATGTATTAATAATTTCTGATATGTATTCATTGGAATTACGCAGAATTATAAAAGTTATAAATTTTTAAATATTTCATCTCCAAGTTATCTAATGTTAATTGGATTATCATTGTTTTCTGACCATTAGGAGGATCCAAAAAGGATTGAGAACGTCATTTCTTGGTTTCCTTTGAGATAAACGACTTTTAAATAAGATGATTATGTGTTTTCTTTTAAGAATGACCTGTTACAATCCTTTAAACAATCAAACCTTGCAGTAATCTCGCTGAAATATTATTTCTTGCAAATATTAATCGCAAGAGAGCGGTTCCCTATGATTGCCGTAACTTTCTTACAACAGCTACTACATCAACGTTCTAATTATTTGGCGTGTGTAATTTATTGACTGTTGCAATATGTTCAACATAATATTTAATTCAGCTACGGATTTTCGAAAGGAAATTTTGGGCTTTACTATTTGTCATACACAAGCACAAGTTAATCTTACTGGTGTAGTTTTCTTGTTATTATGTCTGATGCCGGACTTCATTAACACAACTTATACTTTTAATCTTACACTGCCTCTTCTAACTTGCTCATCTCCCCTAAATTGTATCAAGACTATAGCAGTAGTCACGAATGATGGCGTGTGGCGCAGGTTGCGGGAATGGCAGTGGACGGTAGCGAGGAATACGGACATACAACACAAAGATCTAACTCGGTCAAGTTCAAAGCGCTTACTGAAGCTATTTTGGCTGCCCAGAAGAACGCTTAACCGGGCCGTCAAGAAATTAGACGCGTACTATATCTCCACAGACTGTTCGATCACAGCTCCTTTACGGAGACGCTATTACTACTTACGAACTCTCATCACGAACTTTTTCTACCTATCCATCTTCCATTTCCTCCTCACTTCCGGAGAGGCGAATCTCTTATTGTCAACATCTGCTGACTGGATAATTTAAAAACTATCTTCCCCTGGCTAACAACTGTTCATTTTACGCGCGTCTGGTCGAAGTTTCCAGGCCGGAAGAACCGTGTCGTCTTTTCATATATCATTAAAGTTGCATCTGTTGTTAATGCACAGAAAGCCACCTGAAAGAAAAGTTTTAGCGAACGAATATAGCATTTTTGATCCCGTAAATTGTGTCGCTTATTTTTGTTCGCTACGCTTCCGCTGTCCTACTTTCGATGTCTTCATTGCTCCGTCCATACGCGGTAATATTGCTTACTGAGTAGAAAATCCATTTAATTCCTCACACTGTATCTGAAGAATAATATGTAATAGTTGAATGAATCCTGAATTCTTATTTACCCTTTCCTTGTTGTGGCCAAGGATCTGCCTTCTAAGTATCTACGTATTTTCATCGTCATATTTCTGAATTTATTGAAAATCTGTGCCAAGGACAACCGGTGACTAAGAATATGAGGAAGTTGTTGATATATGAAATTTAATGGGAGTGAATTACAGTTTTACAAATTAACATTAATTGATTCTTTAATTTATTGAAACAAAATAATAAATAAATATGTATATATATATATCAGCGATTTAAAATTTAAATTAAATGTTCAGTGGTAAATATTAAAAAGAACTCTTTCCATTGGAAAATTTGAGCTCAATTATCTGTGGTTGGAACATAATACAAACTTAGACAATAGGTTACTTTCCCACGCCGGAACTCGACCTGCAGACATTTTCCTAGAATTTCGGCAAGCTGACGATTGCAGAGACATGCTCGTAGCAGGTAAAAATCTATAAGATATTCATAATTCTCAAATAAAATACACTCTTCATTTCTATAATTTATTTCGCTACACCTTCCAAATATTTCTCACACTCATTCAATCACCAACTTTAAAGTTAAGTGCCATTACAGCCTATTGTTACTGTTCCACTACCACATTAACTTCTCTCCTCTAAATTCCTCTCAATCGATGGTTCTTACCGAGTATTTCAAAGATCTGAAAGGTTTCCCAGTTTTAAAGTAAGCGCAAGCACAGGGTTGTACAAATTATCAACAAATTGACAAATTTTGTACGAATTATTGCACTACAGAACTGAATAAACGAAGAAAGCTTTGATAAAAGAATAAAGAATTCAGAGTGGATGGAATACTTGTAGAATTAATCAAAAACATGTAAACGTACAGAAGACGCTGGTATACAAATTGAATATCCATAAATTGAGTGCGTATTTTTGAAAGGTTTTATGGAAATGGCAATATATGCCTTCGTGAGTGCGACAAAGGAGGTTGAAATTAGTACCATGTATTTTTAAATATTTATATATTTCGTGAAAACCCCTTGCACTGTCAAAAAATTGGTGTGTCGTATCAGGTCTTCGTATAGTGGGCCCTATTTTCTTTAAAACACCACCGAACAGTGTTTTGTGTAGCAAGACATCATTACACAGTTTATTTCGTTGCTTGTAATCGATGAACATGATTGTTGTTTGAAGAAGGACGGTGCCACACGTCACACATCCAAAGAAACAATGCGAGTTTTTTGGCAAACGATTGTGGCCCACACGTTCTAACGATTTAACGACTGCAGATTTTTCCTGTGGGGTCACCTAAAAGGATAGGGTTAAAAGAATAGGCAGAACACATTGGATAAACTGAACATGAACATAACCACGAAGATTAACAGTATCAGTGTAGGATTACTACACAACGTGGCACCCAACAAGTTCGTGCATGCATTAATGAAGAGGGCAGCCATTTTGAACATAATTTGTAATATAGTGTAAATGCAGCCTTTTTTTTTCACTCTGTATATGTACATGTATGTATCTATTTTTTGTGACAAAAATAAATGTAATATTATTTATATTTATGATGAGCTATTCACCTCGACCATTTCTATATACTTCCAATCCTGAAATTAAAAAAAATTGTGATTTAAAATTATCACGTGCATTTGAAATAAAACGCAAACATATTTTTTTGACAGCTGTTTTAAAATAATTTCTCATGCCAAATATAGAGCTGCCGTGAACTGTGGAAACGGATAAAAGATAACAGCGACTTTTATCTATCTTATGTTCCCAATTTCGGTCTTTTATCGAAGTTTCGTTTGAGTGATTTTATGCCCTTTAGAAAGTCAGATAATTTACATAACTGCATATGGACCAACAACAATAACTTTACTCCCCTTTTTGCAATTTTATTTCTTCCATTAAATTCAGATAAGGCTACGATAAAGATTTAAATGTATATTTTATGTCTGTTTTATAAATTTATTTACAAGCAAAAACTATTCTAGAATAATCAGTAAATTACATTTTAATTTGACAAATAGTCGTTACTTATAAATGATAGAGTTTAGTCGGCCGAGGTAAAAAATTAATAGATTAAGATTTTAAGTATCTTTAGTTTGTAATTAAGCTTATTACAAAAACCGAAGATGGGAAAAATGTTTCAATGCTCACTACTAATTAATTCAACATGCAATGACGCAGCACCTTCAGAACTTACACACGCAAGTCTTCTTCAGCTTTCCCCGAAAAAATTTTATTTTTAATTATATACTTGCTAAGTTCTTGCCAAGAAAATCTGTAAGAAGTAAAAGTCACAGGATACCAACGCCATTTATCCTGGCTGTCGTAGTTGCATATCAAGGTCGACGGATATTACTCTTGGCACAGTTCCCCAATACAATTACGTTATGTATCGAGTCACCTCGCGTATTGCACAGCCACAAAGGTGCAAACGTGCCAGAGCAATCCTGAGGAAAGGTCTGCCAGATCTGCAGGTGCAATTTACCAACAACCTCTCAACGCAATGTGTGTCCATGCTTCTGGAGAAGCTGTGATTTGGGATGACACAGAACGGTGCACGTTTATCATTGCCACGTGCTGTAAAAAATTTATATTTTCTGAAGATAATCAATGAAAATTATTCCACGCGCGTCCCTTGACAACAGGATGGAAACTGTCTTCGCCTTCTTCGTAGCCGATTCTTCCCTTTCAGTTTTTAACTGTTCCATCGTCTCAGGTGAAGTGATGGACCCATATTACATCCATGGTTATGAATTGCTGTGGAGCATCGCCCAAAACTCTGTTGAAACATCCTCATGACGTTGTTTTTGCTTTATTTTAAGTACACGCGTTACCCACCTTGCGAACAGCTTTCTTATGTCAAATGTTTAATTAATATTCGATGTACAGCACTCTTTTAAGTGTCTACCTTGTCTGCCAGTTCGCGTATTTTCAGTCGACGGTCATCCAATACCATTTTCTTGGATTTTTGACACCATTTGTGACGTGGTCACTTCAACACTGCATTGTTCGTCTTCGCAGCTCGTTTTATCTCCGCCACCCAATATTTTATTGCTATAAACGAAGAAGTAGATTCAATTTGAGCAGATTCTAGCTCGACTTTGATATTGGTTGGACTCAGACCTTTCAAATAAACATATTGTATCACATAACACCGACCAATTTTTTTCAGGTTTACAAATTCTCTGAGAGCTTTCACTATTGCTGGCTGTCAAGTATCATTAGACCACTTCTGTTTTTCAAACAACCTCCCATCTGTCCGTACTTCTGGGTCTACCCTCTTATGCCACGTTGTGAAACATTGGAAGAGGTCTCACTAACAATGACTTCATAAGTAAAGGAGTTGCGGAAGTATCGGAGTATAAGAAATCTAATAGAGCCCCATTGTGGGTAGGGAAAGCATCAGAAAGACGGATAACTGGAACATAACGGATCTTGATTGAGGGAGAGGACAAAAATCTGAGAAAGCGTAGCTTGCGCGTTAATTAAACTCAGGGCTAGGACAAATTGAATGAGAGCAAGTAGATAGTGACGGAGAACAATGAACTGGTAGGACATGAAAATGTGAAAGTATATTAATATTCGCGATTCCGCACTATATTGAATTTCAAATAAAAAGTTCGCATAGACATGTGTCGTCATATAGAAAGATAAGAAGTTACAGCTGCTTTAACGATACGCATAAAAAGGAAGTTCAGAATAAAGGTCAAGAGCATATAAATAACGCATTGCTGCATTTATGATTTGTTTAATACTTCAAGAACTAAAGATTTTAATTTAGTCTTTGCCTTTAAATTCAAATAAATATTATAATGAAAAGTCCATAAGACACCAAAGATAGACCGTTGAAACGCATTTTAAGAATGCCATAGGGGTTTTAGAGTTGTCTTATATCCACAGTGTTTGTTTCTGGATCATAAGTGACACGTGTAACATGTTCGGTTGAATTTATTCCAAGTAATAATTAATAAATTAATTTACAATAATAATCACGTATAATAAGATAACATATAAAGTATTCTATTAATATTTTGCTTTATTTCGTTAAATAACATACCTCTAGAGAAAAGGCTCTTTCGCGATATTGACCTGTCGGGGAAAACGTCAATCGGGATAATCTCGCCGGGGAAACATGTATCAAGTCAGGAAAATGTCCGTATCCCTTCACTTAGACACTTAGCGGCATTTATTTCTTTTGAATTTTTTGAAAAGCACATAATATCTGGATGCAACAATTTTAACCGCATAAAAACACATTAAGTCACGATGTTTTTTCACGATACCCATATTTCACAAATACAAGAATGCAAAACAATACCAGGCTAGCAGAAATAAAATAAGTGTAAGGCTATCAGGATGAAGATATAAGAAAAAATAATGGGACATTAAGATAAATTAGTTGAAGAATTAAAAGGAGCACTAGGAAAGTATAGGAAGAGTAAGGAGATACTGAAGATAGGTACATCTCTCGTGGAATGTGTTCACAGAAAACGAAATGGAACAATTGAGAAAGATGAATTTCAAGACGTCCCTTCAGTTATGTTGCATAAGAAAGAAGAAGCAAATATGTCATTATAGCGTATCTGCATTGATTGCTAAAATATGCAATGTGCAAATTAATTTAAAATAGGCGTAATATTTTTCATGTAGGAAGAGGATTGGAAGGATTACTGTGCATTATTTGCAAAGCATACGTCAAGATTTTAACTGATACGATTAGGAAATCTCTGGAATTAATTGTATTTTTGTTACTCCTTTGCCGAATCACCAATTTAATCCAGTTTCCACGGATTTGAATTTGAGTTCTTATTCTGGGGTAAGAATTTAGGCCGTGTACGTTGCCAATAGTCTAAAAATTAATGTATATACGGAATTAGAAGTGACGTATTTAACGTGTATCGAAAGGCAACGAGATGCGATAAATTGGCTGAAGTTTTGTAACTCAGGGACAGGAATTCTACATTAGTACGTGAGCAATCCAAGAGATTGTTAAAGTGTCCGATTTTCAGCGATGTAGATTTAAAGATTAGTCGGGGCGATTGCAGTGTGTGCTGACCTAGTTGGCAGCCTCTGAGCGCGATCACCCAAAATTTTTGCCTTTATTTTCATTGCTTGATATTTGAATTAAAGTAAAAACACTATTATTAAGATACATTTGTCATTCTAGAAGCCATGCCGTAATTCGTTTACGGATTCAATATTACCTACAATCTACAGAAATATAATACTTTCAAATAAATATTAAAAATATTCAAACATTTTTCTTTGTTCTTAAAAGTAGTCTTCAATCTAAGTACCAACACTTGTGACATACAAATAATTTGTGTGTTATTACTGGGCATTGTATAAATTACCGAAGTACGTTTATGACGCCCCAATTAAAGAATTCAGCAGATCTCGTAATTGCAAACTAATCACTGTTACACTATAACCATATATGTAAATGATCCATTCAGTTAACAATTGTGCCAAGTAAGTTAATATTATTAACGTTGCTTCAATAATTTTGAATTAAGTTCCATAATGCTTATCATAGACGGAGACTGTCATTAACTATAATTTTTCTTCGTGTTTTAACATATTTACATTCACTTAATACTTTAGAGGCGCTTCAGTAAGTTTTTGTACTTTCGTCAGGTTTCAATAAAATTACGTTACTACGGTTATAATTTTGTGTCATACAAAATTTCTTCTTATATTTCTATTTTAATAATTAAATTCAAATCAGAAATTTTCAACATTCTTGAATGTTTATAATAAATGTTACATATTTAAAAGTAAATAAGAACCTAGATTTTTTTCAAATTAAAAAACATATTTATAATATTTTTTATAAAATTTCGTCAAAAGTTCAAAATTAATGGATTGTAAATATTACTTCATTTTAAAGTATCATTATTTGAATTTAGTGTGTTAAAAATTGTTTTACTATACAGCATTTCTCATAAATTACGTTTTAAAAATCTTGTTCAATGTCGACAATTTCCATATTTTCCCAAACAAATTCATGGTTTTCTTATAATTTATTTAAGGTAACAACGTTATGATTTAAAGTTTTTGTAATTTTTTTAATATTATTTCAATCTAGTTTCAAGAGCACGCTTAGTTTGCCCTATGAAACATTTTTCACTATTATGTTCACTTCAATCAATTATATATATATATATATATATATATATATATATAAGTTGTTTTCCTTTTTTTCTATTTATAATTTATAAGTTGTTAATTTTTATATTAATATATGTTAAAATATTTTTTAATTTTTCCCTTATAATTTTTTTAAATAATTTCATTAAATGTTATATTAACAAATACATTACACACATACATAAAAATAATACATATTAAAGAAATAAAATAAGCAAATTAATATATTTATATATATATATATATATATTAATAAACATACACAGGAGAAAATTTTAAAATGTGCAGACAGAATATGGTAGTTATATTTAAGACAGAAAAGGATTAATTTTCATACATAAACGAGGAGGGAAAAGAACTTAAAAATATTCAGTTAAAATCCCCTTTACAGATAAAATATTAACACATTAAATACAATAAAACGTTGCAATTGCCGCAGGGCAACTACCTATTCTACTTCCCTGCATTACATGGAAGCAACACGGAAGGGGGAGAATTGTTTTTTTTAACTTTAAACATAGTTCTAAAGTTACCCAGAAGAATTGTTTTATTTGGACTAAATTCAGAAGTTGTGCTCTTCAGACGCGAGTATTCAAATGATTCCATTGTCACGGATCTGGTTCGTGAATCGCCGCCTGCGTTCAACGTTCGTCACTCTCCTTAGGTGGTAGGCCTAAGTAGACACAGAGAATGGCTCACTTCACAGCACCTTACCTGGATCAGCTGAGGTCGCAGTGTGGGTTTGCGTGAGGCCATTCCCCACCATGTAGCGAATACGGATGATGACAAGAGCAGATGGAGGCATGAGACATCCATTCCTCACCTGATGGTCGTGGCGGACCAGGATCGTTAAATACCGTCGAGCAAGTGTTGGAATAGTCTCCACTACGGATTCATGATCGTGCGTGGTGGGGAAAGGGACCTCTTATATATATATATATAAATATATAACTTCGACTATATTTTATTAACACTGGAATAAACGTTACAGAAGGAGCAATCTGAATCTGCGCACATTGTGATAAATAATTTTGTTTTTGTGAGCTTAAATCGACAAATAATTATATTTTTTATTGTAAACGCTACAACAGTTTATTTCTTATAGTATATTTTTTTTACATAAATTACAAACAAAGTACACTTTACTTCATTGTTCCGCTTACCGTTATTTACATACAGCGGTTAGTATAATACATTTAACTTATTTACATAACATTTTTATCATTAATTATTGATCTTTGAAGAGTTTATATTTACAACTTTATGATATTAGTTTATGTCACAAATAATGCAGTGAAAAACAAAATAGTCTTTAACGTTTTATCACCATCAGGAATGCATAAATGTAGGGTTTTATCTATTAAAGGTATTTTAACTGAATATTTTTAAGATTTTTTTCCCTCCTCGTTTATGTATGAAAATCAATCCTTTTCTGTTTCTATTTAACTACCATATTCTGCCTACTCATAAAATGGTCTCATTTTTGTGTTTATTAATATATATAAATATATTCATTTGCTTTTGTTATATTGAATTTTCTTTTATATTCCTTATGTTTGTTTGTGATGTCTTTCTTAATTGTTACATTTATGAAATTATTTGAACAATTTATAAGGGAAAAAATTAAAAAACATTAACAAATTTAATATAAAAATTAATAACTTAGAAATTATAAACAGAGAAAAAAATTTACAACATTAAAAAGTACAGAATTTTAATATTTTTATTACACTTGTAAATTAAACCGTTTCTGTCATCTGTTGCCGTTTTCTTCAGGTGTGCAACGCTTAAATTCAAAGCTACAATTGAAGTATGAACGGAGGAGAGTGCGTATGAGTTAAAACAAACGCAAAAATTATCATATAAATCGCCCAGTTTAAAGGAAACATTCAAAGGCGCATAATAAATAATATTTGTGAAATAAATATAGAATGTTATTAATGTTTAATAATTTTTCGCTTTTCGAATCAAATTCAGTAGGAAGCTTAATGTTGGTAATGTTTTCTTCAATACTAGTTTTAACAGAAGTCTTTGTTTGGTCTATATAGCAGTATTTTATTTCAATTTATTAATTATGATTGTTAAATGGAAACAAAATATTTTACACACTAACACTGACAATTTTTTACCATTTTCCCACTTCTCACGATCCCTACCTTCTAATTCGACACAAATTTCGCACCAATGATACATTTTATAATTTCCCCTTCCCACGCTCGCATCATGTTGAAGTGACGGAATTTGTAATCAATTTTTATATATATATTATATTAAAGCATATGGCCAGAAAATTCCATTGCATTCTTGTTTGATATACGAGCAGTAAAAAAATCGCCGATCCTTAATGGTGGGAACAGTGTTTGAACTGATATATAAACGACTCACAAATTATTTTGTTAGCTAAGTAAAACAATTCAGCCAATATTTCAGAAAAATTTATTAAATATTTAAACCTGTTCATACAACGTTTCGTCCACAATTGGGTCTTGTTCAGGTCGACAGGTATGGATTTTAATTTGTAAGACTAAATTAATAACTGTTTCTCAAAAAATTATTTAAATATATGATCCGGAGTTAAATTAATAATTTGTTTCTCAAAACCAATTAAGTTATTTATGATAAAATGAGTATATACATGCAAGGCTTTAATTTAAAAATATAACATTTTTTTTAGTAAAGATATGATATTTGTATTGAATCTGGAGTTGAATTTATTGTTAAAATTTTTTATCTCAATTGTTTATTTACCAAATAACATATTATTTTGTTACCAACGAGTATATATTGCAAAATTGGTACTAATACTTCGAATTCATTTATATAAATGATTAAATAATAAAAATTGTGGAAATGTATTATTGGACGTCGTCCTAAATCAATTTTATATAGAGAAAATTGATTATTCTAGGTAGACCAGGTAAATAAATCGGAAAATGGGAGTCAGCAGAACAAATCCTTTCACCAACACGTCAAGAAAAAAAGTCTCTAGAATTCTGGCGTCCAGCTGAAGAAAAGAAGTAGAAAGTTGTTCGCTTTTTAAACCTCCTTCTCTCCGCTTTTACCTTTGGTGCGTTGGCTAATAGCGAGCGACATTTACCGTTATGAATCCCTACGTAAAAGCAAGCACTCACGTAACGTTATTGTTCTACTAAAAACAATTTAAGACTTTCATGAACATAAAGCCATCGATGTCTTAAAATCCGACTGCATCTAAAGAAAAATTATGCCTCCGTCTTGAAATCATTATCAACATAAAATTTCCAAACACGGCACGAAAAATTTGCCACAAGAATCATTTTTAAATTCAGAATATATTAATATAATAAACACGTTGAAATTTTAAGCTAACAGATAACGGTACAAAATTATTTCGCGGTTTTCCCCAAGTTAATTGCTGCTAAACACGCGTCGTCATTATCGAGTAACAGTGGCTCCGGTTCCAACTCTCGCAGTAGAATCCATGTAATATTACCATCAAACCAAGCAAATTTGTTTTAAAAATTAACATTTTGAGGATAAGAAACTTAAGCTTTTAGCTAGACTGAATGCGATTATAAATATTTGACCAGAATCGCGACAACTTCATGCCTCAATCACTTTTCGTAACAACTTAAGAGTTTCTGTTAGCTGAAACTCTACAAAAGCACTAAGTGCATTAAATATTCAGAACGTCGTTGCGCGAAATAATTTGACAGCGCAAAATTGGTGAAAACGGAGAATCAGCATTAATAGTTTCCAATTATCATAAAAAGTGTATACTCTATACAAGTACATTTGTGGTAAATAATTGTTGTCTTCTCAATGTGGAGCTAATAATTCCTTAATCCCCGTAGTTGGAAGATCAAAATGATGAAAATAATATTTAAGTGGGACAAAATAATTAATTAATTCCTTTGACTATTTTAAATTGCGACAATTTAATTATATTTTCACCTAACATGAAACAAAAGCAAACATGAGACAATTAAATATACACAGGTATCTGCACCTTACTATTTATTTTAGACAGAATTTGGGTTCGGATACGCATTTTTGGAATTATTTTTCCCAAATCTCAGCCTTCTCTTCTCCGGGCACGAGTCGTACCTGTCGATCTGCCGCCGGGCATTACTACCTAGGAAATTCCTTTGGTCTAGTGCTTTGTCACACAGCGAATGCTGCATAAGCTTTAGTTTAAACAATAAAATAAATGTAATGGTGTTAAAATACGCGCGTTTTATGACACCCATGAGTGGAGTAACTTTTACGCCATTCTGACACATGTTTGCTTAATCCTAAAACAAAATTAGACATATGTCATCCAGTTAAGCGCTTCAGTTTCGCAATACTTCTGTTAAAATTCTCATAAACTATATTGTCGCATATATGCATTTCATTACATCCAAGTTCTTGAACATTCATGTATGTCCGAAACTATTACCAGAAAAAATAGCCCAACATTCGAGATTAAGAAACTCTTCGTTAATACAAGGATAATTGTCATCGTTCTTAAAATAACATATGGATATTATTTGATATATTATATTTATTGATTTCTGTGAGAGGTGACACTGAAAACCAAATGCTGTGAGTCATTTTTTCTTTCGAGAAATGCCGGTAGTTTGAGAAATATATATATAATATATAAATAATACCACATGTTCCGACGGATTTATGGAGTTTCGATTATAACAGATAAATGTCTATCATCTTACGTCCATAAGTTATGGGCGGCCACTGTGAATGATTGACGAGGTCGTTGGGGAAAATAAGAGAATTATGCTGAAGCGGTCTCAGAGTGCAGCATATAAGCATATGCAAGTCCGACGACATACGTTGATAGTAACAAGATAAGAGCTACATGTGTTTATAACAGACTACTTTAAGATCCAGGTTACCGGGAAAACATATCACGGCTGTTCAACAGGAGTTCATCGCTGTACCCCAAGATGCCAGCAAAACGTTCGCCATATTCCAAGTCTTTGCGAACTGTACAAAATATACGATTGTGCCAATTTATTTTTTATTTATTATTGTTATGAATACTAATACTCCGATTCAGTACCCACCAATATCATGTTTAAACGATCTTTGTGAATATAAACAGGAGGGAACAAAACACGAGACGACATAAAAAAATAAAAGCTATGTATCACATAGTCAACGCTTTAACGCTTAATTTAACTTGACATTTGAAGAAAATTACGTTATTGGATTTATTTTGAACCTGATGAAGTTGGCGGAGATAGCCGTCGAAAACTTGATAAATTTATTTACAGAACTATTTTAGCAATTTTTTTTAAAAAAAAATTATATAAGGAGAGAAATAGCCATTTTCATGTGTAAAACAAATATTATAAGAACATAATGTACTGAATTATATATCTAGTGAAACATGTGGTTTTAAAACAGGTGTAAACTGTTGTTCATGACGTGGCCTTGCAGACAAAGCACGTGGACGTGTGATGATGATGCGACTTCCAAGTTTAAAGGAAGGTCAGTCACCCTAGATTTCGGACTGACTTACGAGGCAAAAACTTGCACGTTGTACCTTTCGCAATTTTATCGTGGGCAAGGATACATATTAACAGAAATTTAAATAAAACGGAAAGAAAGTAATAGCCACACAATAAAGCATAAACCGCGGACACTACTCGTAGTTTGAAGCCTTTCAACATGGCCGTGGACAAAACAGGAGAGGTCATGGAAAGTTTAACAATTTCATCATAAAAGTGTTGCACAGGATCGATGTTCCTTCTGTTAAATGAATATTTGAGATTGTATACATATTCAGAGAGGCTTGGTGAAAACGGGAAGAAATTGCTTTTAACTCTGAGTTAACAGTTCCCGTGTTTTACCCTTGACAGTCGATCGTAAAACGTTTAGACAGGTAACTACGTCATATTCAACACGTGTTGCTCCGGTTATAGCCCTAAAACTTTTTATTCAACAAATTCACCGGTAAGGCCTTCATTCCCTAATTCCCTCAATTAATCTAGGTGAAGCCGTGCTCTGGCTACTGAATAATGGATGGAGAAATCACGTCCCGGGGCTGGAGTCGACTCAGATGACTCAATGGTTACAGCGCCCGTGTACTAATCAATTCCTGGTCCGATCGAGATTTTTCCATCCTGAACCTACAATCAAAAATATTTCATACACTATGCGGCCGAGCTTGGAATGTAAACTTCTACTCACTTTATTTATTTTATAGACGATTTGATGAAGATTTAGGAGTGATGTTTCATGCAATCATGTGATTTGAATCTCATAATTAATATAATTATTAGTAAAGTTCCTCCAATTCTTGGATTTATTAGAATGAAAAGTAAATTATTTAAATCACCTCTTACTATTAGAACGTTATATTTATTATTAGTCCAATCTATTTTCATGTATGGCTCAATAATTTCGTCACCGGACGATAAAATGATATAAAACGAAACAATTCAAAATATTTTTAGAGTAATCTCGTGTAGGTTTTAATTGCCTAGATCCGTTTTTTATGTACTCTTGTACATTTCATGTCTTGAATCTGAAATATACTCAATGGATTTGAAATTTGTGTTCAAATTGATGATTCATAAAACAGACAGCATTGAATTGATTGATCGGTAGAATTTTAGAGTTCCAGCTAGAAGCTTTACATAGAGACAGTACAATACTTCCACGTCCACAATGATAAAAAGTATAAATAAATTAATTATATATTTATTTCATATTAAATTACGTGAATTATTGAAAATTATTGATTATGATATTTTGACGTGTAAATAAATACACTAAGGTGTATTTTGTAAGTTTAGTTTCGTTTAATTTTGTATATAATAATTGTTAAATCAATATTGATTAATAATGTATTTATATATAAATGGACAAACGTCCGTCATTTATTATAAGTTATGAAAAAAATCCGTAACTCATTCCACGTCGTTTAAACGTGTCATCTGTACACATTCTGTGGAATATGAATAATATGGTTAGTTTTTGGTACAGACATTTTAATATACATCCATCATAATTGTCAGTGTCGCAGATTCAATTCATTTAACACACAATTCAATCGTTTAACTCTGAAATTAGATTTTATTATAATGTTAAAAAATAAAATAGCAGCCTTTATTCAGTTATATTAAAAATAAATAGATAGGCTCGAGTCAGAAAGGTAATAATAAAGTTTAATGAAAAAATAATATTAAATTAACGACGTGTCGTCCACTTCTAGGACCTCATCAGGCGTGACAATTTTAAATCTAAAATTTGGAAAGTAATAACATATGTACTTTTTGCAGATTAAAAATTGTCATACCTGATGAATTCCAGGAGAGGACGAAACGCCGTGAATTTAATATGATTTTGGCAATAAAATTTATAATTACTTTTCTACCTCGAGGTTATTTACTTATAATATAAAAACATAGTTAAATTTCTTTTTCATCATTATTCAGATACATCTCGCACTGATCAGCGTATGAATGACAATGCTTGCAGAATACAAAAATGAAAAATATTTATGTAAGCCGAAAGATGTTGAAATTAAATAAAATTTCCTGCAGGTTGTGTAGTGTCGTGTCCTTTAGCTGACTGGTAATAACTGTTACCCAAGTCATGTCATCCAAACGGAAATGTGTGTGCGGTCAGAATATCAACACAGAGACAATAACATTGCTGTATTTACAAAATTAGCAACGAAGATCTAAAAACGTTTCGGCGTTTTCTCTTCAGTGACTTTGTACACACATTTCAAGTGTCGAATTTGCGAGAAGCATGACCTCATTGTCAGAACGGCCGAGGTCGTTCACCTTCAGCTCCTACCTTATACAACGCTCAGCTCCAAACCTATTCACATTAACATTTCAAATTTATCAGCATAACATATAAACATGACGCAACAAAATATTTAACATATTCCCTCGACTCTAAGCTTATAACAGATACAAGTGGTTGTGCATGTGTTCACTTCCAACAATACATTTATCTATTACAAAAATAACGTTAATTATGTTATGTAATTTTAATATTAACTCATACACGCGTTGTTTATAATTATTATAGCTATGTTTAATTTCATCAGGTTTCCAGCGAAAATGGCAATTTTATAATATTTAAAGTGGATTCTGGTTGTTGTCTACAACACCGAAGCTGAATATAATTTTCCTTTTGAAATTTTAGGTTAAAGGCAACGTTGTGTATTTAGTAATAATTTATTCTAGTTTCCCACAGTATCAGAGGTAGAAGTAAAAGAGAAAATTTGAAAAAACTGAGACGAGGATGTGACAGGGCGATTCTACGGTCATAGGACAAATTGTGGCTTACTATAACATACTTTTTTTTTGTATAGAAATGTATGGCCGGAAGTGACGAGTTGAGGCAAGATCACAAAAAAAAGTGACATGAAAATAAAAACATTGTTTATTTAAAAGACCATCGCAAAATGCTTCCTTCCAGCATTGCTGAAAATTGCGACCATCACCAGTAATAAATGCTTGGTAGTGTCTAAGAAGTGATCCGCTGAATGCCAGGTATTTCGCACACGCTTGTAGCTGCAGTGGATAGTCGATATACGAGGTCGACTGGAGTCTCGTAAATGATGAACTTCAGATAAATCTATCCCTCGGGGCAGGCATTTTGCGATGAATTTGTAAATAAACAATGTATTTATTTTCATGTCTCTTTTTTTGTGTTCGTCTTTTCAACTCGTCAGTTCCGGCCATACATTCCTATACAAGAAATGTATGTTCTAGTTTGTCCCATGACCGTGGAATCACCACGTTTAAAAAATTTGAGACCAACTGGTTATGTCCTTGAAGGAACGGATAAGGCTACCAGACTGTCAATTCCTTCTTGTTGCTATTTGTCTTTTCATCTTAGTCGAGTTCTGCAGCTTTCTCAGCCGGGAAAGGGAAAAAGGTTGCCTTGTATTAGGACTTCATCCTAGCATTCACACAAATGTGTTGGGGAAAAATGACGGAAGACTGAAATCTGGCCTGGGATTCGAATATCACATATGCTCGAGACGAGTCCCAGTGCCTCCTCGATAATATGATTTTTGACATTGCATTTATCTGCGTTAAATTGTAAAATATTCCATAGCTTTACATTTAATGACAATATTTTATTTAATTCAGATATTTCTGATTGATTCTACGGAAAAAAATTACACTTTAAATTAAGACTGCTTTATCTACAGAATCTACAGAAATTAGAGATCTTCGGTTATTTGATAATATTTAATTTTTGAGTTATTGAATAGTTCCATTGATTATATTTATACACTGGAATAATATTTGGATTGTCGACGTTTATTAATGGATGGTAATAATAATATTTTACTATAGTATACTATATATATTATATAACTTTGCGTGGACGTATTGACAGTAATACCTATGTACAGTCCTCATAATAAATATTTAGCGGCTTTTCCGGAATGCAACAAAAATACACATTTGGTTTGGACAGGTTTACGAAAACCGAATTGATTTAATTTAATAATTATTAGTCGATTATAAAGGTGTTGAAAATGGCCTGCTAGGTCGAAAGCTACGTCTATTAAATTTATTACCACTGTATAAGACCGTGTCTGGTTGATTTTCTCCGAATATTAAAATGTGAAAAGTCTTTATTAATCCAACTAAATTGTTTATTTTTATTCAGTAACAGTACTCGCTATATTTCCTCTACAGTCTGTACTTCTAACAGATCGCGTATTAAAATGCACGTCTTGTTCGGTCGATTGTTGTTCAACCGTTCCAGATCTTATTGTAGTCAACAGTAAAATTATTAAGTACGTAAACATTTTCCCGTTACAATAGAACGGATTCCGTCAATACCGTGCGAGACGAGCAACGTTTCGAATGAAAACGCTGTTCGTCTTCGTGGTTCAAGACAATGTGTTTTAGCATTGACCTACTCGGTGTAATACAAACCTGATTAGACTGCATATAACCTTCAGCGACTGAATTTTTCATCTCATGTTTTTAATACGGATTTAAATGGCAGATGCTTGCCCAATTACCGATAAAACGGCTATAATTAGACCACGGGTCGATTTACTTTTTATATATAAAAATATTTTATGTTTTTGCGTTACGATTTCGTGTCACGATTTAAGAACGTGACATTTTAAAACTTAAATCTGTCTGGTCTATTCCTATGAGAATTTTTATAAATTTTATGTGATGATAAATAATTCTGCGAAATTAGTAATTTAAATTCATGAAATTAAAATTGATCCAACATGTTACTGCCGCTTCAGCCAGGGAGGAACAATGGCAAGTAAGACTTCTAATTTTTCTTCATTCTGTACTTACTACTTCATTACGACCAATTAGAATAGGAAATAAATGGAAATTCTCATTGTATCGATATGAGTCCATACATAATAAACATTTAGTGTCCATTCTTTCAATTTCATGAATAAATTCTCTCTCAAAATAGTTAAATGTATAAGTAAACCATTACTATTTCATTGCGTCAAAAGAACGCAACGTATCTAAGGTCACTCTGCATTCGTGGTGATATTAGGAAATTCGTGTCTTACAGCACATGTCCCTCAGAACTTGCAGGCAAGCCTCGTGTTGATAGAAAGCACACAATCCTGCACAGCTCCTGATAAGATTACCTTTGTTCTCATAACAGTCTCCAACTGCTTCGTCGACAAACGAGCCCTATTTAAATATATCTCGACGCTATAAGTCATAAATAAAAAGTATGAGACGGTAGTTCACTCATAAGCAGAGACGTTTATTATCAACATAAGCACTCAGTATTACTACGTTTATACTTAGAAATATAGCCACAAGTAAGGAAGGGACGTTGGTAGTTAAATTAGAGATCGGTGGAGGGAACTTGACATCAGCAAAACTCCAGAAAACGTTTGGAAGATGAATAAAGGGAAGAACAATTTGAAGTGAAAATAGATAAAAGTCTACATGCTTCACTAATATACTGGAAGTGCCAAGAAACTAAATGAATTAACTGAATCATAAAATTTCGCACACCTGAAGGAATAGTTAATAAATATTAAAAGCATTAATGGACCAACGACCCATCCCTCTGAGACTCCCGATGACGCAGATCCGAGTTTCAATGTTGCCTTCCCTACTTTTTTTTTAGCATTTTCTTTTAATTATAGCACCTAAAGAGCTACTCTTTTCTCAATACTTGTTCCATCAAGATCTGAGGATTTAAATTGAAAGCTTTTGCAAAGTCATATCGACTTTATCTGGAAAATCGTATATACCTTTAAATGAGTATCAGCGTAAAGGCAACCTCTGGAGAAGTAATCCATTGTCAAAAGAAATATCCGCACGATGATGCCACCAAAAATACATGATCGAATTGTCGTCTGATGTCCACATATCATGCAATTGCCTCGGTTTTAACACTCAAAGTAGAATATCCATTTCTTATTTATAACCTTGTCAAATCGGTGGTTGTTATTTGCGGATCCTATTTGTGTGAAATGACTGTTTCAGATCTGTGAGTTATCAAAATAAAAAATTCAGTGAGGTTGATGCAGCTCTTCCCCTCTCTGAAGCAACGATCCAACCTTATAATCAGCAAAATATATCCCACTAATCAATTGACTTTTTCAACGTTGGATTTAAGAAATAAATGAATGTCATCTTGCTTTTCTCAGCGTTCAGTTATATTTTCCAGTTTTCTGCGGATGAAAGGGAACTAAGATTGTCAAGAATTGCCCAAGAATACGGTATCAAATTTTAAATAACTCAAAGAGGTCGACTGTCATAACTCAACGACTTTGTGAGGCGATTCAACGTCTGAAGGATGAAAACAAGTAAGTATTCGCTTTCTCTGAAGTTATATAAAATTATTATTATTATTATTGATATTCAAAGAGGAATCTTACAAGTGAGAGCAAAGTAATGATTTCTGAGATCCACTGCATTCGCAGTCAAATCTATATTTTAACTTCCTTTATAGCTTTATATAGGGCTGCTTTCATCCCGTTAGTGACCGCCATCTTCTTAAAGCCCTGGAACACCCACTAAATGGAAGTCCTCTCCTGTAAAAAATTATAAATTAGTGTCTTATCTACATTGATCGTAATGAAAGCGACTAAAAAATGAGCCAGTCATTTTCGAAAAATGAAGTAAACCCTAGAGGGGAAAGTGGCAAGAATCCTGTTTTATAAAAAACGTCAACCTTCTTTTAAGTACGACAAACAATAACCTCGTCAAGTGTTAAAGCAGAAACCAGATGAGATGCTGGTTCTAATTACTCCGAAAGGTTTTTCCCAGATTTCCAAATTGATCGATTTGATTCTGTATATTTCTTTGTCTTCGGGTGCAATAACTTGGTCATTAGTGATCGTTGTTTTTGGTGAGAGCTGAAGCTGCTAATGGAAAACTGATGTGAAACTCAGGTCAGCCATTGGTTCCATCGTGTAGTCATTAGTGTTACTTAAGAAACAATGTTTTTCCCTGGTTATCAGAGCTCCTATGCAGCTGTTTTATATCACCCAACTTATGATCCAACAATATTTTATTGTTTCCAGGTAACTTTTCCAGTGCAAGCAGACTTATAGACCAATAAGATGATGGGTATTCCCCGTGTTGATGCCGTCTGTTGCGTCGAGATGCGTCATTAAAGGTCCGTGGTGTAGCTGGGATTTGAACCCGATTTAACGATATTTTGGCGATAAACGACACTTTATTTGCGTCTAAAATACTTCTACTCAAAAAATACATTTTTGTTATATTTTCACTTATCCTTTTTTTATTAATAGCATCCATAATTCATTCCAAATTTTTCTTTACATTTTCTTTATATTGCTTAAAGAATATTAAGTGAATGTATAACATCCTTAATGTGTAACATTTCAGAAACTTATCTGGATTTATAATTATTATCCATTGCTAAAATATGGAAACTGTTCCAATCGATAGTGATTGGTTACCAAAACATGCTTATTAATGATCAAATATATCATTATTAGTTCGCGAGACTTAAATCAAGGATTTCGCTTACAATAATGCTCGTATTTCAGTTTGCCTAAAAGTTTCAATCATCTTCACCTTAAAAATATTTTTACAATAATGGTACCTTTAGGTCAGTTTTCTCACTTCATTATTCCATTTCCAAAATCCAAACTGGCATAATTTTAATTCCTACATCAAAAATTCGAACCCTAGAACAACGAAGCAATATCCATGAACCTCATTCACCCCTTTCAAAGGAAGAGAAAACCTGGCCAGAAGACTTTCTATTACATTGAAACCTTTTTGTTGTTGTTGGACATTTTACGCGAGTCCAAGCGAGCGGAAGTGATATAATTAGAATGAAATCCTTTTGTTCATATTGTGTTGTAATTCTCACTTATCAACGTGAATCAGACGATTGAAACAATTTTCATTTTACACAATTACATCCCCGCGTGAAAGCGGAAAATGGTTGAAACTATACACAAACAACGAGGGAGAAACTCCATAAATATCATTGATGCCAAAAAAATATTCATTGGACGCATATGTCCGTATTTGCTTGTTTTATATTTTTCAACTCGCGTCCGCCCCCTCCTCTAGGGGGGGGGTGTCAGTCGTGTTTTACCTCCACAGTGTTTGTTTCCGTGTCGTGAGAAACTTGTGTACAAGCGTTTAAGTTTGTATATGGAACACCACATACATACATAGACTGAAACATCCAATTTATTTTTTGAAGAATTTATATTAAGCATATTATAACTTATAATAATATTCTTGGGAATGCTGTAACATTCATTTTATTGAAGTAGGCGAAACTACTTTCAATTTACACGGCCCTCAGTGACGCAATGCTTGAGTCAAATAAATAATAATTGGGCCTAAATGCGTTACATATTGAACTAAAAAAAATTTTTTTGTAGTTAATTGTGTGAATAACTTTTCATTCATCGATTATCACTCTAGCAACAACAATTCGATTCTTGTGCTCCGAGTGTCTTTCCAAATATTTTTCATCTCTTCCTTACTCAAGAGATGTAAGAAGTGCCCAATAACGTTATAAACCACATGTTCTTAGAATAAGTCCCATTCCTAAATAAGGAACTGCTTTTTACTACGTATACTTTATGTATGTATTCGTATGCGTTAAAAAACTTTATTTGATTTCAGTCAAAATATTTTACTCAAATTCAGTCGATTCCCTGCCAATATTTAATTTGTACCTGCTACAGCTAGCTACTGAACAGAGGAGACAGGTTATATTAGTTTTTGTTGAAGGCGATGCTTGTATAAAGTCCGCTACAATGGAGGAGGTCGATCGTCGAGCGTTTTAAAGAAGGTCAAGTGGAAGAACAAGTATGACAAGGGGAGGAGTAGAGCAAAGAATTTAACTCGGGATTGTGACTCATTCCCGAAATCTTGGTCCTGGAGAGAGTTTTTAAAGGACCGTTTCAATTTTCGAAGAATGTTTGTGTCAGTGAGGTTCGAAGTTACGCAAAAGAACGTCGTTCCACTTAATTGTCTGCCTCAAACTGCAAGTACGAAGTTGTATAATCCGTGGACAGTCCATGTGGCCGTAGAAAGTAGGCTCGCTTGTCCCAGTAAAAATCGGCGAAACTGGTTTGATGTCGGTAGGCGCAGAAAGTACCGTTACATCAGTTCTCTTTCTTATGGTGGAAGTGATTCTACTTAGATGATTTATATTAAATTAATGACTGAGCCACCACGCCCTGTACAATGACAGTTTTATAAATATCTTATACTCATAATACAATGAAAATCAGTTCATATCCGCGGATTTCTTTTAAATATATATATTGGGTAACCAGCAAGCAATTTTTTATTTCCTAATTTTGATGAAGCTGATCGTTGTCTCTCATTCCCTGAGGTTATGTATGTAATAAAGATAAATTGGTGAATTTATTTTATCGGAGATGGAGTTTAGTAATAAACAATTTTATTTTATGACAAGAAAATAATGCAGCTTAATTAAATTTGCTACGACTGATTATTGATCATTATGAAAAACATTGTATCTCTGGCAACATGAATTACCAGTCTTTTCATTTCAATTACACGGTTGTATGTAATATTTATTTATTTACCGGTAATTCTTAGAATTTCCCCGGAGTCTGACTGGATATCAGGTTGGTTTCACTCCAGGTATTAACAGGTAGTTGTGCCGCTCGGTTGACCCCATAAATTGAGCCTTGTTCTAAGAATAATCTCAGCCAAAATTTTCTTTCCCTAAATCCCCAATTCTACAAACAAGTGTGCTTAAACTGCATTAATTTTTCATCTTATTGAACCGCGAATGTAACTCACTAACTTAATAGGCCTTCTATCTTTGACTATGCTTTTGTCACTTGTTTTTTTTCAAAAAATTGTCCTCAATGACCCAAAATCATCCTTAACCGGTAAGTATCCCAAACTTTTTCTTATATTTGCTATGCCCGAATCCCCCTGACTTTCATCGCCGAAATGTCCCTTACTATATAAATTTCGAGGTCATGCATACCGAGCCGGGGGGGAAAAAAAATTTCCACATCCCATATGTCGACAGTTGGTGTTCACGGTCTTCCTTTCACAGTATCGCTGAGGAGACAAAATTTTCAAAGCCAGACAACCGCGATGGAAATTTTTACGATATCGATTGATAAGTACAAATTATTACACTACAATAATATGATTTTTGACATGGCATTCATCTGCGTTAAATTGTAAAATATTCCATAGCTTTGCATTTAATGACAATATGTTATTTAATTCAGATATTTCTGATTGATTCTACGGAAAAAAATTACACTTTAAATTGTTCAACTACAGAATCTACTGAAATTAGAGATCTTCGGTAATATGATAATATTTAATTTTTGAGTTATTGAATAGTTCCATTATACTTTGGAATAAATTTTGGATTGTCGACGTTTATTATTTTGCTTCAAGTATTCAGGATTAATATTTATGTACGGATTTCAATGTGTTATTACTATAAAATTATGTCGGCCGGACAAATAGAATATTAATGGTTGGAAAATTAAGTATAAGTCAGTAAAAAATATTATTTTAGTCAGGTCCCGGTTTACAGGGTATTTGAGGAAATTCTTGACTAAACTGACTCGTGTGAGAAAGTATAGGTAAACATAAAATGTTTCTTGTAGTAATTAACAGCACGGAAAATAAAAAACACCGTTAAAAACATTAAATACAAACGCGCTTTGTGTAACTCGGTTGGGAGAACAGGCCCGGGAAGATTAACTAATAGGATTGGGAATCACTGGAAAATATACGGACTAGGCTTCACCCGGCCTTTTAAAGCGTATTTGGGACAAAAGCTGGGCGGAAATCTGTACAAAGCATTGTGACCAACGATGAGGGTTTACAAAGAAATATTTCTCGTACTATGGTGCGATCAAATTTGTTTACTCAATAATACTCTTAGAACATCGGAAATAAATTAACTATTACGTACAAAATATCCTAGGATTTGTTACAAAATCATTACGACATGGAAGGATGTGGTAATATATTTTCGTAGATAAAGTACACTATTCCCTAAATTCGTAATCTTGCCCTTAGTAGGGTCACATTGATATCAACGCGGAAGCATGGCATGAAACAGGAAGAAAACAGGAAACAAAGCAAAGTAAAGTGAGGTAATACACGTAAATGGTATTGCACACACTCCACACTTTTGCAGGACGATATGTGAAAACAGAAAGAATACTTTGTTGGCTTTTTTTGATGAGGCTATAACAGTTATTGTTGTTCCTTGAAGCAAACATTATTAAAGGAATTTTTTTAAAATTTTTATTTGCATTTATTTAGATTCAGATAATAACAACAATATATACCGGTAAATTACTAAACAATAATAAAAACTTACAAATTCTTATTTTTTACATACTCTCTAATTATTGTACATCTTTTTATCTCTACAGGTAGCTTTTTCTAACTGACTAAACCCATATTAATTATTGAGGAGATTTTGGCTATATCACTCTTTAATTGTTAATTTTAAACTAATTAAGATGTTTTTACATTTTTAACTTGGTGAATTGATTACAAATATATTTTTCTTCCTGCTTCAGAGATAATGGTTCTGTGGATTTTTTTTCTGCGTTGGTCTGTCAGTGCTACCAAATTCCTCGTTCGTCACGCTATTTAACTGCCATCTACTCATTATTGAAGAACGTCAACGTCTATAATATTTGTTCTTCTTCTTCAACTTAACTGACTATAAAAGTTTTGAATGCATACTAACATGTTTGTGTTCCTGTTACGTTGGCCGTACCAAACGAACATTAGCATGACTAACTTTCTCCCATACAATGAATATGCATTTGTGCAATTATGACCGAAGTAAAATTTCTCCTCTTCTCATGTGTAATATTTTGTAATAAATTATGCTTGATTCTGTTTTCTAGCGATTCATTTCTACGATGAAGCCATTGCCTCAGCTGATGAATTACTGCTAATGTTATAACTTCGTATATATACAGAATTGTAAGAAGTTGGCGCGTTGCTCATCAAAATACGGATCAGGGATATCAACTTTCAACGAGTTTGTGGGAGATTTTGTGACAAAGGCGAGTCAGCGCTAGTGATTTTGTAGAGCGCGACGAATCTCTGAATGACAGTGGAGAAGAACCCCCTCGAGGTATTCTATACAGAAGTGTATTATCCATTTTTCGTTAAGAGGAAAGCAGCTTTTTTGCCTCGTTGCGAGTAAGTGGTGCAATCAGGTTACGATGTGAAACACAAAAAGCGCAAGAGAGTTGAACAACGGCCTCCTTTCAGTTTTCTTACTCGGCGGGTCATTTCTAATCTATCCCATGTTCTCGCCAAACAAACGACAAATTACGCTGGGTCGTAAAGATTTGCTGCGGTTTATGAGTTGTACGTCGGAGCTAATTGATAAGTTCCTGCAGTAGACAACTTCACTTTCAGATTATTCCAGATGTAACGGTCTTAACACAGAGAATAGCGACAGTTTATCTAAGGCCTAGAACACACTTGTATACAAAGTCTAGACAATGTCTGAAGACAATCGCGCGACAAATCCTTCTGTATGGACACGCTTTCAGAACAAAATAGCAGAACATTGGTTTCTCGTCAGGAATGGGACACTTAAGACATTCTTCCGCAACATTTCTGGATGCTTTTGTAGACATTGTCCCCAATTATCCTCTGCAAAACGCTTCGTTAATTTCGTTTATTTTTGCTTGTTTATTATCTTGATGTGGCTAACGAAGAACGTTTAACTTTTAATAATAATCCCATATTGTTTGTGGGAATTCACTAATGCAGAATATAAAAATCGCACTAAGAAGATAATAGTTATTGAAAAGCTAGCCAAAAAATATTAAGTGTCCGTAGGGGACGTAGAAAGAAATACACAATTTGAAAAAAGATTTTCATCGGGAGCATAAAAATATTAGTCAGGCGAAGAAGTAGTGCGGGGTATCTCCTGTAAAAAAAATACTTGGTTTGCATACAAACACATGCAATAATTTTTAGTAGGCCTAACAATTCTGAGCATTGTCTCAAGTCTCCCATTTCAGACGGAAAAGACAATTTTCCTGCGATTTTGTTCTCAGAGCGTGTCTATATACAAGAATTTGTCTAGATACAAAATCGCTCGACTCTGTATACATTGTGTGTACTAGGCCCAATCCGTTAGACAAAAGCTATATAGTTCATCAGAGATATTTGCTTAGTATCATTGCTACCGACTTCGATCTATTTCTTCTTTATCAGGTGGATGCAATTCTTCACTTTATATGCGGGGGGTGATCAAAAACTAAGGTCGAGATATTTGTTCCTTCATATTATTAATTCATTCGATATGGACAAAAATTTGGTACGTCTCTTCAATCCTGTTCTTCTTCTTCTTCGGCTTTTCCCCCTTTTATAGGTTTGCTGTCTTCAATTTCTATTTCTGTCTGTCGTTCCAATCTCCCTCTTCCAAATTCCTATCCTCCATTATGGTTTTCACATTGGTTTTCCACTTTAAGCTGGGTCCGCCCGTTTATTTATTTCCAGGAGGTGACCATTGGTATATTTCTTTTGGCCATCTTCCATTTTCCACTCTTTGAACGTGACCATACCATTTAAGTGTTTTATTTTCATTACTTTTAACGACAGACGTGGTTACGTTCAGTTCTTTCGAAAGGAGCTCATTTCTAATTTTATCCTGTCTTGTTTTTTGAAGACTTCTCCTCAGATAATCGAATTCTCCTGTTCTAATTTTGTTCTTTTGTAATTCTGTCAGGGCCCCAAGTTTCACTTCCATAACATAGAATGTTCTGCATTATGCTATTATAAATTTTGATTTTTGTTTCCTTTGTTAAATTTTTATTCCAAATTATTCCGTGTAAAATCTTGGTAGTATTCTTTGCCATTGCAATTTTAGTTCGTATATCTCTTTCACATGTTCCTACATTTGTAATTATTGACCCCAAGAATTTAAAAAATTCACATTTTTTTTTATTTTTCGTGTTTCGAGTGTTATGTCTTCTACATCTTTTCCTAAACACATTTATTCTGTCTTCTGTAAATTTATGTTTAGTCCTCATTTTTTATATTCTTCCATGAGCTTATTTATCATGTATTAATCCTGTTTGGAGAAATTAATAGAAAAGTTTTTTTTATAAATTATTGACTGATAAAAATTAGTGTTTGATACAAAACATAATTTATTAACGAGTGATAATTGGGTAATTTTAGATATTTAATATCTGCCTCGTGTAGATATTCTTTCTTGGAGTAGCTGAAAGTTACTACTCGGTTTTATGCGACCAGAAGGACGTTAAAAGATATTTTTGTTCTTTATTGCTGCGAGTAGAAAGATACTAACACTTTCCTCTTTGCATCTGAGAAAACACACACCGTTCACTGTAACCAAGCCAGGTCTTATCCTTTCCGCAAATGACTCAACTGCGTCAGGCCATTAAACTTTTGGCTTCCACGAACGAGGGATTTTCAGCGCTAGTCGCGTCCGTCGAAAAAAACTGTCTAAATCTTGCATATGTGAACTTAATTTAATTTCCTTGTTCGTCAAGATTGCAAGATAGCAAAAATGACGCTCTGGGAATATCCCATACAGTCACAGGATGTTTGCTTTTGGCCGTCATAACAGGATTGGTTAGAGTTGGAACAGGCTTCGTGTAAGCTGATTTTACTCTTATGGTTGGCATTATCAGCGTCCATTTACCGCAATTGATTTTTGCCGACACAGATGTGCTATCATAGTCCAGTCCCGAGAGTCTGTCATCAACAGGGGGGTCTAAATTTAACGAACACGATACGCTTTCTGATGTGTGGAATATAAGGGAACAAATGTACGTTGATTTGTTATTTATATTTATTTATATAATACGTTGAAATATACAGGAAAGAATTATATTTTTATAAATAAATACAAAATTAACTACTACAAAAAACATTAATTCAACTGCATGATAATCGTTTTCTCAGGGGTTATATGAGGACCTGTATCCTCACGTAAAGAAATTATCGATAGAAACATTTTGGCGACCAAAATAAAATGTAACTAAAATAATGAAAATGCCTACGATACTGTATATATTTATAGGGTGTAACGAAACTGGACGGCAAAATTTCAGGAATGGATTCCTCATATTGAAAGAAGAAAAAAGTGTTGTAATATTATTCTTGACGGTGGGGGTTATATTTATATGAAAAATTTAAAATATGATAGACTTTAATTTTAATTTATTTATAATTAAAGGTTTAGACAAATTCAACTGGGTCCTTTTCAATTTAATCAAGGTTATTAAAATTTACGCACTCGTGAGTTTAAATTTTTGATAATTTACATTAACTACATTAAATACTGAAATAAATTTGTGACACGTTAAATGGGCAAATCCCAGGGCGATTTTATGAGACTCTGACAATAAAGCAAGAGGAAAAGGGGGTCGTATGTGAGGGCATATACGTGCGACAGAGGTCTCAATTATTTGCGTCGCACACCTGTTCATCTTTTGTAGTCGGCTTGCCCAGGATAACCAGAAAATCTTCCCAGGAATTTCTGGCAGCTTCCTCCTTTACAGTTTCTCGTAGGCGTAACAATTTTTAGAATCTCTAGATAGATTCTTCTTCCCTCGGTCGGGTCCTTTTTACTTCTTCAAGTTGTACATGTGAACTCTACATTACACTCAAAGTTGTAGATCTAAACAACCACGTTTCACTACAAGTTTTAGCTATGAATTGTCCTCTCCAATAACATATTTCGAGCTCATACATTTTTTACTCCTACACATTCTCCCTTCCCAGGCTTCCACGTTCTCCGAGTTGTAGATAGGAACTGTCCCGTTTCCTCGCTTGTCCACCTTCCAGCTCGACTCCCTTCGTTCCCCACAAGAGGGTGGAAACCTCTTCACATATTTGATTTAAGCCAATCTGCGTCGATTTTTCACTTTCGCGGGCTTAATCTCACCTTTTGGAAGGGCTGACCTTCGGGGACTTTGGTAGGTTTCTTTCATAATTCGCCGCGTTTGTCTGAAGACACGGTTTTTCCTCGACATCCCGACACCTCGGCGCCAAATTTGATGGCCGTAAGTTCCAGCAAGCCACAACTCAGCTCTGGGTACACAGGCGTTTTTACTCAAATATTAGTCTTGAATTAACTTCGGGGGTGTTCTTCTGCACTACAGTGTATTAAAACATGGGTTCGGAAGTGCATAATTCCAGAGTTATCCGAACCTTGATGAATGTTAGTGCCCGATTACTTGCCTTGTTATCTGGAGATTTTGCTGAAGAGACAGCAGTAGTTGGTGAAATTGTTTCCATTGACAAGAGCTTGGCCAACGACTATGATGTTTCTGAGACGGGAACAGATTGTCTTTAGATGTATTTCAATTAAATTAATAGTTTCAAGTTACGAACAATTCTGGGTATTACCAGAGTCCAGGAACGAATTAAGTTCTTAGGCCGATGGCTCACTGTATAGGGGATGTTGTAGGGTTATAAATTTGTGTCCTACCAATGTCATCTCGGTAGATGGATAGGTTAAAGGTTCTCTTATCAGGAAGATTATAAACTGCCTCTTTCCAGTTTTGTGGAATAAAATGTGCGTTTGTGTAGACTTTGTAATTCTCCACGATTGCTGATAGCCGCTCATCGTAAGCAACAAATGCAGATCGAAGAAATTGGAAAGTTCCACTAACGAATTGGTTATTTTTCAGTGCTTTTAACAATATTTTTATTCCTCACACAAAAAAAGCACACAATACGTTACCTGGACGTCCTTCAGCTAACTTAAAACAAATTGTTATTCAAACCTGGATGATGCATCCAATGTTCCTGGATTTGACTCATGTTTCAATTCAGTAATTCAACTCTCAGAAATGCAAAATGATGAGCCAATTAACACTTTATTCAGTGTACAAAATTTTGACGAAATTTCTCCGCACGATTATATTTGTATGCGGAAGAATTTTATTTATTCGATTAAAGGAGCGACGCCATGGCTTCGTGATGAAACAAAAATTAAATATCCAACTTTAAAAGACAGCTATTATTACCGTTTCCATCTTCTTTTTAGATGAATGTTGATCTAGTGCCGTAAATGATTTGCTACAAAAGAAAATAAATCGACTGGTATCACAAAACGGGGAGACATGTGACATGAGACTGACCAAATTTGAGCCCAATATATTTTCTTTGCAACAAGCATTAAGCACAAGGTTCTGACTAAATTTAGTAGGCTACACTGATCGAGAAGTGACCTCACATTGAGTGTTGAAATTAATTAAACAATTAAATAAAAATTACTAAAAATTAAAATATTATAGTAACATCTTTCGTGTATATTATTTTTTACTTGAATTTTAGATTTGAAAATGTACTTACTGTTTTTTCTTTATAATATTGCAGTGATTTCTTTCTAATACAGAAGTATTTTTGTCCAGAACTAACTAGTTGTAATTATGCTTCATTTAGGAAATTATTCAAGTTTTGCATATATATATATATATATATCTGTGTGTGTGTGTGTGTGTTACTTAGAGGGCATCAGAATTTTGACACGTTCGTACACACACACTTATTGCACTTTATAGACAGGCCATTTTATTCACTGACTCTAATAAACACTTTTAGTTTGACAAAATGGTTTGAAATAGTTGGTTCACTATCAGTTTAAGAAATCCTATTAGCTCGTTCCGAAGATTGTTAACTGCTGGATGCAGTTACCTGGGCTCCAAAAATCGAAGAAAGTTGTTCTAAATCGAGAATATAACAATTTATACTCAGCACTCTAAATATTTAGCTTTGAATTTTCGCAGTTATCTTACAGACTGCAACTTGTAATAATGTTCTAACTGTTTTATCTGTTGTTACATGTATCCAGACACTTTCTGGATATTATACTTTTCGTCTGTCCACTGCTATATTTCCACGAAGACTTTACTGGAGCTCGGCTCCCCACAGACTCTGCTCTGCGCGTCTAGCGAACCTAACAATATAGGTCTCTACGACATTCAAAAATTAACTCAAAAAATAGCAAAACGTTTTCGTCAGACTCGTGCATGATGGGAAACTCTGAACCCATTTTTAATGGGGAAAAAATCTAGTTGCCCAAAGTCATGAGGAGAAATCTGCCAATTACTTTAGCTTCAGTTCATGTCAATAGCACAATAATTAGCATGTTTTATTTTGTTTACTGCAATATATTTTGGATAATGCAGTGATAATTACTGTTATTGAACATGGTTAATGTGAATTTCCAGCCTGCTTCTGAATCACTCATTTCCAGTTGTATCCAGAAATGACTCCAACAAACTGAAACAAGACAAATTAATTATTAAAACAGTAAGTAGCCGGAGATAATTACATGATGCAGTGAGACCTTGCTGTTTTCATTGGAGACTGTCGTCTCGTTTGAATTGACACGTATAAAACCTTCATAAGTCAATCTTTGATCGTGGAGTGGGCACTTTTGGGGAATTATAATTTCGATACGTAAGAAGCCTTGGAAGTTCACTAACCTTCACAGGGGCAACTATTCCAAGTGTTGTATAAATAGCTGCAATGCTAACTCGGTGACGTAAGTGGCAGATATTTGAACTTGCAAACAATATTTGCGCTTCTTAATTTACTGTGGTTGTCTCGGACAAATGCATATTTCAGCTGATAAATTAAACCTCCCAGTCATCTCTTATAAGACTGCGGACTTGTATTTACTTGAGTTATTTCAAGATACAGGTTTCATCGGCCACTACATTAATACCAACGTAAAAATTTCAATGATAATATGAAATTTACAAAAATATGTAATATTCCTGTCACGAAATTTCTGCAGAAAACAATTTTTTTCGGAAAACACTCGCTTCTCGTCGTGTTGATAATTTCGATGCTGTCGAACTATTTTTGTAAAACACAGAAAAATAAAAATTAAATTAAACATTAGTCCTCCATATAGTTATCTACAGACTAAAAAAAAAAAATAGTCGCGACAAATAATACAGAATTAGAACCCAAGATTACAATAACTCTAAAATTTCTGTAACAGGGTAATTTTGATACGTTATTTCAGAATATTACAGAGAATAAAAAAGTGTGGAAACAGATGCCCGACAAAGGGCCGCACATAAGAAACTAATGTATCAGAGACTACGTAATTTAATGTAGATAACAATGACTCTGAAACAGAGTATGAATAGAAGCTCAGTTTGGTGAAGGAATAGTAGTCTAGTAAAGCAGTGAAAAAAAATTAATGAGTGCAGTTCGACGGACAGTTCCGTCGGTGCAAGCGTAAGAAAAATACATGGGCAGCTATAAATAACTAATCTCTGTAGTATGTTTTTCGGAGATTACATATGAGTCGGAGTAAGACTGCAAGGACTCGCTAATTGGCAGAAAAGACAGAAGAAATGGTTGGTAAAGAAGTGAGCCCGTAGTTGTAAAATAGAAAAGTGAACTGTTTCAACTTACGAGCACGTTGGCAATGTCAAGTTTTGGCAGACCAGAAAGCGGAGATCGGGTCCAGACACTAGCTGACTTCATCAAATGTAGAGTCATCAATCACCCACCGACACCCTTGAATTTCTGTCACTGTGCACAATTAACCCCAAGTGTTAATGGTGCCTGTCAGGATTAAGTAGTTTTGTACAAATTCAGTTTCATTATTTTTGGGAAGATGAGCAAGGATAGTGGAATTTAATGTGTATAATTCATGGACAGTCGAACCGTGACGATCAGTAAATTGGCTTAGCGATAAACATAAATCTAAATCTGTGATGTGTCATTGTTGTCCTTGAGTTTCGAGATCGATCTTAGTCACTTTCCTGATATTATATCACCCTTTACTCTCATGTGCCTTATATAACACATGCATACTTCTTCATTTCATTTTTATACGCTAACCACAACCACTACATTTACCTGTCTTAGTCATGTGACTCACTCTGCGTTTTGGAATGCGGTGTTGTCCCACTGTGACCGGCTTTGATGAGCGTTGTTCCGCGATGCTCCCGTTGATCACCGCTGCTTCCGCGGCAGCACCAAGGTCACAACTTCTCCGCGGCACCTCCAAGATTACAACTCCTGCTCTTGTTGGCTGCAAATTTATATCTCATACTCGCTCATAAAAATAGTGCGGACGGACCCTCATGTCAAACTGGTCGGCTTAGCCTTTTTGTGCGTTTTTGCGTCTCCCGAAAACATTTCTCTATATTACTTTACACGGTCTTCTCTTAGAACTTTGATATTCTTGTATGTTCACCGAGATTGTGATTTTCCTTTTATACCTTATCCTATTTCCTACTGCATTATGGTAAAAATACCCTTTAGGTTTTGTTATTCAATTACTTAACCTCACCACAAACGTCCATAATTTATTGGCGCCATACTTTTACCAGATCCATATTTAGAAGGTAAAATTGCGTGAAACATTCAATGTTATTCACGTATTATAGATGCAAATAATATGCTTTTGTGTGCTAATTATATAAATAAATACCCAAATAACAGGCAAAAAGCACGCATTTTTAGTGCTATATACATTTCATATACAACAAAAATTGTTTGCTTATATGAAAAGTATACGGTCTTTTCGAGTTTTTTTTTACAGCATATTTGATATATTTCTTATTAATTTACTTAGAGTTCAGGCAAATAAATACGCAGAATTTGTTCTATTTTCAGTTAATATTCCATACATATACAATTTGGTTTTCAAATATTTAGATCCGGACTATTGTCAGCAAATCCAGCGTGAACATTTTGTAACGTTTCGTTAACTGTGTTAAGAGAATTCTAGATCTTGTTTCTTATTAGTTTACATCAAAAGGCTCATAATAAACTGAATTTTTTACCTTAATTCTTTTCTACTTTCATAATTTACACATTTATATATCTGAAGAAGAGCTATTAATAATAATTAATGACAAGTAATGTTTAGAAATAAATAAAAGATGCAACTTTCATCTGATGTTTTTTTTTACATTCAAACTTATCTAAGAAATGAACATTCTAACCCATGTTGTTAGATGTTCTAATCCTTTCTACAAAGGGACGATATTTATGGATAACGTTGAATAAATAAGCATATCATATGTATGATGACTAACACGGCGTTTTAAATATTTCTGTGAAGAAGGAGGCAAGATTCCAAACAAATTACGATCGCGTTTTATTGAAGTGCTATCCTAATGCAAATAAATAAAGTAGCGCAGTTAATGGAATCGGTCGTCTGATAGATCATCCCAGAATAGATCAAGGTTGTGCTGCTTCCCAGCAACAGCCTCGAGGATACCAAACTAAACGTATTTCTAAGGCTTAAAATACCGAAAACAAGACAAAGAGAACGTTCAAAGTACGACTAGGAAGCCTATTTGTCGCTTGCACTATTTTTAAGATACGGAATCGATTGTAAAATCTGACGGTTCGGAGGTCAAGTAAAGGACATCGTTCCTTAATTTACTCTCGGTACTTGAATAAGAGGGGCAACTGATGGATAAAAATGTTTCGCAGCACAGGCTTCACTTTGCATGATTGTACTTTATTTCATTTATTACGTCGTAGTACAAAAAAAAATTTAAGGAGCAAATTATTAGTGTTTTTTTCCAAAAAAATCATCACATCTTGTCTACTTCGTCATATAATTCAAAAAATAATTAGACTTCTACGACGACCGAGATTCCGATACATGTAACATGATAAATACAATGGGTAGGACGTAGAATAATCGGTTATAAAATTTTACGTAAAGAAGACTATGAATATTTTCCAATTTTTTATTCATATTGAATTAAACATTTGTTAAAAATATAATTATTCAGGAATCCGTCGTCACGTAGCAAACACACTGGAAATTTGTGAAAATCCACATTCAGTTGGCCAGGCGTTGATTGTGGTTGTAAATCTGACTCTTGAAGTATTGCCAGAGAAACAAAGTCAGGTGCAGGTAAATCACAGCTCTTGGAAGTTCAAGGAAGTTTCTCAGCAATCACTCTGGGTTACGATGGTCAGAAGATTCGTTCGACGTGTTGCACGTGGCGCCATCTTGTTCAAATAATGCGCTCGTGTTGAAGGTTTCAAAATGGAGCAGTTTCAGGGAGAAGAAAAAAATTCAAGAAATTTATTACACTCCGGTCGGAAATTGTGGTTAGCCTTCCTTCTTTCCGAAGAAATTGGGATCTGAGCTAAAATGACTGCCCATCCCGTAACTTTCTGCGAATGTAGTTTTTGTTTAAAATTTTCCGTACCTCAATATCTAAATGTGTGTTCACTTTTTTTCAAAGCGTACCAACATGTATTCGAGAAATTCAGATCACTCGCTTTATTTCCTGCACTAATGCATATTTTGCTTTTTTTTAAAAAAAAAAATAAAGCGGCTCAAAGACTTTACTGATATTACAAGTTCTCTTGCGATTTGACGATTCGTGATCCGTTCGCACAGAACCTCCAACTGCTTCGTCGGTGATTCTTGTTGACGTTGGCTTCTGATTGATGTTGGAACGTCGACCTTCGTATTTTCTGACCCACGACCTAATCGCACATCCATTGGGACATTGATTTAGGTCTAACAGTGCATGAATCGGTATTATCGAAAAAAGATTTCTCACAGAACGCGCTTTGTGCTCCAATAAAACTGTTCACCGTGAACGAAATACTTTTTAACATTCTTTTTCTAAATTCATGCCCTCCTAATTTCAAAGAAGATTAAATATCACAGTAACTTACCCAAACCGAAAGTAATATAAAACTATGAGCTACAGTGTTCTAAAATTTATAAAAGTATAGTGTAAGGATAGTTTTTAGATCATTTAATAATTTTAATTTTGTTACTTTCTAAACCTCTTCTTCTTTTTCGGCTTTCCCCCCTTTTATAGGTTTGCCGTCTTCAATTTCCATTTCTGTCTGTCGTTCCAATCTCCCTCTTCCAAATTCCTATCCTCCATTATGGTTTTCACATGGGTTTTCCACTTTAATCTGGGTCTGCTCCGTTTATTTTTTCCAGGAGGTGAGCATTGGTATATTTCTTTTGGCCATCTTTCATTTTCCATTCTTTGTACGTGACCATACCATTTAAGGGTTTGATTTTCAATCCTTTTAACGACAGACGTCGTTACGTTAATTTCTTTCCAAAGGAGCTCATTTCTAATTTTATCCTGTCTTGTTTTTTGAAGACTTCTCCTCAGATAATCGAATTCTACTGTTCTAATTTTGTTCATTTGTAATTCTGTCAGGGCCCAAGTTTCACTTCCATAACATAGAATGTTCTGCATTATGCTCTTATAAATTTTGATTTTTGTTTCCTCTGTTAAATTTTTATTCCAAATTATTCCGTGTAAAATCTTGGTAGCATTCTTTGCCATTGCAATTTTATTTTGTATATCTCTTTCACATGTTCCCACATTTGTAATTATTGACCCCAAGTATTTAAAAAATTCACATTTTTTTTATTTTTCGTGTTTCGAGTGTTATGTCTTCTACATCTTTTCCTAAACACATGTATTCTCTCTTCTGTAAATTTATGTTCTTCCCATTTTTTATTTGTAAATTTTAATATACATTTCTAAAGATAAAATACGAAATGGTGATAACCACGATGCTATTACAAAATTGATTGTTTGGATTGAAAATCCTGTTATATTGGTCGGGCAAATCGATCACTTGAAACTAAATTAAAAAGTACCACTATAAATACATTCAGTATTCGATAAATGTATTTAATTGCTTACAAGTTTGATTTAATAATGTTAAGAATATCTGGATGAAGTGAGTAACTATTGCCAAAGATTTAAGAGGTAATGTATTAGTTTGAACATAAATTGTATGCAGTGTTCTCCAAAATTTTATTTAGTATTTTAATAATGATTTAAAAATAATTTTCTTCTGTTTTTATTCTTTTCTCATTTTTATTGTATATGTTATAAATTTTGTTACAACAATATAGGACCAGTTCTTTTAACCGTGACTATTGCCGTGGTTTACTCGCATTTCTGTCATGGAAGTTGGTGAAGAAAGTCCAAATTTTAAGAATGTAAGAGGTCCCAAATAGAGCGATGAATCGTCGTGTTTTAGCTTTGAATTCTTATTGCAGACAAACTTTTTAATGTAATTATTTATTCAGCCATTCAACAAATTTATTCTGACCGTCCTTGGGCGTATTGAATGGTTTTTATCAAGAATGAGATCTTGTTGAATTTTAACTTAAATTAATTTGTAGGATCTAGAGCAAAACTTGACGCTGAATTCAGTGAAGTGAAGGGTTGCTTTGTTGAGTGAATGCGACCGTGTGTATCGATTAGTTTCGTTTGCGTGCGCTACGCACAGAAAACACGGAAAAATAATAGGACGAGCCAGTCATTATTGCGCCTTCCTAATGGATATTGCATCTGAATGGATCGAAGCTGCGGAACTGTTACCGTAACATATGCACGCGAATAAAATATCTAAACGAGATTAATATAAAATGGCTCATCTATAGCTGCAAGGAAAGGAAGTATAGTCTCATCCTTTGCCTCGACTAATCTGGAGAAACTCCCCTTCGCGATCAATATCAAAAACAAATTGTGGTTTCAATCCGGATAGTTTATGGTACCGTGTGAGATTCACTACATCATCACCGATTGTCTGAAATAATTTACTACGTAACACGATATGCTAATGGAAAATCAGTACATTTCATGCAATATTTGTTCAAAACGACACGACGTTATGTCCCTGCTCTTACAGCATCAGAAAGGGAAGATGCGGAAAGGTAGGGCAAGGTAGCCAAGGGCTAACTAGGGCCCCCGGGCTGTAGCTTAAGGAACCTGCACTGCATTAGCCTAAAAGTGATGCAGGACAAACCCTAGAAAACCTGCATCAGGTAGGTCTGCCAGTAGGTACTTGTCCAGCTGGAGGGAGAGAGGTTTGCTGTGGGAACGCAGGATTCTCTTCTCCGTGTCTCGACCAGTTAGGAGGCAGCTGGCCGACTGTTCCAATGGGAATAGCGGACTACTCTTACCGTATGCCCAAGGTCTGCGACCCCGGAACATACACCTCTCAAAACAGGCCGAGGTGCCTCGGCTTGTGGGAACCTTAGTTCAAAAACGGAGAGAGGAAAAGCCCTCTCCGTCTCTCGTCACAAATAATTTTTTTAGAGTCATAAGCATGAGGGTTATCCTCTTTGATGGCTACTCCCCTTTAATAGCATAGGAAGGGATGGAAAATGGAGGATGCAGAAGGTAGAGCAAGGTAGCCAAGAGTTTACTAGGGGCCCAGGGCTATATTCGCCTAAAAATGATGCAGGTAAAACCCTAGAGAAACCTGCATCAGGTAGTTCGGGCATTTGGTCCTTGTCCCACGACCTTCCGCAAAGCGAGAATTTGGTTTGCTGTGGGATCGCAGCATACTGAACTATATGCCTCGCCGATTTTGAAGGGCAGCTGGCCGACTGGTCCAATAGGATCAGCGGACGACTCTTCCCGTACGCCCAACGTCTTCAATCCCGGAACAAGCCAGACAAGGTGTCACGGCTTATGGGACATTCCTGTCCAAGACCAGGAAAAAGGAAAATCCCGAACAGGAATTTATCCAGTTCTTATTCTCAATCAACGACATAAATAAATAAAAGCTATTTTTTTATGCATATATAATCTTGAAAATGACAGCAAGAAGAAATTACATACGTTAACAAAAAGTATACTGTATGTTTGTCTCATATTTAATTTCGTCCAAAAATATACAAAATTATAGTATTCGAAAAAGCATCTTTGCTTACAATTTTTAGAAATAGAATTAAAAAAATGTATTACTTAGAAATATTTTACCTTTATTTTGTTACGTAGCGTTTCATTCCTAATTAATTCTCTTCAGGCTAATACCGACTGCAAGGTTTGTCTTGATGTTATAAACATATTATTAACAGTAATTAAGAAAATAATTTACAAGTAATGTTCGTAGCCTTACTGATATAACGTTTATGAGACAATTCTTTCAGTCGGATCACATCCTGAAGAGGTTGGTCGAACAGTTCAACGCGAGGGCTTTAAAAGTCTATCGTGTAAATATGTCCACATTACTCCAAAAAAATAAACACTTTCCAATTTGCAATTTTAAACGTAATTATAGCGCGATGATGTTACATTCTTTTGTAATTAAGCGTCTTTGAATAATTGAACATTCACACATTTGTTAACTGAATGAGTGATTTATTGCCTTTTTATTACCAGAATCGTATGGAACGTTGTCGAATTTTTATAGGACTATAAAATTAGATCATTTATCATCAGCTAGTCAAACGCTGTGGAATTAAATACCGACTGGTAGAGCGATAGTGTCAATAGCATTTAAAATATCGAAACACGAGTTCTCTAATGGTATTAATTTATATGTAATAAGTGCTTTTTAAGGCTTTTTTTTTATTTGGAATGCCAATCACTAATTACGTGACACTCTATGAAAAGCTCGCGGACGACGTGCAATGCCATGCATCCACATCCAAAGTTTAATGTACAATAAAAATATAATTTTAGTTTAATTGCATTTTTCCCCTGGTAATAGAATTCACATATTGATTGGCAAATTTAAATAAAGAAAAAAATACATGGTTCGTAACAGCGACAGTCTCACCCACCTGTTATGTGGTAGAACTCAGTTCATCTTTTCATTTTGTCGATCGCAAACATTTTTTTTTCGGCCGTTCGCTGATAGTACATGACTGAGCACTCCTGGTGTTTAAGATCCGAAACGTTACGCGACCACTGCCCTAGAGAACCTGTGAGGATGACAATTACTGCTCATCTCCGACAAAAAGCGACTGCATGGCAGTCGAGAGCTGGTGAACGTTTCTTCCGACCGCTGGGCTAAATCCTAAAAATACCTGCTTTGTTCGCGATTGACGAGAAACTGCGTATTGGCGGATGAACACAGAATCGTTGGAACGTTGGAAAGATCCTCCCCTAAAATAATCTATTATTAACGTGGTCGTTCTCACGACTGTGCTTATTTATATCAATCACAGCAAGCACTTTCTTTAATTGTCCGTAAAAGGATAACTATTTAGTGTTGCCAAGAAAATGGTTTGAATACGTTTCAATTGTCAGACTGGTAGAGTCTGTACGGACCAGCAGAAGTCAACGGAAGAGCTGAATATGATAAAAACTTTTATTCAAGGATATACACGTTATGCGGTACGTAAACGGGAAGTGTCAATAATCCATGACCAATGACATCGTTACATGCTGTTCTGCTGCGAATATCTCCTATGAATACCAGACGCTCAGAGATCGATTGTTGGTGGCGCAAGGAAGTACAACACTAGGATACTCACAGACTCGTCCGATCGCTGATAGTAAATGTCTGAGCACTCCTGGTGTATAATATCCTAAACGTTACGCGACCACTGCCCTAGAGAACCTGTGAGAACACAGAATCGTTGGAACGTTGGAAAGATTCTCCCCTAAAATCATCTATGATTAACGTGGTCGTTCACACGACTGTGCTTATTTATATCAATCACAGCAAGCACGTCTTTAATTGTCCGAAAAGGATAATTATTTAGTGTTGCGAAGAAAATGGTTTAATACGTTTCAATTGTCAGACCGGTAGAATCTGTACGGACCAGCAGAAGTCAACGGAAGAGCTGAATATGTTAAAAAATTGATAAAAACGTTTATTCGTGGACATACACGTTATGCGGTACATAAACGGGAAGTGTCAATAATCAATGACCAATGACATCGTTACATGCTGTTCTGCTGGGAATATCTCGTATGAATACCAGCCGCTCAGGGATCGATTGTTGGTGACGCAACGAAGTCTAGGATACTCACAGACGGCTTGCTTCCTAAAATACCAGTCTTCAGGACATGTTTAAAACGAAGAAGAAATCAGTGAAGGTAAAAAGTGCGGTTTTGCCAAACTGGCCACTACGCGATCGTGTATCTTCTCAACAGTGAGAAACGCGACTCTCATCCTGATATAAATTTTTTAGAAAATATTTCAAGCAAAATTGAAACAGCTGAGCCTGTGACCTCGACAGGTTCCTGCAATTTGACTTGTCACTCAATACCGTATCGTGGACTTTATCGATCATTTCAGAGAAGGTTTAAAGATTTTCGGGGGTGGGGACGGTGGGTGTCAAGCTCTTGAAAGTATCGAAGATGGACATCGGATGAACCCTTGATTATATAAACTGGAGTAGTGATGGGGGAAACCGTAAGCAAGAACAACTGTAATTGCAAAATATCGTAACTTTGTAGGGCCGGTCAATAAGTAGGCTACTCACAAAATACAAGTATAGAAACAGGCTTGTTTTTCAGAAGTACCGTACTTCAATACAATTCTTATCAAATTTTAGATAAGATGATAGCCGTCTGAAGTCGACCTTGATTGCCCAGGTTCGAGCATAATCAACCTCACTTCTATTCATCCGGATTTCATAGCCGCAACCAAAAACGCCAGCTGAACGATCGCCATGGTTCGAGTGCTCGTGAGTTATACAGGTAATTTTACGGTCTCAATACACAGTTCTATGATTTTTTCACTTGATCAACATTTAATGAGCATCATAAGTCAGTTTATGCAGTGTTGCTGCGTGAAGTTCAACAGTTCTAACTTATCTACACCTGAGGACAGCAACAAGGTTTGCAGAAACGTGTGGTATTTATTTTATCACCTAATTTTGTCTGTTTATTTAGCTATTTCTTTATCTTTTACAAACATATGTTCAGATGATTTCGGTTCTGCATTTGCATTGATTTAGGATAGGGAAACCGGATTCGAAGAAGGTATTGACGTGGAGGATAATTATTTTTGTTACTAGCCAGCCTTGCAAGTTGATAAGAGGAAAATATAATCTTGTTTTCATCGAGGACGCACTATTTAGTTCTTTTAAGACACGACTGAATTATCTCCAGAATCGTCATTATTACGACTGATAAAATGTTGTTTTAACGAGCGTAGTTTTCCGCTGTTGACATTGTTTTGTGAACATCTGTACCGTCTGATCTGCTAGTGAGGGGAGTTGAACGCGTATGTGCGGAGCTTCGGCACGGCACTGCTGTCAGCTTTGGAAGCACAGCTGATAACTGGCTAGTCCCCAGCTACGTCACGCGCAGGGCTGCCAACGTAAGAGCCGCATGCAGCTCGGGAAATTCCTCTCTCCATACAGACTGCTTTCGATTTTCGCGAGAGAAATCATTTATTATTGCTCAATTTACGTTACCACGGAATTTATAACAAATCTGACGTGAATTGAAGGGGCTGTCAGAGAGGACGTTTTCCCAGACAGGTTGGCGACACTGTTTACCTTCTGTCTTTTTCTATCACTTGGCAACAAGACAACGCAACTGCTTACAACGCACATAGTCTCGTGTATGGGCTCCGGAATGAGGTCTACGTTTTAGCTGCGCTATTAACAGCTGGTGCGCCAGTATCACTGACGTGCGAGAAGCGCTTACACAGTGAACACAAAATCATATGATCGGTAAGTGGAATCCTAGTCGTCGACGATTCTTGTGTTTTTCTTATTTATTTTTGCTTTACTTTCGTGTAGAAATATAGACAAAAGGAACTCCTTTAATGAAACAATGTGAATAGCTTATCATCCCGTATCGTAGCATTAAGACACCTTTGAGCGGACGTGCTGACACTCTTGCGGACAAATGATATTTTTGTGGTCGAGATCAGTGGACGATTAAACAGTAGTGTCTGTAGAAGTCGTCTGTTTTCCGTTCGTAGTGAACTTGTATTCGTTTCCCATTGTGACGCGTCGAAGTCGAACGGAATATTCGGTCGCATTTCGTAACCAACGGAACGTGTACCAGTCGTGTGACTTTCCAGATATAGTTCTAAACGAGGCTGCACGTGTCGTTATTTAATTCCACGAGTCACCGGACGTATACGTGTCGAAGTGTACTGGTTTTGAGGGCGAAATAGCGTAATGTCTGTAACAGCTGACTTTTTTCCGTAGCACAGTTGACTAGTCAGCTGTTGTAACATTGATTCCGCGGCTGGGGACGAGCCTACCTGGGTCGACCTTGCGGGAATCAGCTGTGTATGGAATAAACTTCCTTTGTGTTTTCCATTGTGTGTACGCGTATCTTTACGATTTGTTGATAAATTAAGCAGATGCTGGCGATTGAGGAAATGAAGGTCTCGGACGTGAGCGATCGAGTATCTCTGCGAGTATCGTCCAGATGATTCTGCCTTCTGAACGGGAGGTATGGTTTGCCTGACAACTGGTCACTGCTTTTGTTGTTCGCCAGAAGCACTATGGTTATGTAATTGTAGCGATCGTGGCTGAAGTGCGCGATGTTGATAAAGGAGCCTTTAATTAATCGTCCTTCGCCAAGTGTTAGGTTAACGACAGACACCAAGCGAGACTGTCGCCTGGATCCCGAGGTAATTCTTTTTATAAAATAATAGAATAGGAGCGTTCCTAAAATAAAACTTATTTTCCTGAAGCTGCGTGAAAACATATCGTTTGTCGGTTCTAACCTGTACTACGCGAGTGGTTATGTTCTGTATTGGATTTCCAGTAGATTGGTATTTTAAGAAGCACAGTGCCTTAAAACCATCCACGCTATGAATACAGTAAACCTGCAACAGTCAGGTGATCTATGAAATTCAATTGAAGTAAGGTTCTGTGACCCATAAATGTATCGTCAGCGTTATGTGGCGTGCAAGTTAACACGAATGTTATTCGCCGTTGAAGAGTAATAATGTTAAATACTAACGTCGCTGTGTCTTGAATTGGAACTGTCAGGCACTATTTGTGAAAAAAAATAGGCAAAAACTAGTTAAATGTATTTGAGGTGAACGCTGGGGCGAGATCGATAGGCTGTAACGTAGATCGCTTTCATCCCGCAAGCTAACCCGGACAGATGTTATTGCAAATCTGCAAAGTTTTTATCTGCAGTTTGCAGGTAGAAAGTGCATCCGCGAAAGATTAGGGTATATACGTAATCGACATATTGCAATAGTGAATGTGAATCTTCCCCCGTCCGTTTAACAATTTTCGGTCCAAATTGCTTTTGGCCTGTAACCTTAGTTGCAAAATTACCAATAGTGAAAGTAGGATTAACTATTTCATCAGATTTATGCATGTTACAATTTCTTCCCATAGCAATGCGTGTGAATTTATTTAACGATGTTAATGTATTGTTGAAATATTTCTATTCTTCTAAATTTTGAAATGCACATTTTGAAAACTGAAGATTTCTATGTTGATTAAATTTTTATTAGTGTGAATGCTCTCGATTGAGTTCATTGTGTGATCAAATTCATACTTATTTCTAAGTTCTATCTTTGTTTTTCTGATTCAAACTCCCTTGAGCTCTTTAAACCTGATTCCTAGAAATACACAGAATTATATATAAGTATTTTGTCTGGAAATTTAAACCACTGTATGTCAAGTGTGTGCATGTTGCAAGTTTTATCAACTAACAAACAAACCTGTTTGTATATAAATTTATTATTGTATTCACAACATATTCTGTATTGTTTGTACGTTTGTCACAGTTTGAATGTTAGTAATTAATAGCAACTGTACTAAGAATTAGCACATCACTTTTTGTCATCATACCAGTTTTCTGACCGATTTGCTTGCCGTTCTTTGTCGTGTTCACATAAAGTTACTTACTACATTTGATATATTTAATAATTTTACTGTAGTAGCTGTAAGTTGTATCAAGTGTTCATTTTTCTGTCAAATGAACTTTTACCTCAAACACTTTCTTTCACCAATTGCCTTAAACTCTCATACTTATTTAGTCTTCACTTGTAATCTGTATCACTACATTTCTTAAGTTTCACAGTTTATTTCTGGTGCTTTCCAAATGTCTAGGTTTCTCTTCCATATGACCCTGTATTTCATGAATATCATTTAGGAAACTTAATTTAGTCTGGGACTGTATTTTGTCTTCAGTAACAATAATGTTTTAGTATTCCATCTCATTTTTTGTATATTGCGTCCTCACAAATTTTGATAAGTAAATAATGGAAGCAGTTTTGATATTAAGTAGGTCAGTAGTTTTTTATGTATTTTTGCCCACAGCTTTTTTTATATTATATAGTGTTTACCTGTAAATTTGACTAACATAAATCTGTTCAACTCCTTGAAACCTTATTGAACAGCCATTATCATGATTAGCAAATCATTTCACTTTATGTATAAGTGAATAAAGTAATATTTGAACATTAACTGGCATTAATCCACAAAAGATGTGTGAATAGGCTACTGTCGAACATTGTTGTGATTGACAAATGTACATGGAAATGTAGTTTTACAATTGACCTATCAGAAATTCAATATTTTGGATTTAAATGCCAATTATTTCTATGACAGTATGCATACAGTTGCATTTTGTAAAATCAAGAGTTATAAATTAAGTTAAATAGTTTTTAAATTGACAGAAGTTGAGGAGCAAGCAAGAAATGATTGAGGAATAGACATGGTGATAAATCATGTTTCAAATATCTGAAATTTCTTTTGTGTGAGCTAATTGGAGCAATCGCATGATACATTGACGCTATAAACAGTATTCGGCCTCCTAAGCCTTGTACGGTATCATAACGTTTTTTGCGCAATCCTTCCCATTTCTCATCCATCAACTTTCTTTTCCCGCACACTTCCTCATTGTACTAATTATATTGCACTACCATTTTTCTACATTTTAAACTGACATTTTACGTGAAAAAATTTGCGTTCTGACATTTGTGTGAGATATTGTAAAATAAAGATTAAAAATTTAGGTGGGCGGAGAGTAAAAGTTAAAAATTAATAACCCTTATTTCTTGTCAGAGGCCAAATATCAAATACATTTCCAGACGTCGCATTATGACGTTTCCCAAAAAACTATTTCCGCGTGCGTTTTGTCTACAAAACGAATTCGCCGAATTAGGGTATTCGCACTGCCCCGTCGAAATACGCGACCCGCTGTGAGGAAAGCCCGAGTAGGCCACCTGAAAAGTAGAATTTAATTCCCGTGAAAACATGATGCATGGTTGACAAAGTTCCCAGGTATTTCCTGGGTTCTGTGCGTGCGCGTCTTATAAATAGGTCTTAACTAAAAATAAGAATTGTTGGGTGGCGAGTGGTAGATCCACTGGGAACTCCACGCTGGAATGAAATTGTGGCCATGTATGTGCAAGCTATGGTGTATCTACTTGCTAAGGTTTCTTGTTTGCTGCATGATTGATCCTATAATCAGCCTTATGATCCGTTAAGTAGGACGTCTTGGCTCAATCTCCCTCTGCCGTCATCTAAACACACGCGTCTTTGCTTAATCCGAATCGTCTATTGACCCCCGTGTATTTGTAGTGATATTCTAACTGAATTAATTGTAAATGTACCTGTTCTTTTTAAACGTTTCATCAAATGATCTAATTTTATTTCCACTCGAAGCGCTTAAAATATTTATGACCACGTTACTGTTTCTGCATAATTATTTTATATTAAACAGAATTTACACAACGGATTTATTATAACCATATAACTCGACTTTCCATTTTTTTATAACAATTTCCACGACGACGTTTTTAATATACTGATTTATAATATCATTTAACTTAATACTTAAATAGCTATAAATTCTCAATTAAGAATTTTTTACCTTCATAGTAGTTCAAAATCATTTCCAAATGTACCTCAGATTCCATGGTTTCCCCACAAGACTGACAGAAACTATTAAGCTATTTCCACTTTCATAATTAGATTTGTTTGAGTAACAATTACAGATATTTTAAATTTCAGTTTTTCCCTTTCTGTTTCAGCCTGCTGGGTCCATCTCCTATCAGACTCATCATGTGCAGGTAATGACCTACTATATAATTACATTTCTGTCCTGAAAGAGTGAAGTGTTTCCTTGTGTGCTAAATTTGTAAAATGTTCTCAGTTTTGAACTTGGCGATGTAAAAAAACTAATTAGAAAATCTAGAGCATTTTATCCAAATTTCATCGATCAGTTTGAATGAAAAATAAACAACTGCAATATTTCGAAAACTGAAACATATCCTGGCTAATGTTTCAATGACAAATTGACAATTGTCCAATTTTTTCTGCATTTGGAACTTAATATGTTATGTCTTCTTACTCCAATGTTTTTCACATGTTAAAATTGTTTTACCTGCTAGTGACAAGGATATGCATGTAGAGCAGCTGTTGAAACACTTTTAAAAAATTGTTTTAGCTCAATCTATTTTGCCAATTTGTAAGCAATAAATTTTGGATTTTTTTTAAGACTTCATTGTAATATTTTGGGCATAACGGATAAAAATCGAAAGCAGTATCCTATCCAAATTGGTAATGCCTTCATTTGGTTGCTTTTGGCTAACAATTAAGTTGGTCGTCTTAAGAATTTCATAAAGTGGCTGAGGTTGAGGATAGTGTTGAAAAATTGAAACGATACAAATACCCAATTGTTACAGCAATAATAGTTACATATAAACACTTTTTGTCATTTTGGTTTTCTAAATTCTTTGTTTTTTTTTCTACATATACTTTTATGAGAATGTCAAACCAAGATGTTTACTAATTAAGATCTAATTAAATTATGATGCAGATTCCGTTAAATATTTGTTTGAATATTACATTCTAGTTACAACTTTGAACCAAAAATAATTTTATTTTATTTTTTAAGGTGACAGTTTGACCTGAAGGCCCACCGCCAAGATCCTGGTAAGTGGACACTTTTAAGTGCCCCCTGTAAACTTCTGTTCACAAAAAAAATTCATTGTGTGTATGATTTGCCTATATATAATTATTTATTTGAATGTACCACCTTTGTTTTATCACCCTCCAATTTTTTACCAAAGAGTTAAATTTTTGAGTACTTCATTTATTTTTCTCGTCTTGTCTGTGTGCCTGTTATAGAGAGAGAGAGAGAGAGAGAACAACATAACTTACGTAATAGGAGACAATTGGAGAACTAATGAGTGTTGTTTTCACTTACCTTGGATGCATATCTTTTCTTTTTGATAGAATATAGTTTTACTATTATTACTAGTGTTTGTGATCATTTCTTTCAGTGTATTTGACAAAAATGAAGATTCAGAATGCATGATTGTTTCCTTCCATCTGTCCAGTTTTGAAAGAAACAATTTTGGAGTTGGCGACACATTTCTCGTAAATTGTAATTATAAATTTTTAAAGTAATAAAGATTTAAACCTGCACTAAATTTTTCATTGTAAATTTAAAAAGGCTTGCTGTTTAAGTTTTAAATTTTTTATTTTTAAAATTCTGAATTAAATTGATATTTAGGCTTGATATATCTCAGTGTCTGAATTTGTATAAGGAACCAAAACTTAGCAATATTTTTACCAAAAATGATTTCACATTATCATCAAATTTAAACATGAAAAAAAATTAATAATCATTATAATTTAAATTATAGTAGTTACCATCCAAATTTAAAGAATTGATGGGAAATATATTTAAGGTGCTTGTTAATATAATAATAACATAATTTTAATGACATTTGGCATCATTTGAATAATGCGAGAACTGATATTCAAGTTTCACATGTTAGTCTGCACTTATCTGTATAAAATAGTGTACTAATGATAGTTAGTCTGCAGTCTCTAAATGTTACTTATACAGTAGCTATAAAAAAATAATAATTTATTGTGTAGATAATTGTGTGTTGCGCCATTATAAAAATTAATAAAACTCTGCAGTATTAGTGTATTCTAAATTAATTGAAAAAAAATTGAAAGGTTTAGTTAAGTGTTTTAGAAAAACAACGAATCAATCAGTCCTACCAAGATAAATTTATTAAAGCTCTAGCCTGATCAAAATAGTATTGTACTGCTCATTTCTGAGAGAAATAATTATTGTTTCAAATATAAAATGTTTTGAGATCAATAACCTTGAACAAAATATTTAAAAATATTTATGCTATTCTGTTTTCATTTTCTGATAGACTTAATAAATGTCAAATGAGAAAGGTAACACTTTTGTGTAAATCTGAGAGCAATAAAAGTTTATTTTACCATAAATTTAAATTTTTTAAATTAATTGAGTTAAATAACCCTTTTACATCCAATTCAAATTCACATAAAAATGTAAAAAATTTTAAGGAAACAATAAGCCAGGATGGAAGAATACCAGTTTTTATAAGAAATAAAAAATGCCCATGTTTACCTTATATGTTGAGAGTAAATACAGTTATGAATAACATATCCTTCAAGTTAATAATTGACTAATAGCTTTGCTTAAAGTTTTTAATATATTTGTGCTAGTAACAGGCGTGCTATGTAAGATAGTTACAATAACTATGTATAAGGCTCACCAAGTTCATGCATTAATCTATAAAATTAGGTAGTCACATTATTTAAACTCTTCAGTCTCATTCAATAATTTTTGCTTGAAATCTATCATTAGATTAGTTCAACTACAGCGTGATTTTTTAAAAAAAGCTGAAATTGATATTTCCAAAATATAGACTGAGCTTTCATTAATTCATATATCAGAAACAAAAAAAAAAGTTATTCATTAAAACTTTATTAGTCTTTTTAGAGACATCTGCATAAATTGTTAGTATTTTTAGGAATTCAAATACATTATGCATGAAAAGATTTGAAGATATATATATAGGTATGTAATCAAATGTATATAACTGTAATGGGTACATTTTCTCCCATACTGGTTCAAATGTATAAAATTACTACTGGCACATTTATAAATACCAGAATCAAAATTTAGTTTGGAACATCTATAATGCTTCTGGAAAAAATGTATTGTGTCAAATACCTTGTGGATTATAAAAATCTTTTATTCTCGTAGAGCAAGCATATTTCACTTGTAAACATTTTCAACTCGCTTCTTGTATTCGGTTAGCATTGACTGGGATGTTATTTCAATTGAAAACCTGTATAATATATGAATTAATGTATTAGCTCATATCCTACAATATTTTTAATATCCTAAATGTTTATGACACATTTTATTGATAAATTTGATTTGGCATAAGAGTAAATAAAACTGGTTTCACTTATACTAAAATGGTAGATATACTTTCTATTTGTAAATGTGATTAAAAGGATAGTGGAAAAACCAAAATATTTAAAGATTCTTCCCATTTGCCATTGACAAGTTTTTCTGGTCCCCTTCCATCCTAGCAGTTGTGCAGTCTGAACTAAATACATTCACCTAAACATTATTTCCGTCTCAAAAGTAATTTTAGAAATAACTAAAACTAAATAAACAGGTTTGTTAACAAACTACAATGAAATAATTATTTTACCACTGAATCAACTTGTATAACACTCACTATTGTTAATATAAATTTCACTGTAACAGGACACAAAGTTCATTAGTAAGATAATTTACTGTTGTCTTTGAGCTTTAGGCTACTTACCATGGATCTCACAAAGTTTAATTTCAATTTGAAGTTTAATAGGATTGCTGTCTTAATGTCAAAATAGGTATTGTTAGAAAATCCTAATTTCTATGCTTGAAATGTAGGGAGAAATACAAAGACACCCAAATGGACAACACAAAGTGGGATGGATCCAACCTTTGAAGCTCCGATAATGTAATATACTATCAGTTAATGTATTATCCTCCCAAAGAAACACAGGTCCGTATTCAATATCATAGTTTACAATCTATTCAAAGTAATGTTATTGTCTACTAGCTGATTGCCTGGGTATTTATTTATACCAATGTTGTTGTAGATTTGTAAAGGGATTAATTCATCACTAATCTTTTAACCTTTTCTCACCACGTTGCGTACCGACGGGGGATGACACGTGACTTGACCGGTATCGGGAGTGTTACTGTTCGTCTCCGTAATTTTGAAAGCTATGGATTCGACAGTATTATGGGGCATTTTTTTGGACCATTTTCCCCATCTCAACCCACCTCCGCCGTCTATGCCAAAGGGGTGGAACACCAACTTGAACGGCTTAGAGAATGTCAGTATTAATCTCAGCGACCACCAAAATTCGGTGAATTCGACAGAAATCTTGGTAGTTTCCGAATTATTTGACACCCCCGTCCCTAAACACCTCGGAGGTGCTTCCCTCGATGCCGTGTAGAGGCTGAATCACTTCACACGGAGAGTGACATTATGAATATCAGCGATCCCGAAAACTTTTTATTCTGATATCCGTATATCATTACCCATTATTTTTAAATGTCGCCCACTTACCACTCCGAGGGTTATCTTACTCCCAAAATGTTCTTTTCTATATTGTAAGTTATATTTGTACCACGTTTGGTTAAAATGGTTCCACACGCTTAAGAGAGTATGTGAGACATTCACTCACGAATTTTGTTCAGCTTCTTTTTAAGAATTGAAAGAATATTCCCCGTTTAATTTTTTTGCGAACAACTGAGAAATGGTTTAACAGTTGTTAAACAATCAGGTTAATTGTATTTTGGGAGTTCAGATTATAAGCTTCAACCTTACGCTGGTTGTTTGAGGTGAGACCCTTTGGTTAAACTTAACTCATTTATCGTTAACAAGATAACTTCACTTTTGTAAATGATACAATTACATTACTCGAGCCCCCGAAATCAATATCTGTGAGAACCGTCGAAACCGCAGTGATTGATTTTAAGGTGAAGTTGATGAATACTGTAGAGGGAGGTTGTCACTGACTCTGCACGAGTCACGCTTAATTGCGTAATCCCACCTTGGCCGTCAAGACCAGTGATGAATCAGCAATTTCTTTCATCTCCACGTTGCGGACAATTCTGAATATTTTGCGACTTGAAAACAGGATGCAAAAAAAAATGGAGTCTACGGAAAGGAGAATGTTCAATTCATGATGAAGGCTGAATAATGTAGCAGCCGATGATGATAGATAGTGCATACTGTAGAATGTAGATTTTTAAAAAACATGTTTTATAATTTATTGAATTTTTGTGAAAATATTTCCGTTTCTCACTTTTTGGATTATTCGTCAGGCTCCGGACCCTCTGACTTGTTCATCAAGGATCTGTTATGAAGAGCATCAATGCTCGTCGGAAATGAGTAAATATGTCCACATTCTTGTCGTCATATTTGATGTCGGTTTTAATTTCGTAAAGCTACTGCGGTCTTTGTGCAGATAACTAGATGTTGGTCAAGTAATGCAATCTCGCAGGCCGTGGGCAAATAAGCTGTTGCGATAGCGGAGATTGAGACATCAGGATACAAACCTGACAGGAATGTTCGATCGCTGAGGTTCGGCTTGTACCGTAGAGTACAGAGAGGCTTTATTTGCTAATGTGATACAACTTCATCAATCTGTATCACATACAGGTTGTAACAAAACTCGACGGCAAAATTTCAGGAATTGGGGCTGATGGATAGACATGCATAATTGCAAAGTTATCCGACCTTTAATGAATGTTAGTGCATGACGATGCCTTGTTATGTGGACCAAAATGTGAGACTGGTTACACCCGGCATTTTGGATCGTGTTCGAAACTCAATGCGAAGAAGAGCAGCTGCCTGTGTTCAGTCACCTTGAACATCTCATCTGATATGTGAACAAAGTGCTCCAACTAGTCAGTTGAACTTCATACATCCCGATCAGATACGGAAGTTCGGATAAGTCTGTAATGATGAATTTTCGGACCCATGTTGTAATAAACTGTTGCTTACTGTTCAATCAATCAATTCCTAAAATTTTGCCGTCGAGTTTTGTTACACTCTGTCTATGTACTCGGAACAAGTTAAGGCAAATCAAGCCTGAGTTGGGAGCTGCGCCGAAACGTTGTACGCAAATCGGATGACATTTTCGCAACAGATTAATTTAACCAGCTCGAACACAGCACATTTTCATTTTTTTTTGGATAAAACATGACGGGAACGTGGTATCGAAATTTTGAAAAAATATTACCTGGTTTTTCTACAGTTTCTTTAACACGTTCAACACAGTTCATTCACAAAATCGAAACATACATATTTTTTTTTTTTTTTTGCAGAATTGCTTTTTTTTCCCTTTCTTTGACAGCCATTCAACAGAAATTGCGATTGCTTGCGCTTAAATGTAGTTTCGATTTTGATGTAACGAGTTCATTATCTCATGATGATCCGTGTGATCGTCAAACTCTTTTAAGGATGAATGAGAGTGCTTAGGAGGAACTACTGCATTTCTCCTCACGAGATATGACAATGCATATTAATGTCTCTGATTTATCGATGCAATATCAAATGAAAGTTTACGTATCATGATACTTTCGTCCGTTTTTGCACCACTTTTATCCGATTCCTTACCTTTTTTTAGACCTCTTTGTTGTAAGCTGAGCGCAAGATATTAATTATCAATAACGTAGGTTTTCCCGGTGTATTGATTTGATCATTTTTTATTGAAACACAACCTTGATATGAAATTCATCGAGACAGAAATAGCGTCGATGAACAATTTAACCTATCATTACACAAAAATATCGGAATTAGCTGCATTTCGGCTTCCTGATAGGACGGCACTGACAGGAGTCCAGATGATTGGTTGAGAAACCGAGAATCTTTTCTTATTAATTTTCCCTTTTAACCACTACAATTGTTGCCTCTTCATTATACGGCTTACGTTTTTAAGCAAAGCATTGTAAGAAGACTTTCTTTTAATTGCGTCATGATAATGGGGATCACACTTTGTCCATGAGCGCCGAAAGTTACTGTACACTTCAATAAATTCAGTAATTAGCTCGTGATCATTGCACGTCATGGACGTTTTTTTGGACGACCTAGTAAACAAAATGAGAAGTGAACGAACAAGTCTGTCTAGAACCTCAGTACAATTTTTCGTGACCATGCATCACTTGAACTCAGACTGAACAGACAACTTCAGTGATCCTTAACAAGTAGCTCGTAGTTATCTATCCCAAGGGGTTCTTAGAGAATTGAACGTAATAATAATGAAGACGTGGTATTTCAAATGTAGTTTAATTTTTAAAGCATTGGAGTGAAGTGAGCTGTAGAACATCACATGAGTAGTATTGAATTTTATAGACATAATGGAACAATTTCTCCCTTATTTCTCTAACGTTCTTGTCTCTATGTATTTGGTGTTATTTTTGTATGTTTTCTAAACCGTTCCACAGAAATTTACATCTGAATAAATCTATAATCCTTCGAAAGGATTCTATTGCATTCAAGCTGTTTTCATTTGTATGAGTAATTGAATATTGTTTCTAATCTAAATAGTCGTATATATATTCCGCCACAAAGTTCTCAGAGCTCAGATTGTAAAATCCATATCCATCATGGATGTAAGAATTTGTCTTTAGCATTACGAGTTCTAGGATAAGCCTGAGCCTTACGTAAGGAGGCCTTGTCCTTACGGAGCTGGCACCAATTTTACCAAGTGACCCGTAACATTGTGTCGTAAGCCAGTCTCTGTTCACATTCTCTTTCCGCAAGCGAAGGCAGAAGCCCTTTCTTCGTCGTGTCAACTCGATTTTCCGTTCATTTTGCGGCTTCCGATCCGACGTTTCGTCACATCCGTAATACGTGCTTCCTCGTCGCACGTTAATCCTTCCTATTGGCAGATCTGCTCTTGCTCATATACACACTTATTAAACAAATAAAGATCATAAAATATATTAATGGAATCACACCTGTATTATTACATCATAATTTTCACGAAAGACCAGTCACTAGTTTAATATTTGTCGCGTGATTACCAGTTGAATGTGATATTTAATTCTGGAATTAGTCAAGGCTTGGTGGCAGTTACAACTTAAGGGCCCCCAAACACGTATAAAAGTCTGCGCAGACCTGGTCAATACACTTTAGCCATGTCACCCCCGCGAGGGAGCCTAAGAAAAACTAATAAACGGATCTCAACCTCAATTGGCCGTGGGATTCGAAGTTTCGAGACCGGGATTGTTACAGATTGAAATGAGAATCTCAAGACCAAGACTGCTTAGTCCTGGTCTGCAGACTTGACTGGGGCCCGTTAGTGATTGTAAACGGGTACACAATCTATAAAATTGTAAAGCAAAAACAACCGAGATTGGAGTCGAATCCATGGTTATGGATATCACTGACTTTAATTATGACGGTTCAGTTTTATTTCACCCCTAAGACAGGAGGTGGAAGGAGAAAATATGGGTGTGTATGTTCCACATAGAAATCTACACCCGTGGAGCAAATTTAATTAGATTTTCTACACATGTCTTTTTCGAACCGATAACAAACACTGGGGAGTATGACTTGGAGTGGGAGTGGACGGTGGTGGAAATTTTAAAAATGTTAAACGACCGATATTTGCGTCGAATAAACCTTTTCCAGGGTCAATGTGATTGATAGTATTTCTACCGATGTTGTTTGTGTATAAATTCAACTCCTTTAGGGGTGAAGGTGGTGGGGCGTTACAAAAACAATCGAAATTGGAGCCGAAACCCGGGTTATCGTTGTCACTGAGATTAATTATGACATTCAACTTGCCGTTTAACTCCCCCAAGCGGGGGTGGAACTTTTCAAACATGTCAAACGGTTGATATTTCCGTGGAATAAATATTTGTTGGGGTCACTGACATTGATGGTATTTCTACCGATGTTGTTTGTGTATAATTTCCACCCATTTGGGCATGGGAGGGGAGAACGCTGGGGGGGGGGGTTGGAGGGGCTTTACATTCAAATAACGCGAAAACAATCGAGATCGGAGTACTATCCGGGGCTATTTCTGTCGTTGAGTTTAATTATGACTCCCTGGGCGGTGGTGCGTGGGTGTAGATATTTTCTAGCAATGTAACCGGCCGATTTTTGCGTCGAATAAATATTTATTGTTTAACGAACAGTAGTGGAGGTGGAAATTTTCGTACATGTTAAAACGGTCGATATATTCGTCGAATGAAACTTTTTCGCGGTCAATGAGTTCATCCCCTTTCGGCACGGGAGGTGAGAACATTTAGGGATAGGGGTCGAGGTGCGTTACTTAAAAATAACTCAAAACGAACCGAAATTGGAGCCAAATCGGGGGTTGTGAATGTATGACAACCCGGGTAAAATGGGCACCCAGCTGGTGTGAATAATAAAAGGGAGTTCCTCGAAAGTGTTAAATATATTAATGACATTCAAGTATACCATAAATGCTTCCAACCTAAACTAAACATTTCTTCTGTTCTAATAATTGTACCCTATGGTCAATTTTCACAGGGTTTACATTCTTCATTCAAATCCTAAAATTAGGCCGCGAACAATGAGATTCAGTATATTGTATGGGAGCCTGTGTTCAGGTCTATATAAAGAATGGAGAAAGCTCACACCTGACGGTGAGTCGACCGGGGTAAGAACACCGCGTACCAAGCGTACCATGGCTTCGATTTCCGGTCCGGCAGACATTTTTCCATCCTGATCCTTATGTCTTAATAAAAATGAAATTTTGGAAAACTAGAACCTCATAGTCACACATTCTACAGGGTGTTTGGAAATTTGCTGCGCAGTTTGGATTGTTTTTTATTAGTTAGATATCAACGTTTATTCACAAAATTTAAAACTCGTCTTGCCACTCAGCAATTGAATCTTTCACTCGGGGTCCTCTAGTTGTAATTCCGTTGTATCCCATCCAAATTGTTCAGTGAAGCTTTTAAATGGAAGTTATGTCTCATAATGCGGACGTAAAGATTGTTTTAGTTATGTCTTAATATCCCATTCAAGAAAAAAACTACAATAATTCGACTCAATATTTATTTTTCTCTCCAACATCTCATTACTATCACCAAAACACAAAGACAAAGATACTACTACTCTCTCTCTCTCTCACACACACACACAGGAAACAGCTGAAGACTTGCATGCTAAGTATAACAAACGTTGTTTTAAAATTACAAAAATATAAATACTAATAATTTCCACATCTATTATTACTGTAAAATAATTAATGTTGTTTATGTACACTACAAATTATATCATATGTTGGAAACGACGGTTACGGCTGTTCAAGTCTGAACCCGCTTAATTTTATTGGAAAACACTTTCCACAAATCCGATTGTGATATGCTTCTCACGTACGTAGTTATTTAGTTCAGTTTTTAAGTTACAAAACGTGCGTGGGCGATTGTGAAACACGTCCGTAGTCCGAACGCACTGAACCTCTTAAGCTTCACTACATTTATTTTGGAATATGACACTATTTAATAATTCTGGATTTATTAGCAATGCAGTCGATATAATTGGTAAACACGTAATCGGGTAATCAATAGTCTACAATTGAGGAAATAATAGAAGTGGAATAAGGAAAAAAAAGAAATGAAGGAAGAACGTCGGATCAGACCTGAAGAAATGACCCTAGTGCGTTTCCAGAGACTGAATTTAGATTTTATTTCTGTTGTAGCGTTGAGTTTTTAATTTTCTTGGAATGTTCTTTGACTCCTTCACACCATTTCATGTAATATCTGGTAACATGTTAAACACTCCAGCGCTGTTTTGTAAAATATTTTTTTTGACACGTAACGATGTCCAACGCCATGAGGTCGTCAGTTTCATTCCCTTGTTGACTTCATCAATTAATGTTTGATTTTACCGATGTGACAATTTTTGTAGAAATCTTTGTGTAATGATAATTGCTGGTCGGATTCTTTGCGTATAATTTGCAACCTACCGTTGATTGTTCGTAATTCCCTCCATTTTCCCCCTGTTTTTTATGCTATTGTTTGTGTTCCGGTTGTACTCTTTAGACAATACTTTTCTACGTATGGCACTAGTGGAGAGTTATGTCAGCCATTCCATTATCTGGGGTACGGAGAAGAGTAAAGTAGGCGCAGATGAAAGAAAACTGAGAAGGGAAATTAAAATGGATGGAAAATAGTTGAAATATCGTAAAATGAAGTATCCAGAAAAAAAAAAACGATGAGGTTATAAATGGTTAAGAAAATAGACGAAGAAAAATGAAAGTAGGGGTTGGAACAGTAAGACAAGAATTCAGAGATAGAACTTGGAGACTTGACTTAATTTTCTCATCTTAATATTTATCTATGCATCGCTCATTTCTTTTAATTTCCTTCGTTGCTGGTTCCCTTATATCTCTTTGTTTCTGTTATTACCTCATCTTACTCTTCGTCAATGGGACAACGTCTCTGCTCTGATGATCCCACCTTTCTCATACGACCAGAGTTTTGCAAAAGGGACTGATTCGGGAAAGTGCTACATTTCGTAACATCTGACGAGAAACGAAAAGCGTGCCTAATTGGTGCGTCTGGCGAGAGTCTAACACAAGAGAGATTGTGCCTTAATTACGGTAGGAACAACTTTCTTTATCTTATGATGTGTCTTCCGCCGCGAAGATGAAACCATGTTTCCGCTTTTCGCCATCTGTGATACGGAATCGCGCGTTCAACAATTAACGAACCGAACATGTTTCTGAATACAATTAAATATAGGAGTGAAATTACTATCCTACCTTAAAGAGAGAGCACGCTACTGACTTTCCTTTTTCATATTAACCCTTTAGTGCATAGTGTATCATCTATAAAACATAACTTCTAGTATCACCTCAGAGGCCTCTATTAGTTTCTCAGTGCGCTAATTTGTGACACAGATATGATATGAAACAAAAATTTGGCATCCGTGGACAGGTTAAAACATTCCTGTCCTAACTTTCTGTGAGTCAACCCCTCAGGACATATTTTTCTGCTCGTCGGGTCACCTTCAGAATATTGATTTTCTGTGGTTCTTGTCAAGAAAGAAAATGTAAGCATCATTCTCAGGGCATTCTAATTGCACTAAAATCATAATTATCCAATTAATTCGAATTATTAATAAATCAGACCTAATAATATTTATTCTGAACACGTTCAACATCATTAGCCAAATTGACTTTGGTCACGTTCGATATTTTTTGGGTTACTTTTTCCGTATTGTATTCACAAAAAGACATCCTAAAAATTTAGTTTAAAAATATACAATTACACTAAAGCGTTAAGATTTCAATGATGGACTGCAGAAATTATTTTAAGTTAAATGAACGCTGAAAACTTTTTTTATTATCTTAACGTAACGATAGTATTTTTTGACACTCTTACAAATTTGGATTTTCTTAGAGTACCTGGAGAATATTTTTTAATTACTGAGAGTACCAAGGGTATTTCGTACTCTATTGACTTATTGGGAGTATTTTTGACTCTCGAAATCCCGACAGTCGTCTACCGTATTTGTTACTTTTTTAAAAGTACATTGATTATTTCTTACTTTTTTTAAGGTACCAGGACTATTTTTGATTGTCTATGGTACCAATTGTATAATTCTATTAGGTAACGGGGAGTGTTTTTGGTGATTTATGAGAACAGGAAGTATATTAGAGTACCGGAAGAATATTTTTTAATCTCTGAGGGTACCAAGGTCCCGACAGTCGTCTACCGTATTTTTACTTTTTTAAAGTACATGGAATATTTCTTACTTCTTTTTAAGGCACCAGGACTATTTCTGATTGTTTATGGTACCAATTGTATAATTCTATTAGGTAACGGGGAGTGTTTTTGGTGATTTAAGAGTACAGGGAGTATATTAGGGTACCGAGAGAATATTTTTTATCACCGAGGGTACCAAGGGTATTTCGTACTCTATTGGCTTACTGGGAGTATTTTTGACTCTCGAAGTCCCGACAGTCGTCTACCGTATTTTTTAATTTTTTAAAGTACATTGAATATTTCTTATTTTTTTTAAGGTACCAGGACTATTTTTGATTGTCTATGGTACCAATTGTATAATTCTATTAGGTAACGGGGAGTGTTTTTGGTGATTTATGAGAACAGGAAGTATATTAGAGTACCGGAAGAATATTTTTTAATCTCTGAGGGTACCAAGGTACCGACAGTCGTCTACCGTATTTTTACTTTTTTAAAGTACATTGATTATTTCTTACTTTTTTTAAGGTGCCAGGACTATTTCTGATTGTCTATGGTACCAATTGTAGAATTCTATTAGGTAACGGAGAGTGTTTTTGGTGATTTCTGGACCCATCTTAAGCATTTGTGATTTTCTCAGTTAAGGTGCAGAAGTTCGCATGTAAACTTGAAATTTACTGTAGCATACTGCGGTAAAAAGTGATTTATTTTGAGAGTTTATCTTTGTTCGATCGAAATACACCGTGATTTTTGCGAGAAAAATGTAGCGTTAGAAAAGAAACATACAAAAATAATTGCTGTTGTTGTTGTTCGTAAAATGAAGGGATATTTTTACGTTACAACTTAGTGTCATGTAAAAATTTAGCTCGAAAACGAAAATACACGGCGATAGTTAGAGATGAAACTGAAATAATGCGAGGAATTAGGCAGTAAAACTGAAATATAGCGAGATGTTTAGTTTCAACGGCAACATGCCGGTTATGACGAAATAAATATTTCTCTTGCAGAGGTAGGTTAAATCGTTTCTTGGCTAATAGAATAATGCAGTAAGCACCCAGCTAGTTAGAAATATAATTAATTCCGCCATCGGTCAACAACTTCCTCCTGTCCCTTCGCAACGCCGCAGATACTCCATATGTTGTAAATGTCTCTGGTATTCTGCACATCTTTATTAACAAATATGTACATGTCGTGAAGTATTACTGTAACTTCTAAGTATAACACCTGTGTATTGTGTCCGTTGTAAGTAGCTGTTTCTGATTTTTCAATTAATTATGTCATGAAGCGCACACAGTGGAAGGCTTTGGATAAGTCCAGAAATTCACTGCTAATTAACTATGTCTTATTACCTCATGGGCAAAGCCAGTGTGTTATGGTGGACAACCAAGTTGATTCAGGTTATTACTTAATGTAAAGAAATTATAAATCATTTTTAATAAAACTTTCGCTTTTTTATGGTCTATAGTTATTCATATATTTCGTGTTACCTTTTTTTTATATACTGGTCTAACAACACAAATTTTTAAACAGTCGGGAAATGTTCCATTTTGAATATATGAAAACTTAAGTTTAATATTATTTACATATATATATATATATTTCCCGGTCAGTTGCAAGCTGGTTCGAAATTTTGCGAACCGATGTTTCAACCCGTCGTGGACGCATTGCAGCTAATTGTGAAAGCGGAAATGAGATTGAGAGCGGAAGTAGTCGTAGTCCTGTTTTTGGCGAAGCAACGGGCTCTTCCTACTTGTCGCCGGCGGGAAATTGCATTCGGCTTCCATAAAGACCTCTCGACACAGTGTACACACTAACAGCGAGCAGATACGAGACCCTTCTGCTTCAATAAACTCAACAATGTACTTGGGGGGGGGGGGTACATTTTCAAAGGGGACTATTACCGAGTATTATTCGCGCTATTATCCTAAATCGGGGTCATCACGTTGATTCGATGGCGGGTAAAGGAAAGTTGGAAAGCACCGCATTACGTAAGTAGGGTACAGAAGAGAAGCTCGGAGGACGAAATCGATCTTTGCACATAGCATGTCTGACTTAATCTGGAACATTGTTTTGTTGGCAACTTCACACAGTAACACTGTAAAAATATAACAAAAAAGGCCACGAAAGAGGAGAAGTGCATTATTACGGGACACTCACGAAGAGAAAAAAAACGCTTACTCCTAAACCCGCAAGGTAATTAAACCTGGATAATGACATTTCTGTTTAAATCCATCCAGCAGCAGGATGAGAAGAGGAATGTTGTGATTGCTAAACAGATTAACAAGAAAATGAAACACGTTATTTAGCTTCAACTCTAAAGTGCGGTTGTGTCGCTCCAGGCTCTCGTGTTTTGTTTTTCAATCACCTGACGAAAGGAACAAGGATCCCAGAAACGTTGTATAATATTTATAACACCATTGAATATTGTCCGTATTTGGCTATCTCATCTAATTATTTTATGTAATGTAACCCCGCGGGTTTTCAATGTCTGCAAAATAATTTTAAAACTTTATTAATAATTCTTTTCAATTAATTTTGATCCAAGGATCGTTCCGCCGATAATTTAGCCAACACATCAACAAAAACAAAATTATGATTTTATAGCACATTTACAATTTTCAAAATCCTATTTTTGTCAAAACTGGACAAGGTTCTAACGTGAAACGAGATAGAATCGATGTGTATGTGAACCGTAGAATTGTTCCTGTACGATTCACACGTGTCCTGTTGGAACCATTACACTGAGTGAAAATCGAGGTTTTCCACGTTTAGAACTATAGAAAACTGAAGGTATGAATAATGGATTATTTTTTAAAAATGTAATAGGTTATTTTTATATATTACCATTATAAATATAAAAATAAATTTTAATGCTGCCAAATTAAATATTTGTACAATTTTAAAAAATTGTAAATGTTTGATAAAATTATAATTTTGCTTTTGTAAATGAATATGGCCAAATTATCGGCCGAAATCTTCTTGGTTCAAAATTAATAAATAATAAAATTAGGAATGGAGTTTTAATTATTTAGGAGACTGATTAAAAACCTGTGGGGTTACATTATATATAAATAACAGTAACAATAGATTGAAAACCGTGTGGCTTATTCGAAAAGCATTGCATTGGAATTCGTCAATTATTAAGAATTTGTCAGAACTCACAAGCGCGATGCAATGAAAACGACAGGGAATAATAATTCCTTTATTACGCATTAAAAATAAAGCTTTGACATTTGTGTTGAGAAGGTAACGTCATGCGCGTTCAGTTGAACGGATTCTCGATAGCCAACTCTTTCACTCACATCGCGTGGTAAACTAGCAATGCTGCTGCGTGTGTCGTGGCTTGTTATTTCTCGTGAGCACACACCGTCGGAAGAAATCCATAGTCATGGTCGGCGATCTCACAATTTTATTCCTTGAAATAATTTGCGATAGTCTTGCGCGCTGTGTGACATGTGGCACCGTCCTGGTGGAAGGAAACGTTGCTCACATTCGTCAGATTTGGCCACAACGCCAACACTGTTTCATTATATCCACTCGTTGCCAAATCCTGTATCTCTGTGTAATGATTTGACAAAAACTAATGAGCGCGGTTGATGCAGTAGAGCGCCAACATTCCGAGCAATGTTGCCAATGTCACCGTTTATAGTTCTGACACACTCATTGGCAAACCCTTTTAGACTGTTAGGGCAGGAATTTCAAATTTCCATCCTCCTTTCTATGACAAACTAATTTGCTTAAACGGGCGAAATTTTCAACAAAATATCAGATTATAATAACACAAATAAATACATATAATGGCCAAACCGTCACAAAAGGTTTGTTAATTAACAGTGTAATTAATACAATTTGAACAACATATCACTACGTTTCGTCAGTAATGTGTGACTTAATCAGGTGAAAAATAAAATGAAAGTTAGACCTTAATTAATATTGTAAACCAAAATTTCTTCAATGATCTTGAATACTCTGATAAATTTTATTGTATAAACTTGTAAGATTTTCAATGGTTAGTTTCTAAAATTTAATATAAAAGAATTTTGAATAAATTTTAAAACGCCTGTTCTAACCGAAATAAATATAATGGTCAAACAGGTAGAGAAGGTTTATTAACTAACAATTTCTTTCATAACAGGTATGCAAACAAGACCATGATTTTAATTAGTTTCCAAATTCATTAATATAGTATGATATTAAATTCCCATTAAAAATATTAGAAAGCTAATTCAATCAAATTTATTCAAGATATTTGAAAAATTTTAGTTTATAATATTAATTAAGGTCTGAACCTCTTTATATTGTTCTGATGAAGTCCCAAATTAGGGACGAAACGTAGCGTTATATTTAAAATTATCTGACAATTATCATTTGATAAATAAGAAAACTATTCAGCCAATATGTTAAAAAAATATTTAGTAATTAATTAAAGCAAAAACATCAGTTCATACGACGTTTCGTCCACAATTTTGGGACTTCTTCAGGTAATGTATACGTTTAAAACTGCACATTACTTGTTTACATGAAGAAGTCCCAAAATTGTGGATGAAACGTCGTATGAATCGAATTTTTGGTTTAATTAATTAATAATTAAAGTGAGCTCCGGCCTACCCCCACTAAAATGGACTAAAGTGGACGACTGCGCATCGTATTTTGACACGACTAGCTATTTCTCTCCAGCTATACGTAAATGTACGTGGAAAAACACAAGTGTCATTATCTGCGGAGAGACTCGTCGTTTTCACCTGCAATCATCAAGGATGACATGCCAGTGTAAATCTGGTGACTTACGATATCGGGAGCTCAAAACGTGTATTGAGCCGGGGCCACATAATTCAGAAGGAAATTCAGTGAGACGTGTGGACATGAAGGAGACGTCTCTTTGCCAAGTATCGTGATGGGAAATGAAAGTTGATTTCATCATGGATACCGAAATGAAACTAACGAGCATGGAATAGCATCGCCTCACTTCTCCACAAAGGAGATTGCGTCATTTGGGAAAAGTTACGACCTGAGTTTTGTGGGATGCCGAATTTCTGGAAGATGGCCAAAGTGTACGCGTCGCCGGTAATGTCCAAACTCTTTATAAGTCCCTCTTTAAAGAGACCCTCTCGCAACACTTAAAAGAAGACATTATGAAGAAATTCTCTCTCATTTTTTCCCTTCTCTTATCTCTTCGCGTAGAACAATAGATGTGAGGGCGCGAAAGTTAACCTGATAACTTTACAATCTACGAAATAACAAAATGCAATGCTGTACTCTAATTTTCAAATCTATCTCAACGTACACAAATTATTTCCCCTACGGATGAAAATAAATCAAATAAAAGAAGTAAATGATTGCAGCACGTGGTAGTTAACTTGAGATGTTCTGATGTAAGTCACATTTACGGTTTCCATGATATTTAAACTCATTAGTCTTCAAAGACAGGCTATCGTAAACCTTTCAATGTTTCCTGCAATCATTTTAGGGAGGCGACGTGAGTGGACAGATTGATTAACAAAACTCTACCGACTAGATCATTTCCAGAGATATATTAGCTTAGCCAAATATTAAAAGTGGAACTATAGTGAAGTAAGAAAACTTTAAGGTGATATAAATAATAGTCATGTGAAGAGAAGACAACTAATGGCATTGATGGACTTTCTTTTTTAATCTGCGTGCATTCTGTTTCTAAATAAAAAATTAAACTGTTTTATAATATATAATTGCATAAAACAAAACATGTTTTATTTCTAGATATGAAACATCAATTACAAAGATTTATACATCTGTATTACAAATTTAAATGATACGACTTTGAAATATTAAAGATATTAAAATACAAGATTTTTTGAAAAAAAATTAACTCATTGTTGAATATGATGATATTTACTGTATCAATGAATATATAGTGCCCAATGAAGCTGTGTATGATTTTGTATTATATGTCAATAAAATTAATTTCTTATGCAAGTGTAAAAGTGCACAGAGACACTCATTTCAGTCATATCCAACATCCATGTTTTAATTACATTATAATTAAATATATTTAACTTACAGTAAATAATAATTCCTGCTGATTATTTTCACTATTCTTCACGTCATACAATATATTATTTTAATAGTACACAAATTCCTGTAGAGTGTAGAAATACATACAAATACTCCTGCAAACTCAACTATTTTTTCTACAATACCTTAACACATATATGTGTTTAAACTGTTTCCTCAGCCTAATGAATGAATGCAAGAATTGGTCCTAAATTTATTGTAATTGTTGATAACAAATCCCGTCAGTTAATACATAAATTGAGATGAGTGTAAGAATACCTGTTTTTTATTAGTTCTCTACATGTTTCCCATGATTTAACCTTACTCATAATTCGTATGACACATTTTTGGAGTAAAAATTATTTGCCTTGTGGAGTTACTCCAAAAATAAAGTCGTAATACATTGTTGAATGAAAATCTGCCATATTTTGATATGATTCTGACTGCATAGATTGACGTGCCAAGTTCATTCATTATATTATTTATGTGATTTTAACAGTTATATTTATTGCCTATCGAAAGATCAATCATATAATTTTTGATAGTTACAGATTGCAAAGTGGTATTGCTAGTATGAAACCGTATCGTGTGTATTTTGTCACAAGTTGGATAAAACTAATTTGTAAGTCATATGATTGTCGGTTTTTTACAGGCATAATTCATTATCTTTTTGAAGATAGATAATATTCCATAGACCCTGTAGAGAAGCTTCAAAGATAATCATAACATATTTATTTTAATTTGGATATATTTTAATATTAAACTAATTTTCACTTCATTAATTGAATAAAAGAAGTGGCTAAAGTGAAAACTTGGTTGTCTTTTTGAATTTGATATTCTTATCCTTTAGCTTTTTATTGTGTGGAATCTTGTTAAACATACTAATAACATTATAATGGACTCCGTTCATTGAAGTGATTTACTGTGGTTAAAAAAGTTGTTCTGGTATTGAAATGTGAACTTCAGAGTAGTTCATGTATCGGTGTCTGTTACTTATCACAAACAACATTAAGGATAATATGTACTGCCATGTAAGAGACCCTTGAAAGATGTTCCTAAAGAAACTTGACATATAAGTCTATGAACCTTTTTCGGAATAATAATGATTTTGTCTTTCCCTGAAGAATGACTCCAAAAATGATTCCATATGATAATTATTGGTGAAAATATGCAAAGTAAACTAACTTTATGATGTTCGTAACACTGCATTTATTCTAAACAGGAATCCTCAATGTCAGTTAATCCACTTATTTAATGTAGTTAATCAAGACATTGCTATGATCAAGAGAAAAGTGTTGATTTATAAAATGACTGCAATTTATAACTCAGACTTTTATTTACTTAATTAACTCCAGTTTTCTGACAATGACAAACACTAACATCTGTGCCCATGTCAGGATTCAAATCCAGAACCTCTGTGATGGAAGGTGGTGACAATGATCAGTACACCACAGCATATCATTTATATAAATTAAGAAAACTAGTGGTCCTAAAATATAACACTGTGGTACCCTAAAACTTATTGCCCCCCTTTTAGAACGAATTCCAGATTCATTTTTCATTGTAATTCTCCATTTCCTGTCAACAAGTAAAACCCAAACAAAAATAAGATCATCCTTCCCAGAAACAAAATTCTGATGCAGAAAAAAAATTAAATGATTAAAGATCCAGTTGTATACTATTTGATCATAGATTTTTGAAAGTATTGGAAGGAGGGACACTGAATAATAATTACCAAAGTTAAATTTAATTTACTAAGAATGTAGCCATGAACAACTGGCATTACATTATATCAGTAACTTCCAGAATATAATATGGAAACTTGTAAAATTTATTTTAAAAATTTATAAAACTGACCATTGCTGTGATGAGTAAAAAAAATATTTTATAGTTGATTTTTTAAAAAAGGAATTTCTAACTCTTGGTTCTGTTAATGAGATGTTTGGAGCATTCACTTCAGTGCATATACATTTCAGATCCAAAGGGTCCTACACACGCTCTGCGCAAACCTGGCCCTTAAAAATTCGTCTCAATCCACATACATCTGACAAAAAGCTGCAGACACACTCTGCGTAGACCGGCTCTGGATATTAAAAGTTCAGAGATTGGCGCCGATAGAATTTCAGATTGGTCGTTTTTCTCTGTGGCCAGACCAGATCTGCAGTATTTTGTGTGACGTGTGTGGGGTCATTAAGGTCTTCCACAACAGTGTAACAAGTTTCGAAACCAGAAAATTGTAAAATAAGTCTTGTAGCACTTTTTGTATCTTATCCGTGGAAACTTAACAATCTAGAAAAATATTCGTCATTCTGAATGGACACCTTTTCCGATCATATTCACTCGATAAATTTACAGATATATTTGTTGATGCCGAGACTATTTATTACAAATTAAACTTGTAACTGTTGAGATATGTGCGAGCGTACCGTATTCAGTTTCGAAGGTACACATTTAGATGTCTCCGTACATGTAAAAAAGGAAACGCCAACATCTGAAGCCCGTGCTGCGTATATTTAGAAAAGTTCATTCTCATTTCTGAGTGGGGGGACAAATGTAGCTTTTTATTGGCATCAGAATACTTTTAGAAAACCACAGTTTCAAATCATAAAAACATGCCTTATATTGTCGTTGAACTACTGAACACCGGCAACGGAATGTTAGTAATAAATAGCAACGGCAAATTTATATGTAAACGAAATTATCTTTACCCTGTAAGGTATTATTAACACTGAATGATTAATATTTCGGGCCAACATCAGCTTTTGTTTTTCTGCACAAGCTGCAATGAGAGCTACTGTACGTCGTGGCATTGAATCAAATATATCTTGGCTCTCTTCCTGGGAAATGGTCCGCCATCATGCTCCTGGGGAGTCTCCACGGACTATATCCCGTACACGCTCAATGGGAGACATCTCCACTACGGGCAGGCTACATGTCTGCTGCGGTGCTAAGAATACGTAAACATTCCTGGCAACATGTGGTTGCAACAATTGAGAATTCCACCCTGGCTCAGTATGACGCTAACAACAAGTCTGGAGCACACGAAACATCGTTGTAGTCCAAGATAAAGCTGAAACCGTCAGAATGCATGATGAGCAGCCATTCAGAACTCAATTCTTTGCATTCATGATCTCATCGTGATCCGAAACGACAATGATCCAGGAACAGTGCTGACACTGGTAACGAAGCTGAGCGCTGTAAATGAAACATGGACGCGGTGTCGTCACAGATCGCAATCCACGGCATGATTTTGTGTGTGTTTGATTCCTTTCGGTCCATCACAGTTGTGATACGATGTTCCACACGCTTACAAATATGGCACACAAGTCAATCATTCATCCCCGTTCAAATTCTGTTGCTTGCTTATAATCCACCTGGTGACGGCTGGTGCATATATGCTCATGTCTCAAAGCACATAATTAAGGAAGAATTAATCTTTTATCCTTTTTAGAATCTTCATAATAATTGTGTTTTAACAGTGCGAATTTCTGCTTCGATATGTAAGGCTTCAAACTGCGCACTCGCTCGCGCTGATGCAGCCACCAGGCCATGTCTGTACTAAAAGCGGCCGTATCACACGATTTCTCTCTGGAATGAGAAATGAACCACCCGAAAAGTCCAAAAAGCTGCATCTTCTCTGTTCTACCGGACAGACAGCACGTAGGATCAATGCCGTACCGTGCAATGAGTGACACAGAGAGGTCACTGCACCAAGCGGCATGAGCAAAGAAATCGAAATAAATTTGAACCATGCAGTAATTAAAAATTACAGAAGTTCGCGGAAAACATACTAGGTGAATATCAGTGTGGATTTCGACCAGGCAGAGGAACAACGGATCAAATATTTGTGATGAAACAAATGATGGAAAAGTGCTCTGAACATGATATAGATCTCCACTTCCTATTCATTGACTTCAAACAAGCCTATTACAGTATAAATAGACAGGAACTATACAGAGTACTGGAAGAAGTTGGCATATGTGCTAAACTAATAAGACTAATTAGAATGACAATAACAGAGACAAGAGCAAAATTAATGGTTTTTGGCAGAACAAGTGAATGTTTGGCTTTAATAAAGGGGTGAAGCAAGGGGATAGTCTCTCCACTGTTCTATTCAATATAGCCCTACATAGTGCAGCAAATAAAATCAACAAAAGAGGCACCATATTTATTAAAACCAGCCAGATATGTTCATATTCTGATGGCATTGCTATAGTGGGGAGAAACATCAACACACTAAAAGAAACATACAGGACTATGGAAACAGAAGCACTGAAAATCGGTCTCCTGGTAAATGAAAATAAAACAAAATATATGATAATGTCACAATCGGAGACCAGAAGAACCCCTAAAGACCTAAACATCAATGGGAAATACTTGAAAGGAGTGACCTTCTTTAACTATTTGGGAGTCCTGATAACAAATGATAACAATATAGGAAAGACCATAAGAGAAAGAACACAAGCAGGAAACATGGCCTATTTTGCAAACATAGGACTGTTCAAAAATAGACTTGTTACGAGAAAAACAAAACTGCTTACGTATAACTCTCAAGTCCTGCCAGTTACCACATACGGGTCGGAGGTACGGACGCTGACAGAATATGACAAAAATGCACTAACAACCTTTGAGAGGAAAATTTTACGTAAAATCTATGGTCCAATAAAGGAGGAAGACGGCTGGATAATACTATATAACACCGAATTACAAGCATTAACATAAGGTAGGGACATAGTAAAATTTGTGAAATCACAGCGAATACGATGGCTAGGACATGTGGAGAAAATGACACGGGATAGAATCCCAAAGAAAATGATGAACGGCGAAGAGGGAGACCTAGAAGAAGATGGATTGATGACGTAGTAGAGGATGTCAACTGTATGGGAGTCCGGGGGTGGAAGAAAGCAGCAAACAACCGAGAAACATTGGAGGAAAACATTGAAGAAGCCAAGGCTCACCAAGGGCTGTAGCTAGACCGAAGAAGAAGAAGTAATTAAAAATCTTATCTTAAAGTACTTTATATTTTCAAAACAAAAATAGTATTCTTACAGTTTGGGTAGTACTGTTTAAGAAAATCAGAATTAAAGGTTATTATAAATAAAAAATATTTAAGGACTATCATGCTGCATACAATACTGTCATCCTACGTGGCTTGTTCAAACAATTAACCTTATTGAAAATATGCACAAAAGAAAATTACATTATTGTTAGAAATCCGGGTCATGTTTGGTGCCAAATTAATCCGCTTTTAAAAATTAGACACCATTGGAAACTATAAAGACGGAATTAGAGAAGTAGCATAATTACGTGCCGGGTCAGAGTTTATGGTATCACTATCGCTGTAGTAGTATTTATTATGCATAGTTATCCTCGTAATTTTTTTTTGTTTTTGACGATGTAACCCACAACCGAAATTCACGAGTCGCCAATGACTGCACCCTTTCAGCTCGTGTTATATGTATGTTTACAGGCTATTCAATTCACTTATCATTTGATCCCTATGCATGGGCGCTGATGACCTCAACGATAACAAATCATTTTGAAAGCCTAACCATTTAAAAACAACACTGTACCTTAATAGTTGTTTAAAACGATAATTTATAACTTATTATTTTCTTTTAAATTTTTTATTTACTTCTCCATCAAATTAACACAAATTTAACATTTTAAAACAAATTTATTTCAGCAGCGTTCTGTTTCTTTAATCTATTAAATATGTAAGTATAAATTAAAAATTTTCAAAGATTGAAATTTCACCAACCATAGCATTTTCCTTAAGAGGAACCACAGTTATAATGATATAATAATAATAATTTTCGGATTTTAACTGAGTATCGCAACGGATTGTTTAAATTCCCGTGTCAGCCCAACAACGGTTTAACCTAACGAAAGTTACGTTCGCTCTAAAACCGGACTTATTTATACTTGCTGGCCTTCGTTCGCATGTCAACATTGCATTCTACTCAAACTTGTCTTAAGACTGCTTTTAAAAGTCCTACATTATACATATAAACTCTTCCCATATTATTTAGGACATCCGAAAATATTTAAATTGCGTCACTCACTTCAACGTTTTCCTTCCTTTGAAAAGCATTCCATCTAAAATATTTACGCTTACCAACATGTTCTTTACTATGTAAGATTCATCCCATACCATCTCCTGTTTTAAAACTTTACAATGCACTGATAAAGTCGTGTTTCTTTTCGTATGCTCCTTTCAATTATTCTTATGATCGTGTTTTAATATTTGTCCCTGTATATCCCATAAATACTCATTTGAAATTTTTGTAACCTATCTCATGTATGACAGCTTTCTTATGAGTTAAATGAATTTTTTATTTTAACGTTTTAAAACTCACAAATCCCATTTTCTTGAAAGCACCTTCACAATTGTTTTTGTGAGTCTATTTGCATACGTGATCCCATATATATATATATATATATATATATTGTAATATTAATTATTAATTTGGAGACTATTAAATTATCCAATTTGCCCCACGTTTGTTAGCCAATTAAGTGTGTTATTCAAATTGATATTATTAATTAATTATGATAATTAATCTTGCCCACTATTGATAAGGAATTTTCGTAATATTTAGTTTTTTAAATATTTAAATTTTACTTTACAGTTGAGAATAATTTATTATAATATTTATTTTGAACAATTAAATCCAATTAATGTAATTTTGAAGTTATTAAATTTTTTAATACAAATTATTAATATTTAATAACAGGTTTGAAATGATAAAACAGAAAATTAATTAATACAATATTTAATTAATTATTTAAATTGTGTATTCAGGAAATACAGCAAACTGAATATTTATAAATTTTCATAACGAATATTATGTTGGCACTCTGAGGTAGAGAACATTAATATGACTTCTCCCTTTCAAAATTCCTTTCTCCAGGTAAACGTTGCTTGCGCTCTTCACTCCCGACAATTCTTTAACGACCGAGTACTCATTATTGCTCTCAGCTGATTATAGCACGTGGCAGCAAGATGGGCGGGATGGTGCAGGATTCCCCTTCCTGCCCGACGTTGCCACGATGCTCGCGGAATAAACACAACCACGACCTAATGAGGTCAAGCTCTAGGAAATTACCGAAACTTATTGCGCACGGGGTGGGGGTAGCACCTGCGAAGAAGGACACTAAACTGGGCTGCCCTCAAAAAATGACACTTAGAGAACAGCATCTCTTCCAAAGAGATGGCAAAATGATATACAATTCACAGCGTCTGTGCTTATTAATCACTACAATATATATATATATATATATATATATATATATATATATATATATATATATTACCAGGTGTTTCAACTCACAGCCCTTACATGTGCTTGCATGACATTCTACGCTCCCAAATACAAATCTCAAGTCTTCAATATGAATATAATTTGTTGTTAGGATCCATTACAGAGAAGTATTGTGCAGAAAAATATTGAAATACATAGACTATCGCAGTCTCTCTAAACTTTAATATATAATCCCGCTGAAAATTCAAAACACAATTACAGAGCAGCAGTAGAATTACGCGTATTTTTATTCGAGTGAAAAATCCTAACTTGCTCTTTTTATGCACAATCCGCCCTTTAATTCGTCGAATGTCGTCCGTGAGGGTTTCCAATAAAAAACAAATTCCTCTACAGGTGTTTATATCTGGGGAGGAGTTGCAAACGTAGCATTTATAGTCTTTAGAGGAGTCACAGAAGGGTTATATTTCTCACGTTGCCATTTCCAACGTGACATCGGTGATACGTCTCTCATTGAACATGTATGGGACAATGCCGATCCGATAAATAGTCAGTGAAAAAGGTCCAGCACCAGTGAACTGTGAACACGCTGATATGGTGAATCAGTCTAATACGAAGGAAAATTTGGTGGCAGTTCATAGATACGTCCTGCACTATGTATTGATATAGCTGTTGATTATGATCAAGTGACGGAAGTGATCTGACGTCATAACGTTCATAAACTGGCCGAATCGTTACGCTCTCACGCAAGCAAGCGTAATTCGTACTCATCTAAATTAAGTAATTGAGAACATAACGCACTGGAACAATCGTCACCGCAGTATTTCGTAATTATTTATGACCCCAATTTTTTTTTTTTACCTTACGAACTTGAAAAGTATCGTGACGATGAAATGCGGTCGAGATCGGTTTGTTGATGTTTGCTTTGTGTGTTTCAGCTCTGGGCCTTTCGAGGACGAGGCGCGCGGTTGGCAGCACTGGAGCGGCGCGATGGGGCTCGGACGCAGACTTACACCTCAGGTAAGACGCGAGTTGCGGATTTCTCCGTTGGCCAACGGAGAAAGGAAACTCAGTCTGTGGAAATCGGCCCGCCGCCGAGGGAAAGTGTTCCCGGTCCCAACGCGACATTCGCGCCCGAACGCTGTGCCACTTCTCTCAGTGGAAGAATCGCGCTCGAGCAGGTCGCGTCCTCCGGTTTTGCTCCTCCTCCATAGCCCACCAGCCGTAGAATGGAGTGTCTTAGTGGTTTACGTGCCCATTCCGGTGATCGCACTGACGAAGAGAAGGCCCCCCGTGTACAAATCAAGGTAATCTACTCGTCTGTATTACTAAAATTATCTACCTTATGCTAAAAGCTTACACAATTCGGGAAAGTCCAGAAGTGTAGGTCCTTCAAGGCAGGTGTCCCAAATTCGTGGACGAGTTTCAGAAGTCTTTGGTGAAGCGGCAGTTTTCGATTAACGTTTATTCGTCGAAGGAGGCGTATTTTTTGGCTCTGTCAGTTTCGTTAAATATCAGCATTGTTTTCTGAAAAGACAAAAAATAAACCTTAATCCAACCGGAACGGTTCCCTTCACCATCCACCCGTTGACATTCATTCATGAACACTTCGTATTAAAATAGCGCGGTGCATTGAAAAAAAAATTGGCGATTATTAGTAATCCAATCCACAGCGATAATACCATAATGCACTTCACCTGGTTTTAATAGAGATAATTACGCCGCATGAACATTTAACCTTTCGGGAAATCTCAACGGTCCAAATATCGTTAAAAACCAGAAACGCGCGTTTTGCAAAGAATCCTGATAACAGGAAACCGAAATATATATTTTTTTTAACTTTGATAAATTCGGTATCGCAATTTGTCGTAAAACACGGTCGATTTAATTCCTTCGAAAAACCGCCTGCGTGTCTTTTAAGAAACATTGCCTTAAGGATCCAAATTTTCTCAATACTTCTGGTAATCCGTCGTCGTTATTCGTATAAATCCGCGTTATGCCCGTCTGGTTAATCTTTAGAAAAATAATTATCTTGAGAAATCCTTGGTCGATCTTTCAGGTATTCTGAATTAGCTTCCGAATATCCGGCAGTTACTAGGGTTTTTCTTGTTGTACCTTAGCCTATCTTTCCAAATAATAAACATAGTTCCTCGTAACGGAGCTGATTGAAACGGAGTTGGAACGCAGTTTCACAGTTGATAAGTCTAATCGAATACTAAACAAATGATTCCATAACTGGACCACGAAGACACACACACACACACAAATAAATATATTTATATATATATTGCGACCTGCCAATTTTTTTTTGCGGCAGTAGTCTTTTGTCCGACGGCTCTATCGTTGTAAGGTCGTGTTTTTGTCCGTTTTCCTACCATTACTGGCAGTCATTTGACAGAAGGAACGTATGCCATAGGCAGGGGTAAATTAGCGCAATGATCTCAGAATCTCTTAATGAAGCAACGACCTGCGGAGAGATATGAATTGGCAAGATAAGCACGCTGTATTCTTCTTGCCTTCAATTTCCGTTCTGTAATAATGGAAGCTCTTGTTTTCCATTAACTCGGAATGTTAACTGTGAAATTTTGATTCACGTAACCTCAAGTTAATAAGAGAGACAAATCGCAGGAAGTCAAATTGCTCTTGGTAAAATGATTTATGAAATAAATGGACCAGATTGGAAGTCCAATCAAATCTTCACGCTTTTTGTCAGATTGGGATTGTATGTTCCATTGCTGAGATTATCTTTCAAGAACGTTAATTTTTGGAACAAGCCACTGAGCAGTGTTGTATGCACGATCCTGAGGTAGATATTCGTACTATGAATGCCCCTTAAATGTTGTTTCCTTTAAAATAATCTTTGATTGAAATATTACCTAAAAGGAGGAACAATAGTTTTGTTTTGTTTTGCTGTCGCGGCGATAGCACTGAATGGCCAGCTGGCCATTCTTCCTAAATTAATTTGAACTGTAACACATGACCAAATATGCACGAGCCGCCACTGGTTATATTCAATGTTTTCATTACTCTTCTGAGAATTTTCTATCGTGATAAAACTTTGGAGACAACCATATATTAGATAGTTCGACGAGTCCTTTTTCAGTTTTACGCAGCTCCAACAGTCGATTTCCACGTGACAATCGATGGCTACGGAACTTAATCAGGATTTCCACGTGACAATCGATGGCTACGGAACTTAATCAGGATTTCCCCTTTCCAGGGTCACTTTCTTTGGGGCGTTTTTCTTGAGCAACCCGCTCACATTGGAGTCATAAATTTGAAGTCCGTTTAAGAATCTATCAATATTTATTTCCACAAACATTGTACTACAGAGCAGTAACAATGTGTTACGTCATACGTTACAATTAATTCAACTAAATATATACGAGAAATTAAACATTGTATTTGGGGAAAGTGTGATGTTTAATCTCAGTGCATTGAAATTAACACTCGGGTTATTTAAATTTTCCTGCATTTTGTGTTCTTTTCTTCCTTATTTAATTATTTATTTTCTTTCAGACCCCATGATGGATGTAGTTGAACCATTCTCAGTCTTTGTGGATCTGGGTCTCCTTGTGGTGGAAGGGAGAACCGCAGGCTTTACCAGCAAAGGATATGGGGAAGGTCCACATGTGCGTGGTAGAGGTCATGTGTGTGGTCCAGCCAACTTTTTGGTAAGTGTAAGCCTTTGATAATTCATTGTTAGATTTCAACAATTTTTATGTCTTCAGTTTAAATTGATAATACTTTAATTTCAGTGTGTGCGAGCAGAGAAGTTCCGCAAGCACATGCAACTGTTGTGGCAGAACAATATTCCCATGTGCATTGAAGTTTTTATGTGTGCGGACTGCACCTGTGGTAACCAGAAGGCACTCTCAGCAGATGTGGGAAATGTTCGTCCAATGGATTGCTTGCTTGAGCAATGGGTTATTACTGTTGCGAAAAAGAGGTTAATATTACATTGTTCAAAATATTTGAGATTATTATATATAAAAATAAATGCCTTAAATATAAATTGTAACCGAAGTATTGGCTAAGTCTGTAACTTTAAATTCTGTCGGTGACGTATTTGAAATATACCTATGGTTGTAATATAACTTGGTGGAAAAAGTTTGTACGACTAATAACAAATCCAATATTTATAAGTTTATTACTTTGAGCTCAAAACTATAAAAGGCTTTACAAATTGCTGTTTTTCTCTTACTAACAGAGGTGCAGGTGCAGAAGAGATGTCAGTCCGTAGCCTCTTTCAAGCAGTTCGTTCCCAGTTACATTTTTCTCAACTGTCAGCATGGTGGAGTCGCACAAAAGGAACTTCTCCACTTCATGTTGCATATCGCCTTACTATGCCAGGAGATGCTTTTGCATCACAGTTTTGGAGAACTCCTGAAGAGCATACTTTCCCTTTAGCAGCAATATCTAGTAATTTGGCCATTCAGGTAAAATATTTTAACATTATATGAAGAAAAAATAAATAAATTTCAGTTCTGGGGAAAGTAACATTATCTTCCTAGATTTGAAAATAATTGGATGCATTTGTCCCTTTAGTTTTAATTGAATGAACTCCTTTTCAGGTATCAGTCAAAGCTCTACCCAGGATGGACTCAATTCCGCAAGTGACTTGTTTGTTACACTCAGGAGCAGAGAAGGAAGAAAAACACCAACCTGATGAGAATGGGAAAGCAAGGTGACTGAAAACTTTGAATAAAACAGTAGTTTTAGGTTTTCAGTGTTAAAATGTATTTGTAAAATATGTTTAATGTTTAGTGGTGAACCTTTCCTTGGTGAGTGTCTGCTGGATCTTCCACAGAGCCGAGATTTGTTTCCTCGTCATTACCAGAATCAATCTGCGGAGTCTGTAGTTTTTAATCGTAGACAGAAAGGTGTGTTATGATTTTCTCTTAATATGTAAATATTTTTAATAATTTCCTCAAGACAAGTCTTGGTTTTATGTGTTTTAATTTTATTATGAATTGTCAAGTAAATTATACATCTCAGGGAAGTTACTAGTTTGAAAAAAGTATATGTAAGTAAGGACATTGTCAAAATAATTGAAATGGTAAGGAAAGAGAGAATGTGGGTGGCTCACTTCAAATTGAAGTTCAGCATTGCCATTCAGGACAGGAGAATGAACTTCATATTTTCAGAGGCATTGACCGCTTCCATAAGGAAGAACACGGCCAGAGTGTCATCCGTACACAGCGTATGTGTGTGTGCACTGTCTGTGTTCTTCCTGGAGGTGGAGGGTAACACCTATATGCACTTTTATTTCAGGTAAGCCACCCACATTCTCTTTTTCTTTCAATACCTGTTATTATTATTATTATATAAATACTGCACTAAGAAGTCTGTATTCAGGGTTAGATAAATTCAAATTTTAGAACAATTCCATATATTAGTCATTTTAAACTGAGATTTAATATCATGCAAATTTTTTTTAAGGCCTCAGTGGTAGTCCACCTGGATCGCCTGTGCCGCGTCGACTTAGCAGGCAAGATGTTGCTCGTCGAAGAGAGTTACATAAAGCTTCAAGTACAGGTGTGATTTATTTTTTTTTAAGAAAACATTTTTATCTTATGTGTATGGAACTGACATTATTGAATTTAATAGGTTTGGTGGATGACAGGATGCAAAATCCATGTACTCGCTCAGGTAAGCACCATTGTAGCTGTGCTTTTGAAGAGGAGTTGGAACCTCCAAGCTATGATGACAAAACTGCGCACAAATTAAATTTGGAACTGAGTCGGAAAGAACTAGAGGAAGTCCTAGCTGTTCTCAGGTATGTGACAAACTTCCATATGAGTGTCTTATAATGATTGATTCAGTGATTGATAGAAATTTGTATTTTTTACCACTTATGAAGTTATAATGGCCATTATTTTCAGGGACAGAAATGCCCCAACACGCTCATACTCTCAGGGTGACACCAAAGGACCCAATGCTTGTCAGAGTGTAAGGACACACTACTGTACAAGTAATGGCTCATCTACCTCAACGGGAAAAGCTGATCTCCTTTTGGACGCCATCCTCCGTACCTGTGAACGACCAGAGAAGTTGGTCAAGTGCAAGCATAAGAAAAGTACAAGTGGTTTAGGTGTTGTCAGTAGCCAGTTAGGTCATATTGCAAGTGCCAGTATTAAGAATGAACACATTTCAATTGGTAACGTTGAGGCTATAAAGGGAGATAAACAAAGCTTTCTCCCAGACACTGCCAAGGACACAAAGTCATTAGTAGTGAATAAATGTAACTCAAAATGTCCTTCTGAAGAAATTTTTGTTTGTACAAAATCGGAGTCTTCAGAGATTAAGTGCAATAATGAAGCAGAAGTGCCTTTCAAAAACAAATCTGAATTACGGACCAGTAATAAGTGTGACTTTGTTTTGTGCAAGAAAGAGTCAGACATGCAGGACAACGCTGAGGTAAGATTAACATTTGAAGGAATATTCATAGTTAAGTGTCATGTAACAGTTCAAAATAAAAATTTTGTAATGTAATTTATAGAAATGTGTCCCTACGGCTTCAGAAAAGGCAAAATTTCGTAGATCATTTGATTCTGCTGCATCTATGGTGTTCCATTGCCGCACTGGCTTACCCCTCACTTCCAGCCCTGCTCCAGTGCGGAGAGGCACTTCACGGTTTGATTTTGACAGTTCTCTGAATTCTGTGTCAGCCATAAGAAGGTATTAATTATAAACTAAATTGACTTTAATGAAATTTCTCAAGATAAATTACTTATTAAATTTAATTGGTTTCAGTGCACTGTTTGAGATATCTCCTGGTAGTCCAGAGGACTGTCACAGTCTTAGTAGTGATGATGCTGAAAATGAATGCAACACTCGTTCGCCATGCTCTGCAGGATCAGGTCTTTCTTTGCTGGGACCCTGCAGTTCACTTTTAGGTAAATTGCCATTTCTGATACTCTGAACAACTTCTGACACTTCATCTTTATTAAAAATTGTACATTTTACACTGCTTTGACAAGAAGTAATATATTGTAGCTGATTAACAATAGAAGTGCTTGGTTTTTTTGTAAAATAACAAGTGTTTTCATGTACATTTGAGGTTATTGTACACAAATTTCCTGTATGGCATTCATCTTGGAAATGTTTAGAATCTATAATATCTGAGATGCATGGAAATTTCAAACGAGGGCCAATTTTCAAGTTGCTGATTTTTGTCGCATTTCACAACGCATTTCCCAAAGAATAAACAAATACATTCTACTGTTAAAACTTTCAGATGTTGTTATTAATTTTTTGCAGAATTTTATCTATCAGCTTTATTTTAATTCTTATGTTCTTATTCCTATAAATGAAAATTTTCTAATATTGCACTTCTTCTAAGATAAGGTCCATTTGGAGTTATCAATACTTTTCCTTATGGTGAGACTTGCAGAAAATGCATTCAGAATATAAAATTAGCATTTCAATTTTTATTAATCTTCTTAGAATTTTGGTCATATTGACTAAACATCCAGGAATGCCCTCTGATATTTAAGACTAAATGGTTCCTGTGCTTTATTCAAATTGACAATACAACCATTGACAATCCTTGATTTTCAAGTATTTGAAAGGTTGAGCCTATTTTCTTCTTTCTTGTACAATTGTAAGTTTGTTTCCTGAAACTTTTCAACTAATTATATTTCAGGTACCTGAAATCTTCTAATTTCATAGCAACCTGTTAAGGGCATTACATTAAATTTATTTTGTCATCCGTCTTTTTCTACCAGAGAATATCATTAACTCCTATTATTTATCCTCACTGTTGTACAAGTAATGAGTTTTCCAATCACCTATTTGAGTGCCTGAAATGCTACTCTCTCAAAGATAGTTGATAATGAAACTACTAAAAGTTGATATGGTAGATACAGATAATTAGAGGAATATAGAGTCCAAGTCTTTGTGTTTAATTAATTAATTGAAAGAGCTGTTACTAATTAAGTTTGGCATTAGAGGATAAGGGGTTGTGGGCACTAAATAGAAATTGTGTCTATTGATGGTTTTGGAACCATAGCCAAGGGCACAAGCTCTTTTGGGAGCTCATTTAAATTAACTTTGCTGTGGTTTTTATCATTGTCAGGAAGAGATCTTTTAGATTTATTCAGTGTCAAATATAGACAAATATGTTGGAAGAGTTTTTAGGTTTCCAACTGGGTGGCATTGTAAATACACTAAATTTTGTCAGCAACCCCCGTCGATATCTTCCATCTGGAAGACAAATATATTAGCAGAGGAGAGGTACGCTTATGTTGTGTTATGTAATTCAGAATGAATATTTCTGTGAAAGATAATATGATGGCTATGATTGCTTGGTTACACAAGTATATGGCAGAGGTTAGGAAGTTGTCATAATGTTTCTCTTATTTACAGGGTTGAAAGTTACTGTACATATTCAGGTAAGGCTTAATTTAATGGTTTCCTTTTACTGCTATTTATGAAAAAACTGTTGTTACACTTGTAGATATTTGTGAAAAATATATATTTCCCTTCCCAAAGTGAAAATTTATTATATTTTGAAATTAATAGGAAGCTTTGAAGAATCTGTTTTAAATGGTCGCTTGGAACCTGTGAGCACTGTACAGGGCTTCACAGCTGACTTGGGTGCCAGTGGATCTTTCTGTCCACGCCATGTAATCTTACCAGTAACAGTTTTCTTCTACACATTAGGTGATAATGACAAAGTGTCCACACCATACCTAGTAAGTAACACATTTTAAATTGCACAGTGAAAAACCATACATAACTGCTTCATAATTTAATATTGATATTTATATACATGATAAAGATAGGAAAGCTTAATTAGAGAATTACACTGTTTATTTTTATTTTTTATATTATAATATTCTATTGATGATTGAAATAGTTTGTGTTTAGATTTTATTATTTAGGAAAATTTAAATACATTTCATCAGCAAAATATGTAATGCAAAGTATCTGTAATCTTATTTCTGTAAACTGATAGGCTGGGTTGAAAAATTTGTTTTGTGTAGAGTTCAATATCATAACCTTAAAGGGTATTCATGATTTGAATTCTAATCAAATCAATTCTTGTATAAAGTTGTATCAAGGGAGGTGTAGACGACTATGATTTCATAAAACTTATGCATTTGCATTTTTTGAAGTGTGCTTCCCTTTTGCCCAAATGATGTATTTCTTGTTCAAAATTCTATTCTCGGAAGAATTAATTCATTGAAAAGTATATTTTGGAAAAGTAATATTATTGGAAAGTGTTTTAATTTCTTGCAACTGATTCAAAATATAGGTAAACCGGTAAACCAATTTACAATGAGACAAAACAAAAAGTTTGTAAAATAATATATATATAATTACACATACATACATGTTGATGAATATGATGTAAGTGGCTACTGTATTGTCACTGATTGGCAAGTTCAAATCAGCATTTAGCCAGTCTCGTCACTGATTGGCAAGTTCAAATCAGCGTTTAGCCAGTCTCGTCACTGATTGATTGTTGTAACAAGTTGTTGTAGCAGCAGCTGTGGGACTCAGTTTTAAAATTCCTTCTTCCAGTCCTTGGTGTTACCATCCCATTTATACAACAATTTTTCACTTCAATCGGCAACGAGACTGGCTAAATGCTGATCTGAACTGACTAGACAGTAGGCACATACATATTCATCAGTGTGTGTATGTATATACAGCTCCTTGGTGGTTTAAGGCATTAATTGAAACCTGCAACTATAAATATTGTAGCACAAGAAAGTACAGTCTAGCAGATGATTATGGCATAGCACTCCTTTGAAACACCGTGTATTAACCTTGTTGGAAACCCAAGGATGCTTTGTTCATAATTGCAAACAATGTTGGTTCCTTGAACTTTTATGGGTCAAATATAATTATTGAGGATTTTGAGTAGTATCTCTTAAATTATAAATTGATGACTACATATTCATAATATTTTTAATCCAATATAAACACTATTCCAAATGAAACTCAAGTTGGTATCTACATGTGATTTAACTTGCATATTGTAAAATGATATTAATTTAACCTCAAGTATATTAATTTATCCTAGAGTACATTAATTTATTTTTATTATGTATCTATATGAACCTAAAATATTTTAATCTTGCCATTTAGGGCCATATAAACCTGGGTAAGAAGGGTTACAATGTACCTCGTTGTGGCACTATACAGGTCACATTGTTCAACCCTTTGGGCACTGTGGTAAAAATGTTTGTCGTCATGTATAACCTGAATGATATGCCTGCAAACTCCCACACATTCCTGAGGCAGCGGACTCTGTATATGCCTGCCAATTCTGTTGGTGATGAAGCTCAGAAATGGTTACGGTATCTTATTCACCTCAGGTAATTAATAATCTTTTTTCACATGCATCAATTCAGCTGTGAACAGTTATATTCACTAATAAATGTTTGTTTCAGATTTTCCAGTTCTAAATCTGGTCGCATTTATTTGCACACTGATATACGAATGATAATTTTCCGCAAATCTGACATGGATACAGCAACAGCTCACGGACTTGATATGTCCTATGAACTTCGGTCTTTTACTCATGGGCCAACGAATCCTAAATTTTCTCCAAAGCAGTAACTTTTGAAGACATATTTAACCTTAGTATATAACTTATTTTTGAGTTCTGGTATAATTAACTACAGTCAAAATTATCTGAGGAATGACATTCTTGTAATTGCAATGATTTTTGTAAGCAGTGCTGTTAGGATCCTAAAATAATTTTATGGTATAAAAATTTATTTCTAATACTTTCACACACAAGTAGATATATTGCAATAACAGAATTTCTTTAACCACTTTTGAAAATAATTCATTATATTGAAGATATGCTAGAAATTTCTGGTGTATTAAAATTTTCCATTCTTTCTCTTAATGTAGCAGATTTATTATTTTCATAACTACAGTTTAGTTGTAGAGTTTACTACTTCAAAGCTATGTTTATTATGATTTTGCTTCAGTAGTGCATTATTTTCCAAGATTGAATTTAATTATATCAAATTCTTTTTTCAAGTATTTATATCCAAAAATAATTTTGAATTTCAAAACTTCCTTAGGTAAGACAACTGTAAGTTGAAGAAACACAGATGTAATTTCAAAATTTATAGTTTTCACACCATTCACAGATCAGATTGATGAATTTATATTTATTTTAATCTTGTGATTTTATTTAGCTTAGCTAATTGAATTTTATTAATTTTATTAAGTAAAAGTCCACATTGTATATAAATATATATGCTTGTCATACCACTGCTAAGTAAAATTCAGATTGGTTAGGCATTGAATGTGTTCTGTGATACATATTTGTAGGCTTGTGGTCATGTTAATATTGTGCACTGTGAAAGGTGTTCAGTTCTGTTAAATCTATAAAATGTAACAGTCCTAATCTAAATTAAAATTTTCTTTCGTAATAGATATTTTGACAGTGACAATAAAATATTTGCAGAAGATTCATTTAATTTAAGAAATGTAAACAGATTCTTTAATTTGGTGTTTTCAAATTGAAATGGGCAATTCAGGGTGTGTACCACAACAATGTACAGGAAATTCAAAAGATTTTAAGAATTAATGTTTGACAAAGTCACACATTTTTCCTCTGGTTAAAATAGGAAATGCAAGACTATAAAACTGGAATTCTAGATTCCAGGTTGTAAAGTTACTACTTTTGATAATATTAATTAATTTTATTGAGTTAATTTCACTTTATACACAATTTCAATAAAACAAAGTAGTTTGATATACACTTTCAACATTAATTTCAAATCCAACAATTAAAATTTGTCCGTGTAATAATGCAATTTATTTTTAAAAATTATTGTGTCTTGCATCTGATTTTCCCTCAACACAAAAGTTCAAAATTCCATTTCCATAATTGTGAAAACTTGTAGACACCCTGATTTTTAACCATTTAAAACCTATTCTGTTTGATTTTAAGGAGCACAGTGGAAGTAGGCAAACAAATGTTGTAATATTAAATATGGATTTTATCACATGTTGTACACATTTAAAACTGTAGAATGTATTGGAATTTTTGATCTATAACCCAGAAATATTAATTTGAATGTTTAATGCTATTTGTAAATTTAATGATCAAGTATGTTTTTTCCATAAATATTGATTACTTATGTTTAATAATTATATTTTGGAATTAAGTCTAACTATTCATTTCATATAAAAAAAACTAATTACAGAGTTACTGTTCAGAAATCTAATGCATGATAAAATTATAGTAAATTCTGGGATTACAATAATCATCATAGATAAGATTGCATTAGTTCACAAAAAATGAAATTTTCTCCTCTTCAATGTTTGTTTAAATTTGTTATTGCAAAGCACAACAGTTAAAATTTCATTTATAAAAATTGTGTAATTAGTAGACATCTAATAATAATTGTGCATATAAGTATAGAAATTGCAGTTACATGAGGTTGAATTGAGGCTAATAAATTATTTTAGAACATAAATTATTCTCTATATCAGCCAGTCAATAAAGGTGAATATTGATCTTACATTTCATTATATTTAAAGGTGCAGTTTGATGTTATAAAAGAGAGAGCTGTGTAATAAGGAAAAGTGGTTTGGACCATGATTTAATGGGGAGTTTCATTCTATTAAGAGAATGAATACATTGATGTTGATTATGTTATACCTGCATGAAATGTTTGACTCCTTTTCTCCCATAAATGACTTGTTATATTTTGTTAGAACAGGTTATATGTATATAACATTAAACCAGAAATACTTGATCTAAATAAAAAATTGTTAAATGTCAATTCTTTATTAATATTAAAAACAATTTTAATACCAATATTGCACATTTTATTAAGCTCACTTCAGTCATAAATTTTAATAGTTTAATTAGACCTGTGTGTACAATTTATCAACTATTTATGTTGTGTATACTGTTACTGTCTTCTACCATGATCATCATACGTCCATTTCCAATCAAAATTTTGCTTACAATTGAGCCGTAAAAGTTTGAATTGCATTTATATTAATTTTTTGGAGTATGGTGTTATATTTGATAGTAAAGTACAGCATCAAAGCATATTGTCTATTAATGTATGTCCACTGTGATGAATTAGAAACATTCAAGTGTGGTACAGCCAATTAATGTACTGAAAGTTTCAACTTCACTTAATGAGTGCAGTTTGAAAATTTATCCTGCCTAATGTAAAACTGATATATGAACTACAGCTATTGAGTTTGTGTGTTTATAGATTTCAATAGCTTTTAGGGCAATATTAAATGTTTTTCAACTGTTTAACATTTGTTTAATCCTGACACTAGGCATATTTTAGCTTTTGTGAAAAATACTTCATTTACCTAGTTTGTGTATTCCCTCAATTCAAAATTACTATGCAAAATTTATATTGTCAGACAAACCAGCACTTTGCCTTAATTGAGAGTTTATATGTGAAGTATTTATCTTAAAAATATTGCAATTCATTAAGGTCATAAATTGCTAAGAGGAATAAACTGGGTAAACAAGTTACAAGTATGATAACAGCAATGTTGAATACAATTTGTCCATCGAATGTATAGTCTACTCGTGAAGCAGAAATAATGGAACACAACAAATTTCATAGGGGAGATCTCTTGCAATCTTGTTCCAGTATGTCAGCTTGGATTAATAATTGAATGTAATGTTTATCATCACAGGTGCAATTCTAAAGGAGTTGAGGAAAATGGCTAAATATTATGAGGATTAATTCTTCTAAATTAATCTGATTATATTGTGTAGATTGCAACCTTAACTATTCTTTAATGCATATCTCGCACACTATATTGGTAGAAATTTTTTGCTATGTCTATTGTATTAGCTTTGCTTCTTTTACAAATTCATTTTTCCAAAACTGGGGACTGTCGGTTTTTTAAAAGACTGAGAAAGTGGTGTTACAGAGATTATTTTATTCAAGGAATATAGACCAAGATGGTTCAAATTGAAATCTTTCCAAGTTCAAAGTGTCGGAATATACTCTATATACTCAATTTAAAGGAATAAATAAATACATACACACACACACACACACACACATATATATATATATATATATATATATATATATATATATATATATATATATATATATATATATATATATATATATATAATTGCAATATGGGTATGGAAAGGACAGAGATAGGTTGTGGCTTACCTGAAAGTGAAATGCGGTGTCGCCATAAGGAACTGAAGGTTGTTCTTCAAATTTCAAACCATCAGTTCCTTATGGCGACACCGCACTTCACTTTCAGGTAAGCCACAACCTGTCTCTGTCCTTTCCATACCCATATTGCAATTATTTTTGACAATGTCACATCCTTACTATTATAATTAATTTATATATATATATTAAAAATAATGATTGTTGAATTAAAAGTTATCTGGTTTCAACCTGGGATACATCTTCTGTAAACATAACTTTTTGCAAATTTCTGCAGAATTGTCGTCAATCACCTGTTGACGACTGCAGTGCTAGCAGTTAAAACATAGTTTCGCATGAGAGATAGTCCTACTTGACACCCAAAAACTCAAGTCATCAAATTCACAGGAAAAATCTACATTAATATAATTGATCATGAAAAATTATTGCATTTTCTCTTACTGGTGTGTAGCACAAAGCAAGTACTCACCTGACTCATCCTTGTGGCCAAGCTAAATGTTTCCAATCTTGAGAATTATCTGTAACACAGCAGAGTGCATAATGGTGCGGCGCCGTTCTCAAACTTTCTGTGGAGCCAGCAGAATTAAATGTTGATGTCTCCAATTATTCGCATCCGACACACACAGTTGTTGTTCTGTGACAAACTAAAGCAAAGCGCGTAATTGACGAATGAACATTTGTGAGTCAGTCTATACGGTGAACTTCGCACCGCAAAACTGAGCGCGAAAGAGAATACTTTACCCCCAATGACTAATACGATGACCGCACTCACTCGCATCTGCAAATCATTGGTTGGCGAGTGTCTTGGGAATGAAGTCAAATATATAAAAATGGAGTGGAAGTTCACCCCAGTCTGTATGAATCACCAACGTTTCGTACATGAATATGTTGACCTTTGCGATTACTGTCTCCTTGGCTCTACAGCCCATTAAGAGCCTTGGCCTACCAGCACGACTGCCAGACTGCCATCTTACATGACGTATTCTGAAATTAGGAGTGACGATTCTCTTTCAGTCTCTGTAATGCGAGGCTGTGATTGATGTTGACCACTACACCATATCGGCTCTGCGATTACAGTCCTGTGAATTATTCTTCACGTTTGCCTCAGTTCTGCTGACAACTTGCCGTCAAACCTGGAGTTCCCGAGCGCTTTATGTCTAATTTATAGTTGATGGAGTCATGTGTCGTGATTCATTACATTGGCGACACGATGGAGATTGCTCGAAGCTGACGTGTCCTTCCGGTGAGTGACAAACGTGCGTAAAGTCTGTGAACTATTGCAGTCAATATTTTGAGCAAGCTAACAGAGGGTTCCACTTATCACTGAAAAATAGTAACGTTTCTAATGCGCACCGATACTCGACGGTTCCAACTAAGAATGATTTCGCAAGTCGTTTCCTTGTGTTAACCTTCTGGTGTTATAACTCCACCTCTCCTGTTGAAAACACTGGTCTTTAAAGTCTTCTTAATATAATTGAAAAGGTCCAATAACTGTATCCATCGTTCCAACTCTGCTGAGTAGGGCGGAGAGATACTTTGGGCAAAGCTCTTCTTACTGCATTGGACGAACCTTCCTTCAACTGAACCCGCTTTCGTGATCAGGGACGAGGGGACATTTTCATCTGACATTTAATCTAGTATCGCGCGTTTCAACTTCAGCTAACAGAAATTCAATTATTTCGCGTCAATTCGAAAGAACCGGATTATGATGTTGACGCCTTTCCTTGAAGCAGAAAGCGGCTTCAGGATAATGCGGTGACGGCATTTTATTATACAAATCCCGGTTCAAACCAGAATGTCCAAATCATGTCCCGGACTTGGATTGTTTCGCGTGCCGCGGTCGAACCGATCCAGCAACAATAGTGCCAAAAAAACTATACAGAAAACACCCCTTTTAAGTAAAACCAAAATAATAAGGTATATATACAAAGGATATAGTTGCCCAGGGCAGCCTCATAACCTCGGGATCGATTCCCGGACCTGTCGAGTTTTTTTTCAATATGGCTTCATCGATTCAATTTCACTAAGATTTCTAGATGAGCTTTGAATTAGGCATTTAACATCTATCTATATATATTTAAAAATGAATTTCTGTTCGTTAGTCTCACTAAAACTCGAGAACGGCTGAACGGATTTATCTTATCTTAGTCTTGAAATGTTCGTGGAGGTGTAGGGAAGGTTTAAAAGGCGAGAAAAAATCGAATAATATCCGGGAAAACCCTAAAAACAGTCCTTTTCTATTTCCCATACAAACGTTTTCTAAATAAAATACAAATCTACACAAGTCGAGCAATTTTCACCAAATTTCGTACACGTGTTATTTGCGACCAGGAAACAAACACTGTCGGGGTGAGACGCGTCTTGCACCCCCAGAAGCGGGGGTGGAAATATTTAAACATACTAAAACAGCCGATATTTGAGTCGGATAAATATTTTTAGGGGTCAAAGATATTGATAGTGTTTCTACCTATGTTATCTGAATGCAATTTTCATCCCCTACGCCCTGTGAAAAGGACACCCTTCGGGTTTGGGGTGGAGATGCTTTACAGTAAAATAACGCAAATACAACCGAGATTGGAGTCAAATCAAAGGTTATGGAAGTCACTGTGTTTAGTTACGACATTCAAATTGGCATTTACCCCTCAGATGCAGGGGTAGCGGGGTGCAAATTTTGGAACATGCAAACACGGCAGATATTTGCGTTGAAGAAATATTTTTCAGAGTTAATTATAATGATTAGGGTTCGAGTGGCGTTACATAAAAATTGCGCAAAAGCAGCCGAAATTGGAGTCATATCGGGGGTTATAGATAAATGACATCTCGGGCAACGCCGGGCACCCAGCTAGTCATATATAAAAGTTTCCTTAGTTTTGGGCAAGGATGAGAACAGACCCAGTCGGTTCATAAAATGCTAACAAAGCGAAAAGAATAATTTTTACCATTTTCCATAATTGATTTGTGAATGAATATTCTACCAGTAATTCCGTATCCCTGAGTACATTGGCGACTTTCTTTTCTCGGCTTGGAACTTCAGTGAACTTGGAGTAACTGCGATGTATTTTGGCGCCTTTCCTGGCATCGTTGAATAACGTGATTGCTCTGCAGGGTGTAGTTACTTTGATAACTGTGGAGTGCCATATACTCCAGTCTTGCTTGAATCCAAGGTTTGGCTTGCAGCAGTTCCACGAGCATCACGATCTTCTGTCACCATCGAGCTCCTTGTGGTGCGTCCGGCAGGTTGATAAACTCCGAGCTCTGACACCCTCAGCAGCGATGCAATACCCTCATAGGAATGTCCCGGACAGAATCACCATCCCATCCTAGTAGTAATATGCAAGTTACTACATAGACTCATTTATGAGTAGGAACAATGTGTTGGCGGTTCGTACGGTGTACGCATTGTAATGTAATTTAATTTAATTTACAACAATGTTTGTTACGTATAAATATTTCCCGGTTTCTTAGAAGAGTGTAAAGGGAGTCAGAATTACTTTCGGATCCTTACGAGAATAAAAAATACTCTCGATTGGTTAAGAGAATCAAAAATAAGTAAAGAGTCAAAAAGAGTCCCCGTGTCCAATTTCGAGTTTCCCCCTGGATCGTAAGTAACATGTGTACAACATTTCTTCCGGTGCCTTGAAAGTGTAAAAAATACTCCGGAACTCTCAGAGAGTGAATATTATCAGTCTTTCGGTACAGTGACAAAGACTTTAACATTCCGCTCCTAGGGGCTGAACTATAACTTAAGCGGTATGTTGTATGTCATAATTAAACACAGCGACTTCCATAACACCGGATTAGACACTAATCTCGGGTGTTTTCCTATTATTATGTATCGGCCCTCCAGCACCACCCTCACCGCCGAAATCACGAGTTTAACCCACAAAACTGTTTGAAAGGAACTTGTGTACAATATTTGGTCAAAATTCTCCACGTGTTTGAAATGTATGCGCATACATACAATTTTATTTATTAGATTTATTTTTAATGAATTGTTTATACATACCACGTTTATGGATATAATTATCAGTAATCAAACTGGTATGACGAGTAGAAATAAATTTTAATACATGTAACATTTATGATAACTCAAGTATTCCAGCCAATGATAAATTAAAAGCCGCCATGTTATGACATCGCGTGAACAGTTTTTTGCGATGAACATTCTAAGCTCCATAAAAAATCTGCCGCGTCTCTTATTGACGTAATAAAGATAATGAAGTGACCCAAATCATGTTTCCGAATATTTCAAGTAAAGAAAAAGTATCGGTATGACTTTACACTATGACTAATCAGTTTGAATTTATCAAACATTGAGTTGAATGTAAGTGAGTGAAAACTGCCTAACTATTGCAATAAGCGATTTATTTAAGAATAGTAAAGTCCTTTCTCTTGAAAATATTTTCGTTTGTAGTATTAACTCCCCCCCCCCCTCCTCCGTCATCCCCAGACCGGAATATTGCAGACGTTAAAGATTTCATTACATTAAACAAAGTGACCATGTTTCGTTTCTAAATTGAAATCGTTTTAAATTTGTATTTTCAAAATACAGGCCCTAGTATTATAACTTCTTAAATATATTATTTAAAATAATAAAAATATATTTAAATACAAATTAATTTCCATTTTATTTACTCCACAAAAAATTAGTAAAACAAGAATCAAACTACATTTAAAATATATGAAAATAACGTCCTTTTTTAAAAACCAAACTATACTTTTTATTGGCCAAACTTGGAAATTATTGACAAAGTAAATATAAATTCTGGCTAGTTTCAGAACTGTATAAAAAAGAAAAATCTGTTATTAGTAAAGAATCAGACAAATATTCGTTAGTATATTTAATGTATACGAAAAAATCCTACAACGTTCTTAAATTATATTTTCGGAAAACAATTTGTAAGAAACAAAAAAATATTTACTTTATAAACTTAAAAATACTCCTTTTTTAAATTTAATCTTGTTATATTTTTATTATGTGTAAGAATATTATTATAAACTTAAAATAAAAGCATTTTCAATTTAGAAACGAAACATATGTTAATGAATGTTTAAATGTCTGTAAAATTAGCTATTTTTTAATTAAGTTCTTTAAACTCAAACTCCAGATTACTTTATTATATTTATCTATAATTTTAAGAACAATTAATTGTAAAACGTGGAAAGGTTGAAATTTTGAATAGCACAATACTACCCGCAGAAATGATTTGAGAGCCGTGTTGTACCCATTTTAAATTAAAACTAGACATAAGATGTAAAATTCCTGTTAAATTAAAGCACCTGATAAATGAATTCAATTTGAAGATCTTTATAATCTTTCTTCTTTCGTAATGGGATTAATGTATCAGAAGTGACGTAAAATGAAAACCGATGGTACTAATTGTATTTATCAATTTATCATTGATATTTTATCATAAGTTTAAGGTTAAGAATATGAGGATATTTGAGCTTAAATGGGAAAGAGATGGACTAATCTGTTTCTATTATTTACTACCCTATAATTTTGTAACTGGTATTTCTAGTCGTTGTGAACAGAGTAAAGGAAAACGTAATTCATTCAGAAAACAATATTCTCAAGCTATATTCGCGTGCACGCTGCATATGTTACAGACGAATACTAATTTTTAATGAAAGTTTGCTTTTCTTAAGTGCATTTGAAGTTGCACGCGAAGCACCTTGGTATGACAATTTTCAACGGAAAAGAGTTCAAAATCTACAAAACCTGCTTATTCTGGGCGTAATGGGAATGAATTTCATTTGCCTGAGTGTTAAATAAATTGGGAAAATTTTGGGCAATAACACATACATTAAAAATTGTAATAAGCAATTTAAATCAGTTGTTGTGTTCGTCTGTGGGTTAAATATTTTGTTTATCATTTTTCATCCTTTAATGTAAAAGATAATTAAGTTAAAAAGTAACCACTGTCAATGTATTAACAGTCCAAGAAATATAAACATTATATAAGATACTTATTAAACGGTTTTTGGTCCAAACTTGTAGATATCATAAACATTTGTTTACGTTGTGTTCTTTATTTTTGAATAATTCACAAAATTTATAAATAACAATATATTAAGACTGTTTACGATATTTATTACAGAAACATGCTATTAGTAGTATAATTCAATCTAATCTTTTGTTATTTGATGAATTAAAGATAAATTATATTCTTTGTATTTACATTTGTGAACGAAAGTTTCTTTGGAAACGGTTTCATAACTATCTCATATTACTACTGAAGTCAAGTTTTAAAAAATTACAATTGTTTGTGGAATTCTAATACTATTCATTCCATAAATTGTATAAAAACTTTTTTTTTCATACACTTAATATCAATTGATATATATATAATTTTTCTCTATTGTATATAGATCAATTTGTTAATATTGTTACTCTACTTAAGTTGTAGTTCCGTGACCCATGTGGATACAGAATCAAGTATCTCTGAGAACCTTGTAGTGGTCCTTTAAATACATGTTGTATGTTCGGTTGTGAAGTCAGTTTGAAGGTTTAAGTGCCGTCGTAATTAGTTTGTCTAGTAGAAATGGCAGATTTGGATGATTTTTTTGCTAAGAAGGATAGGAAGAAGAATAAAGGCAAAAAGTTTACTACGACAGACGACATAGCCAAACGACTTGAAGAATCAGGACGAAAAGCTGAGAAAGCCAAGAAAGAGAAATTAAATCTTCAGTCTCAGTGTCAGGGACCAGATGGAGAAGATTTGCCCAATCAAGGCCAAGTAAGTCTTTAATTAAACATTTCCTGGATCTGTTATTCGTAACTTCACATATTGTTGTGAATTACATTATCCGTTTGTTTGAAAAATTACTTACCCATTTTGAAATTGTAAATTCTACATGTACCAAATTTGATTTAAAGGTATTAAACACCTAACTCTATCACTACTTAGTATTAAAACTTGTGGTAGAAGTATAACAATTCGAACGACTGAAGGTGTTTTACATTCTAACGGGTACAATCCGAAGTGTTTTTGTACCAATCTTACTACTAGTTGCTGTAGTATTGTGTAAAGGATAACCTGAGATTGAATTTTGAATGTGAGGTTATGTTTAATGACATAATGTTCCTATCAATTATTACATTTATCACTTTATAAAGTTACTTACATTGTTATTTTCTCTTGTATTGTTGTAATGTTAAATAATATGCACAATTTTGAATTGGTGTGGCTCATAACTCATAGCATATGTTGCCTTTTATACATTATTTTTCGTTGGTTTTCTGTATTTGCTCACAGACATATGGGTTGTGTTAATTGATTGGGTGACAAGAATTTGTGCATGTTATGTAAGTCATTTCCAATGTTTTGTTTTATTCTTACTAAATGGGATAAAAAATTGTGATATTATTTCAGTTCTTTCAAGCATTAGATTGTTGTCATATTAATGTATGTTTCTTTTATTCATAATTTCAATTGAGAAGTAATTCCATTTTCAAATGGGATTATATTCCCATATTTCTTTATATTTTGAAAATAAATTTTAACATGAATTGAGGCCATATTTTCATACAACTCTGCAGCAAGTTTCTATCAGGAGAATAGTCTCTCTCTCTCAATATATCATTTGATTTTCTTTGACTGGCAAAATTGGATTCCCACTGATTATCAAATAGTTGAAAGCTATTTATGTGTGAGGGCAGCTAATTTGTATCAGTGGCACAATCCTGCTTCAATAAAAGTTCATATTAGTGGTTTAAAATACCGAATGGATTACCTGCACATTTTTTACATTGGAAAATAGTTGTGCAAGTAATTCTTTTTTATATTATTTCATTTATTAACTGAAGTTCTACCACTGTTGTAATGAATTTATACCGTTGACACATTTATTTAATTTGTGTGTATGATATAAACAAAAAATATTATTTCAATTAGGTAAGAATGTATACTGCAATTTATGACCCATTTCAGACAATTTATTTATAAAATTAATAAACATTTTGGTGTGTGTTTTTACCTTCTTCAGGTCTTTTCTGCAGAGATAGCATACACGTATTTGTTATTGTCATAATAGTCGTGATGAAAGACCTGAAGAAAGTTCTAACAGGTATCGAAAAGTTGTTTTTTAATTTAATAAGTAAATTGTCTAAAATTGGTAATATATTTCATATAAACAGGTGTAAAAATATAACTGTAAAGGTTGTGCTGTACACATAAGGGAGGCTTTATAAGAAACTATTGCTATGTAAATAATGTACCCTAGTTATTAGCCAAGTATCAAATATGCGGTAAAAAAAGTAATTATAAATTTTCCAATTGCTCAAATAAGAGCAGAGTCAATTCCTCTTCAATGAGTTTGTAAGTCAGGTTTTCTTTAGTTTAGCATGGCTTTAAAGATGCTATCAGCTTCAGTATTTATTTATTTCCCATTGATTTTTCATTTTTTGAATTGAATTTATTGGCACTGTTCATGTCTGTTTGATTGTCTTTACATTTGTCCTTAATTATCAATCTATGGTTCATATTTATGAGTAATTTCTAAACAACTTTGTTTTTGAAGAGAGTACACCTGTTGACTCCTCACTTTCTATTTTATTGTTATCTATACACTTCCAAATATAACACACAATTGTATAACAACATGTTTCGTTCGTTGATGTGTGGTCGATTATCTTATTTCTTATTAATGAGTATTCCATTATTCCATACTCATTAATATTAACTTTTATATAAGAATAATAGGCAGTAATATTATCCAGATTTGTTTACTTCCTAATTTAACTTTCCAGAAATGGAAAATTTGAGTGTTTTGAGGTAGATCCCTTAATATTAAATGATTTTATATTGGTTCTGATGATTCAACTGGCATGTAGAAATGTTAGTTGCTTATACTGGACGTAATATTTTTTCTGTTAAGTATGCAAATCGTAATATTTGCCATGTTTTTGGTATATTGGATTTTGGTATAGTGTTGAGCAAGAGGGAGTGCAATGTCTCTGTAATCCTTTAGTAAATAAAAGTATGTGTCAAATTGTATTAAACTCTAAATTTTGGTATATAGATTGTAGAATGTCACTGTTTCAGTTAAATGGTTTACCACAGTGTTATTTACAAAATTATTGTTTAGTTCATAGACCTATAACCATATGGACTACAATATAATTGCAAGAAGAGTGGATCATGAGTGTGTAATGATTTTAGTTAGTCTTGTATTCCTCATAACTGTGAAAAGAAGACTATATTACCTATATTATAAAAATTTATATGTATAACAGTCGGCCCCCACCCCCCATCCATTGGGATGTTGACTTCAAATATTCTTGTGTCATGTGCTCTTTTCAATCCTGTAAGATATTAAACTTTGCCCAGGCTATTTTTAATTTCAGTTAAATATTAAACAGAAGACAATATCTATTTCTATGTGATGCTATTATGCTTAATCTGATTTGTGCCACTGTGATTTATCATCATTATTGAAGTATTGTTATTTGTTTCAAGAGTTTGAGGTGAAAGAAATGGAGAATATTTACTGAGTAGAGGGTAAAGATTGGAAGTAAAGTTTTAAACATTATTTTCAGTAAAATCTGATTTCAAGTTTAAAGGAACCTTTTAATTGTTTATATTAGGAAGAAGATGATGAATGGAAGGATTTTGAGGAAGAGAAGAAAGACTATTCAGGGTTGAGAATTGGAAATTTACAAATTAATGAAAGTGAAGGGGACGCCGGTAGCATAGATAACGAAGAACATGATGGGATGGAGGAAAACGAGACTGGAGAGCTTGTGCCCCGTCGAAAAGTACATTCTGGACCTTGGAAAATGGTCACTACTACAACAACTGCTGCACCAGTTCAGGAACCAGTGCCGGAACCAGGTATATTTATCAAATAATTTGTATGCTCTGAGAGTCAAGCTACCCACACAATTATTATCCATACTAACAAATAATTGTTGCAGCAGAGGAATATATGCACAATTTGTCATGTGTTGTACTATTTCCATGTAAAGTTTTTCTTTTATTTGACAAGTTCACTCTGTTAGGCTTATTTTGTTGTCCTTATTAACTACTTATTGTAGTTTAATAAATTCATTATGCAAATAGTTCTGTTACTACTGCCTCCCTTTCATGGATACTGCAATAAATAGTGGAATCGTCCTTCTGAATGGTATAATTTTTCTAAAGAGAGGAGAGGAGTGATAGGTATAGTAGGGAAATGTATAATTTGAGAGATTTCACATACTGTAAACTACTATTTCTAAATTTTAGGAGTTTCATGTAAAATTTAATAATAAGAAAGATAGCCAAATATAGTCAAAATAAGTGGTGATAACTGACTGGTGCATTTTGTCTTAGCACCTGAAGAAAGGGACAAGGATCCCAGAAACGTTGTGTTGTATTTATATTATCACTTATTTTGTCTGCATTTGGCTATCTTTCTTATTATTAATTTAAAATCAGTTGTAAATTGTTCATTTCATGTAGAATTTGTTCATATTATGTAGAAATTTGGTGAAAATGGTTTGTCTAAAATTTTTAATTGTAGTTGTAAAAAGTCATTTGTTTACTTTGATTATAAAAAGAAACAGAAATTGCATGATAAGACTAACTAGTTTATATATTTCAAGAATTACATAAACAGTGATCAGTTGACATACAGGTACAAGAATCCGTATAGTTACTATCATCTGCAGAAATATGTGCTTTAAAGTTATTAGTGCAGTATGTAAAATATATTTTAGTTATTTGTGCTGTGCTATCACAATAGATATTTTATTCCAAAGAAATGCCGCGGTGTGGCTTTGTGTTAATCTATTAATTGCAGTTTCATCTCCTAAAGATTTTGAAAACTCTTTTTGCAACACTTGTTTCTTATTTATTCATAGTTCAGATTTTATCTGGTGAGCTGTCCCTACAACAGTATAGACACTTGTTGCTTGAAGCTCGTTTTGATATAAACTGAAGTATTTTTAATACTACCCTTCAGAATGTTAATATTTATTGTCATTGTTTATTAATTTTTCATTTAGCTATTGCCTATACTTGACATGTTGACAATATTTATTGAGTGCCCATTTAGATGCCAAACCTTAATTGTTCAACTTTGTTTTTCTTCTTTATCTGTGTAGAGGGAGAAAGTTATTTTGCAGTTTGCTGAGTCTTCCTTTTAAATTTGCCTGATACAATAATCTGATGTATTTTATAAAAAAATCCTGTTTGTGTAATTAATGTTATTGTCAATATTAATTTTCAGTGCCCGAGAAACGTGTGGAAACGACAGGGAGTACTATGTATCTTCCTCCACATCTTCGTAATCAGTCAAAGGAAAACCATTCTAGTAAGTGAAAAGTTGTACTTGATATGATTTTTACTATTTAATAATTGGTAGATAAACTGCTTGTATTGCAGACAAGCAAGCCGGTAATTTTCCTGTCAGCTTGCTATTTTTTATCTACATTAAAGTTGCTTTTGAATTAATGAGAATTCCATCATTTCAGGCTATCTTAACATTTCTGTAGTTATTGTTATTTGTTAGAAATATAAGATTGCTTTTTTGCAAGTTTTTTAGGACCTTTTGGTTTAAAGCTTAACTATCAAAACACATTTTTAAAATAGTTTCCAATGGTTGTTTTTTATATTGTTAAGAATAATGGTTGCTTTAATACGTAAAATATGTTTATTAGTTTTATAACAAGTGGATTATTATTTCTAGCTCCCTTATGGGGCACTCTTGGAAAACTCCATTCCCTACTTCTATTTGTTTATGTAGATAAATATATGTTTTGTCAATCATAAATTCTGACGGTCTTGTGATATATCTGTGTGGCTCAATACATTTATTTTCAAGGCCCTCGCTCAAAGTCTAAGTTGGCGCCAGATATAAACAGTGAAGAATTTTTTCCAACGTTGAGTGCATCTAAAGGACCTGATAGTGCTTCTGGAAAAGGCAGAAGGTGAGATATTGCCATATATGCTATTTATAACCTTTTACTTGTCAGTTATAATTTTGTTTTGTTTTATTGCAACTTGGATTACTGTATTGTACAGTTTGTAGTTAAAAATATCCCTTCATGGAATCCTGTGCCATATAAAACTTGCTACAGATGTTTCAAATACCTAATACTGATGCTAGTTTGTGTTCCTTTGTTATCCACGGGAACCCAAATTACCAGATTATGAAATGTATTTGAATGAACTTCCCAGTCACAGCTGTTGTGTGTGGTAACATTGTGAAAAGTTGGATGTCTAGAGTCAACATTGCACAGATTTTTTCACAATACAGAAATTTGGGTGAGATTACAGAAGCTGAATTGTTCCTGCAGCTCTCACACCTCTATCTATTGTCACAATTTTATTTTTGAATAGATCTAATCATATACTATAGTTGTGGCTAGGAAATTATATGGTAAGAGGTTTTTGCAATGTTGACGTTTTGGGCTCCAGCAGGTGACTTGAGCCATTCTTGTTATCCAAAGTTAATCTAAACAACACACTATATAGGCAACATGGGACTCTAAATATGGCCATTTCTATGGCTGGTTGACCTCTGTACAGTTTGCCAGCCCCATATTTGGCAACAGGTTAGTTTCTCACCTGTTTAATTTCCTATGTGCAAGATAACTTTCCTATTCCTACTTGAATATTTCTTCTCAACATTTATTTAGGTTAATGTTTTGAAATAATTTGTGTATGGAATGTGAGTTTCATAATTTCCAAAATTATAAAATGTGGCATTTATTTAGCTAAATTTTGTGGTAATTATTTCCAAATAATTTATTGTCTACCATGTTCACATTAACTCTTTCCATTGTCCAGTCAATAATTTAATTGTTTCTTACATTAGCATAGTATTGTTTTTATTTGCATTTTATTTATTATATTGGTTATCTTTCATAAGTGTGTAAGTTCAGTTTTCATACAAGAGTATTTCTTGGAGAATATACGGGATCAATAATTGTGTATCTTGTTACGTATACATCAAAATTTGAGAAGGGGAGAAACAATCTTCACTAAGTGCTGTTAGTAAAAATAACTAATTCATTTGTGTTGAGTAATAAAAGGGGAAATATGTAATAACAGTGGATAGTTTCCAATGGGACAGAAACTGCAGATTTTGGTCTTAAATATTTTGAAAAATTAACTTGAACATCCAATATTATTCATGAAAATTTTAGGAAATTATGGAACTCTATGGTTATGATTCAGTATTTAATTTATATTTATTTCAGAGGGGGTGCAGATGCACACATTTTCATTTTTTTATATTGAAGATTGGACTAATGAGATATCCAATAGAAGATTTTAATTATAGAAATGTGTGTATTCAATATGTAGTCATAAAATTTTATTACATGTGTTTGCTTCATATAAAAATTAAATTTCAGGCGTCGTGATGAAGGTACCTTTGAAGCCGTGCGTAACAGCAAGTCTCACTCCAACCGTTACTTGGATTCTTCTAACAGAGCAGTAGTTTCAACGGGGCCAAAGTTAAACCTTGGAAACAAGTATGGTGCTCTCAGTCAAGATCATGACCAGGATCAAAGCTGAATTTAGTGTGTTCCAAATTTGAACTGTTGTCGGAAAGTTGCGTTGAAGTTTTCGGTCTTTAAATTTAAACCTATTATTTTTACACTGTAACATTTGGTGATTATTGCCCAGTATGCATGTAAAGCACAACATAGTGCAAAAAATATATGTATTCACTATGTTTCACAGTTTGCAAGGTGATATTTTAAGAAGCATGGGATCATAACATATATAGTAAACGATTTATTGCCTTTTCCTCCAAAATTCCTACTCACCTAAAAGTTGCACATTAATATAACAGGTGCAAATTAAAATGTGATGTTGCTTGAATATTGAGAATTGGAAAATGTCAAGCGAATTTGTTTCTTCGGTGCCATGCAGTTATAAAAACTCACCTTGCAGGTGCCACACATTCTTTACACTTTGAATGACATTTAACAAACCTGGGTGGTATATCTAACTGTGGAACACACACTCAGCAGCTCGTCACGTTTCTTTCCGCAACGTGTGTTCCACGACTTGCATCAGAACTGCAAGTTGAAACTTAAGTAAGGTTCTCATCTCTTATTCAACTAGTTTAATGTGGTTCATATACTTGAAACTGTTGAATAAGCTTAGTATTATTCATATTTCTGTTTGTTCGAGTTCCCGTTAATTTTATTATTATTTTTTAGTTCAGATTTTTACATTTCAATAGTGGTTTGACAAGTAATTTCTCATTTAAAGATTTTTGTTCATATTTTATATTTGAAGCATTTCAAACATTGTAGAATATGACCATTGTACCCAGGGTAATGTTGAGATTGTTTCTCATTTATTTCAGAAGCTTTGAAATCAATTTGTATAACAGTTCTCGACAAGTATAAATTGGTATATTCGGGGAAGTCTCTTCATAGTGAAAGAAATTCAATAAATCATTTTAAAAGTTTGTCCTCGTAAAAAATGCTTTAGTATTTTTTCACAATTACCAAACTGTTAGAGAACATGTATTATTAGGATACGGAGTATATTGCTAGTGCCAATTGGATGGAACAGAATTTGCAGCATCCTACTTGGCAAGCTGTGGAGGTCATTAGCTTCAATTATGTCATTATTTAACTGGTATGGCACACATTGTTTTTAGATTTTTATTGTAAATTGTTTTCAGCTTGAAATCACTCTTTTTTTTTAGAATTTCAATTGATAATTTGAATGTTATTTTTCATCCATAACAAATTGTATTCCTTCAATAAAGTTATGTAAATTATTCAAGAGAGAAGATTTTTGAAACTCTTGTTTGATTGTAGACTTTTTCCCTAGGTTTATGATCCAGAATTATTGTGTTGCTCAACCTGCCAAATTCTAATTGTTTATTTATGACACTTAATATTTCATCTTTTTTTTCACCAAAACCTATGAGGAGAAATAAGGCTCTTATTTTAGACACCGGTCAGCCCAAGAATTTTGTCATAAGCATACAATTTGTCTCTTGTCAAGCTATGTATCTCACCAATATGGTTGTATGCCATTCTCCTAAAATATAACTAAGTATTTCTTTTGGGTTGATGTCTGGATGACATTGTATTTTCCTGTGAAATTCAGTTTTTATATGAGAGAGATTCAAAAAGTAAGCTCTCGTTGACTAGCTTTGTTCCATAGGAAGTGTAATAAATATAAAATATTCATGAGCTTTAATTAAAAAATGAAGGCATTGCCAGTATTTTACAGCAAATGATAATGTTCATGGGGAGTCTTTATATTTTTAAAAAAAGTGGTATATTTACATTTAATTTACTTGTTCAAAGGTAAAATAGTAATTTGTTTACTACTAATTCTTGAACACCCAGTGTCTGCTGGCTTGGTTCTAAGGCAGAATGCAGGTACCGTATTTATTTGTTTAAGCTGTGCACCTTTTTTACCGAAAATTTGAATGAAATGTGGGATGAATGTACACAAATTATAGACTGTAGGTTGTGTAAACCATGTGGATTAAATTCCTTCCTGGGATCCCTTCTGGTTAAATTAATTGAAAATCATGAGTTTCAATAAGTTGTATATCTATACTGAGAAAACCTTTGGCTTGCCACCACAAATCACTGTAAAAAATATTTCTTATAAAGAAATAGGCATGTTTATTTTTCAGATCTGTTAAAGCTTAGTTCATGAACTCTCCCTAAATCTTCTCTTTGGCCTGACAAACTCTGAAATGACCTCAAACCCTATTGCTCTAAAATGAAACAAAAAACTGTCCGTTTTGTGTGACCAACTTTCTAATAAACTATCTTCAGCTTCCTTAATCTCTTTCCCTTAAAGACACTATCTGCCCATCTTATTAACAAAACTAACTTTGTTACTCTCATCTCACTGACTCGGTATAGCTGTCTTTTTCTCTATTGGATGTATAGAATATTTTAATTTTTTCCTCACACCATCAAAAATTTATCTGCTGAGTAAGGAACCAATCATTCTATTCATCTTCTGTGTTATTTTCAGTCCTGACAATTTTTGTGGGACACATTCCTAAATGCGTTTAGAGGTCACACCCAAAACGAAAATACAGGTTTCCGTCCCTTTTGCTTCAGTCACTCATGTGTTGGCGTTACATTCCTCATACAGCTAATAGGCCCAAATTGCCAAAGCTGACACCAGACTTCATGACAGAATATTTTACTACAGTAACCAGTGTCGTCCATTTACAAAATAACTGCCTGTATGTTCCTATATATGTCTTGGCAAAGTGGAATGTGAAATTTGAATTTGAAAAAATCTCAAAAAGCACAGCCAATTCCAGTTTGGCAAAGCTTCTAAAACAAATATCCACAGATTAATTACAGTATTTCCAGCATAGGGAGAGAAAATTTAATTATAGAGTTATTTTGATTTTGTATTAACTGTCTGACACATCTACCGACACTCAAAATAAGAAACACTATTTCCTGCTCTATAAAACATTTTGTATGCCAGCTGGCTGTGGATACATATATCTGCCTATGGAATAAAGTTTATTCTTGAGAGCTTTTTTCACATTTTTTAATTACCGTTATAATTTGCAAACTTGTGTACTTGTACCTGCCCTTTCTGTTTCAGTCTGGTCTGATGGATTGAAATTTTATTTTATTTTTATTAAATTATATTATTTATTGGAATTTCTTATTGCAAACACTGATGAACATTACAAATTACGGGTACTGTTCAAAGTAAAGTTCTACACAAAATTTTGGCCAATAACAAATGGTGTCACATTAAAAAACTAAGGACATCAAGTTAATTTTAGAGATTTAATGGATATATTTTTAACATTTGCATGTTCGAAATGAGTTTCTATGGAGCAGTTGTGGTAAAGTTACAATCTGTGTATTGAAACAAATGGTGACAGGCTGAACATTTTGTATAAATTGCCAAAGTAAGAGAAATAAAGAGTTGTCTTTTATATTAACCAGAATTTCTTTGTATCCTTTTGTCTATCCTTTACATGAAACTTTAAGGTAGTTTGTCCAATGAGAATTTGTATCCCACACTTGACAAATGATTTCTTTTACTATCCTTGTTAAATACTATTATTTATGTTTTATAGAAACTGTTAGGCAATTTTTAAATGTTAAATTAATGATCAGAATATTCTAATAGTATTTCAATTAGTTAAAGAAGTACCCATTTACCGGACAAAAGAAAGTGATAAAATAAATACCACACAACATTTCTGCAATCCCTTGTTGCTTTCATCTGGTGATTAAAAATAAACAAACCAGATGGCAAACTGAGAACCCTCGTTGGGGCATGTCATTCTTGTGGCTCTTGCGTTTATTAATCACCTGACTGAAACGATGAGGACTGATTGGCATTTATTTTATCACTTTATTTTGTCTGTTATTTCTTTGTCGAAATAGTATAATTTTTACACAGACTATTTATATATAACATATTTTCATTGAAATTGAATTTTCTGGGATGCATATAAATTTATGTATCATGCATGATTCAGAATGTTCCTATGATCTGTCAACTAAATTTGCAATTACTCTAAGTGGCATTGTGTATATAGAGAGAGCTAGTCATGTCTAAATACAACGTGCACTGGTCCACTGCTGAGTAATTGTAGTGGGGGCAGGCCAGAGCTCAGTTTAGCATAAACCTTTGTTACAGAAACTTTGTAGTGTAATAATTATTCTGAAATCATTGATGCAAAGAAACATTGTCTTCAGTTCAGAATATGTGGTATGTCAAATTACTTTTCAGTAAAAGTTAAGAGAGGAAAAGTACTGGGTTTGGTAAGAAGACCTTACAGGTGTCTAAAACCTGTTGTAAGAATATAATAAATGCTTTTAGGAATGATAGTGGCATTGCTCGAAGAGACAATATTCCCATCCTTCTCCTACTCGACATAATAACGTGCCATGAAAATTCTTGTGACCTATACATCCTTCTAGTCCATAAAACAAGTGTCTAGTTCTGGGTGGTAATTGTGAGATTAAAATTCACGGACAACTATTTTAATGATACCCAACAAGAAAACTAATATATTAGGAGGTGACGAAGCTAGTAAAAGTCTGAATACAATTCATGGGAGTGATAAAGAGAGAAGTGGTCACTCCAGTAAATACTTCATTATTCATCGAGCATGAGAGTTCAACCGCCAGGAGGAAGCTGATTGAAATTTGTAATGTTCATCAGGAGGCAGCTTGGGTTCCACATCAGAGTAATGCAGCGTCAGCTGGATGATTTTAACAATTTAAATCTCTTCTGTGCCAATTTTATTTATATAACATAATCTGTTGGTACCATTTTGATTTAGTGGCCACTTGTAAGTTTGGTAGAATATAGAGTTCAATTTATTTTTCATGAATTAAATTTTGCGTAAAATTCAGTCAATTTTATATCAATCTAATATTTAATTTCTATTATCACAATATATATGTTATATTAAACCACTACAAATGAAATATTATAATGTGTTTTTTTGTGTGCTAATAATTTTTTGATAGCAACATACTACTGCTTTATTAGATATAATCATTGATGTTAATAGTGCATGCTGACTATTAACAATTATTTTATTTCGTATTGCTAATGTGCTTATAAGCTTAGATAGTTGAATGCTTCTTATTTATCATGTGACAATACATGCTGACATTTAATAGTTTATGTTGACTATCTACATTATAACTTCATTCTACATCTCAGATTGTTGGATAGATTCTTTTAATGAATGGATAGAGTGGTTAATGATCAACTTTAAATGGACTTTGGTTATTCGTTAACTGTTTTCGTGGATGTTTGTTGGAAATAGAAATACATGAACAATGGAAATCTTTGTGGGTAAATGACAATTATTTACATTTTTTGTATAGATTTTTTCTTTTGTTGAAGTCTTGAATATCAGAATTGCTAATCAGTAAGTATTTGTAATCACAAATGAGTAAATGTATTGGCAGGACAGAGTGAAACTGCCCAATTTTTTTCAGACTTCTACACGAGATTTGTGACGTGATCTCACATTTTTTCTGTTGTCTTCATCTATTCATTTACCTTGGAATATAATTCCATGTGATAAAACAATGAATGTACAAAGTAGACAAGTTTTCTCGTTTATAATTTTTAGAAGCTGGACGTAACTCTTACAGCATAGGTGGCGGAACTGACTTGACTAAAGTAATCGATCATCTTTAATTTTTTATCCCCACGAGACCTAAGAATTTGCATGAAGTTTACGTTGTAGGTGGAACCTGATGTGGTTTCCTTATTCATCCTAGTTCCTGTAGCAGAAACTCGAATTACTGGATTGAGTGCTCTCTTTTTAAAATACCTATTGATTTTTTAATACGAAGGACAATTCTACGAACAAGTGCAATGTTTGGAAGATAAATCTTTAAAAAAATGGTGCATAAGAACCAAAAAGCTTCGTCCGATATGTTGATGATACTGGCCACTCGGAATCGAAGCACTGAATTAATATCCAATTTACGACGGAATTGGAAAAGATGGATATTTGCCATTTTTAGACAATATAATTTACAAGAAACGGTTTGAGGAATTTGGACATTACGAATAAAAAAGGATGAATCTAAACCCATTGCGACAACCCTTTTGCTGACCGCACAACGGCGAAAATTGGAAGGGTTCTTGCCAATAACATTAAAAATTTTTTTAGATCACAGACATTATTGATACAAATGCTAAGCTCGGTCAAAGACGACATTGTTTCAAAAAGCGCTGGCGATTGTAAGATCATTTTTAAATGGGGTCAGGACTACATCGGACAAACGGTGAGGACTGTTGGAACACCGAAGACATTCGTCTGAAACAACCAGATAAATCTGAGGTGCCAGGACACAAGATGGAAGATTCTGAACCGCACAAGAGGTTGCCTGGATAGAGGATGGAAAGCCATCGAAATTAAGAGGCATAAGAACCTCATCAATGGGATTCCGAGTTCCAAATTAGCACGACATGGGATCCGATCAGTAACGGCCATCACATCGGTTCCTCTTTTTTTTATATCGGTGAACATATTGACCAATCACTACAAGAAAAAGGGCACTTCGACTCTGATTGAACGGACTACAGAACAAATCAATTAAAGGCTAGAAAAAAAAAACGTGTTGAATTTGCCTCTGATTTAAACGTGAGGATTGCGTGGAATAGAATATCTATTGCTATAGAAATCATAGTGGAATAACGAGAATGTGGAGACTGTAATATTTGATTGTTGAAGCAAACACGTCATAAACATGTCGGATGGTCCAAGTGTTTTAATATCTGGATGAAGACGTAAAGCAAGAGTGCAAAAAGCATCTAAACGCAATTCCAGCGATGTTCATATCTTATCTGTTGCGGTCGTGAACAAATAGCACAATTAACAAGTAGTTAGCCCGTACAAGACTCGTCTGTAGTTTATGTCCCCATAACCCAGTTCCACGTCCATTAAGCCATTTTATTCGCATCTCTGCAACGTCGGCTATTAAAGTTGCTGTGCGTTTGCGAGCTGATGACTTGCAGTAAACGTGTGGAAGGTATAAACCACGTGGCCACAAATTTCTGTCCGCATTTTTCACTCCGTCGTCGCCAAAAACGAAATTGTACGCGTAACTTTGTTTTCCCCTACCAACCCCACCTCTAAATTGCGTTAGTTCTGCTTAACCTGAATTGCAAAATACCGGAAAGTTGAATGTCATAATAAAACTCAGCGACATCCATATGTCCGGATACGACTCCAATCTCGGTTGTTTTTGTTTATTTGTATGTAACGCCCCTCCACCCCCACCCCTATGGGTGCTCCCCATCCATGGCAATAGATATTCTATTCCACGCAATCCTCACGTTTAAATCAGAGGCAAATTCAACACTTTTTTTTTCTAGCCTTTAATTGATTTGTTCTGTAGTCCGTTCAATCAGAGTCGAAGTGCCCTTTTTCTTGTTGTGATTGGTCAATATGTTCACTGATATAAAAAAAAGAGGAACCGATGTGATGGCCGTTACTGATCGGATCCCATGTCGTGCTAATTTGGAACTCGGAATCCCATTGATGAGGTTCTTATGCCTCTTAATTTCGATGGCTTTCCATCCTCTATCCAGGCAACCTCTTGTGTGGTTCAGAATCTTCCATCTTGTGTCCTGGCACCTCAGATTTATCTGGTTGTTTCAGACGAATGTCTTTGGTGTTCCAACAGTCCTCACCGTTTGTCCGATGTAGTCCTGACCCCATTTAAAAATGATCTTACAATCGCCAGCGCTTTTTGAAACATTGTACACGAACAACATCGGGAGAAATATCTCATTGACCCCGAAAAATATTTATTCGGCAAAAATATCGCCCGTTTTAGCATGTTTTAATATGTTCACCGCCCCTGGGGAAGGAAGTCGTATATTACCCCCCACAGCGTTTGTTTCAGGTTCAAAAAGGAAATGAAATTAATAATGTCGTATTTAATTTAGTAATTTTCGAAATTAAATAATTTATTTATTTTTAATTAAATTAAAAATTATTTGTTTAATTTTATTTATTTCTCCAAGTCAATTTTTTATGCGGAATGATTTTGGCGTTCCCATATTCATCTTCTTCGTATTCCATAATTAATTTTTTAAATCAATAATTACGATAATTACAAATGTAAAATTATAGTCAATAATTTTTTATTTGTTCCATAAGTTTTAAGATAATAACCATATTTAATACTCTTCTCTTTTTTTGAGTTTGCCTGTACAGTAACGTATAAATATATAAATAATCAATAACATAAAATATTTACTAAATTAAATTAATAATGTGGTATTTATTCTCGAATCATTAATTATTTACTCTACATATTAAATATTTTTATTAGAACTGTAAATATTATATTATACCCTTAGTATAGTCGAATAATTATTTTTATTATTATTATTCATATTATTTTACTTATGTTCATCAGGGAAATTTGTTTTCCCGAATTTTAGTATTTTTATGTTAACTTTTATAATTGTAGCATTCAATTCTTATATTGAAATTTTATATATTGACGTGTCCTATTTCCTCATACGAGGACTAATAGAATAAAATAAATCAAATAAAAACGTTTTATAAATAAACTGTGACATTAAACTCTACATCTTGTATTGACTGTGGTCAGTTGTCATTTTAATATTTAATATTTTTATAATTAATTTATTAAAATGAAATGTACTCCTATTATAATAAGCATAAATATTTATTGTTTGTGTTTTTTTATGTTTTTTTTTCAAGAAATAAAATTTAAACGTCATTCTCAGCGTATTTTAATGTTCCCGTTCCCTGTGAATCTAATAAATAAGGCAGAACATTTGTGTGTTTGTTTGTATGTTCCTTATACAAATCTACACTGGTGGAGAAAATTTCACCAATTTCGTACACGTGTTCTTTGCAACCAGGAAACAAACAATGTCGGGGTGAGACGTCTACCACCCCCGGGAGCGGGATGTGGACGGGGTTGAAAAATTCAAAAATGCTGAAACAGCCGATATTTGAGTCGGATAAATATTTTCAGGGGTCAAAGAGATTGGTAGTGTTTCTACCGATTTTATCGGGGGTGGACGGCCGTTACAAAAAAATAACGCAAATACAACCGAGAATAGTCTCAAATACTGGGTTATGGATGTCGCTGAGTTAGATATGACATTTGATTTACCGTTGAACTCCCACAAGGAGGGGTGGGCGGGGGAGGAAATTTTCAAACATGTTACACGGTCGATATTTGTGTGGAATAAATTATTGTCGTTATAATGACATTGTTAGTATTTCTACCGAAGTTGTTTGTGTATAATTTCAACCCCTTTCGACATGGGAGGGGAGAACGCTTGGGGTTTGGGGGTTGGAGGGGCTTTACATGCAAATAACGTTAAAGCATCCTAGATTCGAGCCAAATCGAAGGTATTGCGTGTCGCTGAGTTTAGTTATGACAATCTGGGCAACGCGTGGGGGGGGGGGGGGGGCTTAGATATTTTAAAACATGTTTACCGGCCGATTTTTGCGTCGAATAAATATTTTTCGGTGTCAATAAGATTTATAAAATTTCTCTAGATGTTCTCTGTATATTTTTCTAACCCCTATCGGCTTGAGAGGGGAGCACCCTTAAGGCTTGGGGTGGAGTTGCATGAAATAAAAATAGCGCAAAAACAACTGACATTGGACTCGACTGTCGCTGAGATTAATTATGACATTCAACTTGCAATTTAACCCCCACGGGCGGGGGGTGGCAATTTTCGAACACGTTAATCGGCCGATATTTACGTCGAATAAATATTTTTCCTGATCAATTAAATTTATAATATTTCTCTACGTGTTCTCTGTGTATAATTTCAACCCCTTTCGTCATGAGAGGTGAGCACATTTAGGGATAGCAGTCGATATGCGTTTCGTAAAAAGAACGCAAAAGTAACCGTGATTGGAGTCAAATCGGGGATTATGGATATATCACAACCCGGGCAACGCCTGGCACCCAGCTAATCTATCTATCTATATAATAAATCTATATAATAAAAAAGGATTTATATTTGTATGTATGTATGTATTTACGTTGTTCTTTATACAAATTTTATCGCGTGGACAGAATGCAACAAAAATTGGTACACATATTCTTCAAAATACGAGAAACGGTACTGTGAGGGTGAGAAACGCCTAGCATACATGTGGAAAGAATTATAATTAAAAACCGTGATCATTAAATATTAAATTACTGCGCGCCAAGAGACAATGACGTCACGCGAGAGAGAGACGTTACTACGCAACGAACAAAGGAAATATTTCCTTTATTAGGAATGAAATAAAGCAGAAATATGTTCTTTAAATAAAAAGTATAATTTTATACAGCAATACTCCATCGAATGGTAATAAAGAAGAATACGAATTACTTTACCATCCTTGCGGAAAATGTAAGTTAATTTTCGCGCTATATTAGTTGTGAGTCTAGCTAACAATTTCATCAATGTAATATTTCGTAATGTATGAAGACTGAGTGACAATTGACAATTATATCCTGAAATACTCAAGGAATATATTTAAGTATTCAATTAAATACTTTTTCGAGTTTATATAAATAAGTACACGAGCAACGCCGCGCACCCAGCTAGTAAACGAATAAAATAACAAATGGTTTTAGGCTTAATAACATTTAGAATTCCCTGTATTTGAATGATTACATCAGTTTTTCTCGAACGAGCGTTGCGTTCATTCAACAAAGGGTTGGTATCGTGTGACTGCGTGAGGCACGTTGTTGAAATCTTAGGAAGTTATCATACTTGAATACGCAAGACATAAAAATTCCGGAGAACAGTACGATTAACTTGACGTCTCTCATGTTCCGAATCGTCCGCTTGTTGAGTGTAATTTTGTTTCAGTTTTTTTTCCGTAATAAGAAGGCTTAGTACGTGCAAAGCAGAGTCACGTGTTTCAGGGAATGTTCCACGGAGTTGTGTGGCTGCTGACGCTAGGAAAGTCCACTCAGCAGGTCCAACACTCCATCTTCAGACAACACTCTGCCCCTGGACCTGGACCATCCACGGGTAAGTCTCGGCGGTTAACCTGGACGGCCAATTTGCCATCTTCCAACGACCTTAACGGTTAATAATAATTTTCTAGACCGAAAGGCATATATTTTTCTGAGGATTTAATTGCACATGAATGTGTTACTACGTTTAGGTTAACCTATTATTTGTTAATTTTTTCTATACACTTACGGAAATATTAAATTTTTGGCATCCGTAGACATGCCTTTCCTAGCTTTCTATGAGTCAAACCCTCAAGCCAGATTTCTTTACCCGCCGGTCAACTTCAGAATATTTATTGTCCGTGTTTTTTTTGTTTGTATTTTTATGAAGAATTAAAATTTAAGCGTCATTCTCAGAGTATTTTAAATGCACAAGTCGCCTCTACTCGAAATACCCACAATTTTCGTTATTTAACTCTTTATGTATAATCTGAACACAGATTTCACTATTAAAATTATTTAAATGACTGGTCAAATTTACTACTTCTAATAATGTATCAGTAGCACAACTAACTCATAAAGTTGTAAATTAAAAGTATGTTAGCCTAACGTTTATAAATATTTTTAAAAAAATAGTATAAATTAAATTAAAATTAAAAATGTTGACAACTTTTAGAAGGATTCTAGAGAAATTGTTGCTGTTTACGTTCCGGGCCGCATTTATTTTTAATGCCAATCCGGACTAGACCCTCAAATCCTCCATTAATCTCTCGTGATTGTCATTGTCGCTGCATCTCAGTGAATGATTGTTGTTTATATATCTGGGTGTCCGGCGTTGCCCGAGATGTTATTTATCCATAACCAGTCTAGGTAGCTTTTGCGTTATTTTTATGTAACACAACTCGAAGCCTATCCTTAAATGTGTTCACCTCCCATTCTCATTTATCCTGAAATAGTTTTATTGGACCAATATATCGCCGTTTGAACATGTTTGAAAATTTCATCCACCCCTATTTTTGGTTAAACAAAAAAAAAATTCCACGCTAAAATTACCCGTTTACATCGTTTGAAAATGATCACCCCTGTACAGACTCTCATCTCCCACCCCCACGCGTTGCCCAGATTGTCATAAATAAACTCAGCGACACCCATTACCTTCGTTTTGACTCGAATCTTGGTTGTTTTAGCGTTATTTTCTTGTAAATCCCCTCCACCCCCACCTCTAAAGGTTCTCCTTTCCCATGCTGTAAAAAGTTGCAAATATACTCAGATAACATCGGTAGAAACTCACAATCTCTTTGACATCTAAAAATATTTATCCGACTCAAATATAAACTTGTGTAATAAAATATAACTATTGTAATATATATATCGTTGAATATTTCTTAAAATTTCTTATGCACAAGAAAAAACATTAATGTTTGTAACTGTATATAAATTAGCAGTTATTTATTCGGATGATGGAAGTTTTCTACCACAACATCGGCGTTACATTTTTAAATATATATTCATACTTTTAATCGTACTACTCTTTTTTGAAAACGTACAATAAAAATTTATTGACTTGTTAAATAACTATGCCATTATGATTATTATTAAAACTTCCAATGATTTAAATTTAGTTAAAAATATTAAATACAAAATTAATATTTTAGGTAAACATAATTCTATGTAAAAAAGAATTAATTGTTTGCCATTATGATTATTATTAAAACTTCCAATGATTTAAATTTAGTTAAAAATATTAAATAAAAAATTAATATTTTAGGTAAACATAATGCTATGTAAAAAAGAATTAATTGTTTAGATTGTAATTCTTGTTATATTGGGCAAACGAAACGATATCTAAAATCTAGAACCAATGAACGTAAAAACAATTTGAAATTTGACGTCCAAAATTATTCAGTTGTGTCCAAACATATTTATTTAAATAAAATTAATTTTAATTGGCACATTGTAAAGATTTTAAACGAAGAATGTGAATATTATTCGAGATTGATGAGGGAAATATTTTATATTAGAACCAATGTTTCGGACATTAATGTTAAAAATGACACCAATAGTTTAAATTAAGGAGATGATTCCTTTTTGTAATCTGTTTGTTGGGTTATTTAATTTTTTTTCCATTGACATTTTAGAAGTCAACAGCTGTTGTGTCAATAACAATTATTTCGGCCGCAAACGTTAGAAATGTCTATTAATCTATATATATATATATATATATATATATATATATATGTTTGAAATTTCGTTCATCAATACAAATCTTTCTACTTGAAAATATTGGCATTGTTTGCTTTAATTATTCCCACTACTATAGAAGTGACGTAACATATGCTAAATTATTATCATCAGAATGAAATTCATTATCTTATTATAAATTTTTTAAGGTATTTTGAAATTATCTCATTTTAATGTAATTATTCAAATGACTTTAAATTTTTTATTTTTATTTGATACGAATATATTTTTAAAGAATTTTACACCTGTAGATGTTTACAAAAATTATAGGGATAAAACGTTGTGTATTAAGTTAATTGTAAATTGTGTTTTAATCATCCATTTAATAAAATTAGTTAACCACGCATAATCTTATTATTATTTCGAATTTTTCTATATCGTAAACTCTTGATTTTCCTACAAACGCAATTCACTGTGTGACTATTGATTTATAACACTGCATTCGCGTGTGAAATTTCCTTTCCGATTAGCCACAATTTCGGCATTATATTATATTATAGCTTAGTATATCCTTTAAAAGTTCCTCTCAATATCAATGAAGCTACTCTTAACACGTTCGTACATTTTGTTAGCGTTTCTCCCGATGTTGTTTGTGTATAATTTGAACCCCTTTCGAAAACAACCGAGATTGGGGTCAAATCAATGATTATGGCTAAGTTTAATTGTCACTAATTACTGGCTAAGTTGTTCTTCGTCCACTAGGAGTGAGGGTGGAAGAGGAAAACAAATTTCTGCGTTCAATCTTGTAAACGTGAAGCAATTTCGAAGCAATTTTGTTGTTGTATTTTTGTCTCGCTTAAAGGTACCGGAACTGTATTTGCCTGTTTATTAGCGAGAGTATTTTTGTGACCTTTAACCCAGTAGTTCATAGTATAGCATATATACAACATAACTTTTAGGGTCATTTGTTTCTAAGAGAGATAATTTGTGATGCAGAATCCAAACATACGCTTTTAAGGAAAAATAACATCCGTGGACATATTAACACACGCCTGTCCTTGCTTTCTGTGAGTCAACCCTTCAGGACAGATTTTTCTACCCGCCGGTCAACTTCAGAATATGTATTTCCTGTTTTTTTTAAAAAATAAAATTTAAGCGCCATTCTCAGGGTATTTTATATACACTAAAATAATATTTAACCAATTAATGTGAATTATTGATTAATCAGACCTAATTATATTTATTAATAATGAAGTTGACTTGGGTCACGTTTGTGTTTTTTGCTTATTTTCTCCGTATTGTGTTCACAAAAATACATCTTAAAAAATACAGGGTATTTTAAATACACTAAAATAATAATTATCCAATTAATGTGAATTATTGATTAATCAGACCTAATTATATTTTTAATGAAGTTGACTTGGATCACGTTTGTGTTTTTTTTCTTATTTTCTCCGTATTATGTTCACAAAAATACATCTTAAAAAATACAGGGTATTTTAAATACACTAAAATAATAATTAGCCAATTATTGATTAATCAGACCTAATTATATTTATAATGAAGTTGACTTGAGTCACGATTGTGGTTTTTTGCTTATTTTCTCCGTATTGTGTTCACATTAATACATTTTAAAAAATACATGGTATTTTAAATAAACTAAAATAATAATTATCTAATTAATGTGAATTATTGATTAATCAGACCTAATTATATTTTTAATGAAGTTGACTTGGGTCATGTTTGTGTTTTTTTGCTGATTTTCTCCATATTGTGTTCACAAAAATACATCTTAAAAAATACAGCACTAAACGGTAAAGTTACCGGAGTTATTTTTCTCTGTTAAGGTATTGAGAGCATTTCCTTAACATACTAGGAGTATTTCTGACACTCTGTTACATGAAAATGTTTTTATTCATTTATGGCACCGGGAGCATAATTAAATCTCTTACGATAGTGCGTATATTTTAAACTGCATTAGGGTACCGAGTATGTTTCGAACTCTCTTGAGGTATCAAGAATACTTTTGACTCTCTCAACGGACCAGGAGTATTTTTGACGCTCTTAAAGTACTAAGATAATTTTTTATATTTGGTATTTGTAGAACTTATTTTCCTCTAAAGGCAAGTGGACGGGGGTTCTGATGATATTAGCATCACTTTTGGAATAATAGATTAATGTAGAATTAAATACATTTTCGGGGTTACATAAATAAATACTCGGGAAACGCCGGGCACCCAGCAAGTTGAAATATAATAATGTTAGTTATCATTTTTATTAAATTTACTACAATTTTTTTTTTCAAATTGTGTAATCTGTTCTGAGAACCGAACTGAACCATAACGTCTCTTTATAGGCCTGAAGACAAAATGTATCGTACTAATATTAAACATGAAAAATGCAACAAAAATAATTTATTCCAAAACGAGACTGTACGAGTATTTTCTAGAATTTGGGTCTAATTATGAGTCATTGTTCGAGATAACTACAAATAATAGTTTATACTACAAGAAATATTAAAAGGTAAGATATATAAATTTGCGAAATATTTTAAAACACCATCGGCCAAATAATCTACAAAAACTATGAGCATTCGGAAAATTTGAGTAAGCACGTACAGGGTCCTAGAAAAAAAAAATTATTTTATAAAATTCGATAAAAATGAACTTGCAGGAAATTATAGTGTGTTTAATCATACAACAAATTTTTAATTTGACAACTGATTTCCTAAATACTTAAAATGATTATGAGACCGTTTGTATTTTAATGATATATTACTCTTATTTTATATTTGTGGTGAATCCTGTTTCTAATTTAATTTACAATCAATAACTTTCCACCAAACGTAGCTGATAACTAGGGGTCCATTTCATTAAATTATAGATTGTTTGTTAACATTCATCTTGTAATCGTGTGTAGAATTCATGTAATCGTAATAACCGTCTGTTAATTGTGCTGAATTTGTCGCCTGAAGCTTTTCACCTCACCCTTGATAAGTGCCATCATCCTTAGTAAGTGAAAGCAGAGTCACGTGTCTCAGGAAATGTTCCACGGAGTTGTGTGGCTGCTGACGCCAGGAAAGTCCACTCAGCAGGTCCAACACTCCATCTTCAGAAAACACTCTGGCTGGGCCGGCACCAGCACCCGGACCTGGACATCCACGGTAAGTCTCGGCAGTTCACTTCCCCGCCGGATATCTTTCATTGTACTCACTTACACTGGGCGAATTAGAGTTCAGTCAAATCGAAATTTAGGCCAATTTTCCATCCTCCAACAACCTTAACGGTTAATAATAATTTTTTAGACCGAAAGGCATATAATTTTCTGAGAATTTAATTTCAAATAAATGTGTTATTACGCTTAGGTTAGTTTATTATTTGTTAATTTTTTCTATGCAATTAAGAAAATATTAAATTTTTGGCATCCATGGACATGACTTTTCTAGCTTTCTGTGAGTCAAACCCTCAAGCCAGATTTTTTTACCCGCCGGTCAACTTCAGAATATTTATTGTCTGTGTTTTTTTTTTCAAGAATTAAAATTTAAGCGTCCTTCTCATCGTATTTTAAATCCACAAGTCACCTCTACTCAAAATACCCACAATTTTCGTAATTTAACTCTTTATGTATAATCTGATCACAGATTTCACTATTAAAATTATTTAAATGACTGGTCAAATTTACTACTTCTAATAATGTATCAGTAGCACAATTAACCCATAAAGTTGTAAATTAAAAGTATGTTATCCTAACGTTTATAAATTTAAAAACAAAAACAAAAATAGTATAAATTAAATTAAAATTAAAAATGTTGATAACTTTTAGAAGGATTCTAGAGAAATTGTTGCTAACCGTTTTTACGTGTTGTCAACATTTCACACAGACTGTGGGTAATGGTTAAAACAACAGCTTATTAGCCAGAAAAAAAAATTATCCCATTTAAAACATAATATTTAACAAACACAACGTTTCGTCCCTGATTGTGACCTATTCAGGTGTACAATTATAAAATTACAATTTTCATTGTTTAAATTATAATTTAATTGTAAGTATACACCTGAAGACGTCCCAATCATGGACAAAACGTTGTGACGGTTAGTTATTATCTCTTAAATAGGATAATAAATTTTTCTCATTAATTGGCTGTTGTTTATAATATGTAATTTAAATAATAGTCAGATTATTATTATAATTGTGGGTAATGTTGACGGGTTTTGTTCCCTACATTTGTTGCTCAACATTGTTGGTGAAAAAAAGAATGTTGACAACATTTGGTGTAAACTCGCCTTAAGTTTGATAAAAAAAAATCTTATAGACTTTGCCAATCGATTTAGAATCACAAAAAAGTATTATTTTTTACTTTTATATAGAGATGAGTAGTTGAAAAATATTCTGCAATCCAAGCCGTCACTGAAGTTCACGTCCCCTCCGGTGCGACTTCTGTGGACAAGTGCGGGAGCTTGTACGTAGAAGTACCCGTACTCTTCGACAGACATCGCGGCGAGATTGAACCAGTTTCGCGTTGCGTGACGATTTTTTTTTTCCAATTGTCTTCTCAACTCGAAATACCCACAATTTTTGTAATTTAAGTCTTTATGTATATAAATTATACTGAAACTGCGATCACTAATAAAAAATTTTAAACGACTGGTCAAATTTACTACTTCTAATAATGTATCAGTAGCACAATTGACCCATAAAGTTGTAAATTAAAAGTATGTTAGTCTAAAGTTTATAAATTTAAAAACACAAAAAATAGTATAGTTGATGTGACTCTAAATAAAACGATATAAAAAAAATATTTAAAGAAACAGCCTTTATACAGTCTCAATTTTTCTACGATTTTATTTAAATACGTCAGACGCTTTCGGCCGTATTCATCTGTAATGTTAACGCTTGAATAATATACATCATTATCTGTAAATATATTATTGTTAACGCTTGAATAATATATTTACAGATTACGATATATATTATCAATATGAAATATAATATTCAAGTGTTAACATTAACAGATGGCCGAATATTAGGTCGAAAGTGTCTGAAAAAAATGACTGACGAATTGTAATAAAATCGTCGAAAAATTGAGACTGTTTCTTCAAATACTATATAATATTAGTTGCCTCGGTTCGTAATGAAAACTGTATTGACTACCTTTTTAATTTTACGTCCAAGTTTGTTCAGTTGCGTAAAACATATTTATTTATATAAAACTAATTTTGTTTGGCACAATGTAAAGAAGAATTTAAATATTATCCTAGATGATCCCAGATTAATGTTAAAAATGAAACCAAAAATTTAAATAGAAATTGATTTCTTACTATTGAAAATTACTTGTTGTATTATATACATTTCCCCACCATTGTTTTATTACAATTCAATAATACTCTTAACACCTGTGGAAACGAGTGAGAAAACCGCGCGTTAGAAATTTGTTAATCTAAACTTTAATATGATAAATTGTAACACTTAATAAATTATAATTATACGTATTTGTATTAAAAGAGTCATGTAAGACTTCGTTTCCTTTAATTTTTTATATAACTGTATTTAATCGAAAATGGTGAGGTCCCAATCAGGGAGGAAACGTTGCGTTTGTGAAATATTATGTTTTAAATTTGTTAATATTTTTTTCTAACTAAAAAAACGATTTTATTGATATGCAACGCATAAAATAATAACAATATAACATTACAAACCAAGGGAAAATTGTGTCGTCAAGGGACAACTCCCGGAGATCAGCCTAATTAAAAATAAATTAGTATCGTAGATAAATTAAACAAAGAAACGCAACTTTCAAAAAAATCACAATCATATTAAATGTTCTTTGGACGGAATGACTCAATTACTGAAACTGTGAAAAACACTTTTCGGCCATAAGGAGCGCATGAAATAATTTTTATCGGAAACGTGAAGTGTTTATTCGAACATTGTTACCAACTGGTGAGATATAAATGTATAAAGGTGAAATACAAATTATCCTGTGTCAGTATAATTTATAATCATTAAAAATTCCATCCTATACTGGTTATGATCATAACGTACATTAATATTGCACACCAGAAATATTTTATAAAACCTTCATATCTAACCAATTGACGTCGTATTTACTATCGAATCGCTTTTTTATAATCGTTTTATAGAATACGAAAGGTGTTTTATTACTCGGTCTCTGTCACTTTCGCTCAAAAAGTCTAAAGCATCCTCTTCTTGATTTTAGTATCCTTGAGACTTGATTTCATTTCTTCCGTGTTAATCAGACACTTCTAATAACAGTTTATATAACTAGATCGTCTTTTTTATTTCTGGAGGGTCGATTTTATTTTGAATTTGATAACAATTGTTACTTTTAATCATTTAAAGTATTTATAATTAAAATATATAATATAAATATAATTATAATTAAAAATAGTAAAATAACCCCACTGTTCTTGACACGTTGTATGATTAAAAACGCTATAATTCCCCCCCCCCCCCGCCAGTACATTTTTATCGAATTTTATAAAATAATTTTCTTCTCTAGGACTCGGTACGTGCTTGCTCAAATTTTCCGAATGCTCATAGTTTCTGTAGATTATTTCACAGATGGTGTTTTAAAATTTTTCGCAAATTTATATGTCTTACCTATTAACATTTCTTGTAGTATAAACTATTATTTGTAGTTTTCTAGAACAATGACTCATAATTAGACTCAAATTCTGGAAGGAACTTTTAGTTTCTCGTTTATGAATAAATTATTTTTGTTGTCTTTCTCATGTTTAATATTAGTACGATATATTTCGGTCTTCAGGCCTATAAAGTGACTTCATGTCAGAACCGGGCGGTTTTACTTTTATACACAATTGGAACAAAAATTGCAAATAAGTTTAATAAAAATGAGTTGATCACAAAGTAATTGAGTCAAAATATTATGCTTATTAACAAAATTAATTATACGACGTTTCGTCCTTTTTTGAGGACCTCTTCATTTCGACAGTTTTAATAGTTTCGTATATAAATCATGCATAAAATTTTGAGGAAAGATTCTGCTGCCTTGCCTTAGTAACAAAAATTAATTTGCTTCGACGTTTTGTCCTTTTTTAAAAATGGTCTCTTGAGTCTGGACTTATGCATGATTTATATATAAATATATTAAAACTGCCCATCCTGAAGAGACATTAAAAATGACGAAACGTTGTATTATTAATTTTTGTTAATAAACACGTTTTTCTGACTCAAGGCCGTATATTTATTTATATTATTATAGTTGTCAGATATTTTTTCATCATTATTATTGAATAAACACTTCTACTGTTTACTTTATTTAAAAACATTTAATTGATAAAATTGAAAATTTATAAGCGGGCAAAGAATAAAAACAATTTTATTTTCAAAATGTGCGCGTGTCGGTGAAAGCAATAATTAAGATTGTTTAATGTAATAAATCAAAACCCGATTATATAGATTTAAATTGACATAACTATATATGATGTGTCATTTGTCAAATTGTGTATTTATAGACTATACTGTCCTAAAATTTTGACGTAATGTTTTGCTTTTCAGCAATTATCTTCCTTGAATTCATACCTTTATTTTATACTAGCTGGGTGCCCGGCGTTGCCCGAGATGTCATTTATCTATAACCCCCGATATGACTCCAATTTCGGATGCTTTTGCGCTATTTTTATGTAACGCTACTCGAACCCTAATCATTTTAATTAACCCTGAAAAATTTTTATTCAACGCAAATATCTCCCGTGTTTACATGTTCCAAAATTTGCACCCAATACCCCTGCATCTGAGGGGTAAATGCCAATTATTTTCCTGTAAAGCATCTCCACCCCAGCCATTAGGGTGTATTTTTCCAGGGTGTAAGGGATGAAAATTACATTGAGATAACATCGGTAGAAACACTATCAATCTCTTTGACCCCTAAAAATAGTTATGCGACTCAAATATCCGTTGTTTTTACATGTTTGAATGTTTCCACCCCCGCTTCTGGGGGTGGCAGACGCGTCTCACCCCGACAGTGTTTGTTTCCTGGTCGCAAAGAACACGTGTATAGTTCGAGAGGTTTAGCCTGGCGTACGACCTGCGTGAAGTAGGGGAAATGAGATGATGGGAGGAGAGTTTGGTCAGCGGAGAACTTCTCTTAGGGATGTTGTTGGGGAGACGCTACTACCATCTTATAAAATAAAGAAAGCAGGCGTTGGACGAAGCAAAGTTTGAAACGGGAAGGAGGACGACAAGAAATACCACATTAGTGCAATACGCGTACTTTAGCTGCTGCGTGTTACAGGTGAAGGGGTGAAAGTTTTTGTATGAGTTCTAAAGGCTCAGTCTTCATCGCAAGCCAGTGGCTGACGTGGTTAAAGCCTGGACAGGTGGATGTGAAGGTTTCGGGTTCGAACCTCGTCCTCAGCCTTTATTTTTTTTCTGTTTCTTCCATGTTTTTACCTTCACCGTCGAGGTTTGTGACTCTTAAGGGAGTTTCAACCCTTCAACCTTCACCTCACTCAGTGGCTCAGTGGTTCGAGTCCAGGTGAGTGTAACTAGAGCCGAAGGTTCAGGGTTTGAGCCTCACTCACAGCTTTCATTTTTTTCTGTTTCTTCCATGTCTTTACCTTCACCGTCGAGGTTTGCGACTCTTAAGGGAGCTTCAACCTTCACCTCACTCAGTGGCTCAGTGGTTTGAGTCCAGGTGAGTGTAACTATAGCCGAAGGTTCAGGGTTTGAGCCTCACTCACAGCTTTCATTTTTTCTGTTTCTTTACCTTCACCGTCGAGGTTTGCGACTCTTAAGGGAGATTAAAGCTTCCAAACTTCGAATCGCTAGTGGCTCTGTGGTTAGAGTCTGGGTCAGTGTAACGCAATGATTCTGTGCGTAGCTGGTCTGGGTTCGAGTCCTGGCGACTTCGCAACTGTTTTTAAAACATCCTGCTCACCAATTTCGCTCGGCCCCGAGTTTCTCCCACCCCGCCCGCCCCCACGGGGTCGGAGAAATTGAGGGGCAGAGATCAGTTAGAAACAGTTGCGAAGTATGGCTTTTTGATTTTTTTCCAATTTCCGCATTTTTATTTCTTTCAGAAAACGTACAATCCACCTCGTTGCAACGACATTCTTATTTTTATATTTCTTTCATTTCTCTATTTCTTTAGCAAAACTTTCTTTATTAGAAAATTGTAAAAAAATCAGAAGGGCCATCCTTCGCAACTATTTCTTACTTACTTTTTATCTGCCCCTCAACTTCTCTCTACCCCGAGGGGCGGCTGACATGAAAGAAAGACTCGGGGTAGAGAGAAATTGAGAGGCAGATCCTTCAGAAATAGTTGCGAAGGCGCTAGGACTCGAACTCGAACGCGTTAACAGACCTGGATTCTCAACCACTGAGCCAGTGGCGAGGTGAAGATTGGAAGCTTTAATCTCCCTTATAAGTCGCAAACCTCGACGTTGACCTGGAAGAAAGAGAAAAAATTAAATCTTTTAGTGAGGCTCGAACCCGGAACTTTGGGCTGCAGTTACACTCACACTGAACCACTGAGTGAGGTGAAGTTTGGAAGCTTTATTCTCCCTCACGAGTCACAATCCTCGACGGTGACGGGTAAAGAAAGGCCTGGAAAAGGGAGAAAAAATGAATGCTGTGAATGAGTCTCGAATCCGAACCTCTTGGTCTAGTTACACTCACCTGGACTCCAAACCACTGAGCCACTGAGTGGGGTTACGCTTGCAAGCTTTAATCACCCTTAAGGGCACAAACAAGGTACGTGAGTAAATACTGTATGAGACATTGAAAAAATTAACGACGTGAGTGACTCTAGAACAAGGAACCTTCAGCACCAGCGTCCAGACTTGCGAAACCTTTTAATTAATCCTGACTTCGTAATTGAACAACGTTGCGAATCGAAACACGTTGTTTCGCAACGTTGTTAAAGTACGTAGTCTTAGAGTCAGTAATAATTAATAGGTTTCGCACTATATGTCCATTAGTGAATTAAATATACTTGCAGACATAAAACTAAATAAATACAGACGCCTTTTATATTTATTAGAATAATAAAATTTGTAATAGTTGAAAAAAAAACAATATACGCCCTTTTAAAAATATAATAAGTTGCCACGAGAAGTGAAGAAAGAAGCAAAGAGTTTCAGAAATGTATTCATTTGTCTACCTTTTCTACTATGAAGTAAATTCACATGTCTGGTACAGTGTGGTTAAACGTTTCCTCAGGCTGGATATAAATATTATATTATTTGAACCTTATAATCGTTATAAGGTAGGAACCGATGTATATGTAAATGAATATCCTTCATAGGCAGACTTAGGGAACGTTTTAGCATTATGGCAAACCTTTCAGCGGGACTCGGCTAGAATGGGGTACAAATATGTACTGAAACGTTGTTGTGTTGTTAATTAAAGATTTTTATTTATTTAATTGTTACGGACTTTTGTCCATTTTACATTAATAATATACACATTTTAATTTTGAAACAAAATTACATTTAAAATACGTAATCCAATATTCTTACACAATTATTCATATATCAAAATCTTATCTTTAATCAACATTAATATTTCAGAAAGTTTTAAATCAATTAAATATAATATTTTCAATATTGGATTTTTTAATTATAAAAAATGTTAACGGCAGTTATGATTCATAATTTTTTTAATTATAAAATATGTTAATGGTAGTTAAATATATCTGATGGTATTTTAAAAAGTGTTTTATTTTAATAAATAAAAACCAACGGGGTAAAGATATACGGACAATAAAGTAACTATCAGTCATAATATATTTAAAATATCTTGAAGAAAATCTATTAATTTGTATTTTTTCTGGAGCCGAACAGATTCCATAACTAGTTTGCTGGATTTATGAATACAAATTCCGACAATTCCTTTCTACGTGAACGCTTTCGTATAATTGCATCCATTCAGTTTCATAAAACGGGCGCGCTATTCCTCAGTCGCCCTTTTCTTTGAATCAATTTTTCTTCACAGAATTTTGATTTTAATATCGCATTGTTTCTTCTGTTCCGCAATTTCACTTCATGACACAGATAATGGAATACCCGCTACAGCATCATCGATACACTACAAATCCATATTATTTTATTGTTGTGCTGTGCAGTTTCAGAGTGCGCGAGGCTGGGAGAAATACGTCCTGGGCCATGTGATGTGCATGTGGGCTTTCCGTTTGTGTGACAGGTGGCCCACACTCACATTACTATCGCCCACGTCGTGAGAAACACCATATTTCCGCCACTGGGCCCGGTGAATAGTCTGCGAAGAAGTCCGACGTAAGGAGGAGCGATATTCTTCCGGAGCGTCAACTTCAGGTGAAGCGTCGACGCGCGTCAGGGTGTAGTGCGTTCCCAGAAAGATTAAATAATTAAAATTTGCATTATAAATGTATCAACATTAATATGACAAAGCTTATATTTTGAATCAGAGGCCTTAAATGTCCGTCTTTGAGTACTATTGCAACCGCAGCCCTTTGCGACGTCTGCTGCGCCTTCTGGCGATGATCTCGGGCCCTCGTCTCGAGGAAATCAGTGTCCAAATGCTCCAACTAGTCAGTCTCTAAATAATTACTGAGCAATTCTCCACATCCTAGTAAAAATCAGAAATCTGAGCCTTTAAATATTATCCTCAGGCTACATGAGTTGTAACCAATTCCCTTTCACACCATAGGAATTGATGGAAAGGGGGAATACGGAAGAAAGAACACGTAAACTAAGAGTTAACTAGGGCCCCCGGGCTGCAGTTAAAAAAATATAGCGTGCATCCGCCTATTAACCCTAGATTTCTATATAAGTTAAGTCGGCTTCTCGCTATTTGTCGTATGAATTTCTAGACGAGTTTTCTTTCCCGACCAGATTTGGAGGCAGATGGCCGACTTCTCCGATGGGAGCAGCCAACAACTCTTTCTGTATACCAAACATCTGCGACTGTCCCAGCTGTCACGAATAATATGAACCTATATTCAGCTACTCTGGTTTAGAACCAGAGAGTCAGAAAGACGTAACACACTTCTCTAGTTCAGTAACCATTTTCTGGAACGCGCCTCTTCTTTATTTATCTAGTCCGGTTACGCCCGAAATCATCGGCGGGAGAAGTCCTCACACCGAAAGTATTTTACCTGGTTCTTACTTTGCAAGCCAGGTGGCAAATAATGTATATTGGCTCGACCAGGATAGCTGCTGGACACGCTCAATAAAAATATAATCTAATCTTGATGGAATTCAGTCACCAAACGCTTAAAAATGAGGAGTAGAGGGAAAAAGGCCTATAACCGAAACTTTTGGGCTGTTAGGAATTTAAGTTGTACAACATGCGATTTCCTTTAAAATGTGTAAAATATTAATATTTTATCCGTAACTGCTCTAAATCAATAGGAATTAAAGTAACATGAAAATTTTGATCAGTGAAACAAAACTGAAAATTTATAACCGTTATCTAATTAATTAATATTCTGTAAACGGATATATAAATCATGTAACCATTGGAAAATATATTTTTATATAAAAATATTTACATTATATTTATATGGCTTGTGGTATTATTGTAGCAAACTTTTGTATAGTGTCACATTTTAGCTACTAGATGGAAGAAAACACTTAATCTATTCCTCAAGTCAAGAATTTTGCCATTGGTGTTTTCCTCTAAAAAAAAACCATTGGATGGTTGGATGTGTAAGCTGACACGATTACATCTAAGAAAACCATTTGCCTTGCGACACGTGCAAATATCAGCGCGTTATTTGCATACATATCCGATGTTCAGCTGCATCGCTAGATATGGGAATGCTGAATAATCAGTCTATCTCTCAGTTGCTAACACGGGATCACGTTCCATAGCCGTCATTTCCGGTTATTTGATATGCCTTCTTGCTATCACGGTTACAACGGTTCTATTCCTCTACTCCTTCAAAATAATTCAAATTTAAATGTATTTTGGGATAACGTCCCGTTAGCAAAAAGTGTCGAATATTTTGGAAATGCAGCAAATTGCGGGTCGGTTTGAATTTTTTTTTGGTAACACCCTTAAGCCGTTCCAGTTTTTTTTAAAACCTTTCGTATAATTGATTTGAGCTGACATTGACGCCCGATCATTCTCTCACCTCCATGTTTCGATTAAATTCCTTAATAATTCGTCTTTGAACCACCAGTGTTATGATGAATGCATGGAACGGAACTCAGCACGTGGTAAAAAAAAATTATTGTGGCTCCGCAGTTAATTTTTAAAAAATATTTCAGATTTCTTCTGATTGAAAATAAAGCGAAGACCTCGTATATTGTTGTATTTGAAAATATAACCCACGCGATCTTTAAAGGAAGAAGCAGGAATTCACGAGGGTGGTATGAAAAGTTTCCGACCTAAGAATTTTTCCTTAAAATTTATTTTTATTTTTGAACATAGTCTCCTTGTCGCATTGTTTTGGTTAAACAAATTATTTTTTTCTGCAATTGCCGCCGATTTTTCGCAATTTTTGCATTCAGCTTGTTAAGTAATGATGCATAGTGTGCGTTTGTAATGGTTTTTCTTTTTTGAATACAATCTATTACGATAACTCCATGTCTGACCCAGCCGAAAAAACAGTTTTTAAATTTTTTTGGAGCCGTTTCCCACTTTCGCAGTCCACTGTTGTCACTGAATTTTTGTTTCTGGGGTATAATGGTGTTTCCAAGTTTCATCTACAGTAACTAATCGGCGATCAAACTCTGATTTATTGCGGCTTAACTGCGCCAACAGAGCGTTGGAAATGTTCATTCGAACACGTTTTCGGTCTAACGTGAGTAAACGCGGCATCCAACGTGCGGACAGCTTTCTCATACCTAAATCATGATTCAATATGTGACAAACACGTTCTTTGGACATATTCATAGCCTCCTCTATCCCTCCCACTTTAATTAAACGGTTATCTAGCACCATTTGTAGAACTTGAGCGATCTCATCGTCGGTGGTTGCAGTTTTTGGACATCCTGAACGTTCATCGTCTCCCAAGCTTGTACGGCCGCGTTTAAATTTAGCTGCCGAAAATTTCAAGGTGGTAAATGATGATGCAGAGTCCCCGTACACAGCGTCCAACACGTCTTTGATTTGCGTAGGCGTATTGGTTTTCAAAAACCAAAATATTTGTTGACAGCTCCATATTAGATTTTTTCCATTTTCACAAAATCACTCACATCGACTCACTCAAACGATTGTCAAACAACAACTGCGCGTCCAAAATTTGGTGAGTACCATTCAAGACCTACGCAAACAAATTACTAGCTTTCCTTGGTGAGTGCTGCCATCTTCGTGTTGAGGTCGGAAACTTTGCAGACCACCCTCGTAGACTGGAATAACCTGTTAGAATTGGAGATGACGGAACGTTGCAACCCATCTTCGTCAGAAAAATTGTTCTCTCAAAACGCTTTGGATAATCCTAGTCGTATCCCACTTCACAAATATCAAAACGCTTTGTTACTCGGAATAGTAACGCTTGTACCACTGAAATAGCTGCGTTAAATTAAAAGCTTATTTTTTATGTTTTAAATATCGTATAGAAATTAAATATCAGTATGACATACTACATACTGTTCTTCTCGAAAGACAACAATTCAGCTTGTCAGTTGCCAACGAAAACTGAGGAGATAATACAGATCTAACCAAGGAGGTTAATTATGGTTTAATCGGAACGGAAAACAGAGGGCAGGGTTGTACAAATGATTAACGTGTTATATGTTTCAAAACACATAAATTATTTGTACAACCCTGTTTCTCATTTTCCAACGTCGTTGACTTACAAGAATAACGCAACAATTTTAAACATATTTCTGTTAATTTTTACTGCTTTGTTTATTTTTTTTCCAGAAACTGCGGGGTATTTAGAAGGCAGTCGAAGTGTCACAGCCCGTTAACGGTTTGTAAACTAATTTGGTATGCTTTCCCTTGCAGCCTGGAATTTAAGGGAAGATCTTCAAAATCTCGAGTTTATTTGAAAATTATTTTCACAAATGTAAACACTTGTTTGTGGAACAACCCTTTTTATTAATAAAATCTTCTCTGGCTTCTAACCGGGTGAAAAAAATGTATGCGCGAACTTTCGATGACGTTTGCGCGAAGACGAGACTGAACGTCAGCGAAACGTCGCGCATGCATTTTTTCAGAAGATTTTACTCATCATTTACACTGAGAATGGCTGCATTCTTTATTATATCTTTTTATGTTTCAGGGTGACACACGGCGTACCGTTTAGTAACGTGTAACTATTTACTTCTGTAGCAATCTGTGCTACTACGGCGACTTCCATCTGCTGGTTTTTGCAGGTCTTCAAAATCAGGAAAAGTTACGTTATTATTAAAAACCGGAGGAATTTATATCTTTGCATTTCTACCCATACTAAACCCGATAAATATCACAGGCTTGCAAGAAAATACTTTATAAAAATTGTTTTAAATTTGACAAGTGATTTTTATACTATTTTTAGCTCTGATTTTAAACATATTTATATATAAAATATGAAACCCAACCCCCCCACCATTACGTAAGGGGTTTTCAAAAAATGACGGGAAGGAACTCAATATCACCATATAAATTCATAGTTTACATTTATATCCTAGCTCTCACGTGATTTAAATGATAAATGAGTACATAAAAATATTACAAATCCTTATCGTAGCGTTTTCGCTTTCCCTCAAAACTTCTTTTTACGCTTTTCATCTTGTCCAGCACTCGTTCTGATACTCCACATTCTTTGATATCGTCTTTCATTTCCCTTTATGTCTTTGTGAAATCTCTAACTTAGCTTTTCGCTGAATGCACCTAAATTTCCAGGGAATAAAATGGTCCAAATTCGAATGGGGAAAATAAAACTTTTAAGGTCATATGCCTTGAAATATTGAAGTATATTTGCTACAATAAATTTGTAATTTAGGCGTCTTTGGTTTCCAAGAAAGCTATTTACAAATATTTTCAAATATTTCCATTTTCATTCATCAGATTTCTAATTTCAGGTCCTACAAATTCCCCCTACTTCAGTTTTCAGATAAATCCAGGAGCTGTTCAACACATTTGATTGGTATCGCCTTTACAAATTGTATTATAAGGCATAATTCCATCAAGCAGTTAAGATGAAATCTTTTTTCAAACTTTCTCGTTCAATATTTTTGAATCCAGGTTCCAATATTTTCCTGTTCGGCCATTCTTTCTATATATAATATTTCTTTTTTATTCCATTCAAAAAGAAAACATAGAAATGTCGTGTAATATCACCTTCAAATCACCGCAAACTGTCAATTTATGCTCTGAATACGAAATTTTGAGAAACAAATCAAGATTTTCATGGCACACTTTTTGATGTGCAACAGGTATAGAAACATACTCATTTCCATTATTCGATAGTACTGCTTTTACTTCTTTCAGATGATTAATTTCTCAAGCTCTCAGGTTTGTATCGCATATTGAAAATTGAAAATCAGACCTGGAATATTGCTGCAATAACCATATATAAAATCTTTGTTCCATTCGGGAGCTGTCGCCAGATTCTGTCATATTCACCATATTTAAAAACTTATGCTTACTTAATCAGGCACAAAGTGCCTGGTCTTGTATATACATGCGTTTGGAACACTAAAATAGATCAAAAACAGATTTTTGTACTCCGTACGGATGTACTATGTTCATTCACTGTATATATCACGTTGTGTCTGATTAAAAAAGCATGCGTTTTTAAATAGGATGAATATCACAGAATCTGTCGAAATCTCCCGAATGTAATAAAGATAAAATACGGAGACCGCATTGCTTACAACTTAATACAAAAGAAATCTAACAGACCAATGTTGAACAACATAACGAAGTTCATCCTCTTGAGAGAAAAATACAACACTCTTCTTAAAATCTATAAAAAAATCTTAAAACTTTCTTAAAATAATACGTTTCCCTTAAATTTACAAAATTCGTACACTGTACGTGATGGAATATTTCAATTATTTTCCCAGTATTTTAGAACTCAAATAATTACAAAAAAAAACTAACTAATTAAACCGTGAAATTTTCGGCAGCTGAATTTAAACGCGGCCGTACCAGCTTGGGAGACGATGAACGTTAATTATTTAAGACAATTTTTTTCGTCGGAGACCAGTTTATTTTATCATTTTACTCACCCTGTATTTTGGATCGTCTTGCAATGCCGGAATGCGTGATAGCTTCTTTTTAAATGACGAAGCAACCTGAAACTGAAAGACATCGCGTTGTAACCGGCAGTCCCTATACAGCTTATTCTTTTACTTATCAAACAAAGTCTACCTACTACCTCTGGCGGGAGGTGTTTAAGTAATTCATAACCTTAAAGATAGGGAATAACTCAAAGGATAATAAGAAGCAGGAATTAAATCTCTTTTTATATTAGACTCAGGGCGTTTTACCGTTTTGCTCCTTTTCGAAATATATATATTGTATGCAAGAAAATAAATAAAAATATTCTATAAGAGATCAACATTAGGTGTGAAAAATAAATACCAAATTAAATTTCTGCAATCATTGTTGCGTTCCTCGGATGTAGAAACAAAACTTGAAAAAAACATTTGAAACACGAGCTGCACATCTCAAACAATATAAACAAAAGCAATGACATTAATAAAAGACGCAAAGAAGTTAGTTTAACAATTAGGAATCACAGTTATTGTTGAGGTTCGTCGCATCTATTTGTACATTAAAAGATTTAGTGCAAAACATTCCGGAAATACTTCTGGAGTCAATGCCTTTGTGCATGAATGTACAATCTTGTAGCGATATTTTTAGATCAACAATAAGCCATTAAACTCGTCTTATAGAATAACTTTGGAATCAAGAAAATGTTAAATTATTAATTCAATTGAGCTTGTTTGTAATAAAAAAGACGCACAGGCCAGGAAAATAGCGGTTGTTGTCTTTTATGGTAAAAAGTGCATTATAATGACGGACTTGTCGGAGATCATATTACCGAAGCCTTGGTCGTGTTGGCATGTAGACGGTGTCGTATGTGATTAATGTTATTTACCAAACGAAGCGTGTTTTGTCACGTAGGGTAGAGGCGTGCGGTATCAGCGCGAGTGCGAGTGTGGGAACGCAAACCTCAATCGAACCGTCAGCTACAATTGCGGGGACTCTGCACTGTCAGCATGCAGCCGGAAACACCTCTCACATTTTTGCCGTATCATTGACATTTAGTGATGCATGCCCTTGTGACATTTCTAGATCGTTTCAAGATCCTGTTACTACACTTTGGGGAACATTCCTGCTACTTTTTAGTTTTAAAGGACCCTACAACGAAGCGAACCCACATCCGTTTTTAGTTTCATTGAAATTATCAGCTTCTAAGTTATTTCTTATTTTCCGACAGTTAAATAATCATTTTTAAGATTCTATCGACTTCATTACTGGCCAACCTAAACGTTTTATCATTATTCTGGTTTTAATAAAATTGTAATTTTCTACTTTGGTTTATTTTGTTGTTTGGGTGTATCAGTATGAGGGATGAGCAGGAAGTAACACTAAATCGGTTACAGGTACAATTAACTGACAATGTTCCTGGCTTTCAAATTAATATGGCGATAATAGACCAAAAATATTAAGTCATTCAAGAAAACTCATTGTGAGATACAATGGAATATCAGGTTCCATCAGTCTAATTTTTATTTCCCTTTGTTATCATTAAATACTCACAGGTACATTTAAAAACAGATTAGAATATGTTACTATGTTTATACTCTATGTTCATAATTATCACCAAGTATCTTCCCTTCCTATGTTCTCAAAAATCTTTGAGTGTAAAATACAAAAGGCTCATTAATAATTTAAATCACAATTAATTACTTTCAGAATCTCAATTAGGATTTAGAAAATGGTACTCAACAAAAAAAATAATCCATATACTCCCTGTCAAAAAAAAAACATTAGAGGAATATTATAATAAACAATCAACACCCAATAGGAATATTTTGTGATCTCTCTAAAGCATTTGACTGTGTATATCAAAATATACTGCTGCAAAAGGTGAAATATTATGGAATTACAAAAATTTTTCATTTGTGGTTTAGTTCTTATTTATCAGACAGAAAGCCAAGAATAACACATTAAAAAACTGAAACAGGCAAATTTTCAGTTAAAGCCTTCATTCTCATGACAATCTATGGAAAATAAATCTTTCTATTTTACAGATTCCTGTTTCGGTGTGCTTTCTAAACCAGCATCCAAGCAAAAATATTCATTAGTTATATGTATATAGCCTAATATGTGATTATTTACCAAGATTATAATTTTTATAAATTATTTGTTACTCATATTATTATTAATTTTGTCATCCTTGGTTTGGCATAAATTCCCCATGCAATATTTCAATTCTTTTGAGTTTCTATTTTGTAATTTTAACATCATTTTGAGCATCAAAGTCTACCAAAATTTTTAGTTACTGTTGGTAACCTTATTTATACTTCTAAAAAAAAAAAAATAATAATAATAATAAAATAAAATTAAATTAAATTAAAAATATAAAAATAAAAAAATAATAAAATATATATATATATATATATATATATATAATAATAATAATGATGTATTTGTCATACTTCTCTCTTTTCACTTCAAGTTTTTGTAAATGTTTTAGTTTTGACAAGATAGTTTCTATTTTGCATAAGTATCCAGTTTATGCCTTTCACGATAATGGTGAACTTTTGTACATAGTATTTCCTGTTATTTTTCTATCTGTTCAAGATATTAGGTGATTTATTGCTGCCTTACTATGGAAAATCTCAGTATACCCTTGAAAGTAAGTAGAATGTGGGGTTTCTTGTGTGTTTGCCACTCGGGATTTTTTGTCACAACACATAAATTTCTGATTTCTGGAGTCAGGTGGACTTAATTTGACAAATTTGGCAGTGACAATCCCCAAACGTCTTTTCCAAAGCTGAGAAATTTCTCCAGACAATTATTTATTCTTATTTACAATTTATGACAATTTTGTCTTTTCAATTGTCACATCATCTAGGGTGTTACTCTCAATAGTTCTATCTGTTTGAACGCACACAAGTCCCAGAGAATCTTTAAAGTTTCATTCCTTAAAATATTTACTTGTCTGTGGTTGTACGAATTAGTTATGGTATTTATGCAATATATTTTACATATATCAATGAATCACACTGTCCACATTTATGTGCCAAGTTTTAGATTCTATCTGTGCAATCGGACTGCATCGTGATATTACATGATCAATGTTGTTTCACAGTTGAAGTTTTCACATCGCACAATGATTTTTGGATGTTTTTTCATAACTAAAGCTTGTTCTTGGTCTGCAAAAATGGTCAATTATTTTGTTTCTTTGTCTTAGGAAAGCGAGATAGCTTGAGACTTACCTGAAAATTAAGTGCGGTGTAGCCATAGGGAACCGAAGGTAGCTCATCAAATTTTCGGAAGCTCTCAGCATCCTTCTTCAGGAAGGAGTGTTACACTATTCCATGCACCAGCCGGCTGCGGCCTCCGAAAATTTTAAGAACTACCTTTGGTTCCCTATGGCTACACCGTACTTCATTTTCAGGTAAGCCACAACCTATCTCTCTTTCCTTTCCATACCAATATTGCAATTATATAGATATATAGGAGAAGTAGGAGGATTAAGCGTATATCCTCCTTCTTCTCCTATTTATTTCTATCCTTCCTCACTATTATCAAGTTTGAATGTGACTTTGTCACCAAATTAGTTCCAATTCCTTAATGGATTCTCCTAATATTGTATATATATATATATATATATATATATATATATATATATATATATATATATATGTATATATCGGTATGGAAAGGATAGAGAGATAGGTTGTGGCTTACCTGAAAGTGAAGTACGGTGTCGCCTCCTTCCTGAAGAAGGAGGCTGAGAGCCTCCGAAAATTTGAAGAACAACCTTCAGTTCCTCATGGCGACACCGTACTTCACTTTCAGGTAAGCCACAACCTATCTCTCTATCCTTTCCATACCGATATTTTTGACAATGTCACATTCTCACTATTACAATATATATGTATATATATATATATATATATATATATATATACACACACACACACACACATGCATACATACATATATAAATATATATAAACACACATGCATGCATACATACATACATAAATAAAATTTGTCTGGAAAGGAGTGACTGGCTTACCAGAAATATAGGTCCTTTGTTGGCATGTTGGACAGGAGAAAGTTCTTCAAATTTTCAGAATGTGTTAGCCTCCTCCTACAGGAGAGAATCACCCTGTGTGCCGGCCAGTGATTGCTAACATATGAAAATTAAAAACCAATAACAGTATTTTCAGAACACTGCTAAAGTATTGTCAGATTTACTTTGCACAAGTTATGAAAGCTGTTTATAAAACATAATTTAACTGGAAAGAATATAATTTTTTTTTGTGATTTAGTTTGTTCTATATACTCTATTAAGTATATAAAGAGATAATAGAAATGTATTAGTTAATAAAAGCATTGTATTCACTTATTTGAAATTGTTGAATTAACTTGTGTTAGTAAAATCATTTATTCCCTAATGAAATAGCATTAAGTTGCATAAATTTTCATTTAATTAGTGAGATTATGTATAGCCTTTTTTAAAATTATATAATTGTTACAAGTGACTTTAAATTTGTCACTTGAATAAAATTGACACATTTAGTGATTTAATTAATTGTAGTTTATTTGCAATTTTATTATTTTTATTTTTCTATTTGCAGGTGGAATATAATTTAAACATTTTTTATACATATAACCATTTTCATTGAATAAAGAAATTTATTTTGAATTGTGAGGCAGAAAAAACAAAGAACATATATTGATAACTTTTATTTTCCCATACTTTATACACACCCACGCACTCTCCTTTTCATCCTTTGCACTTATTAATTGCTTTAAAAATGAACTGGTTCAACAAACCAGTGAATGAAGGAAGGTGAGGCATTATGGAACAATTAAAAACTACCTTTTCACCAAACCAGTGAAACCTATGTAACACCAAATACAACTGAACTTCATATGTACGAGATGTGCATCAAACTTAAAATATCTGTTTATAGAGGGCAGTTGACTTACCTTAAATCCACAGGTGGTGAAGCCAGCTGGGACACAATAAAATTTTCTAATTTTCTTCTGTGCCAGCTGACTATGTCATTGTCGATTTATGGTAAGTCAACTACCCATGTCTCTCTTTCCTATCCCAATGAGGTAATCAATTTGACCTAGTCATATATAGACAGAGAGAGCGAAGGGGGGATAGACTGAAATTAAACTTTAAAAATGAATATGGATTTCTTTAAATTATTTGTTAAAGTAAACCACAAATTTGAATTCCTGACTAAAACTATTTTATTATTGTGATTAAAATATTATTTTCAATCATTATATACTTAATTGAATGAATTTTATTAATTGATTATTTCAACTAAACAAAATTCACAATCTAAATACGGCTTAAATTTTGCAATGCCCATTATGCTACTGAAAATCTTTATTCATTATAACACAAATTTTATATTAATTTATTTCTCAAAATGGAAAACTTGGTAAAGGAGGATAAATATAAAATTAAAAATACTGTAGTAGGAATATGGAGCTACAGAGAATGACATTATATTTCAAATAAAAAGAAATTGCACAAAAAAAATGGAATAAATTGTTTTGACTCAAAGAAAAATTTGGTAAATTGGTTGAATTTTATATAAAAAATAATAATGTAGACTACAGTATTAATAATTGTGCCAATTAAAGAACATAATGCTACCACCAACAGCATAATACTTTTATTTACAATTTCAAGTAATAAAAAAGTAACAAATATTTTTGCAAATTATTTGAATTAGATGATTTATGTAAATAATGTATGATCAAATGTTCGTTTTCATATGTGTCAAATCTATACATGTGTGTGTTTAAATTATATAATAAATGGGCACAGATACAAAGAAGCCATTATGAATTGCATGAGTTTTGTTTTAAGACAAGTTTATAAAAATATTTTAGCACAAAAATATGGCAGTTTTGTAAAATAACTTTAAACTGAAGTAACAAGACTGATCTATATAGGCCAATTCAATTTAACTTATGTAAATGTAATACAAAAAATGAGGTGGGAAGAACAAACTACTACTTGCTGCTAAATTGAAGTTTTATTAAAAAATAAATACATTTGTATAAATGCTATTTATATATTTCTTCAAAAATAGTTAAATGATGTGAATTAAGAAAAAAATTTAGAATACTCCAGCTCTTTCTCTTGTGAATATAATTAATGGATAATAAAACTGGAAATAATACTGTAGAAAACTCCTTATCCAAGGATGGTACAATAGCTCTATTGTATGCATAATATTTATTCTATTGCTCCATGAATTACCAATTACGTCTCAGTTAATAGAACAGACATCTTTTATGTGCAAGGTATTTAAAAAAAAGTGTTTCTGGGTTTCTCACAAAGTGGGCACAACCCAGACTCACATTTCACATAAAAGCATTTGAGGACTGCACTTCACTGTCAGTTTGAATCAACTGGCACTTATATAAAAATATAAATGGATACCTATATGCTTCTGAAAATTTCAGCAATTGAGAAGGTAAGATTTGATAAGAAAGAGGTCATGACCCACAAAATTAAAATTTCAGAACACAAATATTGACCGGAGCCTCACGATGTGCAGAGATTACAGAAATTACTTTTGTAATACTTCATAATCTGACACACAAATCATATAATGGAGTGATTCTATTCAGTTCTAATCACCCAATATATGTAGAAAAGAATTATAATATAGTCAGTTTAAAATTTAAATAATATTAAATAATGCTGTAGATTTAGACTGAAACAACTTTTATACCATATCTGAATTATTTAAATTTTATAAACATTTCATGATTTCACGGACAATACTATAAAACAATAGAAATCATATCATATTTAAATTCAATACTATTTACAATATTTATATTAAAACATTTTGCAAAATTTAATTAACATAAAAAAAGAATTTCACCATTTGGTGATCTAAAATACCATTAAGATATATTAAGGAGGCAAGCCTAAATATTTGTAAAACAAGTATCTCACGTAGAATTACGGTGAAAATTAAATGACTAGCAGACAAAAGGAGCAGTTTCAACAATAAAATATAAAAAATTCACATAATTCATAGCTATAACATCTTATACAATACAATTGTCACAAAGCCTTATCACCATAAAAGCCTCAAAAAATCACTTCCAAGAATAGCTGTGGATTATTATGGTAATAACAAATTGTTGTAAATCTTTCTTTCATCAGCATAATTGGTTTCAGGAATGAGGATAGGGTGAGGGTTTTGCAAATATGCTTGCTAAAATGAAAACAGAATTAGTTAAACAATAGAAACCATTATAAGAAATGAGTCCCATAACTGTACTACAACAAATGTTTATTTATACTGTTGAATAGAAAATTCAAAATCAGAATTAAGAAATAAAGGATAAATTATTTTTGAAAGAGCAAACAAATCACCAAAAAGTTATTGTAAGAGGCAAAGAAAAATTCTTTAAAACAATAAAAAATTTGGTTATGTGAGGAGTTAAGATTTACTATTCAAAACAGGCATACACAGCATTTCACGGTTCACGAAATGCACCATCCAACCGTGTTTCGATGTTCAAATGTGTATAAAAAATGTAGCGGTGAAAAAATATAAACAGAATGAGGGGCAGGTATTATTTCATCTTCCCATAAATAAAGACTCTAAATATAATAAACTAATCAGTTTTGTTTGTTGTTTTTTTTGGTTCGCAATAACTGTTGGTTAATTATTATTATTACTGTAGAACCGAATCTGTACAAATTTAGTTACAAGGATTTTTCTTTCCTAGAAAGAAGAAATTTTTGGATTAAAAATATAATATAGACTGTCATGGAACTCAGTGACAGCTATGTTGTAAAGATTCTTTGTAATTAATACATTAGCTTCTGATATAAATCATTTGTACCTTCTGGAATAAATTGTTGCTGAGCAACATTTTTTTAACTCACATCCATCCTTCTTAAACAAAGGCAAACATTAAATAAGATTTTTGTTCAAAATCATTAAAAATTTTATATTCTGCCTTAATGTTAACATTTGATATCTATTTTTTTGTTAAATAAATTAACGTTTTTTAGTATGTCCTTCAATTTGTTTTAAAATAAATAAAACAGTCCTCATTGCACTTATCTATGATATTGAGTCAGCAGTTTGTCTGTTTTTTTTATCACCCATTATGCAAATCACTGTACACAACAATATTACACCAGAAAATCTGGATCACTGTATTCATTGTCACTATCACCATCATCTCCTAACTTCTTCTTCTTCTTTTTGTGTCTGTGTTTTCGGTGTCGTTCCGACTTGTGTGCTCTGTGGGACCTATGATGTCGAGATTCTGGTGGCTTAGGTGGTACTATTGTCAGTTTTGGTATCTTCTGATGCACTTCCTGTGAAGTATAACAGAAAGTAGTATTTTAAAATATCTATTTTTTCAAATACATAGAGTGCATTTAAAGTGAACTAAAGCACAACATAATCTTTATTATAATTAAATACAAAGATTATTCTGCAAAAGTAGGGTAGAATTTAAATGCAGGGAGTATGTTGCACCATGGGTCTCACAATTATCTACCTTTTGTATTATACTGTACTGATGAATATTTAATCAATCGACAAATAACATTAAAAGTATATCACCTTTGTGTCGCCTACTTCCACTTGGGTTGGGACACGGTCTGCAGGATTTACATCAACAGATTCTTTGACAGCTTCTTCTCCAGCCTTCTCTTTTGGACAAGGTTTCACATCATCATCATCAGGATCCTCAGGATCAAATTTAAGCATTAACTGCTTAAACTGAAAAATAGATATAAGTTATTATATGAACAACTATAAACAATAAAGAAAACAAATGATTTAAGACTCATTTACATCCAAGTACTGCACTATCAAAGCTTTCCTAGCCATTTCGTCAAGAATGGTAGACGGTGATCCTTGCCGTAGTTTCTGAAGTGTGTTTTTGGGATCAAAACATGAATTGCTTCTTCTGTTAACAGCTTTTTCATACACTTTGGCTGATTCCGAAGGAGAATACTGAGTTATCTTCCTGAAATTTAAACGGACACATGACAAAATTTTACTCAAATTATCTAAGCAAATATTCAATGTAGAAAGGAATCTTACGCATCACTAATGCCATATAAATCCTTGAGGTGTTGTTTCAAGACAAGTAATAATAGGCATCCTTGAGATGCTGTAATGCAGTCTTGTAGAACAGTCGTGTCTTCTGGTACCCTGTTGAGCAATGAGTTTTCGTCTTCATCATCATCATCTTCATAATATGTGGTTGCTTGATTTCCGTCATGGTTTACGGTTGCTGGTTGTTGCTCGTTATTGCTTGGAAGCAGAGCCTGAATAAATTCACCAATTTTCATCTTACAATTATTTCTTTGGGTAACATGTTGGTTTCAGTAAGTTCTTGTGTTGGGGAAAATATTAAGATGAAAGAAAATTTGTAATGATATGCAAACAGAAGAGCAGCTTTGTCAAAATGGTAATAAATAGTTTTTCCACAATGAAAGAATAGCATTTTCAGTCAATACAAAATAACATTATTACAATTCATTTTTGAAACTCTAAAATAGACAAATAGAAATTATTGTTTTATAATTTATTGCACTAACGTTAAGGTCTAATGTTGGCTAAATTTGTTAAAAGCCTTGGAGTCTTACCTCTCGAAAAGCTTGAAGCAAATTAGTTCCAGAAACAGAGATCATTATATCTATGTGATGTATTATAAAAAGTGGTTCATCCTGGACTTGGTATGGAAAATATGCTAAATTATCGGAGAGGTATAACATCTGTGACAGACTAGTTTTCTGAAACAGAAAATACATAATTAAATATATTTGATATGCTTAAAAATTACAAATTTTTTAACCAAACTTACCACTTGCTCATCAAACTGTTTGAGTACGGATAGTACAAGGGCCCGCCTCTGTTGCTTCGTTCCACGAAGAATTGAATACAGAAAGCCATTCAAGGCCCCTGGATATTCTCCTTCCCGCACTCTGAACCCTCTTACTATTCCTGTATTATTGCATTGAAGAATTTTTTGAAGTTTGTACGATAACCGAATGCCAAGCTGCGATTTCATATGAATAAATCCAGGATACTTCTTCTCAATGTCTTGTAATTGTTTATCTGCACTGTGACTCACAACTTTCTCTACATCTGTACTCATGCAGATAAGGTATGGAACAATCTGAAATTTATAGAAACATTGAATTTGAAGCAAAATATTAATTTTCATCTTTATACTATGCTAAGTGAACAAAAGCCATAAAAATGACATAAATTTAATTCAGGATGCCATTGAGCATTTGAATGTTTCTACCAGTCTCTTATTTTGAAAAGAAAAAATTTCTAATAACATAATTAATTTTGAATCCTTTCACTTTCATAGCTTTTTACAGGTGAATTAATTAGTTTGATTCTATCACCACTAAATGAGTATACTTATGGAACCAAAGAAAGGTTTATAGAAGAGGATCTTAAAATTTGCGATGTACAGTTCATTTAGAATCAAATAAGCTCAATAGAATATTTTTTACACGGCATTCCAGTTATTAATTTGAATGAATAAGTATTATTAACAAGCATATACAACTAACTATAAGTAACCTGGACCATGTATTATTACTTTATTAGAAATTTATACTCAGGACACACACAAAAAAGAGAATTGCAGCTTGGAATAAACAATGGCTTTATAATTATTTGAATATAATCCTGAATATTGAAAATGAACAGTTTATGGTGATTTAAAATACACTGAATCAATAATATACATATTCTTCTGGTAAGATATTTTACATTATCTGAATGCCATTTCAAAAGGTATCCAAAATGTGAGTAAATGTTTTAAAAAAAAATTGTTTACCTGCACAGGGTGAACTAGGCCTTGTGCTAGAATAAGTTGGATAACTTTCAGAGCAGCATGCCTAACACCAATATTTGGATGAAGAAACGATTCTAGAATTTCTTTCAGGTACAATTGAATCACTGTGCTGGCCATTCCAGATGAAACATCTCCCATCTCTTTCAGATTTTCTTGCTTTGACAATTTAGCCCCTATTATATGGTACATAAATTGTTATGAGACTGAAAGATAAAAACAGTATGTGAAGATGTATGATTATTCCTGAAAACTTACATTCTTGATCCTGCTTTATCATACGACTTTCTTCCTCCTGAAGGTACACCTCAATGTTGTTAAGAACCTATAAGTAACAATTTAATTATTCTTCACATATATTTACAGGTATAACAAATGAACTATCTTTTCCTGGAAATGCTGAAATGAAATTTTTTTTTCTGTCACAAACTCTGTACTAGCAATAACTTGAACACATTCAGTAGATAAGATATACCTGTGTCCTCATAAGCAATGGAGCATCATCAGATGTGAGTAACCTATGATAGAGAGATTTCAGTTCCGGACCCAACATGAACTCATAATGGCGGATACACAATGAACCAATAGCTTTCAGGGTATAATTTTGTATATCTTCATTTGGTTGCTGCACAAAGAAAATAAGTGTTTCAAAAACCTGGTCCTTCACATCCTCCTGAAAATGAAATGAATATTTGAGAATTTATGGCAATGAGACAAAAAAAAGCATTTGTATACATTCTAGATGCTCAAATATCACTTACAGGTAAACCTTGTATTACATCTTTGTCAGTGAAATCAAAGTGCCTAAGAAGAAGCCCAACTGTGAACAAAGCTCTTCGAAAAAATGGACGGCATTTCACCAATAATGGATTTGAAGGATCATTCATATAGTATTTCTTGAATTCTTTAAGATGGCCTGAAAATATTCCAAGTCATATAGTAAATTAATGTAAATGAACTACAATTATTTCACAAATGCTAAAAAGTACTTCCTAAATATACAGTAAATCTATGTTTTTGTTGATTTCGGTTACCGTCTGTTTCAGTTTTTTGAGTAAAATGTTCTCTCGGATTTTGTTGGTTGCTCTGTCAACAGCTGACCCATTGTCCTACTCATGGTTTTGTCTAGCAACATTTTACACTCATTTTGTGAGCATCACCCCACGCACTGAGATAAACATATTGTCTCGCAGGGTTTTTTGGATTTTCTTTAACTAATGCAAGTAATTATGAACTGCTTATCCAATGGTAACGATAAACTGGGTTTATTTTGGAATTTTCAATTTAAAAATGTACATATTGCACATAATTTATAAACAATTAGTTAGCTCTTTACTTTTAACTTCATCATGGGACCAAAGAAAATTTCCAAAGCCTGCGACCTTCCGAAGAAGGCCAGGAACTCAATCGAATTGAAGAAAGAAATTATTCAAAAGTATGGGAGCTCTACAAGAATGCTGAAATTGACTAAATGTACGGGAAGTGGCCATTGACGATAAGTCTGGTTGTGGCAAAAAAGGAAGTAATCAAGGAGGCTAATATAGCCAGAGGCATGAATATGCTACCAAAACAAAAAAATCGCAAACAATTTTTGTTCTTGTGTATATTCTCTATAAAATGTGTTTTTTATATATTTTTTGAAGTATCAAGAACAAATTAATTGGATTTACATGGAATCATATGAAAATAATTGCCTTGGTTTTCATTGTTTTTGGTTTTCGCCAATAGCATTTAGACGGATTATCGACGAAATCCGAGGTTTGAACGTATTGATAGAAAAAGTGGTATTATTTATATAATTATCAGAATTTAAGATAATTTATTGCAGGTTTTCAGTATCAGATAAAAATACAAACCATAATATTTATGGAAGCAATCTCGTATTAACTTGAAGTTCCTTGTTACATTATTTACAACAGAACCTAAGCAAGAAAGACAAGACTGAACTACAGCCCGATCATGCTGAAGAATAAGCTTGACAGAATCCTCTTCCAGTTGAGCAAGAAATGTTTCACTAGGATGCTCTATCAATGGGACAACCAGTTCCAATGTGCGTGCAACACTGCTGATTATTTGATAATCTCCCTGGGTCTGAAAATTTAATTAACACAAGTGTGGTTATTATTAGAAAATATTTGAGAATACTAGGTATAATCATATGTTACTCTCTACAGTTCAGCAGAATAAATTATGCAGTTGAAGGTAATTTATTTTGGAAATTCTTCTTTCAGCATGAAATACACACAATATCAAATAAGCATAGATTATTTTTATGTCTAAAAACAAAATTCAGTATGCCATTAAATTTAATAATGGTAATGGCTGAAAACTGTGATTTAGAAGTACTAAAAATTTTGACACTTTCAATAACAAATATTCACTATTTCTACTCCTCTCATTTAAGTGTTAACGAGAGTATTAATAACATGAATGATTCATTAGAAAATTTACCCCTTTTCACTTGGATATACATTACAAGATAACATATATGCTAGAATTTGCAACATTTCAATACAATAATATGTAGAAATTATCTTACTTGACATTTTACACTGAGGTATGGTTGAAGAGTAGTTGCATGATTTATGAGAAGCTGAGGTCTGATTTTTGCAAACAGGTATAAGGTTGTAAGGCAAGCAACTAATCTCTGTGAAGAACCACGGCCTTCTTCCTCAGGTGCAAAACTTGTTTCCTCCAGCCTGAGTACATTCTCAATCAAGCAATCCACAATTTGTTTACAGGCAGTCAGCAGTGCTTTTGGTGGTTCAGTATGGACTCTAGTTGAATCTTCTTTATCTTCTTTGGGTTTGAATAACTAAACAGAAATATTAATATACAATTATATTATTTAGTTAACAGATTGATATTTATTTTGAAAAGTATATGGGGTTACCCAAGACTGATGTGTAAATTACATCAAACGTTAACATGGAGATCAAGCAATATAATGATGAAATTAGATTTATATATAATCTAAACCTTCTGTAAATATTATGGCACATACAAAAATATAATTTAATTTATAGGGCATAATAAATAATAATAGTGTATTATTATATTTCTGTACATTACATTAGTCATTCGACAACCTTGATACGTTCTATTGAGTATGACCTTATATAAATTCTGTTCTTCTCTATTTGATGCCTTATCTAGACATATTGTAAACACACTTTGTATTCACAATAATCAGGTTGGAATATTTCAATCATAAGGCTAATTCAGATAACAATGTATTATTTAATATTTATTCTATAGTAATTAGGTTTAAAACCAAGTAATATTTATTAAATAATTGGAATAATTAAAGAGACTTACACTAAGAAGTAACTGCTCAAACCATTCCAAACCCATGTCCCGTGATGCAGCTACAACATCAGTTATGTTCATCACTTTCCTCAGCAGTGCAGTAGAATCAAGACTTGGGCGTTCTCGTACAGGAGTAAACCACATATTTTGAAATACTTCCATCACCAATTTGCGGATTCCTAATAAAAATAATTTATTAGAGCACCAAAAGTAAAGCATGTTTAAGATATAAGTAGAGGGCGACAAAACAAACATACCCTCTTCGTCATTGACTCTTCTTATCATTTTGACACATATTTCAGGTATTTTGGGAAAATCTGGACATTCCATACAAATGTCTTTCAGTATTTTTATTACACGTTTCCTCACACTAACTCCAGTGTCCTGTAACATTATTGAAGGAAATTTAGATATTTAAATTGTAAAAATATAATAGGGTAGGGTCAAATCAATTCAAAGAGTACTACTGAAATTTATATATAAAAACTTTTGGTAAACCCAGTTGGAGAAAAATTATAATTTTAAAATCAGCAGAAAATTACTTATATACATGTGCAGGTGCCTACATCTACTTTTTGGGGATAAAAATAAAATTTAACTTAACAGATACAAATCATAAAAGAATAAAAAAACAGAAATGAAGAACAGAAAAATAACTCACCAAAATCCTTGCTGATAACATATCATAATATTTATCAATAAGTTCTGGACGACTGAGGACAAATTTGCCGACAAGGTCAACAGCAGCTTCCCTAACTGATGTAGAGTGGTCCAGGAAAGAATGACTGACTCCATACTGCATATCCATTCTAGCTAGGACAGCTGGATCTGCTTCCACTACCATTGTCAAACATTTCATTGCTTTTGTTCTAATAGCAATGGAGCTCTCGGTGAGAACACAAAGTATCTAAAAAGAATCCACAGTTTAATACATTTATAGCATTAAAACATTATTTATATATTGACAATAAAGTTAAATGTGATTAACTATATATACAATTGACCAAATAATGGTGAACCCAGTGACTGGGATAACTGACAACTTTTAAGCTACATTCTGGAATTGCAGAGGCAGGTGGCTACTCTTAAAAAAACTCAACCTGAGTTGAATCACCCAATTTTCTTCTACTTCAATAAAAGTTATTCAGAACTGCCAAAGTCTCCAATATATTTTTAGTTGAATCCAGGAAAAATACAGGATTGTTTTTCCTTAATCATGAAATAATTAGGTTTAGAATACAAATGTGTATATATAAAGTATAATTTATGGAAGGGCAAATGGGAAACATTTGCTTCTCCAATGAATCTTTTTACTAACTTTACAATAAGAACAAAAAATTGTAACATCCACATTTGATGATTCACACAAGGGACAAGAGGATTCATGAATATTTAGTTAAAACTTGTATTCTGAAAATAGTTGAACAAAGCTGTCTACATAAGTCCTTAAATTCTACAAAGTAAGTTTTTAGCACCAGAAATAACATAATATATTACAGATTAAAGTAAAAAACTAGTTGACTTTAAATTTCTGTTACAGTCAGCTTTAATGTCCAATAGATATATATTTATTACATGTTATTAACTACTTACATGTTTTAGATAAGCATCAAAACTTTGCGAAAAAGGTCGCTTCGAAGCAAGATATCTGGAAATTAGTTCAGCACTTTCATAATCAATGTATGTTTGCAAAACTTGAGTTCTATTTCCAACTCCAACTACATCTTCAAATGGTCTAATTTTACTGATAAGGAACTGTTTTCGAAGCTCAATTATTCGATACAACTGTGCTTTCTTTTCACTACTTTCATTATCTATTTTTGTGTCTTCTTCTTCAATTTCTGAACTAATAGGAGATTCTTCATCACTACTCTCTCCTAAAATTAAATACACTATTTTAGTAAAATATACAGACAGATATAGTTAATAATTTTTAAAATCATTTAAGCAGTCTACTAAATTTACCTTTCCGTTTTTTCTTATTTCTTTTCTTCCGAGTTAAAAGTTTGTTTGGGGACAGTTTGGCTCCCGTTGATGGTCTGCTCTTCTCAGCTGTAGCATCTCTGTACCACTGTGCAAGATAGAAATGCCTAGCATATGATAGAGCTTGATCACTTTGGCCATTTACAGCCAAGTAATCCAAAAGAACACGTTGCAAAAACTGTGTCCGTTCCTCTTCTGGGTCCAAATCTGCTCCATTTTTCTCCTTGTTTGAAATGAGAAAGAAGCTGTTAGTTTAAAATATAAAAACATAATATACAAAAAAGACAAAGATACTTACAGTTTTAATCTTTTTGTCCACACCACCTGTTTCTTCAATTTCTCGCTGTTCTTCAGCCTTTATTTCCTGAATTATCTGATCTATTGTATTTAACTTTAGTTGAGACATCACTGCATCTTTTCGAAGTCTTGCTGCAACAACTCCCAGGTAATCCAATGAAGCGACACGTAAGGACATATCAATACCTTTATTACTAAAATTGGTTACCTAATCAGGAAAAATAAAATTTTAAAATAAATATAAGAAGTGGTCTCATAGTTACAGTAGTTCTTAATGCTAATGAAACATACCAATAATTTTCCCAGAAGGCTAAGTAATAGTTCTGTAGCAGGCCATTCTGGTTTATTTACTGTTGTTAAAAGATCTTGAACAAAATTTTCAAATAGTGGCCTGTAATCTATTTCTTCACTTTTACTACCACACTTGTTCAAGAAAACAGTGAGGAAGTTTGCAGCAGTTCTCATTGCTGTTTCATATTTGCTAACGATCAAAACATCTCTATCAACCTGTAAGATCAGCAGAATGGACAAATATTTAATTTCTGTATGAATATTAGTGGAATAAACTGGAACAAAAAGGCATCACACACACAGATATATATATCCAAGAAATTGATACTTGGTGTCACCATTCAGGAAATGATATTCGGAGATGTTAGCCTCCATCTTAAGAGGAGGAAGACACTCGCATATGAGTGTAAATGAGTATGCATAGGTATGTGGGTTAATGTATATGTGTGCCTGTGTGGATGAATACATGCACGAATATGTGTGTGTATGCTAAAGTGGAGATATTTGCATATATGTGTGTATGTATGTAATTGTGTGGAATGTGACACTCTTTCCTAAAGAAGGTGGCTGAGGGCCTCTGAAAATTTGAAGAACATCCTTCTGTCCTGAGTGGCTATGCCAAGCTTCAATTTCAGGTAAGCCACAAACTCTCTCTTTCTTTCTTTTCCATACCAATGATCTCAATTATTTTGACAATGTCATATCCTTACTCGCATATATATAATTGCAATATTTGTATGGAAAGGAAAGAGAGATAGGTTGTGGCTTACCTGCAAGTGAAGTGCAGTGTCGCCATAAGGAACTGAAGGTTGTTCTTCAAATTTTCGGACGATCTCAGCCTCCTTCTTCAGGAAGAAATGTTACACCATTCTGTGCACCGGTCAGCTATATATATAACTTAGATAGAAATAAATAGGAGAAATAGGATTAAACTTTTAGTGAATTCTTATATGCTCATACATACAAGAACGCACATAGAAAGGCTTATGTTCAAAGCAGGGAGAAGGAAGGAAGAAGAATATTTTCAGTCTTTCCTTCTCCTTCCTTCTCCCTGCTTTGAACATATGCTTTTCTATGTGCATGATTCTATGCCTGAACATATGAATTCACTTACAGTGTAATCCTCCTATTTATTTCTATCGCTCCTCACTATCCATGTTCGAATGTGACTTTTTCACGAAATTAGTTCTTATTCCTTAATGAATTCTCCGAATATTGTGTGTGTGTGTGTGTATATATATATATAAATGTTAAGGATTTTAATTATTAAGTGATAAAGACACAATTGATAAGTGGATAGTGAGGAAAGATAGAAATATAGGAAAAAGGTTGGAAACACGCTCTGAACAAAAAATATACTTTAGGCATAGTAATACACTCAAAAGGAAGCATATGTTCAAGGCGTAGAGTGGAAAGGAAGAAGGAAAGACTGAAAATATTTGGCAGTGCTGGGAATTGAACCCAGCTTTGTACACAAATGATCTACCACTGAGCTACTGTGCCTTTCCCCAGACCTAATGTCCAGACACTACAAATTTCTAGATTAATAGAGTTTAAATAAAAGCTAAGATGGATGTTTTTCTGTATTTAATGAAATGAACAATAACATTTATCTCTATTCTGAACATAATGTTCCTTTAATAGAGGATAATTTATTTCTTGGCCCCACACTCTTTCTGATTGGCCCCAGCTAATTTATCTTCACCAATACCTACTTCTCATTAAACAACAATAATCTCCCATGATATGTCATCCTATTCATGGAAAAAGCTAGAGCAGACACTCTAAATTCCTTCAAGTTTAAACTTTTATACTGGTCCTGGTTCAAAGTTGATGTGGAAGACGGGGATTGATAGCCTGCCAGAAGCTGCACTTTGGACTAAAGTAACAATGAGGAGTAATCCATCTCCTAAATAAGAAGAATAATCCCTTTGAAAATTTAAATTGTAATTGTAGTTGTGTCCATATTTCAAACTAATGTAAGCCTTGTTTTACCTCTTCCTCTCTATCACATTGATATCAGTAAGAAATAGATGAATGTTAAAGGTGGCTTCCAGGAGGATGGAGAATATGACAAATTTTCTTCTTTCTTCAGCTATCAGGACTTCAACTTTACAGTGCTATGCCTAGGCAAATATGAACAATTTTATGGCTGTCCTTGCCATATATATTTTTTTTCTCTCTCTAGAGTAAGAAAAGGCTGAGGATAGAAGTGAAATGAAATCCATAATAGAGCACATCGAGTCTCAGACTTTTCCTGGAATGTAGGACATATGCGAAGTGAAATTCCAAAAACCAAGCTGAGTATCTGAGAAGTAGGACATTTAGAAGACTGAGTTTGAAGCTGTAGTCATTGAAACAATTTCTAAGGACTTAACTGGCTAATGGAAATAACATTTTGTTTATGAAGTTCTCGTTCATCACTCAGATAAACATTTCAAAAAGGTTTCACTATTTATTAATTATACTGTCACTACAGTATTTTATTAATATAAATTTTTAATTAATTTCAAATGACTATGTTGAAATCCAAAATCATAATTATAACATAATATTAGTATTCTACTTCCAAGAAAATAAAAATCTTAGGGAATCACATACTTATGTACAAATTATAATTCGAAATAAGAGAATCTTACATTAACAAGCTTATCTTCTTCATTCTCCTTGGCATCCTTTTCTTTATCTTTATCTTTTTCCTTGCTATCTTTTTCCTTGTCTTTCTCTTTTCCTTTTTCTTTTTCTTTCTCTTTGTCTTTATCTTTCTTATCTGTCTGCAATCTTTCTGGCAGCACAACAACACACTGAATTAACTGTAAGACTAAGGCAGTAAGCATCTGAATATGCTCCTCTGAGTTCAGTCTATATGTTCTCAAACTTCTTTTACTGCTTGGCAATCTCGCAATAGACGCTAATATATCATCCAGTAGCAACCGCCTATGTTTTTCATATTTTGTAAATATCTGGGAGGGGGGAAAAAATTGAAATTACATTGATTAATTTGTTGATATATGGTTTGAGTTCTACATAAATTGCATTTAATAAAGATACAAATCCAGCATATTGCATTAAAACATCTTTTCTACATAAAATATGCAATTATTAAAAATGAATTATATAATACCTTGTTGGAAATACTAGAAACGGAAACAAAAAACATTGATACTAAGGAAATATGATGTTAGTTTTGCTATCTTAAAATTATTGGTAAAACTGTAAATAATTACAATAGATTTTTGTATTTAATGCACATTCCAATGCTATAGATACTTACAGTAGTTACAAGTTTGAGAGCCGATAGCTGCAATTCACTGACACTTTCCACAAAAAATGGAGCTACGCCCATTGATGATGCATGGAGCACTGCTGTGTCTGTTAAGACCTGGATGTTAAGCAGTTCTGCCAGAAGGCTAACCATTTCATGGAGTTTGTTGTACAATGTAAGTATACTCTTCTCACGTACTTCCTTTGCTTGGGCTCGCTTCTTGCGGGCGTTTCCCACAAAAATATCTATTAATGAAAATATGAACTTTGTATGAGAAGAAAATTTAGTTTAATCTAATAATTTGCTCCCATTATTATTCAATGAAATATAAAAAAATTATTTAATTTAGCATTTAATTATAATTAGTTGAAAAATATTTGAACTGAACAACTACCTTTTGTTTTACCGTCCACCCTATAAACAGGATCAAATGAAGGATATATTGTATTCTGCAACTGGTACTTGGTGAACATAACAATCCTGTCAATTACATCCTCGAGATAAACTCGTTTAGGCATATTTGGTGAAGTGAGTATATATAAGGATGTAAGTGAAGCATCAACTGCTCTCATCACACTCTCCATAGTCAATTCTAGCCACAATTTACTTTGGTCTTCATCATCGTCCTGTATCAAAGAAACATTGTAAACATAATAAATGAATACAAAGTATTGGTTAGGTCTTTATTTAATGCAAAACAGATTTTACCGGGTCTGCTAATGGTGATATTCGCGTCCCATCACGGATATTCTTTTCTAAAATAGTGAGAAGACGCACGAGGCGATCTGGAGGTATAGATTCCATGGCACCCAAGGTTTTTAATTTAGCTGCTTCACTGCAAATGTCTTGCAGCTGATATTTTGGTATTAGGGCTTCTGGTGGTGCATCTGCTTCTACATCTGAATATATTAAAAATAGTTAGGTAAATTAACCAGGCTATGGAAAAATATTTGAATTGTGAAACCACTCAAATAGGCACAAGTTTATTTTCAGTGTATCTATATTAACACATTATGGTCTTAGTTTAATACTGTGAACATCTATTGAACAAAACATTACTAAATTTGGCAGCAGATATTTTGTTTTTAACAACTTTACCAAAATCAGCAGTGAAATCCATATCTTCAGTATTCTCAAATATAATTTCGATAGAACGATTGAATCTCTGATAGGTATTAGTTTCCATTAGTTCTTCTACACTCAGTTTTTCAAGAACAGGAACTAATTTTCGTTCTACTTTCCTCAACTTAGGTTTTGGTGGAAAAGATGTATCTGCAAATAGATATTAATTGATTAATGGAACATTTAAATGTTTATCATAATGGTTTTCTTGTACAAATTTTATTACAATAATTTATTATTAATATTACATGATACTGGAAAACTGATAAGGAGTAATGTTTCAAATATTAATAGTCATCTTCTTAGTAACATATTTTGCATAAAGCACAGACAAATTAATATATGAGATTCATGTATAAGGGCCTAAAATTTCAATTCTGGCAAAATTCAGCAAAAAACCTAAATAAACAATGTTTATGGAAAATATATACAATCTAATGTTCTACTAATAAAATTGAATATTTCAAAAAAATGTTCCGTTTTTTGGAGTGTATAATGGGAAAACAATGTTCCGTGTACTATCTTAAACACGTGGAGCAAATTCTACAAAATTTTGTACAGATGTTACTTACTATCTGGAAAGAAAACATTGTATGGGTAAATAACCCTAACATGGGTTGGAGTGGAAGAGATAACATTTTAAATAAATTATAAATTGGAATTTATTAGTGTCGAATGAAAAGTTTTTGGGGTAGCAGCCTTTGAAGGTTTTATTCTCAAAGTTCTCAATGCCTAATAATGACAATGAATGAAATTAATTACATAAAAATAATGAAAAAACAAATGAGAATAGTGTCTTTTCTGGTGTTAACAAAGTCACCAAGTCTAATACTGATCATCATGACAGTTAAATTGACTGTGTAAGGGTAGGAGAGGCAGGGTGTGAAAGGCCTTTCCATAATTATAATATGAAAACAACTGAGAATGGTGTCAAATTCTGGGTTATGGAAGTCACTGAGTTTAATTCTGATAATCAACATACTGGTCAAGTTATAGTTGAGCCCTTGGAGTTGGGGGTGAACGAGGGTGAAACAAGGTTCCGCATACAATCTTAAACGTGTGGAGCAATTTCTACTAAATTTTGTGCACATGTTGCTTATGATCAGAGAACAAACACACCGATCATATTTTACTCACTCTTTAGATACCAGGAATATTTTTTATAACTTTACAGTACTGAGAGTGTTTATGCATCTTTTAATGTTCCAGGAGTATTTTTGTCTCCCTTAAGGTACTGGGAGTATTTATGACTCCCTCATGAAACTGGAAGAAATTTTAACTCTCTTAGACTACCAGAAGTATTTTTGAATCTCTTAGGCAACAGAGATTATTATTGTCTGTCTTAACCTACTGGGAGTAATTTTGATGAGGATAATATTGAGGCTCTTAAGGTATCATGAGTATTTTTTATTCTATTAGGGAACCAAGAATATTTTTCACATTCTTAAGGTACTGAAAGTACTTTTTACTCTCTTAGAGTACCCAGAATATTTTTGAATTTCTTAAGGTACCAGGAGGATTTTTTACACACTCAAAGTATTAGAAGTAATTTTGTCCTTAGGTTAAAGGGAATAATTTTTTACTCTTTTAAGATAATGAAAGAATTTTTGATACTCATAAGATACGGGGTGTCTTGCTAAAGGTACTGGGAGTACTTTTTACTCCTTAAGAGCTGAGAGAGTATTTTTGAATCTCTTAAGATACTGGGATTTTCTTTATGGTATTGGGAGTACTTCTGATTCCCTTAACGTATCAGGAATATTACTGACTCTATTAGGGTATCAGGAGTATTTTCGACTGTATTATAATACTGGAATTATTATTTTCTCTTAAGGTTACTTTTTATTCTCTTAAGGTACAAGAATTAATTATGAATCACTTAGACTACTGGTATTATTTTACACTTTTGTAAGGTTATGGGAATAATTTTGACTCTCTTAAAGGTGCCAATAGTATTATTGGTTCGCTAAAGGTACTGGTATTATTTTTACTGTTAGGAGACAGGGGCTACTTTTGGCTCACTTAACTTGGATACCAGAAGTATTTTAGATTCTCGTAAAAAATATTTTAAACTCTTTTAAGGTGCCAGAAGAAAATGTGAAAATACAATACGAAATATAGTTTCATTTCAGTGCCAGACTTTGCTATTGTAGGAGTAATGACATCTCAACCCTCCATATTAAATATTGATTTTAGAACTAAACCACCATATTAAAATTTGAGGGTGGTCTGTAGTTTAATCTGTAGAGAATTGGTCTGTTAATAATTTCCACTGTTCTTGGAATAGCTGGTGTGAATTTCTTATTTGTGATTAGTTTATGACTACCAGTGCAGATGTAAACAAAAGTAACACTATTATCCAGAGGAAAAATATTTTGGGGGAGATAAAAATGTCACTAAGGATACAAATGACAAATAAATGAAAATGAACACCATATGCAAAACACACAACTAATTTCCAGAGTTAAACAAAGTTTTCCATACCATCACTGTTATTTAGTGTTGCATCTGGAGGCTCTGGTTTATGGTTTGCCATATTCCGTTTCCTGGTCTTCAGTCGTTCATTATAACTATTACCATTTCCAGGAAAGTAATCCTCATCCAATTTAGTATTAACTTTCCGCCTTTCTTCTTTATCTGTAAAGTGTTAGGAACATTAACAATATTAAAAAATTAAATTAATTTAGGACTTTAACATGCATATTATATCCAGATATAAAGCACAAACATTTATGAAAAATAATTTGATAAGTAAAGAGTTTTGATATATTTCAGTTCATGAAATTAATCTTTATCACCATCAAAATATTTAGGATTTGGATGATATTAATAAATTAAAATTATCTAATAAATTCTCATGTTTTAATTGTTATAAATTTTCATTGTCTGTATATACACTTTATTCTGTGACAAACACTTTAGTCATACCAATATTAGCTCAATGACATAATTAAATTATAGTTCCCAACCAACTGAATTAAGTACAACACTTCAATGGTTCTGGCACACGTGAGAAATCTATCTGCAGCATAAAATTATTTGCAGTGAGTGAAAGAGACCACATTGTAGCTGAAATAATAAATTACAACTGGCAAGATTCTGTATCACTTAACAGTGAAATTTGTACTTGTTTCTTACAATGAATTGCAAAAATGTCTCTAGAAACCACCACTCTATGTTAGAAGATTCTATGTTTATTTTCCAATTATAACAGTTTTGTAATTTATTGTAATAATTAAACAGCTGTGCCCTTTTACATATGTTGGAATGACTTCATAAATTGCATATCTTGATATTCCCATTATTAATTTCTAGTTTTGGAAATTTACATTTTGGATTCTGCTATTTACTAAATTAATCTAACTTAATTACAGCTTTGTTGTTTACTGTGTTTTCCTGGTGACATTTAGAAGCATTCTTCTACTTATCTTGCTTGTATTTATGTAATTAATCATTGAATATGTCAAACTGTTTATATCACAAATTTCAACAGTTCAATCCATTAGTTTTATATAACAAATATCAAATCAAAACTAAAAATCGACACTAGCTCTGACTTAAAATATTGTCACACACATACATAACACTTATTCAATTAGCTTTCTTAATGAAGATAAACCAGTAATAATAAGAACAAACCACAAAACAAAAAACACCAAATTAATGTCACCTGTGTAAATATAGATAATCAAAGTAAGCAAGTAAAGGGGGGGGGGGGGGGGACTCCATATATATGTATTGAATCTGCCTGACTGCTAACCTACTGATGGAATTCAGGTGTAGATAGCAAACAAAGCCTGACATTTACTATAATTTGCAAATTAATTTTCCAATACAAATTTTTATTATTATTCAAGTACAGCGTGGAATGTTAAATGTATGACTGAGCCTTAGATGTATAAAAAATTGAAGATAAAAACAGCTATATTAAATTCAAATATTGTTTAAATTATTTAAGTAAATAGGAGTTTGAGAAATATTTTTGGACATAAGATTATTTGATAACTTGTACAGCAGGTGTAACATTAAGAGCAAGGAAATAAGCCAGAAAGTGATTTAATATGATTCTTAAAAGAAAAGAAATTAAATTAAACAAAAAAGAAAAGAAAGAGGTAAATAATAATAATTACATGAGAAATTGGTGAATTTGGTCATTTTATTAAAGGATGCAGTAATTTAACACAAAACACAGGTAGGGGAAGTGAATGTAATGAAATATTCCAGATTAGCCTTGCCGGTCAGAAGTGAGAAATGAAAAATGGAATAGTTGCTGGTTTATAAATATATAACAGCAAGACATAAATGCAAACAGAATATAAAAATGAAAAAAAACACTAACCAAAATGGAATAACTAAAGACACCCTATGGAAAAATGCCACAAAAGAAAAATGCCACAAAAGAAAATATTTAAGAGAAAAATGAATAATCCAACCTCCAATGAAACAAAAGAAATATATTTATTGACTGAGTAATGTCAAGGAACAAATATGTCAATAAATATTTCTAGAACATAAGAGACACACCTTTCTGCCTTTGTAATTCTCTCTCCTTCTCTCTGGCTTTGAAGTATTTGGGTCTATTTTTTGGCTCTTCTTCACTATCTGAACCAGATTCTAGTTTGTGCACATGTCTCTGAGATAATTTGTTATTAGGGGTGATACCTAACTCATTAGCTAAGGTTGGTGACTTTTCTGCAAATGCCCTCAGACTTCTCTGCATTAAAGCTTGATCCTGAAAACGATAAAAAGTATTTTAATAGTTTATATACATTGTATGATTTAAAATTGAAATTTAATATGCCTGTGTTAAAAGTAAACAAATTAGGTAAATAAATAACCAAATAACAGGCAAAATGTAGTGAGAATATGCTTCTTGCAATCCTTGTAGCTTGTGTCATATGATTAAAAATGCAAGAGCCATGAGAACTGCATAACTATACATACCAGACTTTTGAGTTCATCACCTTATTTGTGCGGTTGTTGTTCTCACAGTTCTAGCATTTTTCATCACCTGACGAAAGCAACAAGGATTGCAGAAACATTGTGTGATATTTACATTAACACTTCATTTGGTCTTATATTTGGCTATTTATTTATCTAATTAGTATTGTATTATTTAAACACAAAATTTTGGTTCCAATTTGATATTTACAATTTCCAGTAGTTAAGATGTATGTTAACAGAAATTACATCAATGTCACTATAATTTTCTAAATATAGTTTGTATTATGTATCCTGTAAAAATTTCACTGTAGAGGCTGTGAAGGTAATTATAGATGTATATATTTACCTCTTCTGATAGCCTGTTCAGTCTCACAACTGGTTCCTTCAATCTTATATCAGTAGAAGAGTTTGCCTTTTTGTCTTTTACACAAAATAATCTAGAATCTTCCTTCTCAGGTGCAATTGGAGCAACACTTGCTTGCGCAGGAGATGAACCTGAAAGAATACAAGTTGTATATGTAAATAAAAAATGTTCTATATATATTAACAATTGTAACAAATGGAGTGAATATATTTAATATACTACATTGTCAGTAGTGGGTAGAGAAACTCTACAATAGTTTTCATAATTTAATCATGATTCATACAAAATAAATGAGTTCATTTTGATGCTTTATTTATATCTCACAGTTAGTAAAAGAAAGTTGACATATTCAACCCTGTAGATAAATGAATGTTTCTATTAAAAATAAACAATCAGTTATCAATATGTTATAATTTTTAATGCTTACATATTTGACTAACCAACTTTAACTGCCATATAAACAAGGTTTTAGAGATATAATTCTAAAAGTTACAAGATTATAAAGGCTGTATCATAAAAGGTATCGTAAAAACACAGATGATGATGATAATTATACATGGTCACATTTTATAAACTAAAAGAATAGGAAAGAGAAATTGCTAATGTAAGTTGTCTGAAAAACAAAAATTTGTGTCAACAAATATGATAAATAACAGGGTTGTTACACCAGTAGTCATCATCAAGATAGTGTGCATGTCAATTTCAATTGACTACCAAGTTTGGAATAATAAGAAACTGCTTTACTGAATTTCAAGGAAATTGGGAATGGATAAGGTAGGGAGGTAAATATAGACCCATTTCAAATTCTGTACCCTTGTGAATTCTATCATTGACCTTCATATAAGCCATGTCGACAATAACTTTATCCAACCTCATCAATCAATTATTTAATTCTTTCAATACTATCTATGAAAAGTCCCAAATTATGTTTCAGCTACTTAATGATACAGACTTAATTGTTTCATTACTCTATGAAGCATAAATACTCCTGTTTCATGCTGGCATCACCATAAATGTGTCTATAAAACAGAAGAGGTCCAAAAATAAATAACAATATAACGCAAGATATAACAGCAGAAATAAAACATAATTGAGAATTTAAAATTATCTGCATTTATTATAAAGCTTGAAAAACTTAATTGCTTCTGATTTAGCAAATTATGTAACCTTTCAAAATTTGTTGACATAATTTAATTTCAAAATGCCACATGAAACAGTGCAATTAGAATAGAGTTAAAGATGTAGTAAGAAAATATATTTTAACTTTAAGTGAGTTTCGTTAACTAAAGCTATGACTGATATTCCAAACATCATGAAAAAAATACTCAAATGCAAACAAAAGATTCTTATGTGTATTGTAACACTGTTTTGAACCTTTTCTACTATTATGATTCCATAATTTAAATGTTACCATCTTTAAATGTTATCAAATTAAGAAATTCAATTTTATTTATCATTTGCATCATATTTTCCATATAACTGCTAATCCACAGTGCTTGCGCCAATTAGTGGCCGAGCTAAAAGTTTTCTGGAGTCAACTTCTCCCAATTATATTCATCTTTGAATATCATTCATATGTACATATATACACACATCCATCCATATATACATACACACACACACACACCTCCACAACACTTGTTTCTTTGAGATATTTTAAACATTTTCCTTCACCCACAAAAATCTGCAGAAACATGTAAATTATGGTTAAAATTAAAAAAAATTAAGATAGTGATGATGTCACAATCAATCACTAATTTCAAATACATTAAAAAATTAGTATGACTAAAATTTGGTATGGCTCCTATAACACAATCATGGCCGATTAACTGCAGAAATAATTAATTATGTGAACCATTCATTGGTAATTAGTTTAACTCTAATTTTCCAATAAGTTCTTACTACAAGAATTAAAGAGTATATCCTACCAGAACAACTCAGCAGCTCAGATTAAATGTGATATTTTTGTAACAATAAAAATGACACAAAACACAACTATATATGATTGAATGTTACATAGGATTATATGGTGACTATCAGATGTAAAGGGCCCATAGAAATAAATTTTCAACATTACATTTGCTCAGATCCTAGAGAGCATTGTAGTCTAAAAATATGATTCAATACATTAGCAGCAGATGCCAAAAGGCTTCATCAGCAAGGAGAAATGAATACTTATTATTATTAACATTATTCATATTAAAAGTGTGTGGTGGAGCCTTTTTCCAAAGTAACAGCTATAAAGCAATATAATCAGATGATTAAATGGAAATAAGGTAGAAGTATTTGTGCTACATTCAGAATAAATTAAAAGTTTATTGAACAAAGTGATTTAGAAACTCATTTCACATATAGGGCTCTTAGAGGGAGAAGTATATTGGTATGATATAAAACTGTCAATTAAATATGCAAATACCTCACAAACAACTGTTATAAAGTTCAATAATAATAATAATAAAGTAATAAGACAATATAATAAATATGAATGTAACATAAAAACATAAATGCTGCATAAATGTTGCTGATTATAATTTGAAAAAGCATGATTTGTTTAAAGCTGGTGTAGGAACTTGTTCCTCAACCAACATTTAATCAAATATCTCTCTTGCAAGCAAAAATAATTTCTTTCTACATTATGTCGAAGCACGCAGGCAAGGCACATATTAGAGGACGGTTATTTAGTTAGGGTTGGTACCTAGCCATGTTATTGTTACTGACGGACAATATTGCCTGGGCAAGCTTTTGGTGAGTCTTGCAGATGTTGTGAGAGTAGACAAAGACTACCTGCTTCGGCTCCAAGTGACCACCCACAAAATTATTTAAAATCTCATCAACTCATTTTTAATTATAAGCCATCCAAAGGGGTGGTTGGGTTCAGTCTAGCTCAGACAAGAAAGGTAACTTTGATGACAAGTTGTGTGCTTGCAGTGAAAAATTTTACAGATATTCTGAGTTCTAACTGCTGTCCAAACACTGAGCAGAAGACATAATGGAGAATGGTCCCATACAAGTACATGGGAGGCATCACCAACAGGAATATCTCCAATGGTCACCCAGGAAGACAAATTCTTCAACCCATCACACCATTCTCATCTGAGTAAGGCCAGGATACCAATGTTATATTAAGTTTAGATTTTGAATTTATGTAATATAAAAATTTGATTTGAGTTATGTTATATTGAAGATAAATTAAATTAAAATCAAAATATGTTAAATCAATAAAATCCTCCTCTGAATTCAAGAGATGAAAGCAAGACACCATACACTCAAGAAAATGAATATCTAGATGATATTTTGGTAGTAACTGCCATAAGCAAAAACAAACACAGATGAGATTCCAGTTTTAATTTCATAACATTCCTACAGAAGTGGACTAATATACATAAAGAATACATTACTTAAAAATTTGACTGACCGAAAACATCTTTGCTAAATAAGCACTAGAAAAACAATACCTACTGAAAAAAAGCTAATTTAAGGAACATGACTGGGGCTATTATAAGAAAATAAGATAAAAAGTATAAGAACTCATGCAACAGCTTGTCTGTTTCTAATCCTTTCAAAAATTAATTTAATTTTTAATGTACCCCTACAAACAATAAATACTGCATTCACAATCTTTTAAAATAAGTTTGACACATTTCAAACATGTTCAGAAAGGTTAATGATTGAAGGCTTTTCCGGTATAGTAGCTGCAGAAGAGTCTTTGGGATTCACACGGGTACCAAAAGTGATAAGCGATTAAACCGCAACATTTTGACAACCGCAAGCACTGTTGTCATCTTCTAGGGGCTGTCTTCACTTCACCTAGAAGGTGATGACAGAGCTTGTAGTTGCGGTTTATTCGCTGTTGTTACCTGTGTGAAACCCATGAACTCTTCAGAAAGTTTTTTGAGTTTGTAGGCCAAAATGAGGTTGTTTACTATGATAACAACTAGATACTTTAACTAGTCATCAATATTTTACAATTGAAATTGTAGAACAAATAAAATATTTGGGTATGGCAGTAGATCATCAGCTACTTTTTCATAATAATATTGATTACATATGTAAAAATAATAAAAATAATTAGGTGTATTGTTTAGGGTAAGTTAACATTTAAATGTTATGCTAAACACACTGCAATGGCTCCCAGTGGACAAATTATGAGAAATTAAAAGTGTTGTATTCATCCACAAAATAAAACTACGTTTGATGCCACAATACTTTTCAAATGTCCTTTTAAAGAAAACCATAATTTCTTAACCCATAATACTGACGATTTTATATTTCCAAAACTATATTTTCTTTAAAGCAAAAAATTATCTAAAGATTTAAAACTACGCAGATAAAAAATTTTGGTAAAATATAACAGAATTATATTTGACACATTAGTTTTACATAAATTTCTCATTGTTGTGACTGGTTTATTATTGTTCTTTTCATTGTATTTTTATATTGATACTAAGAGAATTATATTTGACTAATTAGTTTTATATAAATTTTTCATTGTTGTGACTTCTTGTAAAATATAACAGAATTATATTTGACAAATTAGTTTTACATAAATTTCTCATTGTTGTGACTGGTTTATTATTGTTTTTTTCATTGTATTTTTATATTAATACTAAGAGAATTATATTTGACTAATTAGTTTTATATAAATTTTTCATTGTTGTGACTTCTTTTCATTATTGTTTTTCATTGTATTTATATAATGTTATTAGTAATACTGAATGTTAAGAGGACTGTAAAAATTTACTGAAGCTGTTATGCAGCTAATTTTTGCAAAATAAAATTTTTATTACTAATATTATTATTATAATAAAATAATCTCTCAAGTTTATCACGAACTTCCTGTATTTTAATTTTCTTCACCTAAATTAAGTAATGAATATTTATTTATATATATTAAATATATTTAATTTACTAAACGATGGTGAGCAAAGGTAGAAAAAGACGTAATACAATTTATGGGCTTGAAAAAAATTGGGAAATCAGTCATTGTGTAAGTAATTACTGATTTTAATTTGCTTTATTATATGTTTATTAGCAGGAGCTAGCTTGTAACATAGTTCTTATGTCAAACCCAAAATGTAAACTTTATCAGGGAGGATGTTGTATGCATAATATATTGTTATATAGAATTTTCCTTTTCAAAGTTAAGTAAGAAGTTGATGGTTTGAACCTTATACACAAATCATATAAAATTATTTATTTTTCCCCTGCAAATAAATGTGTTTAAAGTATTATTATTGCACAAAAACATTGTGGATTCTCAATTATTGTGGTCTGGTTTGCAATAATCTTATTTTAAAATCATATAATTCCATGAACAAAAACGGGAATATTTTACACCTGGTATATAAAGGTATATATAGTGGCAATTAATAACAACATTGTGATTGTGTTTTAACTCACAAGAGGTGACATGTGGGTCTTTTGGACCTGACGGATATTCAAATTGAAAAATTTCTTTTTGCATAAGTGCTGGAATAAAATCCTTCTGGTCCCATTTTTGTGCAACGCAAATTTATTTCTTGTTTGGAATGCTAACTCTTGGAATTTCCAAGCAATTATACCCAGTGCACCACTCCTTGTGTTAGTTTCTGAGCAACTACATAGCTTATCCTACACAGCGAGTGCTTCAAGTAAATTTTATTGTCAGGACAAATACTACAAGGAATAGATTAATAAACAAATTGGAGCCTCACTCTATTTCATTCCCCTCACAGTATTCTTCACACTATTGAATGTAGCAGGAATAAACAGTTATGTGATAAATCACAATAAGACAAGTGATAAGATAACAAGACATACTTTCTTGAAACAACTCTCTTGCAGTTGTGAAAAGGTTACATATAATGCAGAGCCTAAATGGAAAGCATTTCTTGGCAATTGCATGCTAAGATTTTTAACTATCTAGGAGAAGACTTGGAAATATTATAAATCCTCAAAAGAAAAAAAAACAGAAAAGAAAAAAGTATAACCAGTTGTGGATATCACCTTAAAGAGCAAACAGAAACCAAAAATCAAGTGTTGTGAATGTCAGTTGAAAATATGTGCTGAACACACAGTTCGCTCGTGTAAACAATGTGCCAAAGCAAATGACATAAATTAAAAACTTTGATGTGATTTTAGCATGTATTTCATAATATAACTATATTATATACTACTGTAATTCTTCAATATACAGTTCTCTTAAATTATTCTTTAATAAGTTTTTTGTAATCTAATAATTATAATGACAAAAAAAATAGTGATTCCAAAAAATTAAATATTTTGTCGTTCTAAAATGCAATCAATTACAAGTTTATACAGATAAAAAAACCTAGGTTGGTGAAGTAAAAATTTCAGACAAGTAGAACAGGAAATCATATAAAAAATCGGGTCTGTTTCACTCGGGCATCACCTCTCGCACAAGTTTGGCATTTGCCACTCCTCATAGGTTCATTGAAGAAAATAATGTGCATTTAAATCTCACAAAACTAAGTTCTAATTTGTGGGAATGTCTGCTATAATACTATTGAACTTCAACTCTTACAAACAGCCCAATTCTCTGTAACCACACCATAATTGGTCTAGAGCAATTTGTCACTCCTTACTAACTTTTAATCATATTTGGCATATGTCTCATCAATTTGATCTTGTGCAGAAACAATTTAAGAATTATAAATGCTCAAAAAGTATGAGTTTATTTTTATATGTACACTTATTTCAAAGTTCTGTGGAATTTGCCAATTTACCATGTAAAAATGTGGAAAAAAACTCAATATTAGCTGGGAAATAACAGTTTGTTTTTTAATTCTTTATGATCACAAGCTAGGATTTAAATTTCTTGTCCAAAAAAAAACTTAGCTGAAACTGAATGATATTTACATTTTGGGTTATTCATTGAAGTTGACATATACTTAAGTGATGTAGTATAGAAATCTGTAATCACATGATTATTTCTACAGATATTTTATATCTACCTCCTCACTAATTATCTCAAATATGTGAGATGTGCAATATCAGATTTTGAAGAAGGAAAACCCTATGTCTATGTAGCTGTACTCTAAACAAGACTTTCCCAGTGCAATATATGGATAAAATCCTCTGAGTCTTCCAGCACGGTAACTTCATTACAAAACACATTTATTTTGTCCTAGCCACTGTCTTCAGATGAAGACAGCAATATAAATGTTGTGTTTTGATGACAAGGTTACCCAGCTGGAAGCATGAGAGGTTTTTATTCAAATTTTGTATATGTTTAACATCAGTATTTGGTATAATTGGAATAAAGATTGTGTCATTTTGTAAGCTTCTGAAGAATGGATGGTGAAAGTATTTGTCTGTAAATTTAAACCACAGTGTTGTCAAGATGTGTTTAGCAAAATTCTCTTGGGCCTACCAAATCCTTACATGAGGATAATACACACTTTTGCAGTAAAATAAAACTTGAAAATTTAATTTTCTAATTGAAAGATGCACTTTTGAAATGTGTACTATTCTGCAACCAAAAAATATCTGAAAGCCTACAAAGTATTCATTATAGTACCTAAATTTTATATACAAACAATGTTGATTGGCATTACCAGTTGGGTACTTCAGTTATGATTGAAATCTAAACTACGAAAACAAATTAAAGTGTAAGCTTGATAGTAGAGAGGAGTTTGACAAGAGGCATGTATATAGGCTTTTCAAAATATGTTTTGAAAACCTTTCACAGTAAAGTAATAAGCAGTTCGACAGCTAAAACAAATCATATTTTCTTTAGATTCAAATCATAGCACCTGTTTAAATGGAGACTAAAATGTATACATTATACCCAATGCTAAAAAAATCTTTATGCTGTGTTTTCATATGATATAACTGGATTTTCAAATACACTCAAAATGAAAATAATTATAAATATCTTATAAAAAAAAGTACTAAAAAAGATTGAAACTTGTGTAGGCCTTGATAAGTGTAACGTTCCTTATATAATTGATCAATTACTAATGAGAACCAACCTGAAAGATGTGCTGTATGAGTTCTTGGAATACTTGACAAAGCTGCACTTTCTGTTATTGGTCTAGTCACTTCACGCGGTATTCCCACATTTACACCACCACTCACAGGAAATTCACCTTTATGTTCTTCTTTTGAATTTCTCACAACCTCACTTTCACGTTCTGCCACTTCACTCACTTTGTTACTAACACTTGGTTGTCTGCTGTTGAAAAACTGTCTTGGTTCACCTCCATTGTGTGGAGTTATTTTGGCCTGTTCTGTTATAACTGAAGCCCGTGGTGGAGGTAACAGTCGATTGTCAGGCAAAACGAGACGTGCAGATGCTGGAGGAGCAGGGCTGCCTTGAGGAGTATTCCTGGACCCACAGGGACTTGCATAGGAGGGCGATGCCTGACCATAGCTGGCAGGTGATGCTTGATTATAGACCGAGTTGAATGCTGCCCAGTGTGCCTGCCTTGGAGAATTAGCTGGGGGACAAAAAAGTAATTTAAATTTTTCAATCACTGAAAATTAGTATTACCGAAAAGAAACAATTCACATCAAGTGACAATCAACTTCTAAGTACTCACTTTTATGAACCAGTTTTGTTTCGCCTGCATAAAAGAACAAGCAAAATAACATTAAATATTCTGTTCTTGAATTAGCAATATATATTTAAATGATGAAACCATTTGTAACATTGAAAAGGAATATCAGAGATTCTGTGGTGTGATAAAATGTTTGATAACTGAATAGATTATATGTGTATGAAATCACCACAACAAATACTATACAAGACTTGTCTTAGCACAAAATGTCAAACATCTGAATTAAAGGCTAAAATTTATTGCTTCAACAAATCTTCAATTGGCAAACTACAAGTATTGAAAATAAATACAAAGGTGAAAACAGAATAAAAACCCATTTAGGAATCATATTTCAGATAAAGTGTGTCACGTCATTGCTGTTCCAAAATTAATTTACCAATTCATATCTGTATTGTAATGTTCTAATCTACTTTATCCTTCTATCACATATATTCAAAGATCGAAGACTTTCCCGGTGGTGTTGCTGGAGAAAGAACTCTCAGGTTTCCACACAAGTAACCGCAGTCATTGATATGCAAAATTTCAATGACGAACAGCTTTCATATCTTGTTCCAGACAAAGAGCTGTTGGCTGTCAAAGTGTCATGTCTGTGGTACCCTGTGAGGAAGCCCAAGAGCTGTTTCTACAGATTCTTGTATTAGTTTTAGAGCTAGTGATTAATTTCAAAAAAATTTAAGTCTTTTAATCAGATATGCTTACTAGCATCTCAGAAACATCTGATCTTGTTTTGATCTATGATTTGATGAGATATTACTATATAATACAACTCATTCTTAAAATATTGTCATGAATTACTTTTTTTTTTGACTTAGTCACAGTAATTTTGTTCCTCAATGACTGTACTTGATTTTGGAGGTTCATTAAGAATTACAATTAAAACTGACACTTGCTCCATTTTTATTCTGCATTTGACCAGATTGCAAAAATAAAATATATGGCAAAGAGAAGCTGGTTTCAAGTAATACTAACCACGTGGTCCCTTGAAAACATTTGGGTTTCTCTGTAGGATGGCCCTAAGTAACTCTGGAATATTTTGCTGCTGATCAACTGGAGGCTCAGTGCTGGCATAGTGATCCTTCAGTTCTCTGGAATAGTAAATTGAAAATAAAATAAAGTGATATCTCAAAGTAAAAAACCCTACTGTTAAATTTTTTTAAATACTTCACTTAATATTGTCACTTGACAGTAGCAAGATATAAGTTAAGAACCACACATGTTATATTACAGATGCTAAGAATTGTATGCATAAAAATATAAAAATATCATCCAAAAACTGAGTTATTTTCAAAGGAAATTATGATTGGATGCAAATATCCAGCAAGGTGTCTCCAATGTGTCTAGAAAGATGCCATCTCACACTTTACATTGATGACAAACACTGATAAAACTAATAAAAATAAATAAAAACACTAATAAAAAAATTACTTCACTCATAATGTGATACATCTTATACTTGTTTTCTGACCGTTTTTACTATTTTGGAAGTAAGACAGACATTTCCCATCACATTCTGTACAAGAGGAATGCTTGTAAATATATATCAAGATCGATCGAATATCTGGCCAAAATAAAATAAATGAATACGTTTATATTTGGAAACAAAACACATTTTCACCTAAGACTATGTTTTCTTCAGTCAGGAGAATTCTATAATATAAACAGGTTTATGTACAATATTATACTAAATTTCCCAAATATTTCATTCTTTTGGTTTTATATCAAAATATCTCAGCATTTATTGTAATCTCATCAGATCTAGTTAAAACTCACATGTGATCAGATGAGGTCTGAACCAAGGACTGGATCAGTTGAGGCACTAAAGCTTCATCACGTACACTCAGCAATATCTGAGCTTCTTCTGCCACTCGGGGGTGAAACAGCAATGACTTATTGCTCAGTGTTTGTGGCAGAGGTGAAGGAAGCGGCATCTCCGGCAACACTGGAAAAGAATGAAGAAGCTCTAAACTTTTGACATTAGTTTTATACATAACTGAGAAAACAACATACTTAAATCGTAATTTTTAATATTAAATGCAACTGAAACCTAAATTCCAGATTTATTAGCTGTATATTAAAGTAACATCGATATGTGAGCAGAACATTATTGCAATTGTATTTCTTTAAGGTGCTATCATCAAATCAAATAATAAGATAGTTTTAGTCATCCTTAATTTTCATTCACCATAATTGCAAACAAGCATTTGGATGAGATAATTAATCTTACTGAAAGTATATGGATATAACAATGAAATGACAGCAGTGTGTGCACAAACAATTTATAAACTGATAAATAAAAACATTATAAGACCTTCAAAAGTATGATACTTCAACTATATAGAATGAAAATGTGATTTATTCAGAGGTTGATTTAATAGTAGATTTGCAAGAATAATACAGCTCCACCGCAAACTTCTGTTGTAACAATGAGTGCAGACTCTTATATTGTGAACAATAGAGAAAATAGTTATTTCTGAATGTTAGAAATTTAATATAAATTCTACCACTAAATTGATAACTTGTGCAGTAATCTATTATATTATTACATACAGTCTGTTAGACTTGAGATGCCAGCCAATGTGGTGATGGGCACACTAGGGATATCACCATTCATCTTGATGATGTGAGCACTATTTCACCCACATTTTGAGGCATTATATCTGAAAAATATATAAAAATAATAATATTAATATAAAAAATTAAACTAATCAGAAGATTATAAAATTTCTGACAGAATATTAAAATGAACTTAAAATTCACAGAAAAACTAACTATTAAAAGTCACTTCACAAAAATTCATATTACAGCCATACAGTATTATTACTATACAGTATTATTAAGAAAATGGCTGGTATAAATACAAGGATTGAGCACCTACTTTTTATACCAAGGTTCACTGGTCAGGTACACCTCGAACCTTTACAAGCATCCCATGGACGCCAGACTGTTTTATCTCGACACTGTGACACTGGCATGATCTGAAAACAGAAAGAAAACAAAAAAATTAAATTATATACCAATCAAATTAATACAATTTTTTTATGTAAAGGTGTGGCCGAAAATGAGAATTAACTATAAATGACTTTCATGAAAATCCAAATAATATTAGTTAATTTATGCATAATACTGGTGAAATTGAAATAATTTGAACATTTTATGCTATAATCTCCAAGAATATTGTCCTTTCCCCGTTGTCTCAATCCCCCCCCCCCCCCCCCCGTTTTCGCATTGTCACCCTATTCGCCTCTAGCTCTGCTCCATTTTCATGCTCTTAGGCGTTGAAATAACTACATTGAGAGTGACATTATTAATCTGAGCGATCCCGAATACCGACATTTTTAAATATACACCCATAGTGTTTGTACAGAAAAAATCGGAATCTCTCTCCCAACAATGAAAAAACCCCCGCTTTTAAGGTAATGTGTAAAACGGTGGAAGGAGAAGGAGAAGGAAAGAGAAAATAGAGGGAGATGAGCCATCGTGTAAAATTATACTATTATGTTAATAATCAAGAAACGTCATTCTATAAAAAATAAATTGCATATTAAAAAACTAATAATGGAGCAACATTTAAATAATAATATAATCAATCATACAGTTGTATAATGTAAAATATAACGTGCATAGGTAGACGCAGAGCTCACAATAAAAGAACAGTGTAATTAGTACATGAAAAAATTCGGAATGTAGACCGTTTTTATAAGATTTATAACTCCGTTGTTGTTTTTTGCAACAAATATTGTATTATTAAATTATTATTATTATTTAATTATTATTAAAAAAATGGTCTCGGTATGTTTGCCGCGTGTACGAATTGTATCGTACAATCTATCTCCTAAAGGAGAATTTCTGTGTGTAAGCCGACGAAAACTTTTATTATGAATTATCACAAGTGTAAAGTCTTCGGACTAAGAGTTAATTTTAATAATAAAAAAAATTCAACGTAAACATCGGCATCTCCATATGTAAACAGCGCCTCACGATCCTAGTACAAAAAGTTACATCCAGACATGCAGAAGGGAGCAACAGAAATTATTTTAGATTTAAGTAGATAAATAGAAGGTACAATTTCAATTCTAAATGCTTATCAGAATATAAACGTTTCAAAGTACAGTCCTCGGAGGTGTACGCGCGCTCAGCAGGGTCAACGACCGCAGCCCCAAATTACATTTCATCGATTTCTTCACCGGCTTTCAACTACGGACAGTTTTAACTTCCGAAAGTAGCGCGTATAAATAACAAAATATGTTACTGAAAGTGTCAGCATATTTTATCATCTGAGAAATAAATCTGGAACTCCCAATGTCATCAGGCGGACAGAAAAGCGAATAAAATGTATGCTCGTCAATGTAATGCAGTGACCACAAAATTATATTTAACGTTGAAATGTTAATCACCTTTCGATTATATCGTAATTTCATCTAATGTGCGACATAAGTCGGGAAAAAGTTATAACTACAGTTGCTGCAAATATGTCGGCCGTACGTGTCAGATATAAATATTGATTAAACATTTACAAACAACATAATGTGCTGGTTATTACAGAATAATGGAAATATTTTCAATGAACAACCTGCCCGACTACATAAATTAGTATTCACCATAATGCTATATATTTCAGAAAGTCTTGGAAGAAAATTTTACGGGTTACTAAGCAACATCAACAGTAGTAATATTACTGCCCCAACAAATAAACTGCGCGATATTCCCCATGGAGGATTCGGATTCCAGTACGTAACAATTGCAAACCTGTGCTTAGAAAATTAGAGGTGAAACATACAACAAAATAATTACAAACTACACCCAATCACGCCAGGATGGTTTTATATTTATATTAATTTGCTGTGCCACTTCATAATGATATATTAATTGACTTTACTTGCTGGTCTATTCCTATTGGCATATTCTCGTTTGTTTATTTCTTCAAATTATACAGACTACTTATACAGAGCTACTATGTTTCACCTCATTCGGAATTGAGATATTCGTTGAATAGAAAATAGATTTATTTTTCATAGATCCTTGTGAGAAACAAAACTTCAAGAGTGTTGGAAGAATCATACATTTTACATTGTTTGGGGGCCTATAATTATAACTACTTAATTTACATAATAACAGAGTACATGAAGTTAACATATTACGCGCTTTATCTTTATCTAATGACTAAAATTTAAATTCACTCTAAAATATTTCAATAATTTACGACTACTAATAGCTGATGCTAATTATTTACACCATAGTTATAATATTCCATGTTTATTTATTAATAGAATTTCTTTACAAAAACTTACAACTCTTATGTAAAATATTTTTTTTTTTTTTTGCTATTAAAATGACAGTGTAACTGATTTGGTACTAAATTTATTATAATTATTCATTACAAATATCATCACGAGTAAATGAATTGACCTGAGAGGGTAATATATTAACTTTTCTGAATATCTCTCTGCATGAAGTTCGAGAATTTACATGACCCTAATTACACGCTTTTTGGGGAGTTAAATACTATCGTATGAAGTTACACCAAAATATAATTTTAAAAGATACAATAACCGTTCTCACAGAATGTGCAGATTTCGCCATAATGAGGAATATTTAGATTTCATAATATGCTTGCTTAAAGCAGGGTTTACACCGGAGCTGCCAACAAATTTGATAAGTTTTAGAACACTCAAGACAATCTGTTGCTCAACATTATTAGTGACGAAACATTTGGTGTAAACGGGCCTAATGTTGGCAACAATGATGAAGGGTCTTCTTTACATCAAATGTTGCCAACACTGTCGGTGACAAAAAATGTCATTAGGTGTAAACGCGCCTTAATTGCTGAATCCACTTTCATCCATTACTTTTAGATCAGTTGCATTTGTAGATTTTGTGGGAAGCCAAAACAGATTTAGATGAATGTTAATACACGTTTACACAATGTTGCCAACTACTTTATCGTGTTGTCAGCATTGCCCCACAGACTGTGGGCAATGTTGTCAACAATGTTGGCGGGTCTTGTTGCCAACTTTTGTTGGAGAAATTTTTTTTTTGACAACATTTGGTGTAAACGCGCCTTTTGAGTGCTACTAAAAGTACACTCCACACAGATGCAACATCTGATTTTTTATGCATTTACAACAATATTCCCAACAGAAACAAAACTTTTTTAGTTACAAGACATTTGGTTTGCACTTTAAAAACATAATTTTTTATAGTTCTTAGTTTGCACATGGGGGAAAGGGGGTCCCCCTAGAAATGATTTATTCTTGCTTTTTGAGAATAAATGAAAAAATTGAATTTACCCAATATTTCAGTCTGTTTTGGATACACAACCACAAACCTAAAAACGCAAACAGACTCTAATATCAAAATCAAATGTTAGTACTACTATCTTTGATAATAGTGAAATAAATAATAGTTTTTCATTTCATAATAGTTTTAATTTACATGAATAAATAATAAATTGAAATTTTATATAATACAGAGATCTTATGTTGTAAGGTTGGCAACCTATGATAGGTTGGCAGTTGTTTGTTTTTAAGGGCAAAAGTTACTTTGTTTGAGTTACACTCCCAACCGTACGTATGTGCCTTATGATAAGCGAATTATTATTGATTATTGAGCATTCATATTAATATGAATAGGAATATCATAATAATTACCATAAAGTAAGTGAAAATGGTATACATTATTGTTCAAATTATAAAAAAGAAATGTTAAAATACGATAATGGTAATTTACATTATAATATATGTTTGTAAAAATCAATGAATTATTAGATATTATTAACAAAAAGCACTTTTATTTTAGGTATTTATAAACAACCTTTGCAATGAATTCAAAATTCTTAAAGTATTGTGATTCACTTTGAAACTAATATAATTGTTTTAAGTTTGTGTGTGACAATTGTTACATGTAAATACATTGTTTATTTCATTGTATTATAATAATGTAGAGACAATGTGAATATTGACAGTGATTGGAATATTATATTTGCTTTAATTAGGTACTTCGCAGTCGATTACGACTTTGAATAGTGGAACACTCCTGTAAGTGAATGATTATTTAAAATATATGTACGTATATAGCACTCTTGAAGCAATTAACCATTATTCTTATTTAGTCAAAACTATTAGTTTTATCCTCATTTGTGTTTTTACTTTTCTGGAATATTTAGTAGATTTCCCCAGTTTCCCATAAAATTTCTTATTCTGCATTTGTAATTTTTTGCTTCATGCTCTTTGTAATTTACAATTTTATTTCCTCTTTATAATTATCGATGTATGTGTGTGTGCGTCCAAAAGTCATTACTAGTTGGTGTACTTTATTAATATTTATCTGATATGTCATTTCATTAGGACTAACAGTACTTTATTTTATTTTTGACAGCTTTGTGTAAATAAGATACAGGGGAAATGGAATGTTACTGCAGTTGAAATTCAAAATATTGTTTGTAATCATGTTTGGAGATCAGTTAATATCATAGTTAGTTTGTAAAATACTTCAATTTAAATTTTTATAATGGAGTTACAGTTTTCAATATCTACAAATAATACAACTTCCATTTCAGACTAGACATTTCATTTTTCCTGTCTAATAAATAAAATTGAACGTTAGTATGTATGTGTATGTCCAGCGTTACCATTTCTCAGGCATGGAGCAATTTCGACCACATTTTGTCCACATGTTCCTTACGACCTGGAAACAAATACTGTGGGGAGTAAGACACGAATACCACCATTAGTTAGAGGGGTGGGAATTTTAAAAAAATACAAAATAGCGATATTTGCTTTAAATGGGGTCATTACAATTGATAGTATTTCTCCCGATGTTGTTGATTATTTCAACCCCTCTCGTCGGAATGGGAAGGGAGCACAGTTACGGGTGGGGTGGAGGGGCGAAATCAATTGTCCCGCATCCGGGGTTTTGGAAGTCGCCCGGTTTAATTATGATATTCAACTTGCCGGTTAAGCTGTATTTCAGCCCCTAGGAGTTGGGGTGGATGGGGTAAATAATAGTTTCACGTACAATCTTAAATACGAGGAGCATATTTTACCAAATTTTGTTCACATGTTACTTACGATGCAGGACCAAACACCGAGTAAAACACCATTAACACCGATAAGGGTGGGGGTGGAAGCGGCGACAATTTAAAACATTCGAAAGCGGTAATTATTAGCGTCGAATGAAATTTTTTGGTGTTCGCAGAGTTTTATTGTTTAATTCTTAATCTTGTCAATGTCGAATTTTAAACCCCTATGATAAGGGGTGGAGTGAGGCTTTTCATAAAAATGACACAAAAGCGATAGAGATTGGTGTCTATTCCGGGGTTATAGAAGTCGCCGAGTTTAATTAGTTCAGTCCCAAAGTGTTGGGGTGGACGAGCGAGTAACAGGGTTCTGCGGACAATCTTAAACGCCTAAAGCAATTTATGAAGGTTCGAGGTTTTTCCAGGTGATCTGCTGGACATGAAATAAAGTTGAGCAAAACCTGAATCTTCGACAACACTAAAAAATACTGGTACATCATAGTACTGAAGGCAATTAATATAAGGTCCAGTAATAATGTGCTTAATAGGGATTCTGGATTCTTGGTGAGCGAAGCCTGGAAACCATCAACTATTACGGTTATCCCGGACCAATCCGAGACCACCACACCAGTTCCCGCAACTAAGACCACTATTTCAGTCTGAAGAAGATAACAGTGCCAGTCGTCGAAACGTCACTGATTACATGTACAACCCTGTTGCAAACCCGACACAAGTATTTGTATACGTTACGCATGATCGAGGAACAAACACTAGATGGCGTTGCCCGGGTATTTAATAAATGTAAGGACGAAAAAACTCTACATTAATCAATTAGTCAAGCAATGATCTAACCTACCTATGTGGAGGGAATGTTAATTTCATCATAACCGGTATTTTGACACACTGTACCTTAATAAAGACAAAACATCTTGAGTCACTCCCAAATACCTAAGAGTCCAATATACTCCCTGTACACTGAAATCACCTGAAAATTTCCCCGTTACCAAATAGTTATACAATACTCTCGGTCCAATAAGAAGTCAGAAATACTCCCGGTACCTTAAAAAGTAAAAAATAATCCACGTACTTTAAAAAAGTACATTCGGTACACTACTGCCGCAACCAAAGTTACTCCCTGTAGTGTAAGAAATACTACAGCACCGTAAGAGAGTCAAAAATACTCCCACTATCCTAATATAGTAAAACATACTCCCAGAACCTCAAAAAAGTGAAATATACACTCGGTACCCTAAGAGCATAAAAAAGATTCCCGATTTATTATGAGTGTCAAATATACTCATTGTTACCTCAAGAGAGTTAAAGATTCTCCCGGTACCTTTTGTCTTAAATCAAAATTTCTTCCGGCACCTTAAAAGAGGAAAAAAAATACTACTGGTACTTTAAAGGAAACAAAAATTCTCCTGGTATGTTCAGAGAAATAAATACACCCGGGGCGTTGTAAGAGTCAATAATATTCTAGGTAACCTAAGACTTAAAAATATAGTAGGTACCCTAATATAGCCAAAAATATATGCACTACCTTAAGAGAATTGCATTCCCGATGTACCAAGCAAGTCCAAATTTCTTCATGTACCTTATGAGTGTCTAAAATACATCCGGAACTGTTGAGAGTAGTTAAAATACTTCCGGTAGTTACCAGAATAAATAATACGGTATGGTTCGAGAGGTCTAGCAAGCCATGCGATCAGCGCGAAGTAGGGGAAGGGAGAAGGTGAAGGGGACGGGGGTGTCGGTGGAGAACATCTCCTTGGGTAGTAGTTGGGGAGACGCTACTATCGTTTTTAAAAAACATTCATTGTGTCCTTACGAACGGTATAAACACTGTACTTCTTAAATTTTACGGGTGCTATTCTTAACGTGCAACAGTGGTGGAATGAAGCTTGTAAAGCTTTTATTAGAGTATTTCATTTTGTATGAAATGGAAATGAATAATGAAAAATAAGGAAAAGGAATAATGTGCATATTAGGTGAATAAGTGATTGATGATACGAAATGTCGAAAATTGGTAAGGCCATTTCTATACCGTTCGTTTAATGCCGGGTGAAATATCCCTCCATAGCTGTCGGGGCTTAATGTTTTATAAGAAATATTATCTTTTTTCTATTTTTTCATGCAACAGATCCACTCGATTGTTTCTTTTGAATTCAACAAGCAAACAATTGAAATATTTGTAATGTTACGGTTCATTAAATTGATTTCTTAGCTTAATGGAGCAATACACCATTACAGGACGGTCGCATTGTTCACATCTACAGCTAACAATTAGTCCAAGTGGACTTTTAATTATTTACGTTATGTGCGGATCCAATAAGCTTACTTCGAATTAAGTTAAATTTAGGGAAGAGATGTTCATGATTATGCAGCTGTTTTACAATGTTGAGGGTAACTGATCTCTGCTTTGAGCAGCGTGGTTTCTGACATTTGAATTAACGAGCGTGAAAACATCTGCAACCAAGAGAAACTTCAAAACCAAAATTAGCCGATGATACATGTGAATTTAATCATAAATTCTGTGTATTTGATTTAGTACCTAATTTATTTAAAAATGAAATTTAAAGACGCCGACCAGAAAGTTTGTACCGTTAACGTTCAGGACCTTTGTAAATCTCCGATTCGTTCAGACGAAATCTAAATTCCCCCAGCAAATGAGTAAACAAAGCCCCAAAACCCTATAAATTTAACAGCAAGTCCCGAAACACTTCTGAGACGCGAAGGTCTCGATTGCAGACTGGAATAAGGTGAGTACAATATATTTCCTTGAGTCAATGTTTTTAGAATACATTTAACAGTACCAAGTTCCCGCAGCAACGGATCGTGTTCAACTGAGCTACAGTTTACTCCCACTACATCCTAAGGAGAAGAGGACGACTGCGCATCTTTTCTCGACAAGCCTTCTAAAACCTCTCGAGCTATACCTTAAAGTAAGACAAAAAAGTATTTACAATTCCGTTATGAGAATGACTCCTGTTGTACAGTCAAAAATATACGGTACTTGACGTCAAAAACATTCCCTGTAATTACCCTGCAATCCCTACCTCTATAGGTGTTAGAGGTGCTTTACCGAACCAGTGTTTGTTTCTATCGTAAGTAACATCTGTACAAAATTTGGTATAATTCCCTACACGTGTTTAAGGTTGTACGCGGAACCTTGTTTTCCCCTTCCTAACTGCAGTGCATCATCACCGGGATTTTGAATGCCATGATTAAAACTGAGCGACATACATAACCCCGGATTCGACGCCAATCTCGCTTGTTATCGTGTGTTTTTACTTCCCTAAACCCCTTACCTATGGATAATCCCCTTCTCATGCAGAAAAAGGCAAACATCATCTGGGGAACGTAGTCGCTTCTTACCCCCCATAGTGTTTGTTTCCGGTTTGAAAGGAACATGTGTACAAAACTTGGTCGAAATTGTTCCACGCGTTTAGATTTGTATACGGAACAGACACACACACACACACGAATACATCCAATTTCATTTAATTACATGACAGAACTGGGTACCGGGAATATATTTGTATCTCTTAATGTACCGGAAGTATTAATGGCCCTATTAGGGTATCGGGAATATTTTTGAGTCTACTAAGGAACCGTGAATAATTTTAAAATGAGGGTACCGACAGTATTTTGTAACGGGAGTTTTTTTCAGCCTTTCTTAAGGCACGAGGAGTATTTTTGATACTATTAGTGTAACTGGAATATTTTTTACTCTCTCAAATTACCGGAGGTTTTAATGTGTCGGTCTTTTGGATTTTATTTTTCGTTACTGTGCTTCATTTAAGATACAAATAACCTAAAGGGTTGGTGGGGTTGCATAACATAAAAGTAACTAAAAAAACGAGATTGGAGTCGAATCCGCGGTTATGGACGTCACTAAGCTTAATTACGACATTCAATTTGTAGTTTAACCCCCACGTGTGGAGGTGAACGGGAGTAGAAACTTTCTAACATGTTGATCGGCTGAAATTTGCATCCAATAAATATTTTTAGATGTCAATTAATTTCATAACATTTCTGTAGATATTCTCTGTATATAATTTCAACCTATTTCGACATGGGAGGGAGTGAGTCACCACACCGCATATGATGAAGTGGACATGGAAGGTAGGGAGCGTGAAAAGTGTTGAAATTTAAAACTTACGCTCTCTTCGACGTTTAAATCACGTCGTAACATAGAGAGAGTAATGTTGAAATAAACACTTTTCCGGGATAATATAAATAAGTAGTCACCCAGCCCGTATAACATAAATAACCGGGAACGTCGGACGGTCATCTAGTAGGAATCATTTAGACCTTTCCTTCGTGTGTGTGTGTTCCGCATGCACATCTGTACCAGTGGAACAAATTTCGTACACGTGTTCCTTTCGAGCCGACAACAAACGCCGTTTGGCGAGGAAGGGGAGCACTTTTAAGGATCGGGGTGGAGGGGCGTTACACAAAAATATCGCAATAACAACCGACCTTGAAGTGAAATCTGGGGTTATGGATGTCGCCGAGTTCACGTATGACAGCCCGAGCAACGCCGAAAAATAAAAGGCTGTTGGAAGATTAAGAAAAAAATTGAACATTAAAACGATGCACTTTCGAGTGCAGTGCAGCCAAGGAAAACTGAGTGTGGAGAAGGTTACCAGGTCGCAAACGTGTCCCTCAATTACTCTTCATTTCAGTAACAAAGACGAAATAATAGAACTCCAAATGCCTAGGCCAATGTTTCGCTAATATTTATCATCGAGGACGCGACGTTAGTAGCGTCAGCGCCGTTATTCGTGTCAGCTGTATTACTACTGAAATTCCTTAACGGATACGTAATTTTATCTTTATCGTAAACCGGACGATTCATTCAGCTAGACGAGGCACGCAACTGCTATTCTGTCACCGTTGATAAGATTTAGAGCTGCTGCGTCACCGGCTTGCATCCGAACTACTCGTTCAGCACTTTCAATGTCACAGTGGTTTGCTTATATTTATCTCTACAGAGATACGGGTAAAGAAATGTTAACAAGGTCATGATTGCTACTGAAACTCGCATAGTGTACAGATTTTATATCCACATTAAGAAGTTCGTATCAGTAAGAAAATTAGGTCACGGTGTTCTAAATAAATAATAGAATTTATCCATGAATGGAGTAATTTGAATTCCTTACAGAAATAGCGGAAGTAAAAAACCACACTCAATTCACTTCTAGGTGAAACAGAATCTACAGAGCTACTTACATCATTTACAGCCGTTGAAAATACGACTTATTTAATAGTCCCGCTGAGTTTGAAAAAATAATTTACTTCATTATGAACTTACTCAAAATTGAAGATCAATGAATTCTCTGTGAATGATGTTTACTGGTGATGTGCAACTAACTACACGAGTGTCTCCTCCTTCCATCTGTGTAACTTGATCTCCACGTGACACTGAAAACATTACGTCACCTGACGTGAGGCATCAATAATTAGTCATTACTTCCTGCCTCCAGAAATTTCACAGCAGACAGGAAACGAGCCTAATTCATTATCATATTCATATTTTTATTACTATTCATGTTCCGCGTATATTCCTCAAAATTCCGTTTTCCGTTGGGTAGTTTCCGTATTACTACATGCTAAGGCATGACGAATACGACGTAGATTATTCAATCATTGATTCACCTCTCAGTAAACATAACTATGACCTCCTGTGGTGCAGGGGTCAGCGTGACTGCCTCACGTCACAGAGGTCCCGGGTTCGAATCCCGGCCATGCCATGGAAGTTTGTGTGCGTGAGTGAAACTCGTCTATTAGTCCCCTGACAAGGCTAAATGAGTTCCCATAATGCGTCGCTAATGACCTGAGATCTCTATGCGATTGTAAATAAATCAATTAAAATAAAACTTGATTAATGCTTGTCCACGGACGCCGAGGGTTTTTCAGCGGATCACTGTAACTTTATGTTTCCCTCACTTAACACTACGCTTCTCTTCCTTCAGCTGTTGGATCGTCGCCATCACTATTCCAGATCGTACTATATGGAAGAGATGTGAGGGTAGTCTGAATGGTTTAAGTTTGTTAGAGAAACTAGCAGTAAGAACAATCTTCCAAAAAGAAGGTTTAAGAATAAATAAATTAGCAAAGTGTATTTTTATTATTATTTCCTTCTAAAAATAACTTTATGTCTATATTGTCCTTTTTGAAGTGAAGTTTTGTATGTAAAAAATTTTCAGGACAAATTTCTAAGACTTTTTTTGTTGTTGTTCAAGAGCTTCAACCAAGTTTTAAAATTAGAATAAATATTAAATATTATTTTTTTCCTCTTTCAAAATTCTTTAATTTATTTGTTATACTTATGTTTATTTATTTGTTTTAAACTGCCACCGGGATCGTTCCCAACCGCAGCTAATAATATACATACATATACAATTTATTTATTTTTTCTTCTCCCAGCGATGCTCCAATCTCTTTAACCCGTCCAAATAGTACTCGGCGTCTTTCTCTGCAAAATAATTGTTTACGAAGGTGACTGCATCCTCCCTTGTGCGAAAATCTCTGTCCTCCGAGCGCGACTTTCAGCTTAAGGAACAAAAGAAAGTTCACTTGGGGCCAGACCTGGTAAGGAGGGTGGTCAAGCAGTTCATGGATTTTCGCCATGGCAACCGCTGAGACGGCGCATTGTCTTGGAGAAACATTTATCTGCAAATGTGGCAGCTTTTCCGCAATTTCTGCCTTCAGCTTGTCAAGTAATGATGCATAGTATCCTCCTGTAATGGTTTTTCCTTTTTGAAGGTAATCGATTACGATACTTCAATGACTATCCCAAAAAAAAAAACAATCGCCGTTACTTTCCCAGCCGAAAAAAAATTTTTATTTGGAGCTGTTTCCACTTCGTAGTCCATTGTTTTGACTATATTCTTGTTTATGTGGTATAATGTTTTACATCTACAGTATCTACGCAAAAAAAAATTATTGCGCCTAAACTGAGCCAACATTGGAAATGTTAACTCCTACACGTTTTTGGTCTAACGTGATCAAACGCGGCACCCAACGCGCTGACAGCTTTCTCATGCCTAAGTCTTGATTCAATATGTGGCGCCACACGTTCTTTGGGAATATTCACAGCCTCTGCTATCTCTCTCACTTCAATCGACGGCTGTCTAGCAGCATGTTATGAACTTGAGCGACATTATCTTTGGCAGTTGCAGTTTTTGGACGTTCTTTGGACATACTGATAGTCTCTTCTATCCCACTCACTTTAATCCTACGGTTGACTAGCACCAATTGGTGAACTTGACACGATTTTATCGTCAGTGGTTACAGTTTTTGGATATCCCGAACGTTCATACGCTCCCAAGTTGGTCTGGCCACGTTTAAATTCAGCTGCCGAAAATTTCGCCGTACACAACACCCAACTGGTCTTTCGATTTACGTAGGCGTATTGCCTTTCAAAAACATTTACTGACATCTCCATACTAGAGTTTTTTCCATATCCACAAAAACACTCACATTGACTCACTCAAACGATCGTAACACAACAATTGAGCGTCCAAAATGACTGAAATTTTGGTGGGTACCATTCAAGACATGTACATGTACAAATAAATGGGTTTTTGTTGACGAGTGCTGCCATCTTCGTGTTGGGGTCGGAAACTTTCAAGGCCAACGTCGTACAATACTTTTTATTTCAAATTTTATCCCAGACGAAAGTTAGGGAGTCCAACTTCCGTTGTTAAAAAGTTCAGTTCCAACAGGTGGCCACGTCTGTCACGACGTCGCAGTATTAAATACTTTTGGGCTGGCGAATTAAAAGACATACGAGGAACGTGATGCAATTGTATGGAAAAAAAGATTTCATTTTCCAAGAAACGAAAACGAGCCATTCATCATACGACGCGATAAGTGTGAGAAAGGTAAGATTACTCATATTTCTCTGAAATGGCCTTTATCGCAGGGAACGTGAACATATTGATGGTAACTGTATTGTTTTGTATATAAGCGTGGCGCTTAGATCCGTTATCACATTTCTAAACAACATATATCGCATCACATAACAATGTACATAATTCCGACACAATTGACGAAATTCTCCGATTTAGTAATAAAAATCGACACAATTGTATGAATTAAGTGGAAGACAGGGTTGTTGATCTGATTCACAATTTTTTTGCCAGACTAGACAGCAACGCAGCGTGGGTTTCGGTGGCCAAATACGTAGCCCTCTTATTTATGTATTTTAATACGTAATGCTCGAAAATTTACATAAATTCTGCCGTCCGGGGAAAGAGCGTCCTCGACACTGAGACTACACAGTCGTAAAAACACGTTTTTATGTCTCCAGTATACGGTTTAGATTACTCCGTTTCATGATTTTTAAATTTGCCATGAAAGTAAAAGGTAATGACTACAAAAGTGCTTAAGTGGTAGTTCTCTCGACCACGAAATTATTCTACATTTTTATTCTGTAATTAATGTTCTCGGTTTTTCATTTTCCTATTTACGCACTATTCCGCTTAACGCAGTTTCTGGATTACGCTGTAGTATTCGGATTCCCCGAAACCGAGCGCCATGTTTCTGTTTTTTTGAGACACGCATGCAGCAGTCTTACGGCGAATGTTTTAGTATTCATTCAACTTAGCTGCGTACAGCTGGTTTCTGATCTTCTCCAACGTTTTTGTTTGTGTGTGTATATATATATATAAAGACAATTTTAAGATTTTTCAAAGTAAAAGGAAAAACATTTCGTTAGAAACTATAATGCGTGTGTATAATGCAGGTGACCGACACTGCATTTGTCAACTTCAACTATACGGATAGTTTGGAAAAATAGAGAACAAAATCGTGTCATCAGCAGCAAAAAGTGCAACAGGAATTACCCGTTCCAGAATAAATGCGACCTGGATTGTCGAAGAAGTTGAACGCAATGTCGAGCGATCAACACGCAAAAGGTGAGTAATTTTTTTTATGTATATTCAGAATAAATAAAGTGTCAGGAGTTAAAGTATCGTAGCTTGTCGATGCTGCAATTTAAAGAAACAATAAGAGCAATCGTTGGGGTAGGGAATTTGTATTCAACATCGGTGAAACTGGTTTCTTTTCCAAACCGTACATTTTTATCCCTTGAAGAAAAGCTGCTAGAAATCGTTTAACATTCTTGTTGTAATGGTAACGTACTGTTAGAAAATAAAAACTGATAAATTATCACTTATCCCTAACATTTACGTGTTTAACGCTGTTTTATTCAGCGCTCGAACTTATTGGAACGATCACCCACGTTAAGCGGGGATCTTACTGTATTTTATTATTTGTCTATCAACTGACATGGTAATCAGTCATATAACGTCGTGGTATTTACTTAGTAGGGGACTGATAATACCTTCTTCTCTTTACTCTTCAGTTGACTTTTCAGTTCCGATTTTAGACAGTTCAATTTCGAGTCTTCCGATTTTGCTGTTGTTTCATATCCCATACAAAGTATATGATTCGTTATTTATACACTGATTTGCAAGACGGAAGTTATAAACCTTTATTCAGACTTGCTATTTCAAGTTTGTTTCATCGTATATTCTCCAAATATTGAAGTTCGTTTTGGCACAGCATCTATGAAACAAGCATTTGTTTCTCCGGTATAATTCAATATAATTTCTATACTCGAAACGATTAAACAAAGATCATTCGTGTCACGTTGTGAACATTTGGTGACTATTGGAGATTTTTATTCAGTTAACGATTTCGTCGGGACTGAACTCTGTTAATATACTTTTCGTTTACGGAAATTCTTAAATATTTGAGTAAACATTCAGAACTTTGTTGAACGATATGGACGTTGTGTTTCTGCTGGTCCATCGTTAATCGACGCAATAAATGATCATGCCGATGGTAATTACGTAATACGTCACGAAGAACAGTGCACTGTTTCAGTTTCATGTATTAGCTAACAATTATTTTTAACGGCATAACTTTTATGTTGATTTATATGCATATATTTATTTGTGAGTAGTAAATTCATCATACATGTTACCTAACATATTTACTCCAAATATATCATTTAACGTCCATTGACATGGGTTTGCATTTGAAGTCGTGGATTTCAGAAGTTGCAATTGATTTTATTGCAAATTAAATTGGATAACTTATGTTATACAGCAGTATTGGACGTCTTTACTATACTATTATCATTTAGTCACCATCTTTTAATGATTTTCGGATTTATAACAATTTATAGTCAAAGATATACAAGAAAGCCATGGCTTGATGCTTTCTTCTATATCTTTTAATATAAATAAACTGAAAACCTATAATCAATGTGCGTAGAAAATCTGTCCATTTAGATCCGGAATAGGCGATGTAGTAATACATTGTAGGAGAGCCGCATGAGGTTGAGGAATGTCGCACCGGGTCGGGAGTCGACGAGGATTAGCTGAGTGGTCAGAGCAGCCGTCCGGTAAGCGGACCAGGTCGCCATCACATTGTCGCTCTTCTTGCGATAAAATGATATAAGTGGACCAAAGAGAAACGGACATAATCGAAAATCCCATTAACCACAGTCTTCCAGACAAATGAATGTGACGGAACGTTCTCTTTCATCAACTGCGATGAGTCACTGTTTGCATGCAGTTGATCTCGTATCATCGACGTCACGTGCTACGACTGATACGTGAAAACATAGATTATGTACAAGTTGTGTTTCCAGACACTTGAACTTGATGTCAGTGACGGTCGTGCGCATTAAAGGTTACGGCGGAGTACTTGTATTACCTAGACGCCATTCTCCAGGCTCATAATGGCAAATGTCAAAAAGTGATGGTGTGGTATCACATCTCCGCTGCTAAGAATTTAAGATAGACGAAACAGCAACAGTACGCAGAGATTTCATGACGTTCCATTAAAAGTAAGTCAAAGCCCGACCACATACGTCAATGTTCAAATTTTGCTTTTAATCACATCATCGACTTTGTCGCCTGCCTGTTCGCAATATCATCTATTGGACATGTAAACGACTCCCTCCAATAGCCAGCACCGGTGAACCGTGGAAACGTTTCAAGTAGACTCGCCGAGGAAAAGATCCAAGGACTCTTGATTGAATAACGAGTTACATTGCAGATTTTGGAGGTTTCAGAAGATCGATATTTTTACTTGTGTCTGTTTCATGTCCTACGGAACTAGTAACATTTACAGTGTTACTTAGTTCCTCATTCATGTTGGAAGTTTTCGGGCCAGAACTGTAGATAAAACCGGAGTATCGTGTTTTGAAAGTAAGTAAGGAGTGCAAATTTTAGATGCATATTTTAGTAGGAACAATAGTTTATGGGAATAAATTATTCGCGATATCCCAGCTGGTTTGAGCGACAATACTGAATTTCGGCCCACAGATGTCATAGCTCACAGTTTTTCGACTAGTATTTGAAAACTTATTGCACTCAATGCATTGTGAACGAAATTATCCCCACTCCTTGGGATAGGCGTGGCTTTTCTCTTGGCTAGGTGATGTCCTATGGAGTGTGATGTGGTCTGGTATAAATAGAGAGAGACGCTCAGTGTGGTTTCTTTCGTTAGCCAGACTTGAAAGAATCAGTAGGATTACGGGTGTAACCCGTATACCGTTATTCCTTACGTAATATTCTGAAACAAAATTGAGAAACTTTGAAGTCATAAAGTAAGTAACATTTCGTAAAAATTTAAATAATCATCAATCTGTTGGTGTAGGGCTGAGGCTGAGATGTTCTCGAAGCGTTCAGTGGATTTTACGTGTAGAGCTGAAGGCCTGTCACCGAACACACAGCGTCTTGGCTCAGGTAGACATCAGAATAACTATTTTAAAAGTAAAGCATCTCCTGAAGTCCCGTTTTTTGTTGTTTGTTTTTTCGTTTTCATGTTCAAAGTGCAACATTACTAGAAATCTAAGACCAGTCACGTCAAGATGGTTTCAATATTTGTACCGATTCGCTGAGCCATTTACATATATCCATGTATTGTAAAATATTGTTATATCCGTCCCTTTTGGAACAATATTTATTCCAGGCAACCAAAAATTGTAATTTTTAAGAGACTTTCTGAGGACTTAATTAAGCTCAGTGCAATTTCATTCAGAACTCGGTGTTCCTAGATTTAACGGAATATTCTAATGATAGTGTTTAATTGCCTCGGGCAACATCAAAATATTCTCCATTCTTAAGGGGCTACAGCAGTAATTTTTTCGTTTTCATGTTCGAGGTGCAACATCACTGGAAATCTAAGACCAGTCACGTCAAGATGGTTTCAATATTTATATCGATTCGCTGTACCATCTACATATACCCATGTTTTGTAAAATATTGTTATCTCCGTCTCTATTGGAACAATATTTATTCCTGGCTACCACGAATTGTAATTTGTAAAGTCTTTCTGAGTACTTAATTAAGCTCAGTGCAATTTCATTCAGAACTCGGTGTCCCTAGATTTAACGGAATATTCTAATGATTGTGTTTAATTGTCTCGGGGACCTTCAAAATATTCTCCATTCATAAGGGACTACAGCAGTAATATTTTCGTTTTCATGTTCGAAGTGCAACATCACTAGAAACCTAAGACCAGTCACGTCAAGATGGTTTCAATAGTTGTACCGATTCGCTGTGCCATTTACATATATCCATGTATTGTAAAATATTGTTTCCTCCGTCCCTATTGGAACAATATTTATTCCTGGCTACCAAAAATTGTAATTTTTAAGAGACGTTCTGAGGGCTTAATTAAGCTCAGTGCAATTTCATTCAGAACTCGGTGTTCCTAGAATTAACGGTATATTCGAATGATTGTGTTTAATTGTCTCGGGCCCACTTCAAAATATTCTCAATTCCTAAGGGACTACAGCAGTAATTTCGACTTTCGTGCTAAGGTAACCTGTGATATTTGCATTTAATTCAGGTACACAAATTAAATTTAATAACATTAATAATCTTAAAGCGACTTAATTACGGCGTAATGCCCGTAGGCTGTTAAAGAAACTGCGCGCCGAGAGTCAAATCTTCGCAGAATTTAACTGAGCGAGCATTACGGGACACATTCACTATTACTATTTGCTGGCACGAGATTTAAGGTTTAAGAGTAAATGTTACAACGTTAAGAAGAATTTAAGCTCTTTACTAGTCATTCTAGTTTGCAAAAATATCTGTACACAATAGGATTTGTTAACAATTCTGCATTAAATGTAACATACTGCACGGAATTCTCTGAAGTGAAGGATAGTAGCAATGCTATATTAAGTTCAAATAACCTTACCAAATTTTTGTTACATCAATTCTATCTCCTATAGGAATGCCCATTCTAGAACATTTTTTATACCATAAATTAAGCGCCTGATCTAAATAAATATTAAGAAGTATCGGTGATAGTCTGCATCCCTGCTTAAGGCCCTCTGTTAGTTTATTCTGTATTATAACTTTGGTTTTTGTATTATTATAGATTCTCCTAACAATATTAATCCCTTTATCATGGATATTCATATTTCTCATTGCCCACCACAATAGATGTCGAGGGATACTATCATAAGCCTTTTCTAAATCGATAAAAGCCATATGTAGTTCTTGATGTTTAATTAGCATCTTCTCTTGTAATTGTCTAATACAGAATATGTTATCAGTGCATGATCTTCCACTCCGGAAACCGCATTGTTCCTCTCGTATTTGGCCTATTATCTCATTAATTTTAGAATTTAGAATTATACTAAAAATTCTCGGTGTCGAAGCAAAAACATTTATACCTCTATAGTTAGAACACATTCTTTTATCACGTTTTTTTAAAAAAAAATAGGGGTGATATATGATATCTTCCAATAATCTGGAATATCGTCTCCAGTTTCAATTTTATTAAAAAATAATAAGATCATGGAAGAATATAAAAAATGGGGACTGAACATAAATTTACAGAAGACAGAATACATGTGTTTAGGAAAAGATGTAGAAGACATAACACTCGAAAGAGGAAAAATAAAAAATGTGAATTTTTTAAATACTTTGGTCAATAATTACAACTGTAGGAACATGTGAAAGGGATATACAAACTAAAATTGCAATGGCAAAGAATGCCACCAAGATTTTACACGGAATAATTTGGAATAAAATTTTAACAAAGGAAACAAAAATCAAAATTTATAAGAGCATAATACAGAACATTCTATGTTATGGAAGTGAAACTTGGCCCCTGACAGAACAACAAAAGAACAAAATTCGATTATCTGAGGAGAAGTCTTCAAAAAACAAGACAGGATAAAATTAGAAATGAGCTCCTTTAGAAAGAAATGAACGTAACCACGGCTGTCGTTAAAAGGATTGAAAATCAAACCCTTAAATGGTATGGTGACGTACAGAGAATGGAAAATGGAAGATGGCCAAAAGAAATATGCCAACGGTCACCTCCTGGAAAAAATAAATGGGGCAGACCCAGATTAAAGTGGAAAACCCATGTGAAAATGGAGGATAGGAATTTGGAAGAGGGAGATTGGAACGACATATAGAAATGGAAATTGAAGACGGCAAACCTATAAAAGGGGGAACAGCCGAAGAAGAAAAAAGTTCGGCATATCGCAGGAGCGTGGGTTATTTCAAAATATACCGTTTCTTACTGCATCAGTTGTAATCAGCCGAATTATTTTCCTGTTTAGTGGGAGAAAACTTGTACATGGGGATGAAGAAGTGGAGCAATCAGAGTGGTAATTATTAGAGACGAAAAAAAACAACGAAAAAAGCATAGTTATTTCTATAGTCATAGGTACAAGTAGGAAGCAAGAAACGGGAGTTCGGAAATTTTCCAATCTCAAATAGAACAATGGGGTACTGGAACAATTATGCGATTTAGGAGATATTATTGTTCAGGTACATAAATTTCAGCAAAAGGAGAAGTGACGTAATAGGGTAATCCACATTGTGGGCAAATCCCCTCTTATAGAGTAGGAAAGGGATCGATAGGAAGGGATCCGGAAAGGTAGCCAAGGCTTAACTAGGGCCACCGGGCTATAGTTTAAGGACCCTAGCCGACAATTCGCCTAAAAGTTATGCAGGGAAACCCCTAGAAAAACCTCAAGTAGGTGGGGCAATTGGTACTTGTCCCACGCCCTTCCGATGGAGGCAGAGATGGTTTGCTATGGGGTCTCGGGGAAAAAAAAGGTGTAGGCAGGCTATGTATATGGTAATCCACATAGTGGCAACTCCCCTCTTATAGCATAGGAAAAGGAGTGAAAGGGGGGGATGCGGAAAGGTAGAGCAAGGTAGCCAAGAGGTAGCTAGGGCCCCAGGGCTATGGTTTAAGGATCCTACCCGGCAATTCGCCTAAAAGTGATGCAGGGAAAAACCTAGAAAAACCTGCATCAGGAAGGTAGGGCATTTGGTACTTGTCCCACGCCCTTCCGATGGCGGGAGAGGGATTTTCTGTGGGGTCGCAGCTTTCCCCTCGCCGTACTTTGACCGACTCTCGGTGATATAAAAGTTTTGAAATAGAGAAACATTACCGAGCTCAACTGCCAGATTCGCGTCAACTTTCTACTGTTGAAATTTCATCATCAGTTTTACACATTTGTAATTTTCACTCATACGCTTCGCATTGTCGGTCTTATAATTCTGCCGCCAAAATTTTTTTCTCGTTTGAAATTCCCGTGTACTGATAAATTCACAGCCGCGAATTAGTAATTTCTCTTTGTATGTCTGCTAAACTTGGTGCTGAAATGCCAGAAATGTTATTTTATCAGTGTTGAGAGCACTTGTACACCAGTAGACGTGGAACAGCAATCAATATGAAAAAAAGTGGAAAATCTTCCCGATTGTATTAATTTTCAAGTAGATAAATAAATGGGATACTTTGGAACTCCATCAGAATTGTATTAAAATAAATTTTATTTCCTTCACTAAACTGATTTTGGAAGATGGGCCAGATGCAATTTAGATAGGTAAATAATTCGTCGTTCTACAAATACTATGGTATTTATTTGAGCAGCAATCGTGGGAGAAGGTGGGGACGGGAGAAACAGGCGGCGTTTACTAGAAATTCCTTTTATTATGAGTATTTAAAAAAGAATAGTTCCGCATAAAAAAATGCCAATAATGAAAAGTCAATATACCTGTTAGGATTATTTGGAGAAAATCAAATAAAAGCAGTGGGAAAACGTGAAGATTAATATGTAAATTGAGAATATTTTGTTGCAACGAAGGTATCACAAAAGCTACATTTATAAATGCATTTTATAATTTCCCAACATACGTTTTTCATTACTTGTTTTTGTATAAATCCCTTTCACAATTTCGAATGAAAACAATGGAAATATAAAATACAGTGTAATACGTTCTAATGGTAAATCCCATATAGACCAATGCTATGCAAATAGAATACTCTGGGCGTCTGGTATTTAAGTGTAATGAAGCGCATTGCTACATTCTTAATTAATTTAAAAATATTTTTGTTGTACGGCAGATGAGTAAAAAACAGCTTGCATTTAATGGAAAAAAAACTATCACATATCAATAATATAAAAATTATGAATAAGAAAGATAGCCAATACAGACAAAAAAAAAGGTAATATAAATACCACACAACGTTTCTGGGATCCTTGTGTCTTTCGTCAGGTGCTAAGAAGGGCATAGAGAAACACAACTGACCAGTGCAGCACCTGACCAAAGGCACAAGGATCCTAGAAACGTTGTGTGGTATTTATATTACCTTTTTTTGTCTGTATTGGCTATATTTCTTATTCATTAGTTTCATTCAGACGTAAAACAATTTTTATTTTAATATAAAAATTATTCAGGAGCTTTCGTTCTTTGGAACATATTCATCAGAGCGTTCAGCGGGCCTGTTTTTTTACGTACAACACTAGGATGAATTTGTTTGAAAGTATGAAAGCTCCTGAGTAATTCTTATATTATAAACATGTGAAGTTTTTATTTTCATTATATAAAAGTTGACGAATTTTTAAGGTTTTGTTTTATTTAAGAACTTAAAAATTTTGTACATATTTTTATTTCAAGAAAACTTAATTTATCTTCTCGCGTAGCCCAAGTATTTATTTATATCGGACAGGAAATTGAATTAATTTCAGACTAATCTCTGGTCATTTCGAAAGTTTCTAACTGACCCAGTTTCACCCCGCCGCATACCAACGAAGGCCGGACACGTGACTTAATCGACATTGTGATTGTCACTCTTCATCTCAACGACATATACGACGATGAATTCAACACTGATACGGGCCATTTTGGACCATTGTCCCCTTACTCCCCAATGCCATTGTTGGATGAACTTCCAACTTTTCCGGCACGATGACTGTCGCCATCCAACTTAGAAAAAGCCTTCGATAAAGTTCACTACCCTTCCCTCCTGTTTAAAATCAAACCCCGCCTCTCCCAACACTACGTAAACCTTCTCTCCAAGTACGTCACCAATCGATCCTACCGAGTTAAAATAGACAATCACTTCTCTCCACTACATCCTATTCCCTCAGGCGTCCCACAAGGAAGTGTCATTGGTCCAGCTACACCCACGATATTCCTATTATCCCCTCTACCACCACCTCAATATTCGCAGACGATATCGCTATCACTTCTCACGCACACGACTACCAAACCACCTTCAAACATCCTTAAACCTCATTTCAATCTGGGCCAATCCTTCCAAATCCGTAACCGTTCCGTTCTCCCGAAAAAGAAAAGGCTACGACCTGTCAGTCACTATCAACAACTCCATTATCCCTACTAAATCTTCCCATAAATACCTCGGCCCTCGACTCTAAACTAACATGGTCCCTGCACACTTCCCACCTTAAAAAAATAATACTCCATAGATTCCACAAATTAAAACGTTTACAGAACCCGAAATCTCCTTTATTCTTCACAACAACAAAAACCTCCTTTACACATCCCTCATATATCCCCTCTGGCTTTATGCCTGTTATATCTGGGGTTCGGCCGCTACCACACACAAACAAACAAAATTCAAATATCCCCAAATAAAATACTCCGCTTTATAACTAACTGTCCTTGGTACGTTACTAACTCTAGAATCCATAATGACCTAAATATTCTCTCAACTCAAAAAATCTTAATTCAAACCGTCCTAATCCAACGTAATAGAAATCTCTACCACTTCAATCCTATTATCTCTAATACAGAATCCCAGCCTCCTCAACCTAAACCCCTCAAAAGACTAAAAAGAAAACGACAAATTGTCCTGGCAACCACCGTAAATTAATAAATATATTGTGGTAATAAAAAGGAAATAATTAATTAATAAACAGAAATTTGGACTCGCATTGTTAGCGGCATAAAACACACAGGTTGTACACAAGAATGCCATGTTTGTGGGTAATTGTTTGGTTCGCGAGACGCAGAGAGGAGTCTGTGGGTAGGCGAGCTCCAGAAAAGTCGTCTCGGAAATTAATATATAAATTTTATATATAATTTATGTATAATATCCAGAACGTGTCTGGATACATGTAACAACAGCTAAAACAGTTTCCAAATTGCAGTCTGTGAAATAACCACGCAATACTCAACGCTAAATATTTAGAGCGCAGAGTCTAAATTGTTATATTCTCGATTTAGACCACTGTCTTCGATTTTGGGAATGCATCCAGCAGTTAATAAACTTCCGAACGAGCGAATAATATTTCCTACACGAACAGTGAACCATTTTGCAAACTAAAAGTGTTTATTAGAATCAGAGTTAAAAATGGCCGGTCTATAAAGTGCGATAAGTGTGTGTGTACGAACGAGCCAAAGTTCCTTCAGTACCAGAGACAGTAAGTTAAAATTTTACAGAATTACTATTTGTAAACTCATAAGCAATGGTATTATCGTCAGATTTCCAATTTCGTTCAGAAGTTCATATTTTATGTGGTTTTTCGCAGTGTAATAAACTATTGATAAATTAATCCCATGATAGCTAGATAAAATTTAATTATTAACAAGTAGTTCTTTATTAAAGGCCCAGTAAACGACCCTGAGATATATAGTCATTGTAATGTAAAAGATTAATTAATAATGTAAATTGAAAGTTAAAATTATTAATACCTGTTGTAAATTCATTTGATAACTTTTGTAAAATTTAATTGTTTGTGCGTTAATAAATATAGTTGTTTGACTATTTTAAAAATCTTGATTCTGATTAAAACATCCTATCATTTTAGTATTTGATTACTATAAATTGACGCATTAACGTGAGGATTATTTTCCTTTCATTTTATATAATTATTACAAATTGGCGCCGCAACGTGTGGCGCATTTGAACCTTCTAATTATTTAATTTTTTTCATAATGTATTATTAATATTATTATCATTTACCACAATATATATATATATATAATTCATAACTTCCTCTTTAACTACATTTCTTCAAGTTAATTTTAACATGTTAACGCCATCAATGTATCACAATTGTAAGATCTTCGGATTAAAAAATTTTCTGAATGTTAAAAAAAAAAACTGTCTAACTTGCTGAACCCTAAAACGCCTCTCGGACAATGTGGACATTACCAGTTTCCTAACATGTCAAGGAACTGAACTCGAAGTTAACCAGCATAATTAATTTTAGTACTCCACTCAGGGAGCTTCGAAACAGGGAAATCGACACCAATGGCAGTAGTTTTCGCATTATTGCACCCACATCATTCGGGTCTGAACTCGAACATAACAGGCATATTGAACAACTCAATTAAACTCGGCGACTCCATGCATTCGACACTAAATGTTTGCGCATTTCATACCATATATTAGACATAAACTACGCCGAAAGTGACAATCCTCGTCTCAGCAATCCCGATGTATTTCGACGCTAATATCGGTCGTACAGCAAAATTTTTAAAACGCCACCCACTTTCAACCCCTCAGTGTTTGTTCCATAATATTAAATAACATGTATACCATGTGTTAGTTGAAATTGTTCCATGCGTTTTAATGATCTGGGCGGAATATATTGTAGTAATTGGTAATTGAGGCATTGTTCTAATTGAAAAGTTGAATTGTAGAGGACTTATTATTGGTGGATATAGCGGACGCCGCAACAAACCGGCAATGCAAGAAAAGTATTGTTGATCGGTCGAGAAGGTTTTACGCGCTCAAAATTTACGAGACGAACGAACAGTTGGGCAGCGGACAGCAAGTAGAACAGAGTAAAAGAACGAACAGTTGGGCAGTAAACGGCGAGATGTACAGATTAAAATTCTAATTCACGAAAACTTGAACAATCTTTGTCAGTCAGCAGTGAAGACTGAAAGGTCTAATTTAAAGAACGAGAAAGTGTTCCAGTAACCAGTACGCTGTTATATCAAAAATGCAGAAACTGAACTAGTCTTCAGTCAACAGACAAAACCAATGAGGTGCATTTTCAACAAAAATCCATGAGATCTACAAATCCAGGTTGCAGTAAATCATCGAGAATCGACAAATTTATTTTAAACCAACTAACAAACTACGCTAATTAGAGTCTGTGAGTACTTAGAATCAGTGATATCCCCAAAATTGTGCACGAAAAGTTAAAATGAGACCCGGGCTGCCGTAAGTAGAAAGAAAACTTTAAAATCATTGTAAACCACGTTTAAAAGATAAACGTCAGATCGTTTTTTAATTATCGATAAAATGAGATCTTTAATTATTCAGATCATTCTTTATTTCTTGATAAAAATTGAAATTGTTTAAATTCATTTTTTGGTATTATTTCTTCAGCAACAAATTTCGTCTATGTTCAGATCCATTGATTCCCATATAAAGCAAATGTAATTTTTGTGATTTTGATTATATAAATTCTGCCATTATCAATCCCAGTTCAAGACCCTGAGATCCCAAATATTTTGTGATTTGAATACTTGTTTTAAAATTGTTAATAAATCTTGTTTAATAGTTTTCACGTAATAGTTCTTTTCATTTAAAAACGCCACATAATTCATATCATGAATTATTGTCAAAAGATGCAAGAAGCTAAAAATTTATAAATTATTACAATATATATATATATACATCTATCTAGACATTCGAAAAGAAGATCTAGTTTTTTACAATATTTTTATTATGTAGTAATAACTTAAATGTAGTAATAATTTCATTCGCGACTGATTGTTATGTTTGAGGATTGTGCCCAGTAATTACGGTGCAGTTCGGAAGAGGCAATTTTTTTTTAAAAAAAAAGTTTTATTTCTCATTTCGAATTAAAGTAAAGCCATATTTTCGGTAGTATGACTGACATAACATTACTTCCTGCCTCCACAAATCTCATAGCAACAACAGCTTCTGTTGACATTGTATATCGTGGTTTTCATCCTATAACACGCTACTGCTATTCTGTTACCGTTGATAAGATTTAAAGCTGCTGCGTGGCCGGCTTGCATCCGAAATACTTGCTCAGCGTTTTCTATGTCACAATCGTCTGCTTACATTTATCTCTAGAGAGATACGGGTAAATAATTGTTTACAAGGTCGTGATTGCTACTGAAACTCGAATAGTATACAGATTTTATATCCAAATTAAAAACTTCGTATTAGTTAGAAAATTATGTCACGGCGTTCTAAATATCTCATAAAATTACATCCATCAGTAGAATAAATTTAAATTCACTACAGAAATAGCGGAAGAAAAAAAACTTGTCATGCTTTCCAACACTGAATTCAGTTCTAGGTGAAACAAATTCTACAGAGCGACTTCGTATTAGTAAGAAAATTATGTCACGGCGTTCTAAATATCTCATAAAATTACATCCATCAATAGATTAAATTTGAATTCACTACAGAAATAGCGCGGGGGGGGGGGGGGAATTGTCCTGTTTTCCTACACTCAATACACTTCTAGGCGAAACAGAATCTATAGAGTGGCTTCGTTTTAGTAAGAAAATTGTGTCATGGCGTTCTAAATATCTCATAAAATTACACCCATCACGAGAATAAATTTGAATTCACTACCGAAATAGCGGAAGGAAAAAAAACTTGTCCTGCTTTCCTTCACTCAATTCACTTCTAGGTGAAACAGAATCTACAGAGTGGATTGGTATCGGAAAGAAAATTATGTCACGGTGTTCTAAATATCTAATAAAATTAAATCTATCAATAGAATAAATTTGAATTCACTACATAATTAGCGGAAGAAAAAGAAATTGTCCTGTTTTCCTACACTCGATTCACTTCTAGGTGAAACAGAAACTACAGAGTGACTTCGTACTAGTAAGAAAATTATGTCACGGTGTTCTAAATATCTCATAAAATTACATCCATCAATAGAATAAATTTGAATTCACTACAGAAATAGCGGAAGAAGAAAAAAATGTCCTGCTTTCCTACACTCAATTCACTTCCAGGTGAAACAGAATATACAGAGTTTTACAGTTACCATTATCCTGCATTTGAAAATACGACTAATTTAATACGGAATTAATTAACGGTTTAAGTCCTGGTGACTTTGGAAAAAATAATTTATTACATTTTTTACTTACTCGAAATTGATGTTCAATGAATTCAGTGTGAATGGACTTTACTGCTGACTTCCAACTACCCGACTGTCTTCTCCTTACATCTACGTGTAACTTGATATCCACGTGACACTAAAAACATTACGTCACCTGACATTAGGCATCAATAATTAGTCATTACTTCCCGTCTCCAACAGTGCCATAGCAGACAGGAAACGAGCCTTACTCATCTTACTATTTTCATTATTAATGTTCAGCTTATATGCCTTAAACTTCCCTTTTTTCCGTATAGTTACGTTTTTAATAAAAAAAATATATATCGCTCTCTTTATTACTAACAGTAATTAAACACTGAGGCATGACGCATGCGACGTCGATTATTCATACATCAATGATTCATCTCACAATAAACTTCATTCTGAAACGCTAGTCCACAATGGCCACTGTTATGTCATAAACTGCCTGTAACTTTCTGCTTGCCTCACTTAATACTAAGCTTCTCTCCCTTCAGTCGTCGTACCGTCGCCCACAATGTTCCAGAAGAGATACAATCGTTTTTATTTTATTTGCATCGGGCGGAAATTTGATACATGACCAAAGTTCCGTTGTTAAATTGATTCGTGGTCAATGTCTCATCAGTTCCAACAGGTGGCCGTGTCTGTAACATCGTCACAGCGATTAAGACGTTTAAACAGGATTAAAAGTTGTAAGCAACACGTCTGAACGTGACATAATTCTATGGAAAATGATTGTTTCATTTTCCAGGAAATGAAAACGAGCCATTCAGCACAAGACGCGATAAGTGTCAAGATTGCTTACTACTATTTCCCCGAAACGATCTTTATCGGAGGGAACGTAAACAAAGATATCTTTATTGTTTTGTATAACCCGAGTCGTACACAATACAGGCGCAAAATCGACTGTAATGAATTAAGTGAAGGACAAGGTTGTTGATCTCATTCACATATTTTTTGCCAGACTACACAGTCGTAAAAGCTCGTTTTTATGTTTTGGTATACGGTGCACATTACTCCGTTTCACGATTTTGAAATTGGCCATGAATGTAAAAAGGTATTGACTGCAAAAGTGCTTAACCCATAACAACACACTGGCGTCCAACACACACATTTTTAAATTGATTTCCCTCCGTATTCAAAAACACATATTTTACGACCAAATATCTTAATATATTTTTCTTCCATTGTTTAAATTCCACAATGAAGTTTCTAGAAGCACATTGTACTTGAAAAAGTTATAATAAAAATATGGTATTTCCGTTTTTTATTTTCAATAAGACGTAGTTTTTTTTTTTCATTTCAATTCAGCAATTGTTGAAAAAGAATCATAACAGCCCCGTTGTGTCCGTTAACACGTTGGAAACTTCCATGTAATCCAGTTTCTGAGTAAAGAATTGCTGTTAATTGTTCATATAAACGGTAACGATCATTTGCACACGTGTTGTAGTTAATTGGTCTGTTAACTGGTTTAGAATTCTTTCTGCAGCTGTTTTCAAAGTAATTCTCAATACAAAAACACACGTTTTATGTATTTAATTTTTTCGTCTTTGTAGTCGCCTTTTTCTGAAATGGACAAGGATATGACTGATGATGAAAATTATCTTATATTCAAACTGATACTGAAAATGAACATTTCGTTCCAGGTACCGTTATATTTGTCCATGTAAAATTTCTCGAACCTCAAAACAATGTTGTTATAAATGCCTTTTCTGAGCAACTCCAGTAAGAAAATAATTTGTAGACATTGTATTGAAAGATAGCCAATTCAGACGACAAAGTGATAATATAAATATGGTAGTTATATTATATCTTTTTTGTTTTTTATTTTCAGACAGACGTAATTTTTTTCATTTTAATTCAAAAATTGTTTAAAAAGAGTCAACAATCCCGTCGCGTCCATTAACACTTTAGAAACTTCAATGTAATCCGGATTATGAGGAAACAATTGCTGTAAAATGTTCGTATAAACAGTAACTATCAACCGCACACGTGTTGTAGGTAATTGGTCTGGTATCTGGTTTAGAATTCGTTCAAGAATTTCTGCTGCTGTTTCCAAAGTACGTAATTCTCAAAACTAACACACGTTTGATGTATTTAAGTTTTCGTCTCGGTAATCCTGTTCTTTTCTGAAATGAGTAAGGACTTGAGTGATGAAGATATCCATTAAAACAGAGTGATGATGAAAATTATGTTCAATTCAAACTGATACCGAAAATGAACATTTCGTTCCAGATACCGTTGAATTTGACCATCTAAAATTTCTAGAACCTCAAAACAATGTTGCTGTCAATGTATTTTCGGAATACTCCAGTAAGAAAATAATTTATAGAAATTGTATCGAAAGATAGCCGATTCACACAAAATAGGTTATAATATATTTATATTATCAGTTTTTTGTTTTTAATCAGACGTAGTTTTTTTCATTGTAATTCAACAATAGTTGAAAAAGAGTCATAACAACCCCGTTGTGTCCGCCAACACTTTAGAAACTTCCGTGTAATCAGTTTTTTAGGTAAACAATTGCTGTTAATTGTTCGTATAAACAGTAACGCATAATTTGAACACATGTTGTATGTAATTGGTCTGATATATGGTTTAGAATTCGTTCCAAGAATCTCTGCTGCTGTTTCCAAAGTTCGTACTTCTCAATACCAACACACGTTTTATGTATTTAAATTTTCGTCCTTGTAATCCTGTATTTTTTCTGAAATGGCTACGGATTTGGCCGATGAAGATATCCATTAAAACAGAGTGATGATGAAAATTAAGTTCTATTCAAACTGAAACTCAACATTTCGTTCCAGATACCGTTGTATTTGAGCATCTAAAATTTCTAGAACCTCTTAACTATGTTGTTATAAATGTCTTTTCTGAGCACTCCAACAGAAAATAATTTGTAGAAATTGTATTGAAAAATAATTAGTACTAATAATAATAGAATTGTGACACTACTGGTCACGTGCGTTACAAATATATAAGGCTTAAAAGGGCCACGAAATTATTCTTGTTGCCTAATACAGATTTCTTTGTGTTCTCATGCTAAATCACGACATTACAGGCGATAACTAAAAAGTTTACCGTGATATAAAACTTCTTTATAGTTACTTAAGTGTGAGGTTATCACTACTCATTTTGACATATTTGACGTTCCGATAGAAGTTCTCATATCAGTTCAGCATTCGAAGGAACGAAAACGAACCGATCCGCATAAGTGTGAAGCGGTGTTACTCGTATCGCCAGAAAGGTTCGGCAACACCGCCTGGTCGTGGGAATGAAAATGTGGAGCAATTAGGGTGGGAATTATTAGAGAACACGAGGGAGAAAGCATGACTATATACTGGAACAACTGACTTGCACATGTGTTTGTAGGGATTTATATTCCGGGAAACAAATTTCGAGTATACAGTATTTAAGAAAATAAAGGCATGAAGATATTCCAAAAATAAATGAAATTGTAAATGCTGAAAAAGTGGGATTGTAAGTTTTTTTTAAAAAAAAATATTCTCTGCAGCCATAGCATTCGAACTGTTTTCTTTTTCATGATCTACATTATATTAAAAATAGAATTCACTAATATGTTTTAATTCAGATATACTTTAAAATTCCATTTATTTTTTTTAAAACGGCCACGAAGCTTCGTTGAAGTCTTGAATAGCCACGGTTTTCGCGTTGAATCTGTTATAATATTTGAGATACTAATGTTTCGTCGTCAAACTCACGTTAAAGACGACGGCGGAGCCTGCCGTCGAAACGTTAGTGTCGCTACACATGTTCAAGGATATTTGAGCAGTCATTTTGCTTGCTCGAGTGTCTGTAGGGTAATTTTGCTTGATGCTTGATACAATTTGAATCCTGCAAACCTGCGCAAGGAAACCTCAACTCCTGTAGCAAGGAAATGAGTGCTTGTTCAAGCAAACGTGAAATAAGGACGCAGCATACGAGATATAGATTAATTGACAACAATGCCGATAAGCATACAATTTTATTTCTAACTGAATTAACTACAGTTTCAATTATATGTTCTACTATTTTTTTTGGCAAATTGAGGCTGAAATAGCAAAATTGAAATATTTTTCTGATAAATAATAATACATGTAATTTTTTTTACATTATGTTGCATTGTTTTTAGATAATATTTGTTATGTAATGTATATATTATTGGATCACCGAAGCGAGGGATTTCGAAAATGAGGTTTCGACATTGCCTTGGCTGTCTGGATGGGGCACACGTATCGAGATCATTTCCTCCAGCTTCGAAGTGGCTCAATTTGTTCACTACAAACATAGGCACAGTATAGTGCTACTTGCCATTGCAGACTATAGATTTATTTTGTTTGATTTCGGTATGAGATGGAGGTGTTCCGTCAGAATACAGAATTTTATTGGAGAGTGCAAGGTAATTCACACAACATTCCTAGAGAAAAATAAGTAGAAAATAGTTCACGTAAACTGTCGTATGTTTTCTTCACAGGCGCTATTCCTTTAAGAACTGGTATGTTAAAAATCGTTCAGTTATTTAAACTGTCAACTGGCGATTATCTTGAGAACGGCGAATTATTGCGAACGTGATTTTGACAGCACGCTTTAGAATTCAATTTAGAATAACAGAATATTGATAAAACAGTAAAAGCAACTTATGCTTTGCATAATTATTTAATGTCAACAGCCCTTGAAACCTACGCTTCACCTCATTATCCAGGCTCTGAGCACATATAAAATGACACAGTCTTAACATCAGAGAATCCCCTTTACAAAGGACTCATATCGCTGAAGATATGGCATTTCACGCTAAACAAGTAAGACAACATTGATCTACTGGTCAGCCTTACTACCTCGCATACAGAGGTCACGGATTCGAATGGATGTATTGAGTGTATGTTTCCATACTGAGAATCTCCAAGAAATTAGTTTCCCGACATAGTTGCTAATAACCTTAGCAAGTCCAAGTGCAAAAAGAGTGATCAAGCCTGCTTGTACGTGTGTAGCCGGCCTTATCCTAAACATTGGATCGGTTTGAAACCCCGAAAATTGTATTCCATGAAGTAATTAATTAACTCAATCAGAAATAAGCCCACAATAAAAATGTGATGGACCACAAAATTAATCTCATACACTTCGAAATAATATTTTTTCCTCTGCCGTATGAAGAAATCTTAATTATACTGAAAAGAATGCACTCAGAAGCTATTCTAGATGAGGCAAGCACCTACAGTCACTATCCAACAATCGTTGTTTTGAAATGAAGTTACTCAGTATTCAAGTTGTTCAAGGTCAAAGTTGTTTTGTTCCCGGAAAAGGTGAGAACTGTTCAGGGATTCTACTGAGAGATTTCGTTGTTGCAAAATTAAATGATATTTATAGTTTTCAACTTGAATATTTTTAACTCCGTTCGCCTATAAGGATAATAATTAATTTCTCCAACTATTATTTTCTATTTTGACAAAGAGGTGCATCTTTGACATGATATCTTATGAGAATAGAATTATGTATTATTGTCTGTCTTTTTATTTTTATTCAAAGCAATTAAAATCTGTAAAGTATGCCATTTATCTCGAATCGTGGATGCTCTTCATCTAGCTCACTCTTGATCGACGGTAAGTGTAGATCTCTCGCAGTTTCCTGGAACGATTCTCTTCTGGAAGCTCTGTAGTATCTCCGACGGTCGTATTACTTTGTACGATTATAACTTTGATAACTACGATTTTTCCGATCAGCGAGTACATTTGCCGCAGCTTTATTATGTATATTTTGTATCATCTGCTTGGGGAATTAATTGTTGATCGTTAAATATGACTGGGATGGCAATTATAAATGTTAGCTACATTGATTTGAACTGATTGACTTTGATTTTCAAACTGATGTTTTTGCCTTTATCAACAACACACAACTTAGGCGTCCTAAACAAATATATGCATGATTCTTAACTCAAGTGACAAAGTGAATAAGTTACTCTATTTTACAAAGAGTTTGATTAAGAATATGGTTCTTCCAAAATCGACTGTAAACTAATTATGTGAACGACAGTTGTGTTGAATGGATTTCTATTTTGTATTTTTTACCAGACAAGACCACCGCAGAAAAGAGTTGAAGTTTTCTGATATACAGAGCCATGACTCCATTTCAGTATTTTTAAGTTGGTAACGAATGTAAGTGGTATTGTCCGTAAAATTGCTGAATAGGTGGTTCCTCGCGGTCATGTAACTTTTATGTATAGAAATTTAGTCGTCTAATTTATATATCTTTGTGTAGTGTTCCAAAATTATTACAGAGGTGGCGTTGCAAGAATTCATCTGAAGTTTACTGTGATATTAAAAGTAGTTAAAAATGTAATATATATTTTGATTATTGGGCATTTCAACTTTCCTTATTTATGTATTATATTACTCGGTTTGTGTATTGAACAATTAATTTTTTTTTCAAATTTCCTGAATTTTCACAATTTCCTAGTTTATTTAGTTGCTCATTAATGAAATTTCATGTTTATCTCCGAAATGATATTTCGATCTTGTACATTTATTACTTTTAGTCCTTAGTACTAATGGAAAAAAAAAATTTAATGTCGTGAGTTCGGTTTTCAATTATTCGCTTACTGATTACATTTATTTTATTAATGAAGTACATATATTTCGTCGTTTATATACAAGTTGCCAATGAACTTCAATACCGTTGGAACTCGCTACATGTCATCCCCTTTCCCTCCACACACAGTCATGAGCGATATAACATTTGAAATGTGTACATTCAATGCGACTGAGGTTATTTCTTCAAGCAGGAAGTCATTTGTAAACAGATTTCTTGGGATTCCAATCGTTAGTGTACTATATGTTTGAAATTGCTCCGTGTATTTCAATCCTTGAATCGACGGACAATGATGCGCTTTCCAAAGTCGCACAACACGTAATAAGGATTGATGTTCGTAGTCTAGTGAAGTATTTTTTTCTAGTTCTCAGTAAACCAACTCATTCCGAATTCCCTAAAACTAGTCAGTACAAATGACGAAATTCAATGGATGTCATTTCCATATTTTCATTGTCCGAGTTGTTCCAAAATTTTCTAATAGAAACTTTTCTCATTTAACTATAAAATTGTGTTTCATATCAAGTTCTTCAATATTTCTTTAGACCATATTAAAGCAAAATAACTTAAATTTAAAAATAATAGCCAATCCCTCCCCTATCATAATTCAGCTATTTCTTCTCCTATTCAGATAAAAGAACACAAGAAGAAAAATTCTTATTAAACCCAACAGTGTCCATAAGTACTGCTTTAAAATGTTATTGTAACTGTTTTTATTATTTTGATATATTATGATGTTGGATTGTAACACTTTTTCCTTTCCTATTGATTTTTCTGTGAAACTGTTTGACATATGAAACATTTCCGAGAAAACTTAATATAAGTCTCTATATTATTCAATAAAAACATTTTATGGCGTTTACTTAATGAAAAATGTTTAATTAAAAATCCACAAAATTGTAAATGATAAAATTCAATTTTCAATAACATCAATTGCCAGTTATGAGTGATACATTTGAAATGTGTACATTCAGTGTGATTGAGGTTATTTTCTTGACGTAAGAAGTAACGTGATATATAAACAAAGAGCTCTCGGGATTCCTACCAGGTGTAAATATTAAAACTCTACGACCTTTCGATGGCAGTTGGGATCCCGAGAACTCTCTATACACCAGGATAGCCTTTGTTCACTATATTGCGTAATAATGGATTCTTCACGACAGATGAAGTGACGTTTTCGTTGCTACATTCAAATTCAGTTTCATATAGATCTGTTGTCACAAAAGAAAGAATAATTAGTGTAGAACACTAATAATATAATATAATAATAAAACATTCTTCCAAAACATCGCAACTAGTAATTCTGGGCGAGTTCACCGAACTCCTGCTTCAAATTACGGTCAATAGCCATGCAAATTAAAATTTCAAAATCACTTGAACTAAAAGTGGTCGGACTGAAGGTGGTTGAAAACTGTTCCGTATCCAAGAATTGTAATCTCTTCAATCACATACGAACACGAGCCAACAAAGATTAACTTTATGTTCCTAGGTGCTTATCAACCGTTATTCGAGACCCAGAAATTAATTTAATGTTCTAAAACAACTCATAAAGATAATTAGGCTAGAAATAGAACGTTACAGGGTTATACATTAGGCTGGAGAAAATATGTTAATAAACCGAAATATTCACATTTTCTGGTTTTATATTTTTCTTCTTTGCTATAATAGAATAATAAACCAATAATAAACTTGATGTAAATCGTGACATTTCTTTCAAATTTTGGACTTGGCTGAATATAATATAATATAACTGTAACAAATCAAAATGCTAATTATATTTTCCAACGTATCTGCATTGAAGTTGCGTAAAATAGCAACAGTTGTTATTTTAAAGACACTTTCTTCTTATGAGTAATTATATATTCATCACTTAAGGCTTGACACAATTTTATCCTGTCAATCTTTCCGTCCATAGGAAGCGAGCGAAGAAGTTACTTTCCTTCATAGTACTGGATGTAAGTCACTGACCGCCCTGCAAAGCTTTCATAACATTGTTTACGTAAATCAGTTAGTAGCAAACTGTTAGCTACTATATGTCCATCAATCTGAAATAAACACATTTAGAGGGTGGGGGGGGGGGGGGAATAAAAACACTTCAAGAAGTTTGGCGACTGGAAGGCGAATCGAAACTTACCGTATGACGTAGAACAGCTGGGTGAACAATTTCAGGTCGACCAGGATGTTCTCTGAAAGATAAAATTCAATGCATTACATCCATCTGACAATAAAACTTAAAACGATAATTAAATTATCCATTACTTAATATTAAGTGAAGGGAGTGAGTGGCATATTTTAAAGCAGTCTACAAAATAGACCATGAAGCTAATTGAAAATTTCGTAGGAAGCAATTAGTTACTCAAAGATAATTGACTAAACGACTACGTTCGTTGCGAACCAACTAAATAATATTTTTTTTACAACTGCAAAATTAAAACGCTACGCCGCAAGAGAAGATTATCTTTTAAATTATGTCTAAATCTTACACGGTTAATAGCTTTCCCAAAATTGCTGCATAAATATAGTAAATCCGAATACTGGAAACTTTGGAAAATTAATTACGACAAAATTTAATAAAGCAACTTCGAGAGCAGTTTCTGTAATACTTTGAGAAGGAAACAAGACAAGATATGGGGATTGTTATTGTAAGTACAAGTGCATAAAATACAAAAAATTGAACCTATGGGTAACCAAAAATAAATTATCACAGAACAGTAATGAACGGTAATGTTGGTGACTACGAACAAATGGCCAATAACGCTAGTGAGAATATTGTGTCAAGGTCGGGGATCGAACTCGCAATTGAGTTATCTAGCTGACAACTTTACGCTCTCAGAATCTCAGAGGTTAATGTCAACTGCGTGTTTACATCATTGTGTATAAACTTGTTTCTGGGTCTCTGCTAAATGAAGATTAGAATTATCTGGGAAGAAGTATAGGAAGCAAAATTTGAATAATAAAGCTGATAAAATTTATTCTTCTCTTTCATCGTCGATGTTGTTAAATACATAAAATTGGGGTCAAGTAGAAGTATCGAACAGTAAAGATGGAGAAGCGACATGGGAGACCGAACATTCATATAAACATAACCAAGGCCGTTTTTCGCATCGGATTTCGCTTAGAATGAATTATGCAGATTGATGTTACTAGGAGCCTTCAGACTTTCGTGTCGCAGTTTGAATCTTTCCTCATTCGCTTAACACAGAGCGCGTTACTGATCGAAACGATGGGTTCAACGTTCCCGCTACTTTCTCAAATTCCTCGATACCTTACAATAACTTCCACAATGACAAAAAAAATATGTTTTCATAGTCATCTGAATATAAAAAATTCGAAAGGTGAGAGTGAGCAAAGAAGGGTTATTTTTTAAAAGATTCGAGACGTTACACAAATCAACTGAGATTTTGTTCCAAATTGGTCCGCTCCCCTTCCCTTAAATCAGTTTTATTTATCGTAAAACTTGAGTAGGTGCTACGCAAAATATGTTTAATAACGTCCATACAGTACAGTTGTTATTAAAATGGTTTGGTATAGCATGTAAATACACGAGTAAATTGACAAATTAAGGAAAAAAAAGCACGTTTTAATCATTATGAAACAAATTAAAGATATACAATAATAATTATTAAATACATCGCATTAGCATGACGACCGGGTTTTGCTGTAGGACAAGTTTCTGTCGTTCGCCTCATTATAGGAAACCGGAGTGAAAACCCCAAATTAAAATGAAATAAAGGTTTTCGAAAAGCTGGTAATGGTAAGACGTAATCCTGCGTTACCGGTATTAACCGGCTAAATTCTAAGTTTTTCTTCAATTCACTCTTAAAGCTTTCTTTCACCGCAACTTCGTTTCCGGTCTACTGTTTCAGGCACACAGCTTCATTTTTCATGCCAATTTAACACCCACTTCCATCATCCACATATTTTGCATCTAAGACAGACAACGAATAAATTGGCACGCACCGGAAACTATTTGAAAAGTACAATTTACTTGGAGCACTGCGATGACTGGAGAAGGTAAGTTCCAATGAGAAACGTATGACTCATAGCTGAAGTCAATCTCTTAATGAGGCAACAACGTTGCGATCAAAGTCTACCAGACTAAAAAAAAAATTAGATGAGATTTTATTACGAGTTACAGGAGTAGAAGTGTGAAGATAAATACCATATTGCATCTAAGGCTGACACAAAACGCCATATAAATAGATAGGCTCCGTGAAACCTTTTGAAAAGTGTAATTTAGTTGAAGCACTTTGACAAGACATACGGAGAAGGTAGCTCCAATGAATCATAGTTCAGGTCAATATAATGTTTCGATCATAGTCTACCAGACTTCATAAAAAGAGGTGCGATTTTTTATTACGAGTTGCAGAAGAAAAAGAGTGTTGGCGATACCCTGAAACGCGCGTCTTCGTGACGTATAGGATATAAATGACGGGTAGCGATACACCCTTCTCCCTGTAGGGGCACGCCACCCCCACGCTGCAGTGTTGCCAAACCTCGCGCCCTTCGACCAACGTACGTTTCCTCCCCAAACACACTACGCGATCTGTCAAAATTCAACGAGCCCAGTTATCAGAAATTTTCGACGTCCCGTGAAGCGTTAATTACAATCAGGGTCAAAAATTCAAATTCAAAGAAAACTCACTTCCTAACCAAACGAAAAAACTGCGTCAAACACAAAAAATAATGTATATTTATGATTGCGATATTTCTCAAAGTAGGCCCGGAAAAGTACTTGCCACGTTACGGGTAAACAATATCGTTACGGTATCTTACGTTCCATATTTCAGAGCAGTTGTCTCCGTTGAGAGACCTCGAACTTGGGGCTGACCTTCAAACCGCTGTCCGCTTCCGAGAGGATCGCCCAACTTTACAATAGCGAGTCGTTATTTTAAATATTCAAAGTTTTTCCATTTAAATGCGATTTAAGTGGATTGGAAGCAATTGTTATGCGTATCCGAAAATATAATTTAAGTCGTCATGTGTCTCACCTTACGCGGAGATTCTGAATCTACATTTTTATTGCAGAGCTGAATTTTAAAAAAATTAATTACATCTACATTTCCTTTTAAAGGCGACATCTCGCCATCCAAGGAAGCTCACTTTCCGTGTGAGGTGCAACCCTCGACAATATTAGGACATTTCCGTGGCTCGTGGTTTGCACCCTAATAATCGGAAGCAACCAATCTTGTGTAACGTTTGTTAGTCTGACAATAAGTCGAACCGTGTTGCGAAACACAACTTTCTCGATTTTTTCAAATGGAACTTTTCATTATAAAGAATTACAAAAAAAATTGTCCAAGAAATAGAAAACGTAAAAAAAAATTGGGATATTAGAGGATAAACAATACCACTTTATTGTTTTTTTGGAGAAGTTCACGAAAAAAAAACACTCGACACATTAGGAAGACAATTAACAGAAAAATAAGTAAAGTGGAACGTGTCGCGCCACATAAATTATTGGCGACGAAGAGATCACGATGTCGTATTTGAATATCGACACGAATGATTTTTTTCCAAACATTTTCCCGGCTATAAGTATTTATATTACAACACGCAATTTACAAACGAATTTCTATCGAACATTTTAATCAACAAAGATTTTAAATATTTTAATACAAATGTGAATGTCACTGCTTGGAATCAAAAGAAAAAAACTGTCTTCAGGAACATTTCTAAGTGAAATAAAGCACAGTAACTACTCCCAATTTCAACGTTGCACACTTTTAATACATAAGAAAGTTTTGATTTTCGAATGAGCATAGATTTATAAAAAGATCAGCATCCTGTTAATAGATATAATGAAGTAATCTAATATATGTCATTAGAAAAATGGAAAGTGTTATTTGAATTTATGCACCAACTATAATGGATACTTTATTACACTGTAATACTATTCACCATCATACTATCAAATTAGGAAACAGAACCCTTCCATAACTCACAGAAACAATTATATTATCTAATATAAAAAATGGAAGTAAATAATGACCTCAATAAAATTTTTAATAGATAAAACACAAAAGACTTCCAATGTATTTTCGCAAGAAAGTAAATGTCTATCAATTGCTACGAATTTTATTTCCCATGTGTTTACTTTTAATACTTTTACATTATAACAAACTAGGATGAATATTATTAGTCTGAAAATACACAGTTATAAGCAAAGACATTGTACAAAAACAATCAATTCAGCATATAAACAGAATGCCAATTATGTTCCAAAACTAACAAGTTGTCAATGGGTGAAAAGTACAGATATTCAAAATTTGCCACAATATGAAGGAAACAGATAATTGACTAATTATTGTGTGTTTAATCTACAATAATGCAATATTGCAGAATTTCTTATGAAAAGTGACTAAAAAGAAATGTAAATATAAATAAAAATTACCGAAAACAATTAACTAGAATCTAATCATAAGTAGCTAAAATATAAAATGGACAATTTTGTCTACAGTAGTCAGTTTTGAAATTTTAAGTTGACAAACTTTATACACTCAATTTTGTGTACAATGACCTCTCATACAAATAAGGAATTCAGAATCAACAGATAATTCTGAATTTAAAAACTATAATCTGAGAGAATTATTTGAAATAAATATGAATGTTATACTGCAAACTTGAGTTTCCTATAGAAAAAACTAAAGAAGAGGTGATATAGTAAATACAAATTATTTCAAAAAATGAACGTCAGGTAAAAGAGAACAAGATTCGACAAATTAAAAATATATAATAATGATTGAAAATAATAATTGACCGCAACTTGGAACAATTATATACAAAAATATCTGAAGCTTTAAAGAGTGGCCCTGGCTTAAACAAATTTAAGTTTTCTCGGGTGTCTCAATTGAAATATTCCAAAATAGTAATAAACAAAAAATCTTACAGAAAATCATAGAGGATCAACAATACAATTTTCAAGGTGATTAAAGCTTTCATTGTTACGAGAGTTTAAGTAGAAAAGTTTTAATAGAGCTTGTTTTCCTTTTCATATGATGTATTCTATTTTTGATACATTAAAAACTATATTTTCAATTATATAGTAGATCCTTCTTTCTTTATATTTAAGATAAAGCTTAAATGTTTTTATAAAGCAATTGTGTTTGTGTGCACATACATGTGTAAGTTGCTGTCTGTACTATAAACTACATTTCTCTTAGTAAAACTAATCTGAAATAATCTTAACTTCTAAGTGAATTTACAACCAAATAAATTATGAAGAGATTTACATATTTGCCGATAATCTATCGGAGTAAGTACAACCAACTTGCCTACAGCTTTTAATGTTTCAAGCTGGTAAAGTGAGAACCTAATCCGGCTTGCCCATCATTCATTTCAAGCCACAAAAAGGAATAAGGTAAATTGAGAGGATATATGGGTGAACTATACTTACTTATGTATATCTCAAAAGAAATTACAAATACATTTCTTTCTGTTCAGCTTGCATGCCAGACAAATAATCATAAGAAATAAAGTTAAATAAATACCTACTGTAACTGAGCTTATTACAAATTTATATGAATTGAATTTTATTTACATAAACAAACTGTTGTTGATGTCTCAATTAGACACATCAGCCAACACATGCAGCAACACGTTAACTAACTAACTTATTCCAATTCAAATGAAAATCAAAACAGACAATTACAGAAAAAAGTATAATATGATAATGAAACCTTCCAAAAGAAAATCTAATTTGTTATTACAGTACAGTGTGAGAAAAATAAATATATAGTCAATTCAACAAGGACTACTTTTCAACAAATAACTTTAATCATAAAAATTAAATGGTAAACTGAAGATAGTATCAGAAAATAAATTTGCAAATGAATATAGTTGTCACACTATTTATATCCATTGTAAAACCTAATAGCAACAATCAGTATCATAAAACCTGTAGATTCTATTTAATATAATGTATCATATAGCAGGGTGCAAGAAATGAAGTGTTTAGGTTAACTGAACCAATTATTATATATTCATATATAAATAAAAACAAAAATATTTTAGAGTAAAAGGTAATTTTCATTTTGACATTCAGAATTACTTAAACATACAAACAATACCCTGACATAACCTGCAAATATATTAAGAATATAAAGTACAGTTAGATAAACTGCTTCAATGAAGTATCACAATATATCGAAGAAACACTAATACCCCATACTTGAAAAACAATTTTACATGTAATATACGATACTTTGAACAAATTAGAAAAAGATTTAAGCGGTTATTATACTAGCAAAACTAGAAAAACAATCTTTCAAATAATTTTGAGAGCTGTGCATTGGGCAATACCGTTACACAATAGAGGGGAAAGATGTGAAATACATATCAAATAAATATCAACCTACCAGATGAATAAAATCATTCATATCGCCAGTCGCACATTAATCACAAAAGCTTCTTATTTTTCGTACGTAAACTCTACAGCCATTATGTCAATGACTCCCATTTTGGGGCTGTAGGTACTTCAGCGCCATCCATCGTTTATCATTCACACTTTGTAAAACAACTTCTTATTTGTTGACAAAAAAGGGTTCCTTTCGAAGATATTCTTTCACAATTATTTCACACTTAATCAACGCTCATATTATCAGAAACACAACAGAAATTCTATATTTCAAAATAAATTCGTTGGTACATATGCTTTAGTTGTTTCCTCATCTTACCACCAGAGTGGCCATTTCTACTCCGTACAAGGAACAAGAACAGCCCGGGGAGTGAAAGAGCTCTCAGATTTATTATACAGCACTATTTAATTCAACGTTAAAGAAAAAGGCCACCAAATCGAAAACATGCGCTAATAAAATAAATTAAATCACACCAGACTCACAAAACACGAAGGTTTCCAAATGCAGAAAGGTATTATGTGAGAACCTTTAACGCAGACTGAACTACCGTAACACAAATACACTATGCATATACACACGGCGATAAAGAGTCACTACTTGAATAAAAATTTAAGATTATTATTTAACAAAGATGAGTAAAATTGGCGTGCAATTAAACAATGCGGTATATCGTTATTTTTAATTCTAGACAGCTATGCGACGCGCCAAACATCACAATTTTCACTTAATGTTGCCATACTCTAGCATGCGTTCGCTGCAGAATGTAGTTCCAAGCCAAATATATAATGTGACTCGTTTTAAAAATAGACCCATAGTTGTAATTATGCGAGTGTCTGTAACAGACAGATTTTATTTTCGTTGAGCGAAGCGTCACTTTAATGTTTGAATATAATATGGCGAATGAATACATTTATGCAGGTTTGTTGCAGTGGAAGAGGTCGGCTGGTTGGTTCATGAATTGCATTTCGCTCTTGGATTTGAGAGGAGTCACTTGTGTTTATTGAATATACAAAGTTATAAGAATGGTGCAGGGGAAAAGAGTTTTTGTTGTCGGAGTGGGAATGACAAAGGTAACGAATATCGTATCAAACAACAAATATATGCACACTATATTATTTAATAGATTTTAGAAAAATATTTTAAATATCGAAATTTAATGTGAAGAAAACTTTAATTGAAAGTCTAATTTTTAGTGCTAATTAATTTAATATACGTTTTAATTGAATGTAGCAAACTGTGTGCGTCTCTTTCATATGCAACCAAACTGTAAGAACTTCAAATTATGAAACGTCATGCTAAGGTTAACACCAAGCAAAGTCCACTCTTGTTTACCGTAATTAGTGGTTACATTCATTTTTACTTATCATTTGTGCTAAATTTTAAATATTTATAATCATTGCATGACATTTAAACATTATCAAATTGTATGTGAAGTTACTGTACCTTATATCATTTTTTTAAGTGAGGTTACATGAAATTGACATTTTCTTTTAATTCTGTTATATGCGTTGAATTTTCTCGTTCATATTAGAATTTTTTGTCATTAGTATGTGTATGTTCACAGTATGTATGTGCACATATTGGTTTTATTTTTTGCTGTTAGAGTAAACAAATATTAATTATATACAACAATGTAATAAGACCATATTCTATCTGGACTGCCCTGAAACTTAAAATCGCTAATTTCTCGGAAAAATGGGGTTGCCTTCTCGAAATTGACAGTTTATTTGAAATCAATATATAACTAAAAGTCGTATTTAATTTCAGTACAACAATGCTTTTCAAATTGGAAAGAGTAAGTGCTTCTCAAATTTTGTAGTGTATAAATTTTATTATAATGTCGGTGAAGATTAAACATAGCTTTATTGGTCAATGTATTATTCCAAATACAAACATTGCTGGAATGTAACAAATATGTGATTACCTACAAATTTTAGATACAGAATACTTTTCTTTTGCCATTCATATTGTTGAACCACCAAATTTGAAATTATATTAAGCTGATTTTAGTATTTTATTTTCCATAGTTTGAAAAACCAGGAAAAAGAGATGACTTTGATTATCCTGAGATGGTTAAGGAAGCAGTTACCAAAGCCTTAGAAGACAGTAGACTAAAAATAGAAAATGTTGATCAAGCCTGTGTGGGATATGTTTATGGTATGAATATGCTGTTATTTATATTGAACTGTGTATAGATTTTTTAAAATATCTGTGTTAAATTTTCTTTTATTTAAATGTATTTCTCTCCAATAAGATCTTGCAAGTTGTATCTTTACAAATATTAACTGTAAATATTATCTAACTTTAATTGTTATATTAGAATCTGTCTGAATCTTTTATGTTCCTGTATATTCCAGCTTTGTACAGTTTAACATATTAACCCTTTGCACTCTAGGGCTCTGTAGTGGAGCCGTCGAGCTTGAAGACAATTTTAAACGGCTTTAGTAATTTACGAACTTGAATTTCTGTGACTCTTATGTCAAATGTTAAGTAATCAGAGGAAACTAATTACGTATTGTGTAATTATAACATTTTGATCTAGACGTTAAATGTTATTTATTTGAAATTTTTTTCAAAATTGAGGATTCTGCTATTTAATTTATTCTAAATTAAACCTTTTTTCAATCTCCATTTCAGTTTCAAAAACTGTCATACTTTTATCCTGAGAACCATAATTTATTTCAGTGTTTTTGTTAATCTGGATGAAACTATTTTATAAAAACTCTTAGAGTTATAATTTTACATGTATGGAAAATAGATGATGTGCATATGTTGTATATATCTTGTTTTTGTAGTTTCATCATATGATAGTTTAGTGCTTCACGGCAAGGGCATTTAATGCTTTGCTACATTGTGATTTATATTCTCTGCCATATTCCTGTCTGTAGCTGTACATGTCTGGCTATTTAGCTGCATTGCTGTGATTCTTTGGTGGATTCTACTGTACAATTCACTTAAGATTTTTTTAGGTGACTCAACCTGTGGGCAGCGTGCACTGTATGAAATTGGAATGACTGGCATGCCTATATATAATGTCAATAATAATTGCTCAACTGGATCCAGTGCCCTTTTACTTGCTAAACAAATAATTGAAGCTGGCACAGGAAACTGTGTACTTGCTGTTGGCTTTGAAAAGATGGAGAAAGGTTCTCTTACATCAAAGGTCAGATATAAGAAATTTCTTACACATGATCTGATTTTGAATATAATTATGCCTTCCATGTGAATATTAAGAGTATTCATCATAAGGTTAGATAAAAATCTCATAGTTGAATTTAAAATTCTCATGAGTTTGGTATTAATAAACTAGTTCCACTGTATTTTAAGCTGTCAAGTAAATCACAGAAATACAAGAGAGTGAATAGTTACTATTTCTGTGCTTGTTTATATTCCTATGATGATGTTTTAATTACTGAACTTATTCACAGACTGTTAACTTATTTGACACATTCTGATTGGCGAGCATTTGAAGTCCCATAGATCCCTCTAGAGAAACTTAACAGGGTACTGTGTTGAACTATATTATTTGTATGGGTAATATGTTTTTAGATCCTCAGTTATGTTCAGGTGGCACAGTATATTTTTTTTGATAGTTGCAACTATTGAAATTTAACTTTTTCTGAAAGTGTTTCTACATCCAAACTCTAATATGTAAATAGGGTTAACATGTACCATAATAAAACTACGTTAATTGATTTAAAAATGCCATTTAGGGAAAATTGATACGGTACTGTCAAATGGCCATATAATCTTACACACTAAACTTGCATGTGAGAAAATTTTGTAAAAATAATCAAATGTAAATAAAGGAGACCCGCCATTTGAAATATTATGTCCTTTGTTTTAAGTCTGCTGTTATAAGTTTCCATGTTGTTGGGATTGCTTTATTTCAAATACAGTATCACTAATTAGTGTCTTGACATGTTAGAGTGATTTATTGGCATATTATAATTTGTACCTATTAAAAAATAAATTTATGGATTATATTTTTAGTTGTAGTTTAGTTCAAATATAATAATTCATTTGTTTGACATTTGTTATTATACTTGTGTATTTCTTTACAGTTTCATGATAGAACAAACCCAATGGATAAGCACGTAGAAAATATGGCTGACATTGCAGGCATAGACAACACACCAATCACAGCTCAAATGTTTGGGAACGCTGGTAGGGAACACATGGAGAAGTATGGAACCAAACCAGAACATCTTGCTAAAATTGCATACAAGAATCATAAGCATTCTGTTAACAATCCGTAAGTTGACTTTGTGTTAAAAACATTGAAAAATATTTTTATTTTTACAAATTGTTATTGTTTTGCAATTCATGTGTGTTCTTGTATGTATAAATATGTTTTTTTAAAAATTTGAGGGCGAGTGATAAATATCTGTTACTAGATGTGTGATAAGTACTTCATGACCATTAAGCTTATTTGTTACAAAGTATTTAAGTAGTTTTCTTTTGTATTCAGTTATTCTCAGTTTCAAGAAGAGTATTCCCTACAACAAATCTTGGATTCACCTAATGTATTTGGACCACTGACAAAACTTCAGTGCTGTCCTACTTCAGATGGTTCAGCTGCTGCCATTGTAGCTTCTGAGGATTTTGTGCACAGGCATGGGCTTGAGACACAAGCTGTGGAGATACTAGGAATAGAAATGGCTACTGATTTGCCTTCCACTTTCAAAGATAGCAGCTGTATGAAAATAGTAAGAATTCCCACATTCATTTACTTTTGACTACTATAATTTATTTGGTTATTTTTAAATATATTCACTTCAAATGAAATAATGACTGATTTAATTAGTAGGGCCTTACAGGTAGTGCATAACAGATTTAATCCCTATAGTACTTGTAACTGTCCTATTTATTTCCAGTACCTTGAATTTTGTCACTTCTGGCTTCTTTTTATCTCTGTTCGTTTCTTCAACTGACTAACTCCATCTATTTTCTCCATATAATTTGTGTGTGGAATATCAATAACAGAGTTGAATATTAGAATATAAACACTAATAATTATTATATAGTTGTCTAATGACGGATATATATAATTATATTAAATTTTGACAGGTTGGATATGATATGACTAAGGCTGCAGCTGACAAACTATTTAAAAAAACAGGACACAAACCACAAGATGTGGATGTGATAGAATTGCATGACTGTTTTTCTGCCAATGAGCTAATAACATATGAAGCTCTGGGATTATGTGAGCCTGGTAAAGCAGGGGATCTGATTGAATCTGGAGGAAATACATATGGTGGAAAGTATGTTATTAATCCAAGTGGTGGTTTAATTTCCAAGGGGCATCCGCTTGGGGCAACAGGTATTTTAACATTTACAGACTGCAAACAATATATGTAATTAACTAATTTTGCAAAACTGATTTTCAGTTTATAATTCTAACAGATGAACCTTTACTTAGATCATTTTCAGTACTATTTCCTAAGGCTTTGTTAAATGTATATGATAATTCACTTTTTGTGTACGAATTATGTGAGAAACGTATATTAGCGTCCTTTTTACATAAAAAGAGATATCATGATTTAATATTTTGTAAATAAATTTCAAGTTTTGACTGTGTTAATATATTTTTTGAACACCCAATAATTAAGTGTTTCATACAAAAGTTAATACAGTATTCAGATATATTTGGACTTCTAAATAATTGAAGAATTTTATTGCATATTCTGTTCTATCAACCATTGTTTGATTGTTATTGACACAGGCCCTTTGCTTCAAGTCTCATCCATAGAGTATACTATAAGACTGTTTATTTGTTTAGATTAATGTATGCTAATTGATTTGAATGTTTTGTTTGGCAGGTCTTGCACAGTGTGCTGAATTATGTTGGCAACTTAGAGGTTTAGCAGGAAAGAGACAAGTTCCTAGGGCCAGACTTGCTTTACAACATAACATTGGTCTGGGTGGAGCAGCTGTTGTAGCTTTATATGCACTTGGATTTCCCTACAATACACAGTAAGATATAATAAATAGTCTTAGATATCTTATTCAGTCTGATAGTTTTAATCAAATAATAATAAATTGCTAATATCTTTATAATTCTGTAACTTTCTGTAGTCAGAATCTTGATTTATGGTTTCATTGTAGAAGACATTTTATCATATGCAATTTACTATTTATTTCAGACTACGCTCATCATTATCTACGAATCCATGCAGTGCTGCAATTGATCCAAAGGGGTTCAAAGCTCATGTTTTGTTCAAAGCTATTGAAGCAGCAATGCATGATGATACCGACAATCTAATAGATAAGGTCAGAGGTATTTATGCCTTCAAAGTAAAGAATGGTCCGGGTGGTGCAGAAGGTTATTGGATTATAAATGCAAAGACTGGAAAGGGTAGTGTAGAATTCAATGGAAAAGGTAATACTTAACACTACAGTATGCACTGTTAAGATTAAATATTTGTTTCTGTAAATTATTTTATTATTACCTGTATTATAACATTCAAATTCAATTTATATAGAAAGGATAATATGACATAGTAAAATAATTGATAGCAGTATAAACTATGCTAAAGGATTTGGTTTACTGGAGTGCTAAATTGGTTTGAAAATAGAAAACATTCTCTTCCCTCAATTTGTTCCCAAATCTATTTGACTATGTCATATATGATTTATTTTGATTAGTGATTTAACTATTTTATAAACAATAGTGTTTATATTAATTTCAGACTATTCAATTATGTTAATATATAATGTTACTTTTAATGATTTTAATATGCCAATATTTTTTCCCTTTTTTTTTTTTTTAGATAAACCTGATGTTACCTTTATTATTGATGACAGTGATGTTGTGGAGCTAATATCTGGTTCATTAAATCCTCAAAAAGCCTTCTTTCAGGGTAAAATAAAGATTCAGGGCAACATGGGTCTAGCAATGAAATTACCAGAATTGCAGAAGCGTGCTAAGAATAAAATAGATCAGTTTAAAGCCAAGCTTTAAATTGGTGACCTGAAGTTCTGCATTTAATATAAAAATTTTTGTATTATAAAGTTGTACCTGTTTGTATGTGTAATCATACATTTTTTGTGGGATATATGGATAGAGGACAAAATAGTTTTGTATTGGGTATGATTCAGAAGTGATAGTTACAATATTGAAAATAATTGCAGAGTATTTGTGTGTTCACAGTGATTAAGTATGTGTAAATGGTAACTATGCATTCACATCAAAATGACAGAATTTATGAAAGGATGGTGGTTATATAAATTTAGTGGCATTGGTTGCCACTTTAATGCAACAAGTACGAAGTACTTGATACTAGGTTAGTTTCCCACATATTTGGTGCTATGATTCATTTTTCTACTGATTATTTTAATAAGAGAGAGAATTTAAGCATTTATTCAGAAATAAATACATATCCTTAAATTAAATCCATGGCTGAATGCAGTATCTCATTTCTAACATGCAAACAATAGCATTGATTTTCAATATGTGAATAGGAAAATATTTTTAACATTATTTGTGTAAAAGTATGGGAATAATTTAATCAATTGTGGGCATTATTGTATACATGAAAACTTTTCTATGTTTCACAAAAAAAATTAATATTTTAGTCATGCACAAGTTTCCTAATAGTTCTTTTCAATGTATTCTGTCCTTGGTGCAAATAATGTGTAGGTAAACAGTTTAAATATCTTGAAGTACACATGTTAGCAATGTTTTGATGTTTGATGTTTCTTCTTGTAACTGAAAACAAAATATGACATTTCATAATTATATATTTATATTTGAAAAAACATATTTGGTGCATATATTTTAATAAAAAAAATCAGTACTTAAAAAGAATTGAGGTTATTAAAACATTGTTTTATGCCAAGATTATTATTTGCAGTATGATGACTTATTTGATTCAATTCCAAATCAACTATATGCATAGTTCTTTCTGCATGTTTATTTTTGATTGCCATGATATTAACATTTTGCAAAAAAAACTTAATATATATAAATTCTTGGGGTATATGTGTAATACAGAAATTGATGGCAAAATTGTTGTAATTTATCTGATTAAGAACATAATATGTGTTACTGTTTATAAATATGTGGGCTTTGTTTGTATTCAAATGTTGTTTATGTATTTCTGAATATATGTGAAATGATTAAAACTCTGTGTTGAGAAGTAAATTCTTGGGGTATATGTGTAATACAGAAATTGATGGCAAAATTGTTGCAATTTATCTGATTAAGAACATAATATGTGTTACTGTTTATAAATATGTGGGCTTTGTTTGTATTCAAATGTTGATGTATTTCTGAATATATGTGAAATTAAAACTCTGTGTTGAGAAGTCCTTGTCAATCATTCTTTTCTATATAATTACAGATTATATTAAAATAGTTAAAAACTAACTTAATCACAATTTTTAAATTTATTAGCTTTCGGTACCTTTTGCCATTTTCAAATTTGAAATTCAGGTCATTAACTAAGGATCAGTGCCATCAAGCAACTTGCTTATAGGAAATACATTGTAAGTAAACAGATTTTGGTTAAATGAATTATTATTATCTATTAGTGTTGAGCAATGGTGGAATTGTTGAGGCAATATTGTTGATTTACTCTGTTAAAAAATTATTTGAAAACTTACCCGCTACTGTTGTGTGGTCCAAGAAAGGGAAATATCAGCACTCAATGCATGAAAAGTCTGCAACTTGTATGTGCAGAAAAAAAACTTTATCCCGAACATCAATGAATTGTGGACTTGGTAGGAAGCCCAAGAGAGAATTATGTCAATAATTGGACTAATGGCCTAATAATGCTTAGCTTTTTGTTGAACAAGTAAACATTTGTTTCAGCCTAATAATGGAAACTTCCTAAAGTAGGTAGTATTGGTCTGAGTTTTACAGAGTTATGAAAGAACATATCAGGATAGTTGAATGTGTGTCTGATAAATTGTTGGTGACTTATCTAAGCAATGATATACAAGAAGCATTGATTAAATTGACAGGGAATGTAACGTCAAGGAAATCTGTTGAAACGTCAAAAATCACTAAATACTTTTCGATAATTGCTGATCGTACCCAATGTAATGTTGAACAGCTTGCTTTAATTTAATCAAATTAATTTTAAATTTATGAATTATTTATTTATCTTTTTGAAGTTAGTGATTCAACCGGTGATAGTTTGGTAGAATGTATACCGACACATTTAGAAAAGTTAGGTTTTTAGTAAAAGTATCATAGAGGCTAATACGAAAGACGAATAAATGGTGTAAAAAATAGAATGCTTGAAAATGTCAATTTAATATGTTCAAAGGTGTGCCATTCTATAAACCTAGTAGTTAATGATGCCGAATCTTTCTCAATTGTAAAATAGCTCATTCTGTGCATAAATTTGCACATACTTTCACACCAAGAAAAAAATTTTCGTTTCGAACTTCAGACGATAGAGCATCCAGCCTATAGACCCCAAGATGTTTCGCCAGTAGACACGAGTCAATGTTTATTAGCAGACCACTCAATGTTTCGCGCGTAGATACCAGCTTATATTGATCACAATTATTAACGGACCATGATATATTCTGCCCGTAGACACCAGTCAATTACGAATTTTTCAAAAATAACTCGACAAACAATAATGGAAGACTAATTTCTGTCTTCTTACAACTATACTCGCCCAACTCTTTGAACTTACTTATCCAAAAACTATTCAAATCTGCTTGGCCACACTTCCGGTCTGACTGTCGCCAAACTGCGGCATTCTCTTCCGAAATCTCCCAATCAGCTTTAATACAACCTTCTCCATCGAAATCTGGCAATCAACTAACTCCTTACTGCTCAAATATTTACCCCCTCTACTCGCGTCAGATTCATTCATTGGTGAGATTTTAATATTTTTACCTTCTCACGCGTCATCGAGTGTTCACTTCAAGAACGGCCGGCCGGCGCATAGGATGTGCCTTTTTCTCTCTCTCCTGATGGAGACACGTCTCAGAAAAATTTAAGACTTCTTTCCGTCCTCAGTGGCGAAGCCGAGTTTCAATTTCAGATAACCTACCACCTATTTCTCTTTCCTTTCCATCCAAAATAAATATTCGTACTTCATTTTCCGTCTTTTGTTTTTAAGTTACTTATATAAATATATGCTAAATTTTTGTGTTTAATATTTTCATTCGGATCTAATTAGTAAATCTCTGTTTAGTAACATTTATTTTCTTAAATAAGTATGTAACTTACTGACTTGTCTTGTTTTTTCAATATAGGACCAATGGAATGACTGTGACAAAAAATGAAAATAAGATTGTTTCTTTGATTGCAACTCCGATAATTTCCTATATTATTAACAATGATAACTGATAATATCGTATTGCAACTCCGATAATTTCCTATATTATTAACAATGATAACTGATAATATCGTACTTCAAACAATTTTTGGAACAACAATCAGTCTTCGTGCCAAACAACCTTATTAACAACTTGTAGTTCACTTCGCAATTTATTGTACACTTTCTTCTGTTTATGGAATCATCTATATTTGGTTATCGCTCTCGATACGTGGCTAGTAAATGTTGTTTGCCGCAAAACAGTCGTGATAGCTGATTGCTCATAGGATGGACTTTAATCCCTGATCGTAGGTCGCAACCTAGTGCTCCACTTCTGTACAATTTCGAATCTAATTGTTAAGAACTGACTGTACACCAAATCTCAAAAGAGTGCACCACCGTAGATATTAGATCATATTCCACGGACATTAGCTAGAAGCTACACTTCAAAGTCTTGATTTGTTCACAAATTATAATATTACCCTATAATGATTATTTATGGGCCTAAATTAAATTAGACTGCTATTTTTGGTATATCTTAATATTATTTACAGAAGGTTTACTGTAATATAAATTTAAATACGTCAATTCATTCATCGAATAGGAGGGGCTAAGAATAAATTTAATTAGCTATCTTCGGACTTGGATTTTATAATCTTTCAACTGTAATCTGGGAGTTTGATATTATTCATCACAAATATTATTAATGACTAGCTAGGTGCCCGGCGTTGCTCGTGTACTTATTTATATAAACTCGAAAAAGTATTTAATTGAATACTTAAATAGATTCCTCGAGTATTTCAGGATATAATTGTCACTCAGTCTTCATACATTACGAAATATTACATTGATGAAATTGTTAAAGAACATATTTCTGCTTTATTTCATTCCTAATAAAGGAAATATTTCCTTTGTTCGTTGCGTAGTAACGTTTCTCTCTCGCGTGACGTCATTGTCTCTTGGCGCGCAGTTATTTAATATTTAATGATCAGGGTTTTTAATTATAATTCTTTCCACATGTATGCTAGGCCTTTCTCACCCTCACAGTACCGTTTCTCGTGTTTTGAAGAATTTGTGTACCAATTTTTGTTGCATTCTGTCCACGCGATAAAATTTGTATAAAGAACAACGTAAATACATACATACATACAAATATACATCCTTTTTTATTATATAGATTATATGTACACACATGTAAGAGTATGAATGCACAATTTTTTGTAAACCACTTCCACGCCAAGACTGCACCATTGTTGCCAACAACACGAAATAATTATTACCAACAAATGCTTTAGAATTCCTCTAAAAGTTGTCAACATTGTTGCCAACTCCGGTGTCAACGCGGCTTTAAGTCAGTGTTTCGATATTTCTCAAGTGATTATCATGACCAGTGAGACTCTACAGGAATTTGTGCTGCCATTTTATTCCATTTCCTTAACGGACGAAGGAACGAAGGAGCTGGATACCGAAAGTACTCGTGGAAGGCACCAGTTCTGGCAATGAGCTTTTGACTGGCATTAAATTTAAAGACGGAGCAGTGTTCTTTTTTTTTAATAAAAAAAAAATTCTAGGATGTCGCCACGTGTCTGTGGAATAATATCTTGGAAAAATACTACATTTAGACAATCAACTCCTGAATCGAATTGTATATCTGTCACACTTCGATTTCTTGCCATTGGAGATTCCTTTACAAGTCTCGTGTACAGTTTCAAAATATCAAAGCAATCGATATCAGTAATTTTTCCTTTTTGTGTTCCTGTCGAAATTGTGATTTGAGCATGAACACTTTCTTTTCAACAGCAGCAGCACTACATGAATGTGCATTATTATCAAAATCATTGCTCTTTTTATTGCAATTCTTGAATTCGCGACATGTGGCACCCCGCAAACAATGTATGCTATACAATTTATTTTATTAGTTGTAACGGTTTCTCTTGATTCCACAAAAATGACCACGAGGACTTTTGACGTTCAATATTTCCAATGTTTCCCATTTGGAGAAACAAGGCCTTTTATTCAAGTTCGCGTCAGTTCCGAAACATTTGCTTACAGCTTGGGCTAGGTTTTAGGAAAATCTTCAGACTAATTAAACCATGAGTAGGGTTCAGTTTCCCCTATTTATATATTTTTGGAATTGGAATTCATAAAATCCATTTAAGCATAATTGATACAATATTTGCGTTTTACTGATTCTGGTTTCAAACGAAAATTACTTGACCTCAAAATAATTTTGATAGGTGTTTTTGCATAGTGAAATCATAATACAATGTGAACCATCATATTTAAAACTAGTTTATATCTCCAAAGGAAAAAATAGTATTTGTACATTCTGCAAAGTTTATAAAAAAATCACAATCATAGGTTACTTAAAAAAACATTCAAGGGGCGGAATTTTATTCAGAGAAAATATGTAGCACGAGCCTGCGTGTGAATCGATTGCTTAGAGATTATAAAAAATAGTAATTGTTGATTTCCCTAATGTACTACTGCATGACACAACTGTAAAGTTAATTTCAACTTTGAGTTAAAGCTTTTTATTATTATTTTTTTTAGGGCAACAGGCTACATGAGGGTAATCCACGTTGGGCAACTCCCCTTTAATAGCATAGGAAGGGATTTGAAAGGGGGGATGCGGAAGGGTAGAGGAAGGTAGCCAAGGGTTAACTAGGGCCCCCGGGCTATATTTTAAGCATTCGCCTAAAAGTAATGCAGGGAAAACCCTAGAAAAACCTGCATCAGGTAGGTCGGGCATTGGGTACTTGTCCCACGCCCTTCCGATAGCGGGAGAGGAGTTTGCTGTGGGGACGCAGCATTCCCTTCTCCGTGCCTCGACCCGTTTAGGAGGCAGCTGGCCGACTATTCCAATGGGAATAGCGGACAACTCTTACCGTATGCCCAAGGTCTGTGACCCCGGAACATACACCTCTCAGAACAGGCTTGTGGGAACCTTAGTTCAAAAACGGAGAGGAAAAGGCATCCCCAAAGTTGGCCCCTTCGTATCTCTCCTACAAGGTTCTGCCTGCGAGAGAACATCCCTCGCAGGTATTGCCTGCGAGAGAATAGCCCTCGCAGGTCTCCCTCTTTGAGTTAAAGCTATTGATTAATTATACTTATATAATTTATTTTCGCATCTAGCAACGAGTTTCTACGATCACATTGTTCATTTGCGCAGTTATTTTTCTTATATAAAAAAAAAACACTGGGTAAAAGTTTAATTCATCTCAGCATTGGCAAGATTATCTGTACATTATTATTAATTAGTAACTATGCTAATAATGTTATTAAAAGTCACAGTATGTTTCGAAAGAAGCGGCCTTTGTTATCAGAGAATGTGTCAATCAGAATGCGTCATACACTCGTATTGATATTTCTTCTGGAATGAGGACGTTGAATAATTCCCTTGTTCAGGCAAAGCATATGTTTGTACTATACATAAAAAGATAATAATGTGGCAAGAAAATGACCGTAATTCTGGAATCCGTTAATGGTATTAATTAAGCACAGACAGCGAACCGACACAAGAAGTCGATGTGGAATTGTCCTTTAGCTAAATTTACTGACATGTAAACAGCGGATATATGCCTTTTGCTAATAATGATTGTTTTACGAAAGGCAAAGATTTTTTTTACACGGACCCTGCTAATTGCGGAGTTATAGACAATTAAAAGTTCTAGGATTGACGTCTTCGTGTGACGTTATCATATTAAAAAGAACACTGGTTACGCGTCCTGCAAACCTCCCCTGACTTTTCTTATATTTGCTCAAGTTTTTATAAATACGATAAAAATACGAGTTGTGTGATCAGTGGAGTTTAGCAATTTACTTTGGTACGATATATTGTGAATTTGTAAAACCAGATAATTATATTGAACGGCAGATTATATAAATACGACCGACAAACATCTTAAGGAATTTTTGGTTTCGAAGCATGTCGACAACCACGGCCTAATCGGCTTCGAAGCTAGACGAATCCAATTTTACTGTCAATTGCAAAGTGCGGAAGAAAGTGAATTGTAGATAAATAATACCCACACTTTCGCATGATTACGCGCCACTGACAACCTCGGTTTAGTTGCGGCAGAAGGATGGTGGAGCAGTTGTCAGGGTCAAGGCCAGAAGGGAAGGCACTGCCGTCTCGTTTAGTTCAGAAGAAAACATGAATAGATTGTCACCGTTCTGCATTTTATACAGACAAATATGCACGTCTCAGGTAACGTTATTCCGTATTTATTTCATTTACTTTAAATGGTCAAGTGAATTAATTATTAATCATCGTCACTGACAAACGTCAAAGCCACGTCCAGATGTTGAGACACGCGGCTCTTGTAAACAAATTAGTAAGGTAAATTAGTTGGCAGCATATTTATCAAAAATCTGATCGAAGCTAATACGATTTACAGTAAAGCTGTAAATTTAAGTCAGTTGCGAAAAATATTTTTTAGAATACGAAAAGTAAGTCCCCATATTGTGCACTCGTTTAGCCAAAGTGTCATTTAAATTAATTTTTTTAATGATGTTCGAGAGAAGTAATATTTTTTTTATTATCTGTCACATTTTATAGAATACGCTGCTATATATTATTTGAAGAAAAAAATCACGGCATATGGAGATTCTAACTTTAATGTAAATATTTGCGACGAGTCTACATCGTCGAGAGTAACTATTTGTTATTCATTTGTTTCTTTTGTTATGCACTTGGCAACATCATGTTATTTGTTCATCTAATTTTCGACCTAAAATTCCTGCTACAGGAAATAATTAATTGTGTTGGAGAAATATCCCCGTCAAAGAAAACTGTATTTTCTATGCCTTTAATTTAGTTGCCGGGTTTAGTCTATACTTTATTTCTTTACGGTTTCATTTGAAACAAAATATCTTAATATACTTTTAGCCAGCCGCACTGTGCTTGTAAGACTTGTGCATTGTTTTAGCCACGGAGTTAAATTTCTTTTGACGTATGTTGTTATATGTTTCGAATGTTACCCATTATGGTTCTAATTAATTCCAGGTCAATGTTTTTCTCAATTTTCTAATCGATGATGCAGTATTTTCAACGTTAATATAAATTTTAGGTCTGTTCGAAAACCATCAAAATTATCATTTGGCGATTTGACAAATACTTTAAACTAAATAAAGAGTTGGCAAATTTATGTATGTTGATATTATGCAAACTGAACTTTTTTTTGACAGATATGAATTAATAATATTTGTTTGGGAAACGAACTGAAATTAAAACTATATCATGCTTTACAATCTGTGTATAAAAATACTGTTTCAATTGTAAAACAATTAATTTAGATTAGAATTACAGACTTAAAATTATTTTGCAAAGCTTTTAAAATATGTTAGTATAGTTTTCCCTAGATATTCACATTTTATTTAAATGAAGCATTTATGTGAACTGCTAAATATGCCCATACTTTCATATTTATAATTGATATGGACTGGAAATTTGAGACTAAATGCCTTGCCAGAAATTGTGGGCTGGTGTGTTACCATTTAGTCGGTCTCTCTCCTGTCCATATCAGTTATTTAGATAATGTCACATCCTTATATATATAAAGCAGTAAATTTTCACTAGTGATTTACAGAAAAATAATATGTATGTTCTGTTTATAAAAACTATATACAAGTTGAAAGAAAATAAATTCTATTTTGTAATCTTAAAAACATTTTTTTGTATCCTCTCCTAGTCCTTTAAGCTTAAATTTCTTTCTTTGATGTTGCCTTAAAATATTTTAATTAATGAATCATTATGAATATATATTCTAAAAATTTTGAAGGAATAAATTTACTCATACAATTGTGACACAAATCATTTAAATCTACATATATTTTCCTTAATCTACTGTGGTGGTTATTTGAGAAGCAGTATTCTGTACAAGATTTTGAAAAATCAGTTTCATTAGGAAATTGAGTTACTTTACACTTTGTTGTTAATCACAATATACTCTTGATTATAATAATAGAAATAGTTTAGTTAAGGTAAGTTTGAACTACTACAGAGACTGAATGGAAAAGTTTATCAGTATATAAACTGGTATTATGCAGATCTACACAAAACGTGAATAATTAAGCCTATCATAAATTTGAGAGAATTGTTTACTCAGAAAATCAATCTTCATATAAAACATCATTATTGAATTAACTATCATGTGCAAATTACTTATATTTTGCTTTAAAAGGGTGTAATATGTTCACTCAAGAGCTTGAACTGATTAAATGTGCAATTATTAATTAAAACTTATATAGGTAATTCTTGTAAAATTTTACAGAGCTGCTTAAGTAAGTTGTAAGGGTTGGGCAGGCAACTGAAAGCAACCCTTGGGCAGTTGGGGAGGATGCTTTTTATGTCAGGGTTGAATTGTGGTCTAGTGTAGGCCAGTTGTAGAATGTCATTGAGTTTCTGTAGTCAAGGGAAGTAGGTTGTAGTGAGGGGTGGCACACATTTTTTGTTTTGGTTGGGAATGGGTGTTTGAATATTTGATGGGGCATGGAATATCTGTTTTTGGAGGAGGTCTTTAGGGTAATTTCTATTGACGAAATAGTTGGTGTAGGTGGCCAGACTATTCCAGGTGGATCAAATACATGCTCCCCTGAGGGTTAGGTTGTATGGGAGATGGCAGTAGTGTTCAATATGATAAGTGTGTCACCTGGTGAAGTGGAGGTGTTGGTGGGTTTGATGTGGACTGATGTGTTTATTATGCCAGAACTGAGGTTATGTTAGCACCAATGAAGGTGCTGCTGATTAGAGAGTGGTTCCATGTGAACTTAACAGGGTATTTGGAGTTTAGGGTGTGGAGGAATTCAGATAGGGAGTCTGGTCATCTATGAACTGGAACCAACCAGTGTAAGGTTGCCAATTGGAGGAATTTAGGTATATAAATAATTTATTTTAATTATATTAATAGCCCTAGTGCATCAGAAAATTTTGTTATCATGATTACAGGTTGAGATTTACAGACATAAATAACATTATCAGAACTGTTGTTTTTATTAGCACTTTCAGAGTTGATATTTATTATTTCAGAATGTATTTGGAAAACTAAAAATTGCAATAATTGGACAAAGCACATTTGCAGCAGAAGTTTATAAACTACTGAAGAAAGATGGTCACAAAATTGTTGGAGTATTCACAGTACCTGACAAGAATGATAGGAAAGATCCACTTGGTATGTATACTGTGACCAATTAGTTTAGGAAATTTCAATTTAATTGGGTATTGTTATATAAATAAGGGTTTTCTATATTATATATGGAAATATTGTAATTTATAACAAAGTAATAATGTTTATTTTTCTTGATCATTTAATAATTGTTTGCCAATAGCAAGTAATAGTGCAGATTAAACATATGTAATGGTGACCTTTTAGATTAATTACATAATTAAATTTGTATTCATATTGCTTCTGTGAAAGCACTGTTAAAAGTTCTGGTATTAAAATGGTAATATGCAAGTGAAATTTGACTACTCAATGGGTAATGTTGCATAACATAGAATTAAATTGGCTGTTAATATGGCATATACAAATCACTTAAAAAAGTCTCTTTTGAAATAGTCCATTAATACTAATGGATTGAATGAGGCAGACTTGGAAGTTTGGACTTTCCAAATTCTGTTGTACCCTTTTGTTTGGTAAATATTTCACTTTTATATATTTTTTCACAAATATAAATATTGTATACATCATATTTATTATAAAATATTTCTATTTTCCAGCTCTTACAGCTTCTGCAGACAATACAGCTATTTTTAAAGTAAAATCATGGCAAAAGGGAGGGAAGGCTATTTCAGAAGTTGTTGAAAATTACAAAAATGTTGGAGCAGAGCTTAATGTTCTGCCATTTTGTTTGCAGTTTATTCCAATGGAAGTTATAAATCACCCTTTGAGAAAAAGTATCTGTTATCATCCTTCACTCCTTCCTAGACACAGAGGGATGAGTGCAATAAGCTGGTAGGCATAGGACAATTGTTTATATTTATATTTGTATTAATTTAGTTTCATTCTATTATGAGATCCTATAATGTAGCACTTGCTTTTTGTAAGATTCAGTGATTTCTGAAGAGTATTTATTTAACCAATGCAAGATACCATAATACAACATAATATTGTTGACTTTTATGCTCAAGATTTTACCAAAAATTGTTTTTCATCAAGTAATACTGTTGAATATAAAAAGCACAGTAAGATGCAAGCTCATTTTCATTCTTTACTTATATATTAAAGTTGCATATTATTTATTCTTTATTTAATTTTTATACATTTGAATTTTAAACAAGTTTTTTTTTTAGATATAACCAAATAATTTGTTTGAATAATTAATCAGAATCATATCAAATGTATTTTACCTTTCCTTTTTTTATTTTATACAGGACATTGATAAATGGAGACAAAGAAGCAGGATTTTCAATTTTTTGGGCAGATGCAGGTTTAGATACTGGGCCAATTCTCCTTAAACGAGCCTGTAAAGTAGAGAGAAATGATACTGTTGATTCTCTTTATAATAGGTTTCTATATCCAGAAGGTATCAAGGCAATGGTAATTCTTACTTGCATTACATATAGGGTTAAGTATTTTAATGCATTATGAAAAAGTAAAAGAAAGCTTCATTTTCTTTCCTAAGTGAACTTATTTTTATGACTGATAGATGCCTACACAAAATTGAAACTAATGAATATGACTAATTGCCTTTGAAAAATCATTGTAAAATCTAAACTGTACCTTTTTAAAATAATACATACAAAACTTGTATTTTATTAATGTTGTAATGAATTTCTATCACTTAAATATATAAATGGAAATGTTTCCCCCCATTACACCTGGAAATATCATAATACATTTCTTTCATTATATATCAGAAGAGAATGAAGTAAGTCAGTAATAGTAACTTCATGATAATGTAAATTGAATAGCTATTATTATAGGAAATATATTATTCTTTTTGGAACTGTTAAGGATAATTTGTATGCATTGCCTCACCTGATCTTTATTGGCAGTGAAGTGAAGAGGTCTTGGCACAAGCACATTGTATTTTTGCTATTTTATAACTATTTTAAAATATTAAAAATGGGATTAGTTACAATTTCATTTTTCAAAATTTATAATTATAATACATGGTAATTTTGATACAAAAGTGAATATATTGAAATGTGCGAGTGTAGCATTGAGCTAAATGTTTTAAACATGGATTGCTATAAGATTTGCAAACTTCCTACATAACTAAAGCTGTACACAGTGCTGATAGAAAATTTGAATCACGAGTATTACAAAATTAGAGATCGGAAGGCTTTCCCGGCGAGTAGAATTTAGAAAGGCTCCTCGGGTTTCCATCCGAGTTATCTTGGTAGACAGTGACGTTTCGATGGATAGCTCTTCCATCTTCTTCCAGGCTGAAGTGTTTAGAATACAGGTGGAAACCCAAGAAGCCTTTCTAAAGTATTACAAAATATTACATTACACAGGGCACCATATTAATCATGGAAAAATAGATAAAAGTATGAATATTAATCAAATATTTTTTATGTACATGGTATAAATATTTTATGTTCTTGTTTTCAGGCTGAAGCTGTTAATATGGTTGCCGATGGCATTGCACCTTCAATTCCTCAATCTGAAGAAGATGCAACTACTGAACCTTATCTGATCAAAAAACATTTGCAACAGGTGTGAATATCTTGTTTGAAGACCTTTGTCTTAAATTAAAGAAATGTTTTGTTAACATTATCTGATGATATTAATCAAATTCCATTGGTCAGAAATAATTAAAAATGGTTACCTAATACAAAACCATTTTTGATTGCAGTTGCAGTAAATGATTCAATTTGTGATTTATGCAAAAAAATTGATGTTGCTGATGATAGTGGTTTGCTGTTTTTGATGAAGCAGCAGCTACAGTAAATAAAAAATCTATATGCATGCAATTCATATCGACAGGTAAAAGATATTGCCTTAACTGAATTTGAAGAGTGGTGGTGCCATGTCGGGCATGAAACAGTTCAGATTTTCAGAAGTGCTAGCGTCCTCATTCAGGAGACAGAACTGTACCTCATGCTGGCCAATGTAAAGTACAGGCCTGTCTGTCTAACATAGTGGTACTGGTCTTGAATTTCACATCTCTCTTTCCTGTCTATATAAATTATTATGAGTGTTAAATCAACATCACTTTATTTAATAATAACATTTCTATATTTGTTGGCCTGTTTCTCTGTAGTGGTCAGCATCATTACCTCAATCACAGATGTCCCATGTTCAAATCCCTGTATGGGGACAGATGTTTGTGTTAACTTACACACAAATAAATAAACACCCCCAATTATACATTGGGCCTATGGATACTGCATCCTGAAAAACTGGTTTATCTGGATAATATTGTTAGTGATAATTATTTATTTATTGGTGAGTGATTGTGGTGTACCTCAATAATAGTCTGCCCACAGTTTTGAGAGACTTTCTGAAATTCCTGTAGATATTATGCACAATCTTCATAACGTAGAGTAGAATGTCCACTCCATTAGACTGCAAACGATTGTGAAGTAATGGTAGGGATGAGCAATTATGCAGCCATCACTCTCACAGAGTAAAGTCAATGACTTGTTATTTAAGAAAAGTTTCCAAGAAAGACATAAAAGAAGATTCTATTATAAAGCATTAAACATTTAACATACATCATTATTGCTCTACTTTAAATATTGTAGTTTAAAATATATCTCCCACTTGTAGGTTAACTGGAATCAGTCTGCTTCAGACATACATAACTTTATTCGAGGTCTAGATAGCTCACCAGGGGCATGGACTCATCTGAGTGGAAAAGAAGTTAAGTTGTATGGCTCTAGTTTGTGGGAGAAAGCTGTTCCAGAAGGAGATGATGTACAAATAAATGGAATGCAAGAGTCTGGAATTGTGCACTCAGCTGGGCTATTACTTCGTGGTACAGATGGGAAGTGGGTGAGTAAACAATATTATTTATTATTTAATTAATAAGCAATTGATTCATCAATACTAAGATACCATATTTAAGTATTTCAAATATTTCCACATACTTTCCAGTATTTATTTTCTTGAGTAGTAATATAGTTGTACATATAAACATAGGATACCAAATAGAAGGATTGTAATTAATTTAAATATTGGTGTTCTTAATTTTCAAAAATACAATACTTAATTGAGTGTTTACTTGAAAAAAAAATCCATTGTAAATTTCGGAATTGGCTTTATTTACAAATTGGGTTGGGCATAACAATTCTTTAAACTTCTGGGTGCTGTAAAACCACACACATGATATTATTAAATCATAATTTCCTAATGGGAAATAATGCCCATCCATCTATTTAATTCTTTATTGACATTATATAGTGTCTGTCACTATTTACTTATTACACTTTCTCTTCTGACATTCCTATTTTGACTTTATTTCATTATGATAGTTTCATCTTGAGTATAGACCCATATAGAATAACTTTTAAAAAAACAATATAATTTTTACATATTCAATCTTTATTATGACATGTAATATTTAACAGGTAAATGTTCAGAGGTTATCCATTGATGGTAAAATGATATCTGCATCAAATTATGGGAAAGCAGCTGAGAATTCAACAACAATTGAGCTCACAAGTGAAGAGAAGGAGATAGCTGAAACTGTTAGATTTATTTGGAAAGGAATTTTGAATACTGAAGTTACTGACAGCACAGATTTTTTTGGCTCTGGAGCTGGTTCCATGGACATTGTAAGGTATTATTAATTAATTGATCTCATAGTTCCTAAATATTTGAATGCTAAGAAAAGTTGCAATTCACTTGCATTATCCGATTATTGGGATACTTACAAAGGAATCTCGTAGATACCCGTGTGTTTTCACTGTCTAATCCTTGAAACTAAAAGTTGTTAGACAATAGTGTAGTTTTAATATTTATAGGTTTTGAATTTAGTATTTATTATGGAAATTTTCTAATGATTTTAAGGTGTTTGTGGGCAGATGTACTTATATTTTAGAATAATTAAAGAAAACTGAAATGGGAGGAATATCATTTAAAAAATGAAAAATTTTTGATTTCTTAGAATAATACTGAATGTTTTTTAATATGGAAAACTGATTTAGATGAAAAAGATCCTGATAGATATTTATTTTAATAGATGTTTATTAACATATTATTATTGCATGGCCTAAAATATATTAATAACAATAACATTTTTATCATTCCAGATTATTAGAGGAATTGAAAGAGAAAGTAAATGTTATATTGAAAAATGAGGATGTATTCATGGCTACTACTTTTAGTAGTTTTATGTCTGTTGTTGCTTTAAAATTAAGAGGAGAAGAAGGAAAGAAAAAAATTGAGCATAGCTCTGTAAAAATGTCCATTAATAGTATGGATATCAGCTTTCCACACCAGTTATTCATCAATGGGGAGTTTGTCGATCCTGTATCACAAAAAACTTTGGATTGTATTAACCCATCAGATGAATCTCTTATTTGCAAGGTATGTTTAAGACTCAGTCTTATAAATTAAACTGTAGGCAGATTAATTTGACTAAATTAATATTAAGTAAAAGATGTTATATGGATAAAAATTTTAATTTTATATCAATAAAAAATACAGGATAAGGAGAATTTACATTTAAATTTGTATCTCCTCTAAATATAGACAAAACTATTGTCATATTAATGCTTTCTACATCATGTGCTTAGCATTCTATAATTTAAACAAAAATACTTGGAATATAATTATCCTATAAATTAATTTATGGTGGATAGTCTACTACTTCAATGGTTACCCTGTGTTTGCAAGCCTTATATAAACATATAAATAATTAGGGTTCCAGCAATATAAATTGCTTTTAGTAACTCTTGTAGCCAACACAGGAAAAACTGTCAATATTCTTTCTGTAATCTGAATTTCTATCTGTTAAAGTGGAAGGTGAATTGACTTAATGTTTCATATTAGTTCACACAGAAAGATGTAGTCCTGTAGTACTAAGTATGTTTCATGTTCCTCCAAATATAAAAATCAATCCAAAACAAGTAAAATCAAATTGTAGAATTTTTGAAACAATAACAGCAGTGTTATTACTTTTTTCCCTAGATATCAAATAAAAACAAATGGATTTTCAAAACTAAATTTTGATTTACACATACTATTAAAATAAGTTACAAATACATTTTTTAAAGATCTTCTGATGTTTTTTATTAACTGCTTAAGTTTATCATTAATACTAGACAGCTCTTATTCATTAGAAAGATGCATAATTTTATATATAATTTAAGGATTGTATGTTTGTGGCAAGAGAATAATTGCAGACAAAAAGGTGTACATTCTGCCAAAAAAATTTATTTCAGGTTGCATGTGCATCTACAGCTGATGTTAACAATGCAGTACAAGCAGCCCAGATAGCTTTTGATGGTGAATGGTCAAAAATGAATGCTAGAGATAGAGGATTATTACTTTACAAGTGAGTTATAATTTTAACTCCTCCAAATTTCTTTTTGCTATTTTTTGTGTGTACAAAAACATAATCTAGCTATTGTTATTATATCCTTTATTTTTTTTATAATTAACTTCTCTCTTTCACCTGATTCACATATACTACTATATAATTCAAAGATTGTAAAGAGTATTGATGAATTTGTAATCATGTTTAAGAGCATGGATTAACTTATTGTGAACAAGAAGTGTTATTAAGAAAAAAATTAAAATAAGTTTTTTCTAGACAAACTGAATTATCTAACAGCATCACTATTTTCTTCATCAGAAGCTAATAAAAAATTGTGGACATATTAAACTTAATGTTTATATGCCTGGTAATGGTGATATGATATAATAAAATTGCTCAGCCTACAATAATAATTCTACTAAATGTAGGGGATTGATTTGAAGGTCTGTTTAATTGATCCATTTTATTAACACAAATTTCACTATTGGAAGCTTACTGACTTCAGTACAGTTCACATGACAAATGTAATGATTCCCATTCAACTCAGATCTGTCTCATTAATAATTAACTAAGTCACAGGAGGCATATGAAAACATGCATAATTTGATTATTTTTTCTATTTTGAAAAAACTATAAATTATACTTCTAGTAGGTTATCATTAGTCTTAAAACTAAGCTTTGATATTTTTCTGCAAAGTCCAATTTTTCTAACATACAAAATATGTACATGTGCATCTGTTAACTTTTAAATGTATATAGTTTGTACTCCATTTAGATTTCCCAAATTAAATGGTCAAATTTTCAGTTCTTTATAACTATTAATAGTATTTTATATTCTAATAGTAAACTGTAGACCCAAATTTGTTCTGTTAGGCTTGCAGACACCATGGAAGCACACAAAGAAGAATTGGCTACAATTGAGTCAATTGACTCAGGAGCAGTGTATACTTTGGCTCTGAAAACACATGTAGGTATGTCCATTGAAACATGGAGATACTTTGCTGGGTGGTGTGATAAAATTCACGGAACAACAATTCCAATTAGCCATGCAAGGCCTAGTAGGAATTTGACATTCACAAAGAAGGAGCCAATTGGGTAAGCAATATGTATTTTACATATATATACATATAAAAATAAAAATGTGACTAAGGATGTGACATTGTCAAAATAATTAAGATAATTGGTATGTAAAGAGAGATAGTTGATGGCCCTGAAAATGAAGCTTGGCATAGTCACTTGGGACAGAAGGATGTTCTTAAAATTTTCAGAGGCTCTCAGTCCCATTCTTCAAGAAAGAGTGTCATATTCCATGCACTGGGCGGTATATGGAATGTGACTATTTCCTTTCCAAACCAATTATATAAATATATTTATTTATCTTCATTTCTTTAGAGGAAAACTTATGAATCTCATTCATATATGTAATTATTTTTGCAATATTAGTGTTTGTGGGCTGGTCACTCCCTGGAACTACCCTTTGATGATGCTTTCCTGGAAAATGGCTGCCTGTTTAGCTGCTGGAAATACTGTTGTTATGAAGCCAGCTCAAGTATCACCATTAACAGCCATTAAGTTTGGCGAGCTCTCTGTTATGGCTGGTTTTCCACCTGGTGTGATAAACATTTTGCCAGGAAAAGGTATTATTGACAAAATAGTAACATCCTAAAATCAATGGAATAGAATAATTTTATTATATAAATATTTCATTGCACAGGTTCAGAAACAGGCAATGCTATAGCAAGTCATCCTGGCATCAGAAAATTAGGGTTTACTGGAAGTACTAGTGTTGGTCAGACAGTTATGAGATCATGTGCAGATTCCAACCTGAAGAAGGTATCACTGGAACTTGGAGGAAAATCTCCGTTAATTATATTTGATGACTGTGATATAGAAAGGGCAGTGAGAATGGTAATAAATGTTAATTATTCTTATATTAAAGAGCGATAATTTTTGGCATGTTGTATAATGTGACTAATTCTTATTAAAGGGAATGAATGGTGTTTTTTTCAACAAAGGAGAAAACTGTATAGCAGCTGGAAGAATTTTTGTAGAATCATCTATACACGACTTGTTTGTTGAGAAAGTTGTTGCAGAAACCAAAAAAATAGCAAGTATTATTTTTAATTTTAGTATCTTATATGCTGCAGAACATGTATAGGTGGTTGTAGGAGTAAATTTCAAGGCCAGTTTACTACTTCTTATAAGAAACCAATGTTGTAAATTAAGAAAATTGCAGGTACTTTTGCATCAACCACCTCTCAATAACTATTAATTTAAATGAAGCATACAAATTTTAATTGTTAGGCTATGTGGAAAGCAGGCATGATAAAAACTTAGATTAAATGATTTTTGATCAGAATTAACCTAGAGGACAGATATGTTTTACCTTTTGTAACCACTTTCATTTAAAGAGTTGTCAATATACAAGGATTGTTGTTTGTGCCATTTTAAGAAAACAGATTTAAATAATTTTCAATGCTCTAAAATTTTGCAGGTAATGGGAGATCCCTTAAATAGGAGTACTCAACATGGCCCACAGAACCATAAAGCTCATTTAGAAAAACTTGTTGAATTCTGTGAACGAGGTGCAAGAGAAGGGGCAATTTTAGCTTGTGGAGGAAAAAGGGCTGATCGTCTAGGATTTTTCTTTGAGCCAACTGTTTTTACAAATGTGGAAGATCATATGTTCATTGCCCAAGAGGAGTCATTTGGTCCAATAATGGTTGTATCAAAATTTGCCAATGGGTAAGTTTCACAAACTGGAGAACTATGTACCATAAATTGGAATAATAGAAAGTTATACATTTTAAGAATATTTTGTATATAAACATAATTTTTCTTAAAAGTAGTTAAAATGATTCAATTTTCTTCACAGTGACATTGATGGTGTTATTAAACGAGCTAATAACACAGAATTTGGACTAGCCTCAGGTGTTTTCACCAGAGACATTAACCGTGCACTATATGTGGCAGAAAAAATTGATGCTGGTACAGTTTTTGTGAACACTTATAATAAGACTGATGTTGCAGCACCATTTGGTGGCTTCAAACAATCTGGATTTGGTAAAGATTTAGGTATGTATAATATATTTTTACACTTGGAATAATTATATCTGTAAATATAAAAGTTCCTATTATTTAAAAAGCATACAAAACCCAGGCACGTGAATGTTTTTTTGCGTAAATTTAATTACATTGGGTCCAATCTTATTTCAGTTGGGAATAATATAGAAGTATCATTTCCCAGTTCATAGTCTACTACAATGGTGGGCAAATGAGTATAACTGTTGAGTCAATTGTGGCTCCCATTAAAATTAGTTTTATTTTTTCCCTGAACAGTTTGTAGTGCATGTGTCAGACCAAAGATTGTCATTAGATGTTATAATTAATATATTTTCATATTACTACTTTCTTTTATAATTATTATTTTTTATTTGTGGAAATATGGAATTACATTAAATAAAAAAATTTGAATTTGTGGATCAATGTAAGGCTCTTTACAAATTATAAAAAACTGGATTGTGGATCTCTTTGGCCTTGTGTGCTCACCCCCCCCCCCCCCCGTCTAGTATTTAGATATAAGCCTTTGATATTTAAAAAAAGACTAGTTTTTATTGAAACAAATTTTTTTATGACAAGTTTTGCTGTTCCATGATAAATTTACTTGAAACATACAAAATTAAAGTTTTTCCAAAAATTAAAATCTTCATTCGAGATATAATTTATTCATTTGGCAAAATATAATGCATGTCGCACTTAATTAATTTTAACAAAAATAAATGTAAATTGAAAGGATAGGGAAGACAGAGAGGTCATTGATTATCTAAATGTATGATTGACTGTAGAAGAATATTTTGAGAAATTTTCTTAGGTATTATCCTTCAGCAGTTTAGTAGATCCTTAATTCACTGTAGAATTGTATGTGTACAAATATATGAATGATCTATCTAATGGAATGGACATTCTATTCATTAACTATGGACAAACTTTTGCTTATTCATGTATGACACACTCTTTCTCTTCTCTCTCTCTCTCTCTCTCTCTATATATATATATATAGAATATGTAAGGGAGATTACCAAAATATGATTTAAGAGTAAAAAAATCCTTAATTCAAACTTTCATATTCTTGTAAGCCACAATCTCTCTTCCCTATCCTTCTAATTGATACTACAAGTTTGGAAAAATTTGATTTAATATTCTCTTCCAGGTCAAGAATCTCTGAATGAATATTTAAAGATTAAGTGTGTTACGGTTGAGTACTAAATGAGCAAGTTTATGATGAAATGGGCCAATAATAAGAGGTGCCAAAACAATACATTTATATTTTTTCTACATTTGTATCTACTTTTGCAATAAAAGAAAATTTATCAAACTAGATCTAATTTCTTACCTGAAGTTATCCTTGTATTCCACAAATGAAATACTAGTCTTTTGCAAAGTATTCATTACCTTGGGTAATATAATGCTTTTCAAGATGCCACGAGATAATTCTGAATCCAATCACAGTGATTGTCTTCTGCAAATCTAACTACCACAATGTAAATAAAATAATCAGAAACCAGTAATTTGATAAATTCATACAAAATGTTTCTCTCTCAGATGTGTAAGTGAATGTTTGTTTAAAAAATCTCCAAGAAAAGATGCACAAACATTTACTCTAGTGTGTGTGTATATATATATATATATATATATATATTATACTTTCCAACACTTGGTAGTTAAGGGCTACAAACTTATATAGTTCTTACTCACTATTTATTTTACTTTCTTTTAGAGGGATGGAACTGATACACCAAAAGTATTAACCAAAAATAAGAAGTGAAAATGTTTTTTTGAAACAATTTATTGGTTGTATATAGTGTAAAGTGTGCATAAATTATACATTTGTAGCTGTATCACAGATATTTAGGAAACTAATAATATTGTGAGAAATAATGTTTCAACATATCCAATACCTGAAAGAAAAATAAATACAAAATATTTAGCAACAAGTGTGATAAAACAAGCATTTAAATAAAAAAAATTTGGTGTAACTATAAAAACTTTTGGTTACAATCTTCAGAGCTCAAGAAATTTAAAATGTATTTTTTGCTCTACTTATGTTAATTATTGAAATTCGTAATTGATTTTGGCTACAATTTAAAATGGTAAATTTGCCAATGTTTGACAAGTGAACTCTGCATATTTTTAAGCGTAAGACACTAATTACAAATGGCCCAGTAGTGAATGTCTGGTTTTGACCTTTCAGCTGTTATTAACTCAGTCAGTATAATTTTACAAGTATATTATCAATTTCAGTTCTTGGTGATTGATTGGATATGAAATAATTCTGCCACTCTTACTTTCCCCTAGACTTGGGCATTAGTTTTTTGAAAAATCCTAATGCAATGACATGTGTGTGTAATACCAAATGACTGTATAGCATCTCCATAAGTGAAACCAATTTTAAGGGGTTATCTTTTAAAAACCAGCAAAGTAGAAATAGTTATACTCAATTTAAAAATGTGCATATACACATGTCCAAATAATTGGACACCCATAGGTGACTGTGCCTAATATATACTACATTATAAGCAAACCTATAAGTTAAGAACACTTCTGCACTGAATATTTAATCATATCAAAAGTGATATATTACCATTCAGTTATCTATTTCTTACAAGTAATGTAGTGAGTTCCTCACAGAATAACTAAGATATGAACATGCACGGCTTAAATCTTTAATGTCTTTATTGACAATAACTAAATAAGTAATTTAAACAAATTTTAGGCCAATCTTATAATTTTTTCTAAAAATAAATATTTTAAATTATTTAACATCTATGTAATGAAATCTTTATGGAATTTATTTTTACCAAATTCTCTAATTGATTATTTGTGAAATTATTCAAATAATTACTTTTCATCTATCTTCAATTAACTTTATAGAATTCTATGTGTAACTAATTTGAATAGGAATATGAGTGGCATATAATAGCACAGATCAGATTGGACTACAATAGCACATGAATAATTGCTAATTGCCTAGGCCTTATTATATTGTCATTATCACTTTACCTGGCTTATTACTTACTCTACCAATTATATCAGTTGGTAAAGTTTGTAACACACACAAAAACTACAAAAATTTAAATCAGAGAAAATACTTAAGATAACAAAAATGTTTTGATGAAATGAAACTCCACAATTTAAACATAAAAAGATAAATTCTGTTAATAAATATATGATGATAAATTTCAAGCTTGATTTGTTATCTATTCTATTTTGTGTATATGCAATATTTAGTTGGGAATTCATATTAATATAAATTGCTTAATAATTTATACAAATTAAACCATGTTAAAATTTTTGAAGACAATTAATGCACAACAGCTAGAAGTCCCTATTTTAAACTTTTCCATTTACTTGTGTATCTATCAATAAGAAGTAGTGTGTTTCACTAAAAATACATTTTAACTTTATTATTACCAGACAAATTAGCCTATTTTATTTATACTTACTTGTACTTAAATAAAATATTTTGATACATAAATGTGAAACCATAATTCTATAGAAAAATTAATGTTATATTTGTAAATCTTCACTAGGGTTGTGACATAAATTAACAGTTTAATAAATGAATGGCTTAAAATTGACACTTAATCACTGCCACACACTCCAAATGCATACTTTATAAGAGTAAAAAACTAAAATGGATAGGTGTCCTGTTGCATATATAAGAATATTTCATGACAGTATAATTTAATTTACTAATCTAACGTACCATTTTAATAAGCAGTTTGTAGGCTAAGAGGAACCCTGGAACACAAGACAAGAAAAGTATTATTGGAAATTATTCTTAGGTGAGGATAAAATTTCTTGCAACTTTAAGTCACATGATTACCTTGAAAATGAGAATGTGACCCTAATAGCCATCACTTCCAAGCCTATGCAGAACCAGTTGCAGCATGAAGATAAGGTAAAGTATAATACAAAATAACTCTTAATAAATAATTTAAAATATAAGTAGAGGAATAAAATGAACTGAGTCAGATATATATCAAAATTATTATTCTATATCTTTTGAAGAAAGGATAGTTATAAAATGTATACAATTTTCACAGCATGAAATTTAACATTTTTTTTTAATAAAAAAGACTAGAAATTTTAAAAAGGGATAAAGGAGTTGTACATTTGTAAACAGGTTATTTCAATAAATAAAATCTACATAGATCATACCACCACACCACCACCAACTAAACAGCAAGAAAAAAGACAAACTTCTCTACCAGTTTCCTTCATAATAGAGGACACTAATAACTTAGCACAGAGCTACAAGAACCTTTGTCTTGATATCTGTAAAAAGAAAGAAAATAGTCAAGCACTTAATTTTTACAATACTTAAAAAGCCTTAAGCATTTAAGCAAAGCATAGTCATTCTAAATTTATATTGGCATTTCTATAAAAACTGTCGGGCAAAACAATTCTAATTGTTTCTAGATAAATAGAAAATATTGTACTAAATAGATTTTATATGGACAAACCTTCAATGCTTTTGAACTACACACAAAAATGTCTAATGACTTTATCACATGACATATTTTACTTATAAATGAACCATGTAACAAAAATGGAAAAAATGTAAGTTTACATATTTTAATAGCTTTCAAGGTTAAAAACTGAACATAGTTATTTTACATGCACAAATACATGCAGGTTAACTATGTTTATTAGACAACAAAACTACTATACCTAAAAAAAATTCTAGTTTTATGAAATCACATCCTTAGTATTTTAACTTAAGTGAATAAATCTAAATGTAGAAGTTCATATTAAAAATGATTACAGATCTATCTGATGTATAGCATTATTTAGATTGGTGATGTTTGTAATCATAATTTAATTATAGTAGTATGTATTTCCAGGCAATACATGCATTTGTCATTGTGGATGTATATGTAATTACAGTCAATAATATTATAAAAAAATCAAAATTTTGCACAGCACATCCCGAACCTCCTTAATAGTTACTAAGTTGCATAAATATATCAAATGAATGAGTGACAGTATCAGTGATTTATTTGAGCAGATGTTTTAGAAATTCACAAATTAGATATGGTGACATCATTGAAAGCCATAAAAACTTTTTATTTACATTTTTATAACCCCAATAATTGAAAACAATAATGAAGAAGTTAATAATAAAATATTAATAGAATTCTCTTATTTATTATGGTTAATTTCTCTTCTTATTTCTAAACTAGACTTGCCAATTCAGACAAAAAGTAAGTATATAAACATTATAGAATCAAATGGAAAATCATACATTTTCCTGAAGCTTATTATTATTATTTAAGTCACTACTTCATTTCTTAAAAATTCATTATCTCAATAACTTAATGAATGAGATGTCAAAAATGAGAGTATTTGAATGAAAATGTGAAACAAATATAAGTAGTTATCAAGAGTATTTCTTACAACCAAGTCATATGTAAACAAGAAATTCAACATTAAGTGTAGTTTTGATGCTCATTGCTGAGCAAAAATGAGTTAAAACCATATGAAAGTGTTTATCCATAAGCTTCATAAACTGTAACTTCATGTTTCGTAAAGCACAGTAAACTTTATTTGTTATATGTTTTACTGATATACAAGACTTAAGTAAGATTGACAATCTGAAACATGGTATTTGAATTTGTGAGAGGTAATTTGGAAGATTTCCTCAGTCATTACAACACAGTCAAGACAAACTAGTGTATGTAGAAATAATGAAATATACAATTAACTAAAAATATGAGACCACATAATACCTGAAGTGGAAACAGAATTTTTCACACATCTCAACCTTAAGAGGCAGTAGATTTGAATATTTCTGTCACACCTGTAGATGCTTGAAAAGTCTCCAGTGTTCTAAACCGAATTAATCACCAGTTTTTCTAAACTGAATTATTTGGCAATCAGTGAAATAGTGGAACAGTAAATAACTAGATAAATAAGAAAAACAGGTTTTACTTACCTATAAACCATGCAGAGTACGTTCTCTGAAGCAGCATTAATCACTCTAACTCTTTGTCAAGTTCTGACGACACACAATCTATACTTACAAATAAACCAATTGTACACATGCAACAGAAGCAGTTTTAGGAATATAAGTATTCGAGTAATGAAAAATGAACCAAGAAAAAAGTTACAGCAGCAGGAGAAAGGGAGACTGGGAACAGATGTAACTGAAACAGCAATAGGTGAGTTTAGGAGGATTTTTAAAAGAGTATTATTAATAAAGGAAATCAAATGGCTTTATGAATTCACTATAGTATAATTTGGCACTGTAAACAATCAAAAACTTTTCCTTATAAAAATGCTCATAATTAATATATGCAAAGTATTATACTGGCAGAAATAACCTCTATCACAATTTATGTAATATATCTTTCATCAAATTTATAGATTTAATGACTCAAAAGAAAGAATATAATTATTGATAAAAGTGATATTTCCAAACATTACCTGCATTATTTGCACAAATAGTAAATGTAATTAAATCAATAACATTTCAAGGCACGTTAACCCTTTTTACTAATCTGATAATTCAAACCCTTTAGCACATAGCTTCCAAGAACAATATCTAAATTTTTGTTAATGTTGTAAAAAATAAGGCAGTAGATCAACTTACTGAACAATGTGGAAATAATCTGAACAATTTTGTAGTTCCCATTTTACTTATGGACATAAAACTAATAATACTAAATAAAGTTTGTAACTATTATGTTAATGTTATAAAAAATGGTTTAGTATGTTTCTTCAGAAGATATCTATTAAAAAATAATTCTGGACTATCTCAAATAACCTTGATCCATGGCACCAATAAACAATTAAAATCTTCCATTTGTTACAGAGGCAAAAGGGTAATTACTTCTATTTTATGACACACCAATATTTTATTTCTTTGAGGAAAACTTTACTTCAAAAGTGATGGAAATATTCTTTTGTGGAATTTTTAGGACAAGTCTATGTTCTCCTCGTTGGCAGAAGTAAATAGTAACATGTAACTATTGATATGAAGCAGCAAAACTTTAAAAGATTTGTCAAGATTTATATTTAAATATCAATTTGAAGCTATATATGTACAAAACATAACTCGTATGCACATTAAAACAATGACAGCCTTTTGTATTATATGCAATTGTAAATATATGACTAAAATTAGAGGTACTGCATGAGTTAGAATATCAAATCAACTTTAATTTCAATTTAATGCTGTGAATAGAACATCTGTAGGAAAGAAACCATGAAAAATTATGGAAAGACCAAAATAAAGAAATATATAATGATAAATTAAATAATAACAGAATGAGCAATAAGAAAATTTAATACATCAATGATGAAAACTCGAGCAAGTAATATAGGAAAGAATTTAGAAATGATACCATTTGGGTTAAATACATTTATAAATTATTAATATTTTCCCACCCTGCACATAACAGCAGATTTTGACAAAATAAATTCTCAACATGATTTTAAGCTATGCACAAATGAACAGTAATGGAATCATCCCCTGTAAGAGCAACAAATCTTTGATGACATGTGCAAAACAAAATGGCCAAAACTGAACAAGATAATGGCAATATAAGTAATTGCATACTATTCAGCTTTTCAAAAAAATTAACATCAGATTTATTTATCAGATGAGATTGACATTCATTTTAAGTAATAATTTTGTTTAATGATAATTCTACTGTAATTACAGATAAGTGGTGTGTATAATGTGAATGGTGAAAATTGTGATTTCTAAAGAATTTCATGTCAAGAAACTATCAAGTATTCATACAAATATATAATATTCCTGTAAACATTTAATTTACAGAAAAGGTGAGTTGGCTGAAATATATAGGAATTTTTAATATCCATACGTGTTAATAGTATATAAATATATATTACAATCTAATATTTTTTCTGCATTAAAATATGTAGCAAAATCTCAATACACATACTAGTGATTGTTAAACCTCTGTATATACAAAATACTACAAAAAAAATGGCTTTCTAAAGTTTAAACTACTGTACAGTAATATGAAGCTGAGTTTGGAAAAATATTTTGTTTGTTCTACTTCTGCTACATACAAGGGAATAGAGGAGTAAAAGATATACAGCATCAAGATATCTTTAAGGGAAGTTAAGATATCACCAAGCATAGAAGACTTAAGTGTTTTACACAAAAGGCCACCACATAGAAGACTTAAAGTTTTCTCCACATAATCATTACAACTACATTCAGATATGATTCATGCATTCTAAATCATCAAGTTGATGATATATATATATATATATATAAAGTGAAACATTTTGGTTTCTTTAATCAAATGTTTGGATATTTTGGTTATGTATAGCAAAAGTAACAAATAAACAAGAATAGTGCACTAGAAAATGTTTCATTTATGCACACAAAATATGAAATACTGATATATACAATAACTAATGTTAATGACTAGTTTTAAAACAATTGTACATTGTTATGTTATTTCTACATATTGGATTTAAAAAGTACACCAGTACAACTTAAAAATCAACAAATAAGAATAGGACAAAAGTTATACTTTACATCAGTCAATTTAACATGCAGAAATAAGTGAACATAGTCTGACAAACTTTTGCATGATAAATTAAAATAAAACTATGACAAAACAATTAAAAACTAATTATACAGTAAAGATATACAAATTTGAATAATGTAAGCTTCAAAAGTTAATCACAAAAGTATCTTGAAAGGAAGCACATAATTTGATCAGGTACTTGCATATTACATCATAAAATGTCTGTAATGTATGTTGTAAAAATGTAACTTAGAGAAGTGAATAATTAAAAGATAGTAAAATGAATAATTTTAACAATATTGAGATGTGGTGATAAACAACCATTGTGAACATAATTTTAACACAAGTAGAACTATGTTCCAGTAAATGTATTTCCGAATAGAAAATGGAGAGAATTGAATACTCATAAATGTGAATGCTGTCTTGGCATTGTATGGTTCAGTAAAAGAATTAGGTTTCCAGTTGAATGCCTGCAGTTAGTAGTCACAACCTTTTATGACCATGTCCATCATTTCTGTCAAGATTTTTTCTGTTATAACATGTCAATCCCTCAACCTTCTTATTATATCTTTTCTTAATTGTTCTCTTTGTTCAATATTAATTCTCCTGGAATTCCTGGGTATATATATTTTATTTTTCTTCACTATACCTACTTATATTTCAGAATGTAGACTTTCTGTGGTGTGATATACTATATCTTTTCTTAATTGTTCTCTTTGTTCAATATTAATTCTCCTGGAATTCCTGGGTATATATATTTTATTTTTCTTCACTATACCTACTTATATTTCAGAATGTAGACTTTCTGTGGTGTGATATACTATATCTTTTCTTAATTGTTCTCTTTGTTCAATATTAATTCTCCTGGAATTCCTGGGTATATATATTTTATTTTTCTTCACTATACCTACTTATATTTCAGAATGTAGACTTTCTGTGGTGTGATATACTATATCTTTTCTTAATTGTTCTCTTTGTTCAATATTAATTCACCTGGAATTCCTGGGTATATATATTTTATTTTTCTTCACTATACCTACTTATATTTCAGAATGTAGACTTTCTGTGGTGTGATATACTATATCTTTTCTTAATTGTTCTCTTTGTTCAATATTAATTCTCCTGGAATTCCTGGGTATATATATTTTATTTTTCTTCACTATACCTACTTATATTTCAGAATGTAGACTTTCTGTGGTGTGATATACTAAAGCCCAGTGTATTAAGATTCCATAGATAGTGGTGTTTTGTGATAGGTGTTGAGCTATTATTTGGCTTCTAGTATACACAAGCACACAAGAACATCTACAAATAGCTATGATCCTTTTCCAAAGTTTCATTGAAATCCATTAAAAGTGTTTGAAAAATATTCAATCATATCCATTATGAAAGGCCATACAATAAAGGTGTTATATTTGGATCTGTTGATGTAAATTGGCTATGGGTAAAGAAAATGAGAAGATCATTAGCATTCCAGTTAGTGTGTTCATAACACCTTTCTAGCAAACATGAAATATATTGTGGTACACACATGTGGCAAAAACATTGCCTTTTGTTTCATTTTTGGCAAGATGTTGAAGAATTCATACAGTTGATATAAATTTGTAGGAATACTTTGTAACATAATTAACAAACTCACAATGTGTTGAACAATAAAAGGACATATTTATATCTTGATAAGTTTTCTTTGACATGAAAATGAAAGGAGACTATTCAATTTAACCAATGGGAATGAAAAGAATGGCTCGATTCTTAAATTGTTTCGCAATCTGTGTTACATTCCAAATTAAAATATAGAAAAAATCAGCCAATGAATATGACATAACATAATTATTAGAATGATACTCAAACACTACATACATAAACATTTCTAATGAACTATTGAAATATTAACTAGATTCAAACAAGTATGCAACAAGAGATTGATTTACAGTTAGTCAAAAAATGTTACAGTATTCAGAAGCAATTCATCATCTGGGTAATGCACTCAGCAATAAATCAATCATATTGTACTAATACTAATAAAGCAATATATAGAACACTACAAACATTACTCAAATTTGGCAAAAATAATGAAAATATAATTTCAGTCATGCTAATGCTAATTTGTTCAAGTTAAGACGCAATACATTTTATTCATTACCAATTTGATGCTTTTGTTTCCTTTTGAATCAATTTTATGATGTTCTGAACTACATCGATGCTTGTAGCCTGACCTCCCAAATCTGAAATCAGAAAGGAAATAACAATGAATCAGAATGTGAAATGAATGCATAAGTCAGATTAATATGCTGGTACCGTAAGTGTGCAGTTTTGTAACAAATTATAAGTAAGGACTTGTATTTCATAAATGTGACTGCTATAAAATTTTTATATACTTGTATTATTTAAATAAATATTTGATTCTATTTTTACCACCCTGTTGATATTTTGCACTCCACTCAATACCGGACGGAAGTCTGAATTTTTATTGAAAATTTATTCCATTGACAAATAAAAAATCAAAGAATAGCATTTTTAATAGCTAAAAAGAGTAAACACTAAACATACTTGCAATCGAAAAGGTACAATATCATGAACTTACTGATCAACACAAACTGTAGAGACTTGGCAGTAAGAAAATGAAAACTATATCCAAATTTGCTATCATATTTATAAATTACAGTTGTAAGTTATCAACAGAACAAATGGTCTGAACTAAATTTGATAAGTCAATTGATAACATTAAAAATAAACTGACTGCTCACTGTATTTTCATTGGATAATAGTTATTCAATATTGCACAGATAAACGTTGTGTGTAGTTTTATTTATGCACTATCCATTAAAGAAAAAAGAATGGGTGGTAATGTCCATAAGTAATGAACAGGAAAAACAAGAGTTGTATAAAAATCTGCTATGGATGGTCATTTATTGTGGTTTCTTTTAATTAATTTTTATAAGCAAATTACACATTTTTATATGCAAATTTAACAAGATTAAATTTATGAGAGAAATAAAATTATATTATTTGATTATGTAGTCTAATTGTATGAAGCTTTATGCATAATTTATATATATTTTTAAAATAATAGAGAAGGTCGCACACACAATAATAACACAGTTCTTAAAAAAACACAATTGTACTACTATTGAGTGAATTTTTTCTAGTAATATTAATTAGATATTGATATATTTCAAATATGTATCAAATTTTCACATACTGTTAAAATTACACTATAAAAAGTTTTAGAATGAAATTTATACCTGGTGTGTGTATGCGGTCCTCATTTATAGTTTTGTCTATAGCTTGCTTAATGACACCTGCATGATAACGATGTCCAAGATGTTCCAGCATGTCTATAGCTGCATTCAACATGGCAACTGGGTTTGCAATATTTTTACCAGCAATTGATGTGCCAGTATTGCGAGTTCCAGGTTCAAAAACAGCATACTGAAAACATATGATAGTACTAACATGTAATATGAAGAGAAAAAAAGTGGCATTATTCTTTCATGTAATCCATTAAAATCTATTTCCATTCCGGCACTTCGCCTAGAAGATGACGACAGTGCTTTCAGTCATCGAAACATTGCGTCTAAATATAAATATGCAAAACCTGTGGTAATTCCGAGAATTATTTATTGTATTTCTTAATTTCTAATAACAATTTTAAACAGCATTTGTAAGGTGGAGGAATCAAAGAAGACTTTAGTGTTACAATACTGATAGATCTCCCCTAAAAACACCTCAACTATTCAGTTTTACAGAAGTTTACAGAAAAAGTTTACAGAAAAGAAAACGTATGAATACTTACATGGTCACCATAATTTTTTCCAGAAAGTAATCCCGCACCACCAACTATACCACATACAACATTTGATACTATTGTGCCATATAAATTTGTCATAATCATAACATCAAACTGATGTGGATTTGAAACAAGTTGCATGCAGCAATTATCAATAATCATGTCATTGTGTTCTATTTCTGGATATTCCTTTGCAATTTGTCGAGATGTTTCTAAAAAGAGCCCATCTGATAATTTCCTGAAATAAAAGGAATACATATCACATCAGTCAACATCAAACAGAGAGAGCATGTTTGTGTGTGTTAATAGAGAAATTGCTGATAAGATTAATAGTTTCCAAAGTTGTATGGTACATTTCTCATTTTATATTATAACAACTGAAATATTTAATTACAAGAACTTGAAAGCAAGTATTCTCAAACAAATGAACACATTCCTAAAAATTAACCACTTGGCATTGTAATAAATGTTCTGAAGGTTCTGGCCAAATATGGTAATTGTCATTTGATATTTTGATGACTTGCTCTGACGTTATTTTTTCCTCTGGAAGATGACAGAGCACAACACTTAACAACAAATATTTTACTTGGTCGGAAACTCAAGAACTGTGATTTCAACAATTAAACTGATAAAGTTTTTCCCCAAAATAATATGAGAGACAAGAAATATTGAGGGGATAATTAATATCTGTAAATATATCTCAGGTCGCAAAAAGGACACACAATTGTTTTGTCTTGTTCTGCATTTATACTACTAACATATATTGTTTATACACAGCAGGCTGATTTACTTTTGAATTGTATAATAATTTATTTTGCATTTAAATGTTGACATTCATATTATATTTGTCTCATGCTTTTTTTATGATCCTAATTCTCCAGGAACTATATTCCATGACTTGTCACTCTTTATGTATGATAGTGGCTTTTACATACATAATACCATGAAGTTAAGACAGCACTGAAGCTAACAGTGCACACTCATTATACCAAATAAATCGCATATAAATATAATAATTGACAAAAACTACCACACAAAAATAACCAAACTTTTAATTTAATTTTTTTACAATACGATGCTGTTTTCATTTAATAAACTTACATGATATTAGCTTTGTGAATTGTAGTTACTTTCTTGCGGCCCATCCTTTTTGCATACTCAAATGCATAACGTGCAACTCTGTGGGAATTTTCTGCCGTAACAATTTTCATGCTTTCAACAACACCATGCACACTCTGCAATAGTTTCAAAGGTGAGTGAGTTGAGGTTCTACATTTTGAAGTAGATAAAATATTAAATAATTAATAATTATAGTATTTCCTCCATTTTTACCAATTTAAAGTCACCCATATAAAAGCAAAAATGATTATAGTATGCAACTTTAAATAAAATATAAATCTTCTGATTTTATATTTAACGGAATTCCTTAATAATATTATTCAACTAAGCCTTTCCTGGTGTATGTGATTAACGAAGTGTTCTTTGAATTCAAACCAGGTGAAAATATTTCACTTGAAGATGATGGTAGTAACTACCGTCGAAATGTCGCGGGACAACAATCTTTGCAGTCAGTTGGAATCCCAAGAACCCCTTGTTAATCATTTTTATATTGCTGCTTATATACAGTGACAAAGCTTCTCAACCTAAACATGATTCAACTTAGTAAAATTCCTGAAATACTGTTACAAATTTCTGAATGTAACTTGGAAATCTAATTTAATTACAACACTTAATGATAACTTACTTCATGTTCCAACATAGCATATTCCCCTTCTGTATTCTGACGAATGATAACAATGTCCACATCTTTCTGTCGAGCAGGAACTCCAGGATAAGATTTACAATCGAGAATATTTACATATAAATCGAGTTCATTCCTAAGAGCTACATTTCGAGATATTATAGAACGATCCATACTACCAGTTTCAATATTACCTAGAAAGAGATCAATGGTTTTATTATACATTACATTCTTAACATTATATTTCACTATAATAATAACAGAGATTTGATGAGATTATTCTGTTGACTTACTCATTAATAAGTAAGATTAAAAAGTGAGCTGTATACCAAGAAACTATCAAGATTTAACTAAGAAATGAACTTTATTAACATTTGTGTCCCACATAAAAGTATTCAATCACATATTTTTATGTACTGTCCTTACAAATGAGAAACCGGTAATGGAGAGTATGTTTTTATTTCAAATTTTACATTTTAATTACTGGCAAGAAGATGTTAAACAATATAAACAGATAGATGACACATACAAATATGCAAGAATCACTTTCTGGCAATATTATTTAAGGAGAACGATGTAAGGTAATAATTTCACTGAGCTACAATATTGTACAAGAAACTAACTTCATTATTGAATTTATACTTTAGAACCCTCCAAAATATAAGGATGAGTAAATGTGCCCAGATGCAACAAGCTGAATATTGACATACTTAAATTCTGGGAGAAGTAAAACACAGAAGCAAGTTAAATTTTAAAAAACTGCAAATAAACTATAATAAAATGAGGATGTTTAAATTATTAGTTTATAAATTCTCTTGATTCTGTGATTTAAATTATTATTAAAATTGTAAATATACTTTTCTATTTGATAGGGATTAAAATTATTTTTTTATAATGTACAGTGAAAATTCAAGAGAGGTCTCTACATATGAAAAACAAATAAACTTTAGATTCTTGGATTAAGTACTTTTGTGTCTGAAATAAAATTCTCAATTACACAAGCAAACTGTAAGTCTGAAATCATTTGATTTCCATAACTGTGTCCTCTTCCAAGTAAGATTTTATTGGAAGTTACGATTCCATCGCTTTAAAACTAAATTAGTCATAGGGGTGTGCAGCATCCCCAGTGTATTTCAAAGCAATGCTAAATCAAATATACTGTTCTTATACATCTGAAACCCAGTGTGTATTTTACACCCATACATTCACCAATCCTCTAAAAAATGTAAACTTCTATTACTATTAGACGTTGCTTAATTAGCACAGATTATTTACTTTTTGGACCTTTTAGTTTCTCCACATGAGTACTGATGCTAGTTTCTGCTCACTGTTACTCTTGTGGTGTATTATTACAGATGTGTTTTCTATCTTCTTTTTGTGGAATAAAATTAATATGAGTTGTTATGAATCAGAAGCGAATCGAATACATAAATGGCTGGAAGAAGAAATCTGTGATGGCTGAGTAATTACAGGTGAATCAAATTCTGATGAAGTTTGTTAATTGTGACCAAATATTTCATTATAGTTGGAGTGAAACAGATCTAACATTGCAGATAATTCAAGTGACTTTTACATGGGAAAGAATAGAAAACACCGTGGAACAAATATCCTCCTCCATAATATGTTTGGATAAGGAAAATGAATACTTAGGTGTAATAAGTGTTGGAAAGAATGCTAAATCACCTATTGAATGTTTTTTCTTAATTTAGATAAAATTCTAATAAGACATGTTACATCATGTACAAAAATTTAAAGAGACAGTATTGAAGGAAAATTTCCAAGAGATAAAGATGCTGGTGTTCATAAAAATAATGTTTTTATTTAATGAATTATTAAACATAAATATTAATTGTCAACCCTCAATTAAAGTGCCTTGTAACGTAAAACGGTTATCTGTGCAATGCCCAGGGGACCTAAAGTTAACTATTACAATGCTGATGATTTACTGAACCAATTATTATGATCCTCTATTCGGACATCCATTTTTTGTACACATATATACACAATTCATGTCATCCAATGAAACTCCTGTTTACTTAAAACATGCAGTTTAATTGTAAAATTATGATTAATGAAACTAAATAAAATTGCAAATTAAAACATGCTGTTTAATTAAAAAATTATGATTAATGAAACTAAATAAAATTGCAGGTTTTTAATATTTTGTGATTATATAAAAAATTAGAAGTAATTAATTAAGCATAGATTTAATGGAGCAATACTTGAATGGTTTGAAAATTATTTACCGCAGAGAAATCAATTTGCACAATATAAACATTATATACTGTATATCAGAAAAATTGGTGTATAATCAGGAGTTCCTCAGGGTCTGCACTTAGGTCCATTACTGTTTAATATTTTAATGTCAATACAAATACCATCTCAAACACTGAAGTTCTATTATTTGCACATGATTTAAAAGTTTTCAAAAACACTGAATCCACCTCTGATTATATAGATTTACAAAATTGTTTAAATATGTTAATATATCCAAATATAAATATTTTTCTTCTTCTAGAGCTAATGACATTAATGACTATACTTTGGAAAGAGTGGAAGTAGTTAAAGATTTGGATGTTTTACCCGACTTAAAGTGAATTTTGATCATCATATTAACAACAGCATTAACAAGGGAATTGTTATTTAAAAAAAATCAAATTGAACATTTAGGGCACTATATGTACTATTAATGAAACCAATATTGATGTATGAGTAGATCATTTGGTCACCTTATAACAATTTTATTTTTTAAAAAAATTGAAACTGTGCAACACAGATTATATAAAATAGTCTCTTCTAGGTTGGATTTGCCTGATACATTCACTGATCATGATTATAAAGTTATATCATTTCTAATCTCTACTGAGGATCCCATCATTGTAATCACAATGTAACTCGAACAATTTAAGATTTTTTAAAAAATTAATTGACCAATTGTAATGATTTGCTGAAACAATTGAATTTAACAGTTCCTGGTAGAACCTCAAGAAACAGATATACATTCAATATAAAACATTATTGATTAAATTATATGTGAAATAATCCACTCAACAGAATGTCCAAGATTGTAAATGAACTTAACATAGATTTATTTCATATAAGAAAAGACGAGTTAAAGAAAATTATTGATAATAATATACTTATGTATGAATATCTACCTATTCTTAATTAGTTATATGTTTTGATATTGTATTAATGCAACTGAATGATCATAAAAAAAAGGCTGTATTACCATATAAATTTTATACTATATAGTTTTTAAATGGACAGAAGAACTGTAAAATCAAAATATATAAATAAATTATACTTTTATAATAAATATTGTTTTAAATTTTATAGTTTCTTTGTAACACGGTCTGCAATTTTTTTTTACTCTTCACATTATCCTTTTTGTTTCCTTTTCTTAGTCTGCTGGTCATGCCCATCTGTACTTTTCCAAAATAATTTGTCATTTGATAAACCATTTTGTAATTATCTTTGTAGTAGGGGAGTAATCCCAAATCTTAAGTTGACTTTTAAGAAGAGTTTCGTCTTGTCGAGTGTTCCATAACAATTACAAAATGCATTATTATTGAATTTATGACAGCCACATCCAATATATGATAAAAATTACCATTGGCCACTAAAAATGAATAATCTTGTATGATTTGTAAGAAAAAGAACTCAAGAATCACACCACACTACTACGGCAAGAATCGGCAAAATACTGACGAGATTGGGTGCAGTAGGTCCCTAGGACCCAGAGTTATGTTACTTCCCGATTCACTCGTCATTTTCCAAGAAACTATGGCTACTTTTGAAATGTAACATTGACAGTTCAACCCAGTACCTGAACTGGTTTTGAAAATATGAAAAAAATTAAACAACATAGGTACTTTGGACCTAGGGTGCCTAATGGAGGGTTAATATAATACAGTATGCCAATTCTTTCCGATACTGAAAAAGAAGGTGACTGGGGACACTATGCATCTCCACATGATTACTAATGTTTCAACTAAGCATATGACTGCTGAAGGGTTAATATTTAATACATCCTTTCATACAAGCAAAAACATGTATTTATTAAGAAGTTTAAATTGAAAAATGAGAAGAGTGGACTGTTACACACAAAAATACTGTTCCTCATGCCCAATGATTGAGTCGATATATACAGTATTATATACCAAAATAATTTTTCATAACTTTTAAACATACATAATGGTAGCAAAAAGCTCAAATCTCTGCAGACACTTAATGAGAGTATATTTAGCATTCAGTTCTAAAAACATTATAAGGTGTAAACAGACATTACTTTTTTATTGCGAGGAAAATTAAGGTAATTGAAAACTAAAAAAAATTTTTAAACACAAAATGAGGTATTAAATTAGGCAACAAGTTAAGAACCATAAATGTTTTGAATAGAGATATTACTGAATATGTCAGATGTCAGCCATAGAGATATGTTGAAGGCTATAGTATAATTTCCTCAACATTTCAAGTATCAACTACATACTCTTGATTGTGTGAAAGGAAGTTTAAAACATTGAGGATAAATTGATAAAACAGTAGTTATAGATTGAAACTGCTCATTTAACAAGATGCCCCTCACTTCCCTATTGTACAATACAACCATTCACAATGAAAATAATAGTGCTTATGGTCTGGAGAAAATTATTGTCACTTTTGTAAAGTTTCTGCACTGTTAGAGCAATTTTATGTGTGCAGAATGTAGAAATGGACAGCCCACGAGAAGGACCAATATGTTACAGATTCAAGTCAGAGAAAGGTATGATTAATATGATAATACTTTCATATATGTTTGTGTATGTATTTATTTAATCCAGTTTGCCTGGTGCTAGATTCATAATTAAAACCAGAAAACATAATATGTGAACCACAATCGGTAGCATAGCCACACATATAAGCCAGATGCAATGTTTGTTGTTGAATTAAGGGATTTTGCACAGGTTTACAAGCAAAATATTTTAATTTGTCCAACAATTATTCAATTTTTGTAGAAACTTAAATTATATATTGGTATATAATATAAACAAATCTGTCATGCGAGCATTGCTAACATCACTATTTATTGTTCCCTCTATCTCTCTCTGTGCAGTGCCAACAGATAAAATGCTGGTTTGTCTTCTGAAGTTGTAACGTTCAGCCATATTTTATGACATAGCAGGTCATGATGATATTGAAGGATGTTTCCTTCATTAAACACTTAAAACCTCATCTCAACTGCAAAGAGATTTTTCAAGGTTTTTAAGTCTTAATTGAAGGAAACATCCTCATTTTTTTGAGGAAGCAGTTTAACTGGTTTCTTAGGAATTGTACGGGTTTGATGCTTAAACTTTAATTCCATATATTTCCCAAATTAAGAATCGTCAGTGTCTTTCTAAAGGGTCGTAGAATAAAGGATATTATCCAGAATTGAAAAAAAATTTTTTTTAAAGACATTACAGATTTGAAAAATTAACCAAAATTGAAATCTTAAAACTGGCTTTTTAAGCAACTTCTAAAAATTTACATTAATTTATTTCTAGCAAACCTTTCAATTATTAATTACCTTTAAGAGCGACACCATTTCGTTTGATAGAAGTTATAGCATAATCTAGGTCCTCATTTCCTTCACTTTTTGGGTCAATTTGAACATCTTCAAAATCGACAGGTACACCACCATACCTGTAATAAATAAAAATTCAGTGATACACTTTCACTATACAAGTGATTTGAAACTTAAAGTGCTAAAAAATGATAATTAGAATAGAAAAAAAAATTGAGATTCCTAAAATTGCATAGTGTATGTAAATAGTCTCATATTTATATTTGTAATGTTCTAGAAAGTATTTCAAGTTTTGATAGATTTGGTAGAAAAACCAACTTATTTTTACCTGAACACTTCTTTTACGTAGTTCATAAGTTCAGGTCCAATGCCACCTCCAGCTAACATTGTAACTGCATGTCTGCCACCATATTGTGCGGCAGGAATAGGGTCCTGAAAAAGAGGTTTCAAAAAATTGAATGAGAAACATCAGAGAGAGAAAAAAATTAAACAGGAATAAAACATGGTTCTAAAAGTAGTTACCACACGTTTGGCTAAGGGCATCTTGTGTTGAATTTCAAAATCTGATAAAACTGCAGCCTGTAAAATAATTAGTATTAATAGTCTAAAGTAAAAAGATTTTACAAAAAATTATATCAACAGTTTTATGCAAATAACTGAACTAATTTCAAAACTTGAATCACATGTTCTTTATAAATTATTAAAATCAAGTATAAGTCTCTTCCTGTTCTTAAATTCCTAACATTCTTCGATTCACAAATGTAATTCCACTCATAAAATTTAATTATCGTATATCTGTGAAACTAATAAGATTAAAAATCAAAGTCAGGTTCAAAATATACAATTTACTACTACATAGATTTACCCCCCCCCCCTCATCCCCAATGCTTAGACCTGCCGAGTGCATTATAAATTGGAAATTTATATAGCTCCTACAGTGTAGCAATTAACATACTTTTCCAGAATAACAAAAATATTTTTTAAGAATTTAATTGTTATTATCCAATAGCAATATCTATTAATAATTGGTATGAAAAATTTTTATGCCATACATTAACTTATTAATTGGTTTATTGTTGCAAAGTGCCCAACGTTCTACCCCAAATAGTAACAATAATTAACAAATACAATGTATTAAAATTCTAAAGAAATTTACTAGGCAAATTTGGAAATACTTTTGTTGCCGATTTTCAAGGAATTTAAATGAAACAAATGCAGGAATGAAATTTTCAACAACTGTATTGCAATAAGGTGAACATTTTATAAAATATAATTTCGTTAGGTACCATAAACTTTAATATAAAAATGACTTACATTTCTAACTAAGGTTTTACGAATAGGGAAATTGGTTGATTGCTTGAGGATAAGATTAACTTTACTAGAAAGACCTGAAGCCATTTTTAAATTAAGATGTGTCTCTAGATCCAAATTTTATCCAGAGAACACAATTACCAAAGATATTACTTATTCGTGGACAAGATAAACCACATCGTCTCTAGAAATAGTATAACACATTATATGATAAACTGTATTAACTCCTGTAACAATAGCTAACGGATCAATTACGAACAAGTAAATAAATTTGCATCAGTTAAAGGGACTTATTTTCCCACTATCAACTTCAATGTGTGTCAGAAATACAAAATTTGATGTATGCATATTTCCATTTATATAATCAAATCAAGTGGTAATAATTACCAAATATTTAGGTCGACGAATAAATATTCTTATTTTCAATTATAAAATTAAATTATATTTCGCACCCTGAGATTTTTTAAAAAAATAGAGAAATGCATTTCGGTTTTGGAAAATTAATTTATTTCGTAATTTTGTGTTAGTACGTTAAAAAATTTCATTGCATATAATTTAATTTTATTAATATACCATAGTAGTCCCACAAGTACCTGACCTGACGCATAGATGGCGGGTTGTTTGAATAACATGCTAGGTAACCTAAGTACCAACATCATAAAGCTAAAGTTTGCGGACGCTAGATTGTTTAATGTTTGGTTGACAACAATCATCAACGAACGCTCTCAGTGAATTTGTAAACATGTAAAAAATTGGTCATCGTTATGCGATACAATACTATCATTTGAAATGAGCCACGTCTGCTTACAATTGAACCAAATAAGCGTCGTGAAGGAATTTTATGGAAGAACTTTGTCCTGATATGCAGGAAAGAACACACTTTCTCCAAAACAATAAACTTTATTTTATATGTACAATAAATCTACATGAGAGGTCGTTTGTAATGCCAGAACACTTCTCAGTGAGTCGCCAGAGAATATATACGCAAAACAACAATCCCATACCAAACAACAATCGCTGCACACCGATGTTCATTTTTATCGCTCTCAGAGATCGCACTACAGAATTTTTAGCGATGTTCCACTGCAATAAAGCGTAATTTTATTACCACTGATGTAAAATAGATACATCACTTCACCCCTGAGACGAAGGAACAGTCAAAACAATTAGCTGAAAGGGAGGAGAATGAATTCTTATAACAATACATGAAAATGTAACGTGTATTTGAAACTTGTAGACTGGTGTTCAGATCTTGTAGAGATGTCTCTCAGGTAATTTGAAATTTGTTTACTGCTGGGGAGATCTTGTAGAAGCGTTTCCCGGATATTTCATTTCTTGTGGTACGGAGAAGAGTGAATTAGAATAATTAAGACGTGAAAGTGTACATTATGTCTTATTTTCCATTCAGATGGGAAAAGCAGGATATTTGTTTCTCTAGATCTAGGCCGAACTAAGTTAATCTGCACCCATAAGTGTGTTCAAACTCTTTTGGTCCATTTCAGAGGTTTATTACTCTTCAAAAAATTGAATTTAATGTATTTTCCTTTCTTTTCATTTCAGCTCGCTCAGGTCTAGTTTTTGTTTGTTACCTTAATATCAATATCTCACTTTCTCACACTCCGTTTGATTTCCTTTGTTCCTATATTCGAATTTCACTTAAGCTTTATTTACTTTACTATTCTCCAAACAAATTGCGACGTAATATTATAACACGTCTCTTCTATAAGCGTACCAGTTGCTGCGGTTTGCCCGAATCAAATATCAAAGATGGATTACACCGACGAACCTCACATTTCCTAACGACTTCCGTAAATTTAATTTAGTAGTACCTGCCAAGACGTTGCTTCATATAAGAGAATGTTTAATGTGCGCATTGGTGAATGCTTTTTTTTACTCGATAAACGTGGTTCACGGTATCCAGATAAAAAAGCGATCAAATTACGATATCATTGTAGCCTTGGCCCATAGTGGTTCATATCATCAAAAATTTTATAATTCGAATTGTACATACATCGTTCTTATCAAGCTACCTTAAGGATAACATTATTCCACAAAATAAAGTAATTTTTCATTGTTATTTTCTTTAAAAAAAAGTGCAAACCAAACATTATGGATCGTCTTACGATTATTTCTTATTTTAACAACTGGTTAGTCAATTATTAGAGCTTATTTTACCTTGTTCGGTTTGTTAGAACGGTCATGCTACAAAGTATATTAGCGTTAATGAGTAGAGGGAAACTTGTAAACGTCGAATTCAAATTCTCAGTAAAATTTCATTCGTTCTGAGAGATTGGACCTGAAGTATATTTGGACATTTTTGGCCAAAATAAAGAAAATTGGCCAACCGTCGTAGAAATTCTTTTAGTAGGTGTTATTTTTTTATGCAAAAATTACGGCAACGAAGTCAAGACGTCTTATGACAAATTTTTAAGTCTTACAAAGTATTCTGCTTGAAAATTATTTATATAATCATCAATAAATTGTCTTTTAAAATATTAATTTTATGTTTAAAGAAAAACAACTTTCAGTCGTCAAAAATATCATTTTCGTTCAATTCGTTATTTACATTCCTTAAGCTTTCGGCATGATAGCAATATTCAGCAACTGCTGGGAATGGATGTAAAGTAACGTTTTAATGTCTGATTGAAAATTTTTTTACGCATGGGTTTCCTAGACCCAGAAAAAAGTTCTTATGCCATCAACTTAAAATTTCATACACTTGTTAATAGAAACAAGGCAATGCTGAAGCTCAAGTTTTATTATAATTAGCTGGAAATTGTCAAAATTACACAAATTTTGAAACTGAAAATTCACATAATAGTTGTATGGAAACAAAAAACTATATAAAAAAAACAAATTGAGTTTGAGAAACCTCAATCTTTACTCTAGATACTACCCAAGTTTACGAGTACGTGTAATAGTTTTTGAGGTACATGAACCTAATGAAATATGTGCCATGAAGAAATTATGTTTAAAGAGGAGAAAGAAAAATAATTTTACAACGGCAATTATCTTGTACGTTGATGATTCTTTAAAACTTGGTCTATAGGTGAAGTAAAACTCAAATATTCAATAGCATGGAAAATAAAGAATGGGACCATTTTCACTATAACAGCAAGCCCTGGTGTACAACTACCCTTATAGAGAATTAACGAATTTAATGGATGATTGAAAAATTTTAAAACAGAATGACAATGTAACGGAAGGTGAAATATCTGATGGAAACTTCAAAATTTCGTCTGGAAAAAATATGAAAACTTTGACGAGAAAAAGAAAAGTCATAACTAAACTTAAGAAACAACAACAGCTGGGAAAAGTGTGGAAAAATGAATAATGGTACACTAAATTCCAGATGTGCATGCCCATAATTGAATTTGTATTAATTTTATTTTCAATTAATTAAACACTTCAGTTTTTGTGGGAGAAGTCTGTATAGTCCTTATTTTAAATAATAATTTCTTCGTTCAAGAATTAATTAACCATTCAGATAAATAAATCATTTTCTTCAGTCTATATTGTAGATATTCGTAAAAAAAAGTGCGTGTGTTCACGACCCGTTATTACAGTGAAACTTCAGTGGGAAATGAATGACGCAACGAATCTTTGCCAAAAAAAGACCTTATCTGTCATTGTTCGCTGAATGTAGATAATAGCCGAAAGCTACAGAGCAGGTATCTTAAATAAGTTAACGATTTCGAAAGCGGTCAAGGCAGCAAGTGCTAATGTTCTATTGGTGTCACGAATCTGAAAAGAAATATTTCACTTGCACGAACCGTAGTCCCGTTGAGCGAACTTTGATCTGTTAGCTGATTCCTCTCATCCTCGCAAAGTAAACATCAAACTTTTCACGAGATATACACCTCGTGACGGGTTAAACGACAATGCAAAGAAGAAATGAGCCGGATAGACAACGAAGCAAAAATCTATCAATTTCTTCTCTGTTGTAGAGAAAATCGTATTTTAAATGATTGGAAAGCTTTGGAAGAATCAATTATGAAATCAACCTATCGGTTAATTGTTTCTCAATTAATGAATTATCGCTTAACTCTGAGTGAACACGTTTCACGCGGTTCCGAGGCAACAATGAATTACGGAACACACGGAAAAGTATTTCGTATGAAATATAAAAAAAATCTTAGAGATATGTGCTGTATTAGTGACCCTATAAAGAAACTAAGCTCAGTCACCAATTGCTGTTAGAAATATATCAAGTTTAATTTAAAATTAAGGGCATTAATTTACCTTCCATACATTCCATCTTGAAGGGCAATTGTCGGAGGCGATAAACAAATATTTTTCATATACGTGTTGTTTAATGTGTGGAATCTCTTCAAGTACCCCGAATTTGGCAGTCGTTATGTAAAGAATACGGTAAAGAATAGAATTAAATAATTAAAAATTGAATTTATTAAACTATAGGACACTATATTTTTTAAAAAATTATTAAAAAACTAACAAACCAGAGACTTAAATTATATTTGAGTTGTGCAGCAGGGGATCCAGTCATTTACCCGACACTTTCCCGATGCACGTTTTCCTGGCGTTATCCTGACGTTCGCCCGACAGGATATTATCCCGATTAACTTTTTCCCGAAATGTGCGTTTTTAATAAATAAGGCATAATTAATAGAATATATACAGTAATATGTTAGTCATCTATTATTTATGATTATTAACGTAAATTCAGTTTTTTTTTGTGGGCAACGATTTCAACCAAACTTGGTACACGTGTCACCGACGATCCAGGAACAAACACTGCGGATGTTAAACAACTCTAGCACCCCTGTGGGTTGGAGTGGAAGGGGGTGGTATTTTTAAAATATGCGAAAACGGTCTATATTGATCTCGTTTTCGGACGCGTGGTCGTCTAGCTCGAAATCCAAATACTGGAACGGGTCCTCATTTCAGGAGGACGATTTCAGCAGCAGAACCCTTCTCGTGAAAGATTTAATAAATTAAATTCATTTGGAGAAATGGACAACCAAAAAAACAGACAAACATTTTTTAAAAAAATATTTTTCGGTCCTGATATGGACTTTCAACAGGCATATAAAGAAAAACCTTTTAATTTACAGATACATGAATACTAATAATTATATATTGTTATAGCTTAAATTGAAACTAATTAAGTGTCAAAAATAAGCCCTTTGGACAAAAAAATTCTAGGTTTGTGAATCCTGGATTATAAAATTGTAAATTTTGCTTTAAAAATCTGTTTTGGTATTATATAGGAAGTGCTTAAAATTCCCCCACATCGCCCGCGGCAAAATTTAAACCACCAATGCCGAACTATAAATTACTAAGTCCCATTTCGAAAATAAAAGTGCGAGTGAAAAATATACATAATAAAAAATATTAATAATAATAATTGGAACATTGATAAACTACAAATTATAATAGTTAGGATAATAAATTAATAGTAATACACACTAATGATAATATTAAAATGGATCGAGATAATATAAAATTCCGTAGCATAGTTATTAGAAGTAGCAGTTTTCCAAAAAAAACCTTAACTTAATTTATCCTTTATAAGCATGTTCTGGAAACCAATCAGTATCAATTGATACAATTTCTATATTTTATTTATGAATAGTAATTATAAATCTTCTTTAGTTTAATTTGAATTATACATTAAGCGTGTTACACATTTCACATTCAGTTAATGTTAAAGCCAAGACAGATTATTTAAACAATATTTACAATTCTACGGTTCATAAGCCTCTAATTTTAAAAATCAATCTGCAAGATTTTATTTGTACAAATGGCTTATTTTAGACAATTAATTAACTTAATTTAAGTTATTACAATCTATGGTAATTAATTATAAAATATAACCTCTCACAGTACAACAATAGTTTTTATTGCACATATATATAAACCGGAGCTTTCGGCTTCCCTTGGAAATATTCATCAGAAAATCTATGTTAAATTTTTTTGGTGTGGTTTACACCTTGCCAATACGGTACATCCGTTTAGGCTTAGTTTTGACTACTCGACTTTTGATTTGTATAATTATATTTATATCACAAAATTTTTTTACTTAGAGATACTGAAGAATACGGCCTAGGGAGGCCGAAAGCTCCGGTTTATGTACAATAAAAACTTTTGTTGGACTGTCAGGTGCCATTTTTTATAATTAATAATACTGTCAATTGCTGTATGAATCTATGATAATTTGTGTTTTTATATCTATAAATTAATAGTTTTGTCTTTGTATGCCCCGTTGAAGGTCTACAACAGGACCGAAAAATGCTGTATCTAAACTGAAAGTTTATTTGAATGTTTTCTGTCATCTTTATACGTAATATTCTCCTATGTATGTGTGAAATAAGAGGATTTTATTACCATTGTCACTTAGGTGTCACCACAATGATCGACTATAACGATTTAGAACGATGTAATATACACGTTAGTAACCATGTTTAAGATACTAAAAGAAGAAAACTAATTACTGTCGAAAATAAATCATCTCGTGACTCGTTACACACTATATTAATTTCCGGAGCGTTGTATACTTCCATGAGACAAACTAGTTTCCTTGCTTGAACACGGAAAAGGAAATCAGATAGAGTTGCGTTATCTTGAAGTGTAGCAGAGATGTAGCCATGGCTGGCCGTACCAGGTGAGTCTCTCCTATTTCACAAATAGAGAGAATACTTTCATAAGACCTGTGTTCGTATTCAGTTGTGCTCGAATTGGAATCGAATTATGGCGTCAAATGTTCGTGACAGTTCGGATAAAATACCTTAAGAACCTTCGACCTTTGGAACGAGTAGCGATTACGTGAGACGTAGACGAGCTCTCGAGTTCTATCCTAGTTAACAATCATTATTTACAATTATATATTGATAATTATCGGAGCCTGTCATAAAAGAAACTTGTTTACAAGATCTATGTAAACGCATACTTTCCCGAAACTTTCATCAGTTTTTTTCGAAAATATTACTAATATACCAATATCGTAGTGAAACATCATTGAAAGAGAAATTACAATTGAGCCTGAGTCAATGTTAGTTCTCACTTACATTGGAAGTCATATAAATAAAATCAGCGCAAAACCATTACTTAATTTTCGTACATTACTGACCTTCCTATAGTACAAGTTACCCACAAAGAGTGTTGACTGTTCAAATGATAAGAAAACCAGTTCTGTGTCTGCAGACAATGCACAATTAATTTTTATAATCGTCAACGGCTCTCTGAAAAACAAAATAATGCAATTCCTTATAGCAAAACTTGAAGAGATTATGTGAAGTTCCAAGAACTCTCTGCAGATAATTTAAGTTGAAAAGAACACATTAAAAAGCTGGTAAACTACACGGGTACGTGTTTCTAAAATAATATCAAACGTTTCCTGGCATTCGGAAAACGAAACTAGGATACCGCATGCATTTTCACTCTATGATGATCCGGTTATTTATTGGAAAATCTTTACTAGTATGATTTTTTTCAAGAACGTCTTTAAAAATTGAGACTAACGTAAGCACACATTTTGAGCACGATCAGCAATAGTTAATTATTTATCTCGAGTTCAGTTGTAAACTCATTGTCAAAAAAAATCCTGAATGCAATACAATTAACACTTATGGGCTGGAGTGTTTATTAGTCTTTGAATGGCTATGAAAAAGAAAGCTGTCTTCATATTAATGCACTTTAAGCATTTCTCAATTCGAATATCCACTTGCCTCGCTGATCCTTCCTTTAAAGAAATGTGTCATAAATATCAATCCAAAAGAATGTAGTCTACAGGAAGCATTTTCGATTTTGTAGTCTCTAACTAGACAATAATAAATGAAGTGCTAAGAGTTTAAGTTTCAAAAAATATTATGTTTGAGGCAACTAATAGGAAGCCATGTTCTCAGGTCCAATTTGTTACATGCCACTTGTCAGTCACGGTATTTTAAAATTCTGATTGCATTTATTTTTCGCGCGGCGAATTAATAATGTCTGTGATATGCGCTCCTTGAGGAAATTACATCGTGAACGCGAGAATAATTTCTATATTACGTGTTATTGAAGTAGGCTAATCGAAAATGTTTATGACGTTAAATAAACGTATAAGTAAAGGACTAGTTAAATGTTAAATTGTATGTCGAGAAGTTATATTATTTATATTGAGCGAAGAGGATTATTATAGACCAAAGAACGAACGGAGGTTGATGGACGTTGTTAATTTTTGGCACGGATGACAGTCGGTATTTCTTTTTGTAACGAATTAATAATGATAACGAGGATTTTTGTTTACGTCGTTCGATGATCGAGATAGCCGGGAGAGGTCGTATTGTTATGATATAACAATGTGTGCAAGCGGAAGATAAAGGATCCAAATACGTAATGTATATGTTCTGAAATTAAATTACGAAAGAACTACATTGCAACGAATTATATGTTGCGCTATAAATCAACATTAAATTGTAAGATCTTTGAGTGCGAATATTACAGAAAGTAATTGTAATGGCATTTTTTATTGATGATTTTCTGTAATAATTATAATACATTAATATTATGAACAATATGACCAAAAAAACAGACCTCACAAGAATAAAAACTGGTACAACGTTTCTTGCACAGATATTTGGACCTTCTCAAGTACACTAACAAGTAACCGGGGAACTTCGGTGTGCTGGTATATATAGCTGTCCAAAAATGATAGGATTCAAGTGAGCAAAAGATAGTAAACTTTGCTCAAAAAGTCAGTGTCACTTTGAATATTAAGAACATTCCGTTTGAGAATTTCAATTAGAACCATTTTCGAAACATAAAAAGAACAAAACAGAGACACTTGCTCTCAGGGGTTAGTGGGCTCAAAATACGGTAGTCTGCCTTTCATAATCTGACTATTATGGTGTTATCATCACAGTACTTTATCACTTAATGAGGACCTGGCAGGTAAGTCTTCTCAGGCAACTCGGACGTAGTCTGCAATCTCTCGTATCATGTTCCACCTTTCCCGGAAGATGGTCACACAGCTGGCGTACAGGTTCTCGCAAGCAGGAACTCCGGGCTTGTGCAATGCAAATTTATCTGACTTATTAAAACTTCTCGAAAAAAAAACGGTATCAATTCACGGCTTTGCTATCACTTCTCCAAAACTGACTTCCTGCAAACTGTATAAGAACTTCCCCAAAACTTGTCAATTATAGCTGAAATCCAATCTTTACTCAACTCATCTACTAAAAAGTGTCACGTCTCCACAACTTCTCCAAAATCCAACTGCTGTCCTCTCCAAAACCCAACTGCTCCATAACTTCCCAAAAGTAACTGCCTTGCTGCTTGCTTTGCAGATTCCCTCAACGCCTCGGTTTCTCAGAATTCCGCCCAGAAGATCTTTGAATTACCCAATTATAATCTGATTTGGGCCGCAATAAATCTCAATATTTTAGTTAGCCACACAGTGTCCGGTGTTCACATAGCAAATTTCAACGGCGCGGGAACACACGTTCACGACGGTGCCAATTTGGCGTTGCGTCTTTATCGAACATGCTAAAATATTGTGACCAAAGATCAGCCCTGCCGGACTGTAGACACACAATATTTTAATTCTCACAAAAGGAAGGACACTGAGGCAGTTTTCCTATCCGTCCCTTACTCGAGTTGCCAGGCTGAAGCAGAGAGTATAAAGTGATCACGATTTTTACGTAAAATAAAATATATAGATAATAAAATAAATACATAACTTTCAATTATTTTATTCTCTTGCAGAATTAATGTTGCGTATTATTGAAGAAGTTACCGAGAAACCCTTAGCGAAATTTGCAAATGAGGTGTGCAAATTCTTCAACGTTGCTCCGAACAGTATCCATCCAATTCTTTCAGCGTTTACTGAAAATAGAAAATTATTTACTGCTTAAATAGAAAATGTAAACAGTTTTCATTAGTAGATATCTTTGATTGAAGTTATTCTTCTTTCTCATCGCTAAGAATTCCATTTCATTGTCTGTTCATTCTGAAAAAACTTCAACCGAACTAGATAATATCTCTGAATGATTCCATGCCGTTGCCTCAAAATATCAATTCCAAAAACAGTTTATCTCTAATTAAACCCTTTAATTTTTGAATACCCCTAAAAACAGAATAATAGGTTCTGACTCACCCTGTACATTCGATATGATTGGTATCGAATATACATTTACAAGCTTATAATTTGGGTTAGAAGAAACGTGACTATCACGTGTTGGGTTTGAGGATAGCGCAGGGCACGGAGGTTACCTGGACCGAAAAGATAAAGGGTGTTTACTGACAGAGTCCATTCTCGTTGTTTGAGTTTATCAGCCGACGCGGCTTGGTACAGCCAAGCGTTATTCCGTCCCCGTGAAACCCTCCTTCATATCACGCGTATCGTATCATTGCTACGATTCATTAAGCCAGGAAACGGCAACATACCGATAAAGAAATATTTCTCGGGAATTCTATGACGATAAGCAACATATCAGAGGAGACGAATACATTGTGATACATTACGATAATCTTTCTGTCTGTCAGTTTAATTTTTATATTTCTACTGTGAATCATAGTATCACCGCACACAGACTGAATTACTCATAGAAAAACTATTCTATTATAACACTCGTCACTGCACTAAGGAACACCATCGGAAAAAATGTAAAAGATTAAAACGGGACCATGGTGAAAAATTAAAATAATTATATCTCAGGTCACCAATACAGTTTTCAACTCCAAACAGATATGAATCTGGATTGGGGATAATGTAAAGCCCAATCATAGCTTTTCATCCAAGAACATCGGAATCGAGAAACTGCAAGGAGTTGAAAGCTGCAGACCATCTCAGCGCAGACCAGACTTGAGTCTGATGTTCGTGAGGCCCTTAACGCAGCTGTTTATTTTGATGTCATAATTTGACTGGATTAATATCCCTGCAGGCTACCTTTTCTTCTAAAATCCAAAAAATAGGTTTTTTAAAACAGTATTTATCAGCATTCTGTGATTTGGAAGTTTGGAACAGTAAAATACTCCGTTAGTATCTGAGTCAGAGCAAACGAATTTTAATGCTCGCACGGTTGTAGGCACTGAGACTATGCTTAACTTCCAACCAATTAAAGTTTTATTTGAGAATTACCAAAGGAAAATGCCAAATTTCTGATAATATTTTTAAAAAATTTAAATTTGACCAAACTGTGAACCATACATATCGGGAACGATTGTCCCTTCCTAGCAGTCATTATCGCCACGATATAGCGAAGCTAATCTTGGAAATAAATGAAGCAAATGTTACGACATCCGAAACAATCCTGACAGGAGCTAGCAGGCATAATTGTGAGAGATAAGCGTATCTATGGAACTGAAGGATTATCTAAGTTTCCCACGGTGCGCAGTTGCCACGGCCACTGGCTCATTTTTATTTGATTTGTCATTCGTTTACCTCTTAATTTTTATAAATTCCGCGATAAACAAAGAACTGTGAAGATGTTGCTGCTGCTACTCCGCTTATATTCACGGACAATGGCTTCAAAGAACTCGACGTAGCCACTCACACCGACCGTACCGTTATTTTCACGTTAATTGACTGGAAATTCAATACATTGAATCAGTGAGGAATGAGACACATTCACGCAAGATTTAGAGATTCTCCCTGCCAATTACACGCTGTAAATGCCGACATTGAATCCATTTGCGGCATCCGCGCAACAATACGCTTTCTGTTTTAGTGTTTAATTGCCCAGGTCAAGCTGTCTTAATTTCACCGTCGGCGAAGTGTGTCAGGCCATGGTCGCACCAGTAAGGTAAATAAAATTCTGCGACAAATTTGCCACATTGTGAAAGACTCGCCGAAGGGAGGAAATACCACGGATCGTCTCCCTCCAGCGTACCAGAACCACCCTCTCGCCACGGAACGGATATAATTATCGTCACCCGCTGACAAGGTAACGTCACCCCTTTTCTTAAATCATGATAATTTTTATTGTTACTGTGTGTAGTTCAGTAAATGTCCTGTTATTCTTACCTGGGCTGTGGGGATGAAGGAACTCGACGAGTTGGTAAACTCTTCCACGGTTCACTCAAAACTGAAACTTTGGCGGTCATAGTGAGGCTACTAGTGTATAATGTTTCCAAAATATCACTCTGTGAAAGCTTAAAAAATATGGAAAATTGTAATGTTTAATTAAAATACTATATAAATCAGTTGAATAATAAATAATAATTTATGCAACATTCGTTAACAATAAACAGTATTAAAAAGATAACTTAAAGACCAATACAACAGACTATAAAAAATTATTAATTATAAAATAAATTAAAATAATTAAATCAAATAAATATTGAAATATTAAAATAAAAACAAAATAAACAACCTTATAAAACTAATTTGAGACACGAACTAATAATATCGTCATCATCGATTTTTTAAGTTGTAAATATAAAACTTACTAACATCAGGGATTATAGAGAAAAATGTTCTGTAAAAAAAATTAAATGTATGAAACTAACCGTTCTATGTAATTAACAGTAAGCGGTGTTTTTATTCTTCGGAACAATAAAGAAATAATACCTGATGAAAGTAGAAAAATTTCACTGAAACGTCAGTGTGTTGAATTAAATATTTTAATGAATGAAAAATTTACGTCTGGTTGAAAATAATGAATAATAAAGATAGCCAATACAGACAAAAAAGGTAGTATAAATACCACACAACGTTTCTGGGATCCTTGTCCCTTTTGTCAGGTGCTAAGAAGAGCCTAGAGAAACACAACTGCACTCGTCAATCCTGTATTATAATTTATCTTATTAATATACAATATTATTTATTGTAAATTGCTACAATATTGATATATCTATCTTATCTACAGTACATTTCATAACATTAATAATTTTTAAGACTAATTGCCATTTTGTTTTCGACGCCGGATCCAGTTGATTCGTCAACTAAAACGTTTGTGTTGTTTGTGGTGCATCGGCCGGTAATTTTTGTGTTGTTTTGAAAGTCCTACGTTACATTATCGAAATCCCAATTTTCTCTTTCGATATGAATATGATGTTACATTTACTTCGACACGAGTAAAATTTCCCGGACAGGTTTATTTACGTAGGTTGGGCAATCTATATTTCTATATCTTTCTCTCCAGTCGAGATAACATTTCGCATTTACTGAGGTATCGCCTTAAATACAAAAATGTTTGCACGTGTAGGCACCGGGAAGTATAACTTGAACGCTCCTATTTTAAAATACAAATTAATTAACTAATTTCGCACCGTGACATTTTAAATGATTCCGGATTGGACAATTCTTCTGAAAAACGCCTTATATTTCGTACCTCTCCTCCAGAAAATCGGGAGAATGTATATAGAAAATTCATACAGTTGAAAATTTCTTCCCTTGTGGTGAAAAGAGATTATATGTAATGTTTTAATTTAGTTGTCATCGTTTCTGGCCTCGTGGCCCTCAATGGCGCAAATGCTGATACCAAGCGTCTGTCGATCTCGCCTTGGCCTCAATTAAAATAATCACATCTACATTATACGATTAAGATTGACGGGATTCTCAGAATTACGTTAATAGCATTTCTCGATTAAAGGTGAATTAAAACTGAGCCATCACAAAGAAGGTTGTATTGTGTGTTAGGGACCGTCATTTTATGAAAAATGGCGCGTGGTCGCAACGGGCGTTACAAATCAAACTTCAGAAATAAAATAATAATAAATTTGAAAAAAGTACATTTACATCTGCAAAGGTTCAATATTATTTAATGAAATATCCAGAAACAGACAAATAAATTGTGTGTAAAATCAAAAGTACAATATTTGTTGCAGTTTTTGAATTATAAATGAGAAAAACTAAACAAATACTTAAAAACAAAGTATTTTGATTTGGAAATATTGGTTGACCGTATAATTTCCTGTAAGTTAAATATCAATGAACGCAATTTTATTAATTAAACGTATATTCACCAATGGTTTTTAAACGTTCCACAAATTTGTCGATTTCATTTTCCCGATTTAAATGTAGGTGGGCTTTTCATGGAATAACTTATCGGCAGCTTGTTTGTATTTGTGATATTTTTCCATCTACGTCCTGAGACGAGCATTTCAATTGAAAGTGGTGAGAAATTCCGGGGGCACCGCATACTCGCTGACGTTATTCATTTTACATCAAATACCAAGAATGCCTATTCAATGAATATTACCCCAGAGGTGGAATTTTCTACAGAAAATGATTATTTAGGTGGTTTTGTACAGAACACCAAGTAAAGGAAAATTATATAATTTATTTTATTCGCGTGATGTTGCTTCATACACCACATGAACAAAACTAGCAAAATTAATTATATGAAGCGGTAATTTTAATGTAAACTACGCAAAACCAGACGCACAGCCACTCATTGACTTCTCAGGAAACAAATAGGAAGTAAAGCTGATTAATAATATATAGATATCAAGGCAGTACTTTGTAAATAATTAAATAAACTAACTTTTCTGTAATATTTCAGCCATTACATCTGTAAAACTGCTGAATAAAGGTATACTGGACAGTTTCATAAATTATAAATGAATAAACCAGCCAAACTCGTTAAATAAATATTTTAATAATAATAAAAAATTAGAACATATTACTAATAATTAGAACGACGTATCATTCCTTCTCGGAACCTCTTCAGGTGAATATATAATTTATTTTTACGAATCCAAATATCTAATAATTGGGAGAGATAAAGGTTTTATAATCCTAATATTTATAATACATCTAGGTATGTGCCAGGCGTTGCCCGGGTTGTCATAATTAAAATCAGCGACATCCATAACCCCGGATTTGACTCCAATCTTGGTTCTTTTTCTTTATTTTTAAGTAACTCCCCTCCGCCCCCATCTAATTCCGAAAGGGGTTGAAGTTATAAACAAAAGTATCGCGAGTAACACTACAAATCTCATTGACGCCGTAAAATATTTATTCGACGCAAATATCGGTCGTTTTAACATGTTTAAAAGTGGGTGTTGTGTCTTACCCCACAGTGTAAGTTTCCAGTTCTAAGGGAACACGTGTACTAAATTTTGTGAAATTTTCTGCACGGGTGTAGATTTGTATGCGGAACATACACGCACACAAACAGTGTATTTTATTTATTGGAAGATTATGTAAAAATTTTCTAAACATTACATACAATTTATTCCTTGAGATATAAATACATTATTAAAATTTTGTCGAGAAAATTTCTAAACTAGTGCGCTTTACACACGCATTAAAGCAGAATACAACATGTTGTACAGCGTATTGTTGATATTTAAAATTAACAACGGGAAAAAAATTTAAAAAAATTTGGAGTATCAAAGAAATTTCATGTATTTTTTTTGTATTTTTTTCCAATAAAAACTAACAGTTATTTAAATCAATATGTTTGGAATGAAAAATTTTGAATGATGAATCTCAAATTTTTCGAGTTTGTAAAGATATAACACACATTGCAATCTGAACAACTAATTTTTGTATAACAATATATTTACTTTAAATGTTAATTTTAACTTTAATATTTTGGGCTAAGTTTAAATTATTTAAGGATTTAAAAATAACACGAATACATTAATTATCGAACAAGTCTATAAGTTTATGTAGAATGTTTTTAAAACGAGGATTTTTTATTATAAATAATTTAAATAGAAAATTTCAAAAATATCATGGCTGATTTTCTTAAATGAGAAACCTTGAAGAGTTGAAATATGGAATTGCAACACTAGTCTCACTCTCTAGAATTGGGCCTTCAAACTTACATTTGTTCCGGTCTGTATAGAATACATATATAAATCAAAATTCCAGAAAATTGTCATAACCACCACACGAAGATTTTAATTGAAAAAAAAAACGCTCATTAACAATAAAAAAATTGAAATTGTCAAACTTGTAAATAAATGGCAGTGCATAGCAGAAAGCAGTGAATTTATTTAGAGTAACAAAAGAGAGCCTAATAGTGCTAGTATTTCAGAAACTATTTTAAATATATTTTCAGTCATGACAATTTCGCTTATTGCAAGATAAAGTCATCACACTTAAAGAGAGCTGTCTTCCAGATGATCCATGGCCCTATTTAATTCAGATAACATCTCATATTAGTCGCGCTTTAACTCGATCTCGATTGTGGGCCATGAGTCTATTTCCTCAACATTCCAACTTACTCTTCCGCGACATAAGAAGGTAATACAAAAAGTTAATAGAATATCAAACATTACTTCAAACGCTAATACTTAAAATCATCCAAAAAAAAGTAAATGCTGGTTGGTACTGGTTTGGGAGTTTCATATCTCAGCTATTAGGAGATACACTTTGACTACAATAGAAATGCAAAATGGTCAGTTTCCAATTTCAGGAATTATGATGCCCCGTCATCGTTGTAAGGCTTGCTCTCAGCATTTTCAAGAGAGAATTGCGAGAACCGTGGTTAAGTCAAAATGAAGTTGATTAGGATAGCGAAACATCCTTTTACGAGTTGCGTGTAATTTTGTATCTTATTCCGATGATTTATGACTGAATAAGTAACGTTCGCACCACAGACACACGAGAAAATGAATTGTGCCTTTTCAGATCTGAGATTCAGTTTACCTTCATTTAATAAACATTTATTACGGCAGATTACGGAAGATATTCTTATGCTATACTTCAAAAGTTCCTCATAACGTTAAGAGACCTGATCCATGGAAGGACACAACAGTTTGAACTTTCCTAAGAAGTCGAGTAGATAAAAATAAATTATAAATTAGAGAATTTATTCGAATTTTCCATTACTGTAATACTAAGAAGCGTAAGACAGAGGTGAAGCAAAAGTGAGAACTGGAAGTGAATCCGAACAGAAGACAGGCAAGAACGAGAACTCAGCGAAGAGGAAACAGGCCGAAGAAAACAGAAGTATAATAATTCTGCACCGTTATGAACAGAGCCAGAACATAGGATTCTGAACACAAATATGGACTTAGACTTATTTGATTCATCACAGCCGCAGAGAGACAACAAACAGTTGATTATTTAACTGTTGGACTGACCACGTCAGTCCGGACTGCTTGATCAAGATGAATGTGTACGTGTGCCATTTGAGTCAAACCAAATGACGAACTGTTTGCGTTTGTTCAATGTTTGCTAATTATGAATCCCTAAGGAACGGCACACTAATTCATCAACAAAATCGTAGCATTCCACTGTCCGGAACATAATTCAAATATACTAGACGTGAATGGAGCAAAATATATTCTGAATAGACAAGTCAGCTAATTATCGTGTGAGGTAACAATGCAATCAGCGACTTCTTAACTTTATTTTACTTGGAAGTCTTTTAAAAGTTGCAGGGATAATAAAAAGCGGTCCTTGACACTGCGGTTTTCTTTATGTTCTTTGGACAACTGAAAAATATTTATAATATTTTCCATGTTCCGCTCAAGAAATGCTTCCACTCGTCCCATCAATTCCCCCCCCCCCCACCCCGGTGGAAGATGCAGCCAGCAAATGTATGAATATATTTTAATAAATCATGGCCATTTTCGGGTCTGAATCATTACACTGAAGTATATATAGTATTGGCGACATATGATTTTTAATTTTTTAAAATATTCATTAACATTTTTTATTTTTTTAGGGTATGAAAATTTAATCTTTATTTGATAACTATTCCTTTAGCTTTATAAAATTATAAAAAGTGTACATTTTTAAAATGAAATAATACTTCTTCAATCTTATCAGCGAAATCATGTAACGATTTAAATTCACATAAGAAACCTACCCTGAAATCAAGTTAATATATTATAAAGATTATCTCTAATAATCCACGATGGGCGAAACAGAGCTACCAAACATTATTGTTTCGACTTTTTTCAGTCTGAAAACAAAAACAGTTGCGCGTTTCGATGTGGCGAAAAAAATGACTTTTCGATTTCCATATTTTTAATACGTTTCATTTAAAATCATTTAAGTTTTTACAGTAATTAAATGTATTTTATTCCCATATTTTTAATGACACGTGTCGTTCAATTTTGTAAAGCAAACACCAATAATCAGGTAAAAGAAACATACCGTAAACGAAAATTTTAAATAATTCAGACATGTTGATTTTGCCGCTACGGGAACATTTCAGAACAATACAGTGATTTTAAGATTCGAAAATTTTGAGAACTGAATTTTGTTGCGTGAACGCTTAGTATTTGTTATAATAAATATCGTCACTTTTGGCGATCCCCTCGTCTGCATCTAATTTATTCAACCCTTTCCCGTGAGTCGTTGCGAAATGAAAGTCGACTCAACAGTAATCTAACAAGGAAATTGTCTCAGAACAGCAGAAAATGTCACTCATTTTTTGCCTGTTGTGAAATGTAGTAGGTAGTTATTAAACAATAAGATAATAAATTATAAATGATGGAAATGAATCGTGTGTCTGACGCAAAACGTAATTTCCGTCTTTCCTTCACTGAGTTACGTACTTTTCGCAAATTTCGTAATAAACCTTTCTCTTTCTTCCTGTTACCTTAGTTTCCTGTTCGCTTTCTCTACTGTACGAATTTTACAACCGAATTATTCTCTTCTTTACAACAGGAAATGTAATACATCGTTAGATAAAGTTCGGTAAAAGAAATGACGTTTCAAGGTCACTAGGGGTAGATCCCAACTACCCTTACTAAACTCCTCCCCTCTGACTGCCTCAACTTTCCCTTCCGGTCTGTTCCCGCATTTAAGGGAACCTGTCCGTTAATATTTGGGTAAAAATCGATTGGTTAGTTTTTGTCTCTTTGTAAAGATTAATTCATACTGGTTTGTATATGTTTTCAGCCTGTAATCGCGTTAAAAAATGTCTGTTTATGGACGACGACTAATTTAATGCGCTGTCTTTTCAATTTTTTCCGAAAACTAGAATTTTGTACATTTGGGTACCAATATCTTATAAACCACTAAACCTAATGGAATGAAAACTCCAAAAGTAATGCACACTATTTTTTAAATTTTATTATTATTTTACAGGAAACTTTACTATCAAGATTTTACAGTTGTGATTTATGTTCATGTTATATTATGCATTTATATCCTGTGGAACATTTTTTTTCACCTCCTGAACTTATGTATTTTATTGATTATTAATTTGGTCTAAGGGTCTCTTTCTTTTAAATCGGCGATGTTGGCTGGGAGGTGGAGAGGCAGCTGAATCGGATATTAACGGATAGGGGTGAATTTTATCTTTTTTATATTAAAGAAAAATGTATTTGCTAATTGTTTGGTGGATATATGGAATATTGAGGTCACTAAGGATCCATGAATTGGAGTAGTACCAAGTATATATTTTTATTTAAATTTATTTTCCGTTCAACATCATTGCAATTTATGGAGTTCACAGATACATCCTTCCCGCACGTGTTGAAATTTATTTGAACCCGTTCCTGTGAGCGGCGCTGTCACAGCACGCCTTCAAGATGGCTGCTGCACTTGACATTCGTCCAAAGCAACGTGCTGTTATAGAATTCCTGTGTTGTGAGAACGAGATAGTCGGAAACGTCCACAAGAGCACAGTTGGTGGGCAAGCAGTTTACTCCGTGAAAGAGGGCACGCCAATAATCGGGATATTTCTTGCAGCGGTAGACCCCTACACTGACAATGTGCACAAAGTTAACGTAACATTGACGGTTTTTGTGGAAAAATGAAATTTTGTTCCGAACCTACATACTTAAAATTAGGAAAACTATAGGAAGAAAGTGTAATTTTCAAAGAAATATTGTGCATTACGTTTTTAGTGACCTTCGCAGCTTTGAAACCTAATTATTTCAACTAAAGACTACAATTATATTGGTTTTCTCAATAAACTTAAATTTTCTACCACGAATAATATTGTAAAAATGTACTTTATTTTTCTCCTATGTTGAATGCTGATTTATTTTATTTGTGTTAATTAAACAATAAAAAATGGTGTCTTTGAAACTCCTACTAAAAGTGACTGGGAAAAAATTAAATAGCGTTCTTAAGCTTAGGCTTACATCAGACAATGTACCTGAATAAATTGAAGTATTTTTTACATTTTTAAACTTATGCTCGGGCGGAATTTAAATAAAACTCTAAATATATCTGCAACGTAGGTTACCAATGGTATGGGCAATAGTTCAATAAAAATTCTAAAAAATATCTTAGGTATATTCATAGAAAAGGGATTAAATTCAGGAACAGGTTTCCTTAACGCTATAGTTTACAAAATTAAATGGTAATAACACTGTGGTTTCTTCAAAGCCTGGAGCACAAATTAGAGAAGTAAGTAAAAGCTTCTTTCTCCTACACTTTCACTTCTTTTATTGAGGCATCTTTACTGGCTATGATTTGTACCAACCAATTAAGCAATATTTCGCTAAAACGTAATTTTATCTCAAATTAATAACCAATATGAACTATCAAGCATCACAGTTTTCCACAGACCTGCATCCATTACAAGTCTTGAAATTATTTTTGTCTCCATCACTGAATTAATTTCAGACGCTTCAAAACTTATAATTACTTTAAAATCTGGTTGCTGGTTGTTTATTAACTTGTAATCCAATTAACTATGGAGAATATTTTCGTCTGTGTTAAGAAATAGAGGAAAGTGTGAGACTATTGGCGGTGAGACCTTGGAGCGGCACTTTTTTGGTCCCGTAGCTAAGTTTCGGGAACAAAAGACTAAAATGTGAGCAATTTTCTCAAAACTCATGAAAAACCTTTGTAAAACCAATCGTTTATTCTCAAGATTACAGTTGAATAATTCGGTTTTACCCAAGTAAGTTTTAGCTACTCTTATATAATGCCATACTGTAGTTGGTTGGGACAACTGGTGGTAATCACTCAATTTCCATATGTTAAATTATTAACAGACATCCTAAATTATTTCTGTTACTTTAAATTCGAAACGACGAAGGACTTTCTCAGATTAAAGAGCGAAACGTATTTGATAAAAGGTTAAGATACAGTGGTGAGCGAACAACGTGAGTCAGAAGACTCTGGACGTCAGTAACTAAGTCAACAATTCGGAACACGGTTGAGATACTCAAAAGATGGATTTGGACGTACAGAGCTCCAGTTACTGGATCGCTACACATATGACATAACTAATCTCGAAGTGCGTTTACTGAGACATGATGTCAAACCCAAGTTTTGTTCGTGGACAATAATATTAAGTAACATGGAATAGTAAAAGTTGATTTACTGCTGGTAAGCGAGGGTATTTTACTGATGGATTAGCCTGATCGAAATCCCTTAGATCACGTGGAGATATCTTGTACTCCAACTGGTTACGTACAGCAGATGAGGACTGGACAATCTTTTCAGGAAATTTCGGATGTATGGAAACTAAATCCGAGTGTATAGATTATTAATTATGAAATTGATCACATCACAAGACATTTTGCATGTGTTGTAGTATTTCCACAGTTCCCAAAGCTACAATTTATATTTTCCGATAATATCAATGGTCTGTTTATATCAGAATCGATGTCAAGGCGATTGTACACGATTTCTGCGCACAAATTTCGATATTAAGACCTCGACATGTTTGGATATACTCAAATAGATTGTTATTTCGACATTTTGCACTCCTACAGCCGAAATTTTTTTATTTCTTCCTGAAATGACAATTCTTTTGACTTTTGTTGTCCGCCATCTTAACTGTGCTGGCAATGGAGGCTGTTCATTCTCATGATTCTTAGTTTAATCGTTGGATAAGTCATAACGTTTTTTTTAATAATTAATCATTCTCTTTAATTTTTTTATACTTGCGACAGTTTCCAATGTGTTTCCATCGTGGTTGATTGATCATATCTAGTTCAGGATTGTATTTCAATGCTACTTGTTTCTCTTCTACACAATGAGAAGCGTCTTCTCAATGGCTTACTGCTTAAGCGTTTCATCGTTCAGACGTTCTCGAACTGTTAGAATAATTTGAATAAATTAGCTTCAACATTTGTAAACATCTCAGGTTGTTGATGAGTAATAATCATATACTGAGATTAACGATATTTTCTACATAAATTTGAACTAACAAATAAGGCGATACTAAAACTGAAATATTTTCCAACATAAATTAATTATTGAAATAAGACTCGTTTTTTCAGAAGGTCGTCTTACTTGAATGTATGAGATGGTAATGACTGTGTCAATTATGGTAATGAAACTGGGTAAAATTTCATGAATGCGAATATTTCTTTCGTTAGATGTGCTTCGTCAATAAGATCGAGTGTTACTAACATTTGTGTTTTCCCCAGGGGCAAGAAAATAGTAGAAGCCATCCTTTTACATTGGAGAAGACGTAGCTCAAGGACGATCAGCCGAAGCTAACATTAGATACACTTTAAAATGCTTCACAGAACTGATTATCTTTCCTTATACGTCGCTAAAATCTCAGGTGAGTTAGAGGAATATATATTCTTCGAATTTTTTTCAGAATTTTTATCGTTTACCGTTTTTTAAAACGAAACTACTGTCAGCCATTTTGTATCTCAGGATCACAGGTAATGGCGTCAAGGTGTAATTACGAGTATATGCTCATACAACAGCAACGTCAGAATATTTGGTCAGCTCACGAAGTAACAATTACTGAAATTTGATTTTTGATTAAACAGCATTTGGACTGGTCGTACATTTTTTTTGGTATTACAAGATGAATCAGAGGGCGCTCGATATTGGGTTAAAAATACACGACGCAGTTTGGTTTCATCCCAAAACTGTTTTACACGTCTCATACCAGCTTCAAACAACCTCGAGATACAACAATAATCGCAGCTGTGTGCCTTCAATACGGAAGTAAAAAACATTAAAACCTATTTTTTTTCATTTCGGCTATTCATAGTTGAAGTATTATCTGAATCTATGGCATACGACGATTATTATTCAGTTTTTTGTATTGTTGTGATCAGTAAAATGTGTAGGTGTTGCATTGGAAAATAGAATGAATTTCGACCAGTTATAAAGTTTTTACTCTGACAACTATAAAAGGGTAGATTTGTTTTGGAATTAAATCAAACTTTTATATAAATTTCAACTATAAAAGTGGGAAGCTGAATTCAGACACGGTCAGTTTGGATGATGATCGTTCAGGACGCTGCAACCGAGGAAATAATCATACAAAACACCTTGATTAAGTTGAAAAGTTATTAATAGATCTTATCCACAAAATTTCACGTGAACTTTGGTATATGAAAAATTATCTAGTAAGCGAAAATTACGTCCGCGGTAAAAGTCACGATCACTGAGTTCTGGGATGCCCCTGGTGTGGTTCTCAGAGGCTATTTGCAAAAAGTCAAAACAATCACCGGAGAATACGCAGCATCATTGGACCAATCGAAGCAAGACGTTAAGGCCAAACAACCACATTTTACCGAGAAAAATGTTCTTTTTCAACATGACAAAATGAATCCTCTGACACGTCTTCAATGATGCCAAGCAGTTCTCTGGATTCCAATCGGCTGAAAACACTGAAATAACACGAAGTTTCGTTGGCGGTAACAGCCATCATCTTCAAGTGAAGTGAAAGAATGTGGACAAACGATGTAAGTGTTTTTATTTAAAAGTAGGCTACGTTGAAATATATTGCAGAATGCACCAATTTTAGTATCTGAATTATTTGAAAATTATAAAATAAGTTTCATAAAATGAATTGAAGGATGCTAAAAAGCCAGAATATAGAGTGAGAAACTTTAGATTTCCGAGTTCCGAGATATAACGCGGTAGTTTGAAGGGTTGGACTCACGTGTCAAATTAGGACAAAAGTTTTCGCGTAGGAAAGTCAATGTACATTTAAAAGTAAGAGATCACTTCAGCGGCAAATTCGAGACCGGAAAGTACGTGTCCAGGCTGAGAGAGCCTCTATCTCGGTATTATAAGTCTCAGTGTAGTATACACGGCAATCAAGACACGATAGTAGAAGTTTGGGTCTGCCAATACGGTTGACTGCTGCAGTTTTAGAGCTGATGTCCTCGGGCGAAACCATATAGCTGACAGGTACTGGCAGGCAGTATTTTGGAGAAATAGAGATAGAAGGGTGTAAGCGGGCAAAACATCTTGGGGTCAGGAGGCTGGATCCTCGAGGGCGTGATTGTTACACATAATGGCCTATTAAAGAAAAGTTATTTCAAATATTTAGTTTGTTGTACAACAAGAGAAATCGTTAATTAAAGCTGGGTAATGAAGAACTGAATCAAAGAATGGTATGTAAAATTTCTATTCAGAATTAATAATAAATCCATTGTAAATTACTGCATATTTTTGCTCCGTCAAATTTCAAATTGTATTCTATTAAATTGGAGATTTACAATAAATTTCTGTATTTTGTTAAATTAAATTGGAAATATTCTTTATATTTCTGTTTTTTTTGTATTGAATTGGAGACAAAGCAATTTTCATTCCATTGCTATTTCGAGGCCCGGTAAAGCGCCCTGTGACATCAAGTTTTAAAATAGTGGTGGCAAAATTTTCGTAATAAATATTTGATAATTTTATCGATTATATTTTGTATTGATTAAAATTCTGAGTTGTACTTTATCATTACATTCGTTATTAAGAACTGTTTTTCTCTCTTGAAAATTTTAACATTTTGATGAAAGTGAGTATTGGAATAAATATATATATATATATATATATATATATATATATATATATATATATTCCTTTCTCAGAACGTGAACTTTTAGAATGACCGTCTTGTATTTGACGCGGTCAGAATAGTGGAATTTTAGAAGACGTCTCCTATTTCCACTCGAGAATTGTTAGAAGTTTTCTGTTCGTGTATGAGCACCAATGCGCTGAAATCTGAGATGTATGATTTTTAGTGGTCTGTGATCCCCATGGCCACGTGTTCTCCTGGCATGTGAGTTTTTAGAGAAACGCCGGTGTTATCGGCGACACATCGCTGATAGCTACCCCCCTCTTCGCCTCCTCCCCACTTCTGCACTTTCGGAAGCGGTGTCACTGTCTTGACAGTTGCATTCGCTACTTTGTCGGGAGCGGTTGAGTTGGTCGTACGGAGAATTCATCCCCCCAGCCTGTGTGCGAGATGTGACTCTCTTGCTCTTGGTCTTGCTGTACTGGGAATTGAAATGACCCCAACGATGTGTTTCTCCTCCTGGACTGGTTAAACTGGGCTCGAACCCCGGCCCGTAAACCGCGTGACGCAGACGAACTATTCGCCGAGGTAAGCGAGAGACAAATCAGATTTAGCGTAGTTGCACGTTTATGCTGAGAGCTGTAATATCCGCTACTTAAAATGAATAACACACGTTCCGAGGTGAGTACGAAATGTGACGGTAAATATTTTTAATTTTGATTTAAACTGCTGATGTCAATACGTATTTTGTTTTGGGGGTGGGGGGCGCATGTGAAGGAACAGAAAGACCCAGTTGAGAAACTGAACTTTTTTTAAAAAAAAATTAATTCGCACTAGACATGCATTCTCCAAAGTTTTTTTTTTGCGTTACAGGTGGAATTTATGGTTGGTTATTGCCATAATTGACATTAAAAAAGTTTTAATAAGCTGTTTAAACATAGAGCGAGGTTTACGAAGGTGATAATAATGGTGCAATGAGCCAAAAGCTCATAAAGGAATTAATTGCAGACACTCTTCTGGTTTTATTTTTTGTATGTACCATCACATTACCGACACATGTCATTCCAACGTTGTTTGTAATAACATAAAAGAATTGTTTATGAACACAGAAGCCACGTTAAATTTTTTATTACCAGTCCTTAACATTTTGACCGCGACGTTCCTCACAATTCCCTCTTCAGTTTCACCTTTCAATTTTCTCAGCACTTATATTTTGTTTTAACTTTTCAAAACATTAGAAACTGTTCAGCCGAAAAACAAACATGCCCAAGCTGTTAAAATCTAATTTTGGAACGCTCGCCATTTAGTCTCAAAACAGAAAATAACTCAGTGTAGCAAAGACGTAAACGTTTAATTTAAATCTGTTTGGACATTTTTCTTGTAAAGGTGAACAATATCAAGGTTTTTTTTTAAACGTCCGCCATGTGGTCTACATATTGCGTATTGCAGTTTGATATCGTTACGTCACTTTTTTTTTCTTATTTACGTGAATGGGCCACTTAGGACCACGCGGAATCATCCTTTGTTGGTCTTTCTATTTAGGCGAGTGTTTCTTCCGCCGCAATGAATGGACCTGCTTTCGTCGCAATGACCACATACGTTGGCACAGTCTTTATTTTTTCTTCCTCGTAACCCCGTGTGTATGTGTGATTATTATGATTTCATTTCGGTCCCGTAGATTTGCTGATCCAATTTTTTCAGGTCTTTTTCTGTCTCGTTCTTTAAGTACGTGTGCATTATGTGATTAAATCAGTTAGAGTTCACGCTTTCATAGTGCCCCAGGAATTGTATTCTTTACATGCGCGTTGTCTCCGATTTTGTTGATGATATTTTGATATATTTCTTCAATAGATTTTGGTGCTAGGAATTTTGTCATTTATTTACGTTCGGTCGCTTCAAATTTCAGCTTTAGTGGTTTGTATTGGAGATTGAGAGTCTCTGATGAATAGAAAGCTTCTTTGTTCAGAATTACCTAAATTTCATCCATAATTCTCATTTAAACAGTTTTACATTAAAACTGAAGGTTTTTTTAATTGAAATTTCTGTCTGTAATTGTGCATTTTCTCTTAACATTAATACTGTCCTTAATAAAAAGATATATTTAAGATTTTACAATTCAAAATTTTATTTCTCTAAATAATTTAAAAAAAATTATTTTCTCAGTTCCAATATATTTATTTGCGACGTTTTATACGCTCCTAATTGAAGACTAAACGATGAAATCAGTCAGACGAAAGTGACTTTCCATTGTAATACGTTTGTGATTTGAAAATGCGAATTCCGTGGACAACGGTTTCTTCGAGTAATAACCAGATATAAATTGATGCATTGTTGCTCACGGAACACTAAAAATCTCGAGCAGCACAACTGACACGCAATGAGTTAACCTGTCAAAAATCTCGTTTTCTTAGGTTATTTTGTTCCGTAACTAATTTCTCGACAGAGTTATTCATTAATTCGTCTCACTGATCTCCCGATCGATTAAGAAAATCTTCTCATCATTTCGGAGAGTTTGATGTCTTCACGCTTATTAAGAATGCGGGAGCAAAGTTATTAATTAATTTGTAGCTTTGTCTTTACCTCCCACGAGATTAACCAAATTGCATATGAAATTTAATGACCATAAGAAGTCATGACAAAACGTCATGATTTCAAGTTTTATGTCTGGGAACAAACGTCAAATTTTTAACACACGCTTGCTGAGTTTGTATAAATAAGGGTTGAAAATTTAAACAATCTTTAGTGGTTCACTAATGCTATGAGCATATCGACGTGTCGTTAAATTCAACGAAATGCTTCAATTTAACAAATTTTAATATAATCTTGTTGTCTGTATCTACTTGATGTCATCTGTTTTATTTATTTATTTCAGATTATTATGACAATTAATTGTCGCAAGCTACTGTTAAAAAAATTGACGTATCTTATAAAATATGAAATTATGAGGACTTGTTTGATTTTGTTATTAACATCATTGTGAATACCGCGTCCAATTATTTACGTATTATGAAATTTAATGAACATTGTGAAAATTAATTTTGTTATAATATTGTACGTCTGACGAGGAAAATTCAAAACGATAGAAAGGTTTCTGATTGACCAGTGTTGATCAGTGACGAATCGACGGTTTCTTGAAGCACCTTTAAGTAGACCAAACATTGCGTTTTCCACGAACGAACAGAAATTTCTTTTTCTCCGAATTTGAGGAGTTTGATGATTCGAAGAAATGATTCCAATTATTCGTTTCAGACTAAAATACCGATACGTGTGATAACGCTGTACTCTATAACAAACTAAAGCTTCTGAGCGTAGAAAGCCGTAAGCAAACCTACAGACTTTTAGAATTGCCAGGCAAGAAATGGGGCTTGAGGGAAAAGTGAACACAATTTTTAATTACTGGCTATCGATAACTAAATTCTCTTTAAATTAATAACGATTGAAGGCCGACGTGCGCGTGGATTTTCCAGTGGAAATTGAGGAAGATACCCCCGTGGTATTTGAAAAAAGTATTTAGGTGAATTTATAATGGGGCAGACACCGAATTTAGACCGAGAGACGGAGTGTTGAACCAACTTTTTTAACAGTAAGCAACTGCTCAGGTAACAAGTTCCTATCGATCGGGAGATCAGTGAGACGAATTAATGAATAACTTTGCTCCCGCATTCTTAATAAGCGTGAAGACATCAAACTCTCCGAAATGATAAGAAGATTTCGGCCCCAACGAGATTTTTGACAGGTTAACTCATTGCGTGTCCTCAGTTGTGCTGCTCGTCGAGTAATAACCAGATATAAATTGATGCATTGTTGCTCATGGAACACTAACGATCGCTTCGGAAACTGCTAGAACCACTAAAAGAGGCGCTCATAAGTGGCGGAACACAAATCCACGTAAACGTACACGAGTCCTGACCACCTTGTAATATATCACATTTAATATGTGAACACATCACTGAGTTCTTAACGCTCGTAAATGTTTGTTGTATTTCATTTTGTCAAAGTTTAACGTGAGTGAATAATTTTTTTAAAATATATATGAATAAGGAAAAGGCAAATGGAAGTTAACAGCGCTTCTCAATCTTGCGGCAACAATGGAACCGAGTAAAAGGATGTTTTGGCAACGTATATAATTAAGGAATTTATTTAGCAAAAAAAAATAATACGCAAATCTACATAATTCACTTTTACACTTGGTAATCTTAGGTGTATAAATACACCATTCTTAAATTTATTAATAGAACCACATTGGCAACTGGTAAAATTATTTTATTCCTTTCAAAAATAAACTGTTTTGTTTTAAATCTAACCTAGCCCTATTTGTATTTAATTCTACCTTACTTGGTTTGAAACTTGACTAAATCACTGAAACACAGCCATAGTTTTTTCTCCTAAAATTTCTGTTACTCTAAATCTTTTATTCCTACATAAAATATTTCTTAACGCCCTACTTTGCAACTTTTTAGGTCTGTAAATTCATTTATTAGATACTCCATACAACGCAGAAAAAAACTAATTGAAAAGTGGAAGTATAATACAATTATAAATGATAGTTTTAGATTCTTTGGTTAAAAATTACCCTATATATAGCTTATATAGCCTTGCGTAAACTTTCCCTTTTTCCATTAATATATAATACTGTGAAAAGATCTATCATTTTGTAACGACTAATTATATCGATGCCCAAAACTTTGGCCCTCCATAAATTGTAATGAACAACTATAATGGTTTTCAAATAGGAACCGCTCTGGCTGTCGGCGAATTAGTACCGAGAATTAGACAAATATGGTCAATAATGAATGACGACAAACCCTTACTGCAACAACGTCACACGAATTTGATTCGACAGCACAACGAAGAGCTTCAAGGTCAAATCGGCTCTCTTGGAAATGAACTAAAATGAAACCCATCTTTACAAATTTTAATTAAACATATTAATGAAATAAATTCATAAATCTATTTGAATTAATTAAAGAAATTTAAATTAATTCAAATCAAAATTCTCAGCTTAAAATTATAACAATTAAAATAAAATAACCGGCAAATTTTAATTAGAGCATATTGAAATTAACTCTGGAAATTTTTGGGAAAAAACAATAAGGTTGTCATTGTCATTGTTTGCAGTTGGAAAACGACAAAATTGCAGTTTTGTTTTACTTCACAGTTGAACAATGTATAAATAGTTGCATGCAGTGAGCAGGAAGTGACACATTCAGGAAGATCCGGTCCTGTCTGCTTTTCTGTATTTACTTCCTCAGCCATTATTATTGTTATGTAATTAATTATTTTGCATGCAACATCGATCTGACTACAGGAAATAATTTAATTAAATTTTTGTTTGAAAATACATTACAATTTGTAAAATATAAACAATTCATGTAAGATGAAGTCGTAGTAATGTCAGGTGTACCTCAGGGCTCACATCTTGGTCCATTATCACAGAAAATATAAATCGAGCTAATGGAATTTCCATGTTATGGTATACGTACATTTACCTAAACTTTCCATTCACATTTTGGTAAAAAAAATTAAAGAATTTTCACACGTATTATATAATACATTAAATAGTTCTCCTAGTCCAAGGCAAATCGCCACGAGGAAAATTCTATTTTAATTTTTTTTTAAAAAAAAAAGAAGACAGAATATAGAGTTCTGGCAACTATAGGTATAATAAAAAACTGTTATCACAATTCTTGAATGCCACGGCCAAGTTACGAGGTTCTTTTGGCCGCATAACTCTGGCAAAACCGTACATCTACAATGTGTGCACTTTTCAAATTCCTTAACATAAGTATCGTAAGTAACAAACTACTGCAATTATACATAATTACACCGATAGCGCATTTAGTGAAGAACAATGCAAATATTTGATACATAGTTGGACGTTTCGGAAGGGGATTCACGTCAGTCCTGCATTTTAAGTTCATTCGTGATCTACTTCAATACATCGCAAGATAAAACTTTCCGTCCACATATTACGTTGATTCAACTGTTGACTCAACGTTTTCTTTCCGTAAGTCATAGAAAATCTTGCTCGCGAAATAGGAGAACTGTTTAACATCTCTTTCAGCATACAAAACAGTTGTATTACTCGACGTTTCAGCTTTCAAATAACTGCAATTAGTCATAAATTACAATTTCTACACCTATGAACCCAAAATATTCTTAAATATTGGTCTACAATACCTTATTATTGAAGCACCTCTTCTAACCATTGATTTATCCACTCTCTTCCTGTTTCTACAAATATCTCCATCTTAACTTCTAATGTGTCATAATAGTTTATAGTGTTTATATTGCTTCCTTCTGTCCCGAAATTCCCCACGTCTTCCAAAGATTCATTTGGAAGGTCGTAGTATGAACATTTTTTGTTTAATAACTTTTGTGAATTTTAATGTAATGCGGTTGTATATTATTGATACCCTTAAAGAATTATTCTTTATTTTTTCTTTTAACAGGTGCTTTTTATCCGTCAGTATATTGCAATAATGACTACTATTTTATTTATTGGAAATATATTAACAAAATAAAATAATTAAATGGAACAAATACTTTTTTATTAATTTATTTATTACAAAACTATTATTCTAGGATTTTCTGTTGTATAAAAATTGTTTACAGTATATATATATTAAAATTATGTACATAATTGAAATGGGAGCTTGTTAATTTGGCTAGTTTAGTAATTAACCTAATTTTGCATTTTTTCTTTCCTTAATTTGTTTAACTGAGCGACATATTATGTGGGTTCACTGGTGTTTATTCAGTTTGATAGGTTGGATGGAATGGATGCGGATGTGATATTGGGGTGGGTTAGTGCGTTTTGTTTTGGGGCGACGTGGGGGAGGATTGTTGTGATTTAGGGTGTTGTTGGTTACTGTGTTGATGGTAGTGATTTGGATGTCTTCGTGGGTTGTAGAGTCTCTTAGGAACCACGGAGCATTGGTAATGGAGCGAAGGATTTTGTTTTGGGAAATTTGGAGCTTTTGTGAGTGGGGTTTGGCAGTGGAGCCCCAGGTAGGGTAGGTGACGAACGTGTAATTTCGATCTGCAAAAGATAATTGGTACTGCAATCGCCATGAAAGTACTCCTTCAGTCAAATAATGTCATGTGCTTCCTCTCCCTGAGTCAAAACATGTTTCTCCTCCAAACGACAACAATCTTATTTTTGGCAGCATCTGACGAGGTTAACCAAAGATAACAATGCGTCGCGTCGCAACATTATCTCTGTCAAAGAGATATCTATGGCCGCGAACTGAAAACAAATTTTAGAACTTTCTGCGTTTTGTATAATTACAATATCATTTTTGATTTTTAATTTACTTAGAACATTTAATGTTAGTATGTTGAAGCCTCATGGTCCGGTCCTTCCGGCCGCGTCAATAATCATTGCTTTCATCTATAGATGAAGTGATGTGGCGCGGTTTTAGAATACTGCGAGGATACTTTGCTTTAGTGGTGTAAAACGAGCACAGAGATTGACTTCCAGATTAGATATCTAGCCACATCTGCACGTCCACCATTGTGAAAACTGTTCGGATACCCGTCTCTATCTGGGATTTCCCAAATTAAGCTCGTAGCTGCTTGCAATTTTATCACCCCTACTTTTAACGTCCAATTCATTACGAAATTTCCTCTCAACAAATTCCGGTTGGTGCACCAAATAATACTAATTTGCGACGCTTCGTTCAAGCTTCATCTTGAATTCACGTATCACCTGATCGAAGATGGAGACAGACGTACGCCGTCAACAAGAGTTTCACTCATACTTGAACCAAAAATACAAGGCAGTGTTTGTTATCGCCGCAGTGCAAACAAGAGGTCAAAACGTGCTTTATTTTTGTTCCTCTACTTTTTACGTTCAAAAACACGTTAGATGGCTGTCGACATCTGTGACAGTCATCCATGTTTTGACTGTCAACGACCATGGTTTTGCTACACATTCCTGAGTTCGGGGATTTTTCGTCCTCGATGTACTGTAATTTCTTCTTCGAGGTACTATAGTTTTTAATTGTTGCACTTACGATTCGGGCATTCATCCAAATTCCAGGATGATATTAGAAAACCCGTTACGTGTTTTTATACGAAATCGATATTAAAAATGAATACATTAAACATTAAAAATCGCTGCAAATAAACTGGAATTGATTGTTTGTCAATGCCGCCAAGTCATTTGTGATTTATATCCGTCTTACGATCTGTTGTCGGGGTATAAAAATGTCTGTTTAATGATAAATCAGTTAAAAATTATAATAACCGGACTTCTTTTTATATAAATGTGAAAAACACCAGCCTAATAGTGAGGAAAAAATTATTATCACATTTTAAACATTGTATTTCACAAACACAACGTTTCGTCACTAATTGGGACGTCTTAAGATTCACAATTTCAATTAAATTCAGTTATAGTTTATTAAAATATAGTTTAACATAAATTTCTAACGTGCGGTTTATACACACGTTAGAGTAAGTCGTTTTTTTTAAAAAAAATTATAACCATATGATAATGTTTGAAATTTATTGAAATGAGCCGAGTACTTTAGTGACTGTAAAGAAACACAGAGGAAATTAGATCACAGGCGGGATATTCTTAACGAATTTGATGAAATTATAATACATATTAGCGAAAGTAGAGGTCGATTTATGTATATTGCTTTTGTACGAATGAGCTGAATCACTTGGACGAGTGAACTACAACATTTTGGAAACATTGTAAATTCTATAAATTTAGACTTCAAACGCCACAAACCCCTGACGATGTTAAATGTTACGAAATGAGAGTCTTGTTGTGTTGAATAAATTGTAAAATCTTAATTTTGTCATATTTTTAAATTGTTGCTGTAAAGTAAAAATCATTAAATGGTTTTAAAAGCGCATAGAAATAGTTACAACCCTGTCAGATTTTAATAATAAGAAAGATAGTCAGATACAGACAAAAAATAGTGGTAGTATAAATAGCACACAACGTTTCTGGGATCCTTGTTCCTTTCTTCAGGTGCTAAGAAAAGCCTAGAGCGACACAACTGCACTGGTCAAAAGCAGTTTTTACAACTGACCAGTGCAGTTGTGTCGCTCTAGGCTCTTCTTAGCACCTGAAGAAAGACACAAGGATCCCAGAAACGTTGTGTGGTATTTATATTATCACTATTTTTGTCTGTATTTGGTTATCTTTCTTATTATTAATTTTCAACCAGGAGTAATATTTTTATTTCCTGTCAGGTTTTGTAAATTTATAAGCAATTTAAAATCTCTCCCCATTTCGCAGTCGCGCCACTGGTTGAGTTCATTATAGCATCAGCACCGTTTACAAGTTAACAAGTGTTTAGACAAGTGTTTCAATACGTACGAGATTCTGCAAGGCAAAGTGAGAAGCTCGTAACAAGCACGTATTTGCATATCATCTACATATATACCACATATGAGTAAAATGGTGCTTACATTTGCAAATAATCCTTAAAAGTTTTTTTATTTCTGTATCCGTTGTTAAATACTCGAAAAGGATTGTCAGGGTTACAATTTTAACAGTTTTCAGATTTGATTGTGGAAATTAAAACCATTTCTTAAGTCGCACATCCGAAGCGGCTTATAATTGTAGTCTACTGGTTTTATTTGGATAATTAATTAAATAAATTGATACTTTTATGTGTTTTTAGTCGATAAAATATTGAGGTTATATACAAACAGGACAAATTAAAATTATTAAAAAAATTGAAACACTTTGTTTAAATTCATCAAAGATGCCAGAAAGATATAATGGTATTATTAGAGTTACTGATCAAAGCATTTGTATATCGGACCACCATTCTTTTCCCTAAGGGAAAAACATACAATAATACACCAATCACATAAAATTATAAATAATATCAACCTTGAAGAATAGAAACCATGTCTTTCTATATGTAGCACAAGCTTTTGATTAAGTCTCTTACACAAAGTCAAAAACTGATTTCCTAGACCGCACTACAATGGTCATACATGTCAGATCGATACTTCCAAATGAAACACAACTCCAGTTACAATTATCAGCCAGTACAACGAGGAGTGCCTCAAGGGAGAGTATTGTGACCCTTGTTCTACTTGATCTATAATTTTGACCTGCCAACTACAAGCAATACAACTATTGCAACATACTGCCTTGTTATCAGTAAACTCTGACACAATAGTTGCATCAAAAACTCTTCAAAACCACGTCAACCTATTATTTAACTTGATCGATAAATGGAAAATCAAGGTGAAATCAGTGAAAGTTACATTCACCATAAGACGAGTAGTGTCTCCTCCAGATTTTGGAACAATATTCAAACTCCAGTAAAAAACTAAGTAAAGAACCTAGGATTACATCTGGACCAGAAAATGACTTGGAAAAAACATGTAAAAATAAAACGCCAGCAAATTAATGTAAAATTCAGATTGGTTCATGGGAAAGAGACCAGAAGTATCACTGAAAAATATAGCACTGTTATACAATGTATCATTAAACTTATATGGACTTACAGAACACAATTATGAGGATGCACAAAGCTCTATTATAAAAAAATATATTCAATGAATCCAATCTAATACACTACGCTCCATCACTACCACACCAACTTCACCCTGCAAGATGATTTGAACATCCAGTTCATTACAGAGGAAATGAAGTGACTCTCTGAACTCCACTTCCAACGAATCGAAGGACACGATAATGAACTAGTAGCAATCAATCCTCCCCAGGTAGATAAGATTCAGAAGAATGTGGCCAACGGACCCAATTCCATAGATGCACATCACTAACTAAATAAACTGAACCTAACAATGTCAACGGACAATTTACTTATCAGACAAATAAATAATAAAAAAAACATCTGAATATTGATGTATCATGGCGGAAATTAGCTCATCATGATACACTTGTACCGTCCCAATCATTCGTATATTTTCAGTTTAACGCAAAAAAATGATTACTTGAAACTCCATATTTTATAAATAAGAACACAATGCTGCCTCAAATTCCAATTCAGTCAATCTAACGCTAAAACAACGATCAAACGGTATGGACTCCAAGTGGAAAGGAATTTAAAAGTGAAAACGGCCATTACGAATTTAGCGTCTCGATTTTGCGGGCAAAAAATGTTTTGCACCGGTGCGCTAAAGTTTTTCCGTCTGTTGCAGAAAAAACAGCACTACGTTCGAATAGAGCCACGTGGATCGTTGATGAGCAATTGTCATCGCTATCTCGACGTGAGAAATATTCTCAAGTTGCATCTGCTCTGATCGTGTGACAGGAACTATCTTATGCGCGACATGTATGAGGACAATAATGGTTTTTAAGTTGTTTACCTTCATAATTAAACACATTATCGCTGGTGCTGCTTACAAAATATATTGGAATGCAAGAGAGTTAAGCGTCTACTTGAATCATACTCAAATTTATAGAAGCGAATTGAGTTAAGTATATGGAAACATTTCTATTCCTATATCTGCCTAACGAAGACTCAGCACTTCATTCGTGCTAGTCAAGTGATCCAACGCTTTACCGTCGACATTTTTTATTGTAGGCATGAATGGAGAAAGAGTAAAATTTTTGTAGTGAACACTCAACATGAGCAATATATAAACGGAAGTTATATCACGCCACAGTCGATGTAGCTATCTCTAGTTGCTCAATTCACCTACTGTAACAATTCGAGATTGAAGAACTTGAACAGTGGCAGACATAGGTGGTACATACAACTTTTATGATCAGCCAAGCACAAAAATCGTAAGTTGTATGATTTCCTGACCTGGGAGGTCAATCGGTCCGCTTTCGCGCCGCTTCCAATCCCATTGTCCTGGAATTTAGTCTAGATAATCTCGTGCCTCTAAGATGGATCACAGTCGCTCTAAAAAGTGGAATCATTCCGATTTCGAAGTTTGAGAAAACACCAGAGACGAAAGGAAAAGTCCATTAAAATTTATGAACGGAAATGGTAAAAAAAACCATTCAGATTCGGTAAGATTCTTTCATTCTTCATGACCATTAGGATTGTTACACTTCAACATTCTGTGCCGAAGAATGTAAGAAACATACGAAAAAATTTAATTGCTCCGAAAATGTGTCTTCTTTCAAAACTTGCAACATCACTGTGCAAATTTCTAAACTGTTATCATGATCGCCAGGATGTATAAAAATGCGCCTTACCGTTCTTTGCGAAATTTTAAGTTCACGATTACCTTTTTCATCGATTTCCTACGAGTTCGCTGGAAATAATTTCACATATTCAATAAGAAAGAAAGAGACAGAAGCCTAGAAGCCCGAGGTACAAGACACGGAGCCCCGGGATCGTTGAGGAAGCAAAATCGGCCGGTTTGGCAGACAAATTCAAAAAGGATATGTGGATTTGAAATTTCTTGACAATTGTGAGATATTATTATTGAGAGTAATCACGTTTTCCATTGTCTTGGTGTAGAAAAAATTAAGAAAGAAAAATAAAAGTAATGAAAAGCCAAGAAAAAAGAAAAGTCAAAAAAAGAGGCAGGTCAAAGAGATGACGAGATGATCGTTTAGAATTCGGACTCTGTATACTGGACCAGCTGTCACTCTAGGACCAGGCTGAATTTAGTAAGTCTGTCCCCCCGAATGAGTGTTCGGACTCTCATGTTGCGCATTTGAGTGTTGTTCTCTCACTGATGGCGAACCGGTTTTTGTCTGTACTGTTCGAAACGTTGGAGTTTCTTTAACCTAACTTGTTTCTTTCACACTGCCTCCCTCTTTCTGTTTTTTTAGTTCTCTTTTTATTCGTCGCTTGGAGTATATCTCTGCATCTTCTTTCGGATCTTCTAGACGTTCATTCTCGTCATCTCTTTGACCTGCCTCTTTCTTTCTGTTTTTTCTTGTTTCTTGGCTTTTAATCTCTTTTTATTTACCTTTCTCTTTCTCATTTTCTGTTCCAAGACAATGGAAACCCCGATTAATCTAAAAAAAAAAAGAATATGGAGGCGGCCTGGACCAGCGTGAGTGAATCTTTGCAGCTGCCAGAGAGGAGATGGAGGATTTTTAATTTTTCAAACTGATACGCAAAAATGAATAGAGAGTTATTAGTAAACAGCACGACCACCTTCCCACAGCAAAAAGTATGTTCAGGTGGACGTACCAACAACACAATAACCGTACAAAAGTTATCCTGCTAAGGGGCTCACCTCAGAATGCAGATGTGACAGAAAAATAATAAATATTATCCAAGGTTGTCTTGCGCACTCGAATATAATTTGTCTTGCCACAAGAAATTATTTGGAATTGCCGGTTACAGTTAATGAATGGTAATGTACAATTTAAATAATTCTCGATTTTAAAACCCGCCTGATGACTTTATTATGCTTTTCTGATGAGAGCCGTTCTGTCTGTCGGAGAATTAGACAGACGTTGCAACATCTTCAATAATGAATGACAACGAACCCTTAGTACAGCTACTGGACAATAATATGCGACAACGTCGCAGGAATTTGATTCGTCGGCGCAATGAAGAGCTTCAAGGTCAAATAGCCTCCCACTTGAAAATAACTATAGGATATCATTTTACATTAAATTAAGTATTAAGTAAATTTTTGTTATGACAAACGTGCTTACAATTTAAATCTTTGATAAATTATGATTTTTTATATTTGAATCATACATAATTTTACTTATATCAACCCAACCCAACAAAAGTATAAGAATTAGATTTTATAGTGAAGCTTTTTTCTGGCATCAAGTTGGCTAAAACAGCCAACGTAATGCCAGAAAAGTATTTATATAGAGTCTAAGGAAAAGTAAGAAAGAAATAAAGGTCTCTGTACTTACTTTTACAGTTTCCGTCTTATCGAATATTCTCATAATTTATTGTCTCGTGAATCAAACTGTCGAATATTGTTCGTAAGTTAGCTTAATTCTTATATAACTTCTCATCCATTTATCCTCCACATTGTTTAACAATCGACCGTTTTTAATTACGATACAATGTCGCCTCGAAATTTCAAATGCAATAAAGAAATCTGGTTTCAAAATGATGATCATCTAGGTTTAACTATCACGACATTGAGGTCAATAAAGAATTGTCGATTTCTGCCAGACGAGAGGAGAAATTATATCAACTCAAAATTCCTGTTTCAATCGACGATAAGTTCTAAATGCTCAATTATATCAGAATTTATTACGCTTTAACAGCGTGAAAAATAAATACGGTCTCGTATTGTAAACATAATATCTTGTAGCTTTCGTCATCGCAGATATGAAATATCTGAAGTTTTGTAAGGTCGAAACACACGACTGTTTCCGATGATGGGAACAATGGCTCGTAATATCTGAAAGTCCGAAAGCTTTTGATCCGAATTCATTTACTGACAACGACGAATAAATAACACTGTAGCGATTTAAAAATGGACGTAAATGGTAGAGAATTGGAGAGCTATGTCGACTACACGCTTGGTCCATTGAGCACATTTCCCACTCGGATGCGTAAACAAAGATTACGGAACACCTACACAACAAAACAACTCCGTACTAATTGCTTCACTTCCCAGAAGATTCGGCAACCGTTCATCATTTCGAAGACATTGTAAAATACGTCCATTCGACGTGATAAGATTGTTTTTGTGCCCCTCCCCCACAATTTATTTAATAATTTAGCAGTGTAGCAATTAATTCGTAATTATCAGTCATAGAATTGAGGTTAATCTTGGGATATTTTCTCGCATATTTCCAAATCACTTCATTGTCAAACTAAAAAAAAACTATAGTACATGTTCTGACGTAATTTACCATATGTATACGAGGAATTAATATTTATGTATGTCTGTTTGAAAAGTGAAAATAAGAAATTTTTGTTCCAGACGATTTCAATAAAATAGATGTCATTCCACACAAACTCATTAACGAAGCAGTGATTTTTCATTCAATTTTTAAGATAACAATCGATTTTGTTAAAACAAATCGTGACTGTTCTAATCTATTTTTTTCATCCTGTTCATACGAGCGTTCGAATAAATTTCACATATTGACAAAAAACTTACTAACTTGATTTCTATAATATCTTGCGAAGAATATATATAATCAATACAACATTGCCAGTAATGATGAAATTTAACAGTGACAGGAATTCATTTCGTGTCCTCAGCATCAATTTCTCATTACAATTGAATTCCGTTATCACAGTTCATTCCATTAGATGATAATGAATGTTCCGACAGTTTATATTCAGCGTAAATTCTTTAATCGTTTTATTGGGGTTGTTTACTAGAATTTTAATCTCAATCTGTCATTAGTGCTGTTTCTTTCATTTGATAAGCCGTCTAATGTCATAAGAAGATAAGAATGGGATATGAAGAAATACTTCTCCGTTCCTGAACTGATCGGTTTTCGAGTAAAATTGTTTGACCTTTCCCTTGTAGCACGGAAGAACATCCCCCCCCCCAAATTAATTCAAGATTAATTTTTAATATTTGAGTAAAAACGTCTGTTTACCCAGAGCCAAACTGTGGCTTGCTGTAAATTACGACCATAAAGTTTGGCGCCGAGTTGACGGGGTGTCTAGGAGGAACCTTGCCTTCAGGCAAAGGCGGCGGATTATGAGAGAACCCTGCCTCAGTGGTATTAACCTGACCAAAATCCCCGAAGGTCAACCCTTCCAACAGGCGAGAGTAAGACAGCGAAAGTGTAAAATCGACGCAGATTGGCTGAATTAGAACACGTGAAGAGGTTTCCACCGTCTGGTGGGGAACGAAGACAGTCGAGCTGTTTGGTGCACAAGCGAGGAAACGGGACAGTTCCTGTTAATATATGTCTGGGTAGGGAGAAAATGTAGGAGTTAAAATAGTTCGCATGTACATTAGATTGTAAAGTTTCCTGTAAAATAATAATAATAATAATAAAGAGTACGAAATGTGAATGATTTGAAAATATCTATTGGAAGTTGTACATTGGGAGTAGGAGTTGCAAGTTGCTGTGAGTTGGTAGTTGGACGCAGTTAAAAGTAGACCCAATGGTAACCTGGCATTCATATTCCTATGTCTGCAACCTATTTTAAATGCAAACAGTTTAACAAATGTGTTTTACGTCTAGAAAAAAGTAAAAATAGCAATGTAGATAGTAGGTTGTATGTTCATTAAAATTGTCATGTTATGGAAATTGACGCTCAAAATGTTTTATTTCTTTTTAAAATTAAATGTGGCAAGCTTCTGACATATATATATATATATATATATATATATATATATATATATATATAATATTTATTTGTCCTGAGTTTGATTAATCGGTAAAAGTGGTGTTTTATGTGGCATTACATATTATATTCAGCTGCTACCACCTGGCAGGTTTTCCGGAGTGTAAGGAATGATAACTCGCTCGTGTGACATCTGAAGGATTTATTACTTTACGAACGACGAGCAGGTATGTCGATTGCTGGCAGGGGACATACTGACATCTTCGGTGAAACGATACTACTGGAATGTCCAAATACTGGTATGTAAACTAAATTAAATGATGGCGATGGAATTGTTAAATCAGCTGCACCGTCACGTTGTTCAAATCGTTGATCGTGACATTATCGCGGGGACTATCGCTTCCGACATTAGATCACTGTTCACTAACAACGCCTCAAAATAATGTTACGGTTATTTTTTCCAATTAGCTTTTCTTTTTAACGCAAATCGATTGTTTGATACCTTTTTGATCGGAACTACATCTTGCACACTCAGCTCTAAACCACCTCAAAGCTGGGCATTTTTAAGATGCATTCTACTTTACTGCCTTATTTCCTACTTTACATTTCCTTCTGTGGTTAATCTTCGGGAATTTTGAGAAAAGACAGAATTTCAGATATTCTGAAAGATCAAATTATGAGTAGTTTTTTTATTTTCAGTTACTGACCTGCAGTTACGTGATTTTTTGAATTACTGAACGTGCTTATTTGTTCCGTGTAATCATATTTAAAATTTGTTGGCTAATGTTTCAATGCAACATTCCTTTGTGCTCAAGTAAAATAGTAATTATGATAAGAGTTATTTTACAAGCCACACGTGGCCACTAGAGTTTCTCTTCAGAATTTTCCTGTGAAGGTTTCTCTCAATTTATTACATGCAACTGTGAACTTTAAATGCTGTCTCTGCTTTCGGACTAATTGGACGCCTTGACTTTTGTTGCTGCACCAATGTTAAGTACTTATTTCATGCTTTCCTTCGTAGGTCAAACTGTGTTCTTTGATGTAGACATTGTGATTATTGGCAAGTGAGTTTTATTTTAAAATACAAATAAAACGGCTTCGAATTTTAGAGACGTTGAAATATTTAATTAATTTAAATTAGCCCAACGTGTATCAATTTATTGTAATTAAATACTTAACTCTCTCCAATATTCAAGGTCGTTTTATTTTTCAATTAATGACATAGTTCAATCTAAAGATATTCTCATGAATTGTGTTTTCTTTCTTTCATTATACCCCGTGAATTATTTGAAAAATATAATTATTATTTTACCTAAGTGCCAAAGATTTATTCAATTTTTGACGTAAGCCACCACTAAATCCACGGCAGTAAATATTCATATCAAACTCAGATATCCTATGATACGTTTTTATTTTCTTTCTTAGTGATGACGTTGTGTTCACATGCTCGAAATCTATGGCGGAATCTGAAAAGTTTTATTTTTAATTTGGATCTCTGACATTACGAGACAATTAGTTCTAGTCTCGTACTTTATGAGTTTGCGTCACATTATTGCCACGGTCCAAGACATTGTCGCAGCACAGCCATTTCAGGTGAAGTTTTTTAAGACGCCATTCTAATGGCCACTAATACCGGCACGTGGCGCGCAGAAATTTCCTGCAAATAATCTTCTCGCGTCTTCCACGGTTTGTTGGAAAATTTCCACGGCATCCTGTATTTATAAATTTATTTATTTTTATATATAAATACAACATTATTAAGCAATATAGATCGTTATACATGATTTGTGATTTAACAATATGTACAAACTTGAACATAAATAAATTTAAAATTACAATATATTATACACCCAGGAACGCCCTTGGTTCATATTTCAAAACATCATAATCAATAATACGTGTAATTAAATATGAAATAAATTAATATTTAATTTAATTATTCCTCTTGAAATACTTAAATGGGATTATGAGAAGTAGATTCGCATTATAGTAAATTATATTAAACGTGTGTCTCGATCTAGAGCCTCTAGCAGGAACTCTATAATTCAATAGATCAATCATTTCAATGCAGTCTATTTCATAATTTAAAGAAAAATTAATAGAGTATCTATTAGAATCAAGAATTGGAATTCTCAACATGGTAGACAAAATTACATATAACGGTATTTTGGAATTTATATTTTATATTATGTTGAATTGTTTCAATATTAATAAAAATACTTTTTAGTGTAGGAGTACCACATTATTGAACCATACATTAAAATTGGATCGATTAATTTATCGATTAAATAATACGGAGTGTATGTTTGTTTGTATATTTGTATGTATGTTCCGCATACAAATCTGCCCGTGGAGCAAATTTCACCAAATTTCGTTGGAACAAATACTGTCAGGGTGAGACACGTTTACCATTTAAGTCGGGTCAATATTTTTAGAAGTCAAAGCGATTGATAGTGTTTCTATCGATATTATGTGTGTATAATTTCAACCCCATTTCGGCATTGGAGGGCAGCACGCTTAGGGGTGGGGGTGGAGGGACGCTACATAAAAATAACGCAAAAACAACCAAGATTCGAGTCAAATGCGGGGTTATGGATGTCGCCGAGTTTAATTATGACATTCAACTTTTTGTTTAACCCACACGGGTGGTGGAAATTTTTAGACATGTTAAACGGTCGATATTTGCGTTGAATAAATATTTTTCTGGGTTAATTAGATTGATGGTATGTCTACAGATGTTTTTTCTGTATAATTTCAACTCTTTTCGGCATGGGAGGTGAGCATATTTAGGGGTAGGGGTCGAGGTGCGTTATATGACAACCCGGGCACCGCGGGAACCGAGTTGGAAATAAATATAACGTTGTAATGGTAATTTTTAGAATATTTTTTATAAATATTTTGGGATTATACAGCTTTTGCATACTACAAACCATTAGCTATTTCTAGTATAATATTATGAATATTGTAAATGGTTTTGTGGATGAATATAATAACTTCTTAAGCTTTAAATAAAGATCGCCCATAATTTCGATTGTACGCAACACTGGGGATTTGAGGCTTGGAATAAATAATTTGTTAGCGTAATGGAATTTCCTAATCCTGACAAGAGATGGATGGTGATGGCACAAAGATTCTTAGGACAGTGAGACTGCGTCATAATTAGTCTGATTTTTGCATGATAATTGTTATTTTGTTGTTCCCGCGAGAAATAATAGCTTGCGTGTAATTGTTGCGATCCGTGCGGAACGTTCGTCGCATTCACTTTGCCTCGCTTTACGTATTCCTCGCAGATTTAGACATCTTTGTTAGCGGGGAACCCCCCCCCCTTCACCCCTCCTCCACCCCCACCATTACCAGTTCCCTGACGTCTGTTCGCGGTTTGTTTCCTTGAACAGCCTCGCAACGCTGCCAGAGAGTGTAGCTAACAAGCGCAGAGCGACCACCAAAGAACTTCAGCAGAACGTAAAACACGGTAAGATGTGTCAAAGCGAATGTCCCGCCGACAAAGACGGTCCTATCTAAGTTGTAAGATTTTCACGTATATCACATCTACGATCTTATTCTACTTATCACCATGAAGCTGAATTACATGCAGCACGGAGTTGCTCGTTTCTGATAAAGATATCAAAGAAAATGGTCAATGATGGTGATAAAACATAAAATTAATTATTTATTTAATCATATTCCGAGTAATTTACAGAAAAAAGATTTTATATTGGAGCCATCAGTCACGCGATTAGTTTGAAGCGTTTGTCGATGTCCTTTCTTGTGCTAACCACAAATCACTATCAGTTTATATATGTATCGTCGCTGTCTTCCCCTTCCATATTTATTTTTTCTAGACGTATTAGCTGTGCTTCGCTTCGGTGTTTCATACATTAAAACTAGTGTTAAAAAAAATTACGTTTGAGTAGAGAAGGTGGAAAAGTTATACTTTATTCTGCCCCACGTATATAAGTATATTAAATTATATTCACTGGCAATTCAAACAAGTCACGCGAATAATATCTATCTTCAGATGTTCCTAATCCAAAGACAATGCATATAGCTGGAGCCAATATTGCAAATTTATATTCCGTATTTTAGAGTGTTAAACAAATTATCATTGGAGACGAAACATGGATGTATCAATTCGAAGCAGAGACATTACGAGTGAAAACGAAGCTCAATCGTCAAGTCTATGTAAGTGTAGACTGATGTTAACAAGTGCCAATTCTGGACACTTAAAAGTGTACCAAGAGATTTCTGATCAACAAGTGATGGATGTGCTCAACCCAAAACGTCTCATAGACCAAGTAATTTGAAGAGAATAATGCCATTCTAATGATACTGTGAAAAATTAAACTTTACGACTGCACTTACCTTCGTATATTGATTGTTATACGTTACGAAAGCAGAGCAAAAATAAGAAAAGTAATTGAAATCTGCTCAGTCGTTTATGAGGCTATTCCGTTCCGACAGACAACTTAGCGTTTTATTTATACATATGCCAACATTTCAACGTCTCCCTCCACAAGGCCAGGTCTCACCCCTCTACACGGAGCGACAATATTTCTTCGTTATTCTAACAGCGCTTTGTCTCACTTCAGCGAAAAAATCAACGTCGTTGGTCGCAGATCGCATTTCACTGTTCTCCTTCCACACGTTTAACTTGTAAAGAGTTGAAATGAAGTTCCAGGGTCGCAGAAGGGGTGGAGTTGACTGACATAAGTTGTTACCAAGTTACAGGAGGTCGAGTTTAAACATCGGTGTTGCAGATTTTGAGAGGAGAAGATTCAGTACCTAGAGATCGGACGAAAGATAATTTTAATATGTAAAAAGTCTCGACGGCGAGAGAATAGAATTAAGGAATATTTTTAAACAGTTTTCGGCGTCAGTATAAATTTAAGGCAGTTAATACGACGAAATTATAATAAAGTGCAGTGAATTTTTAATATAAATAAAAACAGAATATAGTATATTTTTTTAATGATAAAGTGAAGTGAAATGTATAGGTTTATAATCAACAAGAAAACTGTCAGACCTGGATAACGTTTACGAGCAACAATAGTGGAATTTCTACGACTAAATTCTGGACAATCTCAGATAACAAAAGTAGATAGTTTTTGCTATAAATGTTTGTTCATATGCCATTGTAACTCCACGCGGTAATTTACCCTGACAGAAATGGCTCAATTCGTGTCATCTTGTTTGTTTTACAATTATACTAAAAAAGTTTGTATTATTAATTTTATATTTCTTTGTTTATTGTGATATATTTAACGTAAAAAATATATATTTGTTAATGAATTATTACAAACTTCTTCAGTTGATTGGACTTAAATTTGGTTCCGAAGTCACCCGAATAGTTGGCCGAAGATCTCTTACTCCACAATGCACTCCTTCGTCCGTAATTGACAGAGTTAGATTTGGCCGATCAAATTAGTTGAATTTGTAATTAGGTGTTTGCTGGTCATTAAATTACAAAAAGGCCTCTAGACTTTAAGATCTACGATAAGAGGAGACGTTTTTATCAGGAGAGACAGAATGAGTGTTTGTGCCGAAACATTGTTCTTTTGAAGCTGCTTGAAATACATTTTCAAGTTATATATAGAATTCAAATATGGAAATAATTAAAATTAAACATTCAGATAATACTTCATATTTTCTTTTTCGATAAAAATTGAATTTTTCAATAAGGAGTATCTTTTTTAAGTAGGTGAAGTATTATTCTCGAAATACGTTTTATTCATCCCCACCTCCCTAGCTGAAACAGGAAATGTGCTTCTATACAGGTTTAAACGGCAAATTGAGCCTGGAAACTAAAGACAAGAGCGTTACGAAAACCGATTTAGAATGACAGAACAATAACGAAGAAAAACCAGAATCTTTAGAATTTGTATGGCATGTTTCTGTTAATATACTAAATTGCGTTAGATTTTTATTTATTTGACTGCTACCAATGCCACTTTTCACCCTGTAACTCTAGAAAAATAATCTCATTGAAGTAGAAAGTACGTACAAAAGGACTTGGTGATTTTTTACTTGTGATTATAATGAGGAAAAAAATTATGAGTAATGTAATAAACTTAGCTCAGCTGTCTATGCAGTCAGAATTATATCCAATTATGGTGATATAGTTCGCGTCAAATATCTAGACGGCCCAGATTAGTGTCCATCTACGGCAGGAAACGTTATATTGTTCTTTGAAACTTTAGCTTTTGTCCTCACACTGCCACCGAAACTTATTTTTAAAATAATTTTTGATAGTTGTCCTAGAGTATTTACCTGTGTACACGTGGTCTTGAAAATGTCCAGTGACATTTCAAGAAACCGTGCGTATTGGATGCGAGTTTGATCAATGTGTTCTGATGCCTGTATAAAAAGTGTTCAAGGAAGTTTTTAGTTGTTGAATAAAATAGTGCTTGGGAAGGATGGGTGTCGTGGAATAATGCGGTTGGTATATAACGAATAAGTATGTGTGCCGCAACTCCGATGTATGAGAGGGCTGTTTTTAAAGTAATTTCCGATATTTATTTTTAAAAATATTTCCCAGCTATTTTATGATCAGCCTTACACCTCACACTAATCCTCCACATTGTCTCCGCCGTTATTCCGGCACTTTTCGTAAAGGGAAATCAGTTTTTGTATGCCTTCGTCAAAGAAAGGTGCCGCCTGTGCAGCACCAGATCGCTTGATCTTGGGTTCATCAGTAAGATTTTTGGGCACAATTTTCGATATCCTAAGCGTTCCGTTACAATGCTGTAGAAGACTGACCAGTGAAAGTTGAGGAAAATGAGAAGACAAAACCGATATGCGGAATCGTCTGTCCAGCCGAATGTGTTCTACAGCTTGCACCAAATCATCCGTGATCACAGACGGTCATCCGCACCGTGGCTCACCGTTCACATTTTCTCGACCTTCGTCTAATCCACTTCCGTCTGCCATTCCATGACTCATTATTGCTTCCGCATACACCTTACACAATTTCCGTTGAATGGTGGTACAACATTCCTTTCATTCAAGAAACGAATCGCTGATCTGACTCACATCCCGCGGGTCGTTCAATTGGTTTGGCCATTTCCAAACGCTCTAAAAAATATAGGAAAACACAAAGTGACGATCCTTCACAGCTACGTCTGGTTTCCTGATGAATGGTGATTGTGATCGCGCATGCTCAAAATCACAACAGCAGCGCTGCAGCGGCAAAATAGTGTTGCTTGTCTTAAAATCCAGGTAGGCACAACTTTATAAGTAGTACAGTTGATCGATTGCTTTAGTAATGATGGTCGGTTATCACCTTCCATAATCACACTGGCGCAAGTGTTGTGCAAATGTCGATGACGCTGAACTGGTTGACTCTAGGTATGTTCGGTTTGAAACTGTCATTGACCCAGCTTCTGTAATCTGTGTTGACTTCTAGACTCGTATCTGCAGATAAATCTACCTCTTTCATGTCAGACCTTGAATACCGGCGGAGGCTCAAAACAGTCAATAAAGACCTTCGATTTTACTTTTGTGCACGAATTTTAATGATGCACGATTAAATGATTTTGTTGTTGGATCTGAGCGCTTCCAAACTGACTGGAATTTCGTTTTGCAATGCCATTTTAAACTTATTTGAACATTTCCGAAAAAATGTCAATGCTATAACAACAGTAATTCCAATATGCCTATTCATTATGATACATCGGTTGCAAATGCTCGCACTACAACACATTTAAATTTGAATAATAATTACTCTCTCGACAACCAAAATTTATTCATTAAGTACTAGTACCGTCAAATTGTTAGTAATTAGTTACAGATCCTTTTTTAAGCAAATATATTTTAATAAAATGCACTGTTAGTTTAGTTTTCTTCTCCAACACCAAGTGCGATGATAAGTCACCGGCTTCATTCAATTTATATTTAAATAAGTGTAAATTAAATTCATGACGAAATTTCCTGTTTACAACAAGAAAAGTGACAGTTCAATCATGACTGTTGGGTTGTTACTCGCTTTTACAATGGACCCAAGATACGCCAAGTTTGAACACGTGCAGATAGAGAACGCAGATTACGGGATTCACAAATTAAGACTGGAGTTAATATTGGATCCATGTTTCCACCGATTAAAATAAAAAGGCACTTGACTGTTATTATCCCGCCAACGCTAAAAATGAAGGATGGGCCAAGTAGCGTTGCCGAACAATCTCTGTGAATTCTACTGTTTTCTGTGAACGACGTCTAATTGCGACCACTTGTAGTAGCCTCCTCCACGCTGACATTCTAATTTTAATCGCACTATAGTCAGGATTGCGATGAGAAACCTCCAAACCGGTCACTAGACGACCACACAATTTCGTTTATTCTCCACCGTGAGAAACATTGGCACCCATCTTGAGACTATTTTACTACAACACCATATTTCTCGTCAACGTGAAACCATTGGCCCATGAAATATTACAGTAAATTATTCAAAGTTGGTACGAGTGCTTTATTTTCATGAAGTATAATATTAGATGAGCAAAGTTCGCCGCGTTTTAATGCCTTGCAGTTGAGAAGCTTCTGGGTATAAGCGACAATTTCTCAGTAGTCTTGAAAAATTAAATGCACTAATCACACCATCATGGAAACTCGAACGATGGTAAAAAATACATTTTGGTATTTTGAGGCTAATACAAGTGTAATTCTGCGAATTATCAGGCTCGGTTGCCGTTACAACTTATAAATTTGACAGGTTTTTAGCTTATATATATATATATATATATAATTAGCTGAGCTTTTGGTAATCTCACCTATCTCTTTGATAGGTTCTGAACAAAAATTATGAGTTAATTCACTGAGTTAAATAGGTTAAAATTGTAGTATTAGTTTATATTTCTACATTATTAATTTTTAATTTCGAAAAAAAATATAAAATATAATTAATTAGATTTTCAAATGTGAACTTTATTATCTCGTTAGCTTATTCTTGTATTATTTATTTTACAGAATCCTAACGAACCTCCAAACTGTGAACCGTCTACATCTACGCAGAATCAATTTGCAGGTAAATTTTTCCTCGTTTGTTTCATGCTATAAGATCAAAGGAAACTCTAACTTCATGTCGCATGAAGATCTAGTTCAATACAGCTTTTATTATAAATGAAGTTTTCTGTAACTTTAGTTAAGACAACATTTCAGTCAGTTAAAATTTTTATCTTATCCCATTTCTTTGAATTTATATTATTTACAACTATTTCCTTGTAATTTTTTTCTCCTTTTATGTGTAACATTATTATTTATTTGATGAAAAAAAAATAGTTTTTTGTTCGTCTGACCTGCAATATATGTGCGATTTGTTTTATGATGTATGTACGTTCGAAATAAACTGCTCTTAAATTTATGTCGTTCCTTCAATCAAGTTCAGCTCTGAATCAATATTAATTTTTATTACCTAGAGCATCTCGAGACCATAAAATACATTAATGAAATATATACAGAAGGCCAATTAATCTATGAGGAAAATACGAAGCACATATACGAAAAATATGAGAAATTATAAAATTCTATATATATACATCTACTGACTGAACAAAAAACGCAACGGCAAATTTCAGGAATGGATTCCTCATATTGAGAGAAGAAATACATGTATTACAACGTGAGTCGGGAATATCATAATTGCGGAGTTATCCGAACTTGTTGTATCTGATCGGTTTGTATGAAGTTCAACTGACTAGCTGGAGCGCTCTGGTCACATACCGGATTGAATTTTTAAACTTTTTGAACTGAATATTGGTAGCTGCTATACTTCGTACTGAGTTTCGAACGCGATAAAAAAATTCCTGGTGTAGTACGTACTGTCTGACAGGTTGCCTCAATGCAAGCACAGAGAGTTAGTACATCATCCACAGCAGTTGAATACACCAATGGCTTTGCGTCCCCAAAGATAAAAGTTCAGGTGGTTTAAGTTTCCTTAAGTAACAATTGTTGTAACACACTTTTTTCCCCTCTATATATGAGGAATCCATTTTACCTCGAGATTTGTCAGATTAAGAAAATTTATGAAAAATGCTATTTACGATTGAGAAAATACTTAATAAGACAATTTATAGATGACAAAAATGTAAGCAAATATGTATAAAACAATGAATTCATGGGTGAAGGAGAAAAATAATTGTTACTTAAGGCATATTGATGATTTGATTTCTTAATAGTTCTCCGGTGTAATGAAAACTATCTCCATAAAATAGTATTGAACCGTAGGCGATGTGTGTAGAGTAAATTACCACTTTTTAGCTGTTTAATAATAGATTGCTAAATTTATTTTTGATTGTTATCAGATGACCAGTTCCGCATTCAATTTGGAGGGTCCACATGTCACTTTCCCTATGATTTAAGCCGAATCTCAGAACATATGCTTACTTTGGTTTAAGAATCGGTTCTTTACAAAGTTACAGCCTTGATGTATGGTGTAGGAAACGTTTAAGTTCAGGGAACAATGTCGTTCGACGTCAACGAGGAAAGGAAATCCAGTACTGTAAAACGTCTTACCCAATATAGAAGGTTTCATAGCTAATAAATAACGACTGAAGTCAATAAATAAGTCAAAGTACTAGTAGAAGGCTACTTTAATTAGTCACACATTAATCAGAAATGATACTAAAAAAACATTTGATTTAAGTTTTTTATAATTCTAATTTGAGAAAATTTTATTTACTATAGTAATCCAAAATTCAGCATCGAGCTATACATAACAAAATTTAAGGATATTTATTACCTACAAGAATGTCTAAAAAAATGGAAAGTAACAGTGAACGAAACTGACTTGGAAATGTCATATAAGAAAAAAGAAGAAACAAGTTGAGATAGAGACAAAAGAAATACAGTGGCCGATAGGAAGGAAACCATGGCTATCGATAGAAAATAAAATCCTATTATACAAAGAAGTCATCAAACCAATATGGGCCTACGGACTTGAATTATGGGGATGAACATCCAAATCAAACATTGCAATCATCCAAAGGTGCCAATCAAAAATACTCCGTCGAATTACTAACGCTCCACGGTATGTAACGAACCTCACACTGCTTACCGATCTTCAAGCTCCTACGGTGCAGGAATACATCCGAAAGAAAGCCATCAAGCATCACGCACTACCCGCTATTGGACCAACTCCTAGAACCAGTGACCAGCAAAAGACTGAAAAAGATGCGACCAAGTGAACTTATTTAAGTATTATTTTTTGTTGTTCTCTTTTCTATCATGTTTTAAATTCTGCAGGCGATATCGTTGTATATCTTCCTGATAATGTTGTTGCTACCAGTACAGCCGTCAGCAATTTAGCTCATAGAATTATAAATGATTCTGAATGCTAAACAAATAAATTAAAAAACAAAACAAAAAAACAGTATGAGACGAGAATAATACGGGCGGGTGACTGCGGAAGGGAGGACTGTGCGGGAGGGGGAGACTGGGGGAGAGGGTGACTGTGGGAGAGGGAGAGTGGGGGAGCGAGACTGTGTGGGAGGAGGAGTACGGTGGTGGGGGGTGAAGGGGTTGCAGGGGAAGGAGTGCGGTAGAGAAAACTGTGTGTGTGGGAGAGAGAGAGCGCGCTCGGACGCTCAAGTGTAACTTCAGTTATAAGTAAGTGTTATAATTGTATATGTAATTGAAAATAATATTTTCGTAGACTCCGTCAAGTTGCAGTTCATTTTACCGACTGACGCCAGGCTAAAAACATTAAATCGATTTATTATTAACCTTTCACTATCGACAGATAATATTAAGAATATTCGCTTTTTAACTCAGGTGAAAACCCGGAAACACTTTAGAAATAAATTATTGTTTCATAGACAGTTATCTGAAATTTTTTATATTAATGAAAGTCTAATCGAAATAGTCTCGCAAATTTAAGTGTTTATAATTTTGGAATGTTAAGTTTTTGTGTCATAATTCTATAACACGGTTCCACTTCTAAAAAGTTTGTTTTTTCGTAGAAATCCTTGAGAGACATCTCGTGACAGGTCAAAGAATATCTTAATCTTAAACAGAAACGCGTTTTCTGAACTGTAAATAAATTGTAAGTTTCGGGGCTTATTATCTCTGTGTAGGAAGAAGTTTTAATTATTTACTCGGAAAATTGATCTGATTAATGCGCTTGGCCAGATTATTAACGGCAGAAGTGACATTTACAATTAGACACTTCTGCAAATTAGGTCGTATTGGATTTCGGAAAAAAACCAGAATTAAGCTGTATAACAAAGAAACGCAGGTTGTTTTATTTTGATTGTTTATTTGTATTCATACATTATTTTTAGACAGTTTATGAAATAATTTCAATTTTGTCTGTAAGGACAAAATTCATAGGAATCCGTGGAATAAATATGCAACTAGTGTCGCGAAATATGACAGAAAATTCAAAGCTACCAGAATTCAGTGGACAGCTGTATTCCACAACATAAATTGTTGGCGATTTATGTGATAAATAAATTATTTGAGAAAGCGAGAATAATGGTTCACAGATTTCGAAATGTATGCGCACTGTATTACACTGACGAAAATGGAGGATAAGAACAGAGATGCAGAAAACGTAGTTCAGTTTGCATGTAACAGACGTTGCTTTAAACATTTCTCCTCTGATATTTCTCAAACCTCTTTATTAATCCCCCCCCCCTTTTTTTTTAAAAAAAAGAAAAGTCTTCCTTCGTAGTTTCCACACAGTTTTGAAATATATTTTCTGCGTGACGATAAGATTAAGAATTCACGTTACATTCAAACAGACGTAGAAAGCAATTTTATAAACTGGTAAAATAGTTGTTTTCGGGCTTCAGCCCTGGTAATCGTTGGAAATACGAACGACGTTTCGATACCGATCTCGGCCTACGGGATGTGATGCCGAATACGTTGGACTCTTGACGATGGCGGATTTAGTCGTCTAAACATTATTTCTTCATTGTGTTGATACCGACAACAATTTATTTAACATATTCCCCTGATTTTCTGCTGAAATGATATTTCTAAAGTTGTGAGAGTTGCTACGGAATAACGTAGGAAACTGTTTTCCACAGTCGAGGTTTGCACACAGACCCCTTGGACCTCTCTAGTTCAAATAAATACTAGCTTATTTATGTAGCTTGTAACGGGACCAATGGCAACCTCTAACATTTGAACAGTCATGTTTATAAATTAAATGTCCTGGAATGTGTTTCCCAAATGCCGCGAAACGAAGACGTGTACACTGGAACTATTTCCCTACATTTCTCTACTTCATGTGTCATCACTCGGTCGATTCATTTCTCCGTATTGCTCTCCCTTATCTCAATTTCTTACTATTTGACAAAATTCACGTCCTATTATGTTATTTACTTACTATTATTGCTGTCTTCGTTTGTTATAGTGTTTGTAAGTAATATTACTAATTGGACAACTAAACATTCGGAGACTCCTCCCTATCACATTAATATTAACTTAAAAGTTTTATTAGTTATTTTTTCTGCTCAGTTATTCATTTATGTGTAGCACCAAAGTCTTGCCTTCCATATAACTGTAAAAGTTTAACTTCCATATATCATATTTACTCGCACATTGTTATGGGTTAGTCGGCGCCACGAAAATGTAATATCAAGATCCAGTAGCCAGTTTGTGCATTCACTTATTGTCCGTTAATTAGCCGCACGTGCCTGTTGTTGGACACAATGTTTTGCAATGCGGCAGTAACAATCCGTGACCTTGATATTACATCTTCGTGGCGCCTATTATTGTAATTATTTTTTCCCGATGAATGTTTCCTCAGCTTGGTGCGTTCTCTTTTACTAAGATTTTCTTAGCTTAATTGCATTACTTTTTCACTTTCTGAAGTTTCCTTTCTTAGGCTTCCTGAGGAATGCTGGTTTTATTAGCTTGGCGTTTTCACTTATCGCTTCCTGAAAGTGATTGTTTTTTTCCTAGAATTGTCCGTGCATTCTCTTGCTCAATAATAATTAGTTCTGCACTATTTCGACCGCACTTCTTATGAAGTGGGTCACTATTTTCACTACAGATACTAATGTATTTGGTTTGTTGATATTTAATCCCAACTCTACTCCTGGAGTGGTTTTTCCATTATTCTTCACCCAAAAGTTTTGTTTGTACGTCTTAATTTTTGTATTCACAGTTATAATTTGATCCCGGTTGTGACATTTGTTGGTTTTCATAGTATTATAATAAACTGAGCAAATTTATGTCTACAGATTCATCTATCTTTGTTTTCTTTAACATACACAGTCCTTTATTCCTGTTAAGTTTCAAGGAGGCATTTTACAGGCTCACGACGTCAATTTCCAAGTTTATTCTTATTTTTTTCTATTTGCCAAACCTGTTTCCCTCAATCAAAATTGCACTTAAATTTTCTTGTATTAATTTCGGTAAATTATTCTCTCATACGTGTGATGTTTGGTTTCTCGCGTCCATCTGCTATTTTTCCTGTCAAGCAAAAATAATATTTAATAATGTCTTTAAAAAATTCCCGCATAATTTTCGATCTAATCCAATCAAGAGATTTATTTCCTCTAGTTCAAATAAGTCACTTCGAGATCAATTAAACGTTGGTTTAATAACTCACCTGTATATCGTAAATATAATAAGGCTTAGTTATTTTAACGGCTTTAAATTATAGCTTTTTCTTCACCTTTTCATGATTAACGTGTACAGGGGATAACGTATACATTATTTTACACTCACGGTATCGCTTTCAGAGTTTTTTTTGTCAATTATCTAAATTGTATAATTATGCCTTTACTTTTTAGATGTGGTGTCTACGAAACTAAAAAGTCCTTAAATTAAATATACCTTACTATGAGTCAGTATCGAATCAAAATATTTAATATTACTCTTCATGTTTTGGAGTTTCCGTTTTGCGTTTCTAATCTTGTTTCCCAGCCTTGTTGTTAGACGTTAATATGATAATTAGCTAAATAATTGTAGAAATAACAGAGAAAAATAAGTGTTATATAAATCCCACACAACGTTTCTCCAATTCTTGTTGCTTTCGTCAGGTGATTCGAGAAAAGGACGACGCAGCACAAAATCCAGGTGACGAACACTAATGATTTTCTCTTTTCTAAATAAATTTATAAATTATAATAATAAAAAATTAGTAAAATAGATTTTTAGTTGATCGCGTGGTCTGTGCGGTGTGTTGTTCTTACGGCTCTTCCTTTACTTGAATCACCTGACGAAAGCAACAAGAATTGCAGATATATTATGTGGGATTTATTTAGCACTTATTTTTCTGTTATTTGACTACTTATTCATCTTATTTCTATACTTTTAACGCAGACGTGTCATATTTTAATTTAATCGTTTATACCTGTTGATGTATATAAATAGGAAACTTTATTTGACACGGTATAGGTTAGTAAATTTCGGGAGATTGTAAGATTGTTTCAGGAGTTTGTTTGAAAATTTATTATCTGTGTATAAAAGGATTTGAAATTGTAATTTATTGTTTCTCCTTTTCAATTTTGAATCCAAATTTGCGGAGATTTTTACGACGCAAGAAACTAAAAAATGTGCCACGGCCATCATTCACTGATCACAGAAATAAGCCACTTGACGCTGTGGGCAGGAGACGATCTCATGAGAATATATCGTTATTTTCTTACGAAGGTCCAAATTTTCTCTAAATTGATGCAAGACTTGTTGACTCGTGCCATATCGAATCAATTAGCGTGGACTTCTGACTTTCACCGAAGCTCGTTTTTCAGACAACTGTTGTCACTTTTTTCCCCACCACAAAATATTGAAACAATTTCGTTTATAGGTATTAAATGAGCGTTCAAGCCTCTTATATATACGACTTAGTTTAAAAATAAACTGTGAACAAACTATTGGTTTACGATAAAGATCCCTAAGTAGATTTATCTTGTGAAGCTTGGTTAATCCTCAAAAACACGAATAATGGTATTTTAATAACACGAATGCTTATGGTTTCTGTTTTTGACGATCATCTTGAAGTTACTCTTATCCGTTTTATTTATTGAAATTTTGAATATGTCAGGTATATATTTCGATTAATATTGTCGTCCCTTTCCCGTGACACCGAGCAACTTATCGGACTTAAGTTAGTGTTAAAAAACGACTAAACATGGCGACAAAATTCTTTGCTAATAGCCAAAAAGGTCTTCATATTAGATCTCAAATTTATATTTATATGTCTTTTATTCCCTATCGTCCTCGAAAGTGGAAATAGGATTTTTTAAAATTATTTGTTAACTTATCTATATAATAAAAAAGGATGTATATTTGTATGTATGTATGTATGTATGTATGTATTTACGTTAATTTCTATACAAATTTAAAAGCGTGGATAGATTGCAACAAAAATTGGTACACAAATTCTTGAAAACACGAGAAACGGTACTGTGAGGGTGAGAAACGCCTAGCATACATGTGGAAAGAATTATAATTAAAAACCGTGATCATTAAATATTAAATTACTGCCCGCCAAGAGACAATGACGTCACGCGAGAGAAAGACGTTACTACGCAACGAACAAAGGAAATATCTCCTTTATTAGGAATGAAATAAAGCAGAAATATTTTTTTTTAATAAAAAGTATAATTTTATACAGCAATATTCCATCGAATGATAATAAAGAAGAGTACGAATTACTTTACCATCATTGGGGAAAATGTAAGTTAATTTTCGCGCTGTATTAGTTGTGAGTCTAGCTAACAATTTCATCAATGGAATATTTCGTAATGTATGAAGACTGAGTGACGATTATATCCTAAAGTACTCGAGGAATATATTTAAGTATTCAATTAAATACTTTTTCGAGTTTATATAAATAAGTACACGAGCAACGCCGGGCACCTAGCTAGTTATCTAATAAATTTTCTCGTTGTGACAAAACATATATGATGGTTCTTGAACATGGTATTATCGTTTTGATAATAATTTTGAGTATAATTTGTCCTTAGTTGGTTAAATTCGTAATTCTTTTTCTTTTAAGTCTTCTTAATATTTTTGGTGGAGGGAGGTTGTGAGTGGTTTGTGAAATTAATAGATTAGGATGTAGGATGGATCTGCGTAGTTGGCTGTTGAATGCTTTTTACTTGTACTATTGTGGGAATATTCAGGTCTGAGTGGCTTCGGTGGTTGGGGAAATACCAAGGACAGTTGATGATTTTGCTTTATTTTTGATTTTATTTATGTGGAAATTTGCTGCTGCGGCCCTGATATTACAAGAGTATTGCCAGATTAGTGAGGTATATATAAGCTTTTTGGTTTTGAGTGACGGTGGAGATTTTGGTGATATTAGCGGCGTATTCAAGTCTGGGACTTGGCATAGTATGGCTAAATCACCACCATAGACGGAATTAAAGGTGTTTTGGAGTAGGAAATAGGATACGCCAATAAGATACGTACAAAATTATACAAACAGATGAACTTAAGATTACATTATCCTAACGAATTTATAACACTGCCAAAGTAAAATTACACATTTTCATATAAGTATTAACAATTCATAATAATAAAAATAGTCTAAACACTAAACATGATTTAGGTGTATAGTAGACACTGATTTATTTATTATAGCTTACAAGTAGGAGCATCAACTCTACTCAGTGACATCCTACGTCAACTATTCCTTCGACACCAATAACTCAAGCATTGGTGCCATCCTAGATGCAGAAAAGGTTTTGATATAGTACACCACCAATCTCTACTTTCCAAAATCAAAGACCCACTTAATGATTCCCTCTTCATAATCCTTACTAATTATCTTACTAACCGCTGCTTCTCTGTCAAATTTAACAATACCATTTCAAATTCCTACCCTATTTCCTCTGGCGTCCCCCAAGGCAGCATCCTAGGCCCTTGCCTCTTCAACCTCTATTTTCACGACATACCTCAAAATCTATCTACTAAAACAGTACTTTTTGCAGATGACCTTGCCATACTCCTCCAAACATCCTCTCTAGACTCGGGCTCCAAAAAACTACAAATCGCCCTCAATGATATTGAAATCTGGGCTATAAAATGGAGAATCAAAATAAACCCTACCAAATCCACAATCATTCCCTTCACCCTTAAAACCAAACATTCCCTCAACCACTCTTTCTTTCTCAACGGCACCAAAATACCTATCCAACAAACTACACCATACCTAGGCGTTATCCTTGATTCCAAATTATCATGGAAACCTCACATAGCCCACATTACCTCCAGAATCAACAACAAAATAAAACAACTCTTCCCTCTTATCAGCAGAAAATCTCCCATATCCCTTAGCACCTAAAGACTCTTCTATCTATCCCTAATCCGCCCCATATGGTCGTACTCGTGTGCCATATGGGGATCAACTGCCTATTCCCACTCCAACAAAATACAAACCAAACAAAACAAAATTCTCCGTTTAATATCAAATTCCCCTTGGTACCTTCGCAACTCAGTTATCCACAAAGACCTTGAAATTCCCCTAATCCTTGCCATAATTCATAAATCTACCAAGTCCTTAATAAATAGCTCTACCAACCATCCAGATCCCACAATTGAGCTATTCTACAGTAACCCACCCCCTCCTTCACAAAATCGCAGACTAAAACGTAAACTCCCAATTGACATCATCCTCCCCCCAAATCACTCTGGAATTACCTAACTCTAGCCCTCCTACCAACTGGCACTACATACTCCCTAAATGTCCGCTCTTCCCATCTGCCCCCATAACATCCTTAACGCTCCAAACATGTAGTTTCCCCAATGAGCAGATTGATCACTAACATCATACCGGTTATATGTTAATTTGCGGTAAACAAGTTAATCTGCTTCTCTCGTCTCTAACTTGGAATGACATGTGAAATATTTATAAATTGTAAATACCTTGTTATTTGTTAATTTTTACAATTGTAAATACTGTTATTATTATTATCACAACTGTAAAGTCTCCGGACTAAAAGTTAACTTTAATATATATATAAAAAAACAAAAACAACCAGGAGCGTGATCTTTAACCGAATTTTTGGCGTCCGTTCACGTCATACATGTAAGGAGAAAACAGAACGACAGTATAATTCAATAAAGACACAGTATATTCCACACTTAACTATTACAGAATTCCGGCAAACCGTAATCAAATATTTACTTACACCTTTCGAGGAACTCTCTTAACTATATAAAAACCTCCATTAAGTAACAAGATTTACGGGTGTTTTATAAATAAATTCTGAGTTTTAAAGGTTTTTTATATTGGAGACAATATTTTTTTTATTATTTTTTTCTAGCTCAGTTAACTTTTATCTTGGCGATTTTTTAGTTATGATAATAATAATTTAAGTATTCTATTGAAATCTACATGGTAACATGTGGCTGGTTGCGACTATTAGGTTGCCCATAGCAATTATCACAACTTATATGTTTATGAAGGAATAACGAAATCTGGATTCAAAGAGCCTAAGGCGATGCTTTTCCATTCGTAATTGTGTCCGATGTCTCGTGCCGTGCAGGTGTTTCGTGCCGTTTATTGCAAACTAGTTGGGTATCGGCGTAGCCCGGGTTGTCATATAACCATAATCCCTGATTTCACTCGAATATTTACGTATTTTTTATGTAACGCCCCTCCACCCCCACCCCTAAGCGGGATACCCTCTCATGCCAAAAGGGGTGAAAATTATACACAATCATCATCGGTACAAATACTATCAATGTCATTGACCCCGACAAAAATTTATTCCATGCAAATATCGACCGTTTATCATGTTTGAAAATTTCCACCCCAGTCCGCTCTAGCTTGGGGGAGTTAAACGGCAAGTTGAACGTCATAATTAAACTAGGTGACATCCATAACCACGAATTTTACTCCAATCTCGATTGCTTTTGCGTTAATTTTATGGTATGCCACTCCACCCTCACCCTTAAAAGTGCTCTCCTCCCATGCCAAAAGGGGTTGAAATTATACACAGATAGCATGCTTATTATTAATCTCATTGACCCCGAAAAATATTTATTAGATGCAAAAATCTGGAGGTTAACATGTTTCAGAATTTGCACTCCCGACCACCTCCTCCCAGCCCCTCCCGCCCGCCCCCGCGCGGTACCCACGTTGTCATAAATAAACTCAGCGACATCCATAACCCTGGATTTAACTGCAATCTCGGTTGTATTTGCGTTATTTTCTTGTAACGCCCCTGTTTTCCTACCCCTTTCAATTAATGAAAGATTTATTTCAGGGCGACTTTGGGATTTGCCGGGGTAAAAAAAATGATAGACACGTTAAAATATGAGCAAATTGAAACGTTACAATTTCTAATAGGCTGATTGCTTTTTTATAACCACCGTAACTATCTGCAAATCATAAATTGAGGTGCTTGTTGAAAATATGCAGGATTGTAACGTAACATGAGTAATGTTACGTCAACTTATTTCTCCTAAATAATTCCATAATTAATACTGAACGACTCGTAACTTATAGCTCCCATTTTCCTTTAAAAATTTGTAGAAAATAGTTAAATGCCTAAAACGACGAATATAGTTTACCAGCGAAGACTGTTTCAGGTAAACCACATCTATATCTAGCCACTGTCTCACTTTACTTGGTTGATAATTTTTCGTATTTCTGTCACCTTCCGGTTGTTGCCAGTTCACGGCTCAAAACATTTATCGGTAAAGTTTGTAGAAGTCTAAATTTCAGCTACATTCTACTAAATAAATGGTATAAAGATGATGTGAATTTTTAAACTGGCAATGTAAAGAAACTAGCGCGGAACCTGAGAGAGAAAACAGCTTCCTGCTATGGACCACGACTTTCATCATCCGCACCGGACCTCGACGTTTCCAGAAAGTGTTTGACAACTTTTCATACGATGAAGCCCATTATACCGGTTCCCTAATTGTGTGTGAATTTTTTAAAATATATTACCTTGATACTCAATCCTAGGCGCCCTGATATGGCGAGATATTTAATGGGAATACGTCATTCTTATGCTACGCGTTAAAAGGCACCAGAAATTATTTCGTAAAGTTATTAAAAAAATCTCCGTTCAGGAATATAGATTTATACTTGACGATCATGGAAGCTAGCTTCCGAGTCTCATCTTAATAATATCTGCTAGTTAGGGCAGCAGTAGGTCACCAATGTTTTTTTTAGGGATAACAGGTTACATGAGGGTAATCTACATGGTGGCAACTCCCCTTTAATAGCATAGGAAGGGATTTGAAAGGGGGGATGCGGATGGGCAGAGGAAGTTATCCAAGGGTTAACTAGGGCCCCCGGGCTATAGTTTAAGGATCCTACCCGGCATTCGCCTAAAAGTAATGCATCACATTGTTTATTAATAATATGTACTAAAAACATATTCTTTCTAAAATGTATACAAAACCTGGTTGTCTACGAACGTAATACGACAAGAAAATCGAACGGGATGAGAGCTGTGGGGATCTACAACCATGTAGGATCGTCACTCTACCTCGGAGAACTTATAACAAAATATTATAAATCATGAAGTTTACATCATTGAAACAAAGCAAGTATAAAAATGTATAGTAATTAAAATATATATTGTAACAATCAACAATGAGGCGTTAATTAAATGAAATTTGCCCCACGTTGTGGTAGCCAAAATGCAATAATCAATTAATAGGCTTTAATTAAATGAAATAATCAACAAGAATTTACAACATATAATTATTTATTTCCACTTTGTTGCTTTAACTCACAAACAATTACAATTTAAAATATTAAATATCAAGGCCTTCACTGGGTTTGATAATGGACACAACAGGTTGTTTTAAAAAAAACTAATTAACACACAGTTTATAATTCACCCAGACAATATGTCGATAGGAAGAAACTAAGACGAAAAGAAATTAACAATTAAAATAGAACGAAATCTGACTTCTATTCTTTAATTACGTTTACATAAATCATTAATTTTGTAATTTTGTACTCACATCTGTCCAGCTGGTTCCAGCATTCCTTTTGTTTTCGGGGGTACACTATTGCAAAAATTTTACACTGATTCTAATATCAGCTCACAGATTTTACACTCTTGAAGTCCACCTTGATAGGCTCCCAGAAATTCGGATGATCCTCCTTTTTGTCAGCTATCTGATAACTGCTTGCCTTATATGAATCCTGTGATTCATAGATTTGCTAGTCTTTTTACCGCTTGGGACTTAAACTGCAACTTTACTATTCCTGGCTGGCTACAGACGTAAAAACTGCACTTCTTTCCTGGCTGCTGTTAGACGTAAAAACTGCTAACTTAGCGATATTTACGATTTAAATGCTTCCGTGAATGTTTTTACTTTGTCTTAAACTCACAACTTTGTTTAATAATACATTAAACAACGGCTATTCTCTGCTCTAGAATAATTTGTTCCGTCCTCCGAAATGTCCCATCACCAACTAACTCTCGTAGTCTCGAGTTTTAGCGCGCATACGCAATTTTGACTTTCCGACAAAGTAACAAAGCTTGACTCTATTGTCGCTTTGGAAGCTTCTGACGCTACAATTAAATTTTATTAAAACCAATTAATGGCCTAATTAATATATATATATGTGTGCACATGTGATGGTTGCTTTATTGTTCGTATGAGACGTGCCTTAGAGGAAAATACACAACCGTTTAATATCGTATATAATTGTCGGTGTTCATCAGTACCCACAACAACTCTTCTTTTATTCGGGAAACTTTACAATCTAAAGATTTTACAGTTGTGATACATATAAAATATATATCCTATGGAGCATTTTGTTTCACCTCCTACACTTATGTATTTTATTGATTATATAAATTTGGTCTCTCTCTTTTTAATCGGCGATATTGGCTGGGTGGCAGCTTTATCGGATATTAACGGTTTGGGGGTTAATTATATTTTAAATTGAAGAAATATGTATTTGGTGGGTATATGGAATATTGAGGACACTATGGATGCGGGAATTGGAGTTTGTGATATAACGAAGGATTTTATTTTGAGATAATTGGATCTTATTGACGTGTGTTTTGGCTGCGCAACCCCAAATGATACAGTCGTACTTTCATAATGGAGAAATAAGGGATGCATAAAGTAATTTTTTCATTGAAAGGGATAAGATAATTAGGATCAAGTAACGGTTTTAGGTTTTTGAAGCTGTGATTAATAATTTTTTTTAATGTGACTGGTGTGTTGGGTCCATGTTGGCTTAGAATCGAGGATTAAACCAAGGAATGAAATGAATGTGTTGTAAATGTCGATATTTTTAGTGAATAGTATATTTTTTTTAGGGAAAAAGAAACTGTGATGAATTTGTTTGGGTTTATGGTATTTCTCCAATTATTAACCCAAATGATCAGATGGTTAATGGCAGTCTGCAGTTGTATTGTAGCGGTTTCGTAGTCATGTGACTGGCGGATTATGGCTATGTTGTCGGCAAATATAGCAGTTGTCGTTTCGGTTGTTTGCGGGGATATCATGGGTATAGATGGAATATAGGGGTGGGCCAAGGACACTTCCTTGAGGGACACCTGAGTGAATAGGATATATTGGGGAGAAATGGTATTGATATTTGGCAATTCTCGAGGGGTTCGTAAGATAGTTGGATAGGAGGTGGTTAGGTGAGGTTTTAATTTGAAGAGAAGTTAGGGATTGTGAACCTCGTCGAATGCTTATTCAGAATCCAAGAATGTGGATAGGCTTATATATTTTGTTTTCAAGGGATGTGTTAATATATTCTGTTGCTATGTAACAATTGTTTCTGAATCCAAATTGTCGGTTAGGGATTAAATGTAAGATTTGCTTTTTAGTTGTGGTAAAAGTAGTTCTTCGAAGGCTTTTGCAAGTATTGGTAGGAGACTGATGGGTCGGTAATTTCTGGGGTTGAATTTTGGTTTATTGGGTTTGTTAATTAGTATTATCATTGAAATTTTACAGTTAGTGGGGTTTGAATGTAATGAATTTAGAAATTACGACGATGTGGAAATTTTGTCGTTAATTACAGACTAATTTGCGGATTCCGTACCTCAGGCGTTCGCCCGGAGGTGGCGGAATACAGTGGAATTTAGTGCCGTTTTTCGAGACCTTGTCCCAGAAAAAAAAAGTTGTATACATCGTCGGCAAACATATTTATTATGGCCAGTTCATTGTACAGTAAATTTTATACAGTGGTCTCTTGCTAATGACGCCTAACGGTTCAAGTTGCAATTGACGTGGTTAGCTTCTTTCCCTGAAACGATTTCCTTAATTATTTGATGTTCATATTAACCAGAAGTTGGTAAAAATTTGTCACGCATACTTCCGGGTCATTCCAGGATTTAATAGCTGTAAAGTCCTCTTTCTCATTTAGAAACCCCCAACCCAACTGATGGCTAAGAATTTTTAGTGTAATTATAAAACCTGTGTTGCCACTTTTTAAAAAGCATTAAATTAAATTGCATAAAGGTTTCATTTACAATAAAGTATAAATTAATATAAATCGGTTAAATGTTTTGAGTGTTTCGTAAAACATTAAAATGTGCCACCTAATTTAAAAGAAAATTATCTCGATGCTATTCAGCTACGTTTTTCGTTCCTTACTAAAGAAATTTTTCAATATTTCTGAAAATTTTAAAAACTCCGGTACGGGAAAAAAGCAATTATAATTGTATTGAACGCAACTCTAATGAAACTACGAACCACAACATTTAGCTTTGTTTTATAATTTTTTGTAGCTGCTACATTAAATGATTAACTAAATAAATTTTAAATTTTCATATTATACTATAGTAATAATAATAAAACTATTTACATTAAATTGGAATGATTTTTATTTATAACAATATTATATACATATAAAAATATAAAACCCAACATGAGACTCTACAAGAAATTTGCAGTATATTATTTCCAGTTATTTAATATATTAAAAACAATAAATAAATTACTAAATGCAAAACTTACTTACAAATTATTACTTCTAGGATACACTCGGATTCTTTTCTTAAATTTACTGATACTTGTACTTTTTTTAAATTTTCACATTTAACTTATTGACTAAACTCTTATTAAATATTAAATTCATAGTACTACTTTTATTTCTGCATTCTAAGTAATAATTTTTATTATTCCTAGTTTGGTAACAATGTACATCACTTTTCATGTCCGAGACATCAAAACATCAGCTTTCTTCTCCACAAAAACTGTACACACACCAAATTCTCTCCACAAATGGCCACCCCTCTACGCCTCAGCTGTTTTCCTCCGCCAAAACACTTGAAAACTCCTGTCCACACATTAAACTGTCTTCTACCCAAAAGCTTACTTTCTCTGGTGCTCTGCAGGCATTTTTCGACCGTTTAATGCCACACCTCAAACGTTTACGTCTCCCTCCATCCTCCTCAAATCACAATTTTCATTCGGGTCCAATTCTGCCTTCCGCCGAACGTGTCCGACCTTTCGCTGTCACCAAATTTCCCAGCTAGATTTGTTAATAGTCTTTGACTGCTTATTTTACATATGGCGACCGTTTGAAACAGACTGTAATCAAGTGTCCCCAACCTTCAAACAAGACCGAAGCATCTGTTGAGACTGCGTGGCACCGATTTTACTACCCGTGAATCCCGTTCATCGATCTCTCAGTCACAAAGCGGATTCCACGTGCTGCCAAATTGCAGTTTAAACGGGGAAAAAAATTAATCGCGCTAACTACTAAGTCATATCGGTTGTACAAAGTTTATTATTACGAAAACTTTAATTTTTTTATAATATTTCAGGCTTGTAAATAAACTTTTCGTAACTGAATCAATTAAAAACAAGTTGATAAACGTTTCTTCTCTTTATTACTCGATTGGCACATCTGTAAAATTTAAAATAATCTCGCTTATTTAAGCGTGAAATGGATCCTTAAGTAAAATAAGTAAGGCGGGTTCATAACCTAATTATATAAATTGTCAGCGGTCGCTAGACTAGTTGATTCACGTATCTTCATCTGTACTGATAAATGGTGCTGGATTAAATTTTTTATGATAATTAAATTTCTATAAATTAATTTTAATTAAACTGACAAATTAGTTTAATAAAAATATTTTGTGAATAAAAAGTTTAATTAACAACCTAAACATTGAGTACAAAACTGTGTAAATTTGGTATAGCTTAAAAGCTTCCAGAAAAATCGAATATACAACTTATATTTTTTTTAAAAGCAAGACGTTGCTGACTTGATGATACAAAATTTGCTCGAAGCTTCACATGATTGCCGATAACAAGCAACAGGATTTGTCTAGCAATCATATGGGTTCTCTACGAACCCAGTGCCGATTATGTATATATTTATACTTTTAAAAGAATGACTTCATAAAATTTAACGTTAACGCGTTCCTGCACTATGTTTAATCCATATTTTTTTCCTCTTATAAAGGTACACACTGATTATTATTGGGTCTTTTTACGTTTAACGACCTCTTTTACATTTTCCTTCTACAATCGGCTACTAACACAGAGTACTCCAAGTTTATCTCTGTACATACACTTGAGCTGATTACATCTTACGAATGCGTTGATCAAGCGCATGTTTGTACCAGATTGTTAGTGATATCTTTAGAATTATCCTGAAAATAGATTAGACACTGATTAATACAGGTAATTCCCTCGTTCATTAAATTGTAATCAATCTATTGCTAAGGTATTTAGTTTATCATGATCAAATTAAGCCTTATTCGCAATATCAGGAACTTTTATGTAGGTTATAAATCATAATAAAAATTCCTTTTTTTTTGGAATATATTATTGTTTCCCTTTAAATTAGGAGCGACATTTTAATATTTTTTCACAAAACTCCTTCAAACATTAAACCAATTTATACAATTTTTACACAACTCAATAATAAATACAATGTTTCTATAATATTATGTTTTTTTTAAAAAAAATGTTATAAGCTCAGGTTTTATAATGCTAGTAAAAAACTTAAGTCATCAGGGTGTTGTGGGCTTCTAAATGAGAAAGAGAATTTTGTGGCTATTAAATCATGGAAACTTATTTAATGTCGAGCATCAAGGTTTCATTTTACAATATTCTGGCTGCACTGGAAATTTTGTATTTAATCAACTGGCTGACAAGGCACGTGACACGTCCATTGCTAATCATCGCGACTCCCAACGTCCTTCATTTGGCCGAAGAACTCACGATTCCACTATGGCGATGCCCTTGATTCAAGACTCGCATAATATAAGGTTGATCCTGCTATTATTCAAACTCTTAAATTGCGCTTCGTTTGTCCAATCTCCAGAAAATTAATATTTATCGACTACGACCGTAAAAACGAAGTGATATTACGTGATCTACAATTGCAGCGTATTCTTAACAAGCTATGACGTCATCCACAATGTCTGATGCTTCTCATGAATTCAGATTTTAAATTGTGGTATACAAGTAAAATATTTATTTTAAATTAAGTATTATAATTTTTTTTACTAATCGAATCCCCTCATGTAGTATTTTAATCAACGAAATAAATGATACAGGTTTCCTACCTTCAATTTTACATTGTCATTTTAATTGTGGTGTTTTATTAATTTAATTTAAATTTAAGGTGTTTTAAAATAAATTAAATGAATATTTCAAAGGATGAAGTTATAATAATACTTTATAATATAATATTGACAAAGAAGGAGTTTGTAATTAGGGATTATCTCCAACCTGTTTCTCGGCATCATTAATTTCCTACCAGTTGTCGGCTCCAGATGCGCCTCGAAGCTTAAATTATCTCTCTGTCACCAGCTGGAAAAGCTAACTATCCAAGTTCCAAATTATCTTCCAAAATTAAACTTAAATCCTTCATTTTTTTCGTTTTCTTCTTGAGTGTTGTTAAATTTTGACTATTCCAGTTTTTCTTCGCATTTTCTCCCACCTTTCTGTACTTCTCACTGCGTTCACTTAGTCTCGCAGTAAAATTCCTTTCCCTCATGCTGTCTTTCCGAATTTTGGACGTGAAATTCCATCCTTTCTAGGAATCACCACCTGCGCGAGTACTTAAGTTTTTAATCCTGGCTGTTCCATCAAGTCCCGCGACTTGTCTTTCTCCCTCTAGTCGTCATTGTATTTACATTATGATATTACAAAAAAATGTATTTGCATGCCACAGCCATTGCAGTCGACAATACAAAGATTAGTTTTCATTCAAATATCTATTGTTCTCACCGGAAACTCTAAAGGATTGTTTAAACCACTGTCGTGAACATTACGTGGAAGAATATTAGCGATGATAACTATGGTGGTTAGAATTACCACACATTTTTTTTTAATAATGAAGATGTTTCAATTATTCTCTCATATACCTTTATTTTAATCCACGCTGCCGTTGAGAATATATTCAACATTTTTCATTAGCAAATAATTTATTTTTTCATGTTCATTTTGCGTAGGTCACGCAGTGGAATCGGCCGACTCCTTTCTTCTAGTTACAGGGAAAAGTAAAGACTTACGTTGCCCAGTTATCCAGCCATGCGTTAACCCCCGCATTTCACTTGAACAATGTAAGATGAGCAAACGCGAAGGCGGCAAATAGCCTAATCCAGATCATACTTAAGCTTTTGTTCAGGATATACCAAAGCCGATTTTTATTCCCATGTCTTGATGTACCTGTATTGTTTGTTAAATTCAGATTCTTTCTGCAGATATGTTTTCCGTACTGGGATGATTCAACTATTGAAATTTCCTTTATACAAAGGTGAAATAATTTATTGGGAGTTTTTTTTCAGGAAATACGTTCCTTTTTTCAGTGAAATTTGTTTATGAACCTTATTACGACTGAGGATGCTGGAGAAAATAAAAAGGGAACTTAATATTATCGAAGACCGTCATGACTATAAAGATTTGTATGACTTTTATCCAACTAGATCTTGAACTGATTTTGAGTAGTTCAAATTGAAATGACAAAGAAAAATGCACATTAATTGGCTTATATGACTGTTATCATCAAATATTAATCATTATCCTCAATACTTCCCGCATCAACATGTGAATGCGAAATTATCTAAAGATATGAAATACAATTCTGTAACGCGTTGAGAGAGAGGAAATGTTCTCAGAGATCCGTAGAATGTATTTTAGAACAATATTGAAAAGAATTTATAGTTTTAACATGTATTTAAAATTTGAACCGTCAACGTAATGTGTTTCCCAATTATTATCAATTAATCTTTTACACTTCTATATCTCAAGAGTGGTTTCGTTTAGGATCTACGATGAAAAAGGAATAATTGTCTTCCACGATCCTTCAAATAATGGAATATTTGTTTGGTTGTTAATTTATACTTTGCGGTAAGCCAAACAAGAGGACGTGTAAATAATTTTAAATGATCGGAAACAGAAGTCGTGTTGTATTTTATTAAAAAAATACAATTGTTTACGAATAGCACTTCTATTTTATATAATTTAGAACTATTTAGGCATTTCTTGATTGGGTTATCTCACAGTATAAATATCAAACATTTATTTCCATGCGGCTCACAGGGCAATGAACAAAGTGTTCAAAATCCCTATGATCCGGGACCTCTTTAATTGGATTTGTTGGAAGTAGTCTGTTTAATGGAATATATATTCTTCAAATTTTGCTACTTATATGCAACTGAAGAACTCTTTGATCAAAGGGATGAAACGTTTTCTGTATTATATGTAATTATTAATTAATAAATTCTGATTCGTGGCCATGTTACATTAAATATATTTATATTAATACAAGGCAGATTAATTTCCCAATTTTATTTATAATTTGAAATAGCATCTATAGTGTTTGTTGGGTTATTTTAACCTGTACAAATGCAATGAATTTGATTTTGCTGCTGGTAGATTGCTCCCTACATATTAAAATGAGAGTAAAAGTTTAACATAGATGTGGATTTAAGAGGTTTCTTGTCAGAATATTTTCGCAGAGATAAAATAAAAAGTTCCTGAAATTGAGGAATAGTTTCGTGGAAAATATATCTGGATTTGCACGATTCCTCCCTTCGAATATTAATTAACTCACGGTTTTCTCATAATTATCATGTGTATATATTAATATGTGACTGCAATTTTCTGTTGGGAAGTTACTTTGAAAACTTCGTTGAAAGGCTGTCCGACCACCTATTGCGATAAATCATAAACAGTTTAGAATCTAGATAACAGTTTTAGGCCATCAGGTATTTCATCATCCGTTAGTAACGAAATCACTACAGTTAAATCCTGTGTAAATAGATTAATGGTTTCTTGTGCTAATTGACATTATCTTATCCCCCTTACACGTAAAACCGCAACTGTAATTCCGTATATGTCAATTACAGTCTTATCAGTCGTCTAAAAATATTCTCGCCATTTTTTTTGTAACTGTACGAAGCTTAATCTTCTGCTTATGAGTTAAATTCAATTAGTACATGAGTTTATTGGAAAACGCTCTGACGGGGTTACAAACATTAAAATATTTAATTACCATTAAATAACACTTTCATTTCTAATTTAAAACCTTTTCGGGTGTTTTAGAATGAATGTTATTATTATAAAGATAAAATATAAATTAAAAATATATTAAATTAAGAAGTGAACTGCCAAAATATTATTAAATGACGTCCGCAAATAATATAAAATAAGTCACAGAAAATATAATTTTCATTAACGCAAAAAAAATCTTCTTAAGCTTGACTATTCAATAAACAATGTTTGAATCAATTATATTTCGAAAAAAAATTGTAAATATTAGTAGGCCTAATAAAATTTAGTTTTATATACAATAAATTTAATTTTGTAATTTAATATTTAAACATATATTTAGTATCTATAAGATTAGTTTTGACAATTTCAATTAAGCGAAAACTGAAGCAGTTACAAATTAGAAACGAAACATGTTATTGAAATTAAACGTGTTTAAAATTAAATGCCCTTTAATTTTTCAATTAATCTGTATCTGTATTTAATACGCTCCAAAAAACGTAATTTAAAGAGGTTCCCGTTTGTCCCCTCTGGAGCTTTCGCCGACAACGTTTCACTTTCAGGCGGAACATTTTTTAGGAATTTCTTTTGTAGCCTTGGCCAAGGTTCGACACGAAAGGTTTTCTCTTTATAAGTTCTTTTTGACTTATTTCTTCACGATAGTCCATACCAAATCTTCTCTTAATCCGTCAACATGTATTTTCAACATTGACGCATTCATCGTGAATTCCACGTTTAGCCTATTACTAAGAACTTACTTTTACGACGTAATTATTGCTCTGCGAAGTTTTTATGGATCTGTTTTAAAAAAATTACAGTCTTCGTTAATGACCTACTAAAAAAGTCACTAACGTCCAATTACATACCATAAAAAAAATCCTTTGACGATGACATAAAATGTTACGTTTCAATTTGACTGCAGAAAGAAATAATTAAATTAGTCCGTCAGAGAGAAATGTGAAAAATTAAAAAAAAAAACATTGTTTCAGTTTTAATATGAGAATCGATCTCGGACCATTCCAAATATTTTTCAGTTCAGTTTCGTCAGTGTCGGTACATCTTGGAATATTGCAGAAGGAGAAATTTTAAACTTTCTTAATTTATTAAAATATATTCCAATTTGGACACGCGTATTAGTTTTGATAACACCTATCGGTGGTTTTTAATTATTATAATGAATAAACGACGTTTTACCTTATAATCATTTGGCAACGGTAAGCTAATAATGGACTAAATCTCGTACAGAAAATGAGAAGAAATCTGTAACACAAATTTTATTTGTTAGTGTTGCCAGAGCGAAAAAGTGAGCGATAGAGGACTTTCCCCTAAACATTATACCTCACAGCTGTACAAATTTAAATACATTCAACCCTCTTCCCCTCCCCCCGAATATTCACCACTAATTAGTTGAAATACAGGACTGTTACGTTTGTGTCAGCTTGTTCCTTACTTCGGATTAAAAAAAATATATTTCCTCGAAAATATGGGAAGTTTTTAATGTTATATGCAACTACTACTGTCACAGTATACTTTTCATACCGATTCTATTTTCGGTGTTAAACTATAAAATAACATTCCAGCTTATTAATTAATTGCTATGGACAGTTTCAGGGAAAGTTTATCCAAAAAATTTTCTTCGGTTCGTCTTTTACGAGAATACAGATTAGAATAATTTTTTTTCATTGAAATACAGAGCCATGTGTAGGTTCTTAACGACTTTAAACCGCCATATTGGAAGAAAATGGCTGCCAGTCGTTCTAAAACTCTGGTTAAGATTTTTTAGGTTTACGGATTTTCACTAAACTGTAAATCACTTTTAGACTTCGTAAAATTGCAGTCCACCATTTGAAAATCTTAAAAATCAGTCTGCTCCAGATTACGTTTATTTTTAAGGTTTTTTTTTTTTTTTTTAGGGCAACAGGCTACATCAGGGTAATCCACTATGGGCAACTCCCCTTTAATAGCATAGGAAGGGATTTGAAAGGGGGGATGCGGAAGGGTAGTGGAAGGTAGCCAAGGGTTAACTAGGGCCCCCGGGCTATATTTTAAGGATCCTACCCGGCATTCGCCTAAAGAAATGCAGGGAAAACCCTAGAAAAACCTGCATCGGGTAGGTCGGGCATTTGGTACTTGTCCCACGCCCTTCCGATGACGGGAGAGGAGTTTGCTGTGGGGACGCAGCTTACTCCTCGCCATGCCTTGGCCTGTTTAGGAGGCAGCTGGCCGACTATTCCAATAGGAATAGCGGACAACTCTTGCCGTATGCCCAAGGTCTGCGACCCCGGAACATACACCTCTCAAAACAGACCAAGGTGCCTCGGCATGTGGGAACCTTAGTTCAAAAAAACCAGAGAGATGTGAGAGCATCCCCAAAGGTAGCCCCCGCCAGAGCTCTCTGGGAAGGTTCACCTGCGAGAAATCCTCTCGCAGGCTTACTTGGGTTATTTTTAAGGGGCATATATTGGTAGGTAAACAAAATCTTCGTTAACTTGACTAGGGGAGAAAATATTATTATAGAACAAGTAACAAGTACGATCTTGCATCCGTATGTGAATTTTCTTGATAGTGCACTTAAAATTGTATTTATCAAAATATATTGCATAGGCTACCCAAAGATATAGGTATATAATTTTATTCGGAAACAAAAAATGTTCTCAGAAAGAAATATTTATGATATAATTCCTTTTATACAATGATTAAAATAAATATATAGTGTCAAAATATGTTTGAAATTTTATTAGTAAAACTTCGTTTCGCTTCGCATCTATTATCAATTAGTCTTATACACTTCTATATTCCATGTCTGATTTCGTTTAGGGTCTTTGACAAAAGAAGGAGTATTTGTCGTCAACGATCCTTAGGCACTCAATTGTGTAATGGAATATTTATATTGTGATTAATTTGTACTGTGAGCAAGAGAACAGCTTAAGAATTCTGAATGATCTAAAATGGAAGTCCTGTTCGTAAAAAATAGAAATATTTAGACTCGTATATCAAACATTTATTTCCGTCTGATATGCTGGCCAGATGGCAGTGAACAAAATTTCCATGAAGTTTCATATATTCATTTGCAATTTTCTGCAGTGAAATTTCATTGTGCGCGGTGAAATTTGGAGACTAAGTTGACGAAATTTTGTGTGCGGCTGCGAGGGATTTGGAAATGGAGATTGAGAGAGGGGAAGTTACAGGGCGTCCTTGAGTCGTTGAATAGTAAACCAGCGTGTCTGTTACACAACGGTAGCGCCGCAACTCCCTCACTCCTTGATATTTCCCCGTAATATAACTATCATTATAATATTAATAAACATAATCTAATTAAAAATATTAAATCGAATTAACTTTATAAGAAAGGAAAAGATTGAGCTGTTATACACACTAGACAAATGTCTGTGCCAAAAGCTAACCCTAACTTTAGGAAGCGTGCGAAATTTATTGTGGTGCACCAGCTTGTTTACTTCCAAATTAATTTAAAAAAGTGTCCCTACTGATACTTCATACAATCCGGTTTTTTTCAAAATCTTCCCAAGGTTAAGGATGGTAACGTGTCTCACTTCGGAACGACCCTATTGAAAATTATAACAAATACCGAAGAAAATCATCGTTGGGATGACGGCAAAGGTAGACAATCGCACAAAGGATGTGTATTTAAATGACACATGGTGTTATGACACACGGGGGACCAGGAAACGTAATTACTAAACTACACTCGTACTCCACTCAATTCTTCCATTGTTCCATCCGACCACCCTGGTATTATTCTCGTCTCGCTTCTTCTTTATTTCATATAATTTTTCCTTCCCGTTTAAATTGCTAATAAAAATAACTGAGGTGGAGAAGGAAAACAAAAGGAAGTGGTAAGAGTCAAGACGACAACAGCAAACTATAATGAGACGGAAGTCAAATACGAAGATGATTCAAAACGGATGTATGATTCATCTGCTTAATTAAAAAGTTTTAAAAGAGGAAGCAGACGAATCCTGTAGAACCTATTGTAAGACAGAATGCTTAAATATAGAAATAATATTTTATCTGGGAATATTGTTTGATTTCCGCTACCACCGTGTCACGTTTTCTCAGAATATTTTATATTGTTTTCCCTTCCTGTCTGCTATCCGTTCCGCCACACGGGACGGAACGTTTATCAATGCAAATTAACTTTTGACGTAGCCTCATCAAACCAACGAAGACAAAATAATTGTGACCAAACCTTTTCAATAAGTTATTAAAACTATAAATAATTATTTTAACACTTGAAAATACATATGTAACCCTAAGTGAAACTAAATTCCTTTAAACGAATTATTTCTGTACCACAGAGAGAAGGAGAAGGCGAAGATTCACAAACATTTCCACGGTTAATTTATTCATATCTAATACCTATCTATTGAAGAATAATAATTTTCCAAAATTGGCTTTCCCTCTGTACAGATTCAATATTTAAACCTTACTCTTCTACTGGCATTATTCGTCATTTTCTGTTCAAAACCTCGGTCCAACATGCACTTTGAACAAAATAGTTAATTACGTCTAGTTTCTATCCATTTCCCAAACATTTTATAGTAATGATCAAAGACCATATTCGTAAGTTTATAATCGGCATAATTTTTTTAGGGCTACATGAGGGTAATCCACGTTGGGCAACTCCCCTTTAATAGCATAGGAAGGGATTTGAAAGGGGGAATGTGGAAGGGTAGAGGAAGGTAGCGAAGGGTTAACTAGGGCCCCCGGGCTATATTTTAAGGATCCTACCCGGCATTCGCCTAAAGAAATGCAGGGAAAACCCTAGAAAAACCTGCAGCAGGTAGGTCGGGCATTGGGTACTTATCCCACGCCCTTCCGATAGCGGGAGAGGAGTTTGCTGTGGGGACGCAGCATTCCCTTCTCCGTGCCTCGACCAGTTTAGGAGGCAGCTGGCCGACTATTCCATTGGGAATAGCGGACAACTCTTACCGTATGCCCAAGGTCTGTGACCCCGGAACATACACCTCTCAAAACAGGCCGATGTCCGGCATCTCAACTAAATAAAAGTGATTGTGTTTGTGTTCCGCCTACACGCGCGGAGAAAATTCAACAAAATTTTGTACACACGTTCCTGCCGAACCGGAAACAAACACTGTCAGGGTAAGACACGACTGCCACCCGCTAGCGGCGAGGTGGAAATTTTCGAACATGTTATCACGGCCAAATACAATATTTTTCGAGGTCAAGGAGATTGATATTCGGCAGCTATTTTCTATAATAAGCTCTATGTTGTTCAATCAACTTTACTCGGAATTTACATGTATGCGATTATTTTAATATATTAACTACAGAATTCTTATCAAACAGAAATACCTTTGTTTATAATTTTGTCCAGATACAATAGTTTCTTTCCAGTGTACAAAGCCGGATTGTTTTTTACTTTTTTCCTTCGCACTTCCTTGTTTGATTGTGCTTCCTTTAGTACGGGAAAATCATAGAAAAACTACATTAACAAGAAGTGGTTTTTCTTTGCGAAGGACGGCATCGCCACGCCATCACGTGTTTGTTATCTTAGGCCCAGGCAGTTCGTCTGCTGCTATTTTTCTGACAGATAATTTAGTTTTATTTTACAATACAGCTCAATAGAGGTCTATGTTTTCATTCGCAATATAATTTTCAAAATTGTGCAATTATAAAATTATAAAAATTATAAAAATAATAAGTCTCGTGATTGTCATTGGACGATTGTCGTCTTCATTGTACTGACCATTCACGTAACACTTCAGTTTACTACAAGTCGGCATAGACGGGGAAAATGTCGCTGTATCTCAGAGAAAGATTATTATTTATATATTTATTTTCCCTTTACATTTCCACCCAATGTGTATTAATAAACCTCATTCAATCCTTCAATGACAATGAAAATGTATTTGGAAGATTCTCGGATATCCGTCTTCCCTTCGGATTCTCTGACCAATCAGACTTCAATATTTTTAAGCGCCAATCCGGACTGGACCCTCAAATCCGCCATTAATCTCTCGTGCTTGTCATTGGACAATTGACGTCTTCATTGTACTGACCATTCACGCAACACTTGGGTTCACTACAAGAATGTGACGACGGGGAAAATGTCGCAACATCTCAGTGAATGGTTATTATTTACATATCTGTGTGCCTGCCGTTGCCAGAGATGTCATTTATCCATAACCCCCGATTTGACTCAAATCTATGTAGCTTTTGCGTTATTTTTATGTAACGCAACTCGAACGCTATCCCTAAATGTGTTCACTTCCCATACTAAATGGTGTTGGAACTCATTGACCCTGAAATAGTTTCATTCGACGAACATATCGCCGTTTGATCATGTTCGAAAATTTCCACCCCCGCTACTGTTGGTTAAACAAAAATCTGCCGGTTACATTGTTTGAAAATTTCTACTCTCGATCAGTTCCCACGCCCCACCCCCACGCGTTACCCAGTTTGTCACAATGAAATTCAGCGACATCCATATCACCAGAATTTACTCGAATCTCGGTCTATTCGCGTTATTTTCACGTAACGCTCCACCAAATCCCACCATTAAGCCACTTCATTCCCATGCCAATAGGGGGTTGAAATTATGACCGGAGAATATCTACTGAAATATTATGAATTTAAATGATACCGAAGAATATTTATTCGACGCAAGTGTCGGCAGATCAACATGATTGAAAATTTTCGCTTGCGTCCAGAGTTGCCCTTGGGGGTTAAATGGCCAATTGAATGCCATAATTAATCTCACCGTCATCCATTATCCTGGATTTGACTCAAATCTCGGTTCTATTCGCATTATTTTCTTGTAACGCTCATCTCACACCCACCCCTAATGGTGCTCCTTTTCTATAATGTAAGGGGTTGAAATTATACTATGATAACATCGGTAGAAACACTATCAATCTCTTTGACCCCTAAAAATATTTATCTGACTCATATATCGGCTTTTGTAGCATGTTTGAATTTTTCCACCCTCTTCCACGCCCGCTCCTGGGGGTATTAGGCGTCTCTCACCCCGACAGTTTTTGTTTCCTGGTCGCAAAGAACACGTGTACGAAATTCTTGCTAGTTTGGTGGCACGAGCGACGCAGGTACTGGGCTCGACAACTATAGACCAGCCGGACGATGGTTGCTTCTTGTTCATTACACCAGAACCAATCTCAGACTAACTTTTACAGAATAGTTCCTCAGACTCAACCTTTCTGACTACCCAGCGCGGATCTCCTCGTGCGCTCTTTTAAAAAGGCATGTTTCCGCCTTCTAGATTTAGTGTTTTTTCAATTGGGGGAGATCCCCGAAACTGGTGGACCGTCACCATCCGGTCAGTCTTTTAATTCATGCCTGATCACGCGTGGGCAGGTTGAATGCCCAACATTTTACCAATCTTCCAGCCATCAAATTATTTTCCCACACAAACTACAGACAGCCAACGTTTTACCAAAATCCTTTGTATATAAAATGAATTTAATATTCCTCCATTACACATTTAGTAAAAAAAGGTTTATATTATATCAACGAAGCTCTGAAATTTGGTTTTATTACTCGTCTTTTTCGTAATTGTTTGCTGTTATTAGCACGGCACTGTTTCTTGGCACGAATGGTTCCAGAAGGCTATTACGTTGCCTTGACATTCGAGAAGACTCTGGAGAACAGCGATTCGATTTTTTTATATACCTAAACATCAATTTTACTGACTCGTCAAAGGTCGCCCACGGAAGCTACGTCAGATCAATTCTGGAAGAAAGTCTTTTATGATCTCGGTTGCTTGACGAGGAACACTCGAGTTTTTTATGGTCTGCCTAATTGCTCAAACTGGCCACTTAGAAACCGCAGTTCAACTTTCTGGGAAAATTTGGTCGTCAGAAAAAGAAAATCACGAATGAAGCCAAAGTCAAGGTGAAGCGAACGGGAACTTTTACGTTGGAATATCAATACTCGTCCACAGGTTATACTATTAAAACATTCCTTGTTTGAGAAAATGGGATACGTTACTAAGTGAAACTTCAAATATCAGGAATATATAATTTAATCATGGTAATATGTTACACAAGGAGGACAGTCACCAAGTATACCAACTAGGAATACGGTGGAACCTCGATTCCTATTTCGGTTGAGATTACATTTTACCTTCTTTGTGTTTTATTTTCTCTGGTTAGAAACAAGGGATTTTAAATCAAGATTCCCATAAGTCGTGACACCCAGGTTAGATTTAGGGGGTGTATGTTGTTCCAGGGTCGCAGACGTTCGCCACACGGTAAGTGTTGTGTGTAGTTCTCATTGGAACAGTCGGCCGCCTGCCTTCAAATGTGGTCAAGGCATGGCGTCCCCACGGCAAACACCATACTCCAGTCATCTGAAGGGCGTGGGACAAGTACCTAATGTCGGTGTCTGTAATCTCATCATCCCTCTTGGCTACCTTGATCTACCTTCCGCATCCCCTCTTTATCCCTTACTATTCTATTAAAGGTAAGAGGCCACAACGTGGATGACTCTAATGGTGTCTGTCTCATCATCAACAAAATCCTATCCTTTTTAACAGTCTCCTAACATATTGCATATATATATATATATATATATATATATGTGCAATATATTGGCAGTATATTTATGATATAAATTTGTTGTTGGTCTGGACTGATTTACTATTTTATAAATGTATGATACATAATAACAGGCCGAATACCCTTGTTTTTCATAAAATAAAAATGGCATAAAAATATTACGATAGTTGAGTACAAAACGTAATTCAACGTCAATGAGTTGCTTTCCCACTCTGCTAAAGTCTCTCCTTCTCCATAACCTCTTCACCATGAATGGTATTTTGTTATGCTAAATGCACTATCTCATATTACAGTAAAATGTTTGGTCAATCTCGTCAGTTACGGCCACGGCCAGTTAGATGTTCCGAAAGTCTGTACGATTCTGTTAGCGATGGATCTAATTTGCTACTTCAGCAGTAATTAATTATTTGTAGGCAATATGTCGCCCATACACACAGACGTGACGTAGTTGGCGAAATTTTTAGGTGTTTGCTGAAGCTGGTTGGTTTTTGTCGAAGTTGATCGGCTTCTGTACAAGTTGATTGGCAGTCGCAGTTGGTGGTCGGCGGTCTCACAAGTTAATGGGCGTAACACTAAAAAATTATGTATCAATAGATACTATATTCATGGGGTTAGTTCTGTTGGGTGTGTAAAACGGGAATAAAACCTCGTTTGCTACTTTTGTTTTCCTCATTTACGCGATGTAAAACATTCTTGATACAATTTACTGACCACCAAATGTAACCAATGAAAGGAACAAAATGTTACGTCCTTCTAACAGTCTTAATGTCATACTATTTACAATTTTTTATTCTGCAATCAATATATTCTCAATCTGTGTACGGAAACGTGTCGGTCGCCACATGGACGAGGATAATTTTTAATACTGCTTATACTTGGCATTTTCTGTTTCCTTGGACGTATTAGTTTACCCGAACAATAGTTACAGTTTTTGTTCCCGTGATTAAAAAATCTCGACTTTTGAAAACTGTTCGTTTCTGCCGAAGGAATGTCGGCGTACCCGGATCCAGCCGAACAGCCGGCCATTCTGTCGTCGCCCACCACGAACTACTTGAGCATTACACTCCCTCCAGAGAAAAGTCGGCGCACTAAGGGCGATATGACTCCTGGAGGGTTATCATTGGCCAGCCAGAGTAGCATCGCTACACTGACGTCCATGGCATCGGATCCCGAGGGAGGCGTGCCGACCAAAGCAGAGTCCTGGTGGACGACGGCTCTTCAAGTATCGGTGCCCTTCTTCCTCGCAGGCGTCGGCACCATCGGCGCCGGAAACGTCCTCGGCAACGCACAGGTAACCACAACAAATCTGCTCAAAATTAGATCATCAGAACATATTCTACACATGAACCGGGGAAAAATTTGTAATTCTTGTCTACCAACGTTTTCCCCTTTAGATTCAGTATACTACATTTCAAAAAATCGAAGTTTTATTCACAATTATTTTTGTCTCCGATTCTTATAGGAAAAGAGATGAGTTTCAACATTCTTATTTTATAGTGTGGTATGAGACATACAGGTTGTTAGCTGTTCTATGGCCATAAACTTGAACTTTTATTAGACATGTATATTCTCCCCAATAATTAGACTTCTTTTTGCCATGTAATCTAGAAAAATCTAAAAGAAATTGTTTGTTTTACATTTTTTGCTCGTATCTCATATTCAGTTAAGTATTTCTTTTACACTTATTTGTGATCAATTTGATGTATCTTAGTAACACACTCAAACATGGGGTATTTTTATCTCCAGAAGGCTTTGCCAAAATTCTCTAACCATATACACTTCTAGATAATAGACATACCTGGTACTTTATTTTTACTATTCATTTTATAGTTTTCAGTTGTAGACTTTGGGTTGTGGATAAATGTCGTCAATTTCCATATAGATTCCAAATATACTCTAGTAGAAGATTGTATGAGAGACATACATTCTTTGTCAATTATTTGTCCTTAACAGACCCCAAGTTAGGTTGGTGTCATTGCAAGATAGATTTATCAACAAGAAAGGGAATCTACTCATCAGATTTACTGAACAGATTCTGAAAGTCTATATCCTGCTACTTTTTACTGCTTGTTTCAGTGTTACCCTGTGTTTCTGCATGTGAAGCCACTCATGACTCTGGTGTCCTCACTGATAGGCCTCAAGGGAAACCTCGACATGTGCCTATCATCACGTCTTTCTACGCAAGCCAACTTGGGAAAGATGGGGGCATGGAAGGATGTGTGGAAGATGGTGGTTGGCAATCTCGCTTTAGTACAGGCAGGTTACATTTCCTAAGATTATCTCAATTTATCAAATATGCTATTTTGAAATGATTATTAGTAATTGAGTGTCACTGGGTTCTTCACAAAAAGACTAAAATGTGTCCTGAAGTATCACAAAGTTGCTGCCATGACTCAAACAAGGCCATTGCTTGTAACCCCTGCATAATTTTAGTGGGGGGGAAACAGATGGGTGATCACTACAATTATTAGTTGATCTGTATTGGGAAACCCCTATGTTTTCACCATGAATCTTTCAATTGATTCTTTCAGTTTTGTATGTAATAAATGTGAGAGTAGATGTGAAAAGGCTTGGGAACAAATATAATATTCAACCACAAACAGGTTTTTTTATTGGATTCTAAGCTTAGGTAAAATATTTAAAAAGTACATAAATATTTATGATATAGTGATATTAAGTACATTTAGAATATATTTCTTTCTTTTGTACTTTTTACAGATACAGGCAACTGTTGCTGCTGTTCTTGTAGCTTTATTTGCAGTGTCCGTTTTAGCTATTCAAGATGGTGTATTTAATTTCCAACATATTTTATTACTAACAGCATCCAGTATAACAACAGCTACAACTTCTTGCTTTGTGTTGGGTACAGTATATGAACTTAATTTTGTAATTATTTTTATAGTAAGAATATCATACACTATATTATGATTTTCTTTGAATGACACTATCTAAATTAATTTTATTCAGTGATAGGTACTTACACAAAAAATAACATTTGTTTCTATTTATGAACTTGTTTAAATATTTATTTTTATCATAAAATATTTATGAAGGGTTCTGGAGAAATGAATATAGAGTCTGAGTGTAAAATAACATATTAATTTAAGGTCACTTCAACTTTTGGTATGTTATTTTTGAATCAAATATTCATTAGAACTGTACTGTCTAATATCCACAGTCATATATCACTAATGAAAATAATTGTGTTCTATTGCAGATTTTGCTCTCATATTTGTGATAGTTCTTTCAAGAAGAATGAAAATAAATCCAGATAACATAGCAACTCCACTGGCTGCAAGTATTGGTGATGTAGTCTGTGTTACTCTTCTTTCACACATTGCATCAGGATTTTATTCAGTGATAGGTACTCACACAAAAAATAACATTTGTTTCTATTTATGAACTTATTTAAATATTTATTTTTATCATAAAATATTTATGAAGGGTTCTGGAGAAATGAATTTAGAGTCTGAGTGTAAAACCTAACATATTAACAATTGCGTTCTTAATAACTAAAATCTTCCATTTTTAGAAACACCATGGATAATAGATATTTACTATCTCTTGACAGAATTGTGAAAGATTTCAAGTGTCAATATTTGCTGGAATTCTTTAAGCTGGACTTATTAAAATATAAAGGATAGTATTCTAGACTGTATGTAATATATTTAAATGATTCATAAATGTATAGAACATTTTAAGTTTCACATTCCTGAATAAGATTTGAAAACTGAAAAAACTATTAGCAGACAGTGAGAGTTTGTTTTCTCCAACTATGTATAATGTTGGAAACATATCACTAAGAGTGAAAAGAAAATATGAAGATCTAAACTGGAGAATGTGTAGGACTTTCTAAAGAATAATTTAGTATTTAAGGTCTACAATCATCCTAAATTTTAAAAGTCCTTTATGTCCTTTGTTGTACTTCTCATTCCTGTGACACGTGTCTTTTCAACCAGAGAGTTATAATACAAATCCAATTTTTTTACACACACATCTGTTTCTCTGAATCCATCATATACAATGATCTCAAAAGTATATTGGAATAAAGATTGTGCAATGTTTGTTTTGATTTTTAAATTTGTTCAGATACGATGATGTGGATTCCAATTTTGGTCATTTGCTTGTATTTGTTACTGCTGCCAATGTGGATTTACATCGCCTATAACAATAGCTACACAAAACCTGTACTCACCTCTGGATGGGTTCCAGTTTTAACAGCATTGCTTATCAGTGGGTAAGAAATTGAAGTAATCACATATGTAGTCTTCATTTAAGTTGGCAAATAATATAGTATTTGTGGACAGAAAGTTCGCTTCATTAAATTGCTATAAAAACCATATGTATTTAGTTAAATTTGATCACTAAATTGATATGTAGATTTTTTAAAACTCTCAATATGATAAGTAGTGCAAAAAATAGAATTAATTTGAAGGAATAATTTTCAGATGCAGTGGAATTATATTGGAGCATTTTTCAAATGAAAACAGAGGATTTGTTGTATTTCAACCCATAATAAATGGCATAGGTGGTAACCTTGTGTCTGTACAAGCAAGTCGCATCTCTACTATGCTTCATCAGACCTCTTTATTAGGAATAATTCCACCACATTCAAAAATTTGTGTCTCGCCAGTGGCTGCCCTCTTCAAAGGATGTTAGTTCTTAATTTTTTAATATATTAATTAACAATTGGTACTGTTGGTAATTTGAAATTCACTCTCTAACTTCCCCCTCACTTTATATATATATATATATATTTATATTGCCAGGCTGGAAACCAATATGTCTTATTTTCAAAAGCCACCTTCCTCAGAGCAGTAGGACCATATGCCATACCAGCTGGTCACGTAGTGTCAAATTCAAACAAGGGCAGGCAAGACATTAGACAGCAACAGCGGAGACATGAGACATGACTGTTTCTCTCAAGAAAAAATCACAACAATAGAAAAATAACAAAATAATACATGCCCACACACATATATACAAAACATGCATATTACACACACATACAAATCAGAGGTATTAGGTAAGAAGTAAAGTGAGTGAGTGTGATTGTGGAAAGGAAGTTGCTAGAGGATATTAAGTCCAGGACTTTGCCTTGATTGGAGGATTTGTTTGTCAGTGATGCAGTGTTCATCAATACTTTCAGGAAAAGGTTGTTTTGTTTGGCCAATATAGAAAGCAGGGCAGAATCTGGAATTAATCTGGTGAATGATATGGGACAGGACGTGGGCAATGATTTTCTTCAATTTTGTGTGTGGGATTGTAGTAGGTTTAAAGAAAGAGAAGACAATACACCTGTTCCTGCTGCAAGGTTGCCAACCCAAAAACTTTAACTCTAGATTTATCCAATGGTTTTATTGTTGAATTTCTTCACTGGATATGATTTAATTAAGCTATGTTTTACTACAATTTATACCTGCTTCATATTACCTACTCCAAAAAGAATTTTAACATCACTTTCTCTTCTTGTTTATTTCTGCATGTTTCATTACCATTTTCCTTCTGAAATACTTATATATGGCATAGTGTACTGTTAAAGAACTTGGTATTACATTCGAATAACATTTTGTAAATTTTTGATCATGTTGTCAACTGTAAAAACATATTGGTCTCTAGCCCATTAATGATCTATTTAGAATAATTTCATGCAATGCTTATATTAATCTCTTTGGATGATTCAATATATTAGTCAACTTATCCAAACCACTACAATTTTTCTCTGAGCCTAACTTTATAAAAGAATAATGTCTACATTCAAAGAATTATAATGCATCTTTTATTCTCTCGCACTAGAATAGTTTACAAAGTATATGGCAATTTAAATATATAGTTTGAAAAATTGAATGCAATTTTATTAGCAGTAAACTAGAATACACCAACTTCAATAAATATAGTTGAGATTTATATATTGTGATTTTGTAAAATGACTGTAATAAAATAAATGAAATTACGGATCTGAATTTTCAAAGCAAGACTTGCCCTTTGTCTGAAACATTTTTATCACTCAAATATTTGTATTTATTAATAATATCTTCCTATATTAATTTATTTTGTTTATCTGATTATTTCTCTTTAGTGCCACATGCAAACACTGCAAGAATTTTAATACCACTTGATATTATTGGCCAAACAGTTTTTGTATTTGCTGCTGATTTTATTAATAACTCAGGAAAATCTACTGTTGGAGTAGAATTTGTCTTTACATATTTGTTTGTCACTGTCCTGCAGGTGAGTGTAATATTAGTAAATATAAATTATCTTTTGATATTAATGTTTTTTACAAACAAGGTATTGTACCCATTTCAAACACATTAAGAAAACATCCAATTGTTACTATTTAAATATCCCTTAATATGCAATAAAATTTATTCTGCGAAGTTATAATCACTTATGACATGGGCAAATTATGACATCTAAGTAATAGAACAATATTAAGTAAGCCATGAAACATGAAAATTTCAAATGTTCAATTTGAAGTGCTTTATCCATTTGTAGAATGTTTGTTTTACTGCTCAATTACTTTGCAGTAACAATTATAATATAAGACTTTTCTAGATCTTTAGCTTATATAGATCTAATATGAAATTGTTATTGTTTTATGAATTGGTAGAGCAACTTTATAAACTCTTAAAAATTTTACACTGTGTAGATGAAACACACATACTGGTACTAAATTTTAACTAAATTTTTGCTACTAAATTGTTACTGTACTTTCAGGTGATGCTGCTCCTCTACCTTGCCCATTTCTTGATTCACTTGATGTGGAGGTTGAAAATTGACCCAGACAATTCTGCGATTCCATATTTAACGTCAATTGGTGACCTGACTGGTGCAGGATTCCTTGCATTGGCCTTCATGTTCTTGAAATCGATAAACAAGACATATGAATCTCACCAGACATGTTAAATCTTTTAATGATTTGATAAACTCTCTCTAATTACGGGCAGCACAAATATAAACACAACTTTAATATATTAATTTAATACTTTTATTTTCTTATTTTAAAGAACACAAAATCAGTAGAATTACTTGCAAGATACCAGAATTAGCAACAATAATGGATATTTCATGTGCAAATGCAGCTCTTCCATATTATTATTCAAGCATGGAATCAGGTGAAGCTGAACAGTTGAAACTTATATAGTGCTCCTGGTGAATTCCACATGCTGTCACTACTGTTATTTTTCACTAATCACAGAAAATGTTTATTTCTTGAGATAAGCATTTTGTGCATGTCAAAGTGTGAGTTTTGGTGTCACAAATCCAAGTCAAAGCAAGGAGGTGCTGATCCAAAAAATTCTAAAACAATGGTTTCAAAACCAATTTTAAAGGTTTTACAAGTCCTTAATCATTGTTAAATTTTACACAAAACTTTACTTATTAACTTGAATGTATTTAGCAATATATTTATGAATAAATTCTTTAAATAATGTATTGTGTACATCATATTTAGTTTATGAAGAAGTGTAACCCATATGATTGGTTTCAAACATCAGATACCATATACAAAATACTGTTTTAAAACGAGTAGTTCAGATTTATACCTCATATCATATTGAAATAAAAGTACCAAAAAATCAAGGTTATCAATGAGATGTGAATAACAAAAGTTATTAACTTCTAATCTATGTGATAGTGACGTGAAGAAGTTTTATGTATCAAATTTTTAAAAATATTTAACACAGTTTTATCATAATTTCATTTTTTGGTATGCATAGATTATATCATTCAAATTGAATAACATTAAAATTTATACTGTATGAAATGGTGCTCCTTAATTTTTTTAAAAAATCTTCATATTTTATTGAATTTACTATTTGAAGATACATTTAGGTCTACTTCCAAATTGCTAATAATGTCAACATATAGGTGTATAGATAGCAATCATTCTATTATGATAAATTCCCAGAGCCATTCAATTCTGTTGTATTCAAAATCTTTAATTTACAATTTTTCCTAAGCCATGTCTATCTTATAAGTTGTGGTGTTCTTCAAATAGTTAGTTTCTAAATTAATATTTCACAACTAATAGTTATAAAATTTGTGGAAAATAAGCAAAAATTCCGTCTGCATCCAATGATGGATAATTTTCAAAATCTGAATAATTTAGTACCAAGTTGACACACACTTCTAACACGAAAGTATTTTTCCTTCATAGTCTATGTGCTTGAAATAAAGTTAATTTTAATAACAAGCCACGTAAGGTGGCAGTATTTTGTACGTGCTAAGCTGAAGAGAGCACAGGAAGGATGCAGTTTGTGGAGCTTTACGGGTAGGTCAAGAGGGTGAAACAGAATACTGCGCATGTGTATTTCTCATTCCAGAAAGAGATCCTGTGCTGAGCCGTGGGTATCACTGATATAGCCAGCTGGCTGCATTAGCAGGAGCGTGTGTACCACCCGGTGGGACACTGTTAAAACACAATCATTATAAACGTATCTTAAAATTCAAAAAATTAATTCTTCCTAAATTTATTTCTTTACTGTAGCACATGCACCAGTCGCCACTGATTTACTTTTCATAGGCGTTAATTATTCAATCAGTTTATTTTGTTCTCGGCACCCACAGAACTATTTAGTAACTTTTTATCGATAGAACGGCTTCTAACAATACTAAATAAATACTTTCAGATATTTACTCTAAATGTAACACAGAGAAAGAAATAAAAATAAATATTTACATAGATTTATTGTAGACTTAATACACAATGGAATTAAAATTTCATCTAGTATTAAATGGAACATATCTTGCAAGATTAATGGCTCTCGAAATTACTTGACACGCGTCAGACTAATTTACTACACATATTTGTTATATTGACGAATAAAATTGTCATACATTCTTTAATGTATTTCACTCGGTGACTTACTTTTCGGTGAACTTTTTCAAATTCATTGAATAATCTATTTTTGCTAAAGTAAGTGGATCGATTTTGGAAACATCACGAGTTTTTCGGCTCGTATAGTCGTATTTATCTGTATAAAAAAAAACAGCAAAAGGGGAACAGATAAATAGTTAAAGTAAATTATGTAAATTAGACTTTTATTCAAGTTTAAAAAATAGCACTGAATTTTTCCGGGGTTAAATTCGCTCTGTGTTATCATGTATCAGTTATGATGCAAATTTATTACATTGCACATTTGCAGCAATTTTTCATTTTCTTTCTTCATGTCTACTCGTACGTTTTTAATATTCAATAGAAAAACATGAAAGACGAGTCGAGCAAGCCAAAAACAAACAAATTTCAATCTACAACTTGTAAAAGCATTGAAGTTACAACTGGAGAAAAAAATTATTTATTAATATACCACTTAAATTCTCACTAAATTGCCATATTATTAAATCCAACTGCATTTAACAAAACGCTTGGTCTCATGTACACACACGATGTGGTTTTTCTGCACAATGATGCTAAAAATGAATTTGGTCAAAATAGAGGATTTAAGAGGACAGTGAACCAGCACATGCAAAACAAAGTGTAGGCCACGCGTACGAGAATAATTCAACAATATGCCCAATTAATTCCAGCGTTTCCCACGTATTGGTCGCCAACTGTAACGGTCTGCTTAATATTAAATATTTTCCCGAAATTGGAGCGCAACTGGAAGGCTTATAAATGCTGTAGTTTTAGGAAAAGGATTGAAACCCAATAATAATGCAAGTAAAAATAAATTAATATAATATATATTAAAAACTATTAGGTATTTATTTAGCTCACTACAGGAATTAATAACAATTTTTTTTAAAAAAAAAACGCTGATTTTCACAGATGAGGCTCACTTTTCCAGGGAGATTTGAAACCGATTCATTTTTCAAACTTATTTTGTAACCAAACGGTACATGGGCTCCTTATTAAAACTATATCTACTAAGTCCCCGTCTACAACCCCTTGAAGTGTATAATAGGAATTCTGAAACACCTTGTATAATGACGCGATCGGGTGTTTTGAAAGAACTATATGTCAAACCTGTATACGAATTGTTTTCCAGACATAAACTAACTACAAGGAGACAAGAGAAAGGGAAACCATTACAAAGTATTTATACTGTCTTAAATCATGTAGTATGGAATGCGGTTTTAAAGAGTACCGGCGGAAAGGAACGACGACGATTGCGTAGTCACTCATTTACTGCGGGGTTGTCAGACTCTCTGATACACCAGCGAGTACTTGAAAGTCCTAATCGTACGTTGGAGGATTCTTTAGTTCATGCAAGGTCATTAAAAATTATCCATAACCAATCTCTCCCTGCCAATATAGTCCATTTGCGTGTCTTCACCAAGACGTCATCAGCGATGTTCCTTTTGCGGAGGAAGGTGCCTCATAGTTGCGGAAAACTGGATGTCGTCAAAAACATTTGCCGTCAGGAATCGCCGAAGAGGAAGTCAGACACGGGTTCCAGTTTAATATCAGAGAATTTTACTCGGAATCTGCTTATTCCTATCATCAAAGGAAAGCCTGAAAGAGAATGGAGGTAACGACGACAAATTCAACCTTACGTTCGATAACCCTGGGATAATACTCCGTTAATCTAAATATTAAAGGGCATATACATAAAACTTGTATTAATGTACTTCCATATTTATGTTTAGATATTATTATTGGCCTTGCTTTTTTGTGATAGTATTCAAATGTAAATATCAATTTTAATGAGCCTGATCAATCACTTGATATCTGCAATGGCCAAAGTTGAACCAGAATCTTTATTTTTAAATATTAAGTTCAATATCAAGCCTATCTCAGTAAAATCTAGACGCCACTATAAATCGGACACGAATTTGATTGATTTGGAGATCGAACGTCTATTGCGAGAGGATGTCATCGAAGGCAGTTGTTCACCCTGGAGGTTCTTGTGGTTTCTAATGAAATCCATAAAAAAAAGGAATGATTGTCGATTATTCATAAACCATCAATAAATTCACCGACGCGTTTCCAATGCAGAGAATCGTAAAAGTAGCTAATTAGAAAGTATTTACTAATATCGACTTCCGCATAGACTATCCTAAGGTTCCGATAAGGAAAGCCACGGAAACCTGTGGCAATTTAAGCGTATCCTAACGTGAGTTACGAATTGTGTTCTGGATTGGCCTATAATTGAAAAGGAACAGCTGAACCTTACATACTTTTTGTTAGATGACGTTACCGTATGAGGTCGTGATCAGGTACAACACTATGAGAGCTTGAAGAAACAGCCACTTATAAATACAATTTTTCAAGAAATGGAGATAAATCCTCTTTTCCATTTCGTACCAACTACGTAATAACTAACCGAACGATGAAACGTGATCCTGAGAGGCTAAAGTCACTTCGAGAATTACCTGTCCTTCAAGATCTTCCATCCCTCGCAAGGTGCTTGGTTTTTTTCTCCGTTATTCCAGTTTTAATATACCTATAAAATTCAGGTTCTTCTAACGACTTCAGAAGCTGTGAACATATAAAAAAATATTTAAAAGGACGTGGTTTCGACCATAGATCAGGAAACTGTTTTCTCGTTGGTGACAGAACCAAACTGTTGGGTTGGGTTGAGACTGCTGGTACATCATCTCAGCTGTTTTTGCAAAGGCTGACTTTTGTTGTCCTCAGTAGCGTCCGTACTATGAAGCAGCTACTCAAAAATAAGTGCTCGTACGGCACGTGTATGTTTAAGTGACATTAGTTGGAGAATGACGAGCCGGAGATAAGTCGCGCTCATCACACTCCACAGCACACAGCGTTCCTGCAGAGAAATCGCCTTGGAACCCTGAGGAAACCATTTCAAAGCACTCAAAGAACGGTTTATCTTTCTATCTCTATTTGATTAATTCTCAAAAGTAATTTTGATATCGCTAATTGAATCTTGCAACATTTACTTTTAGTGTAAAATGATCACGAAGATTTCTTATGTTGAGGTTTTGTCTCTACAAACCGGCTTTATAAATATTTTAACTGATTATTTTATTTTATTTTATTTCGAGTTGTTAATGACGCTTGGGGGAAAAAACCAACGTTATATATACAGGGTCTTTCGATAATACTTTTTGGGACTGAGTTACAGCAGAAAATGAAAAAAAGGTGACAAAAACGTATGCACGACAGGCCTTAAATGAGAGAACATTGTTATCTCAGAACTGTCTACTGGGAAAGCTTTTCCTGACGTGCTACAGTATCAGTAAAGAAACAGAATCATGTGGTTTTCGGATGATGAGACTCCATACATATTCAAATTGCAAATATATTGGGAATAGACGGAATTTAATTATTTGATTACGTGATGAATGTGAAAACACGATACGAAAACGTAAATTAGATTTTTATTCTAACAGGAAGTTAGATTTGGCCATGGTTGGCCTCTAATTGAATTCCACTCGACAGCGATCGTCACAGAATCTTTGCGTTTACCAGAAGAAGCTGGTGTGACGTCACCGTTGTCATTATCGCTAACAAAATATATGTTCATACTAATAAAAAATAATTGCAGTTATATATATAATTTAAGGGTAATATAAAAATTGCTGACATACAGAGACATATGGTAGATTTAATATAAACATTTGACGCCTGTGACTTTAATAACGGCTTTGATAGTAATATAATTATTGTTATTATTATATGTAAAAAAATTGTAATGTTTTATCTGTTAAAGTGGATTTTTGCTGTAAATTTTGAAGATGCTTTTATTTTAATGTATTTATTTAACTCTGAAAATATTTAAAAGTGATGTAAAGTAAAATTAAATACAATAATTAATCATTTATATTTTTAACAACACTCATAAAAAAACATTAACTTCCTGCTCTAATTACCAATTTGAAATTTCTACCGGCTATTAAAATAAATAAAAGAACAAATCAAAGCCAATTTCTCACGGAGATTTGTGGACCCAAAACACGGTGGTCTGGCCTTCACAAACCGAACTTGACGGGATTATCATCATAGTACTTTACCGCTCAATGAGAATCTGGCAGGTAAGTAGCAGGTAAGGTTGCCCCAGACCGACGCTGAAATCTCACGTATGATGTTCTGCCTTTCCAGGAAGATGGTCACACAGCTGACATCGAGATTCTCGTCAGCCGGGCTCGTACAATATATAGGCCTATATAGAAATGTTTGGGGCTTGGATGTCTGCCGTGTAGGTGGACAGCTTCCCGTTAACTTCTTCCCAGTTAAATTTTTGGGTGCGGAAGCACGAGCTCCTGTTCAGTTCACAACTCACGCGCTCTTTAAGCTGATTCAGTTGGGATCTGAAGACTCTTTTTCTCCGAGTCGTTGCTCACTTACTCTTTGGATCAGCTCTCAAGCAGATCGCACATCTCTATCATGTGATTCCTTACGAAGAGCTTAAAATCTATAAGAAACTGTGATGTAATATCCTTATGATTAGATCTTTTGTTATATCAGTGCAAGTGAAGAGCATCGACATACACACCTCAATCAGGAATTCCAATTATCAAGGTAAAAGGAGCCAAAATACAATTATTCGAAAAACGTGTTAATTACTAACAAGAAAATGAAAGCTTGTGCAAAACACAAAAGTATATTATTCAGCCATTATATTCTATTTAATACTGAAGGTTAAATAACTTCAATTAATGTATGCAGCTACATTGGAAGGTTACTAGATAATAAATATCAAGTATTATCTCAGGCCGGGTTTTCCTCGTGCACGTTGTTCTACGTGGTTTAAAAAACGTAAGTAATCCACAATGGGGTATCACTGGAGATACCGCTGCCTTAAAACCTATATTAAACTAAAGTGGCGATTAAACACTTAAACATAAAAATACTATAGCGTCTTGGCATGCGAAAATAAATCAAAGAGAACAGAGAAACCTAATGAAAAATAATGAAAAGCAATGTAATGTAAATAAATAATTGAAAATTATCTGACATCCTTGAAAAATATATGGTAAATTTTATAGTTGTCTAACATTTAATTATGGTTAATTAAATAAAATAGACAATAAGTCAGAAGAATTAAATAGCGACCTATATTACGAACACAAGACTGAAGGTTACTTCCCGTCTTTGGTGATAAATTAATAAAATTACTGCTTCAAGACTCGTGTATAAAAACAACAAATATGTGAAATTATGTAGACAGAATTAGAAATGTTATATATTACGATTGGGGTCAGAGGATTTATGTAGTTTTATTATGTTACATAGTTATCTTCGTAAAAATGATAGTTTGTGGTGACGTAACATAACTTAAAAAACCTCACATTAATAATAGAGAAAATTAAAACGTTGACTGCCTACATTGGCAAAACAAATGAAATATCCAAGTTTTCCAACAATTTTGGATGCACAAAAATCATAATTATTATCATATTTATTATGTAAGTTCAAAATTTAACAATTTTTGTTGTAAACTTACGATACAACAGAAACGGTAGTCTTAAAAATTATATTACATCAACATATTTATTATAACTTAAAATTATGTACGCCTATACTTGATATTTCGAAAGTTTTATTCTTGTGTTTGTTTAAAAAAGAAATCAGTTGCAGCAATACAAATTTTGTGATGTGTTTCAATGGCATTGTTTTCTCTCATTTTGGCCTTGAATGTTGTTGGAATATGTCTAATTTTTTTTGTATAACGGATTTATATCTATTCATTTCATATTTTGTTAATTATGTAAGTAACCATGCTATAATAAATTTATTTATTTATTTGGACGTCAACTTTTGTTTTCTTCATTATATTTATTTTCACATTCAACCGAAGAGGTCCCTGATCATAGGGAAACAAATTATATAATAAATTTACGATTTATCGCAATGTTACATTAATTATATTATAATCTAAGATGAGGTTCTAGGAATACTAGTAAATTATAATAGGTGTTCTAATATACGAGTTCTGGTCCCCAGAAATTGCACTCAGGATCAGGGCGATGATATCGTGCAATGAGCTGCTTCCTTTTGTGACGTCACCGGCCAGTCGTTAAAAATTGAATTACCTTTCCAAGAAAGACGACATTCAGTGTGAGATTTATTTACCCCCGCGGCGGTAACACTTAAATGTAAAGAAAATTTGCTAGATTATTAACATGAAAAGAATAATTTGACTTCTTTTAAGATGAATGTTAAAAGCTTTTTAGTCAGAGTTTTTTTTTATAAAATTTAAAATGTAATGTTTAACAAGCACTACCTTTCGTTCCAGATTCCTCTTCAGTTGTATAATATCAATTAAATTCAGTTATCTAAAATATTTAAGAAACAAAGTCTTACGTACGCGATTATATTTAATACAATTATGTATAAATTTAATTTCAAATAACAATTAACAACTTTAAGGTTCGATTATTGATTAAATTCATCAACAAAACCACTTGAGTCTTCAACTTCTTTATTCTCATTCATCAACTAAAAACGAAGAAAAAAAGGAGTAGGAGCTTTCGGCCATTTACCATCATCTGTACAAATCTACACATAGAACAGTACATATATTTAATTAAATTACAAAGAAATAAACTAAAATATTACAATTATACATCAATTAAATATTACCTTAAAAGTTATTTATTCAATTCTATCACGTCCACAATTTTTAAACATCATACTTCACCCAGTTTTCGTCTTACAATAAAATAAATTTTAATTATTTGTGTCATTTTTAACATTAATAGCCGAAACATTCGATCTAATATGCAATATTCCACTCATCAATCTGCAATAATATTTGCATTCTTAATCTGAAATCTTTTAATTGTGCCAATCGAAATTTTGTTTTCTTAAATAAATATGTTCTTACACGACAATCTTGGACGTTAAATTTCAAATTATTGATTCTAGTTTTTTTTACATCGTTTCGTTTGTCCGATATAACAAGAATTACAATCTAAACAATTAATTTGGTAAATAACATTATATTTTCGAAGTTTATTTTTTCCTTAATATTTTTAACAAGATTTAAAGTGTAGATTTTAAAAATAATCCGAATGGATTAATTATTAAACAAGTCAATAAGTCTATATTGTATGTCTACAAAAAAAGGGTAATACGATAAAAACATTGTTCTTAGGCTTATTAATTGGTAATTTGTTAGTATAGTACTGTAATAATATTAAAATAAAATAATCCTCAGTCGGCAGAGCACGAAACTCTTAATCTTAGGGTCGGGGGTCCGTGCCCCACGTTGGGCGCCATAATTTTTAATAAAAGAATTCATCACAGAACAAATACAGTAAAATTTACTCACTTTTTTATTTGTTTATTTCTGGGATCCATTAACATACATCATTTAATTAATATTTATTTTAATAACAACTTTTCGATCTCCTTCACCATCTTACCCTGGCAACCACAGGCGCCATCTCGTATTACATGGATATCCCATTCAAATTATCTCAACACAAACTACTTAAACATCAAATATTATTACAGTACGTAATGTTAAACAATATAATTTTGATATGTTTGTAAATGAATTGTAACGGGTAAGAAATTTAGTTTAAGGATATTAACAATTTTGTCAAATAATCCCATCAGTGGTCTCATAAAGATAACCTTGACAAAATTGATAATATCCTCATTGAAAACATACAATGTATTGATTATACGTTGTGTAAATCTGTAACATAGTTACTTCGCTTACAGAGGACATTCTCGGTTATATTTCGAGCAAGTAGGATTTTCATCACGTTGCGATAATGAATTTGACTTTGTTAGAATGATTTAAATAAATCTAGTCAAGTTTTAGTTTTATTTTTTCTCTTATTAGTTATATACATTTGTGCTAAGAGTATATATAGTAATATCGAGATAAATTAGCAAAAACCCGAATAATTTTCGCATAATTTTCAGTCATTTCCGCACAGTTAAATTCTTCTCTATTTCATACGAATTTTATACCTTTCTAGCCCGCTAACAAGTGAAAACTTAATTGCGGCGATAAGCTTAACGATGTATAAGTATCGTGACACCGTTTAGTTTGGAACACTGTGAGACGTGAGGGTCGGACCTGGAGCTAATTCTATAAAGATAGCGAACGCGGAAGACTGTGAAATAAATTCGTTGATTTAGACATAATTCACCGTGTGACGCATGCAAGGCCGTGGTTACGTAAAACGACGAGTAGGGGATTCGAGCGCAGTGCAAGACTCGATTCCAGGTGAGCGACACTTATTCTGCTCGACTATCGCACTCCTCCTCGCGTATTAGCACTAATATTTTCTTTAAATCTTTTTTTCATCACGTTGAAAGATCCCTCGTAGTTCTTCCGATCATTCTTACTCTGCGTGCTACAATAACTTTTGTGCTTAAATGTGTATCGTTCTACCGAGCTAAATTTGCAAAAACACGAACAGTTTTCGCACAATTGTCAGACTTTTACACATCAATTGTGCATCCAAGATTACTATATGTGTCGCTATATACTGCCAACGCCGAATCTATAAATGAGAATATAGTTTTAAATTTTCAATTAATTTTGAAAAATTCCGAACTTAAAATAATTGTTACTCGAATCCCTGTGAATGACTAATCGTTTTGTGCCGTCCCAGAAAAAAAAATTGGAGATTAAAAATTATGTGGAACGTACTAGAACGAGATCGTTTTAAATAACTCTTGGGGTACGACTGCATTCATCTTTGCCTTAATTTTTAATTTATTACCAAGTCAAAAGTTTTCATTTAACGCCTGTTTTGAATTAATAAAACAATTGATGACCGTATACAGAAATTTTTATTTATATATCTTGCTACAATCTTTTTAGCGTTAAGTGAATCGTGTGCCTCGGACCCTCTTCCAAAATTGTAAATCGTTTAGGTGTGCTAGTTTATTATAATAATTTGGAAAATACCTGAAGAAGTTACAAAAAGGTATCGAAACGTCGTTACAATATAAATCTAAAAAAAGTGTCTGTATAAGGTAATCAATTGTTTAATTGTTACCAAGTCATTTAGGTCAATAAACGTGAGGCGAAAATTAGCAACGATGGCTATTAAATATCACTTACAACAGCATTGAATGGCGCGTTACTAAAACATTCTACTGAAATGTTTCCCTAATTTTTAGTTGTACTACTTCAGTGACTTTACTGTACTGTGAAGCTTTGTTGATGTCTGCGTACAAATTAATTTACTTCGCACTAAGTTGAACTAGCACGCACGACATTTAAAGTTTGAGATTTCTTGCAAAATTTTGTTGCAGTACAGTATATAAATCACTGTGTATTATTTATATATTCTTATTATTTATATCGCTTGTACAGGTCATTTAATTCCTATTAATGAGAAATTCGTTAATTAGATTTATGGGATTTTTGGGGCTCAATTTCGTTAATGTCTACAAACATTCTTCAGAAATATATTTTCCTCAATTAAATTATTACAAAGTCGATAGAAAAAACAGTACAAGCACACTAAAACACTACTCGGGGCGAAACAGAAATGAAAAGCATCTAAACATTGTGTCAATATTTTTGATTACATTAGAATTTAAAAATGTTTGATTTAAAAACCTACATACACATATAAAACTTTAAAGCCATGTTCTTAGTTTTCAAAATTAGTATTTTCTTTTCAAATTATTATTTAAATTTCATCAGAAATTGTAAAAGTTGTGGGGACTGAGCAGATATTTTTCCTCAAGTGCTCTCGCTTCCTTCCAGTTAGTCACTGCCATCACGTCAATGTTCCAGTCTCATATTCCAGATCTCCTTTCTTCCCGCTCGGACATGTTTTCTTCTCAACTCGCGATTTTATCTGTTCACTGACATTTCAGATTTCACAAGCAACTTGGCTCGTTGCCTGTTTCTTCTTTACGTCTTACCTCGCTCATCCCGATTATCTCCTACTGAATTTCTTAAACTGTCTCATCTTTTTGCATGCAATGACCTCATTTGATTCACTGTTATCATAGTATTTTGGACCGTAAATAGATTTAAGCTATTTAACTTATATATAGGAAAATATTAATATTAAAAATATTAAATTTACACTCAATAACTGCGGAAGCACTAACAACTTTCTTTTAACATTCACAATACGAGGTAATGGATTATTCTCCCATTAGTGGACGACAATTTTACACGTTGCCAGTATTTTTGTTGTTGTCATGTTTCACATAATTCTTGACTTTGAAAACTCCTTTTAATGTCCTTTGAGTCTATTATTCCTTGATTACGTCGTAAAGAGATAAATGTCCCTCTTCACATTTCCAGCGGTATTCACCCGTGAGTAAACAACGAGAACTTTTTTTCATGCAAAATATTCAGTCATTCTAACGATTATAAAAAACCAACCTTATTACATTTTTCGATATCGACCGACTGTCAGCACCGTAACAAAAAAAAATATAGTTTTGAAGTTTCAGTTAGTTTAAATATAAGTTTCCAGAAAATGCAGCACTGTAAAATTAATCTTTTTGCAATCATTAATTTTATCTTTTTTGAATGTTTGCACCTATTCTAATATAATTGTTAGGGGGTCACTTTTATGAAAATAAAATTTGATTTTGATTGGCTTTAAATTTAATTTAATTATAATTAAGAGTTGACACAAATTCTACAGGGGCCTATTTTATTTGCATGTAGGTGAAATAAAAATTTATTCACTCTTTAGTTAAAACTTAAGACGATTCACTTTAACTACATTCAACATTCCAATAAATTTCATCATCATTAGGGCGATTTTATGAGACTCTGAACATAAACCAAAAGAAGAAAAGGGGTCGTATCTGAGGGCATATACGTATAGCAGAAATCGCAATTATTTACGTCGCAGACAGAAACACACCTGTTCATCTTTTGTAGTCGGCTTCCCCAGGCTAACCGGAAAATATTCACAGGAATTTATGGCAGCTTCCCGCTTTACAATTCCTCGTCGGCGTAACAATTTTTAGCATCTCTAGACAGATTCTTCTTCCGTCAGTCGGGCTTTTTTTCCTTCTTCAAGTTGTACATGTGAACTATTTTTACTCCTACAGTTTCTCCCTTCCCCGACTTCCCCTTCTCCGGGTTATAGACAGGAACTCTCCTGTTTCCTCGCTTGTCTAACCTCCAGCCCGACTCTCTTCGTTCCACACCAGAGCGTGGAAACCTCTTGTCGTGTTTGATTTCAGCCAATCGTCGTCGATTTTATACTTTCGCGGGCTTATTCTCGCCTTTGGAAGGGTTGACCGTCGGGGATTTTGGTCAGGTCAATACCCCTGAGGCAGGGTTCTCCCATAATCCGCTGCCTTTGTCTGAAGGCACGGTTTCTTCTCAACACCCCGTAATCTTGGCGCCATTTTATAGTCGTAATTTCCTGCAAGCCACAGCTCGGCTCTGGGTAAAAAGGTGTTTTTTTACCTAAATATTAAAAATCTTGAATTAATTTGAGGAGTGTTCTTCTGCGGTACAGTATATATATATATATATATGTATATATATTTCTAGGTTCAACATTTTTAATGAACAAACTCCTACGGCTTTTTAAAAAACAAACAATTTCATTTACAAAGTTTTGTTATATATTAAGATATTCCTGAAATTGTAGTTTTGGAGTTTCAGAACGTCAATTGTGACAAATCATACGCAAATATTTCAAGAAATTGTTGACGAATATGTAACGCTGTGCAACTCCAACCCTTGTATATCCCCATACAAAACTCAGACTTCGTTGATTTCTTTTCTTTATTCGAGATATGAAAGAAGTAAAATGATAGTTCCTTTGAAGTCAATTATTTACTGCAGCATCTTGTGATCACGCAATAGTCTCAATGGATACTGATTATCATTAAATTAATTCATTAGTTCAGATTTCTCGTTGTTGACGTTTCTGCGGTCATTCTCTACTTACGTCTTCAGACTGAACCTGGTAGTTAACCACGGAAAATTTAATAACAATTTACACAAGGAAAAACTTACATTCGGTAAGTCCTCCTACTTTATGGTATTTTCTCCTATATACCTGAATGCAAACTGATATGAGAAAGAGAAATTATTGAAGTATCAGGATGGAAAAATGTCGACCGGACCATGAATCGAACCCGGGACATAGCTTGAGCTTGTGAAAGCTTTCTCTCTATTCGTGAAATGGTAAATAATGATTATTAAAAAAGTTTAATTGCAATATTATACACTGTAGCTTTATTTTGTTCTTAATTTGATAACTATTGGAATTCTTAATTATTTTATTATAATAATTCCAAAAACATGTTAATAAACGGTTATCAAACATATAGGGAAGAATATCTGAATATGAAACACATGAATAAAAAGTTGTCAATATTGTTTAAAAAATTTTAACACTATAACTGAATAAGTCCATGTTATTTAAAAGTGTTGGGTACAATAGAAACACCCTAACTACGGTTCTCAGACGTAAATTATACATGACATATCGAGTGGTAACATGTAGTTAACGCGGTCGTGAAAATACCTCATGGTTCGTCGGGACCGCACGTGATTGGTCCTTCCTCGCGGATCGCATACTGACGTCATCTACCTAAATACTCTGGGACAATCTCCTATAATACTTCCGTTCTCCTAAACTCTCAGAGCGTTGTGGTCGCCGATCCAATCAGTTGAGGTTCTTGAAGCTAGTCACACGCACGTTATCTGCAGAGCATGTATTTCAGCCAAATTAAATAATCCTAAAAATTGGTTTTTTTCTGACATATGGTGTGTGTGTGTTAGCCGAAAAGGCCAAATATATGCCTATAGTGCGCGTCACATTTCTTGCCGGCCAAGTGTCCTTCTGCCTCTCAACTTCAGTAAGCACCTAGAGCTTGTCCGCGACAGACCGTACGTGTTTATTCCGCGCTGCCTCTCCTCCCCCGCCCCTTCCTCAATCTGCGCCACACGCCTTCGCAGCAGACGCACCCTTAAAAAGCGCGAAACAATTCGATCGGAGCACGGCATAAAGTAACGAACAATGTTTAATAGGTTCCAGTTTTTTAAAAAAAAAAATTACGTGCTCATAGCATATCGTCTGAAGATTACGGACGCAGATAATTACGCATATTTCGTGATGTTTTCTAAGCGCCATTTGAAAATGTTTCTATAAGTAATAATAGCTTAATATCGTCTCTATATCAACAACAAAGCGACATTTATGATCACGAAATCATAAAAACGTACGTTTCGAGCTACTCTTCCATCACGGACAATATAGATCGTAATATTTTATTTTGGAAACGTTTAAGAAATCAATGCCTGGGAACAGGAAATTTTCACATCATATGATAATTGGAAGCCGTGTATCAAATAACCCGTTCGGCTGCCCAGTAAGGACAATTTAGGAAAAGAAGATCCGTGATAGAAATCATATTATCTGAACTGAAAATGAATTTATTTCGTACTGTCATCGATCAGTTTGTTCGCTTCCGCTAATGAAAACTATGGCTTTCTTGGACTTTATCTCTCCCACGTTTGCTTCCAGATATCCTCACTGTTGACAAGCGACGAAAGCAAATGTGATTAACAACTTGTCGACATCGCAAGTCAATAATCCAAACCCTGAAAATCAATCTTTTCTTAAGAGAATGAACACATTTGCAGTTAGTCAAACAACTTGGACCCGTCTGGTTCAAAGTTCAAAGTTGATGTCTGTTTTCCGTATTGCCGAATCCTCTGAGATAATTTCATGGATTTCTATTTTGAGTTTCCAACATTCCAAATTTACACCGAAATCATAAAACTGCAAATCTATTTTGAGGATCTTTTCCCTTTTTCCCCCTTTCATTTAAACAAATAATTTCCAAAATACCCAATAATAATACCTGATTGTGAATTTAGAGGATTGTTTTTCGTTATCCGGGCAACGGTGTAAATATTTTTAAATATATAAGATTGCGGTATTAAGACGAATTGCTTCAGTTTGATCGCGTTTTTTTTCATGGCGGGCGAAAACAAGTTTCCTACAACACTAGAACGTTTTATTCATTAATTATGATTTGAATCCCTTATAAACTCGAAGTATACGTTCAAAACGTGTTCTATAATAATAAAAAAATTATTAACAAAAATCTACTTATTAAGAATGTTTAAATATTCCACTAACATTTTTCAATGACACAAAAATAAGTATCTAATTTTATTCGATGGGTAGAACAACACAATTATATTTGATAGTTTTAGATTTTTGTAAAAATGTTCCTACTTTATGTATAGTAGCTTTCTACTTATCTATCAACATACATGATATATATGAAAATTAATTTTCATACGTTGATCAAACGTAACTTTTAATCGTGTGTATCTGTCACACCTTACTTTAATACCAATATATTACAACAGTTAACTGATACAAGTTAAAAATTATTCTTAATATATATCAGTTTTAATTTAACGTCTGTCGGAATTAATAAAATAATTGAAGACCTTATACAGACATTTTTATTACAATATAAATAAAAAAATAAAATGTGTCTGTAAAAGGCCATCAATTGTTTTATTGATAAATATCAGTTGTGAATTATATCTTAAATATGACTTCAACTTTTCAGTTTATATGGATTCCTCTATAATTATTTGCAATAGTACTGGACGCCATTTGAATGTACTTGCAGCACATCTTAAAAATGTAGTGGTGCCTTGCATTATCTTAAACTGAATGAATGCTTATTATAACAAAGGATGAAACCAAGATTGAAGCCTTTCCCGGTGTAGTTGTTCAATATATTGTTCTCGGAGTTCAACCGGGTTTTGCATAATTATATTAGAACGCAACGTTTCGACGACTAAAAGCTCTGTCGTCATCTTCTAGGCGAAGTTCCGGAACCATTCCATTTCATATTATATATGACATTTGATATATATAATATGAACTGGAATGGTTCCGGCACTTCGCCTAGAAGATGACGACAGAGCTTTTAGTCTTCGAAACGTTGCGTTCTAATATAATTATGCAAAACCCGGTTGAACTCCGAGAAGAATATATTGAACGATGGAACCGTTTGGGAAAACAGAGTCGTTTCGATAAAAATAAATTAACTTACAACAAGTCAAAGATTCACAATGAAGTTTCCAACCTTAAAATATTTTTCGTCTCTGTTTTATTTTAATGATTGAAATATCATTTTTTTTAATTTAGTAAAATATTTTTAAAACGATTTGTTTATTGTCGTGTTTAATATATAAAGCGTCAAAGAGAATTGACAATTGAGTTAGAATCAGGAATAAATTTTCAAAATTATTTCATAGCCCATATGACAGAAATATTTATTCAATATATGCACAAGGTAAATTCAGTGTTCCAAGTTAATTTAATCGTTTCGAAGACTGTCTTCTGTGATCCTAACATTTCAATCGCTCGCTTTACAACTTATGCTATTTTTGCAGAATGCGTATAAACAATCTCATGAACCTCATTTCAGTAAGCAGTTACTAAGATTGGCTTCTAGGAAATACTCCAGTCCATTTAATTTTATACAAATGATTTTCACGCATTATCTTGCCCTTTTTACTGTTTCAGTAATTGTGAAATTATTTTTCACTTTCTCTTCAAAACGTTTATAAATGCTAAGAAAATTATTTTTATTTACGCCAACTCTGGTCGAAGATATGGAGACCAGTTATATTTACATTAATCAAATCGGTTCTGATAGAGCGAAAGATGCATGCATACTCGACAAAAAAATATCATAAATATATTTCTGCTAAATTCGCTTACATGTAAATTTTATCACTTATTTTTGACACGCGCCTCTTCAGAGCGTTATCGCGGCGATTACAGAAATGGCATAATATTATTGCATGTTTGCACCGCATGAGCAAGGTGATTACATTTCAGCCGATAATCATTCTCTTGCCGCCTGCAGGGAACTCCTGTCAGTAAAGACTTGAATATGTTCAAAACAGCATGATGAATTCCATTGTCTAAACGTAATTTGGAAAGGTGTATTTATACTAGAAATTTTCAATTAATTTTACTGGCACCTTTAGTTTAGAGAAAATGGTGTATTCGAAGTCCTAGTCAAAACTTGCAGGGATTCATTAATAAAATGAAACTACGCTAAACCAGGATCATATTCCCGTTCCCCGTTTCACTCAGATCCCATCTGATTTTCCATGAGCTTTCTGGAAGGTCTTATCACTTGAATTTTCTCAACTGCCACAAACCTTTATCCCTGAGAATAGCAGGAAGTCACAAGTTGTCGATTTGGATATGCCGATACCGGACAACTGATATTTTGATTTTAGTCAGTTAAGTCCTGGATGTTAATCAAAGATGCGGGACAAATTTTGCAGCAATCAGTCTCATGCTTCGCTGGAAAATATCCTTTGGCACGTCCCATACAATATTACAGATGTAGTGAACGATTCATTCCGAAAAGCGATATTCGCAGGCTTTATTCCGGTTGACCACTCTCTCCATCAACCGATGCTCCGCCATCTTTAAAACGTTTAAACCAGTCATATGTAACTTGGTGATCGCCTCCAAATGCTATGTCTCAAAATTTGATGTACTATATCGCCGACAAATACCTACTCCGACTATTCAATATAAGAGTTCCATTAAGAACTAGATGAATTGATGGGCAATGAAATGGTTCTTGAAATATATCACTGCTTGATTAGTTTCAAAGGAAAATTCACCCAAATTTCTTACGTTTCACTTTTATATGGTTGTATCTTTCATAGAATACCAAAGTCAATTGCCCCTGATAGTTTACATCATCATCATCATCATGCCCATCGGCCAATTTAATACATAAATGAAAAATACTACGGTTCGAGTGGCAAAACGTTCATAATGTGACTTGAAATCTTGTTGTGTCCAGAAACTCACGGTTCTAACAGCAACACCTTGGTCTCAGTGGTGGTCAGATTCAGGTCATTCGGTTGTGTATTGTTCCAATTCCAAATCATCTTCACTATACACATTACTTCTCTACCTTTGCCTTCTGAACTGAATTGATGATTCCCATGAGTAAGTCAGTAAATTTGAAGTATAATCTATGGATGTAATCTCTGTGACTGTCCTTTCCTCCCTCTGTCACCTCTATACATAAATACTCCGATTACTTTTCTTATTGTGTTTGAACCCCTCCATAAGCTTCCCCAAAATGCTCTACATCCAACGTCAATTGTGACTTCCTGCTATTCTCGGGGATAAAGGTTTGTGACACTTGAGAAAATTTCCAGGAAGCTTTCAGTTCATGGAAAATCAGATGTGATCTGTGTGGAAAGGGGAACGTGAATATGACACAGGTTTAGCGTATTTTTATTTTATTAATGAATTCCTTGAAGCACATTTTGTGCGGTCTCCGTGTTACGCCCTTGGATAGGAATTTTCTCACGAATGCACTGATTATCCAAGTGTTGTTTTACTAGTGTCACAAAAAACATTTGTCGACGCGTCTGGCAACATTCACTAATTGTTAGAAAACAAGTGGTAAAATTTTCCCACATATATTTTTTTTTTGCGGTATGAAGATCCACTCCGTCTCAGATATGAATAGTCGAACTTCTAAATAGAACCTTACACGTCCATAATAATATATTAAAATATATTGTTGTTTCAGATTCTTCAGGGAAACAAGCGTTGTTTGATATTCATTTTCTACCGGGTTCAACCTAATGCTAGGATGTCGAACGAAGAAGAAAATCCGGAAATCAAAGTGGTAAGTGGAACGATGTCGAGTGTTGCAAAAATGCCTGCCAATAAAACTATAAGTAATTACTGTAAACACGGAAAAAACAGTAAAGAATGCGGTTACATTGCTGAACTTAACAATATGTTTATAAAAGTCCATAATTTGTAATTGAACAATTAAAGGTAGAGTAAAAGTTTGTAAGTGAAAATTTTATAATAAATTAAACACAAATTAAAAAGTCTTACAATCATAATAATAATGAGCCATAAATCTTATTGAGATTCTGTGTGTCGTTTTTTGCATTAACAGCTTCATTATGCTATCTTATGTTGAACATTTCGCTCATAGATCTAAAAATAATTACTCTCCTCATCCAAAAACTTGATTTTTTAAGATCGCATAATAAACGTATGAGTGTAAAAATGACACTCAGAGTCTCCATAAAATTTATGATTCATTATTATTATGATTGTAAGACTTTCCAATATAAATATAAAATTTTTTATTTAAGGTTGCTATAAACATGACTTTATCAAAAGCCTTGAGCTTATGATATGCGAAAGATCAGGGTTTTTAATTTTTATATTAATGTACTAGAATTCTCGTGTGGATACAATAAATACTTGGCTCAATTTGGCCTCACGGTGAAGAAAACAATTTTTGTCGTATCAACTTTCCGTTTTTATGTTTTATATAATAATTTCAATATTCCTATCAGATATTTTCAATTAATTTCTGTAAACAATCAGCAATTCCTGTCACAATAGCCTCACTCAGTTAACAACGTATTTCGTACTTTTGATGTCGTAATGAGAATATTGATTACAGGAAGGAATATAAAACGCGTAATGAAGCAGAGCTAACACTGTTTACTGTCAAATACACTCACAACCATTATTGTTTTATTCCATTATTTATTCCTTGTTCATTATCACGCTATTTACGAGTAATAATATCTCCAGCTGTCATGCTACTGATAACAGGCTAATTCATATTCAGTTCTACTATTTGTGTGTCTTTTTTTTCATGAATCTAAGACAATTCTGGTCGCCCTCACGAATTATTGCATGGTATTCCTTTCGTCTACCTTAGAATTTTAAGTTACAATATTTTAATCTTAAAAAAACTTGTGGTCACTTATCACTGAATATTATATTATACACAATTTTTTTTAACTTTCGCTTTATGTGTATTATGTATAATAAAATTACTTTATATAAAAGGATAAAAAAGAACACAAAATAAACCCAATTCGTATCACAGAGTCATATTGCGGACTTTTCGATAAAAACAACATTCATGATTGTCACTTTTCAAGAAAGATAAATATATCACGGTAGGTTTTTTTACATCTATGCTACCTATCAAAAGGTTGAAAAAACTCTTATACAGGTGGGAACAATAGTGAAGCCCCCGATCACTGGTGGCGCTCAGAAATTGTAGGCAACAACCACAAAACTCAAGCTGATCTGGTTCAGTCTGGCCGAAATCTGTAACTTGTAATTTCGATCTGCTTAACTGAACGACATTAATCTAAATGCATCCAATTAGAGTACATAAAAGATTCCCTCAGTCAAAACGCGTCTTGCTTGCTCTCCGAACGACATTTGCATTCTTTAAACAACTTAACTGCCTCCATAATTCAAATCACCTTTCTTGCTTGCTCTTGGCTCCAGCTGACGAAGTAAACTAAAGATAGCAATACCTCGCCTCGGAAAATTATCTCTGTCTGAGATATATCTATGACCCAAGCTAAATACACATAAAATGTAGAACTCTCATCGTTTTAAATCTTTACAGTATTGTGTCTTTAGTTAATCACTCAGTCCTTTACAGGTATTGTAATTACGGAATGTGTGGGAATTGGCGGTAATGTGAGAGGGTGGGCGGCGAAAGAAATTTTCAATTCTGGATCAATGGCATTCATAAAATTTCACTACATGTTATCTGTGTATAATTTCAACTTATTTTAGGTATGGGGATGGTGCACCCTTAAGGGTTGGGGTGGACTGGCATTACATGAAATTACGCAAACACATCCGAGTTTGGAGTCGAATCCATGGTTATATTTGTTCCTGTGTTTAATTATGACATTTAACTTACAGTTTAACTTCCCCAAGCGGGGGTGGACAGGAGTTGAAATTTTCAAACATGTTAAGCAGTCGATATTTGCGTCGAATAAATATTTTTCTGGTTCACTGAGATTTATTATATTTCTCTACATGTTCCATATATTTAATATTAACCTCTTTCGGGATTTGGAGTGGAGCACCCTTAAGGGTAGGGGTGGAGTGGATTTATATAAAAATAACGCAAACACAATCGAGATTGGACTCGAATCCAGGGTTATGGTCGTCAGTGAGTTTAATTATGATATTCAAGTTGCCGTTTAAGTACCCCAAGGTAGGGTGTTTAGGAGTGGAAATTTTCAAACACGCTAACACGGCCAATATTTGAGTCGGATAAAAATTTTCGGGATAAAAGTAATTAATAGTGTTTATACCAATGACTGTGAATAAAATGTCAACCTTTTACCGAATGGGAAACGAGCACCGTAGGGGTGGGGGTGGAGGGGTATTACAAGAAAATAACTCGAATACAACAAAGAATGGACTGAAAACCCCAAAGTTATGGATAACGCTGAGTTTAATTATGACATTCAACTAGCAATTAACCTGCCAGGGATCAGGGTTGGAAATTGTCAAACATGTTAATCTACCGATTTTTGCGATTTTTCGGGATCTATGAGACTCACAAAATTTCTCTACATGTTCTCTGAGTATAATTTCAACCCCTTTCGGGCTTAGCAGTGGAGCACCCTTAGGGGTGGGGTTGGAGAAGCACTACAATAAAATAACACGAATACCTCCGATATTGGAGTAAAATCCAAGAGTATGGATGTTTCCGAGTTTAATTATAGCATTCGATTGGCCATTTAACCCCATAGGAGCGGTAGTGGATGGGGTGGACAGTGGTGGAATTTTTCTAACATGTTAAACGATCGATATTTACGTTAAATAATTAATTGTCGAGGTCAATGACAATGATACTATATCTACCGATGTTGTTTGTAAAATTTAACCCTTTCGGCATGAGAGGGAAGTATACTTAGGGGAGGGGGCGGACACATTCAAACATGCTAAAACAGCCGATATTTAGGCAGATAAAATATTTTTAGGATTCGAAGAGAAAGCGTTTCAACATATGTTATCTGAGTATAATTTAAACCCTTCACTGCATGGGAAAAAAGCAATCTTAAAGGTGAGGGTGAACGGGCTTTACAAATAAATAACGCGAATAAAGCCAAGATTACAGTCATATCCAGGGTTTTGAATGTCGCAGAATTTAATTATGATGTTCAATTGGCCATCTAACCCCAAGGGCAGGGGTGGACCGGGGTTGGAAATTTTCAAACATGTTAAACGGCCGATATTTACGTGGATTAAATATTTTTCAAGGGTTAATTAGGTTTTACAGTATTTCTACTAATTTAATGTTTGTAAAATTTCAACCTCTAGCGACATAAGTGGAAGCACGCTTAGGGGTGGGTGGGAGTTACTATTAAATAACGCTAATACAACCGAGATTCGGTTCAAATCGAAGGTAATGTATGGGTGGTGTTGGGTAGGGGTAAAAATTTGCAAACGGTCAATTTTTCGTCTAATAAATATATTTCGGGACCAATGAGCCTTATAATATATCCCTGCATGTTCTCCTTGTATAATTTCTGTGGCAACACTAAACATTACGCAAAACAATTGAGATTGGAGTTGAATCCAAGGTTTTTTATGTCACTGAGTTTAATTATTACATTCAACTTGCCGTTTAACTTCCCCAAGCATGGTTGGTATTTTTAAAACATGTTAATCGGCCGATATTAGCGTCGCAATAACAATTTTCGGTGTCGATTAAATTCATAATATTTCCATAGATGCTCTCTAAGTATAATTTCAATCCATGTCGACATGGAGAGGAGCAAGCTTAGGGGTGGGGTTTTGGTGGGGCGTTACTTGAAAATAACGCTAATACGATTGGAATAAAATGCGGGGGTATCGATAACTCTGAATTTAAGTATGACATCCAACTTTTTGTTTAACCCAAAGTACAGTGGGGTCGTGAGTGGAAATTTTGTAAAATGTTTAAATGGACGATATGATTTATTAAAGAAACTTTTTCCGGGTCAATGAGTTCAACCCCTTTCGGTATGGGAGGTGAGCACACGTAGGTATAGGGGGCGATGTGCATTACATAAAAATAACGCAAAAGCAACCGAAATTGGAGTCAAATTGCGGGTTGTAGATATACGCCATTCCGGGCAACGCCGGGCACCCAGCTAGTCGTTAATAAAAGATAATAAATAAAATAGTTATTATATTCAACGTGCAATATTCTAAATACTGCGGTGTCATTTTCTGAAATAGAACAAAAAATATATATCTAAATGTAATCCTAACTCAGACGGTATTAAATATGTAATTACATTGGCTAACTGACAATAATATACGTATTTTATTGACGTTTTGTTTCTGTTACTTACAGTAGGCATATTTTTTCACAATAGATGATTTATATATATTTAAATTGTTGACGTAGAATTTTGAAACTACATCCAGACATTCAAATTTGAAATATATTCAAATTTATTTAATCAGAGTTGATAAACGTTTCGTAAGTCAAATAAGTGATGAATGGAGGTGGGCATAGAGTCGCACTGACGTGTTTATAGTTGTCAGCCCAGCAAAATCAACTATGGTTGCACCTCGCTGCACAAAAGGCTTAAAAGCCTGATAATGATATGAAATATTAGCATTTTAAAAATATTGCGAAGGACGAAGGGAACCGGGAAAAATAACAATTTCTTGTAGAAAAAAAAATTGTATATAATAGAATTATATTCTTATAGAAAATTTATTAGTGCCTACGTTGAAAAAGCACCCAACAGCATTAAAATTTGGCTGTGTAGCATTTCTTTTTGGTATCGCTCTGTTTTATTGCTACATTTATTTTTTATTTTACAATTGCTTCATTAAATCTTCTTGATTCACAAATGTTAGGCACATTTTGATATTAAGAATCCACAACCACATGGTGTCTTACCGCCATAGCTGCGACGCAACTCTCGGTTCGACGTAAGGAACCCACAGCGCAACACAAGAATTGTTCCATCATCGAAACCAACCAACATTACAACCATTCCCTTGCTCACTTAGGGCGAAAATCTCCATAAATGCTAAACAGACCGAGCATAGCCTCCGGACACTTGTGTCAACAAGGTCAGCTTAGTGCTGCACAATGTGAAACCGCGCAAATGGACTGACAGTATGTACTTTAACCCGGAAGGGCTAAGTTCCTCCTTTGGGATTTTCCCGTCCTTGGTTATAAACCAATTAATTTATATCAAGGTTCCCATAAACCGTCATACGTAGGCTGGCTTTGGAGGGTGAACGTTCCGGGGTCGCAGACGTTGGGCATACGGAAAGAATTGTTTTCTGTTGTCATTGGACAACAGTCACCCAGCTGTCTCACCAAATCCGGTCGGGTAAGTTGCGTGCCCACGACAATCCCTGATTTCCGGATATCGGATGGTCATGAGATAAGTACCAAGAGCCCGATTTACCTGATGCAGGTTTTCTACATCACATTTAAGTGAATGCCGGATAGGATCCTTAAAATAAACCTCTTGACTACCCCATTTCATTCCCATCCTATGCTATTAAAGGGGATTACCCTCATAATTTTATCACTATTATGAACAATGTAAAGGTTATTTTTAACCCCTAAACATGAATTGTGCATCCAATGGACCAGAGTATCGTAAACAATTACAATAATGTTTATAAACGTGTTGTTGTACAAAACCTCTTCTCAGAATTTTTCATGAACAGTAACCATAATTCAAAGGTAAGAGTGCTTGATGAAGGGCAGTATCAATGTTTCAAAAACAGACAAATGGAAGGCAGGTTTAATTACTATAAATGAGCAAGCTGTATAGTTAATTGAAGATGTCCTTCTCCCGGTCACCTGAGATGATAGTACAGGATGAAAACCTGGCAGAGTGTGGGGATATTTCAGATGAAGACATAATAGCAGACGTTTTGAAAAAGAACGTTGGAGAAGAGGAGCAATAACACCTTGAAGCTGAAAAGATGTTGATCCCCTCGTCGTGCGATCACTCTGCAGTACTATTCTCCTTTTACTGAAAGTAAATACACTACTGTATAGCCTTAATTACGAATGAATATTGATAAAATGCCCATTTTACATTTAACTTTCGTAACCTTCAGCTTCAACTAATCCAAGTTCTACTGTATTTCTTTTGCGTACCATCAGGACGGTCCTATATTATTTTCAGGCAAACTCCAGATTCGTGGCTTGAATACTTCAGTTTCGAATGGCAATTTGCAAATTTCCCGTAGAAATGCAAGTGAATCCTGCAATTTGTTCCGTTAACCATGTTAAAAAGTGGAACTAAATTTTGGGGAAAGTAATTCAATATGATTATTCCATGTGAGAAAAACTGGTTGGTATATTATCAGAAAAAAAAAAGCATTTTTTTTCCTTCCAGTGCTAAAATAACGATACACTCGAGCACCAAGTGCTGTAAGACCATATTAATGTGGGATTTAATGTAGTATTGTGTAACTAAATTGCATAATTAAATTTATGCCTCATCATCTATGATTATGCCACAACTTTGTGGCATCTCAAGCTTATGGTTATTATCTTTACAAGTATCGTTTGTTGTTGTACTAAACTCTTGAAGTTTCGTCGAAGGGAAAGAGGTCTGACCGTCATATGAAGCACTCCATAGCACTTTCTAAGTGCCGATAAGATTCCTTTTGAGCCATTATGGCCATCAATTTTCAGTTGAAATCAAATTCTCAGATAAATTTAGTTTGAATAAACAGATAGAATCAATCAGTTTAGAAGGTTCTAATTTTTTTGTCTCAGATATGAAAACAGTGGGGAAAATGTTAAAGTGGAACTGAGTGAATTTAAAAGTGAAACCGCGCAATTACAACGGCCGCAACAACTTGCTAATAAATTAATACGAGGGGTGTATGAAAAGTTTCCAACCTCAATATGAAGATAGCAGCAGTCGTCATCAAAAGCTATAGAATGTGTTTGCGCATGTCTTCAAACGTACTCACCAAAGTATCAGCCATTTTGAAGGCGCAGTTGTTCTTTGACAATCGTTTGAGTGAGTCGATGTGAGTGTTTTTGTGAAAATGGAAAAAATTTGGTATCGATCTATCATTAAATATTTGTTTTTCAAAGGCAATATGCCTACGCAAATCAGAGACGAGTCGGACTCTGTTTGTGGGGACTCTGCATCATCATTTACCACCGTGAAATTTTTTGGGCAGCTGAATTTAAACGTGCCCGTACCAGCTTGGGAAACGATGAACGTTCGGGATATCCAAAAACTGCAACCACGTCGCTCAAGTTCATAAAATGGTGATAGAAATCGTCTAATTAAAGCGAGAGAGGAGGCTATGAATATGTCCGAAGAACGTTATTCTCACATATTGAATCAATATTTATGCATGAGAAAGCTGTCCACGCATTAGCTGCCGCGTTTGCTCGTGTTAGACCTGAAACGTGTTCGAATGAACATTTCCAACGCTCTGTTGGCGCAGTTTATGCGCAACAAATCAGAGTTTTGTCGCCAATTAATTACCGTAGATGAAACTTGGATACACAATTATACCTCAGAAACAAAAATACAATGAAAACAGTGGCTCCAAGCAAGCAGAAACTATTTTTTTTTCGGCTAGGAAAGTGAAGGCGACTGTTTTTTTTTGGATAGCCATCGAGTTATCTTAATAGATTATCTTCAAAAAAAGAAAACACCATTACAGGAGCATACTATACATCTTACTTGACAATCTGAAGGCAAAAATTGCAGAAAAACGGTCACATTTGCAGAAAAAAAATTTGTTTCACCAAGACAATACGCCGTCTCACACCTCAGCGGTTGGAATGGACAAAATCCATGAATTACGGTTTGACCACCCTCTTTACTAACAGATCTAGCCCCAAGTGACATTTCTTTTGTTCTTTAACCTAAAATTTGCGCTCGGATGACAGAGACTTGGCAGAGAAAGGCGCCGAGTACTAGTTGGAAGGGTTAAAAAGATGGTATCATCGCTTGGAGAAGGGGTGTGAGATTAATGTGTAGACGTACAATGAGACTATGTAGAAAAATAAAAATAAATTTCAAGAAAAAACGTCTTGTATCTTTGTTAGATCGAACGTTCATGGAACATTTCCAAAGCGCTTCATGCACCAACCTTTCAGTTCAAGTATAGAGAAGTTAGAAAAAATCACACGAACAACACATTCTCTCGGACATACCCGAAGGCATTTTCATGGAGAAAGTCAATAATATATTCCCAAGTTAGCAGCAAAAAAAAGTGAAGAACCAGATGAATCTCATGAAAAGCCCCTCTCAGAAAATATTGAGAATGTAGCCACGCCCTGCGGTAGAAACATCAGAGATTTATGTACAGAAATTTCGCACCTTCAGGACGGGAACGTGATCGTGGGTAACGTTACTTCATTTCGTGCATAGAACATCTCGGACTAGCAGCACATTATACCAATAATAATCCACATCCGTAAACAGATATAGGAGTATACCTCGAACTGTGACTGGCGAGGATTTGGAGGATCGAGATTTAGAATGGCCCTGTAGCAATGTCAGTGTGCCACGGAATCAAGTCTACTTTGCTGACATAACATACATTATCCGTACACATGTGACCATTCAGTAGTCCTAATGCACAAACCTGATAATTATCTCCATTTATCAAATGTATTAGAGATGACGATCCTCTGTTACCAAACGCGATATTCCAACGTGGAATTCGGTTTCCAGAAAACCTCCTTCATGGATCAAACAAATCATGGTATCATGGATCCCGCTCCTTTTGGCTGCCGTATTTTCTGACGACTGCCAAAATGTCAAAGAGGAATGTTGACGTTGGGTAGTCCGGCATGCCACTGTGAGAGTGGATCATCTATTTCGCCGAAACTACATGCTTGAAATGCAGTGAAACAGAGATCCAAAAACATCGACACGATGAGCAATAAGATCACATACGTTGAACGCTCGGTAACGATAAAGGTGTTCTCTTTCGCTCCCCGTGTCGTCTTAAGCGGAAGTTTGACCATCTTGGACGTCACCCACGTCTTCAGTACGAAGCTATGCCTTTCCAAGTCAACGCGTGTCACGGAAAAACCTGTTGGACGTATCCATTAGAATACTTGCGCCAATATGGATTCCATTAACTCAAAAAATCCGCCACTCAAACCCTTCGGTCAGACAGCCAGATGCCATTCATCGTTTCTGATTTCCGAAAAAAAATATTACATGATAACTAAATTAGTCCTACAGTTGTACACGGGCGTAAACATTTTATATCAGGAATGGTATTGCAGATAAACGGTGTCAGTTTCAACGGCCAGCGCGATCCTGTCGTGAGCTCGTGTGGCTCCAGCGTGGCGGGTCCAGGCCGCTTCCAGACAAGTAACGCAAAATATGAAGTTCTCTTGTCCGCTTTCTACATTATGATACATTGGTTGTGTTTTTATCAGCGTTGCGCAAGTCTGAGGACCTGGAGAGCCCTTGAAGTCTCGGCGTACGTGACGGTGCCTCAAGTGACACTTTACTTTCGTAACGTCGCAGCTGAACTCCCTCACTTGACCTTTATAAAAGTGCTTCTAGTCGGAATCTAGTTGTAAATACTTCACTTAATTGTTCTTAGAGCCGATCTATTCGAGTTATAATGGCCGGGATAACAGGGTCTGAAGTTGGTTCACTGGCCTCAATAAAAATTATTTAGTGCCTAAGAACCACGAAATTTTTTCAAGTTCCAGACAGTAGAATTGTTGACTGTCAGCAGTTTCTGTTAAATATTTAACGAAGGAAATATCTTAACTTGCTTGTAAAAATTAAACTTCGCAGCTTCTCATTCCTTACATATTTAATAAGTAGGACTGAACACAAACGACGAGAGTCATTCAATATTTCACTTGAAAAAATATAACTCCAGTTAAAAAAGTTTTAGAAATTGAATTTGAACAATAAAATAAATGAAAATAATATAGACAGGACGATAAGAGAAAATGTAAAATAGAAGATGCTTCATAGCTCATAAATAAAAAATATATCTTCATAGAAATAAAGTCTTGAGTCTGATATATGAATTAATTATTTCTTTGCTGGCACCTAAATATTTTGACAATATTTTTTCCATTTTTCTCTTAACTTGTTGTATTCGATATTTTCTCATGTTGATCATTACCATAACAATAAGCGTTTATATTTAATATTATGTCACGGTTTCGGTTTACGTTTTCGTGTCACGCTTAAATTAGAGATTTTTACAAAGACTAATGTGTGTTTCGAATCGTCCTTTTGAGGATTTATCGAGATTTAATGTTATGTGATCAGATTTTCACATTATAATTCCCTTTCCAAATATAATTAAAATTCGTTAAATGAGAGCTTCGCCGTCATATTGCTACTCTAAACTCCAGAAAAGTCGAATCTTGACACTGTGTAGTCGAATTCTTTAGCAATATTTGGAATATGAAGATCAATAAAACTTACTTATTGAAGTAATGTGTGAGATGAGCGCGAGAAAATCTGATTGACCACATATAAACACGTGTAATATGTATAGCTGGGTGCAGCTCGCAAGGCGGTCGCCTGTTGCCACTGCGCAGAGGCAGAGGGAACGATAAATAGGAAAGTTTGACAGACAAGTTTCTATTACATATTGTAGTTAATTAGTTCAGAAACGGAGAAAGGTCGTTACTGATTAAAATATTTTGATTTTAATCTTCTGTTCAGTTATGAATCAAACATCAAATGCTTCAGCTGTCTTTCCTTAATTTATTCGTACAATTTAAATACAATTCCTCTGCCATGTTCATGCAAACAATAGGCTCCGTTCGTGGGTTTCATTCATTGCTGTTTTCTTAATTCACCAAATTACTCTGAACAATTCAGAAACATAATAATGCGCTCCAGACAGCATACAATAACATTCACAACGTGATTTCGTTGGAAGACGTTGACAGAGAAAAGGAGGGGCATTCTAATACGTATTCCACAAAAATGTATCTGTTTTTATGTGAACAGTGAACGACGAATGAGGATAATATACTTCCTGCCTTTTACTAGCAGCTGCCATTATTAAGGTGTTGAAGGACACTGAGTGAGGATTTCGCCTTCGTAACAAAATGTCATTAGCATAATTTTCCCAGCACTTGCGGTTATCCGAAACTTTTCTACACTCTCATGACGTTCAGTTCAATTGCTTCTGAATTTTGATGGGCATTAAAACAATCAACAGAAGACATAGCTGTAAAATTTAATAAATTCGTATTGATATTTGTCATTTAACCACGTCTTTGAAAAACACACACATTCGTGTTATTTGATTTCATGCTTATGATACCTAAACAGCAGAGCATTTGATAACATAAAATAGCGAAGTGATGAGAAAATATGTAATTTTACTTTGTAAACCTGGACGATTTCGATGAAGTAAAAAGGGTGGGATAGGATCTCTAAGGGGTAAATGCCAAAAGGAACTGGTCTGAGGGAAAATATATTGCTGGTACGTTAACAGGTGGTCTGGATACGTCTTATAGTCTAATGAATTTATTAAATTTTACAGCTAAGTCTTCAGTTGGTTGTTTTAATGCCCATCAAAATTCAGAAGCAATTGAACTGAACGTCATGAGAGTGTAGAAAAGTTTCGGATAACCGCAAGTGCTGGGAAAATTATGCTAATGACATTTTGTTACGAAGGCGAAATCCTCACTCAGTGTCCTTCAACACCTTAATAATGAGCAGATCAAGTTATTTTCTGGTCTTCCCTTGAATATAGTGCGATGGAAGACATAGGAAAACTAATAAAAATTGGTATTTTAATGCATTTTACTATTATTTGATTTTGTAAATCATAATTTTATACTATCTAAATTGATATATTTTATTTTTCTTAAATATATATAGTGCGATGGAAGACATAGGAAAACTAATAAAAATTGGTATTTTAATGCATTTCACTATTATTTGATTTTGTAAATCATAATTTTATATTATCTAAATTGATATATTTTATTTTTCTTAAATATATATATATATATATATAATTACATTATTTGTATTAATTTTTGTTATAAAGTAAAATGGTTATAAAATGAGAATTAGTTATAAAATTCTCACACTTTGTACTCTAATATATTAATAGATCTAAAGTTGTGTAACAATGGTATTAATTTGGTTTAAATAGTGTTATTCAGCTTTTCCGTTGTCTGACATATTTTATTGGAGGCAATAACAGACAATAACAGAATAGGATCCACAAGAATAGAATTTGTAACGGTAACGAATATGGTAAGGTAACAAATAATTAAGTAGGCCTAATAAAAGAAAGGCTGAAACATAATTAAGGAGCAAAAGAAAAGCTGATAGATCACTAACGAATTTTCTTACTACTTACCCCATTCCCAACATTCGTCTACAAATGGTAATCTTCTGTTATTATTAGCCATTCAGACTTATCGATGTACACCCTCTTGACTTAGTGCTTGTGGCCATCAAAGTAAAACTGGTTGAGAGCTTTGAAGACGCAATCATATTATCAGGAGTGTTTTAAATTGGATGAGAGCTAAGTTTAAATGGAGTTCGGGGTAGACCGTTGCGGTAGATGTGTCGATATTGAAATAGGCTAGACGTGTTTGTCATAAACGAATGTGTTGGTTTATCGTAATAGTGGTTAAAAATATATTTTTTTAAGTGCGCGCTACACGGCCGACAGTTGACGTACTTTCACATTCCTTCTTCGCCTGACGTATGAATTTCCCTTAGCTGAGTCAACTGTGAAGTTTCAATATTGGCTGCAGTTCTTCCCCGTCATCTGTTTAGACTCATCAGCTGTTCATTTCTATCCAAGGTGAGCCCTTAGTTACAAGCCCATGTCTTGTGTGTGGGATTGTTGGCTCCAGCTACAATAAGATTTAATAAAATTATCACGGATCACACATTGCCTTTGCTTGTATTGGAACAAGTTAAATATATAAATATAATTAAAATAAAATAATTTTCCGAGATGGTTCTTTGTACTTTCTCATAATTATTTTTTTTACAAACCTTTTTCTTTCCTGCCCTAACATAATACAGCATATCTTGTTACGGCGACAGTATAATTGAATGTGAACGTTTTCTGTAAAGTTATGTGTATTTTTTTGCCAGCATCAGAACGAAACTGTTGCGAAGACAAAGTAATTTCATGAATTATTTAAAAGGTTTTACTTTGTTCATATATTCCTTGCAGCGTATGAGAGTTACTGGAACAAGCTGCAGATATCATAAAGCAACAGGTATCAAAAAAGTTGGCGGTTGATATAATAATGATTATTGGAAGCTGGAGATCTGAATGGCATCATTAGTGTATAGAATCAGTCTAGTTTATATATCGACGTTTTTTACTTTTAATGTGGTAAATTCTGTAACGTTGTTAATAGTCACTGCATTTTTTACAGCTGTTAAAAATTATATTTCAAACAGATAATTTTTTAAGTTCTGAAAAGAACATTGAATATCAATAATGAAACAAATTGTTAAGTCAATAAGATGTTAAACACTTAACTCAAAATATTTTAATTTTGTTATTAATTGCAGAAGAATATATCTTGTGAGTAATTTTCTTTACCAATTAACTTTTATTTCTCCACATATTATAGTCATTTAAATAAATTAAATTTATTTCGTTTCTGTAATAGTTTGTTCCAGTAAGATTGGTCTTGTCCAATAATACTTTTAGGTGATTGTAATTGTAGATACTCATGTTAAGTTATTACTCTACTTTTCAAAATACAGTTCAAGCTTCCACTACCTATTTGAAGAAATGTAAATTCTTAGAAAGTTTCCAACTCTAATTTTCTGAATTACTGTTCCAAATAGATGGTTACTCAGTTATTCTTGTTATAATGGGTTATAAAAATATCTATTTTTATATAAAAAAAAGTATATATTTTCCCTGCTTGTTATGTGTTGATACATCTTTAAAATATCATGGCCTAATTGATAAAATATTTTATTTTGCTTTTTGGCAGTTTCATTTTAACATTCCTTTCTGTCCTGACCAATGTTTGATACACATTACCAAACAACCATCAGATTGGCTCATAATACTTAACACATCTTATCTCATTATCCACTCCTAAGTTTGATATTTGTTATCAGTTATAGGGGGAAAATAATAGTGTGAATAAAAGATAATGTTCATAGTGGTAGTATTTTATCAAATAAAATTCATTTAGCATAAGGGAAAAAAACACTTCATTACAAAAATGATTAAACTTTCATTTTGACCATATGCTTGAAAAGACTGTTGAAACATTTAAACCAGAAAAAGTAGGGCACCTGGAGATAGATTAAAAGATAATATGCATAGGAATCTATTAGTAGCCCCATAAAAGAGAAATCAACATGTGTCTAATTACCAAACTATAGATAAATAGGAGTTTATTAATATATTGGAGCCTCAAATAGTAAGTAAACATGTTACATGGATGCATACAGAACATTATTCACTTAGGGTCAGGTTTATTATTAAACAGTTATAAAACATTGAGCCCCCTTCTTCACGACATTTGATCTGAATGTCGTGTCGGCTGGCCACTTTATATATAAATATATATTTAATTTGTGTCTGGCCACACTCATTTCAGACCTTTCCTGACAAATGTGGCTCAGGCACTCAAAAATTTAAAAAAAAAATTCAGCTCAGCAAGACTGTTGATTTAAGGTAAGTCAGCTGCACTATGTCCCTGTTTCCTATCTAAATAAGTTTTATATAACACATTTGGATAAGAAAGAGAAGTAGACTTACCCTGAAATCAACAGTTGGTCCTGTCAGGCTGGAAATAAATAGTATTTCAAATTTTTGAGGACCTGAACCCCTTCTTCAGGACAGTAGATCTGAACGTCAAGTCAGCTATATATATATATATATATATATATATATATATATATATATATATAGTATTTCTATTAACTGTGTACTTAAAATAAGTATTCACTTATAGAGGTATCACATATACTTGGCATTGCAATTCAGGACAGGGAGAAATTCTTAAAAATGTCAGTGGCATTAGCAACTGACTTTCAAGTTTAAGGAAAGTACGTTTATAATCTGTAAGTACAATAATGATTGTAAACCAGAAATTACAACATCACAGTGAGTAAGTATACCAGTTACGGCATTTAAAAAGATCACATGAATATCATGGTTATTTGTAGTGAGATATACGAAAATATTTCAGACGAAAGTTGTTTGGGGAGATGGGTGACATATTGTTGTATAAATAGTTTTTTGATAAGTACATGAGTTGGGGTACGGATACCTTCTTCATCACCTTATTTGGATTAAAATTATTTATTATTTACCATTTAATAAAGTAGAAATATTCAATCATTTCTGTAACTTTCTTTCATTAGAGGTTCAGTGCTACATCATGTGTTCAATGTGGTATCCTTGAGTATTTATACATGATGTAAAGTGATTCTGAGAGGAATACATTGCACCAAATGAAGCGTGAAATTGACCTTAATTATTTTTTCAAAATTAAATTAGGAGCAATAATGTAGAAATTGGTACCTTCATTAAAAGTCTAAGTACGAAAATGTCGAATATGGTGAAGAGCTCTAAAAGAGTATTCTTTCTGAACTATTATAGTACTTCTCCTTAAATATTTCAACATGACTACATTATTAAAGTTAAAGACAACTTCAGTGGGAATAGAGTATGAAAGATTTGCATTATCTTTCACTTTTATAAAGATGTGGTGTCCAACCTAGACAATTTATACTATTCAGCTAAATTACAGCCTTATAATTAATATTAAGGATAAACTTTAAAACTCATGACATATTTGAAATTATTATTTATCTAGCAAATGTTCCTTAAAATAGACATTTAAATGAAATCTTGAAACATGTTACTTGACTTATATATGCTAAGAACAATATTTATTGGAACTGTTTTATTGTTTTTCAGACCTCTCAAACAATGAATAATAGTCAGAAGTTTAACACTAAAGAAAACCAAAATGTTACAAATATAAATTCTCCAACTCCTGTCTGTGAAGAAACTACTCGTTTGTCACCTACAGCACGTCAGACTTACTTTGATGAAAACAAAATTCTCATTCCTGACACTGGAGAGGTAATTATTAATTATTTGTATGTAAAATTCTATCATATTTAATTCCAACATTTTACAAAATACTAGTAAATAATGATGTAGTAGATTCTCCTGAGAGTTGTAATTTTTTTATTAAAGCTCCATAATGCCTGAGAAACAAATATGATATGAGTTTACTGTAAGCAGAACTCAAACCATAAACATCCTTCTAAGAAGACTACATTACAATGATTATTCTCTTCAGAGAGACTGTGAATCTTCACACAGGCAATTGTAGTTTAGTAGTCATAACCAAAGCTTAATTTAAGGTTAAATAAAAGAGTCTTAGGGTACTACTGGAACAAGGTTAACCTATAATTATAATTCAGGATGGAAAAGTCTCGACTGGTCTGAGAATTAAACCTGGGACACCCACTGAACATCCTTCGAAAGAATTTATTTTGTTCTTGGGTTAATGTAGGTTAAGATATTGAAAATTAAGTAAATGGATATAAATATACAAAATAAAGGATGGACATTGGATATACTTTATCCATATATTCTCAAACAATGCAACTTCATATTGCAGGGAAAAGTCTTTATAGTTATCAACATATCAGTTTATACTTTATGTATGAGAATGTTTATTTCATTATTGTCTTAATGTTTTTTAAAATTCACTTATTAATCTCAGATCTTTTGGCTGATTGATGTACCACAATTTTCTTTCTTTTTTCGTTTGTAGAGACTGTTCAGTTTTAGAAAATTATGGGCTTTTACTGGACCTGGATTTCTTATGAGTATTGCATACTTAGACCCAGGGAACATTGAATCCGATCTTCAATCAGGAACTGTTGCTAAATACAAGGTATTTTTTTTAATTATATATAGTATTTAATACATTTACAAAAGTTGTGTTACATTGTCATACTCAATTTTTGTTTATATATGTTTATATTAATAGATTTAACTTACCCATGAAATATACTGCTAAACATTCCTGAATATTTAAAATTTACTGTTACAATTTTCAGCTACTATGGGTTTTGATGTCTGCAACCATTCTTGGACTTGTTATGCAAAGGTTATCTGCACGCCTAGGTGTGGTTACCGGACTTCACCTTGCAGAAATGTGCTACCGCCAGTATCGAAAAGTTCCTCGAATCATTTTGTGGTTAATGGTAGAAATTGCCATTATTGGCTCTGACATGCAAGAAGTGATAGGAACTTCAATAGCACTATATTTACTTTCAAATAAAAAGTAAGAAACATTTCTGCCACAATTTAGTTGTATTGTTAATATTTATTAAAATATAAGTATTTGAAACATTTTTTTGTTATCACTGCACAGGATACAACTTTATTATGGAGTGCTTATTACAGCTGTTGACACATTTACATTTTTATTGCTGGATAAATATGGACTGCGAAAACTTGAATTTTTCTTTGGTTTCTTAATAACGATTATGGCTATAACATTTGGCTATGAGGTAATTATGATTAGACTTTTTTGCATTGTAAGAACAGTAAATCAATTTTTGTTTTTAATCAATTAATTGAAGCTCATATTAATATACAAGTTTGTGAAGATTTTTCTTTTGATTTTGTATTTACTTTCATGCATGAATATGTAACTGATTACAGTACAACTTATAGATCACATTTGACTATAAATATTGATAATTTATTATTATTTATTATTATTCTGCCTTGAAGTTACAGGTGTCATTAATTGATCTAATTACATCTGTGCTTATATTGGTATAAAATATGAGTATACAGAAGCTTAACATACTACTGGGTTCATATTATTTGTCTTATAAATCATAAAAAAATATTTTTAAATTGCAAACTGTTACACAATGTGTTAAAATTTTATTTCAGTATGTTGTTGTTGCCCCTCAACAAGGAGAAGTAGTGAAAGGCTTGTTTTTCCCATGGTGCAGTGAATGTGACAGTTCTGCTTTACTCCAAGCTGTTGGTATTATAGGAGCAGTCATTATGCCACACAACTTGTATTTGCATTCAGCACTTGTAAAGGCATGTTTGTATTTTTATCAAATTAATTTTCACAGCACACTATTTACATTTGATATGTTACAGATATTGTGCACTCCTTGTTTATTTCACAAAAAAGTTACATTTTTAATTCATATAGTTGCAGAAATAGGCATATGTTTTCAAATGTAGGGACCGATTATAACTTGTTTCAGTCACATCTTTATCATAATTGACAAGTTTCTTTAGAAGTTTTTGATGGAGCAACCTGATTCAGATTTCTTGGTCTACCTACCCCTCCCCCCCTCAACATGTGTGACTTGAAGCACTGAAATGTTAATTAAAAATGTGAGAGATAATAGAGAATTATGATTTAATTCTATTAAAATATTTTCTTTGAAACATTCAAAGTTCACATATTTATTTATAGCATATGTCTCTGAAATATATATTTCTTACTCTGCAATTTTTAATGTCATTGCCGTTCCATACAACAAATGTTCGGGTATCATAGACTTGTAGCTAATTTCTCCACTGCAGTTATTGAGTAATCAGCAAAAAAACATAAACATGTGTAGGATATAAACTTTTTTCTATTAGAGTATCTAATTTTATAAAATTGGCCAATTAACTGTCAAGTACATAGTTTAAAAAGTATAGCATTTCTCCTGCCATTGTGTTTTATAATAATAAGCACAATAATGGTAGAAATGTGTTAAGTATTTATGTACTTTTCTGTTTTAATTTGCCAGTTTTATATAATATGCTCTCAATGTTATTTATTAGATGTAGGCAAGATTTAAAAATTAGAGGTCATACATAAATTTTAAATATATAAAATATCTAACTTAATCTGCAAAAAGTTAACCACTGATCTGCCATGAACTCTGCATACTCAAATTTATCATTATTATCTTTGGGTCAATGTTGTTGTTTTCCATTTATTGTATTTTTTAGAAAGATTCCATTTTCTAAAAATGTGTTTTTATGACTTTTAATTGTGGGGGAAATATTGTATGTATCAAAAACAAATATATTAACCTTTGATTGCAAATTAATTTGAATAAATTTTGTCTTCCGTCTCTGATATAATTAAACTTTGAAAAATAATGTATCTAATACATGTTGTACATATTCCCTGTAATGTTTCTTATATGCTTTTATTATGCACAACTTCAAGATATTTTCCATAACAAGTACATTGTTTGAAATATCACTCATATTTTCTTTTTTGGCCTTATATAAAAATAAATTAGTTTATTTATATAATTATCTCAGTATGCATAAATTATAGTTTAATTGACCTTACTTGTTTTTGTACTTTTTTATTCTTCATAATTTAAGAAATATGTTTCTCCCATCAGTCTCGTGACATTGACAGACGGAAACCAGAGAAAGTTCGAGAAGCAAATAAATACTTCTTTATTGAGGCATGTGTTGCATTATTTGTGAGCTTCATCATTAACATTTTTGTTGTGTCTGTGTTTGCTAAGGGATTGTACCAGCAGACTAATCAAGATGTTGTAAGTAATTTAGATAGTTTTATTTTTGAAATATTGAACAACATAACATAAAATAAAATAAATGATAAAAAGTTTGCTTTTGATTGCTTGAACAGTTAACCTATTGTTTTCATCTTATGATGTTTTATCAGTTTTAATAAATTTAGATTGGACCTCTTTTTTCTTCACAGTAATTTACACACTTTTATGAAATTACAACTAATATTAATATAATATTCCATGTTGCAATTAAATTTACACAATTTCATTTAATTTTTTACAGCTTAAAAGGTGTGTGGCCAACAATATATCACATTATGATGCATTCACTGTAAGCATTACAACCCAGCAGTAATTTTTTAGTTTAATTTTTTGTCATGAAATGTTTTGTCTTATGATTTATAAAATACCTATAGAAAAGTATAAATATGGGAGAAATTAAATGACTAATTTTTTTTTAATACTGCTATTATAATATTTATTTGCCTTTCAAAATTTAATTATTCAAATATTGCATTATTATTTTCCATTTTTTCTATTTAGCCAACATATTTTTAATGAACAAGTGATAAAGGCAATGAAATGTGTTTAATTAATTATTCCTAATTTTTGTAAACATGATTATTGCCTCAATTAGGAATGAAAAGAATAAAAAGTCTCCTTCAAATGCCATATTATATCTGATATGAATCTCTATAAAATAGCTGTTTCCCTGATTTAATAAAAGTATCAATTGTTGTTATTCATGGGGAAGGAAAGACTAATGGCATTTAAAACTATAATCACCATCGCTCCAATAAGTTACTTGACAGAACAACATATAGTTTTCACACTTGGTCAAGTAAGAAGATATTACTTCTGAATACAATAATGCTATTGTCATTGGACAACTGTCAGTTTCTTAGTATCACACAATATAAATCCTATAACTGGACTGAAATTATCTGAAATTTTGGGTGAAAACTCAGTCATTATGCTACTTTATAAATTTTCTGTTAACTCAAGCCAATTATGCACTGTTTATATTGCCTACTTAACTCAGATAAATTGTAACATCATTTTCTTTGGAAATTCATTTACATCACGTTCTGTAGTAGGACTATAAATAATTGCAAATTGAATATTGTTTGGTGTATACTGAATAACTTCTTGTTCAATGCCTATAAATATTCACCCTATTTTCAAGAACTTTCATGGAGATTAATTGTGATAATCTTCTATATGACATTAAAAATGCTCAGGTATAGCTTACTATGAAACCAAACAGTCTCATTCAGTTAATATAAATTCAATTAATACAACAAACTGTATGAAATCACAGTTAACTTTGAATCAAATGAAAATGGCAAAAAATCAAAATGAAAATCAGTTGTGAGAGGATAGTCACATATATTCCATTGATGAATATTTCATTTGAATTATGATTTAAGTAAAAGAATATAGTATATATAATGTATCATTTTCTACCCATAGATAATTTTGCTTCTATAACTTTTTCTGTCTAAAAGTTATTTGTATATACATAATATAGTACAAATTATTATTTTAGAATATGAGGCATACTATACTGTTGTAAAAGCATTTATATTATTATAATAGAAATATGAGATCTATTGTGTCACTTTGATGTATTTTAAATTATCTAATGGAAAATATGTCTTCAAATATTTGATCAAAATGAAACTTTTATTGTTTCTAGATTTTTCTACATTGAAATTTAATGTAAACATTAGACATCAGATTTTCAAAGTGTTTTACACTTGTATCTATTTCAGTGGCTGTAGGTATTTATCTCAGTATTAGGAGCAAATTTATTATATAAACATAGCACATTATTCAAATGAAGCCAAATATTTTTATTGCTTATAGAATGAATCTATTTTTTATCATTCTATAACTTCCTCATGTGAATGCTCTTAAATACCATATGTCCCAGTTCTTCTCATTTCTCAGAATTTTAAGGTTACATATTAGAAGTACATTATGAATTGGCACATTACTTTATTTTAAAATAAATCTTTCAGAATGACACAAATTTTGTTGATGCTGACATTTACAAAGGAGGAGTGTTTCTGGGATGTTATTTTGGTGCTGCAGCTATGTACATCTGGGCTATAGGAATATTGGCAGCTGGACAATCTAGCACCATGACAGGAACGTATGCTGGACAGTTTGCTATGGAAGTAAGTTGAATAAACTAATAAAGAGTCATCATTATTTTATTTTTTGTAAACACATGTATTTCTATATGTGTGAGTATATATATAGAGCACTTAAGGAAAATGTGACAAGGTCAAATTAAAGAACATATTTAAAGAGAAACTGTGTAGCCAATGTACCTGACATCTACAGTCATGTAGTGCAGAAATAAAAGTTAAAATTTTTGAGGAGCTGAGCCCCCTTTATCAGGAAAGTAGGTCTGAACTGCATGCTGGCCAGGCGTGAACTGACGAATTCAAACCATGGCACACCAGCCGATAGACAGCAACAATTAACACCCAACAAAGCCAACAACTCTCTCTCAGGGAAAGGTCACAACAATGTAAAAATAATAACAGAATAATAAATACATACATTTATTCTATCTGTGTGAATAATTGAAATAAATATTATGGAAAGAAAAAAGAGAAAGGTGGTGGCTTACCTCTTATTGAAGCTCAGCGTTGCAGGAGAAAGTTCTTCAAATTGTTGGAGGTGTCAGCCTCTTTCTTCAGGAGAAACAAGACTTGTGCTGACTAGCTATGGAGCATGGAGTTTGAACTACTATGCAGATATCTGTTAATCATAAGCAATAGATATATATACACACACAATTGGAAATCCTTCACCAAATAGGTATCAGATTTAGAGAACGAAAGCTTATCTTTAGCATCTATTGTGTAATTGGAATAATTCGCTGTGGCAGCAAAGAGGAAACAGCTCTTATCCAAAAAGGTGTTTGGCAAGGTTGCTCCCTCTCCTCATATCTATTCAATCTGTATGTACAGAAGCCGATTGACAGGGTAAAAGAAAATTCAGCCACTGGAATAACAATTCATGGTGACAAGGTGAATATGTTGATGTTTGCAGATGACAGCAATAATTGCAGAAAATAAAATTGACCTGCAAAGCATCTTAAGCAAAATGAACAGAATAATGGAGCAACAATTCAATATACGAATAAGCATATATGAAACAAGCATTCGGTCTGTAGTAGAAAGAGAGAGAACCATACACTGTTAAAGGTAAGGAACCAAACACTGCAAGAAGTGAATTTGTTTACTTATCTGGGCAGCAAAATAACAACTGATGAAATAAGATGCAAAGATATAATAATAATTTCTCATGCCCAGACCACATTTAATAATAAGAACTTACTTACTATAAAAACATAAATCTCAAAGTGAGGAAAAACATATTGAAGACCTACGTATGAAGTATTGCACTGTACAGCTGCGAATATCGGACAATAAAAGAAAGAGAAAGGAAGAGACTATTAGCTTTTGAAACTTGGTACTCTAGGAGAATCATGAAAATCAGCTGGAGAGACACGGTCACGGACAAGGAAGTATTCAGAAGAATAGGAGAAGAAAGATTCTTGATGAAACAGCTAAAAAGAAGACGAGCCCAGTTGGTAGGACATATCCTGCAACACAATGAACTGTTGAAGAATATAATTGATGGAGATGTAGAGGTCAAGAATGGTATATATCCAATATGAGTAAGAATATGACATTGTCAAAATAATTGAGATCAATGGTATGGAAAGGAAAGATAGTTTGTGGCTTACCTGAAATTTAAGCTTGGTGTTGCCACTTGGAACAGAAGGATATTCTTCAAATTTTCAGAGGGTCTCAGCTTCCTTCTTCAGGAAGCACTGTTATATTCCATGCACCGGCCAGCTGCGGACTTTCAGTGTGTGGAATGTAACACTCCTTCCTGAAGAAAGGCTGAGAGCCTCCAAAATTTTGAAGAGCATCCTTGTGCCCTCAATGGAAACACCGAGATTCAATTTCAGGTAAGTCAGAAACTATATATATCCACATACATACACACATGCATATATACACCTGAACATGGATGCAAATGCAGATACATACACATTAACCCTCATACATATGTATACTCAATACACTAACATGTATTCATGAAAATAGAGGTGGCCTGTAGGGAAAGCACTTTTCGAAGGATGTGTCCAGGACTTTGACATGTTGGAAGGAGAGCTCAGCCTCTGACGAATTGGGAGTATGTGCATAAAGTAGAATTAGTATGGAGCATTGGTCAAAATTATTGAAAGTTTTTTTTTTTTGTGCTGACCTACTGTCCTGAAGAAGGAGGCTCGGGCCAATAGTAAATTTTAAATATTATTTCTTCCTAGTCTGACTACACCAACTGCCTATTTGATGTAAATCAACAACTCCTCTCTGTTCCTCTTTCCAATCCAAAGTTAAATGAGTTAATTAATTTGACATTGTCACATTAACCTTACATGCTTTATATATATAATATTAGTAACAATATGACATTGTCAAAAATAATTGGGATATTGGTATGAAAAGCTTGTGGCTTACCTGAAAGTGGAGACCAAAGGTTGTTCTTCAAATTTTCAGTGTACGGAATGGTGTAACACTCATTCCTGAAGAAGGAGGCTGAGAGCCTCCGAAAATTTGAAGAACAACCTTAAGTTCCTTATGGCGACTCTGCACTTCACTTTCAGGTAAGCCACAACCTATCTCTCTTTCCTTTCCATACCAATATTGAAAATATTTTTGACAATGTACAATATACATATATACATTAACCTATATATATATATACAATATTAAGAGAATCCATTAAGGAACTAATTCACATTCAAACTTGGATAGTGAGGAAGGATAGAAATAAATAGGAGAAATAGGAGGATTGCGCTTTATGTGAATTCATATGCTCGGGCGAAGAATTACGCACATAGAAAAGCATATGTTCAAAGCACAGAGAAGGATGGAAGAAGAAGGAAAGACTGAAAATATTTGACCCAGGCGGGACTTGAACCCACGTATTCTGTGTACTAAGCAGAATACGTGGGTTCAAGTCCCGCCTGGGTCAAATATTTTCAGTCTTTCCTTCTTCTTCCATCCTTCTCTGTGCTTTGAACATATGCTTTTCTATATGCGTAATTCTTCGCCCGAGCATATGAATTCACATAAAGCGCAATCCTCCTATTTCTCCTATTTATTTCTATCCTTCCTCACTATCCAAGTTTGAATATATATATATATTTCAACTCAATATCACTGTTTCACTCAGATTCATTGTTTTTTATAACAACTATTTTACTTTACAAATGCTTATGTACATATTTACCAATTTTGTAGTGTAGTTAATGTTATGATCCTATTAAAAATTGAATCAATTTGTAGGGTTTTCTTAATCTTCAATGGTCAAGATGGAAGAGAGTGCTTTTCACCAGATCAATAGCTATCTTGCCAACCTTTTTTGTTGCATTATATAGTGAAATAAATGATTTGTCTGGCATGAATGACATATTAAATGCTGTGATGAGCCTTCAACTTCCCTTTGCAACAATACCTACCATAGCATTTACAAGCAGTTCACAAATAATGGGAGAATTTAAAAATGGCCGGTAAGTTAACACACCTTGTTCAAAAAATACATAATTTGTGTATACAATTGTCTGAGAAGATTGAACTTTTCTGGTGGGGTGTCTTTGTTTATGGGCAACAGCTACAGTAAATTTTTGAGACCCTACTATCTTGAAGAAGAAGGGTAGTGGGGTCAGGACCTTGAAAATTTGTCAATGTGACCCATATAAAAGACCCGGAGGTTATAGATAATGAATTAAAATGTTTCTGATTTGCTGTTTACTTGTTATTGATTAAATATTAAATAAAATCCATTATATATATATTATATTATATTTATGTTTCAGTGGTAACAAGATTGTAGCAACTGCCTTGTCTGCTGTTGTGATCACAATTAATATCTATTTTGTAGTGCATACAACCATGCAAGGTGTAAATGAATGGTACTATTTTGTATTAATTGCACTCTTCGCAGTTATTTACATCATGATGTGCTTGTATTTAATAATTCATATGATTAACAGCATGGACCCTTCTAAGTTTAACAACACGGTAGGTTCTGTATAATTTATCTATTTTCTTTCATATTATCATAGGGATATAAACAAGATTTTTCATCTAATTTTGTTAATAATTCATGACATAGCATATTTCTATATTTCTTATATAATATTGATCAAATGGTTGGGTGTGTTTTACATTTACAAAGAATAGGGATCATAGACAGCTTGAGTGGCTTTTCTGAATAATGATGACAGAAAGCACATTAGAATAAAAATTCTTAAAGACTCAGACCTATTGCATTCTGTATTCAGAAGAGTAGATAGAGTAGAGATTAATGTCTGTCCATTTAGACTTTAATTGGACTGTGAATATCATTGACTTGGGCGTGGACTAATCATGTACTTCCTATTTATAAAATTTAATTTTAAATGTTGTATCAAGGTAATTATTTACAGGTTTGGTTTCTACTGATCCTTTTTATCATACTAATCCCTTCTATTTACTCTTCCTGCTATGTCTTTCTGCTTTTGCCTCCCAACTTGTAAAAACAACCCCATCTCCCATCCCATTCAAATGATTATTTTCATTACTCAATCCTTTTATATCTTCCTCCAAAATATATGAGTAGATTACATGCTTGTGTGTCTGTACAATGCTTGTGACCTCCACAATTTAATGGACACATACTTGGGAGAAACATCGCTAACTTTATAGTTATGATTGTAGGAGGTTGCATAACAGTTAATCTCTCCTATGCCAAGTGCAGTCCAATTTTAGTGAATGGCAGCAAACATTTTTTCTACTATGACTGCAATAATCCCAGAAATTTTATAAATTTTACTCCGTGTGAACTCTATATATTATGATATTACAGTGATTCTGGCTATCTATGATATTTTTATAGATATAGCACAAGTACTTGGGTTCAATTCCCAGCCCTGCCAAATATTTTCAACTTACCTTCTTCTTCCTTTCCTCTCTATGCCTTGACCATATTCTTCATTTGAGTGTATTACTACACAAAGCATATGCTTTCTTCAGACTGTATCCCCAACCTTTCTTCTATATTTCTATCTTTCCCCTCTATCAAGTGACTTCGTCAATTAATAATTAAAATCCTTAAAATTTATATATATATATATATATATATATATATATATATATATATATATATATATATATATTATATATAGTCCATAAGGAACTGAAGGTTGTTCTTCAAATTTTTGGACGCTCTCAGCCTCCTTCTTCAGGAATAAGAAGCTGCACGGAATGGTGTAATACTTCTTCCTGAAGAAGGAGGCTGAAAGCCTCAAAAAATTTGAAGAACAACCTCAAGTTTCTTTATATATATATTATTTATTTTCATAATGGTGAGGTTGTAATAAAATATGAATTCTAGCAATTAATTATTAGTTAAATTTTAATTTCCATTCACAAATTTTGATAGTGTGAAAAATGAACTTGAAACAATGTTAATTCATTTAGCCTAGAAAACCTGACTGTTATGAACATTTTTTATTCTCTTTACAAGCTGGTCTCATATCTTATAGAACACCAACAATTTGGATTTACTTCTTGTATGGTCAGTAGGTATGTTTGTTTGCAAGTATCACACTGTTCTATATCATTTTATTTCTTGTGACTTTTCAGTATGCAATTATGAAATTGGCACTTTTAACATTATTCAATAATGAAACTTTTTAATAATCAATTTTTTGTTGTATTACAGTTCGTATCCAAATATATAGTGGGTCCTGTAGCTACTGACTTTGGGCTAAACAATGATAAATCAAGGTAAAGTTTACATGCTTGAATATATATATATATATATATATATATATATATATATATATATATATATATATATATAAAGGTGGATTAAAAATATGATGTAGTTATTTATACCAAATGCATAACTGAAACTGAAGGAATTAGTACGTATAAAAATGAGCTAAGTGGGACACAGCAAATTAAATAGGGTACAATTTATGTTAAGAACCATAGAACCAACTTTTTAATTATCTAACTAAAGTATGTGGACCATAGCTGGACAGGGACATGTAGGACTAAGTTTATTTAACTTTAAGTGAATTATAATACTGGAGTTTAAAACTATATACATTTTCATGCTAAATATTTAGTTGAAATTATAAAGTAGAAAATGTTGGTATTAAAATGTACTAATCACTACCTGTAGATGAATGAAGGGTTGAAATATTAGTTATCTTTGATCCAAGATTTTTTGCTTTCTTATTATTTGCAAACTAAGCAGACTTCACAAGTAGCTTTAAATGATCCTAAAATTACATAGAATTTCTAATTAAGGCCTGTAAGTCCACAAGTGTATTTCTGATTTCACATTGTGTTGTATGTAGTTCAGAATCAAGTAAATGATTACCAATTTCATATACTTTGGTAATTTGATCAGCACATAGCCTTTTCCACCCATCAGTTTTGGCACTGACACTTCTCTCTCCATTTCATTGGAGTCTTTTATTGCTTGTTTCATAGTATTTTATTTTGACATTCTACTTATGTCAATCCTTCCATATTCTGTTATATGCACTTTGTGAAAAATACATTCAATTGAGTGTAATAGAAATTTACCATCACCTTTGTACATTTCATAGAAATTAACATAGGTCTTGGACAACAACATTAATTGTACATTCTTTCCATGTCTCTTTACTTAACCTAATTAGTAAGCATCCTTACCTAATTGCACATTGTTACATCTGAATGTGTGTGATGTTAAATGTTCAAGAGTTGTGATATCATGTCCATCACTTTTTCTGAATCTGTTATGTGAAAACAATGTTGGAACTATCTTTAAAAAATCTCTTTTAAATAGCATCACATGGAAATTTTTATTTATTGACTAATATATGATTCATAATTCTCTGCCCCGCTGTCAACATTAATATTTAAATTCTTGTTGTTCACTAATTCTAAGAAGAATATTTGTGAAAGAATTTTGTGTCTTTGTGCTGTGAAAAAACATTTTATTTGAAAGTAATTGTTGTCCTAACTTATTTGTCTTTCAAAAGTAAATTGTGCATTATTAAAGTTTTTTTGTAACACAAACTTTTACATGTAATATTCAACTCAGTATAAAATAGTGGGAACTTCTTAGATAAATATAATCTACAATTTACTTCTGACATACTGGTATTTATCATATATATATATATATTTATATATAAAAAGAAAAAAAATATTAAATGTAAATTTTTTCTTTATTTTAGTACATGTGAAGAAATTGAGTGAATAGATTAAATTCATCAATGATACAACTCCAGAATTTTTTTTGAAGAAAGTAGATCCAAAGATTAATACTTTGTAGCTGTGAAGTGTGCTTAAGGCTGTGATTTCTAGTTTTCATTTGAGGGACATTCTCACATATTCAAGCTAATTTATAGGTTTAAAATTCATTGACTGCCTTAAAAATACCTTGTAAATAATTATTCAATTAAAAGATTTTTAAACTAACATAATTTTTAATGTATTTAAATCCATTACAATTTGTATGAATTTTCTATAAGTTAGATAAAATTTGTATTCATAATTACTGATAATTCCTTATTATATTTACAAAATTATGTGATAAAACTGCCTTTTCAATTATGATTTCAGATCATACCTGTGTCATATCACATACACATGTATATGTGTGTGTGTATTTATAAAACACGTGTGGATAGGAAAGAGATCCAGTTTAATGACTTACCTGAAATCAACAGTTGGCTGTGCATAAATTAAAAACAAATTTTCAAGGACCTGAATCCTCTTCATTGGCAGAGTAAATCTGAAATTCGTGCCTAGCCGGCACTCAACTCAGATCTACTATCCTGATAAAGGTGACTCGGGTACTCAAAGATTTCATTCTTATTTCTGTACAGCCCAACTGTTGATTTCAGGTAAGTCGGCTATGCTGTTTTTATTTCCTATCCAAACGTGTTAATTAATTTGACCTGCAGTATGTTAATTTTTTAAAAAATACTAATATTTATTTTCATAGAAATGTAGGTAAAATAAATTCTATGAAGGCGTATTAAGTGCAAAAGATTGTGTGTCAGAGTTGATCACAGGTGTAAAACCTTGCCTAGAAGTTATTAATTTTTCATGAGTACTCCTTATTGATGTTTGTATTTGTTTGTCTGTTAAGCATATGTGGCTTCTCCTGGTTCACTCATTCCTTTAGACTCCCCAACTGCCTTTCTCCCAAAGGAAAAGTAACAGACTGTGAAATCTGGTGAACGAAGACGCCAAAAACTTAGCCATTCTGAGAAGTTACTAGATTTGGAAACAGAAATTTAAGTTGCACAATCTTTCACATTTAGTACCTTTTAACTGCATATATTTACTTACATTCCTATGTAAATAAATATTTTTTATACTAAAAATGTAATGCATACTGCTTTTTTCAAAAGCTGTCTTATTATCCCGATGCACCCACTATAACAAGTTTATAGCATCAAATCACTCTGCTTGAAACCTTTCTTTTATGTATGACTCATTGCCATAACATTACATTTATTTCTGTATACTGTATTCTAATTTCCACTTTCACTTGTTTAAAAATATCCTGTGCATATGTTTGTGTAAAATACAAATAGCATATATTTGTTTTGTTATTTTCACATGTTCATTGAATGTAATTGTGATTGTTGAAGGTCTGTAGTAGAGTAAAGCAATAATTATTTTAATTGAATATTAGGGTTATCAAAGTTTTCTTTGCATAACGATTTTATAAAAGCATTAATTGCTTAATTTATTTCATTTACAAGCTTAATTCACTTTTTAACATAATTGCTACCATTACTTTTAAAGTCCTATGAGGAATATAACTAACTGAAAGTTGGCAGATGGTCAATCAGCTTTATTACTATACCCGACATTTTCATTTGATTAATTTGGCAGTTATCATTTTTGTTTACATTGTTCCTATTTTGTCCTACATTAACAGGACAATGCCACTTGTATATGAGCCCTTACTGCATCACTTTTTACAATTGTAATGCCACTACTTATTATTTTATTAATACACACAAACATATTTTAGGTGAGCTTAGAAGTTTTATGTAACACATTTGTTAGAAATAACCTTATATTCTTTTAGCACTCAAATTTGTTTACTTACTGATGACAGTTTTAATTCTGTACTTTCCACTTATAAAAGAAAGGGTCAATAACAATATTTTCTAAAACATAGTCATGTTTTTAAGAATAAATTTTATTGTTTTATTATTATTTGGAATAAGATATTCAGTTTTGTTTAATCATGTGCATTTGCCTAATAGCAGTGGAAATTAGAAAAAAAATTGTTAGAAAATATTAATTTTAATCATCACTTTTTAGGAAAAGAAGGATAAAACAATTTTCTTCCCATATGTATGGATACAGTAGCCTAGAAAATTTTGAACAAGATTTCAGTAATTATTGCTCTACTTTATTTCACAGCTGTATATTTTTTGACTCATTGAAACCAGTTAGTGGTTATGTATGTAATATTCTGAAGTGTATCCAGCTTTACTTTAAAGGAAAACTGAGTTAAAACTTCATACCATGAGTAATAGTACTTGGAGTTCAGTTATGTAAATGATTCACTAATTTTTAATGACTTTTAAAATCTTTTTCACTGCATTAAATAAATCAAAGCAAAATCTATGTTCATTTTATTTTCATATGTAAATGTAATAACTTCTCAGTTTTTATTATCCATGCTTTGGTGTTTGGCTTTTTATATATAAAAGGTTTGTAAATTTTATTAAATGTGAAGTATGTGTTGTAAATGTGTATTTGTAATGTTGTTTTATCAAAAGACATCTATAATTCAGTTAAAAAAATATGAATGAATTGTGACTCATTCGTGAAAATTATTTTTGTTGGCTATAAAAATTTATAAATAAAGTAATGCTATTTATTGTTTAAAATTAAATTTCATATAAATCATTACTAGAATCAACCTCTTCCTATAGACTCTTCTTGTCTCCATAGTTAATGGTTTTTCTCTTCCGAGATCTAAATCAGATTCACTGATGGTGAACAATTGTATGCTTTTGTTGAATATCATATTGCTCAATAATTGGGTAAGTTGGCACACACACGTTATACAAAAAATATAAATATTTCTTTCTTGAAGGTTACCTATTCCTTCTGTGTAAAACTTTTATTTATTACATAACTATTGGGGTAAACCACAATTCATTGGTGTTGATATAGTGTCTCATTACCATATTAAGGTCTCGAAATTATGGAAATACTCATCCTAGAGTTTCATATGAACCAGAATTCATTGACTTTACAACAAAGCTATTTCGAGTTTAAAGAGGAGACGGTCATCCACTACTTCCATTGTAATTCTAAATCCTGCAATTGTATCTCTCCACAACTGGTCAGCTATGCACATTCTATGTCTTGTTTGAGTCTGCACAATATGTTATAATTTTAATCTTAGCAGTGTGACTACAAAAAACGAACATGAGATGTTGAAACAGGCATACCCAAGCTTAATCTTTATTTTCACATCTTTAAAGTAATAATTTTCATTATACTATTAGGAAAATTTTACTTACAATTTAATTTATTGTATTGGCTTTCAATATGCTTAGTCCATTCAAATAATTATAATACTTTGTTTACAGAAGTATATCGACTTTCACAATTCAAGAAGAGTATCCTGTAACCAACACTGCAGTAACTACTTTGACTTACACCTAATAAAGTATCTCCAAAACAAGTATTGAAAGAAAATATTGAATACTTAACAAATTGTTGCATATTTACTCATTTTTCTTACAAATTGAATGTAATACCCTAAAAGTAAAAAAACATGGAAACTATATGATTGCCCTTAGAAGCCCTTTTAAATATTTTAATACAGGTTACATACATAAAATGAAAAAACCTGTAGAATTATTCTAAACAGCAGACTACTAATAATTTTAAAGAAAACTTATTTTTAAGTTATCTATTCTTCCTACTTTCTTGTGCTTCCTTATATATTAGAAGTCCTCTATGGACTGGATATAGCATGGGATAAATCTTTAAATAAATTATATTGATTATAACAAACATATCAAATATGTTACTCCATTACATAAAATTTCAGTGGACATCATTAAAAAAAATGCTAGTTCCAAGTAATTGTGCTTGTTTAATTTTGTTATTATAGAATTTTATTATGGTAAACTTAATTGCCGTGTTCTAATTAATTATATATACAAACTTGAATATTTAATTTTCATATGTAAAAGACATTTATTTTTTTATTTAAATCTTTCCTTTGACATCCAACAGAAGAAACAAATGACTATGCAAAATTGTATATTTTATTACTTTAAATTATAACTGTTCGTGCACTGTTAATAGCTAAGCAATAATTTTAAACAGTTCACTACTTCAATTATCTAAAATATGTAATTAATGTAATGTCAAATCAAATTACTGTTACATATTTTTGTCAAGAATATGGATTTTGGAAAGGTGTGATTTGGATAGTCAATCTCGATAGTAATTGCAGGTTATGAATAACGACACTTTCTCTGTATTTCTTTCTTTCTTTTGGTATAAAATTAATTTTAGCCAAATAATTAATTATGCATAAAATGTCGTCAAATTATACCCTTCAAACAATTAAAATTTCTGATAGTAACTACAACACTTTCTAATGGCATCATATAACTTTGTTACTAAACGACAAACTTTTTTTAATTTATATTATCTGTGTAAGAAAGAACTTTTTATATATTTTTTTCAGTATTATGGTTTCATATGGATTATTTAAATATATTGCTTTTTTGTAAGATATACACAGTTGTGGTCAGTATGACATAAACATTAAGTCAACCAAATTGTAATTTCTTTAAGAAGTTATTCATTGAATGATCTGTTCATGGGTAGAATCCCCTAATAGATCTGTTACAGTTATTAAATAGTTATTTATATGCTGTTACTTAATCTCAAACCTACTGTAGAAGTGAAATCTAATTGTTCAATATGTGATATTAAATATTTTTGCCTGTGATGTGCATAATAAAGTTATTTTATTAAATTTTTTACCTCATTCATTCATATTTTTTATATGATTGTAACATAGCATACAAAATCCAAAAGGTATAGAAAGATTCCTTTCAAGAGACCAATATTGTACAAATAACTTTGTTTTGCTTATCCACCAACAGGTAAATTGTATACCTTACATCCAATGATTTTTACAGCCATATCAGGTTTCTATAAATATTACAAGTTTTAATTTTTTTATTGATACAAAATGCCTTCCAAGGAATTTTGTAAACCAATGATTTAAATACTTCTGTTCAATGGAATTGAATTCATTAGCATATCTATAACCAGAATTCTTAAAATATTTTACATGCAGAAAGTTTGTGTTCTGTCAGGGACTAACTGCAGTATAATTAAACTTTTTGGTCTTTACTTACATCAAGTAGCATTAACAAAATATACCACGTTTTCTCACAACGTATCATGTTACAATAGTAATGGTAACAACCAGAATAATTCAATTTTGTATAAATTTATTTTTAGGACAGGATAATAGTAATATTGTAGCATAATGTGTACCAATTACGAGTTCAAATTCTCTCCAGAAATTACAGAATAGAAACCTATCCTGCTTTTTATCTCCCATCAATTCTAGGACACCAAATTTTTATTATAATTTGTTCTCACTAGACATTGATTAAAGTTCAATCGTGGACAGTGTTAAGTTTGGTCAATGAAGAACAAACCAATTTTGTCCATGGCTGCTCCTATTTGATCAAAATATTTTCAGAATTATATTTATAATACAGTAAACTTTCTGCTAATAATATGGAACATCCAAAAGAAAATAGTTTAATTTATATTGTACAATATATAATTATATGGTAGAATTGAATAATTTATGTACAAATCATTCTACGCAATTGAAGCTCGGCTTCTGATAGAATCTACAGAATGCGACCTATTATTACTAATGATAGAAAAATATTTTGTTAAACAGTAATCCTGTATGCATCATAGTTTGTACATTTTATTCTTGTAGTACTTATATGATGGAATACGAAAATGAGTATTGTTTAGATTCCTTAAAATTATACGTGAAATACTTTACGATAAACAAATTCATTTATTTAATTCCAACTAGAATATCAACTATCTAAATATGGCAAATATTTCATGTGTAGACAAAACAAAAGAAAAATGGATTATTTTTATTGTTACATGAAATATTACAAACTTTCTTAATACAATTATATACAATATACATTGTTTATATTACACAAAATATAGAAACACATGCAAGTTAATAGATTAATCATATCTATTAATCAGTGAAAATAAAATGAGAATCTGTATCTGTTAAACAAAACAGAAAAAATAATGCTTTGATAAAAATGGTGTGTGTTCACACACTTTTCTGTTCAACTTCTAACAAGGGAGAACAAAACTTGATACACTGAGAAAATTTGAAAACCAGAATAATTTACAGTTAAACAATAAAAACTGTAAATAAGATAATGGTTTTAAACAGAATGTAGACATCATCACAGTTAGGAATTGGGTCAGATCGCAATGCTCTGAAAGGATTACAGGACGGCTTTGGAAAGGAATTGTGGTCAGAACTGTTCCTCATGAATTTGTTCTTCCCTTTCAATAAGCATAAAAAAATTTAAATATACTTAACATGAGTAAAAATCAAATCAAAATCTATTAATACATTTTGAGTTATAACGCCCATTATAACATTTCCAAGGCAAAAGAGACCTTGAAAAAGAACAATAAATGGATCATAATTCATTGCACAAAAGTTTTAAGAGATTTAAAATATGGGTTGCATAATAACCATATCTATTCCAATTCATTTATCAGTTTAGTATTAGTAACCCCTGTGATGACTGACAGTATAAACATTTTTACTGCTTAAACCTAGTTTCTGCCAATATTTCACGATTACAAATGCAATTTTAAATGTTTGAATATGCCACCTGCATTGTTTCCTCAATGCAATACATTTTATGGTTCTAAATCAGCAGTTTATAGAGAAAACATATCTGGAAATAATTTTGGGTAACCCAAATGAAATACTGTGTAAATAATATTGAAAATTTTGGGCTGACTTATCTCAAGTGTGTTGGACTATTGTACAATAAGCACATAAAGACCACCTACAGTCCTGAAAAACTATAAGTAAATATCATAACTCATCAATTTTGAGGTCACAATATGTAAACTGATGATAATCAATGTAATGACCAAAATAAAAATTTATGATAAAAATTTAAAATTTATAATGTGATTAATATTTTTACAAATAATAATAAAAGTGTTATTATATTGTGTAACTCAAATGTAATTTACAATATTATCCATGAAATAAATTTATGTTATATAAAATACTTTCTGACTACTCTGTCAGTTAGCACCACAGCAAATTAAATACTACATCTCCAAGGCACTGTACAAGGAAAGTATTAAAATATGATGACAGTAATTGTAATATCACAATGAAACCTTTTCTAACGTTGTCCTAGTTGGTGATTTAAATGTATTTTTAATGCTAATTCTTTGACAGCATAAAATTTGATGTACATGTTATGATAAAGATAATGTAATATTTTTGACTACAAACATTTATTTATATCACAAAAATTAATATATTTACAACTTCTATAATCTTATCTAAAATAATTTGCTTTAACAGGAATACTGAAAAAACAAGTAACCTTCTTCATTACGCTTACATGTTCAACCATTTTATAAATAGTGACACACACAAATTACAAATTTTTTGTTTCACAGATGAATTATCACAAAGTGAATTATTTTGCACATACAATTGTGAGCTTACTGAAACTTCAAATTTTTATATATATATATATATATATAATTTAATCATCAAAATAACTCACTCGATTGCATTCACAATATAAACTGAAAAGGATAATTACCATTAGATTTTATGTTTTGCAGTAAACCACATTTGAGTCAACAAAAAAATTGTTTGACTTTCCTCAGTAAGAGCATAAAATACTAATTTTCTGAGTACTTCTAAAATATTTTTATAAATATATGACACACCACAATCAAACCCTAACAGAGCAATCAACCTTTTATTGCTGTAATGTATTACATCAAATAGTACATGCAGATGTACTAATTGATTTAATTAAAAAATGTATGACCTTAATTTTACTTACATCAATTTAACATGAGTAGTGTCAATATAATAAAAGGTGTGAATAAAGATTGTATAACTCACCTCAGGATTTGTTAAAATACAATGTACCAAATATTACAATGTTTTAATTGTCTCACACATGTAGAAACAATATATATTAAAATTCTGTTAAAAAAAACTGATTTATATAGTTCACCAACTTTCATTCAGTTTAACATATCACTAACGACACAGTGGAATGAGTATTAAGATGGCTTTATCAGCAAGGTATACAATGGCTCAGATTTGTGTGTTTTAATGCTTTATGTCATTAATTTACCTCTTCATTAAAAAGGTGATCTAGTAACACAGCCAGTTGTACATAACTGATAACAGTAAAAACAGAAGAACTGGAAGTACTACAGTCCTCCACCCAGAATTTCCAAATCATTTGAGCCATAGATAGTTTTCTATAAACACATTACCATATACATGTTGCTCATGAGTTGGTAAAACCCCTACTTGTGGAGAATTTGAACCCTTAAATATTGTATTTGAGTACTTCCAGTCAGACCAACACTGTAAGTACACTCATTTGTATCTTTCACTTTGTGTAATTTGTAATTTTGTTTATTCCCTTGATTGAAAAACCTACTAATTATTACATTTACAAAATCTGTATAAAAACAGAGATTATAATTAGCACAAGACTGTAACTCATAATATTAAATACCTCAAAAGATTTGAATGATCACTAATTGCACTTTTAATAGATATCTACTTTGCTCCATTTTCAGGTATATATTAGTATAAATGTGGAAGATACATAGTTGGAAACATCATAACAATAATATAAGAATATTAACTACACAAAAAAATAATTTTTTGTCAAATTTTGTCACAATAATGTAGTAAAATTCAATACTTGGAGGAATGCTAAAATCTTAGCTACTTATTTTTTTATATGGGAAAAACTGAGTTAATCCTAATTTAACAATAAACAGAAAGAAACCCGTATAAAATGTATTTGATTCAATCTTGAAATCAATTTCACCTAACTAATATAAAGTAGGATTAGTTCCAACTCGAAATTTTTGTTATTCATTACAATATTAACTATTTTTGAAGACCATAAGCCTTTGAAAGAGCAAAAGGATTTATAATTTATACAGAGCATGTGTTGGTATTATAAGACATGTATAGGAGAGCAAACAACAAAAAAACTGTTGGCAGAAATAATATTATTGCTAAGGAAATATTTAATGTCTACATAGAAACTTATGCAGACATATATGTTATAAAATTTTTAATTCAGCTACTCAAAAAAACTAGTTTATGAAAATTATCACAGAGTAATTTTCACTAAAATTATTTCTGAAATGTTCCATAGTTTCTTACTTCTTACCTACCCATGTACATGGAAAATTATTGCTGAAAGTGTTATTAATATAACTTCAGAATCAGGTAGGTTTCAGACTAATTAACACAAAGTAATTCTCATTAAACTACAGCATTGAAACTTTGATTTTACATTTATTTGAGAATAAACGTAGATTACACACAAAATTCAGCATAAAAAATAGTAATAATAACAAAACTTGAGATTCATTGATTTTTAAACTCAAATTGAAAGTTTGACCCTGTTAATATCAGAGAATTGGAAAAAATGGTTTTATGGCTTATATAAAAAATTAGTTACAGAGAAATACATAATAAGACCATAAAAGATTGTGTTACATGTTGTAATAATGAAATGCAAGTTTCTTGAAGTAACCAACATATGTCTTCTAAATGAATCCCAAAGTATTCTACAAAAATAATTTTTGAAAAGTATCATATTAGGTTACTATTTTATATATTCATAGTTTTCACAATTCATATTTTATTATATCATCATAAATTAATAACCAGAGGCTAAATTAAAAACATTAGTTAATATTTTCACAGCACATATTTCCCAATTTCCAACTTCTCTACAAGTCTTCTTTGATTTCTTAACTATAAACACCAACCGATTCTTAAAGAATAATTACACTTTAAAAATTGAGTCTTGTAGACACTTTGGAAGATCATTTACATACTCTTAAAATAAGATAAGAATGTAATAGAAGAAACTTTATTTCCAATGAGAAAAAATTGAAATTTGGTTCCTGGTATTTCAGTTAAAACAAAATAAATTCTTAAATTGGGAAATATAAAATCAAAGTTTGTATTGTGTGTAGATATTACTTTAACATAAAATCTACATGTAATATTGCACTACTTTTGATGTTAATTTGAAATAACTATAAAATTATGTAAATGATTTCCAGTTATATATATTTAACAAAAGAATATTAAAATGAGCTGTTGACCTATACAATGATTCAGTCTTTTAAATTATTTAAATTTTCATCTCGACAAACTGAGCATAACTGAAAGAAATGTCAAATGCCCAGTAAATTTACTATACAATAATATACATATGAAATAATACAATATCACAATGCTAGCGCCTGTAGATGCATTTCAGTCACTATTATACATACATTATATATATACACACAAATGAATAGAAAGTTATATTATGAATGCTTTAAACATCACCAAGATATAAGTGTAAAACGTTAAGCCAATAGTCTGGCCCAACAATGTAAAAAATATATAATTCTCAGAACTTTATTGCAGCATGACATGAAACACCAGTTCAAGAATAACAGCTGGACTCTCTTGTGACATTGAAGCTGCCTTGTGAAGAACAGGAATTAACTCATTGTCCAAGCTATTCATGTATATAGGAGGCAGCTTCTCTCCATTACTCCCAGCTTCATACCCAACCTAGGAGTAAATAAATAGAATCACATTTTACGACAACTTAAAATATAGGAGGAAGTGAAAAAGGGGAGGGCAAGGAATAGGGGGGGACAGGGGGAAGAGGGATGCAGAGGGAGACGTTAAAGAGAGAAGGGGAGAGGGAGATGGGGAATGAAGAGAGGGGGAGAGTATGGAACAAATGGAGAGCAATGGAGAAAGGGAGGGAGAGAGAAGCTATAAGCTCTACACTTCAGTTATCTATAGATTTGGATATAGAAAGCAATCAATACTGTGTAGTATTGTGCCCAAAACAAGTCTGTTGTCTGATGAAATCTTAGAATTTATATCCATAATTCCATCCCATTAACTTTTGAGTTGTTACCTGGATATGTGGTTGTCATACTCACGGCTCTTGTGTTTTTAATCACCTCACAAAATAAATATGGAGTCCAGAAATGTTATGTGTTATTTATATTATGACTTCATTTAATCTTTTATTTGGATATTTTATACAATTTATATGTTAAATACAGTCATGGAATTAGGTTTGGTGGGGAAATAAATTGAGAAATGGGTCAAAAGTCATTATGGTAAATACTTAGAAGATTCTAGACTGGCTCAAAATATAAGTTTAGTTTTCCATCATTTTATTTGAAGGAGATATATTATAGTAAAAATTTGGCTTTAATAAATTATTTTTAATAATATGAAAAAATAGAAACATTTCAATTCATTAACAATTAGTACTTTGAATTAAACTTCTACTCTTTATATATCAATTAGCTGAATATATAAAATTACAAGTACATTTTATGTAAAATATAACTTACATTATCAGGATGTATAGTTGCACGGACAGATAGCTTGGCTAATCCAGCTTGAGACAACAGATCAAGTAAATTAATTAAGGCCAAACAAGTAGCTCGTGCAATTGATTCAGAAAGTCTATTTATGTCCAACGTGTCATTGCCTCTTTCAGAGTTTTCTTCTGACTGAAATGATATAATTTAATAATATTTATTGATAAAGCAAAATTTAGGACTTGTAAATCAACTAATAAGATTACTATAATCTATTCTAAAGTTTTAAAATGGACAGAAGGCAAAAAACTAGAACTGTCATACAATAAGCATAAGCACTTCAACTAAAATGTGTGTGTGTGTATATATATATATATATATATATACATTTCAAATAAAATGTATATATCACATTTAGAGAGGAAAGAGAGACAGCGAGGATGACTTACCTGATAACAAAAGTTGGGTCAATTCAGGTTGAAGAGTGAAAATATTTCAAATTTTTGAGGGCCTGACCGACCTTCAACAGGAACGAAAGTCTGAACTGCGTAATAATAATAAGTAATAGGGAAATGTGACCAGGTCAAATTCATGTACTCATTTGGATAGGAAAGAGGGTCAGAGAGAAGTTGACTTACCTTAAATTGACCGGTGGCATAGTTGGATGGAATGAAATAAAATTTGAAATTTGTTGCAAGCAGCAGACCTACTAACCTGATGAAGGGGGCTCAGGTCCTTGAAAATTTCGTTTTTTTTATTTCTGTACAGTCTGACTCGACCAACTGTTGATTTAAGATAAGTCAGCCACCCTGTCTCCCAATCCATCTCCAAAGACCTGCCATTTTTCCTTGTGAACTTTATATATATATATGAATTAAACTTCTACTCCTTATATATCAATTAGCTGAACACATAAAATTACAAGTACATTTATATGTAAAATATAACTTACATATCAGGATGTATAGTTGCACGGACAGATAGCTTGGCTAATCCAGCTTGAGACAACAGATTGAGGCTCTCAGCCTCCTTCCTCAGGAGGCCGAGAGCCTCCGAAAATTTGAAGAACATCCTTTGGTTCCCTATGACTACACCGTACTTCATTACTTGTGCGTAAGCCACAAGCCATCTCTCTATCCTTTCCCATACCAATATCACAATTATATATATAATATTAGTAATGATATGACATTGTCAAAAATAATTGTGATATGGGTATGGAAAGGAAAGAGAGAGAGATGTGCTTACCTGAAATTGAAGCACAGTGCTGCTACAGGGAACTGAAGGAAGCTCTACAAATTTTCACAGGCTCTCAGCCTCCTCCTTCAGGAAACAGTGTTACACCATTCCGTGCACCATCCGGCTGTGAGCTTCCTTCGGTTCCCTGTGTCTGCACCATGCTTCAATTTCAGGTAAGCCACAAGCTATCTCTCTTTCCTTTCCTTTCCATGCATATATATATATATATATATATATATATATATATATATATATTACTTGTGGGTAAAGCTATCTCTCTATCCTTTTCCATACCAAAATCGTAATTATAAATATAATATTAGTAATGATATGACATTGTCAAAAAAATTGTGATATTGGTATGGAAATATATATATTCGAACTTGGATAGTGAGGAAGGATAAAAATAAATAGGAGAAATAGGAGGATTATGCTTTATGTGAATTTATATGCTCAGGCATAGAATCACGCACATAGAAAAGCATATGTTCAAAGCAGGGAGAAGGAAGGAAGCAGAAGGAAAGACTGAAAATATTGAACCTAGACAGGACTTGATCTGCTCAGTACACAGTACTATTTCTCCTATTTATTTCTATCCTTCCTCACTATCCAAGTTCGAATGTGACTTTGTCACCAAATTAGTTCCTATTCCTTAATGGGTGCTCCTAATATTGTGTGTGTCACCTGGTTGGGAAGCAATAACATGTCAAATTTTCAAGGGCTTAAGCCCTCTTCATAAGGACAGTAGTACTGAATGTAGTGCCGTACAGCCACACAGTGTCAATTTAAGATAAGTCAGCTCAACTGTCCTCTCTTCCTTTCCATACAAATTATTTTAGCCTTGGCACATATTTGCATACACAAGAAAACTGGTGTGGTATTAAACTTTCAGGAAGAGACAGAGGAGCTCTAGATCAGTAGACAGGTGTTAGACAAGAAAGGTAACTGATTATAAGAATTGATCACAACACTGTTAGGAGTTTTTTAGGAAACTAACCTGGGAAGATGATGAACATGTTGAAAAAACAGATGGAGAATACTATGACACACATATGGCATTGCCCTAATCTCTGGATATGCTAAGGAAGTAGGCATATTAATACAAGGACTCAACACAGTATGGTGGCAGGCCTACAGATTTAAACTGGATAAAACAAAGGTTATGAATAAATAGAACTATCAGAAAAAGCACTCAGAAATAAGAATAGAAAAGATAGATCGCTGTGAAAAATTGCGTCTTTAACCTATGGTAACAAATGATACACAAATGTATTCTATCATTAAAGGATTTATACAAATGACAATAAAATAAGAGTTTTACAAGAATAGATGATAATTGTGACTACTACCTGCAAAATAAAAACCTCAGTCCACCGTATAAATCTAAGTCCACCCATGTAATCTGTGCCATTGTGAACCCTGATAGACGGAACTCCATCAAGACCACGTCTGTCAATTAAACTTTTAACTCTGTAAGACATAAGTAAAAAGATGTGATAAATCTGCAATTTTTATAATTAATACAATTCTTTTAATTAACATATATTGCTTTAATGAATTGGATAAATCAATTCTCACCCAATGTTGAAATTTTTGTCATCTTCAACCCATTTAATATAAACCATTTCATCAGGCTGCTCCACACCAGCTGGACCACAGCTTACACTAAAATCCTTCATGTTTCTCAGCGCACACCTCAATTCCTTAAAAATAAAAATATATTTTAATTTACACATTAGTATGATACAAGGACAGATGGAGAAAATAATTTGACCTCTAGCACAACCTGCTTAATGATAACCGTCCAATCTTGTTTTTCTAGCAAAATCTTATGCTGGACTGCATCAAATGATTTACTGAAATCTATCACAATAGCATCTATTTTACAATTATGGTCAGATGTAATGGATGAATTAATGTCTGTATAAATTATGCCAGGACACCAGGACTAAAGAAACTAAAGGAATAGACGAGGCTGACTGGGTATTCCAGGAAAGTAATAGTAGATGGAGACCTAAAAATAGCAACATTTATCTGGAAAAGTTAAATAGGTCATTCAGAAGAGCAAAATCTAGTGAATAGTTAGTTTAGGAAAATGAGTTAGCATGAGTAGTCAATAATCCCACTAGAAACGAGAATATACTTCAGAGAAATCCTCAAGGTCCAAAGATAGGGGAATAAGAAAAGTTTTGTAATATTATGAAACCAACACCACACAAATACAAATTTTTCTCTTTAGAAACAATTATCAAACTTCATGGGTAGTGGCGAAAATATAAAAGACATCATAAAGAAAGCTAGAAATATGTTTGTATCATAGAAAAAAAATAAAACAATGATCCAGACAATTACACAAGACATTTAAACAGTTAATTGCATTAGATATACACATAGAAAAGAAAATTTTGTGACTTTCCAGTATTTCTCTGATTTATTAAAATTATTAATAGAAAAGGGCCCAGAAAAATTTATTGTTAAAAATACTAATTGGGAGTAATAAAAATCATTGTAGAAAAATTTTCAATTTTGCTTGAAAACAAAAACAAAACAATGACTCACTATCAGTTTTAGAAAATAATGGCTATACAAAAACAATGGACAATGAACAATGAAAAAGCAGATCTAAAAAATTCATACTTCATTTTTAATATAATTAGCAATGATTTTTAGATGCTGGACAATGATAGAAATCCAGAAATTAAGGCTCAAACAATCAGGCAGATTACATAAATTAAAACCAATCTGCCCTCCACATGATATCCACAGAAAATTTGAAACTTAGAGGAGAGGCAATAACTAAGTATTTAATGAGAATTTTTTAAATTAATTTAATTAAGACATGACTACAATCCCCAGGGCTTGAAATGTTCTAACATGCTAAAACAAACTATATTTGCGTCGGATAAATATTTTTCTGGGTCAATGAGATTGATAGGGTTTCTCCTGATGTAGTTTGAATATAATTTCAACACTTTTGGCATGGGAAAGAAAGAAACATTAGCAGACGGGTGGAGGAGTGTTACATGAAAATAACATTAAAACAACCAGGACTGAAATCATATCCACAGCTATGGATATCGCTGAGTTTAATTATGACATTCAACTTGCCAGTTGACCTTAAACACCTAAGAGTGGGGGTGGAATGGGAAAACTGAGTTCAGTGTCCAATTTTATACACATGGAGCAATTTTGATGAAATTTTGTGCTGTGTTTTTGTCTTGATAAAGTTATTGCAAGTATTTTTGATGCTTTTAGATTATTGAGAGTATTTTTGTGTCTCTTAAGGGACCAGGATTATTCCTCACTCTCTTAAGGTATTTGGGAGTATTTCCGATACCAGGAATACTTTTTACTCTTAATGGTACCAGGAATATATCTGCCAATCTTAAAGAACAAGAAGAAATTTTGACTCACTTTTTTACCTTCTTAAGTTAGTGTGTGTATTTTTTACTATATTAGGGTACAGTGTATATGTTTTAAGTCTCTGACAAGAATATTTTTGACCATCATCTTCTTCAAACTGAAGTAGAGGTCTTAGTTGCAGGGGCTTTATATACCCTCAGCTGGTGGTGTTTGGTGTTGAAGTCTCTGATTAGACCGGAGTTTGCCTGACTGATAATAATTATTTAAAAATTTAACAATCCTTTGTGCACATTTTGTCCTTTACTTTGATAGATAATTATTGTGGAATTGTTTTTCGAAAATGGTGATTCGAACTATTCCACTATTTCTATCAAAAGCTAAGAAACATACATACATACACACACACTAACACACTTGTGTGGGACTTTCTTCCAGCTCAAGAAGATGTATTAAACTGAAATTATGTGATTATCAAATCTGCATCAAAATTAATAATACTTCGTACTGTATTATACCTGTATTGTATCAGGAGTGATTTGAACCATTAGACCATCTTCAACAATGCTTGATTTTGCAGTCAAATTTGATGAAATTTTTAATGCTCCATTAAAAACAACAAAACTGGCACCAGTAACTGAAACAAATGAATATTGAAATTAAGACTTTCAATAGCACAGAATGCAAGAAGGTTTACCTGATATTGTATTTATTTGTTCATTAGTCACTATTTACAAGTATTGATTTCCTTGACATAACAATTGAATTTGTTAAATACTATTAAAACTTGAAAATTATTGTTACAGGGGGACTATAGTTAATATAAATAAATTACAAAATAATATTAAATTAGTAAAACTGGGTGGCATATTATTTCAAACAATTTCACTGAAATAGTATCTTTCATTTCGTTATGAATTTCAAATCATTCATAATTATGTTTACAAAGACTTTGTAATTTATTCAAAATGAAATTTACCCACAATAATGTTATTTTAAGGTTAAGTACAAGAATAAACATATACCTTTCCGTGGTTTATTGTGGATATTGATTGCTTGGGTATGGTAGCTTTCATCTGCACTTGACTGTATACAAACCAGGTGAGAGTCAGCGGAATAACTAAAATTGGCAGCTAATGCCAATACATGGTCATTTGAATTATTAAGTGCTCGTGTAACCTGTCAGAATAAAAATATAACTCAGGTGTAACAAATATTATAAGAATGGTATGGAATTATTTAGTGTTCTTAATATTTGTCATAGCTCTCTCTCTCTTAAATGAGAAACAATGTGAGAACACAATTTCTGATGCTTAATGAGACAAAGACATTGCATTAACAGTTTACAAGTAAATTAAAATAATACACTATGACTGAGAGATTAAATGAGAAAACTGTGTTTTATATTCAGTGCTTTATGGATACAAAAACATGGCATAAAATTGTTGCTTGCAATCACAAGTCTGTCATATGTATTACAGCAGGGGTTCCCACCGCATGCCATGAAACTCAGCACCATTTGACAGTGACATCAGAAAAATTAACATTATTAAAAATTTACATTAATTTGCAATTTGAGCCATTGTCTACACAATGGAAGAAACAAGCAAAGCCTGTACCACCGAGAGGCTTGAGAGTGTGCATGGATATTTAATAAAACTAAAATTCAGAATGAGCATCTTTATTATTGTTTGCTAATAGGGATATTGTCATACGCTCCTAATTATGAAGCACTGGCCGAGGAAATGCGATGAAAAAGATCACACTGAGATTGATATTCTATTTTTAGTACACTTTGCAAGTTTCTTTGTAATATTTTATTTTATTTATTGATGCAATCTAGGGTAAAACATTTGGGAACCCCTCTATTACAGCATCCCTTTGGTCAAACAAAAAAGCAGCTAGTGGCAGACAACAACTAATAATTGTTGCAGTTTATAAATTTCAAACAACAGGCTGAGAATATTGATACCAGAAGTGGCAAATTATGATTATAAAAAATGAAAACAAAAATTAGAGGTACAGAGCTCAATGAATACAGTATATACCATTTACTTAAATTTTTTATAATTCCTTGAACAATATACTACACATAACAAGAAAAAATGTGATAGATTGTAGAGTAGTCTTAGTCTATTTTCATCTGATTAATACCAAAGTAATAAAGTAAATAATCACTCCCTACAAATGCAATATTATATTATATCTGACTTGTTGGTGTAACAGGAAGTAATACTGTAATATGTAACATGCATTAATTTATTTAGTGGTAGAGCCAATAAGATGATGTCTCATGACAAAATTATCTAAGTATGCATCTCTCATTGTATTTGTAGTATATTTTATATCAATTGAAATATCTCAAATATGCCACCACTTTTGAGTTTAGTACTGCAAACACATTTTCCAGTATTTGTCATGCTGAGGCTCACTTAGACATTGAATATATTCTTGTATCAATCACAGTGACAATTTTGTCATTGTATAAGCCCGTAGGGACTTGATAAAGGTTTTGATGGTAAAATATTGTTCAAACAAATAAAATAGTGATAAAATGTAAACATTTAGAAAATACAATTGTCACTCAACTGCCCATAAGAGCAACTACAAGAAATTGTTGAAAAGGATCAACTAAATGTAGTAAAACAATTAAGGAAAAATTCAACTAAATAACTAAAGTCTGCAAATATACAAGATCAAAACTTTTAGATTTCCTCACAATCTTGAAAATATTTTAGCAATAAGAAAACAGTGTAAAATTAATTTATTGCAGATAAGCACTTTTAATATAATTTCTTGAAACATATATAAATAGAAAAACAACAATTTAGTATGCAAGTGTAATTGAGAGTGATAATAGTTAGATAATTTGTTACTACAGGTTGTCATCATATTGTTCCTGTGTCTATAATGAAATAGATAAGAAAAATTATAAAATAGAACATCTTTGTTAAAATTAATTAGTTGTGACATTTAATTTACTTTACAAAATATCATTTTTTGTTTCCGTACATTTATTAAAACATTTGCTAAAATGTTTCAAAACCAAATGCAAAAACTTTTGAGATTTGTACAGTAACTATAAGAAATTAGAAAATGAATCTTTGGGATGGGTCGCAAAAGGATACTTAAATTGACCACATCCCCTTTCCCCTTGTACAGTTTACTGATATGAAAATGATGGACTCAAACCTGTCCTGTGCAGTATGCTTACAGAAGAAAAAAATATTTACTAAGATGATCTTGATGTAACCTCTCCCACAAAGAAAAGAAAGCACATGAAGACCTAGACAGAGTAATGAGATATTGAGAGAAGAAATGGTAAATAAACAAATATTAATTCTATTTTTTTTATGAGAATCAATAATTAGTACTTCACAAAATTTGCAATATACTTTAAAAATGGTGAATAAGTACAGTTGTGAGTCCCAATGGGTTGCTTGAACAAATATAAGAAATTAATTTAATTCATTTTTACTTTCCCGTCTTCTTTATTTGAAACATAACACTTTCCAACTTTTTTACCGTGTAGTTTCCACTTGGTCAATTTGGTAAAGTTCACTGTTTAAGAATATTTCCCCCTTGTATTATGCTACTAATAAATAATTCAACTCTTTCCCTATACAGATTATACAACAGCAGAAAATTACAATTATATCTTCAGTATTAGCCAACATATGTGGGATGAGTTTCATACCAGGTCATTGTTTAAAAGAGTCACCTTAAATGTGAGTACATATTTTACATTACTTGAAAGAATTTAGGATTTTATTAAATACAATAAATGATTTTTTTAGAAAATGAGCAGTTGTACTCACTTTCATTTAGTCTATTAAATAGCATTTGTAATGAATGAGAAAAATTACACATTGTAACATGTACATTTTATCGCATGCCTCTGACAGGCCGACAGTCATGATTCGTTTTTGAAGTCCCCAGGAAGGCCAGTGTGAGGTCAATGGCTCAGTGATATTTGTGGACAAAGGGAAAAGGGATTTAGCCGCTCCAGGTCAAGGAGGTGTCAGGACTGAGTACGGGAATGGGTCTGGGACTTTGAAATGGAGTGGGTGGATGGAAATCTGGAGAGAGATGGAGTTGGTGGTGAACTTTGGAAAGACTCGGTGGAAGCCGTGGTTGGAGGAAGATTGGAATACATGGCTGGGAATTGCCCGGATAATGAACATGGGGATACAATGGAGCAGCCGCAGGATCCTCGGATGCCACTGCTGAGAAAGAACAGCCCGCAAGTCATTGGCCTATGCTGGAATAGGGGAACGTCAGAGGTAGCAACGCAAGCATTGTGGCTCCAGTAAAGTTAGTTTTATTTCAATTAAAATGTCTGCTATAAGGCCTGAAATCCTGAATAAGCAATAAAATTGTATTTAATGATTTTATATATATATATATATAAGTGTGTGTGTGTGTGTGTTAAAGTAATTATAGGCATGCATTACAACATGCACAAGAAATTTCTATATACTACCACATGACCACTCCTAAATTAAATATGGCTTGTGGCATAAGGACAAGATATTAACTGATTACACATTAATTTTTATAGTAATAATTACACAAAATAAATACAAATATTTATCACCAATGCTATAGTCTCAACTAGCCAACATTTCTAAACTATCACTTACATGATAAAAAATAACACAACAAGGAAATGTTCAACATCATGAATAAATACCTGATCATATCTGTTTCTTGGTAATAATATTGAAGTGTGACGATCCTCCATGTGAATGACTAGTCCTCTAACCGAAGGTAAGGTGTAACTTAAGTTTCGAAAATCCTGTATTGTAAACAGAAGAAAATTGAGATGAAGAACTTAAGGAGTAACATTATCTTTTCCATTAGCATGTAAAAATTGTGTGTGGTGTAATTATTTTAAGTACCAAACAACTTGAAAATATTTCAATGTATACACAGAAATTTATTTTACAATTTTATACTTAATTTTGCACATTGATGTTCAAGATTTATACATAAGTATACATGGTTCCTAAAACCAATTTATAATTTTATACTCACAGCTAAAAGATTAATGATTGTATGCCCAATTTCACAATAAACTGGCTTCCTGTCTCTTACAGATACCAACATGCAAGGATAGTATCTGAATTCAGCACCAAGCCGTAACATTAAACGAATTGGAAACACTTTGGCCCAAGGTGCCTCCCACCTGTTAAACACAAAATTCTTACTTTTAAACTGTGACTGAGAAATTCTAATTTGAAACATATTTAAAAAATAACAAGTTTTAGCTATATTTAAAATTAAACCCTTCTACTGAGTGTTTCCAAAGTCATGTAAAAACTTCCACTACACATACCAACATGACCAAATCAAAATAATGTAGTTGGCTTCACCACATTTTGGACTAAGAAAGTTTCACATGCCAAGCAACATTGAATCAGAAGTGGAAAAACAGGCATCTGACCGTCCACAGACAATGATGTGATTCTTAACCTTTCTCCATAGTTCAGAGCTAGCAAATTTTGCTTTTGAGTGTTAATTATATTTTTGTGGACATTAATGTTGATTTTGGAAGAAACAAATTATTAACTTTGTTGAAGAAAATGTTCTCAGTTTTCCACTCAGATAGAAGTTATAAAACCATACTGTTTCAACAACCCTCTGTGGTGGTTCACACATCCAGCGTGAGACAACCAATTCATTTCATTGGACTAATAATTGACCCAAGAGGGTGTATACAGGGTGATTCTATGGTGATGTAATCAATTTTGAGGGGTGGTACAGCTTACTTAAATATACATTTTTTGTTTAGGAATGTATGGTCAAAAGTGACACATTGAGGCAAAATCACCAAAAATGAGACAATAAAAGAAAAATCAGGTTTATTTACATCTTCGCAAACTGCTTCTTTCCAGCAATGTTTACAATAAATGCTCAAAATTGTGACCACCAACATAAATACATGTTTCGTAGCATCAAAGGAGTGACTGGCAAACAGTTCCACAGATTGAGTACCTTGTTGTTCAACTGCAAGCATCTTTGGCTAATCTTTCCTTAAACACTAACTTTTTATAAACCAGTTATGACGGTCCCAACCCTCTGTCTGAAAGAAAATGACAGTGTAGAGGGTTGTCAGAACTTCATGGTTTAATTCCTGTTGTACAAAAGTGGAAACTCAAGAACATTTACTCAGCAACTACACTTGAAAGTCCACAATATTTAATTTATTTTGGCTACAAAAAAATATTTACCAAAACACTGAAAAATGAAATAAATAAAAATGTGTCACATGCGGTTTGTTCAAATGCCTATTTCAAACTTTAGATTGAAGTGTCAAATTAACAAAGGCCAAACCATTACTAAAACCTGGTTACATTTGACAAAGGAAAAACAATAATAATAAAATTCAGAGTTTTTTTAATTTCTGATACAAAAAAATAGACATTCTAAAAACAAACATTTCTGTCAGCAAGAATACATAACACAATTAACCATTCAGACGAGACAAAATACCAGGCCTTTGACACAGACAAAAAAGCAAAGGTGCTAAACTATGGAGAAAGGTTAAGAATCACACAATGATCTATGGAGTCACCCCCCGAAGCAATGTTGCCTGATGTGCTAAACTTTTAAAGGGCATAAATCAAAAATGTGTGGACAAAAAGTCCCTATTTCAAATTGTAACCAGCTGAAGTATAGTATGGAAACACACTTTATACTAGAATTCAAATGGAGTTATAGGACTTCAAAATTAGTATCTTGAGCAAAAATGTAAATTTTAAGAAGCATGACAAAATACAGGGTGCAGCAGAACACATAAATTAGTGCTGAGGGATTAAAACATTACTTGTGTATACAGAGAGAAAACATTTCTATTTTTGAAGTCAGCAGTAAATAGCATTTAATAATCCTTAAGTTTGAAAATAATGACTGACAGAGAAGGCAACTGTCAACAGAAACACACTGTTGGAGATGCTTAATCTGCTCTGCTGCAATCAGTATTATTCTTATTTACATTACCAAACAGGCTTGCAAACTTACCGATGGATAAGAATGGCCACTAAATAAGGAGCAGGTGGCAAAATCAGCTTGTGAAGACATTGAAATGATGGTCGAATATAAATAAATCCACCATAGTCTGAAGATCCCAGAAATGGGCTACCTTGAAGAATAGTATGTCCTAGTTCACTTACCATTCTACCTACAATAAAAAAATGCATTTAGGATAACTTTATGGAATGGAAATAGACGTGTTATCTGAAATTAAGTTTCTTTATCTTACTCAGTATGTGAAAGCCGATTGTCTACGATCTGAAAATTTTAGAGAATGAAACCACACTAAATCAAATTAAAAATTCTACAGTAAATTCTGTATATTTATAAATACTTTATGCAGTTACATACACTAAAATTTTAATCATATACCATCAGAAATATCCCACAGATTGCTTATCCAATATATATATATATATATATATATATATATATATATATATACAATATTAGGAGAATCCATTTAAGGAATTAATTCACATTCAAACTTGGATAGTGAGGAAGGATAGAAATAAATAGGAGAAATAGGAGGATTGCGCTTTATTTGAATTCATATGCTCGGGCGAAGAATTACGCACATAGAAAAGCATATGTTCAAAGCAGAGAGAAGGATGGAAGAAGAAGGAAAGACTGAAAATATTTGACCCAGGCGGGACTTGAACCCACGTATTCTGCTTAGTACACAGACGCCTTAACCATCTCGGCCACCGGGTCAAGTTCCCGACCAGGCAAATATAGACAGTCTTATTGTGGACAATTAATAGTTTTTTAGTGGAGGAAATGGATAGAGTAGAGGGAATGAAGTATTAGGAGCTTCCATTAAGGAATAAATACAATATTAGGAGAATCCATTTAAGGAATTAATTCACATTCAAACTTGGATAGTGAGGAAGGATAGAAATAAATAGGAGAAATAGGAGGATTGCGCTTTATTTGAATTCATATGCTCGGGCGAAGAATTACGCACATAGAAAAGCATAATAAAGCGCAATCCTCCTATTTCTCCTATTTATTTCTATCCTTCCTCACTATCCAAGTTTGAATGTGAATTAATTCCTTAAATGGATTCTCCTAATATTGTATTTATTCCTTAATGGAAGCTCCTAATACTTCATTCCCTCTACTCTATCCATTTCCTCCACTAAAAAACTATTAATTGTCCACAATAAGACTGTCTATATTTGCCTGGTCGGGAACTTGACCCGGTGGCCGAGATGGTTAAGGCGTCTGTGTACTAAGCAGAATACGTGGGTTCAAGTCCCGCCTGGGTCAAATATTTTCAGTCTTTCCTTCTTCTTCCATCCTTCTCTCTGCTTTGAACATATGCTTTTCTATGTGCGTAATTCTTCGCCCGAGCATATGAATTCAAATAAAGCGCAATCCTCCTATTTCTCCTATTTATTTCTATCCTTCCTCACTATCCAAGTTTGAATATATATATATATATATATATATATATATATATATATATATATGACATTGTCAAAAATAATTGTGATATTGGTATGGAAAAGAAAGAGAGATAGGTTGTAGCTTACCAGAAAGTGAAGTGCGGTGTAGCCATAGGAAACCGAAGGTTGTTCTTCAAATTTTTGGAGGCTCTCAGCTTCTTCTTCAGGAAGGAGTGTTACACCATTCTATGCACCTGAAGAGAGCATCCGAAAATTTGAAGAACAACCTTCAGTTCCCTATGGCTACAACCTATCTCTCTTTCCTTTCTATATCAATATATAATTGTGATACAAATGTGGGAATACACTCTGAGGAAAGCATATGCTTTAGGCACAGTAATACTCTCAAAGGTGGCATAGAGAGGAAAGGAAGAAGAAGAATGAAAGAATGAAAATATTCAGGAGGGCCTGATACTTTTGCTTTGTACATAAAGTATTTATTTATAACAGATCTATTCAAAAATGTTCAACACAACCCACTAAAATCAATACCCAAGACATTCTAAAATTAAAAGTTGTAATGAGCCATCATTACTTAATAATTTATTTCAATGAATATATATACTGTTTCACTTAGCTTAAGAATTAATATTAAATGAATAAGTTGTTAGAAGCAAGAATATTGTGAATCAACAAATATGTATTTAAACTGATGTTAAATGTTAGGGTTGTCTTGAACCTGAGGAAGCCAGCAAGGAGAAAGTGATGGAAAAGTCTGCGTAGATGGCTTATGAACTGACTACAGTTGTTTAAAGACCAGTAGTACCTATTAGATGTAATTTTGGCTTTCAGCATCTAACACAAAAAATATATGACAGAAAAATTATTTTGAGCAATGTTAATTTTAGCTGGAGTTGGGTGAACACTGCAGATATTGTAGGGCCAAGCCAGATCCAAAGAACATACCTTGACTGAATTCCCTTTAACTGACAGTTTAGGAGTTGTAGTTTAAATATGAGTTTGCATCAGAGAATTACAGGAGTCACCAGTTGAGTATATTTGAAAGTTTTTTCAACAGAAGAGAAGTCACAAACTGATGGTTAACTGATAAATCTGAAATTGTTTATGTTGCAGCTCTTATGGGGAAGGATTGATTACATCTTTTTACTTCTATAAAGCTGAAATACTTTCGTTTCCACATAATAAACAGGGAGGGGCCATTACAAACAGGTCAGCTACCTAAATCAAGGGTTCACACCTGCCTGTCTTCGACTGAGACCCAGCACATGCATCCCACGTCACCAACTCATGACATGGGTGGGTAACAACAACCTCTACCACTCCATTTGACAGCTACAAATTACAGTGTAGAAAATTTGGTATTAATATCCCATGAGCACCTCAAACCATAGTAAGGGCATGCCTCTTGGTCCTAACAACCTTATATATATTATTGAGTTATTAATTATGAATTCAAGAAGAGAGAGAATGCTTTCACAAGCTCAAGTCATAGATGCAATGATACTTTAATCCATCTTATTAATTATGTTTAACTTTTTAAATATTATTGTTCCTCTTTATACTAATTAAAGTGAATTTGGAGAGCTGAATTTCCCAAATACTATCATCATATAGATATACATACGACAGCTTTAAATCCAAATTTTTACAGTTCATTACCACTGAGAAAGAATATTTTCCTGTAACTTTATAGTTTATGAAGCCACTGTTAATTTCTATTGCGATATAATATATGAAACTGAAAACCCCGTCTATCACATCCATGATGATAATGTTAAGCTGCAGCTCTCCACTTATTCCAGAATACTTAAATTAATTACACAAAAGATCAATAGAACATAGTGTTCCCTTCACAATTATCTGAAAAACTGAATTGTAACTGTAGTTTTATATTATATTTAAATTAATTCTGTTTTCAGTTAACTAACAATTTTTAAGTAAAATGCACTAGTACATTCCTATTGATTATATACCTTTTGAGGCTTCTTTGTATACAGTGTTAAGATGTGAGAATATGTCTCTTGGAATTGTAGTTTCATCAGGTTTACATTCTAGGATTATTACAATTTCATCCTGCCCAACAGAACTCATACCAATAGATGAAAAACACCAGCAAGTTCGATTAACACAACAGTTTACTGATAACAGAAATTTAAAAAACTCGTTACACAATGCTATGAGCATTAAAATATTGTTTATAAGAAATACACACTTAATAAACATATACATATACAAATACTGCAAGAATAAGAAATCAAGAATGATATTGTGGGTTACCTTATCATTAAAGTTAGCATTCATGATTAAAACAACTTATAATTTTTTAGCCCTTCCCTTACTTTTCATCAAGTCCGTTCCTTTAGTCTAGAGGCATAATAATGCTACTTGAAAGCCAAGACACAAATTAATTGTAACACAGTTACAATGCTCACACAGCAAAACCTTTCACAATGAAAAGTTATAATGAAGGTAAAAAAGGAGGATACTGCATACAAAGATAGACAGTCAAAGTGATTCTAGTTACAGTTACTAGAATACACAAATTACAAGCATCTTTGATTAAAGAATAAGAAGTTTATATAATATAAGGTATAAGAAAAATAAGTGAAGGTCTGGACTGTAGGGCATGAAGAGTTCCAATAAATGAAATTCAACATCAACGAAGGTAGAGCATTTGATAGATAGTGTATAGTACAGGCAAGAGAATTTACTATTGTATCATACTTGGTATCTAGTATGTAAAGATGCAAAAGACTATTATTTTAGAAATTTATAATGTAAATAGTAAGTATTCCAAGCATTATGTGCCAATACATTTTAACAAAATAATTACTGCTAGCATTTTAATTGAATTGGATTGGACCAGTAGTACTTCATTAATAAAGATATATATTATACATAAATGGCTTTTAGTCACGTAATTACAAATTGTATTGCAAAAATATATATTAAATGCACAACATTAACTGTCATCTAGAACCTCATGAGGTACGACAGTTTTTATAATTTTGTATAGAAGCCAAGAGTAAAATTTAGAGGAACGGTTCTGCTGCCCTGCGAAACATAGTCTATTTAATAAATATTTTTGTAATAAACTTTATAATTGTTAAAGCTATAATAAAAACCAATGCAGTCTTTACAATTTATCCTAGATGAATAATAAGGATTAAAAAAAAACTGTCATGTTAGGATATTGAATATGGCAATAAGTCAAAAGTCACTTATTTAGAAAATGACAAATTAATAAATTGGTTTCATTATATCTTCAATAATTAAAAACCTTAACATTTGTTATATTGAAATCTAAATACTTTATAATTGCTTTTCTGACTAAAGTTCATTTACTTATTTATAATCTATATTATAATAAAGTAAGATATGTTTAATCATTAAAGTGATTACAGTTGTGAATTCTACACTTACAATTTAGAATTTTAACATTTACAAATAAATTCCTGTTGAGTGCAAACATGCAAGGAGGCTCATCATCTTTTTTCAATAATGTAAACAATTTTGCAGCATCCACATCTTCCTCTAGCTTCAGATCTCCTTTCACAATACTTGCCAATGGAGGCAATCCTGAAAAAATTTCCTCCATATAATATTTCAATAAATCCATTCATATTACTAAGACTACATACTGACAAACAATTTTTAACCTTTTGCACTCAAGGGCTCCGGAGCAAAGCCATTTAAAATGTGTCTTCAAGCTCGAGGGCTCCGGAGCAAAGCCATTTAAAATGTGTCTTCAAGCTCAAGGGCTCTGCTATGGAGCCCTCAAGTGCAAAGGGTTCATAATATATATTGTATCACATGAGCTTTAATTTATTAAATTTCTTTTATCAGCGTAATTTTTATTTATTTAACTTTATATAATCTTGAGGAGTGTTTTCTTTTGACCATTGGTGGCAATTTAGTCAGCCAAGCCATAAAAGCTCTTTAGGAATTGTTTTGGCTTATGGCAGAAAGCCAAAGATGGAGTTAAGAACACCTGGAACTATTGTCCAAGTTTTTGGTAGAAAACCCAAAATTGTTGGGTACTGGAAAAGCAAGATAAAAAGGGGATGATTGATCGGTGAACCGAATCACATCAGTCAATCAAAGGGAAAGTGAAAAACATCGATGAGAAAGGGAATCATGGAAGGGGATTTGGTCTGAGGAGAGAGTAGCAAGAGGTCGGATGAATGATACAGAGGAGAAAAAAGAAGAAGAAAGAACCTGCGTGACTACACTATGCAGTCGCCAGAAAATGTCCAATTTGATCGGGCAGCCAATAATGCAGCCATCGCCAGAATTCTTGGGTAGGGAAAAACAGACTACCTAATATTTTGGGCAGGAAATTAAATACCTAAATCTCTCTCATTCCAAGCTATGCACGAAAAACATGTAATACCACCATGATATGGTAGATTATATTCACCTAATTTCATGTTCCAAGACTGAGCAAAACTTTTTTAAAAAATAATTGTGTAATTAATTATTGTTAAAATTTCATTTCTTTAGTGAATAAAGTAGCACAATTAAACAATTTAATCACTGGCACCCACATCCCTTATAATTAATTGTCTTCAATTAAAATAAGGAAATACCTATTACAATATATAGTAACCTTTGTATGGTGGAATGTAGCTTTCTGTGTTAGATTCCAGTGGAGGTAAAGTTCTGAGAGCTCGGTGTGTGGTAGTTGCTGGTGTACCTGAAAACATCAATGTTTAACAACAACAAAACTTTTTTGTGTCTTACAATTGAAATTTTAACAAGAATCTGATACATATTAAAGCTATTCATAGGGGTTTACAATCAATAATACATACCTGGAGGTGTACCTACTCTCTTGAGAACCCTCTCTTGGCGCCTGTAAGGTAATCGAGGTTCTGATGAACCATCTAATTCAGTCAAGTCCCCTCCAGGCCGTATACCATCACTGAACATCACTTGCTTTGCTACATCTCCTTTTGGCCTTGTGCTCCCTTGACAAATAAAATAACTAAATAAATAAATATTATATCAAAACTGTAGTGTAATACATATTTTTTTTTATAAATGGGAAAATAATCACTTTTACAGTTGCAATTATTTATAATCTTGATAACATTACACAATATAAAATTATAAACTGACCACACATTGTTGTTAACTGTCTTCCCAAGGAAAGAAAGATCTTGCTGACAAGTCAAAGTTTAATTTTATTTCTGTGTGCCAATTGTTGTTTATATAGTTAACATGGTACTGTTATTGTTGATATATACTGTGTTGGCTTATTAAAATTGTAACAGATTTAAAATATCGGTCTAAAAGTCACCTACATCTCAAACTTTCTATTTTAGTAAATATGGATGTGTACATACGCCAACCTCAACGATGTTCAGACTGAAGGCTCCAAAGGAGGGGGATTCAGGTCATAAAAAATTTTACCCGATACTCATTTCCGGCCAGGAGACACAAACTTTCCAATATAAGGTAAACCCAACACTCTCTATCCCTCTTTCCTATTGAATTGTGTGTAAGGAAGGGAGCTCAGGCCCTAGAAATTTTGAACTTCCAGAATGCCAGACTGGCATATATATATATATATAATTACAACTGTTAATGTTGTTAATTTCCTGTACATAAAAATTGCTATATCATAACAAACTGAAGTGTATGAAATGATTTATAATGTATATGATCTCGTCCATTTACCTTCCCTTTTCAGCACACCAACTGGTACCAGAACACTGGGAACAGGCTGATGTAAAGCACTAGCAGCCTGCTCCAAAGGTGGAATTGTGGAACAATACTCCATTGGGTTGTTGGGGTTTGGTTGTCTGCCTAAAGGTGTTGAAGAGTTGTTACTGTCATCATTTACCAAAGCAATGGGCTGCTCAGATTCAGCATCTCCATGTTCTGCAATGCATACTGTTAAATCATGTACCAAAATTAGATAATATACCAAATTTCTTATATTGGGTATGGGTGCCAGACATGATCAAATATATTACAAAATTTTATGTATACAATTTTTAGGAAGAAAAAAAAAATTTGATTAATGGATAAAAAAAATGGGAAATAAGTTGAAACTCATTGGAATATGTAAGCATTACAATTAATACCAATGTTTTGAATGAAATTGAAAATGATGGATATGAAGCTCAATACATTTGCCTTGCCTGGAGTTTAATTTTATCAGAAAAAAAATCAATTGAACAATAACATAATTAAGAAAAGTTTTTTGGGTTTCCACAAATTTTCAGTGTTTTGGTGTAAGGAAGACTAGAGGGGCAAATTTATTTTTCCGATAATTTTTAAAGACAGGTGGCATTTTTCAGACTTTTGATTGAACCCAACAGAAAATACTGACAAAGTCAGATTCATGAATTATGCTTTTCAATTTGTACAGTACATGTTCTGAAGATTGATTCAAACTTAAAATGGGTTACATTTGTAAATAGATTCATTCATAAAGAAGTGACATTCAAGAATTTTGGATTATAATTATAACATTAGTTGAATGTATGGATGAATTTAATATAAGTACTTTATGGATAAATCATTTTCCTCAGTATCTACAGTTAACAGTCAAGTCAATCATATGTGTCTGCACTTTAATGGGGGTACATTCACACTAAATTTTTTGTTAACGTTTTTTTATATTTTGTCTCTGCTGTTTCCTTTCCAATTTTTTTACTACATATTCTGTTTCCCTTCATTGCTCCTCTTACTCAGACAATGGAATACACTAAGAACTCATCCAATATAGTTATTACACCATTGCAATTAAATTTCAAAACTTCATATGTTTCACTACTTTCTTGTACTGAAGACATACCATTCCAAAACATTAATAATCTTTTATACCTTCATAACAATAGGTTAAATACTTTCAAATGTGATAAACAGCAAAATAATGGCACTTTAAAGAATTAATTACTGTGTTTCGTAAAAATATAAAGGTTTCTTCCAAATTATTAATGTGAAATATTAACGAAATATTGACTTAATGCAAAGTGGAATTTGTTTAAAATCATTTTTTAGTCACATCAAAATTCCAAAGTCTATAATTGTATGTATGTGACAGACATTAATCTTTACAAAGTCTTATAAAACAAAGAAAATCCTGAATATATATCAATGGACTGCAAACTTTTACAAATGCAATAAATAATAGACTAAACTCTTGGGAAACATTACTATGAAATATATTACCTTGGATTTGCAGATTGCACTGGCATCAAAATTCTGTGGTTGGCAATTTTTTATATATTTTCTGCATAAAATGATTCTAGAAAATACCTTAGTGTTATATATAATAAGCAAATTTTTGTTAATTTCATACCAGTGTGGATAAATAATTAATTCCATATAGGAGATACATAATCTAATCATGTAAGTCAAGATTAGCAAATGTAGATATGTAATTAAGGCACTTGAGCTTGGATCTACAAAATGTTTGTACAAAAAAGACATTTTATTAATTCAAGGCTTACCTTTGGCTAAAATTCCAAAGCAAATATGACATACTCTTGCTTCTACATTGTCCATATAATCCAAACATGCTCTCAAGCTGCAGCATTTCGAACACAAAACCTTTTAACATTAAACAGAAAGAAAAATAGAAGTCAATTAATACTTGCTGCAGAAACAAACCAAATAAATAATCTATGAAACTATATATACAATTTGATTGAAAGATATACACACATGCTTTCAGCACATTGACCCTTAAATTTGAAAAAAATATTTATTTGTTATTATTTAAATTTACTCATTTCAACTCATCAACATATTAATATTTATTAAAATGACAAAATCTGATATGGTATGTGAAATAGTTACTCTCACCCTATTCCCTAAATTTGGCCCAGAGAAAGTTTTGTTTCCTAACCACAAAAATTGGCTTTCATATAATGAAAATCAAAATCAACAAGCATAAAAGTAACGTGCAGGTCACAGAAACTTTCAAGTCAAAATTGGCAGAACATGCATGGGAATACAGACATAAGTTTTATTTTCAGTTTTTTTTTATATTTTACTCTCAACACCTTTTTAAAAATATTTTAAGTAGCATTAAACAGTCTAGCAACATAGTGTTGGCATTCTAGACAATTGTAAGTCCCTAATCTTAGTCAACAAAAGCAAACTCCCAAGATAATAACAAACACCAGTCACTTGCCTGCACCCCCCCCCCCCTTTCCGGGACCTCCAATTCGTACTTGGGTCCTCTCCCATTTGAGCTATCAGAGTCAAATCTCCGCCGGGCAAAAGACTTCTCCATCTGAACACAGGCTCACCTACAGTTTACTTCATGGACTAATTTTAGGACTTCAGTGAAGAATGGCCTATATGGCTGAACTTGGTTTGCAAGCATTTCTCCTGTTCTTGAATTAATCAATTGTATGTTTCATGAATTTACATGTAATGTACATTCTTCATTGAAGTTCTAAAATTAGGCCATGCAGACTGTGATTTAGTAAATGTCAACTTCTCACATTCCACACACAATTTGACAAGAAAGCACAAATGTCTATCAAAAAAATCATTAAAATATGCAACAATAAGCAAAATTCATTATATATATATATATACAATATTAGGAGAATCCATTAAGGAACTAATTCACATTCAAACTTGGATAGTGAGGAAGGATAGAAATAGGAGGATTGCGCTTTATGTGAATTCATATGCTCGGGTGAAGAATTACGCACATAGAAAAGCATATGTTCAAAGCAGAGAGAAGGATGGAAGAAGAAGGAAAGACTGAAAATATTTGACCCAGGCGGGACTTGAACCCTCGTATTCTGCTTAGTACACAGACGCCTTAACCATCTCGGCCACCGGGTCAAGTTCCCGACCAGGCAAATATAGACAGTCTTATTGTGGACAATTAATAGTTTTTAGTGGAGGAATGGATAGAGTAGAGGGAATGACTCTGCTTTGAACACATGCTTTTCTATGTGCGTAATTCTTCGCCCGAGCATATGAATTCAAATAAAGCGCAATCCTTCTATTTCTCCTATTTATTTCTATCCTTCCTCACTATCCAAGTTTGAATGTGAATTAGTTCCTTAATGGATTCTCCTAATATTGTATATATATATATATTTGTGTGTGTGTGTGTATGGGTAAGGATGAGACAATGTCAAAATAATGAAAATAATTTGTATAGAAAGGACAGAGAGATAGATGGTGGCTTACCTGAAATATAAGATTGGCATTTCCACTCAGGACAGTGGAAGTTCTTCACATTTTAAGTGTGTCTCACACCCCTTCTTCAGGTGAACGAAATGTAACTCTCTTTCTTGAAGGAGAGGGCTGAGAGCCCCAAAAATTTGAAGAACCTCATTCTGTATATAACACAATTGGATATGAAAAATAGACAACGTAGTAAACTTACCTGAAATTAACAGTTGGTTCAGTCAGGGTGAGTAGGAAAAATATTTCAAAATTTCAGGGTCCTAATGAAATTTGTCAATTTGTGCCCAGCGTGCACAAATTTCAGATCCTTTCCTGATGAAGGGGGTTCAGGTCCTTGAAAATTTGAAATATGTTTACTGCTCAGCCCAACTGGACCAACGGTTGATTTTGGGTAAGTGAACTATGCTGTCCCTCTTTCCTATTCAAATGTGTTATTTAATTTAACCTCGTCACATTTTCCTGTTATAAAATAACATAGGATATTTAGATAGAGAGGAAAGATATAAATATAGAAGAAAAGTGGGAATACGCTTTTTAATGAAAGCATATGGTCGGGCATAGAATTACGCAAAAAGCAAAGCATATGTTCACTGTGTAGAGAAGGAAGGAAGGAAAAAGAAAAGATTGAAAATATTCGGCAAAGCAGGGAATCAATCCCGGGTCTTCTGCTCTGTATGTAGAGGCTTTACTGACTAAGCACTGTGCTGACTGCCGACCCTAGTGAATATAGTGAGTCTTATTAGTTGTAAAAGTGGAATAGATAGACTGGAGGGAGTGAAGACAAGCACACATTAAGGAATAATTACAATGTTAATCACTTTAAATATGGTGATGAAGTCACATTTTTTACCTTTCCACAAGCTCTACAATGATGCCTCCTCTTAAAAACTGTAAACTGTAAATTACACAGCATACAATTCTGTGCATCAGCATCTGGAATCCAAAATGGAGGATACTTCCCAAGATTTCTCTCTTCAGCAGTAAGTGGATATGTTTCAGCAGTCAATGAATGTGGTAAAAGTGGAGGTGGGGGTGATGCAGGAATTTCTACTGAAGATGATTCAGAATTATCTGGCGATGTAAGAATTTCACTTTCTACAGATGCAGGTGTAGTAATTGAAGTTGATATTCCATCCTCTTCTTTACTTTGGTATGTACTGATAGGAGTTTCTCCAGGTTGGCCTGAGCAATTTATTTTATAAATATATATTAGTATAATAATAAGAATAGTTTCCCATTGAAAATAATTATTATTACTAATTAATCAATATACTTATAAAAACTACTGCTAGTGACCTGAAAAATAAACTCAGAAAATCAAATTACAAGAATTATAAATCATATACTCTTATTCCACTTCTTCAAAGAACTCAATTTAAGAAAAAAGTTATACATCACATTAAGAAATTTGCATATTTTCAAAAAAATTATTATTAATGACTAAAAAACTTAAATAACAGAAATGATTATCATTCAATATAATATCATTTATATAGTCAGTAATTTTTAAATGTAATTATAATTTTATGCTAATTTATGAATTTTTCTATTCATTGTATACGATGTCATCTGTGTTATATAATGTTAACTGTTATTTTATAATAATTTAAAGCAAATAAAAATTTCTATTCTAAACTGTCTTGCTGATTTAACAACTGTCAATAATCAATCTTAAGAAAAATAAATTGATAAAGTTTTCTATAAGCTTTTATATTTTATATTAAAATTTAACATATAACAGAGTTATTAGGGTAACTTACCAGTAACATTTCGTTCAGAATCAGGATCATAAATTTGATCATGAATTGTGATTTTTGAGTGAAGATGCAAAAAGTTTGGTCTACAAGGTTTCTCCTCATCACTTTTGCTATCTGTATATCCATTTGTATCTGCTTCTTGAATACTAACTTCCTGTACGGATGAACAGGAACCTTCATTAGATGAAGTTTCATTTATTAATTGATCTTTACTATCCATAATAACAATGTCAGCAAATGGTTCAGAGACAACTGACGATTCTGATACAACTTTACTTTCCACTGGTTCTTTTAATGACGAATCTATAAGGTTGCTTCCATTCTCATAGACATCAAAATTTTCCACAATATCTAAATTATTATCCACTATATTGCAGCTTTCATTAGTGTTTTCAGCTGTAAAAGAACTATTTTCATCATTTAAACCTGTGTCACCTGCCTTCTTTGTCTGTTGGCACTCAATAGATACTACATGAGTTACTTTTGATGTTTTACTGGAGCCCAATATGTGTATTGGTATAGATGACTCTGAACAAGGCATGATTAAATCTGATTGATTTGTCAAGGAAACAGTAGATGAGTTTCTGTTGCCAGCCTGTTCACTTCCTCCACCAACATTTTCAATTTCTTTATCAGTACCAGTTATATGATACATGGACGTTTTATTTTCTTGACATATGTCACTGTCATTGTTAATGTCAGATTTAATTTCATGAGCATAATTTTGAATATCAGATGATTCTATTTCTGTACTTGTCTTTCTTGTTACAGGCACCAAATTGTCTTTTGTGTGATCTGATTTTAGAACTTCATCTGATGTTGATAATAAAATTTTATTAAGGTGTAAACCAGATAGAGTTTCTTGATCATCTGGGTAATTTTCACTTTTGTTTGACATTGAATTCTCGGTTCTTGTTATTTGTAAATCTTGTGAAGTGCTGGAACTAGAATTTGCGGTTCTAGTTGAATCAGACCCATTTTCAAATACATTATGATTGCATTCTTGGTTATTTTCAGAATTAAATGAATTTATATCTGAAGATTTATTTATATTGGCATTGCAGTCTTCAGTCTGTGGGCAATCAAGACTATTTGAAATCTCAGAATCATAAATTTCCTCCAATTCTTGTAAATAGAAATTCAGTTCATCATCACTGATATCTAAAGAACTGAAGCCTATTGGAACCTTTTCATTTTGTTGATTTCCATTATTTAGTTGCTGGACCAAATTTGTGTCAGGAATGGCTGTTCCGTCTTTCACAGTGGCATCCTTCAGTTGGTTAGTTTCTTTCTTCTCAACAACATATTGATCACTGTAAACAAATGAATCATTACTTGAAATACAATATTCTTCTGGAGCATTTATTTCATGGGATTCATTAGAAGTATCTAAATCAGCAGGAACAGATATGTATGCTTCTGTATTCTCAGACAAACCCTTTTCAGCAATGGCTGAAACAATGTTAGTTTCATGAGTTTCCTCAGTTTCACTTTCACCATCATTAAATGGGTTGGTACATACTTTGCTAGTAACAACAGTATTTTCTGTAACTATTTTATTGGAAGGAGTGTAGCAATTTTCTTCTTTAAACTGGGGGAACTTATGATTTATATTTTGAGGATAACTATGACACTCCATAACTTTTGAATTTGTAAGTGCTTCATTGTCATATTTTGGCAATGAAGTATCAGTCTGATCTACAGAGGTAAAAGTGCTTTTGTTTTCTTTCCAGTCATATGACTGATTTATGACATCAACACTCCCAACATTAACATCAATACTAGCTGCATTTATGTAGTCATTGAGACAAGAAAAAACTCCGCTTACATTAAGTCTATTACCACAGGGATTTTTCTCTAAATTATCTTTATAATAAAGACCATTTTCTTTCTGCAGAAATGGTTCAGATTGATCTTCAGAAGAATAAAGCCTTCTATTCTTTACAGCTGTTGAGTAAGTGTTACTATAATTATTAGCATATGGATCTGGATTTGTTTCACTTGAGTCAACCACTTGTTCAAAAACAGGAAGATTATATGGGACTGAGCCAGATTGTTGATTATTCTTGGCCTGCAAAAAAATCCAAACAATACAATAAGACTAGTTGTATTAATAGTTACAATAAATTTAACATTCAGATTTTTGTACCAGCACAATGCATTAAGACATTTATAATTTTAAAAGTAACACTACTCGAGATTTTTTTAAATTGTAAATTATGATTTTAAGTATGAATAATAATATTATATCTAGCATCAACCAATTGTCCAAATGATGGGCTCACTTTGGTACAAAACATTATTAGATGCTAACTGTAAGTGACAAGTTTAAATTTGTCTTCAGATAACAAACTTAATGAGTAAAATTAATACTCGTTACAGTATTTTAAGAAAATTTCATGTGTATTGTAAACCTTTTTCTTAAAAAGCATTATACATAATAATCATAAAATGGCTAAAATTCAAATGACTATCAACAAAATTAGAAACAAATATTTTACAGTAGTCATATGCTGTAATTCAAAATAGTTTAATTTAAATGACAAAAGCCAATTTTAGCTTTCACATTCAACAAAAAAAAACTTACATTTATTTGTGATGTAATGTTGACACAGCCCTTTCTCACAGCCGTTAAAAGTTGTTCTGCTCGATCTAAAAGGAAAATAAATATATAAATAACATTATCTTAACAATTTCACATAGTACTAGAATTGAAATTGAAAACATTGTAAAATGTTAATTTATAAAAATTATTTGTACTCAAATCTAGTATATTTACTACACAAGAAACATTACTTTTGCAAAATAAGTAAACAGCACAGTTGCCTATATTTGAACAGTATAGATACTTAACCATATTGGAGCACAAAATTCATTAGACTTGGGTACACAATTATCGATCAATGGAGTTTTCGTTCCTGCTCATCCAATTTGACCCTTCTTCCCCTTCATACATGTGTTTATATCTGAATACACATATTCCCCAATCATATATTGGCACCCACAAATATCTATTTGTGAGAGTGCCTATTTATGTGTATGATATGATGTTTGCTTTTGCTTAATTTCTTTCCTTGGGGAATGGCTGGTGGTTTTAATGTTATGGGGAGCTTGCAGCACAAGGGCACATTCCAGTTGCTGTCTCTAACCTTCACTATCCAGTTTGCAGTCTAATTGTGTAAATGAATGGAATTGTTTAACTTAAAATTGTGTTATATATATTCATGCCTGGCCAGCACACAGTTTAAACCATCTCTCCTGACAAAGGAGACTCAGGCCCTTGAAAATATTTTCACTCCTCAGCCCAACTGAACCAAAAATTGTTTTCAAGTAAGTCGACTTCGCTGTCTTCCTCTCCTATTTAAATGTGTTATTTAATTTGACTAGTCACATTTTCCTTAAGTGTTATATATGCAAGGAGGTGAGGATGCAACAGTCAAAATATTTAAAATAATTGTAAACATAGGTGAAATAGTGGGCGGCTTACCTGAAATTAAGGGCCAGTGTCGCCATGTTAATTAGGAGAAAAGAAAGACCTCTGAAAATTTGATATAAGCTCTTTTCTAACCAACATGGCAATACCGGCTCTCAATTTAAGATAAGCCCAAGAGTCTTTCCTATATGTATGTGTGTGTATGTATATAATTATATTAATTCAACATAAATTTAATGATAACATGAATGACTCAGCTACTTATTAATATATGTATCTTATCAGAGTATCAATATTAAAAACAAATAAAAAGCTTAAGGTGAAGTTTTTTGTAACTTTAATTTGGAGGTAAGCCTCCCATAACATGACATAGTTTCCTGTTATATATTATATCATATGATGAAACTGGTACAAAAAGAAGGATTATGCTCCAAAACCTTCTTAGAACCACATATTAATTTTAAAATCAAAGCAGGAAGCTTAATAATTTTAAGAAAATTATTAACTATAATTTAATAACATTATTTCGTATCACTGCTTGAAACAAGTAATAATTTTGTATTTCATGGATTTCCTTTAAATTCCTCATATAATGTATATTATACAACTCCCATTTGTATTTTAGTCTGCACTCAAGAAAAGTTATTCTAAACTTTAGCTAAGCCTGGAAATCTTCCTATGTTTCTCTATCATGATACTTAGAGAATATTATCTCCCAGTATCTTTTCCATCACAATTCCTTAATGTGCTCAGTAGTTATATTTTCAAAACAGAAGCCTGTGATAACCTTATCAATGTTTAATTTATGTTATCTACAACTTCATCAATTTCAGTGAGTCAAATCTGTTTTCTATTTAAAATGACAATAGTCAATCATTTCATATAGGCGTTTTATGTTTATATGATTTTGATACAGAGCTTTATTGAAAATTAGTTAATCAATTCACTTGCACAATCAAGAATATTTGGGCTCTAATGTAAATCTAAACCATAAGAAGGCAAATTACAACAAATTCCAGTAGACATGGTTTAAATAATAAATACTAGTATATTAAGTATGCATTTATTCATTTTTATATAATTGGTGATGTGATGTGAGTAGATTGAAATAACTGCCTCATACAACCTCCAGTGTGTGTTCATGAAAAAATTGTTAATGTAAGTAATCTACATCATAATGAAAAATATCCAATTTACTTACATTTTGTAACAGATACAATTTTTTTTAAGATATTTACAATCTTAAACAATAATATCAAAATCCACTTCAATTACAATTTAGTTTAAGAATACCACAATACTTAAACATAACATCAAGTTTGATGAAAAATAAATTGTACTTTAAAATATTTATGCAAGTAATATTCAAAAAATTTAAATGAAAATCAATAATAACCCAACAGAATGAGATTATTTTCTTAATATAAATTGCCAAATTTAAAAATCATTGCATAGAGAATATAATGAAAGAATGACGAAAAAGACAAAATTATTCAATTTTGTCTCAATGGAAGTAAATCCGTGGACTCACCTTCATTAAATTCAAATTCATCCAGTACCTTATCTAAATCAACTGCAAACTTCTCCATTTCTATTATAGGTTATGACGTATCTGACAACTGACATATAAAATTTTGATATTCAAACAAATTATCTTTTGTAAGTAAATATAATGTATTAGTTCCACTCAACAGATAGCACACCGATATTTACAATAGTTAACGATGAACTGATTCAAGTCGATCACTATTCAATTCTTGACGTCAACAATGTAACAAAATAATTCTGTGCGCACAAAGATTTAGAATAGTGATTAGTATTAATTTCAGGTCATCGCGGAAGCATCAGTAGCAATGTCGCACATCCTGCAGTAAAAAAATTTCATTGTTAGCTTTCTACTTCAGGATGATCAGACTTTGACAACATTTCCTAAGTCATATGTTTTTCATTTAATCTGCTATGAATTGAAGACACCACCCAAAGATACTTCCTCCTCCACCAAAGAAAAGTAAAAACCATTCTAGTAGTTTTCCAACTACTAATTATGCCCGAGATCGTGTTTGGATGCGATTCAATTAACCGAATTTATAAAATCGAAATCACGAAGAATAAAAGCGATAAGTGTGCATGATTTTTCTAGTCTGATTCTAACTAGTCAAATAGTTACCACGTTAAATAAGACGTTGCTGTAATGTATTTTAAATATTTGATTAAAACTTTTTACCGCTTTATTGGATGTACGTATATACCTTTGTACTGAAATCTCTATATAAAACATGGAATGAAATTAACAAACCACTTTTACAAGTTAACATTTAGTCGTAGTATTAACAAGAGCAGGAGTTTATAAGACGCTGAATTTATTGCATAGCATCACCTTTTTGTAGAATTTATCTTTGTTAGCTTTCACATTAATACAGAATTCCCAACTAACCGTTTATTTATTTATTGCAATTTTTTCTTTAGCAAATAATTTCAACCAGCAATCCTCATCGCGTCCTCCGTTTATATGGATCTTTAGAATCATAAACAAATTTATAAAGACTTTCTAAATTCTATTCATCTTTGATCTCTAATAAATAAATTGGTCAATAAATGGGTCTCCACAAGTACTTTACGAACTATCAACAACCTTCGTTCATCGATGGCGTTCAATACTTTTATGATATAAATTACTCATGTATCAAAATTTTTACGCAACAACGTACTTCCCAGTAAATAATACAAATAGAAATACTTAAAGAAAAACATTTACTTCATGTAATACATCAAATTTTCCTTAACTGTGTACTGGAATTCATAATTGAAATAGAAATTTGTTTTGATTTAGTTAAATTTAATAAAAACTCGGAGGCTGGTGAAATAAAAAAAACCTTGCGCAATCATGAGCTATTTTAATAGATATAAGTTAATTCTGTTTAACTATTCCCAGTTAATTCCTGACTCTGATTTCCTGTTCCCAGAATACGACACGAGGTAAAACACTTCCATCTCAACCGCCTAGATCTAACAGTGTCATCAATTTCCTCGAAAAGTTTATTTGAAACCGAGTTATGTGCCTTAAACTAAGATTTAAAGTACTCAATTTTCCCTAAACAAATTCGTACTGTAGGAATCATAGCTTCCATAAAATCCTTCTTATATCAAGCAAACTCCATGGAACATCTCACAGATGCTTGCTAAAGTCAACAAGCAATATAGACAGAAATGTGATAAATGCCCTCCAAATACTGAGAAATGACTCTAATATTAAAACCCGTCCGACCGACAAAGGAAACATCACTTTTGTTATGAATTCGTCTGATTACAACAAAACAATTGCAGAATTCGATTACCTGCGACTCGTACGCCCTTTTAATCAAAGGCGCCACCAAAACTATTGAAGGTGAGAGTATACAGACTTCTAAAAACCCACACAGATGAGATTTAGGAAAATATAAAAAGAATACTCACTCCCGATAACAACAAACCTCCGCATATTTATTGCCTTCCAAACATAAATAAACCCGGTTTTCCACTTAGACCGTTAGTTTATATTCGGACTCTTGCGCTTAGCTCTGAATCTTAACCCTTACCTTAAAGACGAACAAAGTTTATACTGTTCGAAACATAGGGTCATTCTTTCTTCCTTCTTCTACCCTCTCATAATTTTTTCTTCTACTGACAATGAAACACCAGATAATTTCTTCAATAAATATTTCAACACCATTATAAACAAACTTCAAAACCAGAATTAAAATTTGTTTTTTTTTACTACCTCGAATCTATAAAAGAGGCCAGCATTTATTTTGTTGGATAAAAAATGTTAAATGTAAGATTAATTATAAAAAATGCTTAAGGACCACTGGTTACATTTAATTCTCTACATGATATAAATATTTTATAATAAATGATTGAAAATCATTATTTTCAATTCATCGCATCTCGAAGACTTGGTCTATATCCTGTGGAATATTGAACGTATCCTGCGTATATACAGTATACGGCTTCTAAAGAAGCAAATGGCCGCTATTGGGTGAAGTGAAATTGTTTGTTTAGAATAGTTGGCTTTCGAAATTTGTTCATGGTTTATATGATGACATGGATGTGTTATGTAAATTATTGATTAAAGTAAACATATTCCCGTGTTGGTGTAAACTGCGTAGCGACAGAACGAAAGTTAAATGCATTGACATTGATTAGAATGTGTTTTTTAGTATACCATTGTTTTTTATTTGACAATTTGCCGTAAATAAGCAACATATTTGTCTTCAATGTATCTATACGTTTTCCAATATTGGAAATGGAATTATTAAAAAATTCCGCCTGTTTTATTGGAAGACTGTTATGTGAGTGTAAGTATGGCTTTTCATTGATGTTATATTGATGTATGCATTCCAAATATATAGGTCATCATTTCTATACTTACGAAGCGCATCCAGCCAAAAATTATTTTTTCAGCTGCTCTTTCATATGAGAAAGACTTATGTATAACTTATAGCACGTAAGTTAAGATTTGGCTATTTCTAAATAGATCCATTAAAACACCGATCTGCATTACGCTACTATTAGCTCCAGTTCAATATTTGTACAGTTTACTTACCGCTTATTTTTATGCATTGATCTACTTAAATGTATGTTTTATATTTCATTGTTATAACCAGTAAATGATAAGCTATATTATTTTAATTAACGATTTTATGCAACATGTGTTATAATGAACTAAAATTTTATGCGTACCCTTTCACTGGTTGTATAATCTGAAAAAAGAATATTTTTATAACTGCACTCCTGTTTGAATTTGTTGTCACTGAACACACATGTGGATGAGGGGAAAGTTTTGTATAAAATACAGTGTAACTCTTTTTAAACATTTTCTTGTTTTACATGAAGTGTCAAAAATGAATTTGATTTACTGTTTTCTCTAAAATGAAACCGATTTATCTGCTTATCAATTTAAAATCTTTAATTAGTATTACATTATGCTATTTTTTTAAGGTTTAGGCTTATCTGATAAGGAATATTTAACCCCTATTTATATTAGGATTAGTTTGTAACTAGTTAGACCCCAACTATGCCATATGGTTAGTCATGAATCATCTAATGTTATTGATGATAAAAACTAGTCATTTATGACATCCACTTGTCCTTAGTTACTTATGATTAAATAATGTAAAGTTTTTCTTGTATTAATTGTTTATTTCTTGTAATTTTAGTAAGAAAGTCAAGCCCTGCACAAAAAATGCGTTTTAATCAGAATTGCTTGCTGAGGTATCATTTCCATGTTTTATTTGAAAAATTGAGTTCATTAAATGGATTTCCTTTATATCTGTGTAAGTATATCATATAGTTTTTTACATAGATATTTTTATAACTGTAATACTTGTTGAATTATTTGCCTTACAAATTTAATTTCTCAATGTAAATCTTGATCAGTTGGTATATTGCCTGGATATATAAATTCAAGGCCCAGGCTCATTACATGCCAATGCACAAAATCTTTTTGCAGTTGAGACGAGGTTTTTAAGTGTTGTATGAAGGACGCATCCTTTGGAATTGCGAGTGGTCACTATATTAATGTGACATTATTGTGTCCTTTTGGGCAATTGTTCAGCCAACCCGTCAATGTAGTACTTTTGTGTTAATGGCCAAAATTGTGTGTTCACATAATACAGATGCACATCTCAGAAAAGTTTATTTTTCATAATTTAAGGCTATTATAATAACTAGTCAAGTGCTGGAAGGATATTTAGTTTTCAATGTATTGAGGTAGATTGACATGTCTTTGTGAGGATATAGTACTTGTGGGTACCCATTTGCTGAAACTTATGTAACCAAAATGTGTTCAGTAAGCATCATCACAAAATGCTTTGTTTGACCAAATTTATAATTTTAGTTTGGATTACATGATGTTTGAGAGTATTTGCTCATATCACTAGTACTAGAGGGAAGAATTTTTCAGCAATATGAAGTATTTAGAGAGAGAGAGAGAGAGAGAAAACTGATTGGAATTTATTAATTAAAATAATTCACTTCATTATTTATCAAGTTGGGAAGAGAATATGTCCTACAGTCCAGGAATCGTCATGTAGCTACTTCCACTACCCTAACAACACACACTATGGTATATTTACTTTCCTTCTTATCTCTATCTCAATATATATATATATTTGTGAGATTTGTATGGAAAGGCAAGAGAGAGAGAGCTTGTGGCTTACCTGAAAGTGAAGTATGGTGTAGTCATAGGGAACCGAAGGTAGTTCTTCAAATTTTCGGAGGCTCTCAGCCTTCTCCTTCTGGAACACCATTATGTGCACCAGCCGGCTGCTGTATGTAATGATACAAAAAAATAATTTACTCTACATACAAAGAATTAGCGAAAACGTTGTTTATAAAATATCCCTAGTTTACACAACATCCATAACTTTATACTTGTTATTGTACTGAATCTTTCATCTCCAAATTACTGAATTAGCCATTTTTCATTCTGATGTAACATTTAGCTTTCTACAATATCATCATTCTTTGGACTGTTTGTTTAATGTAGTTTTGAAGCACTTTATAGTTGGGCAGTCTATTGAAATGAAGTCCCTATATCAATTCAATTGCAACACACTGATCAGTTTTAATCTATTTCATTCCTGAGCACAAATCTGTTATGGTCTTCAATTTATCCTTATTATTACACACTCTTAATAATATATGTTGTAATATTAATTCATAATTTGTAATGTTTAATTGGCTATTAGAAATTACTGCAGTTGTTTCTTGCCTTAGGTCTGGCAGCAGTTGTTAATTCCCTTAATTCTACAATATTTTCTTGGTGTGGGCCATGTTTATTTAGAGTAGATATGTTTTTATACTCTTTTCATAATTTTGCTACTATTTTATGTATTTAAAGTAATTTTGTTTAAAAACCTTTGGCTATTTCTACATATTGCTGAATTTTCTTTTCTTTGATAACCTATAAGGTATTAAGGCATCTATTCCTTAAATAACATAATTATATCTTGCTCTTATTTTTACCCCAGATATATTTCCCAACAGCATACTTCGTATTCTGTAACATTATTTTTCCTTATGTCTGTCAATGTTATCTCATGAATTACCCTACTTATTTTCTCTTGAGTTGTTTCTTTATTATTGCTCTTTCTCAATTTTCAATGTATGTTTCACTTTATTTCCCTATTCTTTTTATTTTGTCCATTTACAATTTTCTTATGCCTTTCACAATGCTGATTTCTTTGTCCATGCCATTGATGCATACATTACAGTCTGTATGTAATAATACTAATATTACAGAAAATTACCAAATGGAGGTTGTGAACTTTATTACCTCCCAAATTTTCTCTTCACAAGTTAAACATTTTGTTTATAAGTACTTCTCAAATTTGGTGCAGAGGCCAATCCAATTTTGCTAATGCTAATTTGAGTTCACTTTATGTTGCATATTTTCTCAGTGTTTGTATTTCAATATTCGTATGTATTGTGGAAGGTAGTTTTTTTTCCCTTTGGTATAAACTACCCTTGTGTAGTGAAGGATAGTTGTCACACGATTCATTATCCATTGTTATCATTCTTTAAATAATTAAGTTTATCTTAAAATATCATTCTGATGCTCCAGGTGTCTTTTATTCCCAGGTGTGTCAAGTCATTCCTAAGCTATTTTTTTTATTTTTAATACCCTTCAATGGAAACAAATTATTCATTTAAAAGGAGTAGAAGACTTTCAACATCAGTATGGCAAAATATTTATAGTAGGTTTGAGACTCTTATATTTCTTGTGAAGCATATTAAATTTTGTTTAATTTGTATGATATTTATTATTATAATAGGATATTATCAAAAATCTAGAAAGCATGGACCATGATGGTAGACAAATAGAAAATTTTGAGGAAATCATTCCCTTTTTCAGCAGGTTTGTTCACTTTGAGTGTTGTTTAAAAAGTGAATATTGAAACCCAAGTCACATTTTTACCTATGATGTGACAACAATCCCCATCACTAAACCATTGACCTCTTTCACAGTGATACTTCATAACAAGGAAAAAGGATTGCCTTCCATGATACAAACAAATATTGGCTCACAAGTGTGTCAAGTTTGTATCTTTAGACCTTAACACTACAAGTGTGTATAAGTAACACAAATCTCATATTTATAAAAAAAAATACTCTCCATGTCAGTGTCTTGTTTGTAATCCTCAAATGAAAGTAATTAAAGGATAGGGCCCTTAATAAATCAAGTGTGTAATATAGGCAGGGCCATGTCGTACTATGACAGAGGGAGGCCTCATCAGGTAACACCATAATGGGTCAATATAAGAAGCAAAATCAAAATATAATTTGAGCCATTCAGTAATTAAAAGTCTTATTCTTAAGTAGTTTATGTTATCAGAAGAAAAATGGTATTTGTACATTTTCATAGTTTTTTTAAAAAAATATCACAATCAAAGGCTATTTAAAGAAATAATTTTTATGAGGCTGCATTTCGAAGACTAGAACCATACTGAGAAAATTACCATATGACCATTAGTATAGGCCTAAGGTTCTGGAACCAATTTTTTGTATGCATATGTTACTAGGAATTGTAGGTGCATTATTACCTGCTGTTAAAATTCTCTTAAATGTTTGACAATTGTATATTACTTTGATACTATAATGCACCTGCCTTATGCTGCAGATAAAACAGCAAATTGAACAGAAATGGATCCATGTTGTATAAATACCCTTTGAGTTTCAACTATATTTTACAAAATCAAAACAATTCTTGAAATTATGCTGAATTTTTTAATTTTCAGAAAAGTCGGGAATGGTGAATATGTAGCTCCACATATGATAGAAATGGAGGTCTGCAGTTGGCTTTAAAGTCACAAGTTATAGAACAACATCAATGAAAAATGGCAATATTCTTATTTGTTCTGTTATGGATGATGACACTATCTGCTGGAACTGACATATCATATCTTGACAGGAGTTTATCAGAGAAAGATATTGCAGCAGTGTTTAACAAAGTTGCTTATGGAGGTATTACAACTACAAAAAGAAGTATTTCTTCAAAGTATTTACCTTCCCCTGGTATGCCAACCACTGTTGTACCACCTTTGACAAGTATTTCCATATCTCTGTCACCACGATCGGCTACTTCTCCATCCCCACAAATAGGAAAATCATCCAATGACTCTAGAATCTACTCCGCAGCAAGACCAATTCCGAGGCACAATATAACCATTCCAAATTCCATGACTCCCAAAACACCTAATCTCCCACCATATACAACTCCAAATACTCAAGAAGTTCCATCATATGTCCCACCAATGAGAAAATTCTTTACTCCTCCTCTTCCTCCAGAATATTCAAATCCATTTGCAGATAAGCCTACACTTCGAGGAAGCTATTCTGATTCAGGAACTTCAAGTGTAGGGCGTCGACCTATTCCCCCTCCACCTCGACCTCCACCTGGGAGAGAACGCATTCCACTCAGACCACCAGACCTAGCAACAAATGTAGAAAAGGAAAAGTAAGTTGAATAAATGGTGGAAAGTTTACAAATGTAGTTGATTTATATATGTATTCATATATACATTTCTGATTTCAGCTCTCCTCCAACAGATAGGAAAAAACCTCTCAATACTCCAAGCTTCAACAGATCACCAGAAACTCCATATTCAGAAATTGATGGCTCAAATCCAAACACACGGCAATTGAATGAATCTGATTATGAAGTTGTACCCATTCTACATTCTCCGAGCATTTCTCGCATATTATCTGGAAGTAATGGTCGAAAACAGAGTATCCCAGACATCATACCAAATCTGGGAATTGAATCAAAATCACCACAATTACCAGGTTTGCATCCAAAAGTTGAATCTAATGATAATGATTCTTGGTTGATTAGAAAAGATATTGCACAAACATTACCTAAGCAAGATGGCAATCAGTCAAGAATTTCAAAAACAGATATTACAGATTTAAAGGAGAAACTCTCGGATATCTCTACTGGTCAAGTGTTGCCATCTTCGGGTAGTGCTACTGATGTAGATGAAAACAAAGATAAGCATTCAGATAGATTACCCGACACTCAACATCCACTACCAATACCAGGCGATCCCTCCATTCATGTCGCTATTTCACCAAGTACACCAGCTCATAAAGATCTCCGTGAAAAGTGGGGAGTTGCTTGGGATATACATATATATTTGACTGGAAGTTTGTTTACTATTTTGAGTCTCTATTCTGTAATAAATATAGCACGTGTTAATGCTTGTAAAAGATTGTTGTCCTTCGGATATTACATTTCATTACATGGTTTCTTATTTGTCATTGGTATTTTGCGTAGCGTATATTTGTTTTATGATGCTTACAATGTCAGCAAGTTATTTCCTGAACCAGTTGCCCTTTTGTTGCTACATATTGTATCTCCATGCATTACCTCAGCGTTTCTGATATTGTTCATTTTTCTTTTGCAGTCTGCTAAAGTCAATATGATTAGCATTCATTTGCAGAAATCATGTGTCATAATTGCATTCATACTTTTGCACTTATGTTTGTGTATTTGTTTGGATCTTACTGCTGGCTTCATGTCAGATGTGGAAATTCTTCCACTTATTTGCCAGTGTATTTTTGTAGTTGTATGTGTGTGCTTTGGGCTGGCGTATGTATACATGTACAGGGTGCTAGAAAAATCTGCTACACGCAAACATGAACATGTATTTGGTAGTGCTTTTACAAATCTTCACCGTCCGACGTTGGCAATTGCTGTTCGCACAACTCTTGCCACGGCTTTACTGTGTTTGTTGTTGGCAGCTGTTCAGTTGTATGGAATTTTTGGAGTAAATGAAACTTTGGACTGGGAAACCAAACCCCTTCCCTGGTTACGGTGGGGTCACCAGTTTTCTGTGAGGATTATTGAATTATCAATTTGCTTTTTGTTGTTGTGGGCTGGTATTCAGTCCCTCCAGCAGGATCATACAGAGGAGGAGAAAAATTCTCAGAGTTCAGGATTTGCATTATTTCGCTGTCGGCAGTGTACTACTACACCCCAGAACAGTGAAACAGCAGATGATATATATCCTGCTGTTTGTGTTACAAATCAGGCAATACATGATTACACTGTTCGCACCGGGAAAAAGGTGTATGATGATTCTTTTCCGCTTAACAATCTTCATACTGGGTTCCCACTCCAAGATCCATCTTTTTCTATATCTACCTCTGAAAGGAGATTGTTGAAAAAATCTGCTTACTCTCATGACGCTTCTTACCCAGCTCATGAAGCTGTAACGTCAGATCGACGATTGTCAAAGAAGGGAAGTTCCCTGGCTGTGGAAAGACCTGAATTCGATTTACCGTTTTCTACGACGTCGGAAGTTCGTAGATCATTGAAGAATTCAGGAACATTGATAATTCTGAATATGGAGAGGCCAGAAGCATCGTTTCAAAGTAGCGGTTCTTCAGAACGTCGAACTTTGAAAGCATCTAGTGCGTTGGATTCATTTCCCAGTATTGCAGGAACTTCTGACGTTCGCCGTTCTCTCAAGAAATCTGGGACATTAGCGTCCTTAAGTTCTGACAGGCGAACCCCAGTTAATCAGCACAAATGTGGTGCACAAACATTGTCTTCAACTAGGGACAGAGTGTCTCCTTCTATGTTGGTTGCTGAGAATGGTTTTGTCAGGTTCCGCACATTGGCTGATTCTGAAGAGCAAGAGATGAGTGAAGCCATGCCAAGGTAAAATGTAAACGTGAAAACTTGAAAGCTCAAATACTTTACAAATACACACTTTTCTAAGGCAGGGCTACAGCCTGTAACAGAGTTGTTGACAGATTTTATTGATATTTTACCTTTAGAAAGTTGAAATTGTGCTCTTGTAGAGTGTTTATATGCAGATAATAGAACAGAATTTTAGTTTTATAAAATATTTTTTTATTTGTTTGTTATCTAAATTCAGTACCATTATTTTACTGATGTTTTCTTTGTCAAAAAAGAAAGGACTTTAAATTTAATTATAAATATATATAGTATGAAACTTTGTACCAACTTTCTAAAGGTTTCTGAAGCTGGCTATATTTTGCCACTTACGAGGCTAAGGATTTGGTGAATAATTGTGTTCATAAGAGTATTATTATGGTGAATAAAATGCCAGAGACTTACAGAATATTCTTTATTGTAAGTATGGTCCTTTATTCTATTTTTGTGATATATAAAATTTGCTAAATCTCTGTGTAGTGATTGTACTTTCTGCATTTTCCTCTTTTAAATATTTCATGCAGCTGTATGATAAATGTTCTTTCAAAGTGGAATAGTTCTTAACAATTGTGCTCACCAAACTGTAATGAACTTACTAAATCTGACAGTTATTACTGTGTGTTGTACATTTTCATCATAGTTTCATATTTATTTTAAGACTGGCATTAATAAAAATAGAAACCTGGTATTAAAATAGAGGAAAGTCATACACATTTATTTAGTTTTCACTTCATCACCTTCAGTTAATTGCTAATGTCTTGAAATATTTTTTTACATATTTATAAGATTTTTTTAAGTTTGGATTCCATTCACTCTGTTAAAGTGGACTACACACTACCGCGGCTAATTTTAATACTGTACGGCCTATATCAACTCTATTTTAAAAAGACCTTCTCACAGAATACAGGTTTTCTTAGTGATAAAATTGTAGGTCAAGGTTGTGATTTTTACTGTCTGAACTTTGTAATTGAATTACTCATAGAAGCTGTAAATGCCTAAGTAAATTGAATGGAAGGCTCTTTACTTGCTCAAATCCGTGATGTATTGGATGTGACAGGATTTTATATACTTTTGCATCATTAGTTCCTAGTTTTATTTCTGTAAACAAATAGTTATGTTTTTATAATAATATTGGGGGAGTGGCAAAAATTCTGTATTCTTATAATTCAGGATTTTATCATTTACATTTTTTAAAAAAATTGTTTGTTTTTCAGTTACACAGCTGATCAATTGAGTGATCTGCTGCCCATACCCATATCAAACCATTCTGAGATTAAATAACTTATAATTTTTAGGTGGCATTGTGCAAATATAATAATAATTTGATTCTGACCATTGTTAATTTCTGTACTTTCAAATTTCAAATGACATATATTCTCGAGTTGTTAGACTTCCTTTTTCCACAAATCTCTCTTGACTGAGACCTTATGTTCCTTTTTTTTGCATAAATTCATATTAAAGTTATATATAACAACTTATGTTATATGAGAGATTTGTAATACATTCATTATATTTGACAGAGGTTTCATGTTTCTGGAAAAGTTAACTATTTTATTTTACTCTAAAGTGGAAAGTTATTCCATTAGTTTTAGCCGTTTCGTTTAAAAGTTTGGATCATTATGTGATTTCATTGTAATCCTGGGTTACTTGCTCGAATAATATGTTTAGTAAATAATGGAAGGTTTAATAAAAATCTAGGCGGTCTTAATTCACATACTTTACTTTTGAATTCTTCATCACGCTGTATGACTAGAATGTCTGGCCGGCTCTTTTTTGATAATGATTTAGTACTTCTCTTTTTTCAGCTGTGTTAAATTAATGATAAATAATTGTCAATTTCCTTTACAATTGAATATTTTTAGAGATAGAACGCAAATTGTACTTAGAAGGGTCATAATTTAGTACTATATTATTTAATAGATCGCTATAGTCATTTGAACAAGGTTAATTGTACCCATATTTTTACTAACACTCGCGCAATGCCACGATCGTGAAGTTCTTCATTTCGACGACGTATTAACTATCAGTATTATATTTGGTACCGACTAAAATGTAATAGGTACCTGCGATCTGTGATATGTATATTTAGCGCTAATTATAATCTGTTTCGTTTGCCCGTGGCAGCTATGCAGATGTATGCTTTTGCCTCCAGTAAACGAGCGATAGCGTCTTAGGAAATCGCGATGGCGTGTACAATTTAACGTACTTTTTTCTGTGTGAAAAGTACGTCCTTGTTAGTTTATGGTAAAGCATTTGTACAAACATGACATTAGAATTAAGTTCCACTCCTATATGGTTCGACAAGTTGTACTTAAAATGATTTTGTATATATCAGTATCGATTAAAGGATTCAATAAATTTTACTACCTCTTTCATTAAGTATATTTACATCAGTTTTATATATATACAATTTTTCAACGAGGTTTTAAGAGTTTGTCCTCATTTTTGTATATTTTTTTGTACATATTATCGAGTGCATCGGTCATTTGTTTTATATGCAATATTTGTAGATAGTTTTTTTGGTTATGCGTAGATATACCACTGTAGAAAGTAGTTTGCAGTTATCTTTATCTGAGAATCGTACGAGTAAACCTCCCTTAAGATTTGAATATACCTCAAAATTATTGTCTTTAAAAGACAATTTTTACGAACGAGTTGCCGGAATTTCAGCTCTGCTGGTCGGTATCCGAACGTATGACTTTCCTCTATAGAATTTGCAAAACCTTGTACGAGAAAGTTGCAAGCGATCTCTTTTCCCATTTTCGCGTACGTGGGGTACAAGGCTTTAAACCATAAACCATAGTTACGTATCACAAGTAAAATGTTATCGAAATATTATTGACTATGTGTTATATATTATTGCTGTATGTGCAAAATAATTTCCATTTGGTGTAGACTAAGTTGAAGAAATTTGGTGTGTATTCCGATCCGGAGTTGCTGTTGACTGTGTCTACCCGAGCGTTGCCGACGAGGATATTGTCAGTATTTGTCGTCTATATTTGAAAATACCGTAGGCGCGCGTCGTTATTCGAGGACGCTTAAAAAAACATCTTGATTACACTTAGTCAATTTATGTCGGTGTATAATGGTGTGGATGTATTAGCCTTACAAAAGTGGTTCTCGGTATTTGTATACCTTCGCAATTATATGTATTCTTCACTTTTATCCTTTATTTCCGGAATTCGTTTAACTTCTTAACCTTCCAGCGACAATTTTTTTGAAAGTAAGAACCGGTGTATACGTTATCGGACGATATATACGTTTGTCGGTATTTATATTTTGGACAGCGTGTTCTGTCCGAATTTTGAGATATACATCAGGTCCCTGTCTATGTTGACCCGGGTAAGCTTTACTTCAAAGTTGTCGCATCTATCGAGGTACCGTCTCATATTGCTCATAAGCCGAGGACTTTCTTTTCCTCAACCTCTCGGAACTGTTTAGCGTTAAGACTGAAAACCTGTAAATTTTATCAACCTTAAAGCAAAATTTAGCTGCCGAAAAATAAAATTAAAAAAATTATGATTACTTCGGTTTCACGCCGAGATATCTATTTGTTTTCGTGGTAGACGTTTCTCTGTCCGAAGTGCCGGTCACGGTGTTGTGTGTACGGTTTTGTATATTTCTGAGTGTACCTTAGAATATGTTAAACAGCTTGAACTATCGTCACGTACGCGTGTACGGTCCACCTTCGCTCGATGTTATCCCAATTAAATGTTTTCTTTCAGACAACCTACAAATTTCCGCCTAGTTTTAATATAACAAGTTTTTTTTTATTAATTGGCTGAAAATGAAACGCTGATACTCCTTTTGCGATGACTTTTAGCGTAAGATTTTTTAATGTATATAAACGAACCTAATTTTACTCAACCGTTTTACGGAGTTTAAAATAGCGGTTTCTCTTCAAAATTTGTGTAGGTTTAGAGTGGAAAATCGCGAATCTCAATTTTTTTTGTGCAATATTTTGAAAGTCCTTAGTTTGAAGTCGGAACGACGTGACTTGAGTTGTTTTCGTTCCTGTAATTTAAGGTGAGCCAATGTAACTATCATCCAGTTAGTTAACGTTTTAGAACGCAGTGAAACTTGGGTTTTACGTTTACGAAAGATCTTTTCAACGATTTTTCTTAAATAGTATCTTTTCTTAGCGCGTTCTTTTGCGTGAACATCCGACACGATTCTTGACGCGGGAAATATTTTCTTTCGATAGCGAAAACATTGAAAGTTTGTCGGTCGCGAGCGCGTCTTTGAACGCGGCAGTTTTTTTTATTAGAATAACGAAACGTTACCTACTATTTAATATTGGAATGGTAATTATTATTTTTGTATGTTCGTTAAGTTTACACCCTGTGCCTACGGAAGACAAAAACTTGAGCAGAAATTTGTATCGGACTATTTTCATGTAGTTATTTTTATATTTTAATAGTTTGGCAAGGTTAACGTTAAAAAGAAGTTCCTTTCCGGGTAACGAGTTGCCTTCCGGAGAAATTAGTCGTGCTATCGACTAAAATATTTAGCGTGATTTTTATTATTTTTTCCTATGTGAAAATAGCCATGTTAAATCTGCCTTAACGCGGTTGTTAAAATGTTCATGGGCACTAATCTGGTAATTTTTTATATCGGCGGTAGCATTAAATTTGTATCGAAATTATGTCGCCTGAAGTAAAATTAAAGTTTCACTGTCATATTTTGGAACGAGCGGACGAAGTGCCGAAATGAAATTCGGTTTCTAAAAGCGACGTCACGTATCCACGTTTCGTTCGTTCGGTTAAACGCTACGTAGGTGAGATGTTCATTTTGAGCTATTTTATTACGAAGTTGATATCTGAGGTAATGCTAGAGTTAAAGTTCTAGAGGAATCGGTGTCTGATTGCGTTGAGAACGGTATCGGTAAGAATGGTATTCATCGTTACTGTTAATGAACCCATTCGCGTGAAAGCGTTTATATGATTCGAGGCTGAGGCACTCGAACAAGTTGAATCGTTTCCAATGCCAAATTTCTTATCTATTAAACTGGAACTGTTCTTTTGCTAATGTCATCTACCGTTTAAATACTGAAACATATGATATCGATAATGTTTGATATGTAAATCTATGAACTTAAATGTTAAAAATAGTTTTGTCAATTTGATGAAATTATTTACTTTATAAAATAATATATTGTTTGTATGCATTTGTGTTGTTTATTTATCCTTAACTCGATAATTCCCTATTGTCACACATTAAATCCAAATCTCAAATTAGCTGGCCTTAACTCAGTACATTTTTAATGGAGTTTAATAAATACAGAGTGAAGTTGTGGCGTTTAGCATCATAAAAAAATCTTAGATCAGAACAGGATGCAGATTAAAGATTGAAGTATTTCCCGGTGAAGTTGTTCAATAAATAGTTCTCGGAATTCACACGGGTTTTGCATATTTATATTTAGACGTAACGTTTCGACGACGACGAAGAACTTCGCCTAGAAGATGACGACAGTGCTTTCAGTCGTCGAAACGTTGCGTCTAAATATAAATATGCAAAACCCGTGTGAATTCCGAGAACTATTTATTGAGGATACAGATTTTTTTAAATACTGAATTATAAAAGTACACGTTACAATTATGCAGCATAATTCCACTTTTTAAAGTTTCTGTGTATGCAGCAGAAATATCTATTGTGCATAATTATTTTGGCCCCTTGAAATTTGAGATTTTCCATGTAAAAACAGTCGTTTCGGTGTGTGTAATATTTCTAGACTCCAACTGTTTTCTAAATTTTGTGAAGGAAAACGTCGAGAATGCCCTGGTGTCAGAAATACCGAAACTGTATTAAGGGCATGATAATATGTTAGGAATATAAAATGGGAAATGCTGATGACATCTGAACTGGATTTTAAGTTTTCTGCCTTTTTAAGAAAATTGGAGAACCCTGTACTTGTGACTTAAAGAAAACTAAGATGATAGTTTCCTTATGGTAGAGATAACCAGAATTATCACATACCCGGTTGTTTGCTAAAAAATTTAATTCCCAATTGTCACTCAGCTCAAAAAGTGCAGCCTTAGAAATTTGCGGGTTGAGATCCCATTCATCTACGCTTTAAAAAATCCATCAAAGTTAGGGAAAATACTGAACCTACTGTAACTGATATTTTCGGTACATTCAAATAAATTGAGAAGCATTTAGCTCAATAAGACTTCTGAAATACTGTTGGAATGACAATATCGATAAAATTTTGCGTGGTCTGTCAAATTTTAACACATTTTTATTACATTAAATTATGAAAACAGTTAAGTTATTGGAATCCTTTTACTTTAATCAACAAGGAATTTAAAATGTATCCTGCAAATAATGTGCACGTGACCGAACTGTTTGATGGTGTGATTGAAAATTCTTTTTGGCCTAATTTACAAGCTGAGGGAAAACATAGATGCATCTTTTTTTTTTGCATTCCCGAAGAAAATTTGGCCAATATTGTCCAAATCATAGAATATATTTCGAACCTGTCATAGAAATTAGCACCCGCTGATAAGATATTTATGATAATGAATAACACACTGCTCAAAAGAAAGTTTTTCACGTTTTACCGGCCTCAATAAAAAAAATTGGTAAGTATAAGGTGGTCATCATCGATTCAAATATACGTTTATTAATTTAAGATTGATATATTGAAACTAATTGGATTCGTAGAAGGACGTTAATAAATTGTAAAACTTGCTGACAGAGGAGATTCGTAATATTATTTGAATATACTTGGCAATTACTACAAAATATTTGAGAATTAGGAAAGCAAAAACTTTAGTTCTGGCTTGTAGAAAGATGACAGTTCCCAACACAGTCAATGTCGAAATTTGTTCTGATCGTATGGTGGAAATGTAATACTTCTGTTACTATGAGCCAAGGTTGCTACGAATTGGCACAGTAAAAAATATCTACGGTAGGAATAGTCGAGAAAGGTTTGTAGATGTGTCCGAAAAGGAAGGATTAGGACCCAATTGTCTTTGAATTTAGGTGATGATGAAGGCAATTAAATAAGGAAAAGGCGCAATGAGTTAAATATATATTTTATATAACTTAATGTCAATGTACAACAACCAGTGTTGTGTGATATGAGAAAATTGCGACTAGCAAAATGGTCAAATAACAAAAGCTCATACTATTTTGCAATAATTAATTTCGAAAAGGCAAAACCGTTATTAAATCCCGATAAAAATAATTTCTCATTCTAGTACTTACGAGTAAAGACATATGATTGAAATTTTGCGTAAAAAAAAAGTATTTTCAATTACGTAAATGTTCTACGGCGGCTAATTAGATTAGACGTAATTTTTTCCGCATTTATCCCTAAAGTCTCTTCACTGAACGTATAAATTCTAATGAATAATAATTGTAATTTTCGACATAATATGATATATACCATAAATAAACAAGGTCCTCTTTAAATAAATAGAGACGATATATATAGAGAGATCTTAAGGGGTTCGTATATACGGAATGAAATATTTTCCCAAACTCTGGCGTCATTTTGTAAGGAATAAATTTACTTCGGTTGTCCGATAACGGCACATTGAAGACAGGTGAGAATAAAATATAAAGAATTCTAAATATTTGGGAAATGTTAGATGCGAATATTTTTCAAGCCTAGCATAAATTTAATATAATCTTATAATTATCTTTTTTAAGTAAATAAGCCATACAGTCAAAATGTCAGAAACATTTATAACTTGTGCTATTTTCATGTAAAATTTGAGATAGTTTTGGTTCTAATTTTGTCTTGTTGTGAAGTTGTAAATAATTAATAATTGACAGGTTTTTAAAAAATTGATAATTATATTTTTATTGGAAGTTCCTTAAAAAAGATACAATATTTATGACTTCTTTAGTAATATGATTCTTGCTTAAAATTTGGACCAATTATTTTCAATAAAAGTGTTATTTGAATTTTGCTAGATCTTCAAATAAAATACTTTAAAAAATTTTTTGAACGTAAATTAATTAATTTCCAACTTCAGATCAAAACAAAATAAGAACCAAATTTGACATGAAAACTGCACAAGTAATAAATCTTTGCACATTAATAATTTTTTTTCTGGCACATTGGCTGTATTGCTTATTTACTTATTGTTTGAAATATAAATAGGTGCTCACAGTTGTTTTGTAAAAATTCCTTGATGCTTTATTATTATACAAATTATATCTGTAATGACGAACATGAAATAACTAACTTTATAAGAGAATATATAGAAATTGATTTTAATAGTGAATAGGTAATTATTTTTTTGGCAGCTTTAAATCTTGTTTTAGTACTTCTATGTTCTATGGCATGTGACTTGAGAGTCTGGGTTATATTCTGATCCGACTCAGCTGTAATAATGTCACGTATAATATAACGTTTCCAGGGAAAGGGCTAGGCTTTTTACAAGAAGAAAAGAAAACTGGAATTGGCTGAATCAAAGTTGTATGGATAATGCTAAGGTTACTACCAGCAGTATGGCTAATCACTAATTGCAAGAACGGAAATGATTAACTTCAGAATGATTCCAGCGACAGTATTGTAGACTTATCTGGAAAATATAACGTCTAGAAATTGTGTCCTATTACATGAGTGGTTTAGTTCAGTGTATCTTAAGGAAAACAAGTTCCATTCTTTCAATGTCTTAGTTATTTATTTTTATTATATAGTACGAAGGTAGATCAATAAGTTCTTGCAATATATGAGTTGCTAGGGTCATAAGTTTCTTTAGGAAAAGTACCTTGCTACACTCTGATGTCAAATTTTCAAACACATCCATTTGCAAGGTTTAAGTTCTACTATCGTTGAAAGCAAAAAAATAGTTTGTTCAGGGCTTGATAAAACAGTGCCTTTTGGAAGAGGAAAATGAATAAAAAAAAATTAAAGCTGAGTTGGATGAAGTTCGTAGTTCACCTACGCTAGTCGTAAGCCGTTTATAATCGGGTGAATGAGTTTAATCCTGCCGCGCGATGAACATAGTCCGGGCCGTGCAGGACAACGCCTGAAATGATATAGGAAATTCGCGACGTTGTATCGAGTGCGAAAGTCGTTGAAGACACAAGTACACCCCATGGCTTCATGAAAATTTGTGTCTAAAAATATCCATAAGATGGACGCCGCGTTTATTCACAGTGTACAATGAATGCGACTGAGTTAGTCGTCGCAAACTTGTACTTCCGTTCATAACTCCACTACGCTTCAGAGACAAATATGGGATGGTGATGGACTAGGGGACTTTTGCTGCTCTGCATCAAGAAAAGGAAAAAACAAGTCATGGGGATTGTTATGCTTCGTTATTGGACCGCTAGAGTCGTAATGAAAGGGGGAAAAAAACGTACATATTTGCTGTTCTGCTAAGATAATGGACAACAGCAAAATTCACCAGATTTTCCAACTCTGGACTTATTCCTAACCCAAAAATATAGTTCGCCGGAAAAAAAGTTCTCGTCGAACGTGGAAATCAAGCGTTTTTTCAAAGGAGAACTTTCCTTCTTGTCTCCTTGAGAAAGTTTGAGAAATGCTGTGGAGGTGTATTCGGCTGAAATGAAACTACAGTATTTTGAGAAAAATAATTACTGTGTAAGTACATGGTACTGTATAATGTAAGGGAAGACTACGGATGCAGCGCTCCCTGACGGAGAGGGGATCCCTGCATGCTGAGGGGCAGGGGGAGGGGACCGTCTCTGCCGGACAACTGGCCGCAGTAGTGGAAGGGGCAGCCTCCGCGCCGCAACAGGTACGAAAACGCCGCACTGCTAACACCGTCATTTAGCACACGGCAAGTGCCTAGATTCTATACCACCACAATTACTCATATATTAGAAAAATAAAATAATAAATGCATTGTGATTTTAGAAATCTAGTTGGGACTGATTCACAAATGCACGTCGACGGTTCTTCCTTGGATAGGGTGTCAAGATCCTGGAGAACGACAAACTTACATTGAAAAATTATAAAATCCTTAAAACCAACTAATTGAATTGATCGTTCCAACTTTTATCCAGGACAGTGCCAAAAACCCTGGAGAACGAAACGTTCAGGCGATTTTAGATAAAGAGTGTGTTTTGAAATAAAGAACTTATTAATAAACAGTTAAGGTGGTCGCAATTATAAAACAAAACTCTAAAATTTAGTTTAGAGAAACATTTCCATCTTCTTGATAATATTAATTTTTTTATAAGCTTTCATATTAATTCAAACATTTTTAGATATAAAAAACTTGACAAGTGCAGTTGTGTTGTTTCTCTAGGCTCTTCTTAGCACCTGACGAAAGGAACAAGGATCCCAGAAACATTGTGTGGTATTTATATTACCTTTTTTTTGTCTGTATTGGCTATCATTCTAATTGAAATTACATTTTTGCTTAGCCTCACATTTTCTATTAATGAAATTAATACTATGTCGTAACGCTATTACATTAAAGTTTATAATTTATTTAAGTAATATAAGTTATATTAAGTAATATGGGAAATACTAAGCAAGAGACCCTTCTTATAATTAATCTAGTATATACTTTACAATTTTCGCGTTGATGTAATCTCGTAAGTGATGTACTTTATGGGAAAGACCTAGAGTTGGGTGGAGCGGGTGACGTTTATGGTTCCGATGTGAGGAATGGCCTTGTTCTTATTGAAAGTGAAGAACTGTTTCATTTTATTCGTTGGTCGAGCTACATAGTGAGCTATCCAGTGGCTGGTGATGACGATGTCATTGTCCAGGCCTGCAGCGGCCTCACATTTCGAGTACGAATTCGCCGTTAACAAATTTACAAGTCAACTGCTATTTAGAAATGATATGCCTGGAAACGTTTTTAAGTCGGTTAGGACGTCAGCCAAAAATAACTCAATGCTATTTCTATACAATTAATCTAGAACTGGTAGTCTGCAAGTATATATTTTTTTTATCAAGGTTCGAGGGCTTTCCTGGTGAATTGCATGAATGAATTTCGCTCGGATTTCCAACCGGGTTGTACATATAACCAGTCACGTTTCGACGACTGGCACCGTCATCTTCTTAAGAATGAAGTAGTGGTTTTACTTTCGGCGACTTTTTGTACCCTCAGATGGCAGTGAATTAGAGTACCTCCGGCGTATAGGTCCAGAGATATAGCAAGTCGTATATTAGAATAAAAAACCGGTTGGAAACCCTAGAGAAATTCATTCAGTATATTTTTTGTCTTAATATAAACAAAGGGCCGATTCCTGTAGTGGATGTCTATATCAAATTATAAAATCGAGCAGATGAGAATCTATTTTTCTAAATCAGAATTCATGAACCGTCACTCTTCTAATTTCATGTAATAGATTTATTGTCAGTTGACTTTAGTGTAAGTATATAACGCCCACACTAAAGTTCTAGTGGAGAACTGCTTTAGGTATGGACCCAAATGCGTTCTCTAGAACATGAAATATTCCAATGATGCCTGTTTCTAACCTTTGACTTTGCAAGTAATTTTCATCACACGCCAGTTTCTTTGCGTCCTATCTTCCTCACTCGCCATCGACTCTGTGATTTGTCTCTTAACTCTTCCTCGGTCCTCTTTTCCGAACGCGAACTCCCCCATTGTCCAAAATAAATCACGTGGTTTCATTAAATGTGGATAACTGGGCGTCATTCCTAAGTTTTCAGAAATAGCAATTTAGTTTTCTAGAAAAACTCGGTCATCAACTCCTTGTGTCGGGTTACGTGCCTTTCGACCGTGTCTAGAGATTAGTTACGCGACATCTTGGCGCCACCTAACTTGCACAGAATCTTGCAAAGTTAATATACATTATTAAAATATAATAATAATTCTTATTCTAACGGAATTTTCTCTTTGGAAACTTTTAACGTTATTCTCCAAAAAATCTCCGATGTTTTTAAATTTGGGAAAAATCATCTTCCGCGATAATTCGCGGGATCCGTGAGACACCAGGACGGAGAATCCATTTTGTAGTACTGAAATTAAAAAATAATAATATTTTTCCGGCGCGTTAAATTTTATAGAAGTGGGATCGAATGCGTATTCTAACTTTTATCCCATTAGGCCGGGCAATCATAATGATCAAAGTTTCATTGCGACATATTATTAAATATCTTATTTCCTCTAGATTTTTCTAAGAAACTGTTCTGTATTTTGGGGCGTAATTTCGATTAAATGTTAAGAAAACTGTGAAATAACCGTTTTTTTTTCGGCTAGAGAACCAGAATGGATCCTGAGATTTCCCAACGTTAAAAGAGTGCTTTTATGTTTTATCCACTTAAACTGCAATATCTTATAATTGGTGTTAATTTCCTGGTTCTATAGTCAAAAACTGAGGACAGTTCAACTCAAATATACCCCAATTCTAGGGTTGTTGGATATTAGCTATACTTGTCGAGTATAACGATGTATAGATAACAGAAATAATTCTTTTCCAAATGATGTCTTATTAAATTTTGTTCCGTGGAGTCGATAAGAGGCATGGATTTTATCATTCAGCTCTAGCTGAACAGTGTCTGCAACGTTGAAATTGCGTTTCGACAGCTAGCCTTGACTGAAACGGCCACATCTTCAACGAACGACTGTCCTAAGCTTTCTTCGCGTTACATTCAAACACGGATAGTTATTAAGCGAAACAGTTTTTTAAAATTACTCATCACCAAGTTACTGAAAGTTTGGAAAAATTCTGCTCTGTTCTAGCTTTCAAAATCACAAACGCAATGCCGTAATCTAGAAAACTGTGACGATCGCACCGGTTATTCTCGTAAATTGAGTCCGGAAATCTTTAGGTTTTTTTTTTCTCCGAATGCCATCCTTCTCTTCAAACTTTGCAACTGTCTAGAACCTTAAAGACCTCCGGAAAACATCGCACCTGATGATGGTGTTCCGCTACTTTCACCTGAGATTTTTTTTTTTCACTTCACACAGAGAAAGCTTACATTTTGTAATAGTTTTTATGAGGCCAGGCATTGTAAGTCTCAGCGATTTATTTTTTACATTCTCTTTACATCGCTTAACGTCATAAATAAATAGAACAACCTGGTGCGATTTCAAATAATGGGTCGGGAATTATTCGAAATGATTGGTAAATTACGTTTAGAATAATTTACTTGAACAACAATTTGCTAGGAAAATAATTTTAATTTATCCAGTAACTGGGACTGAGCAAAACAAATTACGTCATTAGTGGTTTCAAAACTGTTGTCATTATTGCGTACATATTTACTGTCATATGTTTTCTTAATTTGTGTATTTATTAAAAACAAAAATAAAACTATTTTAACGATTAGGATTTAATAAAACCACCCATAATTTCCATGATACCAATTAATTTAATTGGAAGTTTTCGACAAATAAGTCAGAATCGTCCTTTATAACATCGAAAAAAGTATTGTACATATTATAACATAGTGGAAATGACTTAGATACATATTATGCAATTATTAGTAGATCCCTTCAGAAATTATATTCTATATTATGTGAATGCACTGGTTTATGGTTCAATTTCTATGGAGCCTGGATGTTTTTTTTTTAAAATACTAATAATCTGATTTATTAAACCATATAGATATTAATTTTAACGTCTATTTAAGGGTCTTTAAAGAATAATTACAATTAATTTTAATAAAATGTAATAAATAATGAATTTAAGCACTGTTTTAAATGTTTGGTATGTTTTTAATCGTGGCGTATATCGTGGACGTATTTCTCACTCCATTTACTTCCTGTTTCGCCCAATTCTTTAGATTTAATTTAAATAAAAAAATTCCGTTAAAAGTGACAACGTTTCGGAACCTTCTTCAGGTTTTGACCTGATTAAAAAGTTATGTTGTGAACATGGGAACATAATTGTGAACCAGCCGGAAGAAGACTGAAGAAGGTACAAATAATTTATAAAAATTAATTTTTTAAATAAATGATGTTCGTCATAGACGTCGTTTTATTACTGTTTAATTGCGTTTATCCTCATCGTCACCATTATTTTTGTCAGTTTATCATTTTTGCAATTATTATTATTATATGCTCTTCACCTTTCACACATTTATCCCAGAATGAGCAGTATATAGTTCGGGATTATTGGTCAGGAATTTTTTTTGGTCATCTGTACCATTTTTTACGTAAAAAATGCAGTTTTACTGTTTAGTATTTTTCTTAAAAATGCATTCTAACGAGTATTTAATGTATGTACGGAATAAATATAATTAGTATTAATTCCATTTGGTATGAGAGCTTGAAGCACCGTTTTAAATCAGTAGTTATATTGTGGCACGTTTATCCTGCATTTTATTTCACTAATCTTGCCATTATTTAGATTTAATTTTTAAACACGACCCCCATTCAAATAATGGATCTCGCTGTTCATATTATTAATAAATCAATACACGGCTCTTGTGCTTTCAGGTAGGCGGTCGGGTAAGCTCGGGTTAACGCGAAAGGGTTCTGTCTCGTACACACGCATTCAGCTCTGTGCAATGGAGCAAGGTCAAACAAATATACAGGGATTTACCTGAAGGCAAATATAAACTATATAATGTTGGGTTGGGAGCCGAGGACTCAATATTTTCGTGATTGACACGTTGAAACAGACAGCGGTTGAGCGTTTTTCGAAACTATATCCAAATAATGGGAAAATCCGTTATAGAAAATGCCGATCCACAGTATAATTATCGATTTATAACTTACGTAAGTTTTAAAATGGTGATTCAATCCGTTAAGATCTCTTAGAAATTGAAATAATAATTGTATTTGATTCGTAAATCATTAAATTTATGTTATAATGCATTTTTAAGAAAAAATACGAAAACACAAGAAAAGTTAAAATAGTAAAAATACATTATGTACGTAAAAATGGCACAGGTGGAAATAAAAAACATTTCGTAACCAATAATCCTGAACTATGCACTTCCCATTCTGGGATAAATTTGTGAGGGGTAAAAGCATATGATAATAATAACTGCAACTATGATAAAATGACAGAAATAATGGTAACGACGGGGTTAGTATTAGTAAGCAAACAGTAATGATAATAAATCGACGTTTATGACTAATAACATACATTTATTTAATAATTTCATTTTAAAATGACAACAAAGTTTCGGTACTGATTTGTGCCTTCATCAGTCTTATTCTGGACGGATTGCAGTTTCATGTTCACTAATTTTAATACGTACTGTTTTATTCGTCACAACCTGAAGAAGGTAATGGTAAGTACCGAAACGTTGTTGTCATTTTAATCTGATTTTTTTTATATAAATGTCTGTTATTGGTAATAAACGTAATTTTATTATATAAAATAAAACGGACGTTAAATAAAAAATAGATAATATACATTAAAAGGAACAATATATAATTTTAATCTGAATTTTTTTATAAATGTCAGTGATTCCTAATAAACGTAATTTTATTTTATATAATAAAACAGACGTTAAATAAAAAATAGATATGTAATACTTACATTGAAAGGGATAATATAAAATTTAGGCCAGGAGAAGAAACGTATAGTGGTCGCTTGAGACTTTGTCGCTTTGGACACGACACCGCCAGGACTCAACCTGGTTCGGCCATCCTCAAGTTGGCCTTCAGGCGATTGCTGGGATTGAATTATGGTGAAATTTTCACCTTGCTATAAGACGAATCGTTAGCTTTTCACGCATAATAACGGTTAGAAAGTTTATGTTCACGCACGCTTCACTTCCAGAGAAGAGTCACCGGACCCTGGCGGCCTGGAAGTTAACGAGCATCTCACCATCCGTGCGTGTATGAATCTGTAGCGGGAATAAGTGCGTGCGCCTTTGTTAACAGATGCCCATATCTGTCAGATTCCTTCAAGCAATACCGAAGCGGGGTAAAACGTAGAAACTCAGAATCAATCTCAGTGCTCAAAAATATACGTGGCTCGTATTATCATTACGACGACGAAACTGACCCAGGAGCGGGGGTGGAAAGCGGCGGTGGAAAAATTCAAACAAGCTAAAAAAGCCGATATTTAAGTCGGTTAAATATTTTTAGGGGTCATAGATATTGATAGTGTTTCTACCGATGTTATCTGAGTATAATTTCAACCCCTTACAGTATGGGAAAGGTGCACCCTTAGGGGTGGGTGTGGACGAGCGTCACAAGAAAATAACGCGAATACAACCGAGATTGGAGTCAAATCCAGGGTAATGGATGACGGTTAGTTTTATTTATGGCATTCAATTGGCCATTTAACCTCCAGAGGCGGGGTTGGACTCTGGCGGAAATTTTCAAACATGTTGATCGGCCGACATTTACGTCTTTGGTATCATTTAAATTCATAATATTTCGGTTGATATTCTCCGTTTATAATTTCAACCCCTATTGGCATGGGACGGAAGCACGCTAAAAAAAATATTGAACTCTGATTGGTCAGAGAAACGGAAGGGAAGACGGATAGTCGAGAATCTTCCAAATACATTTTCATTGCCATTGAAGGGTTGAATGAGGTTTATTAATACACATTGGGTGGAAATGTAAAGGGAAAATAAATACATAAATAATAATCATTCACAGAGATGCTACGACATTTTATCCGTCGTTGCTGGCTTGTAGTAAAGTCAAGTGTTACGTGAATGGTCAGAACAACGAAAACGACAATCGTCCAATGACAATCACGAGAGATTAATGGCGGATTTGAGGGTCAAGTCCGGATTGGCCTTAAAAATTATTGGGGCCCGGAATGTAAAGTCAGCATTCGTGATCTATAGGGGGTGGAGTAATGTTTGAATATCGAACTCTGATTGGTCCGAGAAACGGAAGGGACGACGTAATAGTCGAGAATCTTCTAAATACATTTTCAGCGCAATTGAAGGGTGGATTAAAGTTTATTAATACACATTCCCAGTATTTTTCCCGGCATATACAATTCTAAATCATTAAATAATATTTTTTTGTAATTATATGAATAATATCGTAAAATAAAAAATTGAGTTTTTTCCTGATTGAATCAGAATGAAACAGGAGTATTTACAGGTTGAATCTCACCTGGAACTGAAAAGAGAATCATCTCAATGCGAATTTATTAAAATATTTTTGAATTGATATCGTTTAATCTAGGTTGTTATATTAATTTATTTACTTATATATAATAATAACTATTATTTTTTGAATATAATTTCTGTAGGAAATATTGTACACGAAAATGGGAAAAACAGACGAAAACGCTTGTATCTTCTTCTTATAAATAAAACAGTGTGTGTGTACGTTCCGCATACAAATCTACACCCGTCGAGCAAATTTCGTACACGTTTCCCATGTGACCAGGAAGCAAACACTGTCGGGGTGAGACACGACTACCACCCCCAGGAGCGGGGGTGGAAATGCTAAAACGACCGATATTTGCGTTGAATAAATATTTCCAGGATTAATTAGATTGATAATATTTCTATACGTAATTTCTTTATATTTTCAACCCTATTCGGAATGAGAGGGGACCACGCTTAGGGGTCCGGGTGGAGGGGCGTTACATAAAACAAAACAGCCGAGATTCGAGATAAATTCGGGTTTATGGATGTGTCTGAGATTAATTATTACATTGAACTTTTGTTTTAATCCTCAGTAGCGGGGGTGGACGGAGATAGAATTTTTTTAACATGTTCATACGGCCGATATATTCGTTGAAATAAACTTTTTCGGGGGTCAAAAAGTTCAACCTCTTTCGGCGTGGAAGGTGAGCACATTTAGGGATACGGGTTGAGGTGCGGTACATAAAAATATCGCAAAAGTAACCCAAATTAGAGTAAAAAATATATATATCAACCCGGTCAACGCCGGGCACCCAGGTAGTAGTTAAATAAAACATAATATTAGGCCTTCCCGTAATTAGGTATTACGATACATGTAGTTGAATAACTTACGTAAATTCTATGAAAGTAACTTTGTTTGCTACTACGTGAGATACCTTTGATTTTGGTACTTTCTTTGGATAACATTTCCATTTCACGCAATGCGATTCGAAAAATGTTGTAGATAAAACGAGGATTACCCTCATGTAGCCTGTTTCCGTAAAAAAATCATGAAACAGAATTTCTCATTTATAGTTTTTTCAGTAGCGTTATTTGGGACCATCAAAAAGTCCTGAAATTCAGATTTTTTAAATTATTTCGCCTTTTACGCTAAATAAAGTCGAGTTTCCTGTTCACATAGAAGCGATAAGTCGTTATTTAATTTAATCTAACTGAACATATGTCAATTTCTGCTGCAGTAATTCGTCATACTTTTCAACGAGACATGTCTTTAATAATTTTGTGTTTATGGCGATACAAAAATTATTTTAAAATTGAATTTATTTATATTTTTGGTTAATTTGTATTTATCTATCTATCTATATATATAAAAATGAATTGCTGTTTGTTAGTCTCACTAAAACTCGAGAACGGCTGAACGGATTTATCTTATCTTAGTCTTGAAATGTTCGTGGAGGTCTAGGGAAGGTTTAAAAGGTGAGAAAAAATCGAATAATTTCCGGGAAAACCCTAAAAACAGCCCTTTTCTAATTCCCATACAAACGTTTTCTAAATAAAATACAAATCTACACCAGTCGAGCAATTTTCACCAAATTTCGAACACGTGTTCTTTGCGACCAGGAAACAAACACTGTCGGGGTGAGACGCGTCTTCCACCCCCAGAAGCGGGGGTGTAAATATTTAAACATACTAAAACAGCCGATATTTGAGTCGGATAAATATTTTTAGCGGTCAAAGATATTGATAGTGTTTCTACTAATGTTATCTTAATACAATTTTCATCCCCTACGCCCTGTGAAAAGGACACCCTTCGGGTTTGGGGTGGAGATGCTTTACAGTAAAATAACGCGAATATAACCGAGATTAAAGTCAAATCAAAGGTTATGGAAGTCACTGTGTTTAGTTACGACATTCAAATTGGCATTTACCCCTCAGATGCAGGGGTAGCGGGGTGCAAATTTTGGAACATGCAAACACGGCAGATATTTGCGTTGAAGAAATACTTTTCACAGTTAATTATAATGATTAGAGTTCGAGTAGCGTTACATAAAAATTGCGCAAAAGCAGCCGAAATTGGAGTCATATCGGGGGTTATAGATAAGTGACATCTCGGGCAACGCCGGGCACCCAGCTAGTCTGTTATAAAATCTTGCGAGCCTCTACGAGTGCCGCTTGGGACTATATAAGGAATCTGTGCTAACTGCATGGCTCTCAACGTGCATAATTTTCAGGTTATCCGCGGGTAATTAGCCCCCATATCGAGCTACTTAAAATATTAATTGATACCTGTGCACCATCGCTTTATTATTCATCAAGCAGCTGCCGGAAAGCCGTCAGTTGCGCGATATTTTTTTTTTTACTACACCATTCTAATATATACAAGGAGGGAAGTCATTAATCTGTATTTTAGCAGCAGTAAGAGTTAACTGTTCACGTAACAAACAAACAAACAAAACTTGAAATCGTACTTCTGCACGAAGTCCAATTAACTCTTAAATGGAAGATGACTGGCACATGCTCTGTAACTATTCTGGATGACTGTTATTTTTTATACAATCTAGTGAAAAGGACGTCCGAGACATTAAGAAGACAATATGATATGTCAAGCATCGTCATGGTCGGCAAATAACTCGATTCCTCTTCATCAGTCGGATTGCACGGAGGACGCGCTATAGTGTACTATAGTCAACAGAAGACCAGGTCTGCGGACACTTGCGTCAATCGAAAAATCTGACGGGACCGGACCCTTTAATACACGATAATATCTACGAAATAGAAATAAAAAATGTCACAGGTCAATCAAACTGTGTGTACAGAATTGGAGGAACGTCCCAACATTGCCATACATATTTCCACGTTCATTATTTTACTACTAGCTGGGTGCCCGGCGTTGCCCGAGATGTCCCGATACACTCCAATTTCGGTTGCTTTTGCGCTATTTTTATGTAACGCTCCTCGAGGGTGTAGATTTGTAAGCGGAACATACCCATATGCATACCCACATGTATACACACATACATACCCGTATAAGACAATTTTATATAATATATATTGATAGATAGATATACATACACTATTTAAAACAATTATTAAATTTGTAGACATATAATTTTTCCATCTGAAATTAATCTATTTGGTGGTTTTAGCAATCTGCAGTTGGTAGCATTGTATAAAATTAATGCAAAACATTACGAAATACGCTGTCTTCAATAAAAAATATCAATTTTGAACATTTAAGTATTGTTTTTATCATAATTCTATGTATATTCCAGTGCGTATTGCAAGATATAATTGGGAAACATATTGGTCCCTGATCCCGTTAAATATTCCACGTCAAAAGTCAAGATATTTAAAAGAAAATTAATGCCATGGATTGTATAACCTTTCATAATAAATTATATTTATCACTCGATGTGGTATTGGTAGATTTAATTATACTTATTATTCAATCAAAATATTTTTGCTCAGCTTCATTTCTCAGAAATTGAACATCTATAACGTCGTTCCCAAAAATGGAAAACAAATATTGCTATCCTAACCTCAAATTTTTGTTTCACGACACAAATTGCACGCAATAATTTGTTTACATTTATACAAATTTATAGAAATACGTTGCGTAAAGTATAATTAATTGTACTTTTAATTCAATTTAAATGTTCCTATTTCTGTACATACCTTTGACTGATAGTGCATTAATTGAATAACGACCATAAAAACTTTCGGAGTTCCGTACGTCATTTTCAATACTTTTATAGTTACAAACATATAATTCAGCAGTCGTACCTTGGACAAATCTTATTATCTTCTGAAATATTATACAGGATACAATAGTACGTTATATTATGAAATTTTATAAATCTCGACCGACACACATGTGAATGTATTATAAGGCGCCATATTGGCTTTATCAAAGATAGCGGGATAATTAACTATTCCAAATTAACTTTGCGCAAGGATGGTAAAGTGTTTCGTATTGTTTTTTATTACTATTCGATGGAGTAATACTGGAAAAAATTTTACTTTTTATTCAATTAAAATATTTCTGCTTTGTTTCATTACGAAATACAGAACTATCTTTAGGATGCGTCAATATCTTGAAAACTTATGACGTCATCGTCTCGCGCAGTAATTTAATATATTCCTTGAGTATTTCAGGATATAATTGTCACTCAGTCTTCATACATTACGAAATATTATATTGATGAAATTGTTAGCTAGACTCACAACTAATACAGCGCGAAAATTAACTTACATTTTACGCAAGGATGGTAAAGTAATTAGTATTCTTCTTTATTATCATTCGATGGAGTATTGCTGTATAAAATTATACTTTTTATTTAAAGAACATATTTCTGCTTTATTTCATTCCTAATAAAGGAAATATTTCCTTTGTTCGTTGCGTAGTAACGTCTTTCTCTCGCGTGACGTCATTGTCTCTTGGCGCGCAGTAATTTAATATTTTATGATCACGGTTTTTAATTATAATTCTTTCCACCTTTATGCTATGGGTTTCTCACCCTTACAGTACCGGTTCTCGATTTTGGCAGAATACGTATACCAATTTTTGTTGCATTCTGTCCACGCGATAAAATTTGTATAAAGAACAACGTAAATACATATATACATACATACAAATATACATCCTTTTTTATTATATAGATTTTACTATAATAAATTTTTATATAATCTCTTCTGTGAACTAATAACATCAATTACCACGTTAAAAATGCCCTATGTTTATTGTGTATTTTCGAAGGCACAGGGAAATCTTACAGGTTCACTTGATTCCAATTCCATTATGTTCATTTCGTAGCACATCCTCCTATACTTCAGTGAATATACTCACTATCCATTTAAAATTTCTGTTTGTGTCGTTGCATGACAGTTCCGGGAGGAACGTTGCTAAATCAAAGCTCATGACGTGACTGTATGACGTGGCCTGGCCTCTACCTCATAGTTAGGCGCAATCTGGAAGGCGGGTCGTCTGCTGGCACTGAGCAGAGAGAAACCATGTTGTCACACGTTTCTATTACAAATAGAAGTTGAGTTTGTACGGCAATTAAATACTTGTGACATATTAAAATAATTTTCTACAGTCGCTACAAGCTGTCTTTTCTTGAGTTGTTTTAACGGCCCTGATCAAGGTTCACGTGTTATAATTTTTTAAGTATTCGGGTACTTTAAGCCCATTTTCCGCTTTCAGTGGTTTGTATTCTGCTGTCACCAGTGGCGGCTCATGTGTTTGTGAAGTTATGTGCTACATCACCCCGAGCAACCATTCTTACGATGATAACTATATTTACAATTTAAACAATGCAATTAAATAAAATGAAAACGAAATCTGACTCATTGCCCTTATTTAACAATATACAGAATTTATTACTGAATGTCTACTTACAATTTTGTTAGGGTTTTTCAGGAAAGCACTTTAATCTACAATGCCCTTCTGTGCACAGACTTTTACACACGCTTCACAGACACGTTCACTTTATCCTTTTTGATATCCCGACTCCTGACTGCTTGCGTGGACTAAAATGTTTATTTTATTTTTTGGCACGGCCACCATTCAATTTGACCGAATATTTATCACCACCTTCACGTCCTCCTCCTTTGCGGTATACATTTCAACTCCTTTGTCTTTCTCGTTCAGATTATGGCACCACACTCCACGTCCATCTCCTCCCAACTATGACACCACACTTCTACATCCTTCCCTCTTGCGCTCTGGCACCCGACTCCACGTCCATCTCCTCTGAGGTCTTCAGTCCAACTGCTTCCCCCTCTCCAGAACATTCCCTTTTTTCACAGTTTTTGAGTTTCCACGTTCGCCAAACAAACACTAACTGTTGGCTTTCTTACGCTCCGAGAGCCACTCAATACAATTAAAATAAACATTTCCTTTTAGTATAATTGTGAGTCCACAAAACTTCTGTCATTATGCCTTTAGGGTTTCGTCCCGATGTCTGTCGAAACCATTAGCTCTAAGAGCCGCTAAACGTCCAATTATAGTCCTCCCCTTCTCTAAGAGCCGCTTATCCATCATTTTATTATTATATTTTTTTATATACAAACCACTCAAGAATCCCCAGTCTGAGTTGGTAAACAAACTGATGAAATAAGAACAAAATTTATGTCCTTCTTAACTAGGTATTTCAATATATATATATATATATATATATATGTGATGTTGCTGACTTTTTGACGTGACAAGATTTCACAGCTCAACAACTATATTCTTGATAATATACGAGTATGTTTCCGAGCCAAACACGCTTTGGAAATTTTCTTTGCGCTTCCAATGCATCATCAGTCGGTAATCAGCGCTCATATATTTAGAGGTGGCAACACGGAATGTTGGTGAAAGTGATGCGTCCGATTACTGCTAAGCACAGGTATAAAAGGCAACATTATACTTAGGAGAGTGAAACTGAAATTTATCCGCACTCCATGGCCTGGGCGTGACCCGTACTTGTAGTGGGTGACGATCGGTGAATGTAGAAACAACAAATTACTCCGTCAGGATTTTTAATGAGAGTTAAGACACTATCGGTGAGAAAAAATCGAAAACTAATTGGTTTGTCTTGTTTTAAAAAATAAAATAAATGAGTATCTATTAGGATGTGGGATTATGATTTTTATATGTTCTTGGAATCATCCATCCCTCGCTATTCTACTCCGCAGATAAAAAAATTATTTCACCACACATTGCAACCTATTTTAATACTGAGTATACTGTTTTTGCTACTTTACTTTCCCAATTATTTATTTTTGGCTATCGGATGTAGATTACGAGTAAGTTTTCCGAAACGAAAGAAATTCCCTTCTCGCGCCAAAGCAGAACATCATTGTTTTTTTGATATTGCGCAATAGATTGCCGTGAGGGACAACGTATAGGCGTACACAAAAGACCCTATAACAAACTCGTAAGCAGTGACCATGGCATCGGCTAAAGAGGCTCAACGGAAATTGCGTCACACATCACATTGCTGCCTGTAGACCACCCACATTATAATAGTGATTCAATATTAACAACGTTTATGTCTTTGCTAATATTTAAAAGCGAAGTTTCTGCTTGTTCTAGATTTAAACTTTGTTGAAAATCATTTGGAATTATTTCTAAGTGGTTTCTCCTATGTGCTTCAAGCAAACAAATGGTCAGGGCAGCAAAAATTGTCAGAGAGGAACAGTTTTTGAAAAATCAGCTTCCCGAACAGTTGAGACGAATCATGTTAATTTGTTCTAAACACAATTATTCTTTTTAAAAATCCCGCTGGAGGACAGACAGTTAAACGTCATAGGCTTACTCTTAAGTGGGTCGACTGTGAAAGTGAAAACACCGCGGTCATGCGTTCATCCACATGTCGTCACACAGAAATTATGCTCACCGGAAATCGCTTTGATGGCGTAACAGAGAATTGCAGTGCTTGATAAATAGCAGTTCATTAGCCGTGTAAATAAGGATCAAAATTACGAACAACAATCACATACACTTTGGAGGCGCGTGGCAGTTGTTTCGCACGCCAATGCCACTGTTAACCTCTAGCAAGGACATTTTTCTGCAAGGGTCTAACTCATCTTTAACGCATTCTAATTAGAGCTATGTTCAAGTATGAAGGTTTTTTTTTAAAAAAAAGTTTTGTTACTTATTGGCACTATCTGAAAAGTTTCCTACATCAACATGAAGATGGCAGCACTCGTCAACAGAAACTAGGGCTTATTTTTAGCGCACGTCTTGAAAAGTACTCACCAAAAGTTCAGACATTTCGGATGCGTTGTTGTTTGACAATCGTTTGAGTGTGTGTTTTTGTGAAAATAGAAAAAAAGGTATCGAGCTGTCATTAAATTTTTGTTCAAAGACGAGAGTGTACGGGGACTCTGTATCTTTAATTTTTACCACTATGAAAATTTGACAGCTGAATTTTAACGCGCCCGTACCAACCTGGGAGACTGCAACCACTGACGATAACGTCGCTCAAGTTCACGAAATGGTGCTAGACAACCGTCGAATTAAAGTGAGATTTAGGCATGAGAAAGCTGTCTGCGCGTTTGATGCCGCGTTTGCACACGTTAGACTAAAAATGTGTTAGAATGAACATTTCCAACGCTCCGTTGGCGGTGTTTAGACGCAATAAATTTGTTTTTGGCGCCGGTTAATTACTGTAGATGAAGCTAGGATACACCATTATACCTCAGAAACAAAAATTCAGGCGAAGAAAAAGTGCGAAGTTAGAATCTGCTCCAAAAATAGTCAAAAAATCTTTTTTGGCTGGTAAAGTAATGGCGACTGTTTTTTGGGCTAGTCGTGGAGTTATCTTAATCGATTATCTTCAAAAATAAAGAATTTCCACGTGGCAGTCACCTGACCACGGTGAAGATAAATTCCGTCAATATTTATCAGAATTCGTTCACGTAGAAACACCGGATAGAACTCGCGGATCGTCGTAGGAAAGGAAATTTGTTTGATGATTATAATAACCTTTTACTTGGATGGTATTCATATTGATTCCGTACGAGGATTGTCCGAAACGTTTCCGACCTCAGCATGAAGATGGCAGCAGTCGTCAACAAAATCTAGTGAAGGTACTCATAAAAATTTCAGACATTTTGGATCCGCAGTTGTTGTTTGACAAACGATTGAGTGTGTGCTTTTGTGAAAATAGAAAAAAATTGAGTAACAAGCTGTCATTAAATATTTATTTTTGAAAGGGATTACTCCTACACAAATCAAAGACGAGTTGAACGCTGCGTACGGGGACTCTGCACCATCATTTACCACCTTGAAATTTTTGGAAGCTGAATTTAAACGCGGCTGTACCAGCTTGGGAGTCAATTAATTTTCAGGACGTCCAAAAACTGCAACCACTGAAGATAACGCCGCTCAAGTTCACGAAATGGTGCTTGAAAACCATCGAATTAAAGTGAGAGAGACAGCAGAGGCTATGAGTATGTACCAAGAACATGTTTGTCACCAGATTTAGGCATGAGAAAGCTGTCCGCGCGTTGGGTGCCGCGTTTGTTCACGTTAGACCAAAAACGTGTTGGAATAAACATTTCCAATGCCCTGTTGGCGGTGTTTAGGCGCAATAAAGTTGTTTTTAGCGCCGATTTATTACTGTAGATGATACTTGGTTACAACATTATACCCCAGAAACAAAAATACAGTCAAAACAGTGGACCACAACGTAGAAACGGCTTTTTTTCGAATGGGAAAGTAATAGCGACTGTTTTTTTTCGGATAGTCATGGAGTAATCGTAATCGATTACCTTCAAAAATGAGAAACAGTTACAGGAGTATATTATGCATCTTTTACTTGACAAGCTGAAGGCAGAAATTGCAGAAAAACGGCCTCATTTGCAGATAAATGTTTTTTATTTCACCAAGAAATTGCGCCGTCTCACACCTCAGCGAAAATCTGTGAATTACGGTTTGAACTGTTTGAACACACGTCAAATATAGCCAGAAGTGAATTTTTTTTGTTCCTGAAGCTAAAAGTTGCGCGCAGAGGACAAAGGAAGTGCCCATGACCTTAAGCAATTATTTTGCAGAGAAAGACGCCGAGTTCTATTTGGACGGGTTAAAGAGTTGGGAGCATCGCTCGGAGAAGTGTGGAGACTTACTAGGAAAAATAAAGAAAATAAATTTGAAGAACAATTATTTTCTATCTTTGTAAGGTCGGAAACTTTTCAGACCACCCTCGTAAACCTCCTACTGACAACAATTATTTTGTTTAAAAAGTGAAAGTAAATTTGACAGACTGAATTTTCAGTTTTCACTTTTCCAACTGGTTGGTGACAATCTAAGATAGCCTAATTTATTTAGAGGATATCCATTCAGTAGTCTGTAAACAGAAAAAAATCGTTTCCCAGGCGATTAAAATCGATTTATTGGAAATTCCGCCATTTAAACTCAATTTAAGAACCTCAGGAGCTCTGTATAACAACGTAACAAAGTTTCACGTCAACCGGTCCGACGTATTCACGTGAAAATCAATTTTGACGACATCAGTTTCGGAAACGTATAAATATTCTGAAACACTCGATTCTTATCAAAGGTGTTATTTTATTTATATGGAAGCGACGAAATAAATTCCAGGTCAACGCAAGCATCAGCAAGTCGCTTCAACGGAATTTCTTTTGTGGCGTGACTAAATTCCGAAACGTAACGCAGGCCTATAGCTGGAATCCTTCCGGCTTCAATTATAACTCCATTATGATTGTAGATTTTTCTTTGTCAAAAAACAGGTTTCTCTTTTCGACATATCAAAATTAACCACGTTTATGTTCGGTTTCACGAGTCCCAATAGAAAATTAAAATAAATAACTGAGAAAAGAAGTAATTCAAATCCTGTAGTATTTTCGTTCGACATTCGGGCAAGGACATTTTTTTTCGGCAAACCAGGACGTGTCAATAAGAAGATGAAAACAATTTTTTTCTTTCATTATTGAAAAACTGTCGAGTAACAAATAATAATTATTTTAATTTTATAATGTAAAAATTTTATTTCTGATACAGAAAAATAGTATGATATATTATCTTATAAGTGGTTCTTTTGTAAATTAAGTTATTAATTAGATATAGATCATAAAACATCCTTGAAGCTTTGCTTCTCATGAGGATCTTTGGAAAATGAGTTTATTCTATTCTACTCAATGGAAATTATTTTTTGAGGTGATATATTATTTTTAACAGAGCACCTCTACTCACCAACGCACTTCTGCGTCATGTTACATAATCATATTCGCTTCATAAAGGTTTTAAATCTTATTGAAATTAGCGGAGATTAAATGGCCGATATCTGAGAAAATTAACAAGTTATGCAATAAGTTGCACGCCGATGCAACGAACGAGTTTCGCTCACCTGGAAACTGCACAGGTTTCGATTTGAACGAGCAGAGAACGTGTTCGTGTGCAAGTGGAATTTCACAGATATTTGCTTAGTGTTAGTGTTCCCTGGCAACTCAAATACGTTTTCCGTTCGCCATTGTCCCTTGGTTCGCTTCACTGCAGCGTCACATTTCTATCTCGCTTGTTACATCTCTCGGTGACACGTGATATACATATGGCAACGATTAGCCGTGAGGGATTTCAAGGTTCTGGAAAATTCCGTAGTTTTTCTCCTGTTTCCCATAGTTCCCGTTCTCGTCTTCACGCCGCTAAGTTCAATATTTATTTTTTCGTACAGTATTTGTCGTAGGTCTCTCTTACACAACGTTCCAGTCCAGATTTCGCTGTCTGACTCGTTTTCCAACTTGTCCGCTAAACCGTGGTTATAAAAAAAAAACTTTGCCCGGAATTACGTGTGGTCTACTTAACCTTTCCGCGCAGAGAATATGGGAAAATATTTAAATCTACGGTTGCATATTATTACGTTTTTTCTGCGCCTGAAGAAAGGAACAAGGCTTCCAGAATAGTTGTGTGGTACTGAAATTATCACTTCTTATCTCTGTATTTGACTTTCTTTCTTACTTTTAACTAGCTGCGTTGTCCGTGTACTTATTTATACAAACCCGAAAAAGTATCTAATTCTATATTAATCTTTAGTCAAGAAGTGATTTAACCGAAATGTAACTGTTCCTAGTTCCGTACATACTTTCGACTGATTGTGCATTAATTTAACAGCTATAAAATACATTGAATTTTATTGCATCAATCCCAACAAACATACCCTTCGAATTTCTTCTTTAATATACTCCTTGAGTGTTGCAGGATGTAATTGTCCCTCAGTCCACAGACATTAAGAAAGATTAAATTGATGAAATTGTAAGCTAGATTCACAGTGTAAACAAATGGTCGCAATATTGGAGTCACTAATATGGCAAATTTTCCGCAAGTATTGTTACTGTTTATTAAATGAAAATATTCCTGCTTTATTTCATAATGGAAATAGGAGCGCGCAGTAATTTAACACAAAACGATCACATTTTTTTAGTTAATAATTCTTTCCACCTTTGTTCTAGTGATTTCTCATTCCCACTGTACCGTTTCTCGTGTTTTGAAGAATATATGCACCATTTTTTGTTGCAACCTGTCCATGCGTTTAAATCTGTATCAAAATTAACGTAAATACATACATACATACACATATACATCCTTTTTTATTATATAGATTGTAGCATCCAATTATTATTTAATTCTATATTAATCTTCAGTCAAGAAGTGATTAAATCTAAATGTTCCTAGTTCTGTACATACTTTCGATCGATAGTGCATTAATTGCATAAATACATAGAATTTTATTACATCAGTCCCAACAAACATACCTACGAATATCTTTACGAATAGAATACTTAAATATACTCCGTGAGTATTGCAGGATATAACAGTCTCTCAGTCTTCCTTATATTATAGTCCTGGGGCCCAGTTAACACTTGGCTACCTTCCTCTACCCTTCCGCATCCCCCCTTTCAAATCCATTCCTATGCTATTGAAGGAAAGTTGCTACCACGTGGATTACCCTCATGTAATATCTTACTCGAAAAAAAAACCCCGCAATTTATCGGTTATATTATACATAAAATAAACTGAAAACACAATTCGCAAAATAGCACACAATTAAGCAATATTTATAATTTACTATCTTCTTATATCCATAGTACGTGATTTTAATTGGGTTATTATAATAAGAATGATTTGGTAATTAATAAATAATAAAACCGTTTTAAGCAGCCTCCAATTATTATAATTTTAATTTTATTAGAAATCTTATGACATCCTCAATCTTCTATTAAAAATAATTATTTTTATAAATTAAAATGAACACAATAAAACATTATTTATCATAAAACATGATAACATTATAAACTTGTTATATACATACCATTAAAAATTAGCAACATTTATGTTAATACTTTAATGCTACATATTTTAATTGTAATTAACCGTATTATTTATTCATTTTTCAAATAAATTTTTTATATATGTCTGAAGAAGTCACGAATCCAAGGGGAAAAAACCTTTTGGGTATATATACATGTAATGTATCAAACCATACATAAGTTCTCTTCATACCTTTATTTTCTTAGATATTTAAACCACCTTTGCCATAATCGTCTGTTTTTATAAAAAAAATCATCAATCATACTTACATAATTTTACATTCAACACATAATTATTATTTTTTAACATTATATTGCAATACATTTTCATTAGTATTTTCGTACCTATTATCTACTATAAAATGTCTTCAATGACTTCGGACAATTATCCAACGTCTACATACGTCAGTGTACCACAAAACTATTTGGTAACATATCCACGCGGGAAAGTTACGACGGCGACATAACTCGATGTATATAGTAAGGTCTTGTGACATCATGCCGCTTTGTTTCTCTTATGTCAGCATGCGCGTTGAATACAAATATTCGAGTGGTCATGTGGCGACGGAGTCATAATCGTGAGCCGGAAATTTCCATAAGAAATTACCTTATCACGCGTTCCGAATTTAAACATCTTATTATTAAGAGGATATGAAATAGTCCGCTAATAATTTCTAATATAATTGACACGTAGAAGAAATGCCAAAAATAAAATGATAGAGGCCAAAATGGAAGATTCACATCCATGAGACTCTACGTCAAATTGGAGGTTTTCTGGAAAATGTTTCGTTACAATGGGTCGTATTATTTAGAGGAATATTTTGTGGCTTGTATAAATATAATAAAAGGAGTATGTTACTTTAATATCACGATTGTAGTAGCCAATGGGGAAACTATTAATAGGAAGTTTGGATTGAGGAACAGCATAGTAACACTTCTGTATTGGAACTTTACTATTTATTTTATTTTGCTACTTTTATGAATAATTTTATAATTACTTCAGCGTTATATATTAGGGAATTCTGATATTACAACCCATTCACTTGGTGTCTTACTTATATGGCTTTGCGTTGTGGAACGTCGTCACCCGATGTCCCGCGATGTCCACCGCTGCAACTCCCCACTGCAACCACACGCCAGCAGGCATAGGTCCCATTATGAATTCCGGGCTACCTCTTTTTTTCACAGAAACGTTATGAAGGCAGAACAGATCGCGGCCCCTCCAAGATCACAACTACTCTACCCGCTTATGTTACAAAATTTATGTAATGCTGATTCACCCAGGGGCGAGGCAAGAGTCACCAAAACAACAACTACTCATAGTTGGCATAAGTTTGAAAGACAATCATAAAATGTCACACAACTTGACACCCATGGAGTCAGATTCGTCGCAACACCTGGTGGAGTCAATTTCAATGAGAATCGTTGTCGTATTGAGGGGAAAGGTGGCCCAACGAAGAAATGATGGAGTAATAATCTGTGCATACATAATCTATATGTATATCTATCTATCTATCTATCTACATATATATATATATATATATATATATATTTCTATGCTCTCCTAAACCATTCGTCTGATTGTGATAAAACTTCTGTATGCACCCCCGCGAAGCGTTAGGTGACTCCTAAGTGGTGAACGGGGGTGAAATTTTAAAACACGCTAAAACAGCCGATATCAGCGTTGATTAATTACATTTCAGGGTCTATGTGATTAATAGTTTGTTTCCAGTTGTTTTTACTGTATAATTTCTCCCCTAAAGCACCAATAAGGGGCGTTAATAAAAATAACGCGAAATAACCGAGATTGGTGTCAAATCCATGGTTATGGATGTCAGTGAGTTTAATTCTGACATTCAGTATGCCAGTAGTTGAACTCCTTGGAGTGGGGGGGGGGTGGAAGGGGGGGGAAAAATTTACGTTTACAATCTTAAATACGTAGACCAATTTCTACCAATATTTATACACATGTTACTTACGATCCAGGAACAAGCACTGAGGGGTTAAGACACACCTACCCCACCTCTATGCGTGGGGTAGAATTTAAAAACCTTCCTAAATGGCCATTATTAGCGTCGAATAAAACAGTTTTGGGGTTCACATAATTTGGTAGTGTCATTTTAAGTGCTTAATTTTTAACTGCGAGGGAGGGAAGCATTATTACCGTACGGGTGGTGGAGGAAGGGGTTTACATAAAAAGTATTGCAAAAAAGACCTAGATTAGTGTCGGTTCCGGGGTTATAGGAGTCGCTGAGTTTTATTCTCACATTAAACATGATGGTTAATTAAATTTTATGTTCCACTTCGTGGAGGTGGTCGCGGTTGACCAAAGGTTTCCCAGAGTAGTTTTGACTTTTTTAAGTTACCGGGTAATTTTTTTATTTTCAAAGGATAGCAGCTATATTTTGCTCTCTGTTTACTTAAAGGTTGTATTTCTTCACTCCTTTAAGGTACTGGGAGTAGTTTTAGACTTCATTAATTTAAAGAGTATTTTTTACTATTTTAATTCGTCGTGATGTTTCAGACACTTTTATTTTATGTAGTAGGAGAATTCCCGAATACCCGTAAGGCATCATCCTGGTCTATTTGATGTTAGATGCCGAGGGGTTAGGTCAGGGAGGAGAACGTACATTGGTAAATGTTGCACTGACGATATTGACATTGGTTAGCAAGAGGATAGTGTCGAATCAATTAATACTCCGGCCTAGTTTAAATAAATACCTGGGCAACACCGGGCACCCAGCTAGTCAGCATGCCCGTTAGTTGAAAGTGATCAAATCTAGTCGAGATCAACAAAAATCTCGTTCTATATACCATATAACACTTAAATTTTGTTTTCTCCAGGGTGTAGAGTGTTAAATATATGATTTAAAATATTTTATAATTAATAATTTTTAAATGATTGTCGTTATGTTGCGGAGAAAATGGTTTTCTTATAAACAGTTACGAACTATATTCGGTGGAAGACCAAGAAACCCTTTGATGTTCTTAGTTGCGCAGTGGAGTGTCTGCGTGAAAATATAAAGTCAGGCATTATAAAAAGAAGACTTTGCATTACTCGGCGAGCAGGCTTTATGGGTGTACGTCGTGAAGGAAGCGCTTGCATTTTAAAGCCTTCGCCACCTGCACAACTAATTACATACATCCCGTTACTTCGGAAAGGAAAGGAGAAGATGATGAAAAGAAAACAAGACGGGAAGGGTTTAAATAGCTTGGATAACTTTGCTCGCGAGGTTCAAAACACCGTTCTAATTCCTCAACGATTTCTTCAATAGTGTTTATATTTGCATTCCATCCGCTGTAATGGACGTCGTTGTACAGCGAGAAATTGTTCGTGTTTGGATTTGCTTTCCGGTAAATAATATGAGCGAAACTTTTCCACCGATCCTATTATTAGATCTCTCGCTTTTCATGCCGGCGAGACGCGAGCTTGATTTACGAAACTGTTTCAGGACCACAATTACCTCTTTATAGTTTATCTCAAATTCACTGCTTATGGCTCTTTTATTACCTGGCACAAATCTGTGGCGGTATGATAATAAACAACATTTTTTTTGTGTGTGTGTGCAGCAGCGTTTAATTCCCTCTATAAAATTTTGGAACGATATGATGGCGTTAAGTTGCTTTACGTGCATACGTTTTTAAAATGACTGCAATCACGCTTATAATTGAGCAATTAGTAAAATATATGTAAGCGAGTTTAGCGAAACACGTTAAAAGCTATGATTTAGGATCTAAATTGTTCATTAAGGAATACATTTAAGGCTGGAATAATGTGTAAATCACCTATTAAAAATATATCAAGAAGTATGGAATAGTAAACGAGAATGATACGAGAAGAAAAGTAGAGCTGCTTTAGATTACGTCTGAAAAGATTTTTTTTTCCTTAACTGACTTCCGTCAATTAGTAACAACATGCCCAAAAAACAAACCTCACCAAAATAATTATTTTCTCTATGTTGTGACATATTTGGTATCGTTCCCACCATAGATATTCACAATACGGTCCAAAGTTTTTAACACTTATGACTCCAATTTACAGTTCACAGTTGATAAATGTCTTGATTTTCTTAACGTCACTCATAGTAAAAAATTCCGAACTTTTGACCAAGTGGTACAGAAAACAGACATTTTTGGGACGTGTCATTCATTACTCCTTAAATCATCCGAAAAACAAAAAGGCTACGATATACAATCCGGTTGACAGGGCTATACTTCTAAATACGACTCATTTCATTGACAGAACTTGACCATCGTCACCAACATTCTCACAGAAAATTGTTATCCACATTATTTTATTAAATTCAACATTATTATTCCCCTATTGCCAAACCTCGTATTGTACCCAAAGTTAAGATCATTTTTCCGCACTACAGCGGATTACACATAAACATCTCCAGATTGTTACACCAGTATAATATTGGTATTATTTATAGATCGACCAATTCCCTTTCGAGTTTTATCATGAACAGCAAAGATCGTTTACATCCCGAAGACACGAAATTTGAAGTATACAAAATCATCTGCAGTGATTGCAATTTTATTTACATTAGCCTCTAAAGACGAGGATCAAAAAGCACATAGCAAATTATAAGTTACCTAATGATAATCGTTCTGTGATTACGAGACACGTTCATGTAATAACTGGAACAAAATTTAAGATCCTTGACGTTGGGCCAGAATTATTATCAAAGACTAATTTCCCGAAATGGCTCACATCACAATTCACAAACGAAATTCTCTTAATATTCAAAGGGACACTCACTCTTTCAGCAAAATTCTACGATATTTTTCTACCCACTTGACTCCTTCTATCATCTCTGGACAGCTTATTATTCCAGCCCACCTGGAAGGTTCCCGGTTTCTTGTTCGTGTACTTGAGAAGGTCCACAAATCTGTGGAAGAAACCTAGTACCTGTTTTTATTCTTGTGAGGTCTGTTTTTTGGTCATATTGTTCATAATCGTAATATATATATACAGAGACGTAAATTTTTATCATGAAGCCTCTCTGCTTATGGCGAGAACATCAATGAATCGTTGAATAGCATGAAACTGTTTATAAATATAATAACATACCTTATATAGCTTACAGATTGAGGTCAGTTTCCCAACGTTTTCTTTGTTACAGGATAAAGCACTGACCACGGAGTGAAAATTCCCTCAAGAACCGACGAAATTAAACTTGAGAAATACTACGTTACGTTAGTATTACTTTAGAATTTACAAGACTTTCGTAAAAGTAATGGACGGTAGTGTGAGACGTTTGCTGTTTCTAAAAGTTCTCAAAAATTAATAAAGTGAAAATAGAAGGGGACAAAACTGTTTTCTGAGAGTATTAAGTTTCACATATAATGCGAAAGTTGGCAAACTGTGGGCTGGAACGTATTCATCAGGTCAACGCTCTTGGATCTTTGCAAAGTCATGGGAGTACAAGAACTTCCATAGTATCCGTCGTGACTCATCACATGTGTTTCCATTGTTTACATTTTTCCGGAAATCTTCAAGATGAAGCAAAGGGCTGAAACTGTTCAACAACTTTTAGCAAGTAACATAATTATTCTGAATCTTATCGCGTCATCTGGTTCATAAGCTCTTGAGTAAAAAACAACTATAAATGAATTTATGTGATAAATTTTCATTACAAATTAACTTTTGATAACTAATGGTTTAATAAGTACAATTCGTGACGAACAGAAATGCGACGTATCTCAATTATCCACGGGTAAAGCCGAGCTCGTGTTTACGGTAACTAAACTAAAAATACCAAAGATGTCAAATAAACGTGGATGATGTTCCGGAATTCGCAGATGATGTTACCTCGACCTTTGGATGAGTAATAGAATCACAGAAGTTACATTTAATTATTTATCTGGAACAGAGGCGAATTAATATTTCAAAATGATGTATCAGATGGTCAGTAATTACCGGGGGGAATTAGCAAGATTTTATCCTCCCGACTATTAGACTGGGTGGAAACGATAAAGCGAGACTATCAGGCTGGATTTCGGGAAAAAGATCCTTAATGGACCAGATTTTATTTTATTGAGACAAGTACTAGGGACTTTTTATTAATATGATTAGCAACTTCATCAGTTGTACATTGACTTCAAACCAGTGCACGACAGCCTAGATAGAAAGAAGGTTTTCAAGATCACGAAACAGTTTAGAATCCCATTACAATTAGTCAATGACAGAAAACAACTGGTCGCAAGGTCAGAATAGAACAGGAGTTGTCTGAGGAGTTCCAGGTACGGAGCGAGCTGCAGCTTCTCTTTAATTTGGCATTGGAGAAAGTAATTCGATAAATGCTAATAAACCCAGGAGGAGCGATGTTCAACCAGCAAGTTCAAGTGGTGGCAAATGAGGATGATGTAGCAATAATCGCAAGGAATGTCGGAATGCTGAAGGATAGTTATGTCACATTAGAAGGAGCGGCGAGAAAGTTAGGATTCCAAGTGAATATAGACAAAATATTTGATGTATCACGGTGTAGAGAATGAATAAAGTCTTCTCGGGCTCCTAACTGAGTAAACTATTCCAGCAATAGAATATTGCTAGAAGCCGTCATCGAAACGTCACGAATACAATTGTTTATTCAGTTAGAAGCCAGAGAAGACTTTATTCAAAGTATATTATGATGGGAGATCCCAACAGAGACAGTCTAGAGGCATCAATAAAGACGGGCGGGAAATAATATCAAAGACTGGAAGCATTTAAATAGTTCGGAAATAACAGAAGATTATATAATAGCAAGAGAGTATTGCAAGTGGAAACTATTACGTCCATAAATGCAAAAATTAAAATATATAGAGGTATCAATAAAAACGGGTCGGAACGTATATCAAAGACTGGAAGCATTTACATAATTATGTTCGTTAATAACAGTAGATAATATAATAGAAGTGGAAATACAAGAAAGGTTTGCAAGTGGAAACCGATGCTATTATGCCATTACGTCCAGAAATGCAAAAATTAAAATATATAGAGGTATCAATGAAAACGGATGGGAGCGAATTTAAAAGACTGGAAGTTTTAAATAATTATGTTCGTTAATAACAGTGGATAATATAATAGAAGTGGAAATACAAGAAAGGTTTGCAAGTGGAAACCGATGCTATTATGCCATTACGTCCAGAAATGCAAAAATTAAAATATATAGAGGTATCAATAAAAACGGATGGGAGCGAATTTAAAAGACTGGAAGTTTTAAATAATTATGTTCGTTAATAACAGTAGATAATATAATAGAAGTGAAATACAAGAATGGATTGCAAGTGGAAACCGATGCTATTATACTATTACGTCGAGAAATGCAAAAATTAAAATAAATGACTATATTAAGATCCCAATAGAGAAAGGCTAGAGGCATCAATAAATACAGGTGGGAACGAACATCAAAGATAGGAAGCGTTTAAATAGTTAGGTTCTTTAATAACAGAAGATAATATAATAACTGTGGAAATACAAGAAAGGATTGCATGTGGAAATCGATGTTATTATCTCCAGAAATGATAGTAGGAATGCAAAAATATAAATGTATTGTAATGAATGGTTTTTAATTTTGGTTTTAGTTCATTATATAATTAAAGTTTTTGATTAATAAAAAATATTTTAATTTCAATTAGTGCATTTAAAGGAAAATAAATGTTTTACAAATTTGTATAAAAATTATTTAAAACATGGAACATCGACATTTTTCGTCATGGTTAATTTTACGTGGGGAGATAATGTCAAAACGTTTGTGGCAATATGAACGTATTTATTTTATAGTTTTTATACACTAAAAGTGTCGGTATCCGCTCCGTTTATCGTCCGCCATTCTGCAAGCCGTCTGTTCTGAATTATTTTCTGTACAACACTCCAATATTCTTCCGTTTACACTTTTCTTTCACAATACTCTACTTTTTAAATCACACTTCCCCATCCAACCGTCACACTATGACGACTTTTCACATTTTACATACATAATATTGCTCCATGCAGCCCTGCAAACACCTTTAAATTTTAGTCTACGTCCACTTTATACGGAGACTCAGCAGCTTCTGTTCGACTCCTGTTGTCTGCCAAACAGATGTGTGAAAGTGACCGTCGTCAATTTTCTAAACGAAAGACCGGCCGAAAGAATATGGATAAAAATTTGCTGTGAGAATGTTGGTAACGATGGTCAAGTTTGAGAATGAAACAGGCCATTGGATAGTAGTATATACCTGTCAACCAGGTTGTAGATCATAGCCTTCTTTTCGTTTTTTCTCTTAATATTCAAAGTGACACGGACTCTTTGAGCAAAGTCCACGATCTTTTGCTACCCACTTGACTCCTTCTGTCATCTCTGGACAGGTATATATACCAGCATACCGACGTTTCCCGGTTTCTTTGTTCGTGTACTTCAGAAGGACCACAAATCTGTGGGAAAAACGTTGTACCTGTTTTTATTCTGGTGAGATTTGTTTTTTGGCCATATTGTTCATAATCGGTGAGGTTTGATATAAATCATTACTACAAATTTTCTTGTTGCGAGAACAGATTTTTCAGGATCTTGTTGCATGTGTGTCTAAAGGGATGCTTCTGTATTATCATCGGAAATATTCTACCCCGAGGCCCACAGAAACGTTTGTTAAGAAAACTGCCTCATATCAAAGTACAGACAACGTAAATGGTTCTTTGGTGACAGTAAAATATCGACCATGTAAAGAGTTTCTCTGCTCAGCTCCACTTTTTTTCCAATTCAGTTTCCACATTCAAAATTAGTACATGTAAATCACAACGAATAAGTAAATTTATACTTCCAAAAGCTACTAGCATCGAAATGTTGTCGTTTTTGATTCTATTCCGTGCTGTTAATTCCATATAGGCTATGTTCTATTGACACTACAGCTGCACCCGCTCTTCTGTCCGCTTACTTATTATCGCCTCTATGCTAAAAAAAAAACCTCTGCATTGGACTAACGGATTCTCCCAAGTACACAAGGTTTAATAACATAGGCTTACCACGTGGCAGTCACCTGACGACGGTGAAGATAAATTCCGTCAATATTTATCAGCATCTGTACACGTAGAAACACTGGATAGAACTCGCGGATCATCGTTAAGGAAATGAAATTTAATTGATGATTATAGTAACCTTTTAACTTGGATGGTATTCATATTGAGCCTGTACGAGGGTGATCCGAAACGTTTCTGACCTCAACATGACGATGACAGCAGTCGTCAACAAAATCTAGGGAATGTGTTACCGTATGTTAGTATTCACCAAAATTTCAGACATTTTGAATCCGCAGTTGTTGTTTGACAATCGATTGAGTGTGTGTTTTTGTGAAAATAGAAAAAAATCGAGCTGTCATTAAATACTTATTTTTGAAAGGGATTACTCCTACACAAACACGAGTTGGACGCTGCGTACGGGGACTCTGCACCATCATTTACCACCTTGAAATTTTTGAAAGCTGAATTTAAACGCAGCCGTTCTATATTGGGAGTCGATTAATCTTCAGGACGTCCAAAAACTGCAACCACTGACGATAACGTCGCTCAAGTTCACGAAATGGTGCTTGACAACCATCGAATTAAAATGAGAGAGATAGCAGAGGCTATGAGTATCTACCAAGAACGTGTTTGTCACCAGATTTAGGCATGAGAAAGCTGTCCGCGCGTTGGGTGCCGCGTTTATCCACGTTAGACTAAAAACGTGTTGGAATGAACATTTACAACGCTCTGTTGGCGGTGTTTATACGCAATAAATTTGTTTTTAGCGCCGTTTAATTACTGTAGATGAAACTTGGTTACACCATTATACCCCAGAAACAAAAATTCAGTCAAAGATAAATAAGAGAATCGGCTCCAAAAATAAGCAAAAACTCTTTTTTGAATGGGAAAGTAATGGCGACTGTTTTTTTGGGAGTTATCTGAATCGATTATCTTCAAAAAGGCAAAAACATTACAGGAGCTTACTATACATCTTTTACTTGGCAAGGTTAAGGCATAAATTGCGGAAAAACGGTTACATTTGCATTAAAAATATTGTATTTGTCCTATAACTGATTATTCCATCTACTATGTCCTTTCAAATGTTCATCCTTATACATATTGTAAAATAATACTCTAGCAATATCAATGCTTCATACGTTGCAGACTTCGGAAAGTGCGAGCTTTTGCTCCAATTGGAACCAGTAGTATGCACGTTAAGGAAAATCCTTATTTCTAAGCCATAGGCTGACACGAAAGTTGTTGAGCAAGTGCGTGAGACCTTGCGTTGACGCAATAAGAAATATTGCTGCAATATATACAGAACAACTCTCATAAAGTGAGTTCAAATGCCCTAATTACAGCTGCAGGAGAACTAGATATAGGGTACCATACGCTGGCATTATACTTGCATATAAACCAAAATATGTATATCTTGATTACGAAAAAGTGGATGAAGGAAAAACTGAGAATTGAGATTTATGTCTTGATAACCATGGAAGGCTTATGAACGTTGTATATGACATTTGTAATTATTAACTGCTCGAAGACTAGTTTAACTAATTAAAACTGATTAACCTTAACTATCTGTTCATTTTCTTACATCATACTTGACTGATAGATTTTTTCAAGTAAAACTACCACACGCAATATGTAGCCAGCACGCAATTAAAGCAGGTGTCCCTCAAGGAAGTGCACTAGGACCACGCTCTACCATGCAGATGTTCCAACTCGTACTGAAACTGTTTTACCAACCTTTGCCGACGACATTTCCATACCGATTTCACACCATTATCCCCCTCTAATCAACTCAACAGAACAAGTCTGGATGGAAAAGATCTCCGAATGATTACCAGTGCTCCATGGTACGTCCGTAATTCTGTCATTCGAAGGGACTTACATGGACTCTGATAAGAAAGTAACCAGCTTCTCCAGTTCTCCAGCGCTAAGTATCTCAAGAAACTTGAGAACCACCCAAATCCTCAAGCAACTAATCTACTGGACAATATCAATAATATATATATATATATATATATATATATATATATATACATATATATATATATATATTGTAATACCAATTAAACAGGCCATTAATTGTTTTAATATAATTAAATTGTTAGCGGTACGAATGCGTAAAGGCGACAATGAAGACGGTTTTTTTCCTTTGTTTAACAATGGAGACCGCGCACTTGGAGAACTGAGTATGCGCTTGGAGAACGGCAGTCTGGAATCTGCGATGAAAGGTGAAGGAGTCTAAAATCTGCGTACGAGACATGAAACAGTTAAAAGTCGACGGGGAGGTATAATACAGTTCAGTTCACCTAGAGCAACAAACAGTTAAGTCTGCAGCTATAAAGTACGAATGGCGAGATCCTGTATTTTTACATGAAAGCAAGCAAATATTTTTACGGAGAGATTTACATAATAATTTGCACACGGTGAAGTAAAAGGTTGCTTCACGCTGATTGAACAATTTTCGCATAGAGGAGACCGGCATCCACTAGCTGACCAAAGGGGGCGGCTTACCCTAGGTTCCAGATAGCAGAGGACGAGTATTTCATTCATGTGTATTAAAAATTTCAATGAAGTGTACAGTCGGGGTAAAAATGGCTTTAGAGTGGTAGACAGACATTCCGTGAGTAACAAAACTTTTATACAAATTTGTAAACGATAATTAAAAAGGTATAGTCAGATTTCGTTCAGTTTTAGTTTCATTCAGTTTTCTTTTCACTTATCTTCATATTGTTTTAGGTTAAATTTTTATATTTGAATTGTTAATTGTCAGTTTATAAATTGCTTTTGTTCTAATTATCAAACCCAGTATTGACCGTGAGATTTTTAAAGATCCAACGTATTTGATTGTAATGATATATGAACAGTATTTTAATGAATGCCACGAATTAATAAATGAAAAATTAAAGTATTTGTCATTAACTGGATGAAATTCGGCGTGCAAAATAGGTCTTATACAATGTAAATTTATCAACAATAAATTTAACCCTAACAAGGTGTTTATTACAATATATATATATATATATATATATATATATATATATATATATATATATATTGTAATAAACACCTTGTTATATACATATATTGTAATAAACACCTTGTTATATATATATGTATATATATTGTAATAAACACCTTGTTAGAGTTAATTAATAAATCAATTAACGAAAATTTATTTATATTTAAAAATTTATTGTTAATAAATTTAAATTGTATAAGACCTATTTGTTAATAACAAATACTTCAATTTTTAATTTATTAATTCGTGGCATTTATGAAAATACAGTTCCTGTATCATATAGGTTGCGAAGAACAAACTCTTTAGTTTTACCTAACAGATTCGCCAATTATTCCTAATCCTACTATAGTGCTAGTGCTACACAACTGTGAGAATCTGTACTACAAGTGACTCTTAATACTATTTTATGGTAAAGTCAAAAGCCAATTCCCAATACACGTAAAAATATTGTCACTCAAATTAACCAATGTTCTAACAAGAACAGATTAAATGTTACTTAAATTTTTAAAAAAGAGGCCAAATAATCGGAATACGTTGGATGGGGAATTATTCACACGAATATTTTCCTGTAGTGAAAAAAGCGCAAAGCCTTTCCTTATGCAGAACGTTTTGCAGGATATTATTTATAGACCTACAGCTTAATGTCAACCGCGAAACGTTTCAGGGAAGTCACGTAGCTTCTATCTTGATAGCATTAATTTTATTGACCATTTATTCTGAGAAAACTGGCAATTGCACCAGAGCTTGTTCTACCACTTCAAAATTAATTATCCGATAAGAAATTGTCTCGAGTCAGCATGAACTTCCGTCAGTGTGGTCCGGTTTTTATACATTTCAAAATAGGTAAATTAATTCTCCGTTAGCCCTGTTATGAGGAAATAGGATTCTTCACAGATTTTCCATAACTAAGTCTCGGTATACTTCATACTGAAACTAAGTATCTAACACTAACTAATAATTACCGCTACATAAATTCACCAAAAAAAAATTGATCACACCACAAATGCACCGAATACATTTTACCTGCCACATCACTATAAATATTCACTGTAAACACACTTGGTATTGATCTCCCGTCGAACAGCTACAAGGGGAAGTCGCCTTTACCCCCGATAAAACCAGAAACCAGGGGCAGGGAAACAAGGAAAACTACACATATTTCGCAAATTTTAAGACAGGACAATTAAACCATTTGTGGACCGGTGTAACCACTTCCAATTGGATAAATTGGCATTATTTTGGCATTTAAATAAACAATTTTTAAGTATTTGAAACTATGCACCGGCAATAGCATAAATAATGTAAAAACAGCTCAGTTATTGACATTTTGGGGTTAAATTAAGTAAAACGTCCGGAAACGTGAAAATGCTGGCGAACAAACAAGGGTGAATTTTGATTTGATTTGATTTATTTGACCCCATTAGTCCTCGAATGAGGAAATACGATACGTCATTACATAAAATTACAATATAATTATTGTATGTTACAATTATTAACAATTAGAAGCTAACATAAAAATAACTAAAAATCGGGAACACAAATGTCCAACATAACTAAAAGAAATATATCGTAATAATAATAATTCTCTAGCGTTACTAAGTTTATAGTACTCAAAAAATCTATATTCGCACTAGGTAAAAATTAAATATTTATCATAAAATGTCGAATCACACACGAATAAACACAAAACCTGAAACACGCACAGTATGAAGAAGCACAAAAGACGGCAAGGCACTACACGAAACAGAACGACGAGGAAGCTGACGTTTCGTAGAAACTCCAGGCTGTATGTGAATCAAACAAACAAAAGAGCAGAAAAGACCAATACAGACTAAATTATGAAATAAGTAATTTTAAGAGCAACACTTTTAAAGTATAACAAAAAATAATTAATTAGTAGAGGAACGATCAAGAAACTCCTTACTGAGTAAAACGAACCTTTTAGTATTATATCTTTACATTGACTCCCAAAACTCTAGTACTTATTATTGTTCTTTACATCTGGAAGAAAACTATTGTATAAAACGTGAATGGAGAATAGAGAGCAAAACTTAGACCTGAGCTATTTTGGTCTCATAATCGTGAGACCCGCCACTCTTTTGAAACAGATTCATGTTCCGCTTAACGAACTTTAAAATTTCGTGAAATTCCTTAGCCGCGGAACGTCCAGTGTTGTATTTGATTGAGGAGGGAAATGATTACGAATCAGGTACAATGGAGCAACTGATTAAGAATGAGCGTTGTATCTCGTACTGCGAAATCATGAGGTCTAAAGACGCTGAAATTCACAAAAGCAGTATCATTACTCCAATATGGTGATGATAAATCCTTAAGATCACACTCACTATAGGCTACATTAACAAAATTTAATTACCCTGTGTTACTTTTTTATGTAAGTGTGCCCCAGATCTGCGTTCTCGGGTCTCGAACCGAGCGCCGTCAGAATCTGGGGCGGTCCATACATCAAAGCGAAGGAATAGCCTTTGGAAAGTGAGAGTCAACAACTAATGGCTGCATATTAGAACGCGGTGACACAAATGGAAGCGAAAGTTACAATCGTTACTGACGCTGTAATCATTTCCGTATCATGCGTAAGTGTGTCAACTTCCCTAGCGCCCAATAAATCGTCCTATCTACAATGTTAATACCTGGGATACTTTCGTCAAAAACGTTATTGATAGCTGTATTTGCATATGAAGTGGGATGAAGCTGTTAGCTATATTATTAAGTGACTTTCTACACACGAAGTCATTTAATCATGAGCTTGAACCTCTCAAATATATAATCCCCTTTAGAGCTACTTGAAGGTACTCTCATAGAAATATTAAGGTTACATTATATAATCCACAATATTAAATGGAGGGGAACATATAAATAAAAGACAAAACAAATAGACTCAAGAACTATTGAACGCAAATTAAAACCACTGTGATGTAACAACAACTTTTTTGGATATATATATTTGTAATGTATAAGTTCTATTTATATCTTTAGTTTCTTAGATATTTAAACCACAGGAGCTTTCGGCGCCTTTGTCATAATCATCTGTTTTTTTTAAAAAAAACATGTATTATGCATACATAATTTTACATACAACATATAATTTTTTTTTGCATTACATAACAATATATTTTTATACGTGTCATCTATAAAATGTCTTCAATGACTTGTATCAAGTGCATTACGTCAATTTTTTTCCGTCGTTCATAATATAATATATATTTATACGCCTGTCTCTGTATCTGGTTAGTCAATTTCTCATACTTCAATTTTATCACTCTCTTTCATTTCCGATAATCGTCTTAATATTTTCTAGTATATACATTTTTTATTACATTATTTTACAATTTTCATTAATTATATTTCCTAAAATTTTTCTAAAGCCTAAAAACATATATTAAAAATAACATTTCTGGCCACTAATTTTAATTTTCACAACTGTACTGTTACCCTTTTCCCATTCTTATTTATTTTTTCGATTATAATGGCATAGATAACATCCATATTGTCCGCAACCGTTCTTTTATTCACAAGTTCTTCTAAATGCCCTTCCAGCAACCCTCTTTCATATCTTGAGTTTTCATTATGTAACAACTCATGATTAGTCCGCTCACATTTAACTCCAGTGTCCTTCAAATGTTTTGATAATTCCGTGCTTGTCTTCGATTGCTCTTTCATATTTCCCTTGTGGTAATGGATCCTACTATCCATATCCATACTCGTCATACCGATATATTTTTGCTCGCATTTTATATATGCAATTCGTTCTTTTGTTCTTGTCAATCTTATACTTCATACTATGCATCATATTCTTTATTTTACTCACTGGTTTCCACGTAATGTTCTCTTCCCAGAATCCGTTGTCTTTCATTAATTTCCCAAACTTTTCCGATAATCCCTTTATATAGGTCATTCCGTGATAGTGGATTGTCTTCCTTTTTTCCTGTTCATCAAATTTCTACCTCTTCAGTGATTCATCTTCTTATACATCTGTTTCTATTTCTTTATTTTTATTACTAAGTGTGAAGTACTGATATAGTCCTTTTCTTCTTCTCTTTTCTTCTACATTGACCTTACTTTTCTCATAACCCCTTTTTTCATCTTATTTTTCGTTCCCTGCTTTATTTACCCTTTTTTACTTTTAGTATTTTAATTTCCGTCCGATTTAATTTCGCAATCTTTCCACATGTAATGTATGTTTTCTTCCTGATACCAGTTTTCTTTTAAGATTTTAAAGCACTTCATTTTATAATAGATGACAAATATGAAAATACTGATGAAAATGTATTGTAATGTAAAAAATAATTATTATATGTTGTATGTAAAATTATGTAGGTATGATTGATGGGTTTTAAAAAACAGATGATTATGGCAAAGGCGCAGAAAGCTCCTGTGCTTTAAATATCTAATAAAATAAAGATATGAAGAGAACTTATATGTGGTTTGATACATTACAAGTATCAAAATTATTATTAGAAAATAAACTACTGATATACAAATCAGTTATAACTCTAAATTTCATAGAGCCTTCACTAAAGCTTATGCAAAATCGAAGACTGAAGATGGCGTTGTTGGACCTTCATCTCTCTACATCAGTACAAGCAACAATTGAAACTAGCAAATTAACTTAGAGATTGAACTGTATTCTGATCGCTAACGGAAAGTAAATGAAAAAAAAATTTAGTTCCAACATCCCAGTTGTTCGTCGTCCTGATGGAGTCGTGCAATGTCCGGCCGTGCCATGAGCGAACAACCTCCCCCTCGTCCCCCTGGCCACTTCCTCAAGCCTGACCGCTGAGGGAGCAGGTATAAAGTTTCGGAAGAGCAACTTAATTGCTTAGAGAAATAAGTCTTGGTTTTAACATTAAGTGAATGTAATACAAGTTTAACGTATAACATTTCTGAAACTTATCTGGATTTATAATTTCTATATCTATAATATGGAAACTTCCAATTGGTAATGATTCGTTTAATAAATATGCTTAGAAATGATAAATTAAGATAAAAAATCGTTTAACAGTTATATTTTCTGACGTCCTTAAATAATTGAAAACATCAACCTGTTTAGTTATAAATTTATTATTGATTTAAAGTTTTAAACATTATAGAAAAAACATTCTCAAAGTTTCATCCCTAATTTATTAGAACCTCTTCAGGTCAAATAAAGCAAGATTTTACAAACATGATAATTTATAATACAATTAATTAAAAATTACTTACAATTAATTGCATGTAATGTAGTGGAGATAAATTTCTTAGATGCGATTTCCCCACACATTTCAGGCAAAAATTCTGTAATGTTTACAGCTGTTGAGAGTATTGTAAATTTTAAAGAAACACTGGAAATAAAATTATTTTAAATACATTAAGTGGATTAGAACATTACGGAATCATAAATTCTATTTAAATTATTAGTATCATTTGTTCACGTTAAAGGCCGAATCACTGGAACAAACATTACATTTGTTCTGATGAGGGAGGCCATTTTGCGAATCCGAAAACTAAGGGAAGTAAAACTGTTTGTATAGGGATACAACCGCCTTTAGACTAAGTACCAAATAAATCATCAGTTGAAGATGAGAGTTATACAATGAAAATTCAGAAAACGTTTCTTGATATTTGGGTGAAGACTGTTAAAAACGTCTGATTTGGGAGGGGGAGCGGAGATTAACCCAACAGGTGAAATCCCTCCCTATTTACAGAGGGGGAACCAATAATAAATTAAGACTGGCGGACCGGTCGAAGTCTCCGTCGTCTTTCTAATCTAATGAGAGTTCAGAAAGTCCTTACAGTGGCGGTTATCCGAGTTGTTGATGACTAAGTGAAGGAATGCGGTCTCAATAAATCTCCACTAAACGTGTATTTAGTTAAGATGGAGTATACTATACAGAATACATTACAGCCGTAACTGTAGAAGATTCGACAACACGGAGCGACTGAACGTGTAATACAATAATTTGGCTTTAGCTACTTGTAATTGAGTTGTGATACAAATATTTGTTTTATTAAAGTCATATTACATTAATGATATAACTAATAATATAATACCTATTCTTAACATCTTTTAGTGCACAAGGTGCCTTGAAATGAGTCTGTGTGATTATTAGAACTGAGGATTTTTTTTTCGTGTCAATAGAGCTGATAACGCGCAGCAATGGGTTCACAAACTGTCATAAACGCTTGACTAGGAATCTTCACTGTAATATTTCAATTGTTGAACTGTTGCGGTTTTTGCGGAACATTTGAGTCCCCTGTGGGAATGAGGTTCACGTTGAACGTGCCGGGAATTCAGTAGAACCTCTTTGTCAAATTCATCTCTCCCAGCAGATTACCTTCAAGATACGGTCCTAGTTAAGAAAGACAGAAGAAACGTGCTCCATCCTCCTGAAAGTAAATTTCTTGAATGCGTCGCGCGAAGGATTCCTTATATAAGTTTAGTTGAGTAATACCTGTGACATTTTTGCCTAAGCAATGACTACAAATCCCCAATACACCCCAAATTACAACCCCTGGCAAGTACAGGTCTTGTTCTAGAGTTCCATAAGGATTTTCCGGAGCCTAATGTGTAATTTATCTCAACCCGTTAGTGCAGAGTGTGACATATATGCAACATAACCTTTAGTAACACCCCAAAGGCGTCTGTTGCTTTCTAAGCGAGCTAATTTGTGATGCAGATATGGAACAACATGCCCTTAAGGAAATGTGAAATTGTCTTTCCTAGCTTTCTGTGAGTCGGCCCCTTACGTCAGATTTTTCTACCCGCTGGTCAACATCAGAATATATCATTTTCTGTGATTTTTTTAATGGTTATTTTCAAGAAAGAAAATTTAAGCGTTATTCTCAATTGCACTATTATAATAATTATCCAAATAATGTGAAATATTCATAAATAAGATCTAATTATATTTATTCAATATGTGCAAAATCATAAGACAAATTGACTTTGGTCATGTTTGATATTTTTTTCGTAATGTCTTCATAAAATTAATCTTAAAAAATTTAGTTTAAAAAAATACAAAAATCATGTACTAAAGGGTTAAATATGATCTCGTCATTCCAGGAAATTTTATTTACAACGCAGTGTTTTCTGCACATTGACAAATTTTAGCTTTGAGAACAGGATCATTCCAGTGGGGTTAATGTTGTTACGTAACATATTCTCTTCTTAATTCGTTCGCATTTGAGATTCCTTTCTCACGATCGATTTTCCGTGCTTACTTCTTCGAATAATGGGCTGAGGGTTTCCGTTAGATATTCTTCCGCTGTATTTTCTCAAAACTTGCTTCGGATCTGTCACATAACTTTATTTCTCAGAAATTAGTTTCCAAACCGTCTTTTCACTTCTGGAAATTACAAAAACACCCGGACACAAATTTCTTTTCCTCGGAACTTCCACCAGTCTTCTACTAGTTACGAACTGTCAAAGGGTGAGTATATTTTCTGGGTCACCCTGTAATAAGTCAGCAAGAGTCAGCTGCCAGATAAGCGTTGCTAAATAGTAAACGAATTTGATTTAATTCAATGTCATTTGATTGATATTTTTGGAGACTTTGAAAAGAATGTGCTTTTTATGTGGCATTAAGAGTTTCTTTAATATTAACTATGATTATCTGTGTTTCCGTTGAGCGACCTTCACTCGGGTCTCGAGACTTTTGAGACGACGTAAGCTGTCAGCAACCGTATTCCTTCATTCCCACCAGGTTCATTTCCCTCTAAGCCAATAGTGAACCATGTTAACAGCATAGGTTGGAGTTCACCTCTGTGTGCCAGCTCACAGCTCGCTCAGGAGCAAGAAGCTCTTCAAGCAACTCTCAGTGAAGGACTCCTCTAAGGAGCTAGCTGCGACCCATCTCTAGTCCTCACCATGTAGAGGCAGACGACTCCTGTCGTTAAATTTCGTATTCTAAATTATAGTTTTATTCTGTACAGAAGTTGATATCATCTCTGATACGCCCCCTGTGACCAATAAAAATCACATTGAGCCTCATTAAGAAAGAATTTGAATTTTATAAAACTAATTCCGGGGGAAAAAAATATAAAGTTCAGTAACCCTTTCTTAACGATGTTTATTTGAGCTGACCACATTATTTTCTAGATTATAAATGGTAAATAATTTGATAATATTAATATTTAACTCAAGTGTAGGTATTATGGACTTTTTTTTACCGTAGTAAACAAGAAAGTCCAGATATCGAATCGAAAATCCCAGTAAAAATCTTAATTCATTTCTATCTATATTATATTTCCATTTAATACCGGTAAGGAGGTTAATAATTTAAAATATGTCGCCGTCGTGATAGTAGTGGTTGACTCTGCGAGAAGCACCATTGACTGTTAAACATTTTTACAGTAATCTAAATCGTAATAATATAGAATAAAATTGTTATATTTGCCTATAAAACATCTTACTGTTAGAAAGACAACGGACGAAGCAGGCAGATTTTAGCAACGACGTGTATATATTTTTTCCTGTAGCGCAGAACAGGACACACATTGTGTGTAAAATGCAGAAAACCTAAAAGGAACCGCAAAATTAACGGTAAACAGGCTCGCGTTTTGTATGTACTATAACTTCGTCAAAAGAAGATCTCGGACAAAAATAACCTCGAATATGGATGGAGTGAAGAAAAGATCCCTCAAGACATGAGTAAAATTGTACTCACGTTCCGTCACCTGCGATTCAGGTAAGTATTAAAACGATAAAGAATCACAGTAAGACAGTAAATATTGAATTAAAAATTGAAGCACGTTATAAGCCCATAAATTATAATTTCATAAACCTGAAAAAGTTAACAAAACGATTTCCCGTATACAGGCAGACTTAATATAATGTTTACCGCATTAAATGCTTAATGTGAAAGTAAACGCGAGACTAAACTTTTATTTCTAGTAGTCGAGGCGCACATTCATTAAACATTAATCCGGAGAGCAGCTCTCGAGTTTTATATCGGTCGTCTCTGACAGCTCAAGACTTTTATATTCATTATAAATGGAATGGACGAACCAAGCGTTTTTAAAATATTGGAATCATTTCAAACAGCACCAAATTAATTAATATTCTACAGATTATTCTAACAGCTCAACATTTTCCACATTAACTTGACCAAAACAATTTTACTATCTTTCACGGAAATGAACTTCAAGAAAAGAAATTACCGTTGCTTCGTCGTTGGAACTTTCGAAACGCTGTTCGAAGTTCCGGCGTGATGGGCGAAGGGGCTTCGTAAATTGTTAATAGGGTCAGTGTTGCAAGCGCCAAGGAAGGAAAAATAAAGAAAGTAAAGCGATACTCATAATTGCTCCAACGACCCCTAGCACTTGCTTTCACCGAGAAAGTTATCGCGATTTCAAATCTTGATCGGAGAAGCCCTTCCTATTCTAAACCTTTAATATATTGGTATGAACCGTTGAACAAGGTTGTTTATTAAGTAACCAGTATACGACTACACTAAGTGAGAATGGGAACTTGAGAGGAATGGTAAATGACGATTTTTTCCTAGGTATGAATCTCATGTTTCCATCATGCTTACGTGCCCTTCAGCCGATTTCCTCTTGAGATAGCACGTGAGACGAGATACCATCCAATATACATGTTCTTAATTATGCGTATGACGAAACACTTTAATGATTTAATTTCGTACTTTTACGTCATTCCCAGAATGTTGATTACACTGTAAGATACGAACTGCAAAATGCAGATAACATTTAACCTGGTTAAATGCAACGGAAACGTAATTAAAGTGATTTTTCTGGAAATTTCGAACACATTGAACAATCCTATTGGAATATTTCTATTCTACCCAAGCATTTTCCTGTCATCACCTGTAGTCGGAAATTTTATTTTTATTTGCTGAAGTAATATGAGTGTATTATAGTAAGTCTTTCCGAAGACCGTTATAGCAGACGAAATCCCGGTTTACTGATGAGAGAGAATTTTTAAAACTTTTTTCAATTCAACCTGACCCACACTAGGGATCTGGAATAAGTTTTAGCCCAGTCAGTGGGTGTTTCCAGATGCGAGGTAACGCCAAATGAGAAATAAGTGTGGTGGGGATGAAGTGACGAGTTTGCGAGCAGGAAGCATTTCTCCACTAGACATGTTTCATAGTTCCTTGTAATATAATGTAGTGATTCGGAGTGTACCTGTTACGGTAGCATGTTTGAATTTGTTCCAGAGTAACTCCTGACGTGTCTTCAGATATGGGGAAGAAGGCTCTGGCTGCTGTGGTGACGACGTTGATCGTCATAGTTGTATTAGCGATCGCCCTCTATCACCTGCTGGCTGTGAGTATAAATTGCAATATTTACATATATTTATTGAAGCTCCTCCGCTGTTACAGTTGTAAAGTTACTATCGTCAGCGGATCCGGTCGTGTGCCCGACGGACACTTGATCGATGCACGTTGTTCTGTCGATAGAAAATAAAGTATTATATTAATAGAGCACTTAATATGTTAGCTATCTTATTATACATGTTTTATGTAGTAAAATGTTATTAAATAATGCGTGGAATAATTTCAACAAAACTTGGTACACGTGTCCCATAATATCCAGGAACAAACACTGAGAATTTAAGACAACATTTATAGAATATATGAAAACAGGCGTCCAAATTTTTAGTGTCTAATTTCAACTCCTAACGGCACGGGAACACCGCTAGGGGTGGGGCTGGAAGGGGACAAAAAAATAATGTGATAACGACCGAGATTCGTGTAGAATTCAGAATTACGATACCCGCTGATAACTTATAAGAAAGATTAATAAACACAAAAACTAAAAGTAATGTCCTACATTTCTCTGTTATACTCTCTGCAGTTTAATTGCTTTAAAAAACTAATTTCTAAACACAATATATTTTAATATATGATTATATGCATATATGACTGATTTTGGTTTTATATAAATTATATTTTTGCCCCAATTATTTACATCAGCCACCAGAGCTTATTAAATTTAACCGGGCCGGAATGTTATTATTAAACTCAACGACTACCATTACTTTTGTCACCCGCTTCCACCTCCAGTCCTAGAGATGTATTCCATGCTGTTAGGGGTTGAAATTAGACGCTAAAAACATCGAGAGTTACACTATGAATCTGAGAGACCTCGTAAACTATTTATAGCACATTAAAAACAAATCCCGGAGGAGTTTTGGAGGTTTCGAGAGAGCAAAATCAGCACGTTCAATCGGAACGTTTGTAGAGGGCGAGTTAGAAACCAGTCCTTTACGAAGAATATCTGGAAGACAGATTAGATAAATTAGTTTAAGAAAATTAAAATTAGAGTAGATAACAGTCTTAATAGTACCGTGCAATGAAATAAAACTTATATGCATTCTCAAACATTTGTAATAAAAATAATAGGTTTCTACGAATCGGGGATGAAAAAATGGTACACGGTTCTAAAATCACTAAATAATTTTGAAGAAACTTACTGCATTTATTTTTTCCAATAAATATTCAGTTATGATATTAATTTATTTGCATGATGACATTAAAAAAATTATTTTAATAATTTAATGTATACAAATAATAAATTTTAGGTGCTGGCTTGAAAATTATATTTTATATAATTAGACTAGAAGTTGAAGAAATCAAAAATTTTATTCATTAAGTCAGGTTATTAAAATTAAAATTCCAAAGTATTTTAATAAAATAAATTGCGACTGATGAAAACCGTTGGGGTAAGGATGTAACATTAGTATGTATTTTTTTTATAAACCGTCTCGGATGTGTTCGAGAACTCCCAGTATTATTAACTGAGAATTTTACCCTGTATGGCTTCAAATTGGACACGCAAAACTTGAGCTGACTCACATCTGTCCTAATCTCGCATAACCTATTTTCTACGCCGAAATTCGGTCAAACCCGTGGAGGTGTATAACAGGCAATATAAACGGTAAATTTGATTCAGTTAGTTTTTTTTATGTTTGTGAGCACCGGGAAGGGAAGCATGAAGTTTGATCATTTTCGTGGAGGAACCGGAGAGCGAGAGAGAGAAGGAACCGTCGAATTCTGCGGAAGAAAAACCCGGGACACCTAATGACACGCAAAACACGCGCCATTGGAAGGTTGTAGTGATTAGGTTCATCCAAACTCCTCCCACTAATAGCTCTAAATAACTATGCTGCCCGCAATGAATAGCTTTCTTCTCTCTTAGTCCACGAACAGAAAACGTTGGCGTCAGATGAGTTTCCTGCATTACATCACGACCAACAAAAGTCTAAGTTTATATGCGCAGATTGCCAAGGTCTGCGACACGCTGCTTGCACTTAGCTTTGGGATATCTCTCGACCTTCTCCGAGTATTCACTTAATTCTCATCGTTTGTTTACGAATAATTTCACACTTGGCTTCAATTGGACGAGTAACTTTAACGTATGGCCGGGTGGCACCTCGATCCTTGACGAGTAAATCTGTGACGACGTGGATAAATCATTTTTAATTTTTTTCTTTACAACACCTAAGGAAATTGCTCAACCTTCGCCAGACTTTAAGTGTGCGTCGCACTTCCTTCCTCTTGAAAGCATTATAACCGTTATTTCCCAACCTGTTTGTTATTTTCGTTATGTTGTGACATCCTCACTATTGTAATATAATGCTAGAGGGGTTAATTTTATATGAAAATAAATTTTTTGTTTTGATTGGACTTAAATTTAATTTTTTTTATAATTAAGGGTTGACACAAATTCGACAGGATTCTTTTTTAATTCCATCTTTGTAAATTAAAATTTATTCATTCTTAAGTTTAAACTTTAGATGATTCACTTTACCTACATTTAATATTCCAATAAATTTGTAATACGTTAAACGGGCAAACCTCAGGGCAATTTTATGAGACTCTGAAAGTAAACCAAAAAAAAAAGGCATAAATCTCAATTATTTTTGTGGCAGACAGAAACACACCTGTTTATCTTTTGTAGTCGGGGACTTTCTGGAAGCTTCCTCCTTTACACTTCCTTGTCGACGTAACTATTCGTAGCATCTCTAGACAGATTCTTCTTCCGTCGGTTGGGCCTTTTTTCCTTCTCCAAGCTGTACATGCGAACTATTTTTACTCCTACCATTTCTCCCTTCTCAGAATTCCTCGTTCTACGGGTTATAGATAGGAACTGCCTTGCTTCCTCGCTTGTCCACCTTCCAGCTCGACTCTCTTCGTACCCCACCAGAGGTGGAAACCTTCTCGTGTCTGATTTCAGCAAATCTGGGTAGATTTAACATTTTCGCGCTCTTACTCTCGCCTTTTGGAAGGGCTGACCTTCCGGGATTTTGGCCACGTCAAAACTCCTGACGCAGGACCCTCCCATAACCCGCTGTGTTTGTCTGAAGGCACGGTACCTCCGCGACACCCCGTCACCTCGGCGCCAAACTTTGTGGCCGTAATTTCCAGCAAGCCACGCCTCGGCTCTGAGTACACAGGCGTTTTTATCCAAATATTAAAAATTAATCTTGAATTAATTTGGGGTTGTACTTCCGCTCTACACACTATTATTCCTGTCACTGAATTAGAAAATATGGTCAACGCTTTAAATAATTATATACAATTCATCTTTGAATTACAATGTGATAGAACTCTTTAATTTTCTGGACGACACTCTTACGGTTCATAATATTAAACTTGTTACTGTTTGGTATAGAATACAAATCTGTTTTCTTATGCCCTTCTAGCCATCCCATAAATCAGATAACGGCTGTTGTTTACAACTAAATAGACAGAACCATACTACTGCCCAATTCTGTAATCCATTTCAGAATTTAAAAATAATGTTCATGGAATAATTTTCACTGATTTTCTTGAAAAAGGAAAAACAATCAACGGCGAACATATTGCAGCGTTTGAGTTATGAAGTCGCGGAAAAAGTTCATATTTGACTAAAAAGAACGTGATGTTCCATTTCACTAGCCCATTATCGTGATGGCCAAAATCAATTAGTTAAAGTTGGAATTGTTTCCACACGCACCCTATTCGGCAGATTTATCTGTTCTCGGAATAAAAGGTTTGCCACGAATGATGAAGTGGAGAATGCGGTTGATGGAGCTCGTAGCTACTGAACATGGATGGGGAAAGTGTATTTAGCTAAAAGGAGACTACGTTGATAAATAGATTTTTTTTACGTTTTCTTTGCGAGGTCGGGTACTTTTCGGAGTATCATCGTACCTTCAATGATGCCCAGAAAAAGTATTATTAATTAACTCTACATTACCTAACATTTTCAACCCACATGAATGCTGCAACATATCGTATTTTTATGCTCTAATTGATATATTTCCTATGGCCCTAATTTCCCTTAATAATTTGTATAAAAAAATGTCACCTACTTAACGAACCCGCTGATACATCATGCTCTTAGTAGAAATATTATCAAGAGAATTTTTATGTTAAGATGTTGGCCGGACTAAGTAAAGGGTCAGAACTTTAAACGATCACGTCGACAATATTGCTTAAAGTGTACCAGCCATAGTCATTAGTATTTGTCAACTCATAATGCAGACATACACGATTAAACACATGAAATAGTATTATCAAAATGATGGTTCGGTGCGGTTTGACGAAAACTAGAAAATTATGAAGTGAACAATGTTTTCGTCCAACAGGACGGTGCAACATGTCACGCAGCGAGATAGACTGCACAAATAATTTCATGAAAGGGATTATTGCACGTAATGGTGATGTGAACTGACCGCTCAGATGTGCAGTCTCACCACTTTGCACTTTTTCCTGTTGGGTTGTGTGAAATCGCAGGTTTACGAAAACAAGCCACGAACGATTCTTGACCTTCAGCCGAACTTCACACCCACCATTGCACGCGATATTTCGAAGATCGGCCAGGCATTGCATCTAGAGAATCCGTTTAACATAAACGAAGCTGAGGAAACCATTTGAATGACTCTGTTCTCTACACTCACGTGTCAAAGTTTGCCCTTTAATAAGTTGATGTAACGTGCACTTTTCAGTTTGAATCGTTTTCAAGTTCTGACGTTATTATTAGTAGATCCATGGATTACTTTTATTTCAATCATTGCAAATAAAGTGTTAGATACGACGAGGAAGGTAGAGGTTGCAGCAGATAATTTTAAAATACAGCGGCAATACCAAATTATACATCTCGAGGAAAAAATTATGCTTAGACTTTTACGCATTTATTTCTTTCCGATTGATTTATTCTGAGTCATTTGATTTATTATGGTATATGTGTACCTGTCACAGATCCCTGAGATATGGCTTTACCATTTTACACTGTTTTTCCTATAATATTATGTAAATATGAAGACTGTCATCAAGGACGCTATTACCAGTAATTGAAGGTTCTGACGTTCTTATTTAGAGGGAACGCATCGTTCTCACTGAATAATAATATTACAAGAATTCGTTGTTGTTTTCCCTGAAAGGAATGTCTCTACGTTACGGGGACCGAATCCAAGCTGACCTTGTCGACGGCTCTTTGTTAACCGTGATCTTTGATCCTCTAGTGTCTATTCACTTATCTCGTGTTCGGTCTAATTATTGCGCGTTGTGTAAGAGTGCAACTTTCGTGGGTTATGAGAGGCTACCGAGTTTAGAATTAATACCAGTCCAGAAAAATATAATACTGTAATGAAAATTAATAATAAGAAAGATAGCCAAATACAGACAAAATATCAAACAGAAATTATTCCAGATAGTATATCAATTCTTTGGTGAAGCGGTTGGTAAATGAATATTTTTGGTACTTACCGTCCTGGAATTTCAGACATCTGTGTAATATAAAGTATCATATTTGAATTTAGGTTTACAAAACTCATGACAAAGATATTCGAAAAAGAATGGTACTCACCTTTTCCTGCACTTTCCGGGACTACTGAGATGTTTATAATATATAATATAAAAACTATTTAATTCATGTATTAAAATTTCGCATTTATTGCAATTTTTATGGGTTATAAAACAGTTATAAATAAAATTTTTGTTTTTTACTCAGCGCACAATTTTTATTAAAAGAAACTCTCTCTCACAGAGGATTTGTGAGCGCAATACTTTAGTCGTTACTTGATACACAACTATGTCTAGAAAGTTTTTATTTACTTTACGGTGCCCGTCGAGAATACAGACCCTCTAATATAAGGCCGGGCCGTCTGCCATTTTTAATCTTACGGAACTGTCTTGCCTTACTCGTGGATTAAGCACGGTCGTAAAGCATGAAATGTTTTAAAATTGAATACTATGTAATAACATTCAAAACTTTTAAATTATTTAGACAAGATCGCATTTCCGTAAATGTTTTATTTTCTCAAGGATTATTTTCTCTCAGATAAATAAGTAAACTCAAAATAATAAGTCAAAATTTGATGATTCATTTCATTTTTTCGTGAATTTTAAAGATTTAAATTTAACTAATAATTTTGAACACGATTAATTGAAATGTACATCGCGTATGATAAACACAATATACTTTCTATTGCTTAAATAAAGAGATTAGACACTTCTTTAAAAATAAAGGTATTTATTTTTAATTACAACGGAGTTACATCAAATTACAAAGATAGTGATTATTAAAATTGCCAAATCCTTTTCTTAGTTCTGATTTATTACATCAGACGTACATTCGACTGGTATAGTGTATTCTTGTATATTTATTCATTTTTTATGACCTCCAACTGACAACACTGACTGTATATATCTTCACATCAAGATAAAATCAGATTTCCAATCTATTGTCTGTAATTATATTCCTACTTTTTATTTCACTGATTTGGGACATGAAGTGATTTTCAGCTTAAAAACATTTCTTTTTGCGTTAGCTGAACTAGATTAAAAATCGTATTAGCGGGGCCTTAGTCGAGAAGACTGGTTAACAATTTGTGAGGATAATTTCCTGGTATTCTGTCGGCAGGTCGTTTCTCTATTGCATCTGGTATCTGGAACAAAGGGTCGCCAATCTCTCTCACCTTTTTTGTTTCTCTCTCCCCCTCTCTCACTCCCTCAGCCTCTAATACTTCCGGGTACCTTAAGACAATGACAAATACTGTCAACACTCTAAGAATCTCGGTGCCTTTAGAGAAGCGTAAATACTCCCGGCACCAAATAAAATCGTAAATACTCTTAAGAGCGTCAAAAATACTCCCGGTGCGTTGATAGGGTCAAAAATGTTCTTGGTACACTAAGATATTTAAAAATATGCAGTCAAAAATACACGCACTACCCTAAGAGAGTTAATTATACCCCCGGTGCCCTAAGCGAGTCTAAATTATAAGCACTCTCGGTCGGTTAACAGAATAAAAAATACTCACAGCACCTTAAGAAAGAAAAAAATATTTCCATTACATAAAGAGAGTCAAAAATACTCCCGGTACCTAAAGATAGTCAGAAATATTCCCAAAACCTTTAATGAGAGTGAAAAACAATATCGCTTCTTTAATGGCTCAAAAAATATATTTTTGGATTGTAGTGTTATTAAATTCTTTATAGTTTTATTTCCACATCGATTGCTCTTTTCGTTACCGAGTTATAAAGAAAAACGTTTACTGATGCGTTACTGATTTTTAGGAGCTGCCGACTTACCACGTCCATTTCTGAAGAATACTAATATTTGAGAAAATAATTGCGAATTCAATTTATCAATTATCTATTACATGGAGTGACAACTGTTAAAAGAGTAAAACCTGGGAAAGTTATTGATGTAAAGGAATTATATGCATTATTCAAGTCGCGTCAGTTTTGGAAACACAAAAATGATCCAGAGGAATATGTAGAATGGATAAAGGACATTGAAAACAAATGTCTTTGGCGGAATAAATGTATTAGTAAGACTGGGGAAACCAACAGGATCAAATATAGTTGAAATCTTTAAAAATGACGACTTGTTGCGAGTCAAGACATCATATGTAAAAAAAGGCACAGAACAGTCTAGACAGATCACGAGAAGGCTTATAATGGACTCTGAGGAGAAAAATAAAGAAGTAGAAGTAGACAGTTCTAATTAATGGACTGAATTTTAAGACGCAGTAACAGGCTTGTTGAATCTTTAATGTTGATTTTCTCAGAATGTTAATTTTGGAAACAGTTTCCAAAATAACTCTTGAACTAATATTTTAATTTGTTTCTAACTTTCAGGAAATATCCCCCTCCTCAACCATTTTACAGTATGTATACCTACAACATAACTACAATAAATAATCTTGTAAAAATATTTTTAAATTGATTAATTTTTTTAAACCTAAAAACTTTCTGATTTTTGTTCCCTAAATTTATATTCAAATAAAGAAACTTGGGAACCGTATAACTGAAAGATTCTAGTAAATGTTCTACCCTGAACCCTAACCTTTATTTTGCTTAAAATTAGTGAAGTATTTTTCATTACAAATTGAGTTACGAGGAATTAGTTAAATAAAATATTTTTTATAATATTTATTACATTTTTTAAAAAAATTATATATTTAATAAAATATGATACTTAAAAATTTATTTTAAATATTGTATTTTTACGTCTGTTTCTATTAAAAATAATACAGTTTTTCGACCAATATCAGACAATATTTTATTTATTTACGACAAAGTTTCGGTACGTGTTTGTACCTTCATCAGGTCTAAAACGTTGTCGTAAATAAATAAAATCTTGTCTGTTTTGGTCGAAAAACTTAAAAATATAATTTAATTTAAAGATGAAACCACAGAATCTTGTAAAAAAATATGTTTATACTTTATGAGATATGCAAGTCTAAACTTTGTCTATATACAGCATGTAAATAGGAATATATATATATATATATATATATATATATATTTATCGATTTACTTACAGTCGCATCAACAACTCAGGTTATTAGGACAAATTAAGGGACCACATTTTTTTCTTTGTCGGAGAACTGCTTTTGACGAGAGTTATTCCTCACGCACACAAACATCCATGTCATCGCCGGGGTTCGAACCCGGGACCCTGCGATGCGAGGCAGTCACCTTGACCACTACACCACAGGAGTCGGCTAGGCAAATTGCGTTGCACGTTTAGCGAGACAAAAATACAGCCCGCATGTTATGCGACTCAGAAATAATTTCATTAGATTTATTACTTCTTTGATTCATCAGCAAACTGTTTTGTGTTTAAATAGAATTTGTCTGGTCCACAGCAACTCTTCTTCCGACGTGTTGCCGAAAAATTAAAACTATAGACCTAACTTAAATCCCCTTCATAAATTACTTTACATAGTTACATTATTTAACGACTACCAGATGTTTTCTCGATGAATGCGATGGGAAATCCTTCATTACGTCCATTTTTTGGTTGTTTCTGTGTTTATTTTTTATATATTACGTCACCAGCAAACGTTGAGGTGTGCTGGGTCACTTGAGAACCGCTGTTGACGTTCTTAGGTATTTGTTTAATTTTAGTTGTGCATAACAATTAAGCGTTAGAATTCCATAATAGACACTGTAAAACGTTCTATAGTTTTCTGTTTTCATTTCTGTAAATTCCTATATTTTATTCGAGGCCCGTAGGCGACCATAATCGTAAGAACACAAATAGCCGTGGAAATAATTGATTTTGATTAAATTTAAGTCAAACGTGGCGGATATATTACTCTTAAATAATAATTTGGCACTCCAATGTGGAGTTTGTAATTTTACTAATATTTATTAGAGGTCATTGTTTTTATTACTACAATTCCCGCAACAAATTCCAAAATTTCAACTGCGGCGATAAATAGTTCGTTGCCCGTTGCGGTTGCGTAGGTTGACCGTTCTCAGTTCCTTGCGAGGAAACCTGGCCATAAATATTTAGTATAGTTTTATTTCGTTTACAGGCAGGATTCCAGGACGGATTTGTGACGGCAAAGTTACCCCAGGGATACGTGCGTGGGAAGACTGAGAAGACGCCATCTGGAGTTGAATACATGAGTTTCCGAGGAATCCCGTACGCTCAGCCTCCCATCGGGGACTTGAGGTTCAAGGTAAGGTCTCGACTCTTACTTACATTCTTAATACAAAAAAAAATTATAAAGAGAACTTGAATTAAAGCGTTACGAATAAAAAGGGAGATTTAAGAAAACCTGGAGCATAGTCCATGGGTTCAGGAAAAAGGATACGTCACAAGTGAAATTACAAATATAAACTAGAAACTAACTGGTCTAGAACACACACTATCAATATAACTAAGAATACAGTATTACAGTTACAAATGAATTAAAAGCCTTAAATACAATTACATAACAATGGAACACAGAAAACGGACTTAACGTTACAAGAGCGCAGTTTTACAATTCATATTAACAAATAATTATATTTAAAGACAAATAAGACAATTGAACGCTGGTGAATCTGAACATAGTGGTAACCCCAGTCCGTATATAAAACAAATAAAGAAAAGAGGAAAAGAATCTGAAAGCAAACTATACATGTTATGAAATATAATATACTTTATATTATAATGTTATAATTTACAAAGTAACATATTCAACACTTTTTTCATAAAAATAATTTCTACTATTAGTGAAACGATCAACAAACTCCTGTACTGAGTAAAATGTTCTTACACCGATTCCCAAAGCTCTTGTAGACATAATTGTTCTTTACATCAAGAGGAATATTATTATAATAAATTATCACTGTATGTTGAATACTTTTCTGGTATTTCTAATAATCATACCCCCCCCCCCCAAAAAAAAAATACAGCAATTATGGTACATAACAAAAAAAAGTGTAATTGGGAAAAAGTAACGTCCTGCAGTTCTCTACACTCCATTTAATACCATAAAAATCAACCTTATTAAAATATGAATAAATTTTCAACTTCTGGGTTTTTTCAGGAAAAAATAGTATTATACAAATCATATTACTTTTAGATCAATGCCGGATCACAATGCTCTTTAGAACAATTATAATAATCTGACTTCGTTTTAATTAATTCTTAAAAAAACCAGCGCATTAGTCAGAAAAATTTCATTATCAAATTTAAAACATATTTTTTTAAAAAAACTTACAATAATTAAAATTTAGTTTAAAATATGAAACGAAAACCTAGCACTTCAGATGAAAATAATGTTTATTTACAAAAATACTTGTATATATTGCAATTCCTGTTATATGGGGCAAACAAAACGACGTCTAAACACTAGAACCTATTAACATAAAAATATTTTGAAATTTAACGTACATAACATATTTTATTTTTTTAAAAAACATAGTTTCGATTGGTAAAATGTGAAGACTAATTAGTTAATAGCTGTTATTAATAACTGAATGTATTTACATGTTAAAGTATTCCACCCCGCTCCCCTTTTTATTTTTTTTAAAAAAAACCGGCTTTGTATGATGTTCTTGATACGACTTGAATCTAGTTTCTTTTATTTTTTCTTTTTTTGAGGAAAAAATATTATTGACTGAAATATCCGGGAAAATTACATCACATGTCTTTAAAGAGTGTAAGTACCGTAATTATTATTGGTTATTTGTATTTACATTTGTGCAATCCGGTAAGAACGAACAACGTACGTGAGGGACTGTGGACATCAATACGTGTCGTCCAATTTAATTTATCGTTCCCAAATAACACTAATAATGTTCAATGTCACTTATTTTCTGATTATCTGTCCTTAATGGTGACTCTGAGTTCCTTTCTTACTTTCGTTCTTCGTGAAATATGGAACTGTATTTACCCGAGTTTATCTGTAGTACTGATTTTATAATCATTTCGATTTTATTTCCTTGTTCTGTTAATGTGTAAGTTTGCTGAGGTATTATTGGAGCCTTGCGAATTAATTTTGTTATCGGGTTTATCCTGGTCTGTAATAGAGGAAGTTTTCAGAGATAGGAAGAAGGGAGAAAAATCTAGGGTTTGTCTTTTCAAGTGAGAAGGTACGGAGAGGTGGCACACGACTCCAAGAACTCCACCAGAAGTATCTAATAAATTCAGTCTGCCTATAAAATTGTTTATAACTTATCTATGTATATCCGGGCTATTTTGTTTAATTTGATCGCTCATGAAATTTTTCTGAATAATCGTCATCCCAGAATGTATCGATTGCGTTCTCCGAGTTGTCCCTAGGGATCTGTCCTCGTGCAAAGCTGCGGGGGAACTGCGATAGAGATTTCTTACACAACAAGTACAATAGAAACACGATGACTCGGGTTAAAGACCTCGAGCGGCAAGCGTAGCCTTAGGCACAGCTTCGACCTTCCCTTCACACGTGGACAATTCCAAAGTAACGATTAAAGTCAGGCTGAGAATAGCCGCAACTCCTTCGATTCGCAGGTCACATAGTTCCATTTGCTATAACAAAATTTAAATAGAAATACGTGCACTGAATGCAAGCAGAAAATATGCATCTTCCCTGGAATTAATATCACATGATTTTATAAAAAAAAATTAACACCGTTCTATTTTTTAATTTATCCAGGAAAATAAAACCATGACGGTTTATATATGATATATTATAATATCATAATTATAAATGTTTGGATGAACGACTGCTTTCATCTGTACATATTTTAAATGAATTTCTAATGTCAAATAGAGGGCCTTATTGAATTTTCATTAATTTTCTTTAATATAAATTTATTTATACATATATTACATCAAAATAACTTTTAAACACAAATATCTCGATATAATAAAATAACAAAATATTAGTGACTATAATTAGAAAAAATGAACAACTACATTTTAACGATTAAAATATTGAAGTAATTTTATTATCCCAAGTTGTTATATATTTGTTAACAATTGGTCAAACAGTGAGTTTTTTTTTGGTAACATTATTACTTGAAGGTGACCATCCTCAGTTATCCGCTGGGTGGGAGCGCGACCTACCCAGCTCAAAGACACAACCATAGCTTTCAACAACCTGCATGTGGTCGGTGGGTTGTGAATGGGCAAGAAAGCTTCAATGTGAGGTACCAAAAGTTTGGGGGATAGCCAGAAAGATTTCCTGTGCAGCTCTTCACGAATAGATTAAAGTTATTTTTACTTCAGACCGTTTCTCGTTTCGATCATCAGAATCTGTTGGATCGACTATTTAACGAAAACGGACCTCCTCAACTTGCCATCATAAACATGTGTGTGTTGAGCTACCCAAAATTTCCATACAATGCGAATTGATCAGTATCTTCTCATGGTGGTTGTTGCAGGCGCCGAGACCATCTCAGGACTGGGACGGCATTCTGGACGGAACTCAGCACAGGAACTCATGCGTGTCCTTCGACACGATAAATCGTGTCACGATTGGAGACGAGAACTGCCTGTTCATCAACATCTATACGACCGATGCAAGTATCCACCGATACCGTATTCTCACATATATGCCCAACCCTATCATTATTAATTTTGCTGAAACCTCATGTAGAATATTTTTTTTTGTAACGACGGTAAAACAGACTCTGTAAAATAGAAAATAAATTTATGAAGAAAGTTTTTTTAAAAAATAACATTCGACGGTGTCTGACGCGGTAAAGGAATCGTTTGGGCGTTCTGACGTTATTTGTAGTGTTTCTCGTACGCAACTTACGTTGTGAAACGTTTCATTTGGAAACAGCCACGAAGATACACTTAAAAATAAAAGTGCTCAGCGAGATATACCTCAGGTACTAAAAACACTGATATAAATAAACTCTTAACCTATTCTTAAAAATCTGTTGTTTACCCAGAGACAATTCGAGTGTAAACAGAAACGATCGCGATTGAATTAACTATTTGAGTATTCTAATATTGGTAGCACTGCAAATTGTGTTCTCTTCATGATGTAATCATAGTCTACGCGTATACGTCTATAGTCCGTTTAAAATTAGAAGTCTCCTCGCGTGTCCGCTTGGAAGGAGGCACTGATGCCACGTACAGCAGACGACTTATACAGCTCACTGAAAACAGTAGAGTAACTCCGCTATTATTCGAAAACGCTTCTTTATTTAAAGTGTTGTGATTGGTTGATTCAAGGTCACGCCCCTCGCGGAAAGTAACCGCTATCAGTCTTTAAATTTAAGCAGACTATAACTAATATATGCGTATATAAAAATATAATTTTAATACACGGAATGGAAAGAAATTAATTTACAAATGTGATAATGTAATACAATAAATTAGAAGATTTAATATGTAAATGAGAAAAATAATTAAAAATTGAAACTATATCTGAAACTTATTAAACATAATTAGTGGAAATTGGCCAAAAGTTGGAATTGTTTATAAACATTAAAATTTACAATTTAAGTAGAATATATAACGTTTAGGGGCCTCTTTAGGTATATCTATAAATTATTTTAGAAATGTGATTAAAAAGAAATAAATCAATTTAGTATAATATACAATTCAAATATTAAATGTTTATAAATAAATTCAGACTTTTGGCTATTACTACTAATTATAAATGAGAATTGTTTGTGCGGTGATTGGAATATTTATATGAAAACTTTGAAATATCAAAATATTTGATTATAGTTTGATTTAGTGACGTTTGCTCAATACGTTTTAATCACATTTTTTTCCAAACCGAAACGGGCGAATAAAAATGTCCGTCGTTTTTTTTCGAACTTACGATATACAAGCAAAATTTGGCAACTAAATTTTTATTTTTGGAACGTGGGGACGCAATAGTCTATTTCAAACTATGAAGGAAGCTCGTCGTCTTCTGGGAAGTATATCTATAACAAGGAAAATCTGTTGGATTCGGCTTGAAACAATTTCAATAGTACTTCTTTATTTCCGTATACAAGTATTGGTTTAATATTAGATTATGGAAAGTTATGTTTACGTGGCACATAATGCAAATAATTGTTGTTTCTAATAATTTGGATGTTAATATGCATTCTCGCAGCTTGGCGGCTCAAGACCCGTGATGGTTTGGATCCACGGCGGAGGATTCTCCACGGGTAATGGGAATGACACTCTGTATGGACCTCAGTTCCTCTTGGAGCAAGGCGTCGTCGTTGTCACTCTCAACTACAGACTAGGCGTCCTGGGTAAGGAACTCTATAGACTGACTCGTCTCCCTCCACTCATACCAGACCACACCTCACTCCAAGAAACTAAGTCAATTTCTGGTATCGACTAATTTTTCTTACCACAAGCAAAAGAGAGGGGCTAATTTATTCCAAACAAATAAAAACCGTACAATTAAAAAAATCTATACATATTGCCCCGACTAACCAGTCATGAAAATCCAGGGATTATTGTGGCAAACTAGGACCGGGAAAACGGATTTTAAACAAAGTTCTCTACGCACCCATGAAATATAACTAAATTGGTTACCAGACTGTGGGGGGTCTCAGCCACGTAGCGACGTCCGTCGCAGCTGGTCATGGACTTCGTAACCTCCGACGGAGTCTCGCTGACATGATGAATTCCTGCCAAGCCCGAAAACCACAGCGACTGCTTAGACCCACATCTCCAGACAGAATAATCTTCAGGCTTCAACCTCTAACGACCTGTGTGTCCAACTCATTCCTTATAGGTGTGTTTGTCTTGTTTTTGGACAAATCACAGGCCCTAGACAATCTGACGTCAGCTAGAACTTGATCCCCTCTACACCTGGCTGTTTTCGGGCCGGAAAACCCCTCGGCTTTAAAACAATGGAGGTTCAGTTGGCAGCAAACGGTAAAACATGGTTGCTTACGCGATTAATCAAAACTATCTAAAATATCAGCGTTGGTTAATTAATTACATGCCTATCCTTAATAACGCGCTATAAAACTCTACCATTAAATGAGCCAAAGATCGAACAAGTAAGGAGCAAAATAACTTTTGACAAAATCCTATAATTTTCATTTATGACAGAAATGTGTCTTTCTATCTTTACCAGAAACTGCTGAAGCCACACATATTTTAAACTCAAATATTACATAATTTGATAGAAATTACCTTTCGGGAAAAGGACTTTCTCGTAATCGTATTTTGGAAAACGTCCCATCGGGATATTGACCTGTTGCGAAAATGTCAATGTGGAAAATGACTTTCGGGGTTTTGACCTGGACATATTGGATGATTATTAGGCAACGTTACGATAGCTTGTTCCTAAATAACGCCCCACACTCAATGTATCGTTTTTATTGACGTTGAAATCAGTGGACGTTCAGCAATAGACTTGTTGGTCTATCACGGGACAGCCTACTTGTCAGGATTACCGCATAAAAGTTGTTGCTGTGAATTAAATGGTACAAGCAAACTATGCTCTTAAGGAAATTAAGCTGCACCGACCAAAGCACCACAGAATATCCCCGTTCTAAATGTTGCCGACACTGCTGGAATCTCTCAAGATACTATGTCCAAGAACGGACTCATAAGGCCTGGAGGAGTGCTCCGGACATTTCAACATTTTGAGGCGAAACCAGTGGGCGCTTCCTCTTTCTGTTTGATTTGGAAATTTCCAGAGCAGTCTCACTAAAAATATACTCTACACGAGTTGACCTATGTATTGTAGTAGAACCTCGAGTATCTGACCCAGAACAAAACTTTCTAAGCCCGCTGGTACGGAGTCTGGTTCATACGAAAGCAACGAGAGCATCTCACCAGGTGAAGCCAATGTATAATGGCAACGACAGCATAAGAGTGTCTCAAGTAAAACGTTTCTCAGAATAAATTACAAGACCATTAATTTGTTTAGTAGTGGAAAGGGGAATACCAGACAGAATATACGTAATATTCATCCTACTCAGAAGTGCGAGGATTATGTGTGTGAGAAATAAACCCAGAAATATTTTATTATTTATTACTGAAATTGTTTTATTGTTGATCATTTTTATTTAAGTATACACTGTGGTGTCTTACTGGCCACTTTAGATTCTGATGGGTGCTTAAATGAATAAATAAAACATTGATTTTCAATAATCTATTTATAATGTAACTCAAATTAAATTATTAAATTTATATAAAAAATAAAACTGGGCGTAACACAGACGAACAAAAAGAATTTTCATAAGTAGCTTCTAATGGCTATTCTCAAGGAACATGTGTGGACTATGAAAAGATAAAAAAAATAAAACGCAAATATCGGGCTTTGACGAGGATGGGTTCAAATTACGTGAAAATTTGGAAGGTGCTGATTACTGTGTTTTTTCTGGTGACTGCCGTCGTAGATCTACTGAACGGGACCGTTGCTGGTTGGGCGTCGTCAGCTTTTCCGATTCTCTCTGGTTGACGGGATAATCGTCAAAGTTGATTTTCTGTAATCGGGCTAGAAAGGACCTAGCAACTCATTCTGTTATTAAAATGTTTTTTTTTTTCATCCAAGCCCTTGTTCTTCCAGATGCTTCCCGGACTGTCTCACAGGTCCTTCGTCTCCCTTCGTGACATCTGGAAGCTCCAGTCAATACTGTCCGTCAATAACACAATGGCAGGCCTGACCACAACTAAATGACATGCGACTTGCCTTTGCGCTTCGCCAAAATGTAGCAGGAAAATTATTTTTGCTTGCCAATATAACGTTAAATTTTAAAAAGGAAATGAGTCTACACAGCACTTTATGCCGTCTCTGAAAGAGATGACGCCATTACTCCGTTTTGTATTCCTTGATCACGCTCAATTTTGGTCTCCATTCAGTACTTTGTGTTCCAACATTCAAGGTGTTTTTTCAATGTCACGGAATCCTAAAAATATGGTAAATAAATATTACGTTGGAAGACAGTGTAGCAATTTGTTAATAATCATAGTTATGTGCATAATAATTAAATAAATTAAGAGGGAAATCGAAGCATGACGATCGGTTTTAGTTTCCCAAATTTTACATATCGTGTTATTCATTCAATCGAGTTGAACACTTCTGGTACGGTATTGAGTTATCGACCCCAGTCATTTGTGATTTGTTTAGCGGAGGTTTTGTTCTACTATCGATGGTGAACGTGCACGCAGGTTTCCTGAGCACGGGGGACACGTTGGTGACGGGCAACGCAGGTCTCAAGGACCAAGTGATGGCGCTGCATTGGGTTCAGGCCAACATCGGCAACTTCGGTGGAGATCCACGCGCCGTTACCATCTTCGGCACAGACGCAGGCGGCGCCTCCGTCGCTTACCACATCCTATCACCCCTCTCCAAAGGTACGTGCAAAACAGAACATCAAATATCTCTTTTTATTGGCAAACGGCGAGGAAGAGTAAAAGGGGAAAAAAATTATCTGATAAAATAAGTTATACCCACAAATAATTTAATTATTAATAAATGAACTGTACATGTCGGCTACTACCTTACGAATCTCTAGAACCTACTTGTATACCGCTCCTTGTACGACCCAATGGCGGCGATGTGTTCTAGACTTTAGTTGCTATTGGAAAAAAAACAACACACAATCTTTGCTTCAGAAAAACCGTCCAGATGGTGATGAAAACGTAGTATCCGGTCCCACTGGAGTGCATAAATGGCATTTAACAACCGCAAAATTAAAGATCAACTTTAGTCTAAGAGAACATAATTTCAATCTGCAAATGGCAATTAAAAGCCAATCTCCAGGAAAGTAACACATCAGCCAAACTCTTATTCAGACTGCACAGAATTAAAGTACATATGCGGTTCCCTCAGTGAATAACATGTTAGTTTGTTGCTCTCCAAACGGCCAATTATTTATTAAAATATACAAACTACTCCATCAGTCAAATACGATTTTAGTGTTTGTTATCCCAACTACGCCAAATTCTTATTAAAACTGCACAGAATTAAAGTACATACGCGGCTCCCTCAGTCAATAACATGTTGGTTTGTTGCTATCCTAACGGCGAATTATTTATTAAAATATAAAAACTACTTCATCAGTCAAATACGATTTTAGTGTTTGTTGTCCCAACGACGAATAATCTACTCCTCGCCTCGAAAATTAACCCTGTCAAAGAGATAGTATGTACGGAATATTAAAAAGATTTAGAACTTTCTGCGTTTTTAATCAATACAGCACAGTGTCTCTTCTTCTTTGTCCAGACACTGAAATACCAGAAAACGGTTTATATATAGCAAAATGGAAGAATCTATACAATATGTCGTATATAACCGGCCATAATTAATTCGGCCGAGTCTTTCGTTAAAATACGAGTCTGAACACACATTTCCGTTTTACCCCCGAGACCCCAAAATAGTAGTGATAGTCGAATACGATGAAGTATCGACTGGTTGTAATAAGAGAGAGAGATTCCTGTCCGCAGGTCTGTTCGCGAAGGCGGTGTCGATGAGCGGGTCGGCGCTGAACCCGTGGGCGTTCTCGACCTCGCAGAGCTTGAGGACGAGGGCCTTCCGCCTGGGCGAGACTCTGGCTGGCCGCGCCTTCGACAACGACTCCGTGGCTCTGGTCGACTTCCTCGCAAACATCCCGGCCGCAGACCTCGTCACCAGGGCGGAAGGAGCCCTCTCCCAACAGGTAATTCTTATACCATAAGTGAGCATGGTCATCATACTAACGAAAATAAATGAGGAAATGGCAACATAATGAATTTAAAGAGAATGTTTTTGGAGACGTTTTCCTAATATTGGTAGAATCAGTCCTGAACTGATAGATAATACAAATATTATATGGCACCTGAATAAAGGGTGTTCAAACGTTTAACATTTTTGGGTACACGCAAAAGATTTCCAACACTAACAAATGATGAGCAAAAAAGAAGTGAACATGGTAACGCCCGTATTTTACCGCGATTAAAATTTTTTCTAGGTTTAAACTGCAATTTTAGGCAGCACGTGTAATTTGCTTTGTGACAGAGGGATGATGTGAGAGGAATGTGGCGATGGTTGGACGTGTTTGCTGGTGAGGCAAGGAGATTTGACCCCAATTTGGTAAGCGCCATGTGGGAAAAGAAACAGTGACTGACCTAGAACAAAGACCTCTTAGGCTAGATTCACACGAGCGTGATTTCACGTACGGGATTTTTAACAGACGTGGTGGGGGTATAAGAATGGCATTGTCCTGTCACATGAAAGACCCCCCAGCGAACGGGAACTCGTTCTATATATGGCTATACTGAAGAAGAACCAATCAATTTGTGACCAACGATATCATGAGTGAGAAATTCGTGCATTAACTAATTTTTGTTCCAATCTATATTACGAGAATATATGTCGTATTATTTTTTTTAAAAAATTTAGCATTAATTTTTTTAATAATATTTCTTTAAGGTATCATGCTTTTTTAAACACTACGTTTTTTTTGTAATTACCTTCATTATGTTCCAATGTCGAATAAAATAGTGGACTGATCAACAATATACTACTCTTTTTCCCCCTTCATTGTAGGTATCTACATACGAAGTGTCCCAATTGTTGGGATATCATAGAGAAACTTGGCCATATTTTCAGGGTTACATAATTTTCAGGCAAAAGCAGTTTGAAAAAATTGACTACGATATTGTCAAGTACAACTACCTACCTGCTCTCACGTCATCGAAAACTGTGGGAAAAAGGGACGCGGTCCTTTGTGGAACACCTTGTACGAAAAATATTGCACTACTCGATGAGTGCCCGGGTATTTATTTACCACCACGGTTAATGCGAGAATTAAACTCAACGAGTCCTATAACCGTCGAATCGACCCTAATGTCGGTCTTTCATGCATTACTTTTTATGTAACCCTTTTCCACCACCACCCGTACGATAAGGGTGCTTCCCTCCTTGGGCTTTTGGAATTGTAATTAGACACTTAAAAATTCTAGTATGATAATATCAAATTAAGCAACCCCGAAAACGTTTTATTCGACGGTGATAATGTCCGTTTAGGTATGTTTTTAAATTCCTCCCCCTCCACCCCCACACCTAGAGGCGGTAGATGTGTCTTAATCCCTCAGCGTTTGTTCCTGGATCATAAGTAACATGTGAATGAAGTTTTTTAAAAATTGCTCCACGCATTTAAGATTTATACGGAAATTTCCATACTCACACCTAGAGGCTGAACTAAAACTTAACTTACATAATGAATGTCAGAATTAAACTCACTGACATCTAATTGACACCAATCTCGGTTGTTTCGCGTTATTTTTACATAAAACAATATATCCTCTCTCATTGGTGCTTTAAGGGATTGAAATTATACGCTAAAAACATCATGATAGAAAGTATTAATCACATATACCACGAAAAGTAGTTAATCATTGCCACATAAAGTAATTAAAGTGTTCAGAGAAGATCCTTGGAGAGGAACAGTAGCTGGTGATTGTCCGATGTGAAATGTCGAAGATCATAAGTTTTAGTACAATTTTGAAAGTCGTATAATTTTAGGTGTACGCACCTAATACGGCGGAACGAAGGTAATAGTCCCACAAGTGCATTGAATCAATGTTAAAAAGCAGAGTATGGTGTTGTTGTTTTTTAATGAAGAAAGCTTGAAGTGATTTGGAGAAGTTAAGGGGAGAAGTGTAGTTAAACTATCAGCGAGGACTGCAGAAGTGATTTCGACAGCTACGTATTGGACAATCATAGATAAGACATTTAAATTAATATTAATAAAGAAATCTTGATCACACTGCCACATAAATTTTGCCTCAATTTCCCCACGAAAACCTACCCGGAGAAAAAGGTCCACTATATATGTTTGAAATTGTACAAGCAAAATTTTGTATTTTTTTTTTGTACTATCATTTCAAATGTCTCATGTCCATATATATATTTCTTATAATAAAACTTTTGTTGTTTATAATATATAACACCGTAATTTAAAAAATCGTCATTATAATATATCACATAACATATTTAAGAAACATAAATTTTATTATCATGAAGACAGCATGAAGACAGTTTTTCAGTTATTCAACTGAAAAAAAAAGTCGGATATTTACCAGTAGAAATGTTTGTTTTCCCCCTCCTTGTAACGTTTCAGGACAAGACTCGCATCCTGACGTACGCGTTCGTGCCCTGCGCGGAAGTTCCAGATGAAGGCGCTTTCCTGACGGAGCCTCCCAGTCGCATCCTGTCCGAGGGACGTCTCAACCACGTTCCCTTTATGACGGGCAGCGTGTCCGGCGACGGCAAGCTGGCTCTGCACAGTGAGTCTCGTCAACTGACACACGTTGTAATATTCGCACATAAACCCGGGGGAGGGGAAAAAACAAGAGGGTCCAGGGTTACTTAAGGTCAACGTTCCGCTTTCAAAACAGACACGGGAAACGTACCGTCGTTTTTGAAGTTGTCTTAGGTACGACCCCACGCTTTTGCCCAGAAATCACAACACGTTCTTTTGTTTATTCCTGATTTTTCCCTCGCTGTCAACACGTCGGAGAACGCTCAAATAATTGGCTTTCCCATTCCTTCCGAACAAGCGTGAGTTATCAATAATTAGTTTCAAATTTCCAACCCTAAAGTAAACTTGGAGAAAATTTACTTGAATTGAGTTATAATACGAAATTATTTTAACTAGTTTACAATCATTAATATTTATTTGGTTTCGTATCGTGACAAGAACGTACGTATACATATACAACGTTTTTTTTACAAACACACAACATAATAAACACAAATATCCCTTTCTCAGACGGATTCACCGAACATTGGTTCTGAAATGTTAACTTGATGATTTCTCAGAGGAACCTTACTACATAAATCATTACAAATACTAGCATTCGCAGATGATGTCTTACTACTAGGAAGAAAGGAGAAAACGATAAGAAATGCTTACGTAAGATTGGAGTCTGCAGCAGCACAAATAGGGTTAAAAGTCAACTACAATAAAACAAAATTCATGGAAACCTCCAACAATAGTACGATCTTAACATAGAATGAGTTAACAAATTTTAGTACTTAGGAGTGACAATAACAACTCCATAGAATTTAATCACAGAATAAACCAATGCAATAAAAGCTATTATAGCTTAAAAAAGTTAATGGTGTCCAAAAAGATAAAAAGACAGACTAAAATAAAAATATGCACAGCCCTAATAAAACCTGTAGTCCTGTAGGTGAGAGTTGGACACTAACTAAGGCCGACGAAGAAAAATTGAAAATATTTAAAAGGACGATCCTGAAGAAAATTTATGGTTCAAGCTGTGTTGATGGAATATGGAGAATAAAATACAACGACGAGTTATACAGACTATACAAAAATACTAATATAGTACACACCTCAAAAATATGTAGGACACATGAAAAGGATAGAGGATATTTACCCATGTAAGAAGCTAACCTTCACAAAGGTAGAAGGAAATAGAAGAAAAGGAAGGCCCAAGTTAAGATGGCTAGACGGAGCCTTAAAGGACATACCAACATTAAAAGTTAAAACATGGTGGATAGAGGCGCAAGATAGGAATAGATGGAAGGAAATCATTAAGGAGGCTAAGGCTCACAAAGGGTTGTAACGCCGGTCAAGAAGAAGAAAAACTTGATGATTTCACACAAGTGGGGTAATGTCTCTCTCATTAAATCGTCAAGCCAATAGTTTTGCCACCTACACAATTTAGATCACAGTACCGTATCTGAAGACTTTGTGACGGCGGCAAACTGAACGGGATCCGGTGACGGGTGAGTGTTTGTCTGATGACGTCATCAAGCGACGCACGGGTTTATCACATAACCTCCCATTCTACCACTTACATGCAAGACAAGAAAATTAATTAGATTTGAATCACAAGTATAAAAAAAAACAATAATTCCTTTGAATTAAAGTTAAATACAAGTAGTCCTCAAACTGACTTACTTACTTACTACGGTCCATTAAGAACTTTGGCCCTCCAAAATTGTATTTCTCCAATCGTCCTCAGCCCACCTACGCCACCTCCAGACTCCGACCGTCCTTAAATCTTCCTCCACATATTCCAGCCATCTCATCCTGGGCCGTCCTCTCCATCTCCTGCCCCCAGGGTGTCCTGTTAGAGCCTTTTTTGGCAATCTTTTATCCTCCATTTGTTGTCCGTGCCCAAGCCATCCAAATCTTCTCATTTCGAATGAGGCTACTAAATCCGGTTCCTTATACAAAACTCTTATTTCTTGTTCTTGTTCTGATCCTCCATAAATTTCCTTCCTTCACCGGTCCATATATTTTTCTCAATACTTTCGTTTCCCACACGTTCAATCTCCTCTCTATGGCCTCAGTCAATACCCATGCCTCACTCCCATACATAATTAGTGGTTTGATCATTGTTTTCTATAGCATCACTTTCAGTTTCAAGCTTAAATTTTTGCTTCCCAGAAGGGGGTACAGTGCTCTATATGATCTATTGGCATTCTTAATCCGATTTGTAATATCTATCTCAATTTTATTTTCTGATGTTACGACTGACCCCAGATATGTGAAGCTATCTACTGTTTCAAAGGTTTACTCATCCACTTGGAGATTTTCTGTATTTTTTCCTCTTCTCTCCGTTACCATTTAGATTTAGCATCATTTATCGCCAATCCCAAATATATCATTTAATTCGTTGAAGGCGGTGGTAAGTGCCTCCTCACTTCTAGCGATTATCACCACGTCATCTGCGTAGGCCAATACTAGGACCATCCTATTGTAGATATTAGTGGTTATTGATCTAGCCACCTTTTCCAACACTAGGTTAAATAGTACTGGTGACAATGGGTCTCCTTGCCTTATTCAGTTCTGAATGGTCTTGACTTGCACCCTTGCACTTCTCTAACTGACTACGAAAAGTAATACTATGTAATACCGACATATTCCTTTCCTCCCGCAGCTGCAATATAGTCTTATCTCTCCGGTAACTAAAAACATCTCGCTGGCCGAGGAACTGCGAGAGGATTCTCTCGCAGGTAACCTGCGAGGGATTTTCTCTCGCAGGCAGAACCTTTTAGGAGAGATTCGAAGGGGCTACCTTTGGGTATGCCTTTTTCTCTCCGTTTTTGAACTAAGGTTCCCACAAGCCGAGGCACCTCGGCCTGTACTGAGAGGTGTATGTTCCGGGGTCGCAGACCTTGGGCATACGGTAAGAGTTGTCCGCTATTCCCATTGGAATAGTCGGCCAACTGCCTCCTAAACTGGTCGAGGCACGGAGAAGGGAATGCTGCGTTCCCACAGCAAACTCCTCTCCCGCTATCGGAAGGGCGTGGGACAAGTACCCAATGCCCGACCTACCTGATGCAGGTTTTTCTAGGGTTTTCCCTGCATTTCTTTAGACGAATGCCAGGTAGGATCCTTAAAATATAGCCCGGGGCCCTTGTTAACCCTTGGCTACCTTCCTCTACCCTTCCACATCCCCCCTTTCAAATCCCTTCCTATGCTATTAAAGGGGAGTTGCCCAAAGTGGATCACCCTCATGTAGCCTATTGCCCTAAAAAAAATTTTAAAAAAGGAGCAGAAATGTCTAGCCCCGATGTTTATACTTTGGCCCGATTAATTTTAAATATCATAAAACCTAAATAAAACTCTCACCAGAAATGTAACATGTAATCAACATATTTAAAAATACAGTAATCCAAATTTATTGACAAATTATTCGCGTCGTCAATAAAAAATGCTAATCACAGCGTCCTCTGATATCAGTACACGAAGGACATATTTGTTTAACCGCACGAAAGAAATGAACACGATAAAAAATTATTAAAACACACGCCCCCCAAAAAAAGGAAATTTGGACAACGGTGGGTGGCGTAAAATAACATGTCACACTAGATCGTTGCCAAAACAAACGTCTATTTTGAGGACCTTCCTAAGGACGGCTCTGAAAAGTTGGAGAAATGTATCGATCTGTAAGACCAATATGTTGGGAAATGAAAATTAATCAACGAAAAATAATGTTACGTAGCGTCCTTCGCTTCTCGATTACTAAGAAAATTCCTGGTGCCAGCTTAACCGTCAGCCTCGTAGCACGTTGAGTTTCTGACGTCATTGTAAAGATAATGTGTTGCACGAGTGCTTTTGGCCCACCGTCGACACTTGTGTTGCAGTTACCGGGTCAACACCCTGGAAGCCATCGAAACGGAAAGTGACGACTCTGAAGGGCTTCGGCGCCAACCTCCCTCGGCGAGGTCTACTATTTCTGTCACACTTCCCGCCCCTGCCTTTATTTTTCTACTTACTATTTTTGTTGACATTCTCCTTACGTACACTGCGGTCACATTTGTGACATCTTCAAGCGCCGAATCCGGAAGATGAAGTGACTGTGTTATCCCAGTTGTAACATTAACCTCCGTTAGTCACGTCCCCTAAAGTAAACCATTTCGTTGTTGGTCACTTTTCCGAATCAATTACTTTCACAAACATTCAACATAAGCATTTTAGACACATATATACATAATTCATACGACCAATTACATTCTGGTTTGATTAATACTTGCCCTTATTTTCAAAATATTTGTTAAAGAAAATGTAGTATCAAAATAATTAACTTCTTCTAAAAGAAGATGATGAATTTCATCTATATCTTGAGGATTATTAAAGTTGTATATATTATTACACGTTTTCCACAATTGTTCACAAACATAAAAAAGGAAAGTAGTAAAGAAATCACAAATATATTATCGGCGGATGACAATAAAAATTCAAGTATCAAAAGAGAAATATTTAACACTAAAACTGTTTTTTTTAGGGCAACAGGCTACATGAGGGTAATCCACTTTGGGCAACTCCCCTTTAATAGCATAGGAAGGGATTTGAAAGGGGGGATGCGGAAGGGTAGAGGAAGGTAACCAAGGATTTTTGGGCCCCCGGGCTATATTTTAAGGATCCTACCTGGCATTCGCCTAAAGAAATGCAGGGAAAACCCTAGGAAAACCTGCATCAGGTAGGTCGGGCATTGGGTACTTGTCCCACGCCCTTCCGATAGCGGGAGAGGAGTTTGCTGTGGGGACGCAGCATTCACTTCTCTGTGCCTCGACCAGTTTAGGAGGCAGCTGGCCGACTATTCCAATGGGAATAGCGGACAACTCTTACCATATGCCCAAGGTCTGCGACCCCGGAACATACACCTCTCAGTACAGGCCGAGGTGCCTCAGCTTGTGGGAACCTTATTTCAAAACCGGAGAGGAAACTGAATAATCGTCACTGATTTATAGTATATTATTACTCCATACTACTGCGGCAAAGAGTAGAAAAATACTGACTGGAGTAGAAGACGCTACTTCCTCATTCAAACGTCATTTACCGACTACGGAAGCTTTTGGAGCGTAGCCTTGGTGGAATATTGTAAACACACTGCCTCTGAGATGTCATAAAAGTTCATCACTGTATCTGACCTGGCTCCGGAGATAACAAAGACATTGAATTGCGTCGGTTCCCTGGACCTAGCGCGACTGACGGAGGGTTAAAGCCTATGATTAAGCCCCGTTAAAATTTGGCACTAAATTCAGTTCAAGATCAAACAAGATGACCAATTTCATGATTTGAAACAGGTTATTAATCGCCGACGTTGTCTTTCTCTACCATGTCTTGTATACCGACATTGATTTGTTTTCGGATTAGATCGTTTATCTTTCAATTCAATGTCCAAGTACCATCAAAACTGTCTCGTTTTCTGTTCTTGTGCTATTTTGGCATGTTTGTTTCCAGACGTGGGCATTCCGGACAATATAACGAGACTGAAGGATCTGGACACCAATTTCGACAGCATCGTAGCACCCGAAATGCGTCTCAAAGGGGTCCAGGAGCGCTTCCGTGCGGCGGCCATGATCAAAGACTTCTACTTCGAACAGTCGACGATCACGCCGAGCCTCGCTCAGAGCATCCGAGACGTGAGTGTCCATCACAGTATTCCCAAAATGGCTCTGAAACAGAAGGCGAACAAGACCTTTGCAGGATTTCCTTTTCAGAAAAGTTTTCAATTATGGCAAGACACCCAAGGGGGTATTTCAAAGAGGGCATAAATTTAATATAACTTTGCAGACTAAATGTCTAAATATTTTGAACGGATTTTGTATTCAAGCATTAACAATGGATGTAATCTCGATCCAGAAATTATTTTTATTTCTCATCAGTAGCATTTCTAGTAACACTTTCATACCATTCTCCCGTCTTTGTGAGCAGTCTCCGTAAGTTCCTATAAATACTCTTTCACAAACGCGTTTTCCTTTGTCCGAGGTTGCAATTAGTTACACAGAAAATTATATGCATGTGAATTTACAGCACCGTTCTTAATGGGCTGCTGAACATATATTCCTGGATCCGGAACTGAAAATCCAATTTGGCGGCTCTAAATCCGGCCTTTCACCGGGATCAGGGTAAACGTCCTTGCAGAAGTTGCATACGGAGACTCGAACCTAGTCTCCTCTATCTGCAGTCACTCCCATGAGCCTATACTAGGCTGTACACGAACTTAAAATCAGCCCTCTACGGACTGAACACAAATAAAATCGACTACACTAAACTGCTATGAAAACCACGTACACTGTCCAAATTACTTTCACCAAGTGTCAAACATACCTGCACTTCTCAAGCCAATCTGCCAAGTGATTAATTCATAACCCTATTTATATGAATCATTTTGCGATCGCCAATTCTTGAATTTTCTTGGCGCACATACTGTTTGACAAGCATGATCAGTTTGAGATTTCGCCGCCATTCATTATAGTCTAAATTTGTAGTAGCTGGAGCTCAGCCAAAAAACTTTTAAGGTGTATTTGATGAAAACATTTTTTTGTCTTTATGATAGATATTTTTACACGAAATGCCTTTGACACCAATATTCTTTCCGGTAAATGGATTGATCCAACCTTGTGGTATTTTTCCTTTTCTTTACACATTGACTGATATTCAGATTCTAATCTACAATGAGGATGAACCAGTCTTATCTGATTTGATACACTCTTCTACTAGTTCAGAATTCAAGAAGAAATGATACGCTTTCAACCAAAGGCCACAAAAATATACGAATCTCGAAAGGACGGGGATTCAAACCCAGGACCTCCACTTAGTATTTGACACTCTTACCATCTGAGTTACCCAGGTTGACTGTCCGCCATGTGCAAGCTATGTCCATCAATTGTACCTATCATCAATTTTCACACAATATTCATTCTTCATTGAAGTCTCAAAATTATGCCATGACGAATGTGATTTAGTAATTTGTAGGTAAATCTGTCTTTCAGGTCTAGAGAACAGATGGAGAAAGTTCACCCTGGATAACTCATATGGTAGTAGTACCACACACGGGTCCTGTGCCCAATTACCAGTATGGTCAAGATTTTTCCATCCTGGCCCTTTAATCCAATTCAGAAATTTTTCTTTTTCAGGCCATCTTTTAGAAAGCTGCTTCATATGCATTTTTCACAGAAAATATAGAAAACATTTTCTCTTTAAATCTCTATAGTCGTGTCAATTTTGTATGTAATTATTTAAATATCATATTATGTACTTCAACAATTTCTAAAGTTACTCGTATTGAAAGTATTTCGAAATGATCACCCTCAATGTTCGTATGAACACATTTTTCAGTTTTTAAATATGAGTCTCATAAATTTCAAGATCTAGTATTTTATAACTCAGTATTATCAGTGTGTTTTATAACACACTTTTTATCCTTTTTAAACATTCTGATCGAATCCAAAGTAACAAGCAACATAACAGAATGACTTGCAAATATATATCGATGTCACAGTTTACAATAAAACTTACCAATAGTATTACCATCTATTGGGTACAACTTAGAGAAAAATTCAGTCAAACTGGTATTTTATTATAGTATAAATATAAAAATAAAAGTTATAAGTGAGAAACATTCTACATCATAAATTTAAGCAGTCATTTTCTCCTTTGATTGATATTGGAGAGCATTAATATTTCTTATGATCCAAATTCATAAATTACATATTGGCTTAATTTCTCACTTTGATCAATAAACTATCTGTTTTTAGTTAGAAGCCCCAGGCCTGATGACAAATTGAAGGTATGTGACATTGATTATGTGCCAAATTCCCAGAGACATTCTTTTCTTCAAGTTAACTAATACCACTAAAACTATAAAAACAGAACAGATCTTAACTCAACCTATATAATGCAGTCAAAATCTCTAAACTCTAGCTGGGAGAAATGGTTTCATACTGGCTACTCATTCAAATATAATAGTTGGAACAACAACTTAAATATTTCAATTTGTATTACTGTATGTCAATGTTTTCTTCTGTTAAAGTTTCTGACAGACATGCTGTTTCTCGAGGGTATTGATGCTTTTGCAAGAGTAATGGGAAAAGATTCAAAGAATCCAGTCTTTTACTATTATTTCACGTATGAAGGCAATTTAACGCTGGTGCCTGGAGTAGTGGACAGGTCTGGTGTACCAGGTGAGTGATTTCAGTTTTACTATCTTTGGAATACTGTTAATAGTAATTTTATTTTTTCAATAATCAAAGTTATTTATTTTTAAAAACATGCTTGATTCTGAACAGTTTCATTTCAAGTAAAATAAATAACTTTATAATTCTGGTATAATGTCTAGATTATTCCTGGTAGTTCTGTTGCTTCACATATGGGTGTGTGGAATATGGCCCAATGCTAATACTTTCCGATCATTGATAGAATAAGCCGATTTTTATTTTGTTGTTCGGTAGTACGGAACATAATTTTTAAAGTTATCTGCCTTATATACAAGGTACCGCTACTGTTTTGAGAAAGTGAAACATTCTACTCCAAAATAATCTGAAGCTAATATACACAGAGTTGCCCTTAAACTTGACATTGACAATATTTATGCTCAAACGGATTGTTGAGAAAAGAAACCTCTCTACAACAGTTGTATTTAAGGATAAGTATACCATCTTTATTATTATAACTAGCTGAGTGTCCGGCGTTGCCCAAGATGTCATTTATCCAGAACACCCCCCACCCCCCCCCCCCCGATTTTTTTCGTTATTTTTATGTAACACAACTCGACCTCTATCCCTAAATGTGTTATAGGCCAGGTAGCATTGTTTGAAAATTCACTAAATTAAAATAATGTGGTACTTAATTTAGTAATTTTCGAAATTAAATAATTAATTTTTTTTAAATTAAAAACTATTTGTTTAATTATATTTATTTTTCTGCAAATCAATTTTTTTAAAATCAATAATTACTATACTTACAATAATTACAAATGTAAAATTACAGTCAATCATTTTTTTATTCGTTCCATAAGTTTCAATATAAAGTCCCATAAACAAAATTAAATGGCTTTCTATAATATGAAAGAAAACAAGTAGGTGTCGAATGCAATTTTCACCCAGTTCCCAATATTCACGTGCATTTCTTGTTCTCATTTTAAAGATATGCTTCTTAAATAAAATAACTGATAAATTTAACTTCCTAAATAACGCATACTCTCTCACAACGGAAATAATTTTAATAAGAAAGACAGCTTTCCCGGTGTATATTATTAACTAATTTTTCACGGTTACGTACCCGATTCTCCGCGGCTGCCTTCAGCCTGTGTGGCGCTTCGTGACGTGTGCGTGGTCGGACATGCTGTGACCTGATTGGCCGTTGAGGATCGACTGACATTTACTACCCTACATGGACATGGACAAACCTGTGTCCTTGACGCTGGGGTCAGGCGATTCTCAACGGCCAATCAGGTCGCAGCATGTCCGACACTATATATACCTCGCATACGTCAAGCACCGCCATAGTTTGGAGACAACAGCAGCCACGTCAACGTCGAGAAACCAGAACATGGTGCGTAACCGTGAAAAATTTATTAAACATATTAATTGTTACATTAGAAGACGATATTAGAAATCATAATGTCGCATAATGTATCAAAATTTAAATTAGAGATTAATTACACTGTGACCAAGAAGATATATTTAACGATCTTCAACGTGCAAATAAAATCAGACTGAACAAACGTTGAAAACATAAAAAAAACCTTTCTTCCACTCACACAGCCTGAAGATTTTACAAATATGTACAGAAACGTTTTCGTGTTGTTAATTAAAGATTTTATGATTAATAATTATTTTAAATAATAAAAATCGTCTGTTAATGACCGTTAAGGATATACATTGTAAAAAACAGACTTGAAAATAAAATATATGACTAATATTTCAGTATAAAGAGCTGACAATTTGCAGAAAAACAAAATAAATTATTCCATTTAAAATAAATAAAGAATATTTATACAGATCAAAACATCATAGTTAGACAGGTTTTTAAAAATATGTCTGGTTCGACAACTTAATTTTTTTAAATATAAAAATTATAATCGTAATTGGGTTATTGTTTCCTAAACCCTGTAACTTCTATTACAATTTTGCTTCTAAGCTAAAATGATGACTATGCACAACTATTATCTTGATCTGTATTTGGCTAAATTTCGTATCATCACTTGTTCATTCTTCATGATCATGGACATAATTTCTTTGTGACTCAATGAATCTAACTACATTTATAGATTTAGTTTATGTTACTTATCCTATATCTAGGAACATATATGTATGTGCTGCAGATTCATTCATGATTTATCATTACTGTTTACCATTTTTTTCTGTAACTGTCATAAAAATAGGTTTGATGGTAAAAAATCATCTGATTTAGATGCAAAATTTGAGAAGTCTTTTAAATAATTGTACAGTCAATTGTAACCACCTAACATCAAAATTTGGTTCACAGTTAAGATATATATTTATGTTATCACAATTATTCCCAATTTGGATATATACGACCTTTTTTACTGGAAATAATTGCTGAAAGTAGATCAGAAATTGAAATATGTTCCCTTAATCTTTACAGATTTAAATTCAAATATGTGAAATGATAATGATATACACAATTTCTTTTTCACAAATACAGGCTGAAGAAATTGGTCAGTTTTTATGATTAATAGCTCAGAAATTGTACACTTATGACGTCCTTCCCAAATATGAAATATAAATTAGATAATGTATTATGACTCACTAATAATATGAAGAAACATTCTGTTATCCTACTGAAAAGCCAACTTTGTTTAATTACACATATTACATGCACTAATTTGTTTACATTTATACAACTTTATAGAAATACATTGCATAAATTACAATTAATTGTACTCTTAATTCATTCTAAATGTTCCTATTTCTATACATACCTTTGACTGAAAGTGCATTAATTGAATAACGACACTACCAAAATCTTATCGGGGTTCCGTAAGTCATTTACAATACTTTATATACATATAACTCATCAGCCGTACATTATACAACTCTTATTACCTCCTTAAATATTATACAGGATACAATAGTACTATATGACCAACAGTAGACAATGAAATTTTATAAATCTCCGTCGACATTAATTTGAAACGCAGAATGTAAACATATTTGCGTTATTAAAGATGGCGACAATAATTATTTTTTCCAATTAATTTTGCACAAGGATGATAAAGTATTTCATATTGTTCTTTATTATCATTCGACAGAGTATTACTGAATAAAATTATACTTTTTATTCAATCAAAATATTTCTGTTTTATTTCATTACGAAATACGGAACTATTTCCTGTGCTGTGCAGTATAGGTGTGTATTAACATCTCACTGTCGTGAGTCCATGTGCTGTGACGTCACGATAGCTGCACGCACAGTAATATGTAACTCGTTCGCAAATTATATCAACTACAATTCTTTCCACCTTTATGCTAGGGGTTTCTCACCCCCACAGTACCAGTTCTCGATTTTGGCAGAATATATATACCAATTTTTGTTGCATTCTGTCCATGCAAAAAAATTTGTATAGAAATTAACGTAAATACATACATACAAATACACATCCTTTTTTATTATATAGAAGATTGCAATATGTTGCAGGTGTACAACATGGTGGTGATATTGCTTACTTGTGGAAATTTTCTGATAATAGGCAAAACTTAAACCCCACTTCTGATGAAGCTACAGTTCGTAGCACATTTGTTAAATTGCTAACAAACTTTGCAAAAACTGGGTAAGTGTTTAAAATGTACATTACTTTAATATGAAAAAATGAATGCAGTTCCTACCAAATATGACATTTTTATTTTTTATTAGAGCTCCAACCATGCAGGTTGAACAAAGGGACAGATGGGAACCATTCACAGCTAGCAAACCAGTATACTTGGACATTGACTCTCCACTGAGTCTTCGCAAGAGCCTTTTTAAGGCTCGTCTGGATTTTTGGCGCTTCCTCCTCCCTCTATCATAGTTTACATTAGTTTAGCTTATTCCATTTTTTGTATATATTTAAATTGAAGCTCTTGTAAATTTTGTCTTGAACCTATCTGTGCTCCTAGTAGGTGTTAAATGTATATTGATCTTCATATAAAGACTTGTTTTTTAGGTAATACAGTTAAATCTAGTAGCATTCTTGTATGAAGTAGTGAATGAAATTGTATTATGAATGTTCAATATCTCTTTTCTGTTTGGACAAGTAGAACTTTGTTTTCAATAATTGTAAGGAAATAACATAGTAAATATAAACAGAAAAATTTATAATTTAGTATATTTTACTATATTTTTACATACAGATTAAAATGCGTCTTTGATATTTTGCAATTGACGAACAGCCAAGTCTACTGGCAACTCAAACTTGAATGGAGTCAGTCTGTCGAGGCTGTTTAAACTGTCTTCAAAATCTGAAAGGAAAAGACATGAAATATCACTTGCGTCACAATCAGTTTGGATAAATCTGATAGTACATTAATGAAACAAATCTAAATGCTATGTAAAAATATACATGTATCAATTTGAATAACTGTCAAATTTTAAAAGAATGGACAGTGTTGCTTTTTTTCTTATAGAAGAATATTTGCAAACAAATGTGCCAGAGATAAACCTGTATTTGAAATGGACACAAAATGAGGTACACATTATACTGTCTCAAATATTTTATGAGTCAATGTAATAAGTGAATGAGTCATACCTGTCTGTACAACATAACTCCAGGGTTGGTAATACATATCTATTAACTGTTTGGTCCGTAAAATGAGCCGTAGCCATTTAACTAATTTTTGGTAACTGAAATCAATATTAAATTTTACTAGTCAATATATATATATATAAGTTATAAACATAGTTTTAACACATCCAGCACATATGACAAGCTAATAGAATTGTTTCAATTCCAGATAATTTGACCAAATTATGTTAATATTCAAAGCTAAGCTTGTTATGAAACAATCACTTTTAAAAACCATATTATATTAAGTGAAACATAAAGGGAAATTAGAATATTAATTATTTTGTTGTAGCCCTGTATTGATTTTTAATAAATTATTTACTATTGCCAAAAACAAACCAACAGAAAAGCTATTATTGGTCCACTTTAAGTTATTGAACAATGTAATCACATAATTATAATAAAATATAATAATTTCATATAAAGAGATATTGAGAGCTTACTTCAATGCAGCACATATAAATGCCTTCAGATGAGAATCATAACTTCTCTTGAACTTTGCATGTGTCACAATTATATTTCCTATGACACTTAACAAAACCTAAGAAATATATATTAATTAATATTCAGCAATGTGAGGGAATACAATGAAATTAAATAATTTGGGAAAGTTATTTACTGGAAATCAATGCAAATGACAAATTTTTTTGTGTACAGATCGTACCTGTTTATTTGAGATTGCTGTTCCCCCAACAATATCTAAATTATAACTTTGAGATAGCTTCCTTGCTGGTGTTGAGTTATACTTTTCTCCATTCTTCATCTTATAATATTTCAATATCAGTTCCCAAGCATGCATTTCATCCTCAGAAGTTTGTGCTATTTGTGGAAGACATCCAATAAATGGCACAACACTTGCACTCTGTCCAACCTAGTAATAATATATATATATGTATAAATGCCTGAATAAAAAAAACTGTTTGAGAGAACATTTAAGACCACAAGAACACACATTGCTGCAATTTCATAAACTTACAGGCATAAGACCATGCTGTAGGAGGTCTCGTATACAGATTGCTAGTTTTTTGCGCACAGCTGATGTGAGAGTCGCATTACATAGCAAAACATGACCATGGTCTGAGTCAGATGCATAGTCTGTATCTACTTGATTTGAAGGATGGCTGACAATTTCTAAAACGTGAGTTACAGCAATTTCCAACCTTGCACGCAGGTCCCTACAAACCAAGCATAGCATCATCAGATACAATCTGTGTGATTATAATTGAATAAAGTATGTTACAACATATTAAAGTTTAATAATCACTAAAATAGTTTTTTCTGTTACAAATTTTGATAACCTTTTTATTACTTGTGTAATTAACACTAAGAATATTTTTGAGACTCGTACCCCCAATGATTACCCTTCATAGTTCGCTTCAAAGAATTCTTCCGGAATTGTTCACTTCCACAACCAAACTGTACAGCAGCAAACATTTGGAGTAATGCAGCTGCCCGTTTCATCAGACTTATTGTTTCTTCTCTAATCTGTATTGAGAAATTATACATGGATCATATTAATGTAAGCTACATAAGAACAACCTCATAATATAATGAATCTCTCAATCAAATAGTGTCTATAGCGATCCATTGTTACATTCTAGAGGCAACTATAATGGAAAACCATCCCATTAAGATTAATCATTTTCTGGACAATTTCTTTCTAGACTGAAAATTTCCCAGTGTAGATAACAGATTGAATTCTCTTGTGATTTCAGCAGAGTTCAACCTGGTAGGAATTCCGATATAATTTCATCCATTCTTTTCTACTTTTAATTCAAATTTATTTTTCTCAAAAAAACTTTTATAAACAAGTGGAAAATAAGATAAATAATTTTAAAAGGCATATTGAGATACTAGAAAAAGTTTTTGTACACACCTCATCTCCATTTCTCGAAGCCTCTGAGGTTCTCGACTGTGATGCTACCTTACTTGGGCCATGAACTGGACACTTGCAAGTGCATTTACAAGATTTTGGGATCATTGAAATGTCTGGCGCAACTTCACCTATAGTAATATAATAAACTTGATAAATTTCTCGTAAAAAGCAGATAAAATGTTGTATGCTTGGAAAGTATATTTCTCAAATATTAATATAAAATACATCTTGATAACACTGCTAAGTTAAATATTTTATGTATTTTAATTTCAGTACACTAAAATCTTGATGTATCAAAGGAAGAGAATTAAGAACAAGTATATATACATATTCTGAAGATTAATACTCATTTCATTAAAACTATGTAATCTCTTACAAACTTTTTATAAACACCAATGTGTGATTACAGTTAACATACCAAATAAATTTGTTATCACTACCATCAGTTATGACTGACATTGATGCAATAAAAGTTATGTTGCTATAATTAAGTAGATAATAGCAAGAAAATATATTTGGATTATAGAAATATAAATTATCAGAATGCATATTCCACAGTCAATCATTGAATTGAGGTTTCTGATTACTAAATTATGTAATTTGGTTTCTAAATGTCTGAAATTTTCAAGCATATAGTAATGAATAAAAGCCACCAAATATGTTTCAATTGTGAGCATTTCAACAAAATGTAGTTTTAATGTACACAGTTTTCAAATTTTTCACTTACCACATTACAAATTAAATAAAAATGTGTGTATTGTCACATACCTCAGTTTGTTCAACAATTTAAAAATTACAAAAATTATCTTAAATAAATATATTAGCTCCTCATATTTAAAAGATTGTTTCTCATACCAAAGCATAAAAAAGGTACATCCACAGAAAACAATTGCAAGCAAACCAATTTTCTAGCATAACTAAATGTACCTTGCAAAAACTCTATGAACCGTTCCAAGTCAGTTACTTGAGTTTTCAGTTGTTTTAGTAAAGTCTCCTTCATTTTCAAGGGATTAACAAGCTACAAAAGATTAAACAGTTTGTTAATAGAAATGAATATAAAAAATTTTAGTATTATTAGTAGTTTGTGGAGGAGTAATACTACAATGGAAATTTATTGCTAACAGAAGAGTTAATTTCGACTACAGCAATGTTAATATGCAATAAATAAACACCAATGTTTCCATTCATCCCTATAATGAGGAAAGTATATATGAAAACAAGGTGCCTTACAATTCACTCCACATAGATGAAGTACATTCACACAAAAAAAGTGGGAGGGGGGGGGAGCAAAAACAGACTCATTATTTTGAACAAATTGTAATAAGAATCAATGGTGGCCAAATTTAAATATGTAATTGAGCACACAATAATAATTATCTGAAATAATTTTAAATTTCAGACTAATTTTTTTGAAGTCATACTTATAAATTGGTAATTTTCAATATATATGCATGCACACATTCCATAGCCAGTTGGCACATGGAATTATTCAACATGTGTAGCCAACAAAATTCAAACCATTATTAAGCAAATAGATAATGGATGTTGGCAAGATATTGTAAAATTATTAGCATCTGTTAAAAGGAAGGCATTTCTGTTTAATACCACAAATAAACCAATTAAAATGTAAAATAGTAATTTAATTAATTCATAATGAAATAAAATCTTGACGTTAAATTCAATCAATGTAGTCTCGGCAGTTATTTATTTTATCAATTTATAATGTGTTGCACTTGATTAATAATTGAAAATAATAATTTTTTCTCAAAAGCACAAGATCAGTGATGGAGTAAAGTTATTGGGTTTAAGTTATTTTCTAAAACTGGACCTATTTTTTCCTCTTACATTCTTCCACTGCATCCACTATGAAATATCTGGTCTTCATCCATATCAACCAACCTACTCGAACACATCTCTAGTCGTTCCATAAACCCTGATGGCAAATTTTAGATTTTAAATCAATTCTTGCTCTTCACATGTCTCTTGGAGGCTGTGTATCTATTATTGGGCCACTTAAATGATAGACTTTCACACTTTAATATATAAAATATTAATATTCAGACAATTAACACAATTACTTACACAATAAAGAACACCCTATACACTTTGCACATGACTTAAATGCCATCATTTGCGGAGTATGTTACTGTAAACTTCAATATCTCAAAAACATTGATATTTTTGGCTATCAACCAAGCAGCAAAGTGTTACTTTTGAGGTTGAGCCTATAAGGACATGTAAAGCTATTTCCTTTCATTTTCATTCCCATTTCTTGTTATAACTTGGTTCAAATAAGTTTCTTCTTATTAATTATCTGTTACATTCTTATGTAATCTGAAATCATTTTCAATCCTTTTGTTATATTTTATTCTGTTGTTTGTTCTTGTTCCCTCTTGTTGTGAGTTGCAATAATTTGCAAATTGATAATGTTTCGAAAAGTGCACTTTCTCAATTGTTAATCTTATTCAATAATTTCTGACATATTTCTATTGAGACGGCAGCCAACACAATAAAACATATACTATGTGCTCCAACTGACTACAATATAATCAGGCCAATAAATTACCAAATTTTTGCAATTATTATTATGAGCAAATTGCCTTTCATAATTATTTGTTCAAATCATGTTTGCTTATATATCACAAAAATCAATAATTTTAGTATTTTAATAACCAATGTGTATTAATATCAACTAAGATTCATTTCCCAATGAAAAACAAACAAGCAATACCTTAATTAGTAAGCAATAACTCATACTATGTAACTCATTAACAACATTGAAACACATTTTATATTAGATGGTAAATAATAATAAGGCACCACATTTAACTTAATTATATAATCACTTTTCAAACTAACATTATTTATATATAATTTAAATACGTTTCTATTACCTGACTTATTGCATGATCAACCAATGTTTTTAGATCATCAACTGTATGCTTTGATATATCATCAACATTCAGGTTCAATTTCCCCTTCAGTTGATCTGAAATATGTACAAGGATGTTAATCTGAGAATCCATGAAATATAATATTCCTGTTTATACCCAATATTTGTGAAAATTCAATGTTAAAATTAACATTTAAACCTGTCAATATATAAAATTTCATACATATAAAATACCTAATTGTTATAATTGGGAAGGTCTTAAAATTTTCAGATGCGTTAACCTCCTTCCTCAGGAGAAGGCTTAACAAAAATTTGAAGAACTTCCCTCCTCCTGATCTTCAATTTCAGATAAGCTTTTTCTCATTCCTTTCCTTTAAATTAGTTAATTAACAAAATAATTGACCATTTTTTCATTTTACTAGAATACAAATATTGTTAATGGTTAAATTGTAATTATGTAATAAATGAAAGAGGTCCAATTAAATTTTAACTCCTTACCAATAATAACCTTCTGCCTTTCCATTATTGCACTCTGAGGTAGCCCGGCTCCACCAGTTTCATACGCATATTTTTCCAAGTCCTCTAGGTGAGCTTTCAATTGATGTATTAATTCTTTCTGTTTAGCTCTCTGAGCTAATACTTTATTTCTGAGATCATGTCCATTCTAAACACAGAAAGTGAATAGATTAAAATTATAAATTCACCAAGATTGCTGTAGAATTCATGAAGTTATCAGATGAAATTATTAAAAACAATTTAATACACATTTGGCGGAAGTTACAAGAAAAATAAAATAATATTTAGTTATTATAAATTAACATAGTAGCAACAAAACTAAACAAATGTCTGTGAAATATTAATTCTTCCCTAAATGTAAAATTACATATTTTCAATGTCATGGGTATTCAGTAAGGATCTTCACTATCTCTTCTCTCTAAACCTTGGTACAGTGATGGGAAATACCTCAATAATTCATGTAGATTAATTTCTATCTGCTGTTGAAAGTTTCAAGGGGGGGGGGGGGATATTTCCAAATCTGTTTTCTGTGTTAAAAATATCATTTTAGGATTTTTTTCCTACTTCAAGAAGTCCATTGTTATAAGTGAAAGAAGAGATATTTCTAAATCATTTTCTGAATATCCTTTAAGAGTGTCTTTCTAGTACTCTTTACAAGTATAATCAGCAAAATAAAGTAATTTTCCTAATAGGGTTCTATTCCACATTTATTCATATTTTAGTAACATATGCAAATTGAATATACTTTCACACAAACTTAAAAAATAAATTACAAAAACATTACATGATAACACACAAACATGCATTTAGATCAAAGTAAACTGAATTAATTGAAATGAAGTAACACATTACTGGAAAAATATATTTCTTACATAAATTTCAATGAAAGCTATATACTGTTAATATCGCAGTTTTCTTTTACTGTTGAAATTTTAAATCTTTGTTGTCCCTCAACTTTATTTTCTTTAGCAGCTTGATATTTTTTGTATCATTTTTAAGATTAAAGTAACAGCTTTCATTATCACTTTTCATTTCCTCTATAATTTTACCATTCAACTCTTACCTACCAAACAAAAATTAAAATCTTCCATCTAAATCTTTAGCATTATCATCAAACTACAAGTCAGTTTTACAAAATGTCTATACAACAATTAAATTTATATTACTCACATAATTAAATCCACTTACAAAAATATTTCTACATACCAGATATGATAGAAATTTTTTCACGTTTTTGTCTTGCATGTCAGGAACACCTCTAAATGCAAAAGCCTTAAGATCTTCCAGAAGTCTTTCCTTTTCTTCTCCAGGAGGAGCTTCAACAATTTGCTCAATTCTAAATTGAACCTGTAACAAATTATAATTGTGCATGTGGTAGACTGATTTGATACACATAGGGATTCTTAACTCTGAATGCATTATTATAACAACAAAACTAACCTGTGCAAAGTGGGTTATCAAGGAACTGAGATTCTCTTGTTGTTCTTCAATGTCACGAATTTTGGCCTCATACAAAAGTCTGGAAGTATATACAATGTATTTATTATCTGTGTAGTTTCTTAAACCCAAATCAAATTGAGCAATTGATTTGATCAAGAGAACAGCTTTACTTAGTCCAATGAACTGCCACCACATAAACAAAGGACTTACAGTATCATTTAAAAACCATATGGCATAACAAGGCCAAGAAAAACTCTTCTAGATACATTAGTAAATAGAAAAACCTACTATAACTTATTCAAATTCTTATTCCCTGAAACCATACATTATAATCCAAAAGTCATGGAAATCAAAACTAGATTCAAATTGAAACACAGCTTTACATATGCTCTATTGTTGGAGGTACTCCTCATTTAGATAATACAATGTACAGAAATGATGTGCAAAAAGTCTTATTATTAAAATCATTGCAATTCTGAGACATAACTACCAAACAATTTTATTCATTATTTACTTACAGTTTTCACCATACTGTTAAATAAAACAAACAAATACAAGAGAAATTAGATACGACAAATATCATAACAAAAGTGCTAAAAGATGCCCGTTTACCAACATTATTTTCAATTCCAAATCATGGATACCGCCATGGTAAGTTGGGAGTCCTTGGGGAGACAAAAGGTATGATATTAAACAAAAATTTGTGTGTACATATATTCCAAGAACAAGAAACAACATGCATTGAAGACACCTAAATAAGGGTTGCAAAATGTGCACCTGAGAATTAAAGAAATTATTTCCTTTAGGATCCCATTTGTCTTTTTTCTAAAACTGAGTGAATGTAACACTATAAAATATACAATCATATTATAGGACATGATTGTTTCCAGATTAAAATAGTTTATGGTGTGTTTTACAATAGATTTGTAAATCAGACAAAATAAATAGGAAGATCTCTCTAGAAATATTGAGTTTGAGATTTTTTAATAAAATTGAAAAATTAATGTAAAACTAAATTTGTTTTGCATTAGAAGCTGAAAGAATGTTTTCTAATGATCTATTTCAAAAATTGAGATTTAGCTGTGAACTTCTGAAATTATTCATTAGAAGTAATTTTGATGAAAACCACACTATTAAGGATCCTAATATTAATCCAACTTGTTGTTTCACTCAGAAAGATGTAAAAAGATTCCAATGGCCATTTAGTTGAACTTCATGGAAAACTGAATCACATAATTTTCCTTTTTACACTTGTACATAAATGGTGTGTAGATAGTCATAAGTACATTTGTATTATGAAACACCCTATGCATTGTAAATTTTCTAAACACCAAATATTATAAACTGAAAATTAATTAAATTAGTATTAATTTTAGCTCTTGATCATAGTGCATTCATTAACGTCTAACAGCAATAACGTAGTGAAATAAAATTAATCATATCTAATCAATGAAATCAAAAAAAGGCTTGAAAAAGACCTGATCAAACTGAAATTCAAACATGTATTCATATTATTGATTCCACATTATAGTTTCAATCAGTATACTATTGTAAATAATTGACACATTTTAGGTGGATCACATATTCCAAAATAGGCAAAAAATTACATATTGATAATCAATTAATTTGCTACATGAAATTTTGCTCAATTATTTTATTGTTACCACAATTTTTACTCAGTCATATATTATACAAATGTTGTATTAAACAATAATAAAAAACAAACTCCGATCAATGACATAACAGTATAACAGAATAGAATCAATTATAAAACACCACTTTTAATTAAATAATTATTATACCATTACTTAAACAACTGGATGCTTAAAAACAAGACAGGATGTCAATTGGATACTAATAACATAGCATTATGAAAGTCATACATACTTTGTTACAACTCAAATGTGTACCACAATATGATGCAGTTTATCCTTCACTTTTATATACAGATAAATATAGGGCTTCAGTGTAGATTATATACGACATATATTAACAGTAATTCGGTACAAAATTTAAAATAAGTTGCTATATGCATAAAAACTATGATTTCTTAAGTTCGATTTTTAATAAAAAAAAACTAACTTAACTTTAGTTTATTATGGAATTGCAAAAGATTAGCAGTAAAAATTCATGTGACCTTAATGTAAAGTTTTCATAACTATTGATATACAATTTATCATTCTCCAAATGCATACCTGTGATCTACTTTTTTTACGATAAGTACATTACGGATGACCTGATAAGATAGGGTGTAATTGAAAGACCAAGAACACTTTATCCTGAACTTTCCATTATTCGTGTAATTACTGTTCTTCGAGCACTGAACACTGTCATTTAATAAACTGACGGAACATACTAACCTTTTATTGTTTTGGAGTGGGCTGCCTTCCGGACTATGCGATGGGCTTCTGTCTGGACTGGAAGTTTCATCAAGAGCATTTGCTCCAAGTGGTGCCCACCTTTCGCCCGTTGGCTTTGGATCTGTATAATCCAAGCAGTCTTCTTCATTTTCACTCATTTCTTACCCACGGAAAAATTCTGTCTGCTGCCTGATGGACTGCAGATAAACACGACCTATTATCTTTGAAACAAACGTCTGCTACAGAAATATCATTACTAACTTCTTTGCTGTTTTAATAATATGGTAGTTACAAGTTCGATTCAAAGTTCTTCGTATCGGACTTCACAATAAATCGCTGATACTGTCGCTTTCCAATTTATTTAGTATCCTGGCATTATTTGAAAACAGGACCTGCCTCATAAAAGTAAAGCATTCTGCAGGCCATGGTATATTTTCGACACCTCAGAATTTCCTCAGTGGTTCTGATTGCTAAAACTGATTTTGATATGGAACCGTGACCTGTGCAAAAAATAATGGACTGACGGGAATGGCGTCATTAAAATTTTGAAGTTTAATCCAATTTCCGAACCATGGCCGTGAAACTGAGAGGCGGCACTTTAAGGGAGGAGGGGCTTAAGAAAAGAAATCAAAATACAATTTGATCCATTCAGTATTTAAAAATCTTATTTTAAATTAGTTTATAATTTCAAAGAAAAATCGTATTCGTATATTTTGCATAGTTTTTTTAATAAAAAAAACCATTCGAAAACTTACATTATACTGTGAAAATATATCGTAAGGTACTGTTCCGAACAGCCACAATGGGCCATAGTTTGCCTGCATGTACACACTGGGGCAAAAAACCAATCCTACGACATGGTGTTTCTAGTAGCATCGTGGAGCTCGGAGCCTACGGTAATATACTGAAGTCACTACTGATAGTTTTGGGTGGAACTCGGGGGTTACAATCCTACGTCAATGACATCCAACGAAGGTATACCCTAAACCTCTTGAGACAGAACTGAGGCATACGAAAAATCCGCTGCGGAGAATCTGCCCCGCGTGGCGCTAAGGCAGTTCGACGAATTGTCGGATCCCTTCGTCCTTGGAATTTCGTTTCTAGCATGGTTTCAATATTGTCAGTAGAGTTTCCTGGTAGTCTAAAATAACATTTTTTATTTTAGTAAAATAGTAAACGTCTCAACCAGAGGCGTAGCCAAAGTTTCCGGCGCCTGAGGACAACTTTTTGCGCCCCCTCTCAAAATTCAATGTTGAACTGATTTTTTTCTTTAAAAAATGTCAAAAAATAACAGAAACAAAACCAAGTTTATTTAAACTAATACTTAATATTTAACTTTTTAAAAGTAGTAATAAGTGTATTTTCGAGGTTTAGTGTTTTAGTTAAGTAAAATGTTTGAGACAACAACAGTAGTTCAAAAAGATGTTTTAAAATACTATTCAAATATAACACTGCAAAATCTTAAACATCACATAGGATATAACAACTTGAAAATGAGGTTAATATCATATAATAATTTGAGAAATATACCAATATCACGTTAATCGGCTGACTGTACTTAATTTTTTTTACATGTGGGCCCATAGTTTACGTCCAACATTTGTTACTTAAATACTTAATCCTGGCGTAATGTCCAAAGCAAAGGAAGACGTGTGTGCGTTGTTCCATCTTACGTCATGGGACCTATCGTAATTGGTTTTATTTTATTACTTTTGAGATGACTGTGCCTGCTGTATTCATCACAGTGTGTTTATGATACAACGAGAATGAGAATGGTAATCACATCTGATGTTGTTACTCCACTTAACATTGAGTAGAGATTGAAATGATCAATAAACTTGCTTTTGCAGTGTGATATCAAATATATATGCTGTAAATTATTTTGCAAATTAATAACATTCCTTTCAATGACTTATGTGAGACACATTTCACTAAAATATTGAAATACTGATAGGGTAGTCTCCTTCAGACTCGCCATTTCAACACCCACATCCAAAACAAACAATGCCACCCCTTCCCATATACTGTTTTTCTGGACTATGATTGTAGAAAGGTACTTTAGTATAGTTACTTATGAAAGTGTATATAAAAAAAGGAAAATTTTATGGTCACATAATTTATTCTCATTACTACTTTTATAACATCCAAAATCAACGATTAATTCTCCATGACTAGACACCAGAATGCTTATCACCAAATAGTACATGCACAATAAACCTTGAAAAATCATTTTTCACAAAATTTTATTTATAGTCGCATCAACTGCTATGGTTACCAGCAACTTTGTACTATGTTGTATTTCTTTGTTGGGGATCAAAATCATGGGGGTTTCTCAGTATTGAAACATACAAACACAACATCCATGTTTCATTTGTCAGCAAACTTACCTTACCCAATCTGCAGCAGAAAGAAAATTATACTGAAAAAATTTAATGGAAATACGGGACTAGATGCTACTGCCCTTACGAAATTTTTATTTGTCTTCTAGAATACTCAACTGAGAAACACACTACAATTAGCATGGTACATATGGACAATCTTTAATACCTTTCACAAATTGCAAAGAATGCATACAAATTTCAACCACAAATACAATTATAAACTTCAGAACAAAGCATCAGTGCAATTGCAGATTTTTTATTTGTACTTTGTGATTCAGTATACATGCTATTTTATGTTTTCCTAGGTTATTATTAACTTGGAATGGTGGACAGGAATTAATTCTCTTTGGCTTTTCAAATTGGAGCTCCTTATTCATAGGAAACCCATTTAATTAAGAGCATCATCAAAACAACTTTTATGTTAAAAACTGATATTTGTCAGGTCTAGTGTTTTGAGGTAAAACAATTAAAGGCGAATTCTGATTTACTGGCCCAGGATAGCTACAGGAGAAATGTTGAGTATTGAGGCACAGAAGCAAGGGAACTGGATTAGTTTCCCTTCAAGTGTATTTATCCAACTTTATAAGGTGCACACTATTTTTTTTTATATCCCATGTTCAAACTCAAGCTGATTACACATACATTCAACATGTTTGAATCAATTCATCATTACTGAATTTCTTTTATTCTATTTAATTTCATTAAAATTGAACTAAGGTATTTACATAAATTTTAACAACTATGTTTTCATGGTCAAGTTCAGGTTTACAAACCTCTACATGGAATGCCATGAAGGTAATAGGATTTTTAAGGTAAATAATACTGCTGCTGGATATCGTATTTTAATACTTTAATTTCTGTAAAAAATGAAATGGCTTCTATAATACACATAAGTACTATTTTGATTGCAGTGAATTGTATTCATATCCACAAATTGTGTACACAAAATATAAAATTTTGCTTTATAAAAGTATCTACCTTATAGACCAAAAATTACAAGAAACATTTGAATTCCTATGTTGATAGCAGCAGCTATAAATATGTACATGTATGAATCACATCATGCAATACACAGACAGGGCTCTTTAAAATAGTTTCCAAAATTTGAACAAAACACACTTTCATGTACTAGGAGAATTTTAAAAAAGAGAGTCAAACATTAAATACTGCATTAAAATTTTTATATTAAATTATGTAATAAATAATTAAAATAGTTTTAATAATGCATCAATATTTAATGTTCATATACAACCATTGAAACTATTTAAATACACTTCTAGCCTATTACCAACTAAATTTCGACTAGAGAACAAAAAATTTTAGTTACAGTTTTTGCAGGAAATCTCTTTGCTTTCATAATTTTGAACATGTATATATAAACCAAATGGATAATAGGAAATAATATGACTGAACATGAGAATTATGATTTTTTACATAACATACATGATAATTTCTATCTATGTGAATAGCAGGTTTGTCTCTAAGCACACATTGAACACTTTAATGTTGTGCACAGTGAATGGAAGAAGTGTTGTATAGATATTTTAAGTCTCACACAATGCCTACTCTGTTTCAATCGATAAAATAATTTATCATCAAAACAGCCTACAAATAATAGGTATTCAGCAAATATATTTTTCTAATGGGATAAAATCAAAATTAAGTACTTAATACAGATTTGTGAAGTACAAATCTTATATTTTACAGAATTGTGTTTATAAAAGCTGTTACATAACTCTTTTTATGAAGAATAGACACACAATCTTTATAAAAAAAAGCCCCAATTTTCATTTATGTAGATATATAGCACACAAAGAACTTTCTAAAGTATAATTGTACATGAATTGGTAACTTCTTTTATAGTACAGCACCTTGAAACTATGAACTCCTATTTAATTTCAGCAATACTACGAATGAACTCAGGATACTTGAAACAAAAATGTATTTAATATATTTAAGCATTTAGATCTAATGAAAATAAAATGTGAAGCACACCATTTAAAGCCATGCATTTTTAACACATATTGCTTATGTACTTCAATTAGAACAGAGAAAAAAGTTCCTTATATCAAGTACCTATACATTACTTGAGAAAGCATTCTTATTCTTAGACTATAAATATTAGTTGGGTGGAGACATCCGCAAACTAAAATTCCTGCTATTGAAGTACATTATTCCAACACTTAAATAAAACAACTTTCACTAAAATATACAAGGATATCTGATAAAAGGGACATTTTTTCTGCCCATGATCTCCTATAAATGTTCAGACTTTGTTATTGTTTTTATTTTCCCTGAGCTTTAGATTGTATTTTTATAATTTATCTGCACATTGGATATCTCTTTCAGTATATTATTATAGTATGACAACTTTTAGGAAGGAAAATAGAAGTGTTGAAAATATTTTCAGTATAAGATTCCGCAGATTTAAATAGCATTTTGATTATTTCCTTAAATTTTATATGAATCATAATTTTCTTGAAATTTAGAAAAATACTTTTCACTTATTTTTCTTAAGAATTGAGAATGTGCTTTACTCCTTTTACTAACCTGTAATAATGATGATTAAGTTACTTCATTGATAATTTCTAATGCAGTTAAAATGGGCAATAAATGTGCAGGACTTAACAGAAATGTTGGTATAAAAAAATTAAATTATAAAAGGACTTTGTGTTTTGCAGCACAAAACAGGAATACATGAAGTTATAATACTGTAATTCAGCAGCATGTTTATATTGAAATCCATTTCTAAAGTCTGCACAAGATGTGAAATGTGGCATCTTAGCATGTCACATTAAAAAAATCTCTCTCTTCCTCCTTTCTTATGTTTGGGAACACATTAATATTTACTATAACCTATTTTCAAGATAATTACATTTTAATGCCGATTGCTCAATTAATGTTGAAGGTGTAGTTAGAGATTCACAGATTCTTAAGATCATAGCCTAAAACAAATTATGATTTACACAAAGTCCTCACAACAGAAATAATTATATTTCAATCATCTTGTGACTAGCCAGGAAAAGCCAAAATTTGTTGACTACCATTTAGAAGAATTTGCCTAAATTCTCTGCCCACAATTGTGGTGTCTACATATGTCCCAAACCAGCACACATTTGAAAACATTAAGTAGCCTAAAATAGGCATAATTTGAATTCATAAGATTATTACTAAATTTTTCTAAACACACAAAAAAAATTATATAATATAATTTAACCTCGTCACATTTTCCTAAGTGTTATATATATTTGTGTTTCTCTTTGTGTGTTTTTTTAAAAGTTTAGTAAAAGCTTTGCATGGAGTTAGGTTATCATTAATAATGAAGTTTGTGAATAAAGTTAAAACCTGGATGCTTGTAAAATACTTTAATATACAATATTCTTCATTTTGGCCAGTTTAAAATAAATATCACACAGAACTCAACTCATCATAAGCCATTCACAGATTATGTAAACACATTGTGGATTGAATCAATTAGATTAATTATACTATTTTATCAATATATTTAGCACAATCCACACAGGCTCATCTGATATGTGCAACATGTAAAAATGTATATAAATAATTTAAGAAAAATTTTCTTTCATACATTTAATTGCACTTAATAAAAATGAGATTCATTACAACAAAAACAAGGCATTATACAGTATATAATAAAAAATATCATCAAATTCAATTAAATGCCAAGGCAGTTTATTAATTTCTTGAGAGAGGAGTTCAAGTTCTAAAAATAATTAATACTGATAATAAAATTGAAGTTGTGAGCATTAACCACATGAGCAAATTGAGAAAGTTTTTTTTTAATAAAAATTGCCTTATATTGGCAACATTATTTATTATAAATTGGGTATATTCAATACCAAATATTTTAAGTAGAAATAAAACAATTTACATTAAAACTTTCACACAAAGCAGATAAATAATTCAAAACTTTTCTTCGGTGAAAAAAACATAGATGACTACAATTATTACTGATGAGCAAATTGGTACAAAAATTTGGCTTGTTTCACTGTAATTACACATCATAATTTGTTAATATACAAATAATTTTCTATACTGACAATTCATTAAGTATAAATATTAATTAGAAACTTCTGAAATATTTAAAAAACATATAGAAAACCATAAGTGAATTATTATTATTACAAATGATTTAACTGTAATAGATTTAAATAACACGAAGAACAAATTTGAGAAACACATAACTTATAGGGTTTCTTACGTCTGTCTTAATACAGTTTCAATAACGTGTTGCATTGTTCATGTTTTATTTTTGCTTCTGAGACATGAAGCTTACAAGAAAAGTAAAGTAGAATTAAACAATTTTATCTATAAAATGTCAATACAATTTTATCAAATTCTGTGTGTGTGTGTGTGTGTGATGAATAAATGCAAAGGAGTAATTAATCTAAAGCTTCAATGTTGATGTATTAAAATAGTTGCCTGATCTTGAAATTTTTTATTTATGAAATACCTTATACTTAAGCACTATATTATATTTTAAGCTGAGTATATTTTCATTCTATATTTCATTTTTGACTTTTTTATAGCTAATATTGCAAAAACTACAATTTAATAAATATATAATCTCACATAGTGTTAATGAAAACAAATGTTTGCATTCAGGAAGTACGTATAAAACTCAAACACACACATACACACAAGCTATAAATATTAAACTGTAAGCAAATTGCTAATTTACTCAGTTTTCTACATCCTGACCAGAATAAAAATTTTAATAAGTAGCATTAATGGGCACTACTAAACTGCATGTAGAAAATTCATGTGATCAATCTCATATTTCCATGTTTCAATTAAGTGTAATATCTTTCATTTAGCATTTATTCTGGTTTCAGATCTACAAAACAATAAATAATACTCGTGATTTATTAATATATATATATATAGAATCCACAATATGAAGCCCCAATGCCCAGAAACACTTTCAAATACTTTGATAAAGACTTAAATGTACATCACTTGTGAGAGTGGGCATTGGTGTAAAAAATACTAACACTTTATATTGGGTCATGTCCTGTATTTTAAAACTCAAGAACAGTAATGCTATCCAACACATTGAAGCAATGATTGATAAGAAACAAAAAATCCACCTCTTCCTATATTTGTAATAATTACTGAATTCTAACTGATGCAAATCTTACACTGGATAAGATATTCAATGCAAAGAAATATAACAGTAGTAACGATGATAGTTTGAAAAGTAAGCAATAAATACAGTAATATTTTAAAAATAACACATAAAAGATATGCCAATGGATATCAAATATTTGCAAATGGAACATATTTAATTACTGACAAAAATACTTTGAATATGAAGAATTAAGTGGCAAGAATGTTTAGTTATCATGACAACTAAAACTGGCCGTAATATGAAAACTTAAAAACATGTAAATAAGGAACTCTTTATTACAATAAACGTTTTTACCATCCAATATCTGTTAGGCATAGTAATTGCAGTACCATCAGTTTATGCCGACTTGAGCAAAAATAACACATTACTAATAAAATACAAATAATCAACAAGTTATTCATGGTTTAAAATAATTGATAACCTTTATGCTTAAAAAATCAATAGAAAACAAGGTTTTTGTGTAAATAATGCCATCATTACATGAAGGCAATGAAAGGAAATATTATAAAACAAAATACAATAAATTATATGTAAAATTAAAAGATATATGCTATAGTTTTACTACTGTTTCAGAAATGTCAGACTATATTACATATAAATTAATCAATTACATAGAAATAAAGAAAATTGAAATTTATGACATTAAATTAAGATGGTATCAACTGTTTATTATTTTTTGAGTATGATGAATTAAGATAAACCACGAAGTATGATTCCTACTTTCAGGACTTTGTCTCAAAGTACATCAACCAGGAAAGAAAAAAAGCAAAGGACTGTGGGAAAATACTAAAATTCAATTGCCAATGAATAGTGTTGCCATTCATTTTGTGAGTTTCTATAAATTCATTCATTCCAAAACTGCTATAATTCCTAAGTCTAGAGATGAAAACTGTTAATTATGAATTACAAATATTACAATACACATTGAGAGATTATTATGCCACTGACATAACAAGAATTTGTCTTGCAAACAAGTAACAGTTATCCATCAACTTTAGAATAATCATTAAAATCTGGAATAAGACTTCAGGTAGAGCTTTTCGTATGGAAGCAAAGTTTAAACCACAAGAAAACTGATGTAGAATACATTTAACTGATTTCATCCTGATAACACAAACTTATAGATTAATCTACAACAGAACTGTTAAAATGTGACTTTCAACCGAGTTTGAATCATGAATATGCGTTTAATCATATTTAGGATTACAAAGAAAAACATTTACAGCTGACATTGTAGAAGTTCATATGCTCACAGATTAAAGCTTTTGTTAACATAAGTTGTTTTTCCAATTAATATCATGCTAGAAATATACTCATGATAAAAAGTTGAACCAATGATAAGAAATGAAAATATAATACATCTGTTTTAAAATATAATAATTAGATACAATAGCCAAATGACATAAAATGAAGTGACGGTATAAATACCACACAATGTTTCTGGAAATTTTGTTCTTTTTGTCAGGTGATTAAAAACAGCAGAACCATGAGTGACACAACCGCACAATACAATACAGTTGACAAACTCAAAAGCGAAGCAAAAACACCACAACAATGGGAAAGCAGAGGGGTTAGCATAACTAAAGGATCATAGCTATAGTTGAGTTTCATAGCATCAGTTGTATGTTAAATGCTGTTATGTTGGATTTAATATGAAGCATTTATGATATAATTCTGGAATGAGACCTGGTGTCTTAGCATTTTTCCAATCAAATGAATGTTTCAAATTTCAGATATGTTTGGAGACTACAGATTGTTATACTGAACAATTATTTCAAACTGGATGATAAGGAGGATACATTCCTAAATTTTAAAATGAATAGGAAGCAATTATTTCCCACAAAAGTAATTTTGAAACTGCTGAATGCTTTTGAAGGCAAATATAGTTGTAAATAATGGAGGCCACTAGATTAACTATATAATCTTATATGTATGATGGCCTATGGTTACAGTAGTCATTTAAGTTTATAAATATGTAGTTTGGATCTTTATTTTGTTTAGATATCTAAACTTGTATAACTGTAATGTGAAATAGCTATAGGGGAATATTCAATGATATATATTAATGTAAAAATTGATACAAAATATTTTTTGAAAATAGAATATATGTTACATATTGAATCTGTGTTTGGTTATGATTGCAGATTTTCACATTTTATAATTTATGCAGATATTTGAAATATTGTAGATGGAGTTAGAAATGTAGCATATTACATGTTGGGTCAGAGTTTTGGTAATTTTCACTGATGTACTATTATCATTTTACATAGTTATCCTTGTAAAAACGGTTGCTTTTGGTGATGTAGAACATAACTTCAAAAACTCATAAGCCACCACTGGTTGTCTCTATTACTCACTGGTCATCATCCATAAGAAACCTTCAGTACAGATGGAAAAATTATGGAGTCGGTTCCACAAAAGAGTAATTACATCATTATCAAAAAATAAAGCTTTGACTTTTAAAATTGACAGTAGTTGCAGTAATAGTTTGAAAACTTAACAATAATGAAAGCCAACTGATTACAATGTGAAATATTTGAATATGCATCACTGCTGATACAATTTTTTGAAAATCAAATGCCAAGAATGTCCAGTCAGTATGACAGCAAAAACTGGCCTCAAAATAAAAACTAAAACGCATTTAAATGAGGAACTATTTATTACAATAAAAAGTTTTTACTATGATAGTGAGCCATAATAATTCAGTTTATGTTTACATGATCCAAAATATAAAAATATTATGTAAAATCATGGTTTGAAATATTTGATAATTTTTACGTTTCAAAAATCATCAGAAAACAAGATTGTTGTGTATTTAATGGCATTGTTATGTGGAAGGACAGTGAATGGAAGAATTTTTTTAAAAAACACAAAACAATTATGTGAACAATTGGAAGATACAAGCAAATATATAAGCTAATATTACTGCTGTAATAACAATCAATGCCAGACAATATTATGTTCAATCAAATGAATTGTACAGAAATAATAAAATTGAACTATAAAATGAAAATAATTTACGTCCGATAGAAAATAATGAATAAGAAAGATAGCCAAGTGTGGTATTTATATTACCCTTTTTTTGTCTGTATTGGCTATCTTTCTATTCATTAAAATTGAACTTTAATTAAGATGAGATCAGTTGTTTATATTATGAGCTCCAACCTTATATTAAGAATTGGCAATGGCTTGGGAAGTTTTGAAAAGCTGTTGATTGCTTTTCCATTGCCTAGAAGAAGAAAGAATCCACTAATTTGTATAGTAAAAATTCTTGTTAGTCTTCAGGAAAAAAAATTAAGAATCAGACCTCAGTGCATGAATCCAATCACTCCTTTAAAAAATAAGACTCCTAAATTCAGTCAACTTCAAAGAGCTTTCTGTAAAGGTGTATTCATCTGAAAGGATTGATCTGATTTTTTGTGCCCTATCTTATTCCTAACCTTTTTTTCTGAGTTTTTACTGTTTGATTCTTTCTTCCTTTGAGGCAATGGAAAACCCTATCAACAATATTTCAAATATTGATGGATTTAGATTGAACATAGAAAGAATATATTTTTAGGAATTTGTCTGTAAAGACGTCGTGTAATATATAAATCGTAAATAACTTGTGATTCAGCTCATGAAAAATACTATCATTCACAGATTGATAAGTTTTTTTGCTGTCAAACTTGTACATTGCACAAATCAATTCTCATTAATGAAAAATTTCTGAAATAGCATTCTGATACTATTATAGCGCAGTACCCAAGACCTGTAATAAACTGTTAATACTGAGATTACAAGTATTACGATGCACATAAAGAAAGCTTGTTTTGAAGTACAACAACAGGATTTTTCCATTAAACTTGGAACAATTATAAACAATCTTAGATTGAGATCTCAGGTATACGTGAAAACTGAAAATGAATATGCTGATTATATTTTATCAATTTTATCCAGATACCATGAATTTTCAAATTCATGTAAATCTATGCATGAACTTGTGTAATATAATGTCAAGGAATAAAACTTGTTTTTTAAAACTTTTCAGCTTAATTTTTTTTAAAAAAAAAACTTTGTCCAATTGTTGACTTTTAGTTGGTAGTTCCTAAAATATGTCAATTGTGTGTGGGCACTAAAATAGTGATTTGAAATTGAATAAAAACCTAGTAAAATATATTTTGACTTATCAAAGATCACAGGCTTTCGATCTGTAAGTGTTGAAGATAAAAGTACTTGGGTTCTGACCCGATTTCGACTTGTACATTTACGATAAATATTTTAATGCCCAATGATAGTAGAAGTAGTGTTATAATGAAAATTTCAATTTTTCAACTAGAGAGATCAATCAAAATGCTTTCATGCTTTTACCCCGAAGAACTGAATTGCTCTGATATGTTATAATACAATTGTAAAGACAATTATTTCTTGATTGTATTTTCCAACAATGTCATTTAATTATTTTGTTCTCTATTGTTTAACTGTTAACACCTTTAGCACTTCAAGCATGTGGTATTTATAATTGAAATTAGAATTGAAACTCAGTCATTGGTCCAGACAGTGCTTTTCCAAAACTAAAAAATATGCATGAAAAATTAGACTACATCATTTTACTATCATTAAAGGCAATAAAAGGATCTATGTCAATGCATTATTCAGAATGTTCAAGGGATGATTTGAAGTGAAAGATTATAATTGCAGATATTATTTTCATTAACCAAAAGCTTCCTGTCATTTGACATAAAAACACTAAAGTTTTAGAAATAATAAAGCAATAGCCTTTCCTCAATGGCAGTTAAATGTAGATTTAAAAAAACATAAATGGCATTTCAATTACTGTATATTAGTCTATGTCATGTCAAAGAAAATAGCCTATCTTAGAGTAACTTATGTTATAGAGTTATTTCAAACCCTGAGACTGCACAGAATCTGTTGTGGAAACAATGCAGCTAAATTATCATTTGCTTCTTTATTATAGTCAGTACAGAAATGTGGTTACTGTACAGAATTAATATACTTGGAAGGCAGGGCAGTTAAAATATTCCAATTATATAGAAACATGGAAATGAATGGAAGACTTGAATAAAGAGTAAAAGCAATCCATTGTAAAAGGTATCTGTAAACTAATATTTTATCTTCTATGACTTTAGTATTAAATGGTGAAATAGATTTGAAGATGAAACAAACTCATATAAAATCATTTCCAGTTTCAGAAACAAAAGAGAAAGTCTGAAGTAGATTCTTTCAGTGAAATAAAACATTTAAAAAAATCTTTAAGTCAATTATTAAAACTGTAGTTTCATTTGAAAGGAATACAGAAGTTTCATGAAAATTATTTATACATCATAATTGCTTTCCAAGTTAAATAACCAGGAGTTCCGAAAAATGAAATTTGTCCATATAAAATGAAATCATTAATTGTTACAGATGATATATATTCTAAATTAAACCAATGTATACTTATGAAATTTAAAAATGTAGTTACAGCTTAAAATTAATAATTTCTAAAAAATATATAAAAATTAAAAAAAATAAAACTAGCCACATAATTCAGTCACAATTGAATACAAGCTCTGAACTATAATTAATTTCTCATTATTGCATCCTTTGAAACAAGGATAATAGCCTATTTTCATTACTAACAAGATAAAAGCAGAATGATATAATCTTCATTCAGATGCCAATACTGAATGCTTCTTAAATTACGTTTATGTTTGAATGCTTCATAATCTGATCTGAAGAGTTCAGAATTTTGATTTGCTGAATATAAAATTATTTCTAGGAATAATCATAAGAATAAGTGACAATTACAAGATACATCAAAATAAATTATCCAGTAAAAATCTTAATCATGGGACAATGCCTTATGAAGCAAAATGTAACTGCATTTCTGCTTATTGCTTGTATGGTAATAAAAATTCAATATTTGATAAATAAAATTCAGATTTCATTTCCCTAATAAATATACATGTAACATATAAAATTAAGTATGACATTTACTCACTATATAAAAAGGATGACTTGAAAATAAATATTATTTCTAAATAAGTCTTGCTTAAAATATTGGCCTGCTCATGGGTCACACATATTACTCTACCAAATATCGCTGAATATTTCAGATTTGGAAGTTAATATTAAACAAAAAAGTGACAGTGTTATAGTTTAAAAGCTTTTCTATCTTACACACAAAAAAATATTGTAACTCAATCATGGGTGATCAAGCAGTCTAAAAATTTTCAAATTACAAACTAAATTAATTACTTTGAAAAAGCTTTCTTATATTTACTTTTTTATTATTCCTAGCAAGTCCCATGCAGAAGCATTAAGTGTTTGCAAAAACAAACATAAAATTTGTGTGAAATTTACATGTTTTAATCAGATTATTAAATGAATGTCACTTTAAATGATTAATATTAAAATCTATTTTCTAGCGGATATAATATAAATTTACAAATTATGAGCAATTATTCACTTATTTCATGCTTCAATCCTCATATAAAACTTAATGTGTACAAATATCATCAACATTAAAACTGGAAATACCTCACAAATTATTCACTTAAAACTCGATGTAAAAGCATTCCAAAACAAAATATTTAATCGAACAATAACACAAAAAAATGACATTAACTAGCACATTCAACTGGATCCAAGCTTTTGTTACCCTAGAGATTCTATTAAAGTACACAAAAGATGACACTAGACTTTAAAATCACATGTATAAATATTTACAACATAATGAAAGGCTGACATATACAGCAAACATTCAATATTCTCTCACACAGGAACAAGATCTTTAAATATGACAACTGCTCAAAGGATTTCATTACAATAATAATATAAAATTTGAAACCAATTTAAACAGAAAAATGATATACATTCTTCTATGTACAATAATTTTCTCATTTACATTTTTTCTAGAGATCATATTTATTCTCACCCAAGAAGCTACAGTTCATGTAAACTAAAATTACAACAGCCTCCAAGAATGAGAATCCACATTTTTCCTTGATATTCACATCAAGAAATTGAAATCTGTTACGTATTGGCAGGGATTTGAGGTAATTTAGTTGAATGGTGCGAATGCCTCGAGTGAACCGTGCTGGCCCTGTCATCGGACAATTGAACCCTGAGTTTGTTGCTACTCAAACCACTGACATCTATAGTGTTTGTTTTAGATGAATTTCTCGAAGATGAAGATGTAGTTCGAACGACCGAATCTTGTACATCAGTCTTATCTGCTGGAGGTCTCGGCAATCTTCTTCTCAGCCATGCATGACGTAATGCAGCAGAAGGAGTCATTCTAGCATCTGGGTCCCAGACCAAACATCGTCGAATAAAGTCTAAAAATAGTGGGTCATCACACCCTTTGAGAGCTTTACGAAGTTCTTTGGAACCAGGGAGACCCCGTGGTTTTCCTCTACGCGACAGACCTCGAGTTAACAATGTAGATCCATCAGGCAATGTGCTTGCTGTACAATATCTAGGATGTCCCTTGGAGCTGATAAAGTTCTTTGCACGTTTAGAGACATCCAACAATTTCTGTGGTGGCATTCCAAGTAATTCAATTATGCAAGCTAATTGATCTCCTTCATCCTCACCTGGCAGTAGTGGAAATCCTGTTAATAATTCAGCCAAAATGCAGCCTAAACTCCACATATCAATTGGCATTCCATAACGGGCGCCAAGGATTACCTCAGGGGCACGATAGAATCTTGATTGTATGTATGTATAAACCCTCTGGTTTTCATAGCAACTTGATCCGAAGTCAATAACCTGAAACAACCAAATTTTTATAGCTTCTAAATTATATTACTATATATAATATAGGAAAATTTTAATCATATTATTTTTACAGTTATAAAATTAGGTTCAAATATATCAGAGCAACTGTATATATCTAACTATATTTGTCTAAGAGTTGCTAAAGTTATGAATTAGATTAGTCTTTTACCATTAATCCCATGGCTTCAAGGAAGTGAAAAGTGTCATGTGATACATTAATTTAAATTTTCATAAGTTTTACAGACCAGGAATCGATCCCAGGTCTCCTGCTTAGTACACAGATGCTTATCACCTAAGCCACCTGAGTTGACTACAGGGAGGCCCGGTACAAGACTTCCCCTTCCATTGAACAAACAAAGCCCGGCTTCACCTACAAATTACTATATGACAATCTTCATGGCCTAACATTAGGGTGTACAGCATCCCCAGAATATTTCTAAACCACACAAAATGAAATAAACCATTCTTATAACCTGGGACTCTATGTACTGTTCGCTCGTACATTCAAATCTCTCCTAAGAAAATAAAATCTCGAATACTGTAAGGCATTACTGAAATAACAGGCATGGTTTCTTTTTTGGGGACTTCCAGTATCCCCTCCCACTTACAATAGTTTCTGTTTTCTGTCAATCTTGTGATGAACTATTGCAGATGTGTTTTCTAAATGTTATAAGGATGTAAAATTGTTAATTAATGTAGTTTTTGTATCTGAAGAGAATATAATTCAGTAATTGATGGAAGAAATCTATGATGATGGAACAAATATTGAAGAGTCAGTTCTGATGAAGTTGACAATTGAGACCAAATATTTCATGATAGTTGGAAAAATTATGGGGATTGTGACCAACGAAGACAATGTATATAAATTAGAAATAGCAGTGGATTTATAATAATTATTGTAGTAAATTAACCATTATATGTCCCCAGTTTTAACTAAACGTTTGGCCATTTGAATTATTCAGTATTAATCTTTGTTTTTTTGTCCGAAAGTAAGATCTAGCAAAATCATTAAATATCTAATTTTCTGCATCCATAAGAATTTCTCAGCCGACTCATTTTGATTAAAAACTTGTGATCATCGCCGGCGAAATGTCAGACTTCGATTCTCGCCATGCATCTTTGTTCATATTTATATTTTGTTGTTGGTTGTACCTCAATACAAAATGTGCGCGGTCCGAAAGCTACAAAAGACGGTAAGCCCGCATGGGAAAGGTTAATAACCTCACCATAATGCGAGCTATCCTTGCCGCACTTAAAACTGCTTTCCTACCCGTCGTATTTATATTCGTAGAAGGAGGGGGCGGGGGGCGAAATTTTAGGCGCTATATTTGAACCGTAAAATCTGTGCTAAACGAAACACTTTTCCTCGTCTTTGGAAGTGTTCCATTTACACAGATTTCCGCACAACCTTCGATTCCTATTGAACTAAATTATTTAATGTTACACATTGCATCTGCGATATCTCCGCTCCGGATTTATTTAAAATGTGCATTACAATGTCACGACTTTTCACAAGGGAGTGTCATACGTAGGGTACCGGAACGAAAGGTCAAAATTCTGGGAAATCATAGAATTTACAATGACCAACAAAAACCCTTTATAATGTTAGTTACGTATGACAAAAAGCCGCCGATCACAATTTAAGAATAGGCAAACTGTAAATGTCACATACGTGGTAAATAAATGCAATAAAAAAAAGGCCAAACTAAAAAAGGAAAGAGGAATCCGTAATTACCGTATTTGATTGCTAATTAACCCCGTTCGTCCCAGTTTGCGACTTACGGGGGATTCGTATATACACAGTTTCATTGTGTTGAGCAAGCGTTGTAATTTATCGGTCTTTGTTTTGTGAAACTGTAAGTTTTTATTATTCGATTATGGGCAGGCCGTTTCTTTCCGAAGCTACTGAAAGGATAAAAGTTGTCGTGGGGCGAGATTCAAGGGCTTCACCCACAGAACGCAAGCGAAATCGACACTGTACTTTTAAGTTCACGATTTTTTTCTCGACAATACACACCCTAAACTCACTTAAAATCACAAGTGAAGATCATTTCAAATATAATACAGAGACGAAAGTTTACACTGTTTAAGAGGTATTCAGTAAGTGAGAGAACAAAAATCTTAGGGATGAAATTGATTTCGAGAAGAATTAGAGGAAATGACAATAAATTGAACATAGTGTGCAAGCTTAGTACAGCATAGCTCCACTTGTTTCCTACACCTTTGTCATTCAGCTTCTGCAATCTCCTATAATTTATGCGTAACACGACAGGCAATGGAGTAAACATGCCATATTATTTAAATAATTAGCGTGTTCACACAGCAACTAGGCAAAAACAAGGAAATAAATTCTCACTATACTATGACAATACATTACGTGATATAAAACACATAAACGAAGGATTTAATTCTGTAAATGAGAGGCCAATGTTTTTTTAAGTCTAAATTAACCTATAAAAATTGGGTTTAGGTGTAATTTTATTGAAATGTTTCAATCAGCAGTAAACTGTAACTAAATATTTTATTATAATCTGAATCGACTCATAAATTAGTCAACGGGGACGAGTTTCAGATTCGTTGGTTTTTTATTGAAATTTTAATGTTTAGAATGCTTGTGTAAACGTTTAAATGAAATAGGATTGCAGTAGGAAAAAATAATGCATCTTATTACCATTTATTATTAAATAAATTCAGTTGAGTGGGAAATATCGTAAATAAGAAAGAAGCGTAGAGTCCTATAATTAAATTAAAATTTTAAAAAAAATACATTTACAAGAAGAAACTACAGCCTATGATTGTTGCACTCTAACAGAAATACCTAATATCTTCCAACACCCGTTATATTTAAGATGTAATGCAAATAATTCATTCGACAATTTCCCTTCTGTTCTAGAGAACTCATTGTCACAAGAATATAAAAATGACGCCTAAAATGCGGACAAATTTTGACGGACGGTAAAACTTACTTAAAAATATATTTTTTAACTAATTAAATTATATCGCCTAATACAAGAATGAGAATGTAAACATGACAAATGTATTCCTCTACAATAATCAAAAAGACAATAAGTACAAATATTTAAGTAAGCAGTTTTTTTGAGAAAAGAAAGCGACCAATCTACTGAAATTCTCTTACAATAAATGTCCTGAAAGATATGTAAAACGCGAATACTTCCAAAACTGACAAGATTTATAGGCATTATTTAAGGGTCGTCTTGTGGAAAACTACGTGATGAGAAAACAAGTTTAAGCCTTCCGAAGGCATTTCGTTACACACAGGATTGGATGCGTTGTCCTGTAAAAATAGAGGAGAAAGACGTTCCTCAGCAGGTTCCTGTGATTAGGAAAAAAATATCCGTCGTTTCACGAAATTAAAATGTTGGCAAAATTACGATGTACGTACAACAAAAGATAACTGTACCAGTTGAGCATTACTTCCGGCATTTAGAATGCAAATTATATTTCCAGGGCTAGTGAACTGATTATGCAATTTCACACTGTGGGTGTACTTTTGATGTCTGATACAACAAAATGTTAGAATACAGAGTCAACGAATCGCGATGAAATTGCACAAAAAAAATATCTAAAATAATTAAAATACGACTAGATAACAAAAACAGGTGAGAGTAAAACACATCTTCAGAGTTACGAAGATTTTAAGACTCATTAGCAACACGTAATGAAGGGGAATATTAGACACAGTTATTAGCCATGGGAATGTTGGATAATTTTCTGGTATGAAACTAATTAAATGCAGGCTCTTAAATGCGCTTTTCAACAATTCGTCTGGTTGTTTTCAGTACGCAAAACTTATGTTTCTGTAATTAAGCAGCCTTGGATGTAGAACGTATATCAATTCACTTGCATGTGACAACCTAGGATGTAACTGATTCTTTTATCGATCTCTCATCCTGGATCTGGTTGATGCTAATCTTGGGACGAGTGTCGGATTCAAGGTGATCTTTAAACGTTACTCGCCAATCACATTGTCGTTTGTGTAGACGAGGTATGATCAAATAATTATACGTGATCCCAGTAAACCGTTTCAACGCCCATACAGAAATCAATGAAAATAAAATAGTAACACCAATCAATTTAAAGCAAACAGCACTGTCTGAAAATTATATTACTCATAAGTCTTACATTACACACAGTGGAAGAAATTTTTGTTGTTCTGGTGACGTTTTTAACACAGAAATTGGAGCATAATTGGGAGATCTTTTCAAAATATCCGACTAGTATTGTCGAGTGGACATTAAAATATGTCGGAATAAGAAATATGTTGCATATGGGGGAATTATAACTTTAAAAGGTCGTTGGAAAAGTATAGTTCCCAAGACGGTTAATAAACAGACAGGAATATCTTGTCGATGTAAGAGCTGAGACGTTCCGTCACGTAGGACAAATTTTGCAAACGAAGGGATGCAACGGAATGGCTAACAAAAAGAATAAGCAAGCATATGGAAAGGTGAAAGTGTGCGTATTTAATACTTTCAATATGTGTGTTAGGCCGGTATTACACCATCAAAGATTTGATAAAATATCTTTGACAAAGAAATTTTACAATGTAATGGGCTATATTTAAAAAATTTTGCTTTTATACTCTACAAAATGGCGTCAACTAAGTTTACGTGGTCACTTCATGCTACTAAAACTTTAATTTCTGAATATGAAAGTTATGAATTTTTGTATAATGTTCAACACGAAGATTACAAAAATAGCAATAAAAGATTAGAAGCGTATCAAGAAATCTCCAGTGTGATCAGCAGTAAATGCAAACACTTAGAGAGAAATACAATTAGGTTTGCTTTTTACATCCAATCAGCCCTTTTACATTTCTTCCCGTTCGAAACATTTTTGATTCGGATTAATGAATGAAATTCATTACTTTTCTTGCTACAAGTTTTACCCGACCAAAGACAATGAAGTGATTCATAGAGAAAGCGAAAAGGCAAGATAGAGTCGTTGTCTCCCGGACTGCAGCCATTTCCGTATTCGAAAATAGACGCGACAGTGTTCCAACGGCCGGTTAAACATTTCACTTTCTCTAACATCTAATATTACAGATCGATCGTTTTAACTTCAGCATAATTTACAATACTGACTGATAGTTTTTCTTTTTATTAGGAACAAATTACGTAGGAAACCTTAATTTTGAAGACGTCAGGAGGTAAACGAAACAGAAATTACACGAAAACGAACCTATTATTTACTTCGGAGAAAACAGGAATCGGGCCTGTATCACGTGGAAAATGTGATAGGAGATGGTAACAATCGAAATATTAACAAAAAGTGGCGATTGTGGGCGATTCGATTAAGAACTGATGACGTCAAACGATAATTTATCTTCAATAAATAACTGCATTGGTATAGAAAATCTACATATTATGTACACTTGGACCGCTGAGGTTGTTATATTGATAAGACGAAACTGGAGGTTTCCGCCTCTTTGGATCGAAACCAGTATACCCATCAATATAGTAAATTATTTGAATTTATTACACCTCAATACCTCTCAGTATTGTCAGAAGTTACAGAGCGTTACCCATCAATTACTATTTTTGCTGACTTTATATTTATTAATTAGAACAATTTGTATTTGACCACCGTAGAAAGTATTTATCGGGTGTTCTTTGATAAGTTTTTACCGATACAGTATAAAGATCGGAGTCACTGTCACGCTTCAGTAAAAGACGGTATTTGCCAAGTTTCTCCGTAGGAGATGCGAAACTGCGGGAGGTTATTCTAAATTCAGTTACACTCAGCTGTTTTCTACGCTAATGAATCGAACTTGGAACATCGACCACTATTTCGTCACACTTAAAAGTTGGTGTGAATTTGCACAAGCAAGCCAACGTGTTGGTTTTTAATGCGCGACAGGAAAAGGTCAATCTGATAAAGGAGACGTAAATGCGACGGGGGAAAAACCCAAAGTACTTCTGTTTAAAATATATTTACAGTAACTTTAGAAGAAAGGATACATTAAAAAAATTACAGCTTCACAAATATTTAAGAGAAATAATCGGGGTTTCCGTTGTCTAAGTGGAAGAATAAGCATCTTAATCAACGGTAAACCCGAGAACGATACTCCTTAGTGTCAAAATTTTCTCCCTTATTACAAATTTTTATATCATAAGTTCGTCCAAAATTTTAAAGAAATATATCAAATATCCATCATTTACAGATCTATTATACAATTTCCTTCTTCATAAAACACCGCAAGGTCGCACAAACGTAGACGGAATGCGTTGTTTTTTTCTGCAGTAGTAGATTTATTTACTGTGGTTCATTTTAATAATGCATTATTGCTATGGTAGACTTCGGTTTCTTTTTATCAAATTAATCGTAGTTGTTAACGCGGAATAAAGAAGACGGAATAAGATTCATTAAGATTTATTAAGAGTTTCTTGACTTTCTGCACGCAACTATAGAACTAAAAAACGGTTTCGCTTTCGCAGGTTGACGTCATCAATTGTGCTTAATTACAATATTTGAGTCGGGTACAAGACTAGCACGCTTGGCACGTAGTCAGGAATTGACGAGGGCTTTGCTTTTGTGACCATACCATCTGTATCAAGTTCGATAGTTAGTGCAAAACTATGACGACTCGGTAACTTCTTGGTCATCTTTTTGATCTCGGGGACGTACAAATATATTCATCAGTTATCCAAAGTTACAACACGACCAACTTAATACCCATCCATCCTGGGTATTCAATCTGCCGTGATTCTTCAGGTGCGGATTTAGACATAATCAGATCGACATGAACACTTTCCCTTACACTACCATAACTAACACCAGTTTCATGCACGATCCTCCGATAGTTACCCTCCCAGGATAAAACCTTTCTCTTTTATCACCGTCCAAATCTGTGCGGAACATGTGGTCAGTTTGCTGTAACACGGTGTAAAAACATATAACCTTTATTTCGTCGTGTATTTTGCGGTTAATGCATTCTTAAAATTACTGATGACCTAGAGCCTTAATATACATCTTACAAGCTGCACTTACAAATTCAGTTCGTTTAGAGTCTAGACTGGTGTTTCCCAGACGTGGGTCCCACGTACCAGGGTTGAAAGGGGGGGGGGCAATTCGAAAATGAGCTCGTCTGAAATTTAAAAATAGCCAACTATGATTTAACTTACACAAAAGGAAAAATGGTTGGTATCTAAATTTGAAATAAGTATTTGGTAAGTTTGGTGCTTTTCATAGAAAAAGATTGGAATAATATGAACTACGACGATTGCTGTGATATGACTTAAGTGGTTGCCTACTGTAGCCTAACGCCAAATGAATTGGCGATAGGTTTTGCGATCTCAGATTAAAATAAATTATCACCTTGTTAATGTACAGAATTTTAACTATAGAAGAGCCGTGATACACAAGTTGAAATTATGCTTCTTTAGGAAATAATTCAATTTTTTTAAAATATAAGAAAGTTGGGGGAGAGCATTATAAATACTTAGGTGGGGCATGATAAAAAAAAAAGGTTGGTTTTAGCGACAAGTCAGGAAACAGGAACAAGGTAACAATGAAATAACAGATTGAAAATATTACAATATAATGTGCTGAAGTTTGGCAAACACTTGTATGCCGATATTTCAATGTCTCCAATATTTAAGGTTTCCGGTAACTGTTTCACCGAAGGCCGGAGGTAAAGCCCAAAAAGTGCGGAGTAGGTCCCGATATAATTCCGTAAGTACTTCGTCAATAGTTTTAACTTCTATAATAAAATACAGAACCTCGACTCAGGACAATACTCATACGAGAGACACAAATGTCCTTCAAGTCGCGAAGAAAGCAGTTTAGTGTTGCACGGGTTGTGCCAGCAGAACTTTGGGATAATATAAGCAAAACTAGAATTAACATTTTTCTTTACAGATAATAGTCAAGAATTTATATTATGCCCACAAAACTAGCTGCGCGGAAAAATAATGTAACCAGAATATGAGCCTATGATTCAAAAACTAAGTAAACAAATAAATTCTTATACTAACGATCTTCCAGATAGTTTGTGGATATCGACGGTACTGAATTAATGGAACTAAACTCGATCGTTGATTATACATAAAAATATATGTTATAGTCGACAATGAGCTAATAAGCTCGTTCTCTATCCCCTGGAGATTACGGAGCCGCATTTTCTTCCACAGGACAAAATTTAATTGCAGATAAGATTTCGAAACATTGGAAATATCCTCCCGAACTCGACTGCAACTTCAGATCCCATTACCCATAAAATAAGAGTCACTACTAGGAAGGAACTAGTCCTGATACGCGTGTTGGATTATTATTAATTGAATTGTTTATTGTGTAGCTCGTAGGTGAATTCGTAGAGGATTACGGAGATAATGCAAGCATAGAAAAGAATTGGGAAAGGTGCCAGAATATTAAGGTGAAAAGTAATAAACCACGAAACGATACGACGCAGAAACCTACATTTGGAACACTAAAGAAAACTTAGTTCAGATCATTTGGTTTGTTATTGCCTAATAGAGTAAATTATAAAAAAGTGAAAGAAGGAAGAAAAACTTAAAACCTTTTGAACTTCATATCTCAACCTCGAACTCTATGAACATAGCGGGAAGTCTCAAACTTCCTGTTAAAACGACTCTGAAATAGGCTGAATTTAGAAGGTGTGTGTCAGTAGAAGTGACTTTTTTATTTGACACGAACAAAGGCTTCTATTGTTCGTAACGTTAGACTTTTTCTTCCTTCTTTCGTTCCCTCATAAATCGCTCAATTACAGACAATAGAAAACCGGAAGATGATTCAATAACATTGTCAGCAATTTTCTGAAGCATTCACAAGATACAATCCAGGACTGTACAATAGCGATTCCACATTTTTCTCTATTTTCAGACTCATAATTGTTCCCAACTCAGGTTACGCCAGCAATCCTCTACAATTACGCCTTCTAAATATAAGACTGAAGGAAATGCCATTGATAATATTCCAATTAAATCCACAACACTGTATTTTAAATCTTTAACTGACAGATAAGAAGTCGTATGTTTAACAACTTATTTGATTTGTTTAGACTACAAAAGGATTGTGACTACTCTTGCAGTATCGAAATATGAACGTATAAAAACATAATGGCGAATTTAAGAGGGCCGTTAGATACATATGATAATAAAATTCACAAAAATAATTTGTTAATAAAACAATTGATGACCTTATAGACACTTTTTATTTATAGATTGGTGAACAAGTGCTTCGGAAAACCCGCTAAAATTTGTGATTTTTTTAAATAGGATGTGAATATAGTTTTTAACATTTAGGTGAGTGTTTCTTTAGTTTCATTGTGTTAATAATATAATATTTTTTGTTCAACCTCTTTTATAAATACATTGGCTTCTTGATAATACAAATTTATTTTGTACAATTTCTGCGCATGAAAGACCTGATGAAGGTACAAACAATTACCGAAACGTTGCCGTAAATAAACAAAAATATTGGACAAAAAACTGCATTATTTACTTTTTATTTAAATTGTGACGACGTTTTGATACCTATTTGTATCTTTTTCGGGTATTTTCAAAATTAATGTAATAAATATAATGTATAAGGTCATCAATTGTTTTATTCATTCAAAAACAGACGTTAAATTAAACCTTTTAAAATAGTTTCTTCTTTTATAAACAAATATATTGGTCAAAAAATGCATTATTTACTTTTTATTTACACTGTGACGACGTTTTGATACCTTTTTGTATCTACTTCGGGCATTTTCAAAATTAATATAATAAATATAATGTATAAGGTCATCAATTGTTTTATTCATTCAAAAACAGACGTTAAATTAAAACTTTTAAAATAGTTTATTCATTTTTTTTCATTATTCTTTGAAGTTAATACAAAGTCCCGCGATTCTCTAATTTGTTTATCCCCACAGAAATATAATTCGTGGATTATGAAACGAAAGTCAGACTGAGGAAACTCCGATGCAAGTGAGGTGGCTTTGTGGCAGAACTGGCACCAACAGGCTTACGAGTGTTTATTATTGTCCCGTTACAGTTCCATCCTTTTCCAGGTAGTCAGCGAATGTGAAGCCTTTGTATTTTCAAAATATTCACTCCACGACCTTGCAGGCGTATTCAAACGTCTCCACTTCGGTGCGCTTTCAAGTTGAAGCCCACAGCCTTCGAATTTGTGTATAGACGACTCATCCATACTGACGAATCGACGCCAAAAATATGTTGGACGACACGCTCTTCATAAATATCTGCTCACATGCGATTCTGGTCGATAGTTAACAATCGCGGTAGCCATCCTGGTGCGACAGTGCTTTCGACATTTTTCTTTTCGGGACATAAGTCTATTGATTTGATGCGGCTCTCCATCTTGCACTCTTCTGGGTTAACCTCTTCAGATCACAGTATTTTCCACAACTGGTATTTCGTATTATTATATACTGAAACCGTTGCCTTCACCCTATCAATTTTGCCCTCCACAGCCCCTGGATCCAAACCCGGCTGTTCTTTTTGTCCACTGGAAATTTGGCTCGTTTTCTTGATCGAGAGCTCTATCGACTGTGGCTAACTTTATTAGTCCGTGTGATCAACATTCTTCTATAACACCACATTTCAAAATCTTCCTGTCTTCTTTCAGGTCTTCCAGTTGTCCAGGTTTCACACGCATACAGTTAAAAAAAATTTTTAAAATTATTTATTCCAATATCAATTTTGGGAACTAGTAGGATTCTCTTATTGAAAAACGCTATCTTAACCTGCATTATTCTGCTTCTGTTATATTCTTTGCTTCGTCCATCCTCGGTAATCTTACTCCACAAATAGCAAACCTCCACCACTTCGGGACCTATTTTTATATTAAGTCGATCTGTATTTTCTGAGACATTAAATACGAGTATACTCTTTACTTTAATGGTAAAACATAAATTTGGCAAAATAGTTGATCATAACATGGAAACTGAAAATAAAGTAAATAAAAAGGGCAATTACATAAAAAATTATTTTAAACAAATTAACGAACATAATGAAAAAATCTGTATTAATGGAATATAAATGAATAACATTTATAGTGATAAAAATTTAAAATATTGTTCTTTAACGTATATAGATAAACTGACACATGAAGTAGTTAAAATCTTTTAATAAAATGGGATACAATAAATTAAATTGGGATTAAAACACCAGAAAAGATAAAAAATTACTTAACTAAATTAAAGTACAAAATTCCAGTAAATGACCAAACTGATATTATTTACCTTACAGATTGCGACAATAATTATATTACACATACTAGTACAAATATTAGTACTAGGATTGATAATGATAAAAATAATGCCAAACATTAACTCTCAGTGAAATTTAAATTTAAAACATAAAAATTACGTAATGTGAAAATTCTACATAAACTGACTAATAACCTTAATAGGAAAACGTTTATATATATAATCATATCAGAATATATGAATTCAAGGAAAGAAAGTGTTGAGATCTCCAAACATTGTGCGAAAATTCCAGATCAATAACAGGTTATGGAATTTTATCACGACGTCACTTTAAATCTCGATCCTTATCACGTTTAAAAGTCGATAATCATCGACGTCCACGTCTAGTACAACTTATATCGAAATTAGGAACTTAGACGTGTCATAATTTAAGAAAAATTTGACGATCTGAAAGTTATGTTATTTTGGACAATGTTCTAACGTGAAACGAGATAGAATCGATGTGTATCTGGACCACAGGTACGTAGTGAATTATTCCTACAGGATAATCCGTAGGATGGACACGTATCTGTTGGGACAGATTGCACGGAGAGAAAATCGATGATTTCCACGTTTAGAACTTTATAAAAATTTGACACATTGTAGGTATGTAAATGAGTTATTATTTTACAAAATAATTGGTCATTTTGATTTATTTTTATTATAACTATAACAAATATTAATGTTGACAAATTGAATATATCGTAAATTAAAAATGTTTTTAAAAAATTATTTTATTTTTGTAGATGAATAAATTTCAACCGGAAGCTCCTTTGTTCAAAATTAATAAAAACGTTTAGCAATAGAGTTTTAAATTATTTATCGAAACTGATTATAAACCTGCGGTGTTTTATTACATAAATCTGACGTATTTCGTGAACTCGGATTCGGCGATATCTCAACATTTTCTTTTGTACCACCACATCTGGTGCAGTTATCTTGACTGAACGCCCACATTAATCTTTCATCTACTTTTGTAAACGTTTAAATCCATTCTTGTAAGTAAAGTAAACAACATTAAGTTCTGGTTCGGAGTTCACATGATTCAGTTTCGATCTGCACCGCTGTGCACTCTTTCACTATTATTCATTGTGTAACAATAGACTAGCTTTATGCTGACTTGGGTCACAAGAAAGTGATTAAGCGCCTTACCACAGGACAACTTCTCGAATGAATCAGGTTCAATTCCAATCTCACATTATGCTACGCCTGCAAACCGTTTCTACGCGCTAACTGAACTTCAGATATACATCTATATTCAAGAAAGCCCATTATAGACAGATTGAAACTTTTTCCGGTAGTCTCCTTTTCTAAAAAAAATAAAAAGCTTCGCGACAATGTTTGATTACTGTTGAAAACTCGCCTCAGGAAGTTTCTTGAATAGTATACAGATTATTTTTAACTTTATTTTCCTGGCGCGACGTGCATAATAACAACCTGTTAATATAATTTTTTTTTGCCTTAAAACTTACTTTAAAAATTATAAGGTGTACAGATTTTCTGACCGTCTCGCATCACAGAGGTCCCGGGTTCGAATCCCGGTATGGATGCTTGTGCTCGTCACGGTCATGAAAACTGGGGTTAAAGCTGACCACGTGCCACTCCTAATTCCATAATGTGCCATGGAAGATGACAGTCTGGCAGTCGTCCTAGCAGGCCAAGGCCCTCAATGGGCTGTAGAGCAAATGATAAGAAGATTAATAATAATCCAGAATTTCAAATATATGACCCACGTTTCTCAATACTCATCTGACGAATTTTACAGCGAAGGTGGGATAAATACGAGACTAATTATTAGTTTATCGCCGGCTTGTATCAAACTAACGTGTTGATTTTTCGAAATATAGCACGTAAGATATGTCGATATGGATATCCGCTTAAAGCGATCAAATATAGCTAGTTCGACCAAATTACTACTGAAACGCGCCTTGGCTAACTTGTAATATAGTAAACTGGTTGTTCTTTGATCGTGACGTGTACGATTGCAGTCTTTCAATATCAGCCAGGGTGGAATAAAATTAATTGTTTTTTAGCACACATCTACTTGAAGCAATATTACGACATTATACATATCTATTTTGTCTATACACTTGGTTATTTCTTTAAACAAACGTACGAAACGCCGGCCTTCAATTACTCTACTGAAAAATTATATATATATATATATATATATATATATATATATAAAACTTGAGGAAAAAATATATATATAATTGGTGTGAAAAGAAAGGGGGAGGTTGCCGTCTCCGAATAGTTTTTTATGTCATAAATGGACACGCTGAACTTGAATATCAGGCAAACTACCACATTTTTCTCTTTCATTCTCTTAACGCTGAGTTTATTAATTTTACAAACGGCACTTGACACTTGGATATCTGCAAGAATGAAAGCGAGAATATTTGCACTAATTCTTTCAGTCTGCTATTTAGTAGAACATATAGTCTTTACTTTTTTTACTGCAATACTTCATTACTTGATGATGTTTCAGGACTCACGAAGCCCTCCCAAAATATGAAAACATTTATACGTTTATTCGATTAGTATGTTTGTCCTCACTTATTTTGTAACAGTGTTGTATATACTCTCTGCACGGATAAGGAGTCCTTTGTGCAGCTATCCTACTTCGTCGAAATGCATACGCAAGCATTCTGTACATGGAGCAATCCATATGCTTACGTATCATTACGAGCCGTCGCCCTTGAATGATTTAAGGAGCGAATTTTTTTTAAATGGAGCTGAAACCTTAAATATCTTATTTCAGCCAACTCTACTATCGAATATAAGTTTTGGGAAGAGCTAAAATTACTCTCTGAATGCAGACTTGTAAAAATATCTTACAGTAATTTATATAAGCATTATCTATTTAATAGTATAACTGACTGAATTATTATTGTATTATCAAATATAAAATAGTCCTGAAAGTTATTATTATTATTTATTATTATTCTAACAGATTTATATATATATATATATATATATATATCTGGAAGAATGTAAGTAATCAACCATTAAATAATGAATCAAACAACTTTGGACATATTAAATTAGAGTTAAAAATTATTCATCTATATGTATTAAATAAATATATGTCAATTTAAGCATCTGGAGCCAGTATTGTGATTTTGTTAACAATACACGCGTGAGAACTTTTTAAAAGATTGCTTTATTAACAGAACAACATGAATGTTCACGTTAAATAATACTATCATATAGTAGAAAATCACGTATTTAAAGTAAGGTCATATCGAGATGGCACCAAGACAACAGCGAGACTCTCAATACGGAGACTGCGGTTCGAATCCCCTTTCAATTCAACCTAATTATCGTAAATTATTCAGGCAGCTGGCGGTAATAAAATGGCTTCCTCTATCCATATTTTACGAAATTCGCCAAAACTTAAGACACAACTGAGGGGAATCGTCAAAGTGGCCATGTGCTTCCCAAACGTTTATTAAAATTTAGAAAACTACCTTAACGCACTTTACACCAATATAAATTAGTTCGTAACAAAAATTTAAATACAACTAAAATTTTATTTTATTTCAAGAAATGCTATTGGCGAATGTCAATATATTAACAATTGTAATTAGTAAATATTAAAAATGCCTTATAAGATTAAATGTTGAAGGCTTTCCCCGAGAATAGAATTAAGAAGTCTTCCAGCTGGGAAGGAAGAAGATGCTCGCTGACGAAAAGCATTTCTTAATGGCTAAAACAATATTTTCCATTTAATTCATCCTTCCAGTACGCACACACATTTATATATATACGTTTTAATTTTTCTTTCAATTTCATATCCTTCACAATTAAAGTTCGATATTTTTTGTTCCAATATATTTTGTTTATCTTCATAAGATGCTAATTACAAATTCCTTACACACTCATAATTCTGAATTTAATTCAATTTATTATTTCTTTTTGTTCACCGCTTCATTTTAGACAACAGACCATAGCACATAATGCGAATAACCTTCCAACTAACGATGTGACCGACTATTCTATCTTACATTCAGTTAACAAAATTTAACATTCGTTGACAAAAGATGAATTATTATCATTGTTGTGAACAAAATTATTAGCATACTTCGAGAATAACATTTGTTGACAGCAAAATGTTACTAACATTTTTTTTTTAAAAAAAATAGCAATGTTAGTCACAAATTGTTAGCATTTTTGCTGTTAACAACAGTTTCTAACATTTTGTTAAATATATATGTTATTAGCAATTTTTAAATTAACGTGAACTAGGTTATACACCTCAAGTAGCATTATTAAAAAGTAAAATAAGTGAACGGATCAAATACGAGATGACGAGGTACTGAAAAAAACAATCCAGGGAAGTTGTATTCGGAGATGCTGAACACAAAAGGGAAAAATAGTATAATATATATCACTGATAAAAACTGATGTATAATGCAGAATAATAATTAAAAATTTAAGGAAATTAGCAAATAAAATACATAATTCACCTATCGAAATTTTATATATATTACAAATACTTGCTTGAAAAAAAAACGGGAAAAAAATTGCTCTGGTCAGTTTGCAGGATAATTAATGGTTATCAGCATACACGTAATTTGTGTTGGTATCTTATCCAAATATTGTTTCACACATCCACGCGTAGTAATAATAAACTGTTGCTGTTATAGTCGAGTTTTCGAATTGTGGAGCGAACGAATGATTGGGACATTACGATTTTTCGTACCATACAAAGAAGATTTCTGTCATCAAGTGAACTTAGACGTACACCTGGTTGATTCATGATTAAGAATTCCACAGAAACAACAACGAAAACTTAAATTATCATACACTTAAAAGAAAGTTAGCAACGCTCAATACTATAAATAAATAATTACTGGGGTGACAAAATCTGTATGTTTAATTAGATGTACTATATGATACAGGGGTCATCACATGCCAATGTCGGTCAATCCCAAATTACCATTTCATGTCTGCAGAATCGTTTTTGCTCATTTAATACCAGCCAGAATCAATATGCTGTTGCATGCAAAACGTTCTGAACGCTGGCATAAGTCGATACATTTATATCCTAGATATACTAAGAAATAGGATTTACGTCAGCCAAGATCGTCTGAGCAGAAATAGCCGTGCAATGGTCTTACAGCCAATATTCAAAGATGTGCTTAATGCGGAACCAAATCTGCGTACCCGTCAACGTACGATCTCACTAAAGTCATTACAAATTAGTTACAGAATTTAATCCGTTCTGGGGATGCTAAATTTTCACGACTTTTAATTCTGTAAACGATGTAGACCATTTATCAACAATCTATTTCTTCACATTTATTTTTCAAAATGTAATATTCAAATGCCATTCAAACACAGTTACAAAATTTCTATTCTTTCGCAGATTTGGTTGATAATTTAATCATTGCTAATGAACAAAAGACACCCTTTAACAGCACACTTTCTCGAAAAGAAAATCAACTAAATTTCTTGATAAGAATTAATTTTATTAGGTTCGCGTAAAAGTGACCGGAATATTTCTCAAAAGTTTTCGATTAAATAACTTGACTTTACTACATAAGCTACCTCGCATAAGATCAAAAAGAATTATTTTCTGCTACTTGAGTTGAGTCATGTCTGTGCAATCGAAATCTACAGATCAGCACCAAAAATTAAGTGAAAATCGATTCGATTGTAAACATATATATTTCTGAATATTAACGCATTTCCTCGATATGTTCACCCGGTAAAGTCTATTTGTATGAGGAAACGCCATTGTAATTATTCTAGATGTAGGTTTCTTTGATTCTAAACGGTGTTTTCCGCTTGCTATAGTCACGTTTAATCAAACAGCGTTCGTAGATCTCGAGTGAAAATTGTCTCTCATTGAAAATACTTGGTTTCCTACCACATGTCAATTTACTTTCATCATCTCCGTATGGCGCAGCTGATCGACACCCAATATAAACCTTCGATAGAAACACACAGTAATTAAACAACAAATATTTTTTACCTGTCTTTTTCCTACTTTAACACGATGTACGTTATCTAAGCATAACCGTACAATTTTTTTGCAAGTTTAACGGCTACTCAAATATTTGTATCTAAGGTAACTGTCCGATAACGAGCTGCTGAAAGTTTCGTGGGTAAGTGCGATGTGAATATTGAATGCATACGCTGCAATACAATATTTACTGTTCTTGATAAAACTTTTATGAAGAGAAACATACCCAAACGTGGAGTAACTTAAAATTAATTAGTTCTGTGACGAGAAAAGACTACAGGATGAACGAGAACCAAACGTTTCTTCAAATTCGATAAACATTTATTCCGTTATGAATACTGTACTGACGTAAATTGTAATTTTTACATTAACTTTAATTTTCAAATCAAAATGTAACAGTTGCGTTACGTCTTGCCCAATGACAAAAATTTTCGACTGTGTAACGTCTGGAGAATTAATTTGTTACAAATTATGGGATACGCTATAATTAAGAATTAAGTGGATTGTTCAAATAAGGGGTATCTGACAATGACACTTGGGTACACTAACGTTATTTACATCCTGCACAACTGTGTTCCACAACGAAGTCTCTGCACATTTGTTTGCGCAGGTTGCAACAAGCGTGCAATTATTTGATCTAGTTCCTGAACTGTATGTCAACAATGGGGATAAATTCCGGCTTCAGTAACTTGAATATCACGGACTTTCTTTGAAATCAACTCCACTTGGGCTTGACTGATATTTCATTTATAACTCGTACTTCCACGTGGTATATAAATCAAACTTGATTTACTCTATCCACTCTATTTGATTACTTAATACCATTTTAAATCTAATTTTGATGCAAACGCTGAAGAACTTGCCTAAGAAAGGGGTCCTAAGCAATTCACATATCCGTATATTCATAGTTTGCTCCATATTATTTTGAAGTTATAATTTGTTTGCGTATTGTTGGTCAGGTTCTCCATTGTCTAGGGGGAAGATGCGAAGACCTCGATAACCGTTTCCTTTAGTAGGTTAATTTCTTTAAGAAGTATGCAGACTCGCGTGACCAGCACTGATTGCATCTCATCGTCCCTGAAGACGATCAGAGGTTTATTCACTGTTAGAAACGTCAGACTCTCTCTTTCTACAATGGAAACCCCGACCAAAATGTTACTTATTTTAACACACCACTGTCAAATATCAAATCATTCGCTTCGCTTTGGAGCAAAACAAAAAAACTTAAGACGAAAATGCTTTACATATTCTGGTCGCTTTATTCCCTTACATTACTCAGTACTTTTAATCACAGAGGTAAGTAATTTTGGATACAAAAATATTTTATATATAAATTTGGACAATATATCTCGTTTCAGACACCGTAATGTCAACGGAGTTCTGTAGTACCACATTGCAAATGCTCCCAATCGTTCGGGTTTATCTATCACATCCATGTAATCATCTACTGTACTATATGAAACTTGAAATTGTACACCCACTATGCTACAACTAAAAGCTCTTCTCAAACAATTTTTTATTGCTTGTGTTATCCCACAAAAGTTGTCTAAATTTCTGCATCCCTTCTTAATTTCTTCCCACAAATAGTACATGGTTGTGAATGAATATTCTTTCAACTTTAGTTTTTATTGTTATTAAATTTTTTTTACAAGTAATCCTACACTGTAGATTTCATGTTACCTATAAAAACTCATACAAAGCTGTGATGAAATGTGCACTTAACTCCTAGCCTTTCTTTAATAATTATATATATATATATATATATATCATTTACTGTCAATATCAAATAATATATATAACTTCAATATTTACATAATATGTACATTAGATGAGAAAATAACAATTTTTAATATCTTCAGATCTACTTGCATGATGCAGTACTTAAACAATATTTCTGATTAATGGCAGATTTGACTGTCTAAGATAATAAAGACCAAATATATTGTGTGCAACATTATATATCTTCACAAGAGATTGAGGCTAGTTCTGGCAAGTCAAAAACTGAGATGGTCAATGTTGCCAAGTAACCACTACCTAATAGTCACAGCATAAGTTTTCATGAGTGAAGTGATATTCGCTGGAATTCGTATTAACAACATAGTTAAGATTTTCTTGACTTGAAATGATGTTTGAATTATGTATTACTTATACAGAATCTCTTACATTCTAATCAAATAAATAGATTCACCTCACATTAATCAAAAATCGAACAATATAAAAATGATTTTCAATTTATTTTAACAATAAAGTATTAGTTAAATACACAGTTTGTATAATATAAGCATTTTATTATTCCATTAGCAGAACTGAAACTAACAATGACAGCAATATAATATGTATTTTGAACATAACATATTGTTTCAAAAGTATACATGTAAATATTAATTCTTATAACTGGTATACAAAAATAAAATCTTAAAATGTTTCCCTATTCAATCAAATGTAATTTTACATATTTTAGGTATATTGAGCCAATTAGAGTATGAAGAAACACAATCTAGAAAAATTTTACACTGATGAAATTAACAAAGTTTTCATGAATGGTATACAAATTATAGGCAAATGGCTATATACAATCCAAGTTCTTCACATTAAGGTTAACACACAATATTAATTTTTATGAATAAAATAAAAATGAACTAGTTAATTGCAAGGTGGTGTAAGAATAAAACAAACAAAAGCTACTTTAAAATATAATTACATGCAAACATTCTATTCATATCATATATTTTACGAATTTAGCATGAACTAGACACCCATATTACATGTTAATTGCAATTATTTTTTTCAACTGTAAAATACTTAATTAAATTGTTATCACGTCTGAAAATAAGTTCATGATTTGCTGTAAAAATGTTAGGTACTTCTACAACATATATAATACAAAAGACTAATTATCAAGAAAACAAGAAGACAACTTTGTGATTAAATTATATTCATGCACCAAAAGTAATGTGGTAATACTTTATTACCTTTATCCCACTGCGGCCCTGTTGTTTCAGCAACACATTTTCAGGCTTCATATCACAATGAATAATTTTATTCTTGTACAGTGCATCCAAACATTGAAGAAGAGAATGTGAAAACTTCCGCACTAACTGAAGACTAAAACCTTGAAATTTGTTTTTCTTGATTAATTCATAAAGATTGATCGATAGTAATTCAAATGTTATGCACATGTGATTTCGGAATGTAAAACTATCGAAAATATGTATAATATTCATTGTATTGTCCTTATCCTGCTTACGCAAGTGTTGCAGTATTCTTATTTCTTCGTGAGCTTGTCTGTAAAACCTTTTCTCATTTCGAACCATTTTTAAAGCAACGTCTTCAAAGTTTTTATGGTCAAACGCTTTCACAACTTGTCCAAAACTACCCTTTCCAATCACTTTTAATACTTCATACCTATATGCTATGTGGTCATGTGGTATATGAATATATGAACCCTGTTCATTGTCATAGCCACAATTGTTTGCAGAACCCAATATTCCTGGCCTCTTTTTGGCATTTGCCCCAATGAAGTAAATTTGAGGATAATTAAAGATTTCATGGTGTTCATAAGGTGTAAGTTTGTTCATATACATTGCCATTACATCATCAGGAGTAACACAAAGTGTTCTAGGTTTACATGAACCATTTTTATTTTGAGCAGTAGTAGCATCACTTGCAGTAGTAGAACTGACAGGTATTAAAGAGAGGGGTTGACTTCCACAATTAGGTTGTGGTATTTGTACATTCACAGCCTGTGGACTTGAAATGTGGGAGAGAGCAGTGTCATCTAAAAATGGCTGAGTGTTTTTTAAAGGTGGCAACTGGTTGCTGGTATCAGATGGATGAGTAAGGTGAGTATCGTTGGGGGTACTGGATGGTGCCCCATTAATATTTGCAAGTAAAGATCTTGTGCGTGATAAAGGCATGACTACTGATGAGTTTTGGATAGCAATTGCTATACTAGACATGCCCCATCTATTTACAGATACCTCATCTATGAAATGCAAATTTTGTGGTTCACTTAACCATCTTTAATATGAGGCTACACACACCATTTCCACAGAACCTCTCCATGGCACAGATTTTCCGTAGTATTGAACCCGTGATTATAAATTTCACTTCTGACGTACAGGGAGACACCAAGACCTATAAGGCACACGTTACACATTTACTGAAGACACATAAACATAGCGAGGATAAATACATAGCTTCTCTGAATATAACCCCGAGTAATACGATCCTATAATCAAAGATATTCCATTTCCACACTATTGTTACAATGCACTCGAATTTTCAAAGGCAATAGTAACCAAATATTTGGCAGAAAATTATTAAACGTGGAGAAGTATGATATTGATGAAAAAATTATGTATGTCTCCTTGAATATAATACAATAGTAGTGTGGTTAGTTATAATGTAATAATTACAGCAATCAATGCATTCTGTGCTCAAATTAGTAATTTTCTTTCTATTTTCAAAGTATTAGCGAGAACATAATCAAGTAAAAGAGAAACAGTAAAATCGAGAAAAAAAATTGGAAGTATACAAAAAACATTACATTGCCATGTAGAACAAAAAAAACTATATTACGCTTGTATTTGCCCACTTCTGTTCAGGTTTGCGGTAAATTGTTTCCAATTTCGACTTAAACGTCACCTAGCAGCAAATTAATCTGTAACCTAAAGCGTAGAAGCAAACAGAATATTATTAAATGTTTTTTCGTCCATATCAATCCGCTTTCTTTCCAAAATTTGTATTATACATAATATTTTAAGGAATATCAGGATAGAAGAAACAGAAAATATAACAATATTATGAAGAATAGATCTCAACTGTATTTACGTTGAAATTTTTGGTATTATAACATTTAGTGCAAAGTATTTAGGATTTCCAGTATCAATGCACTATTATTTCTTCGCAATGGCCGTGAGTGGTGTGTATCCAAATATGATTGGATGTAGGATTAACCGGGATTTAATAAAATACAAAATACAAGACTTTTGAAACATTTAGTTGAACTTTTTAACAGTCTACTCATTCATGGCAGGAAAGCCGCGTTTACATCAACGACTTTAATATATACGCTTACGTGCTAGTTGTTTGTATCTTTGAAGAATTAAGTCTGCAATTACAAAGAAGCTAAAAACAGAATAGCTGTCGAATAACCTAAACACGGTTGATGTTTTAGCAAACATAATAAGTGGCAAATATGGCCAAAATAGAATGTGTGTAATGAAGGCTGTTCTCAGGTTAAATTTCAGCGTCGTTCAAGAAGAATATGCCCACAAAAGTTTCAAAGAAAGTCGTGGGAATGATAATACGAAGCAGAAAAACCATAATGAAGGATGGAGTTATGACGGTAAGTTAGGACTGAAAGTGTTCAAGGATACGGAATCCGTTAAAACTATTTGATGTTTTCTTTTTGAATTTTATATGTGCATTTGAAACTAAGCCGACTTATTTGTTCTTTGTTACTGATATTTTGTTGTGAGTAATGCGAAATAAGAATTGAATAAACCTGTTGTTTTGGCGTCGTCGTCAAAGACACCACATTATATCAATTTTTAATGGTATGTAACGAGACATTTGCTTACAAATATTAATGTTACATTCTTTCAAAATTCTAAACAATAATGTGTCATTTGTATTGGTTGTATTTATACTTACATTGATTCATTTTCCTCTGCATATCACTTCTTTATTATATACTTACTTTGATTTCCAGATTGCAATGTTTAAGCAACGGCTTATTTTATTATTATTTATTTGAATATTTAATTGATTACATATTTATCATTTAAAAGTTTAATGTATTTGATTTCTGACATTACACGAGTGCCTCAAGTGTTTCATTTTTTGTATGTTTGTTAATGTTTTTATTGATATAATTGAGGAAATTGTGATTTCAAATAATTATTAGTAATACCAACTATTTGAAGTTAATAAACAATTTTCTGACTCAAGGTCATTTATTTATTTATTTATATTTATTGATAATGATAGTTAATAGTAATAGTATTAGTACATATCTCAAAGTCCATATTGTAAAGTTTGGTTCATGGGTGTGAGACAAGTCCTGAATTTTCAATAATTATATATTACCCTATAATTATTTACTGTAAATTAAATTAAAATTTTTTGTAATATGCCATAGAATAAAGTAGAGTTTAAAACACCATAGATGTCAAACCTCATCCCTGACAAAGTTTTAAATTTCCATCGAGAATATATGCATTAATTTTTTGTATTTATTAATTCAAATATTTATACATAAGTATTGGGTTTTTCTTCATTTCATCTCCACATATAAAAATAAATATTAAAAGCCATCTAATGCATATATTGGCTTGGCTTTACTGAACGGAATGAGCCGCCTTTCAGGTACATTGAATATATCCCTTTATTGGTTTGGAGGGGATGTGACATAGCTGGTGTTATTACATTTGTTTTGTTTCTATGCCATATCTATAGAAGGTTAGTTTTAATATAAATATAATTATGTCAATTATTTATTTTACTAGCATTGGCTAACTAAAAAAAAAGCTTGCTTCGTTTCTGAATTGATTTTATTGTCTTTTAACTGTTTTATGTCGTCTGGGAGCTTATTAAATATAGAAATACCATTATAATGCACCCTGACCTATGTAGGAAACTTTTTTTACCTAGTTTTTGTTTAATAATTGTATGTACTGAAATGTATGAATAAGTGTGTAAAACAAGAGAAACTTGAAACACAAGTCTGAGAATATAAATTTTCTTTTTTCCAGAGGGATTACCCGAGAAAATATACTATAAATCGATAAGAAATTAAAGTATGCTAAGTTAACTAATTTTCTAATGTTGCTGTAGTAGAGGGGTTCTTATACAATAAGAAATCATCAGACTTTCTCTTCAGATATAGTGAAAATTTGTCGTCTACCCAAATACTTTATCTTTCATAGCTGTAATTGTTGAATTTCCCATTGAAGGAACAATACTATCCAACTTTGTTTGTTCTTTTGCCTCCTATTCATTTCTTTGTAATTTAAAATGTCTTATTGATTTCATCTTTATCTGCAGTGTGCATAAAACAAATGAATTGCACACATTACTTGTTTGATGTACACATTGTACTGTTAAACCTTAAACTTAAAACTTGAGAAATTACTCTTCATATGGTAATGTTACGAATGTTGGAAATTTAAGTTAAGAATGCCATAAACAAACAAAGTTTTGATGTTTGTAAGTTTATCAGATTGTGTGGTTTTCTCATTCTTCAGGACTCTTTCTTGTATATGAAATTATTTAATGTACTATAAAATTCTTGTTTACATGGTTTGTGTTAAGCGAAGTCAGTATATCTATTTCAATTTTTTATTTTATTAATTATGTTTGTTTGATTTAAAATTGTATTTATTGTGAAACATGAATTGAATTATTAAAAAAAAACTCAGGTGTACAAGTTTAGACAAATATGGTATCCTTCTTGATTTAATTAGTGTTTAAGCACCATTTTTACTAGTAGTAATTACAATATATTTCTCTGTTTCAGACATCTGGAATCGGTGAACCCAACATTTACCATGCATTAGTTGTTATATTTCTTGAATTTTTTGCATGGGGCCTGTTAACTATGCCAATTATTTCAGTAAGCTTCCTTGAAATTGAATTTCTCTTACACTACAATTAATTGTACCATTTGACTGTTACAACCTTTTAGTTTTATAGGCATTTCTTTCAAATGTAACAGTATACTTTTTATTCAATCCATTGTTTTGTAATTATAAGCACATTAACATTAAACAATTATAGTATCTTAATTATACGTAATTTTAAGTTAAAATTCAGCTTAAAGTATTCTCATTTCAATTACAACATTCTATTAAATTTAAAGTAGATTGATGATGTATTTATACTTTTGTCAATTCCATTAAGAAAATAAATTTTGCAATATATAGATAAATGATACTTAAGTGCTAAAAGAAGAACTATATTTAGGAATAAAATATAAGTTATTGTAACTTATTCTTTTCATATTTATGGATTATAATGAAAATTATTGGTCGGTCTAAAATCTGGAGGTGAATAATGTACTGAGTATTATTTCTTGATCGAGAAGTTTGGCTTTAGGTTTTAGTAATAACCATAGATCATTATTTACTAATACTCAACAGTAAAAAGTAATCTAAATTGTGATTTCAGACTCATACTAGTGTTTAACTCAGCCATTTTACTTATATTTTTTAACTTTAAATCCAAAGTTGTGTACACACATTTGAAATTTTGAATTGATTCAGAATATTCTGTATTTCAGGTATTGAATGAGACCTTTCCTGACCATACATTTCTTATGAATGGTCTGATCATGGGAATCAAGGTATTCAATTCCATTACTTATCAAACATTATAATACATATAATTTCCTTGGCAAAAGAATTTTTACTGCCTTAAAATTAATATTTTAATTTTGTGTAATGAGGTTTAATTTATTTTTGGATTTTATTTGTTACGTTTATGTACACAATGATTTTATGGCTGGTCACAAATTTGTCTGTAACTTATGAAACCATAATTGTGTATAAATGTACATAATGTTAAATGAATTGAAATCTAAATCAGACATACTGTTCCTTTTTTGCAGTCTATGAATATGTAAACATGATTTGTTGGGTATGTAAGATATTTTGAAGTATTCATCTTTTGTTTCAGGGATTCCTATCATTCTTAAGTGCCCCTCTAATAGGAGCCTTATCTGATGTTTGGGGAAGGAAATTTTTTTTACTTATAACAGTATTTTTCACTTGTGCTCCAATTCCTCTTATGACTATAAATACCTGGTAAGTCTGTTGCTAATTGATATAGATATATCTGTTAGATGAACATATAATTATAAAAGTTTTTGATGTGTAGGTTCATAGCAACATATAAGAAATAGATCATCCAGAATTATTGTTACATTTTCCCCTATATATCTGTTGGACAACAATGCTTGGTCATGGTATAAAGAACTTTTGATTGAACAGATGCTAATAGTTTAATTTCCTGATTCTAAACTTTTTTATTGCTGAACATATGAGATGCTTTCCCATCAGTTTACAACACGTAATTCAAGGGAAATATTTTAAAAATTCAATTAAAATATTTTGATACAGAATAATAAATATATATGTGTGTGTGTGACGTTGTCTTAATGATTTATATGGACAGGATATAGAGGCTGAATTATTGACTTGCCTGATATTGAGGACCATTTCACAATGTGAGACAGGAAGAAATATTTCAAATTTTTGATGCCAAAGCTTCCTTCTTCAGGAGAGAGTACTGCATTTCGTACCAGTCAGCCCCAGTATGCATGTCTCCTGAGGAAGGAGACTAACATTTCTGAAAATTTAAACTTTGCTCTGTCCAACATAGTGACAGTTGCCATCAGTCTCTCTTTGTTGTCCATATCAATTATTTTGACAATGCCACATCATTACGTTTATTTCTATATTTTACAAAAGTATGTGGTAATATTTCATGTAAGAATATAATATATATCTATATATATCACTGAAATCAGTAGTCCAGTGGAAGTTCAAGTTTTTGAGGGCTGAGTCCCCTTCGTCAGGAAGAAAGATCTAAACTGCGTGCTGGTTGGGCAAAATTTTAAATTCCACCTATGTCAGACTGGACCTGGGTATACAGCAGCAAAGTCTGTACACACCCTGTACTCATCATACAATATATTTCCTTACGTCAATGTTTTCAGAATAGTTTTACACTACCAAATGCCGAAACAGGGTGGAACTGAGCTCCAGACTACCCCCATTACGTATAAACCACTGTGCATCTTATGTTGACTTGTCTTACTACACCAGACAATTTGTGCTAATCAAATAAAGTTAATGATTAAATAAAATATATTTCTTTTTCAGGTGGTTTTTTGCTATGATCAGCATATCAGGAGTATTCGCAGTAACTTTTTCTGTGGTGTTTGCATATGTAGCTGATGTAACTGAAGAACATGAAAGAAGTTTGGCATATGGACTAGTAAGTAATATAAAAGAATCAATTTTTTTCTACAATATTACTTGAATATCTGAATAGGTTTCCTTTTGGATTTCATATATGTTATATGCAATTATTATTTACAACACTGAATGTTTGTAGCAGTATATTAGGTTATTTCAGTGTTTATACATAAATGTTTTGACAATCCCAATTATTGTTAAAGTTCTAATTAAATCATCAGAATCCATTTAAATAATTTATTAAAATAAGATTACTGTTTTTTTAATCATTATCGTCATTGTATTGTATTAAAATATTTATACCAATATCAGCAAAAAATCTTACAATTAAGAAATGTATAATTTTTTTTTCAGGTATCTGCAACATTTGCAGCTAGTATGGTTATTAGCCCTGCACTAGGAGCCTATATGATGGATGCTTATAGTGAAAACTTAGTAGTTGCCTTGGCAACAGCAATAGCAATATTAGATGTATTTTTTATTCTTGTAGCTGTCCCAGAATCCTTACCAGAGAAAGTACGTCCATCTCCATGGGGTGCACCTATTTCATGGGAGCAAGCAGATCCATTTGCTGTAAGTTTTTATTTATGGTATTATGTCCTCTTTATTACTAAACCAATTGTTAAAAATTTAGGAAACCAATTTATATTATGAACATATTAGGGATATAATTTTTGGTCACCTTTATTATGTAATTTGTTAAATTTTTGTTCTACAAACTATATAGGTGCGAAAGTTATATGAGTATAGTTTGTTCTTAAATAAAATTAAATTTAAAGCAGTCAGTAGTTATGAAAGTGTCTTCTTATGATAACTAAATTTTAATGCCATTTCAGCTAATTATTTTGTTACAGTGCAACCTAAGTTGCCTTCCATTTCACTGTATTTCTTACTGAATCATCAGGCTGGCCAGTCAGTTCCCTGAGTCCTAGCCACTTGTTTCACATGGTCCCCCACTATCCCCAATAATTTTACACATGCATTTTTGTAGTTGTTTTTACATATTTCAGTATACAGGTGTTTGAATTTTGTTTGAGTGAAAATTTTCATTACTTCCTTACCATATTATTCTTAATCACCGACTGACAGTTAATTCAGGTTGTACTGTACCTATTGTGAAGTTGATTAAAGACATTTATTATTAATAATAAAATAACATCAGCCAATTAGTCAGAGATTTAAGATCAATTTAAAACATTATAAAACACAATGTTTTGTCACTAAAGATGGGACCTCTTTAGGTGTCAGATTTAATTAAAATATAAATTCATAATAATTAATTACATCAGAAATGGTGAATTGTAACAAACGTTACAGCCGAATATTAAGGGACAAAATCTTGTTTTATAATGTTTAAATTGATCTGAATAAATCCTGGACTAATTGGCTGATGATATTTCAGTAATTAAAAAAGTCTGACAAATATAAGTTTTTTTGTACCCAATTATTGATTTATTTTTTTATGAGGAAGAACTGCTCTTTGTTAAAAATTAATTAATGTTTTAAAATTTTATTATTATTATTAACCCCACCTTTCTTAGTCTGTTCCCTTATAGGATAATAAGTAATTGATTTGTATTTGTTAATAACAAAAATAAACAAATTAACTTTCAACCAAATTTATTATATCATTTTTCAAGCATTAGAATATGCACCTAAAATTCACTCTTGTTTAGCAGTTTAATTTTCTTAACAACCTACTTTGACTAACAATATTTTTTCTTTCATTTTTCATATCATTTCAGGCTCTCCGAAAGGTGGGGAAGGATCACACAATCCTGATGTTGTGTGTCACCGTTTTTCTTTCATATTTACCAGAAGCAGGACAATATTCATGCATATTTGTATACTTAAAGTTGGTGAGTGCCTAAATAGTTTGTTCATAAGTAAAATTTTTTAATATTACAAACTTATAGTATGTCAGTATCATTAATACATGCATGTTTAAACATACTATAATTTGTTGAAAATAGTGTGGAGACAGATAAAAATTTTTGTTAAGAAATCCGCTATCTACCCAATCAAAAATTAGAAATCAAAAATATTATGAACTATCAGGAAGGAATATATTTATATATGGAGGAGGACACTAACACAAGTCATGTATCACATGCAAACTGACTACATTTTGTTAGAGGAGAATGCATGTACAACCATCCGCCAAACAATCATAGTTTCCCAGGAAACAATTATACTACAATTAATAACATCGAGCAGTTAATAGCTACTACTTTGAGCCTTTTGTGGCCCTCAGAACCTCCAAAAATTTGAAGAACTACCTTCAGTTCCCTATAGCTACACCATACTTAATTTTCAGGTAAGCCATAAGCTATCTCTCTTTCAATTCCATACCAACATTGCAATTATTTTTGACAATGTCGTATCCTTCCAAATATTATTATTATAATGTTAGTAAGGATATGAAATTTAAAAAAATAGTTGCGAACTTGGTATGGAAAGAGGCTCTCTCCTTCAGGAAGGAGTGTTACACCAGTCCACAGCCGGCTGGTGCATGGAATGGTGTAACACTCCTTCCTGAGAGCCTTTGAAAATTAGAAGAACTTACTTTGGTTCCATGTGGCTGCACCTTACTTCAATTTCAGGTAAGCCACAAACTATATCTCTTTCCTTTTCATACCAAGTTAGCAAAAAACACTAAGGAAAATGTTATATATATATATATATATATATATATATATGTATATGTATATATATCAACATGGACTGTGTGTCAATCTTCTTTATGTTGTAGTAGAATTGTAGTCATCATTTGTAACAAAGTCATAGTATTATTTATTGTAATGTTCATTTTGTTTCTGAAAATTGTGCTTTGGCCAGAAAATTAGGAAAATGTATGATCAGAACAAATTAAAGTTTTCTATTTCATGTCAATAATTGTAGAAATAAGCAGCCTAAAATTCATTGCTTTGTTTTGCAAAATACTTTCTGCTGTGAGTTGCCTTTCTACACATTCTTGAGGTGTGGATAAATGCATTCTAGACCACACCCTTGAATGTGTATTTACTGTTACTTCATACAGAATAAACCTAAGTTCAACATATACTAGGCCACCTTCTTATATTTAGTCATTCTGGACATAGAACATTTCAAGTATATTTAGTATGTTATACACATTTAACATCCAAAAATGTTTTCAGTTTTTCCCCAAATGTTATTTGAACACAGTTTTGATTTTAAATATTTATTTATACAAATTACAGGTACAAAATTTCTATATTATTGCATAATGGTTTTTTTGTATTGGTCTTTCAACTTCAAGACTGTTCTGTTTAAATATTTTTTGAACACAATAAACAGTTATTCTACTTCATCCCTTGTATTATATAATTGACATGAGTTTGGCTTTACTGTTTCTTCTTACTTTAATATGAATTAAGCTGATTTATGTTAATGTAAATTTATTTAGATTCTATTCTAAAACAATGTCTGCAAGTATGTGATTTATGAAATATTCAATATTCATTCTTTTGGATTTCAAGTAAGCGAAACCCCAGTATAATAATTTCTTTATTCTTAAATGTAGGTTAATTATGTAACTTCAGATAATAGATTTAGTGTCGATCATATTATTCACAGTTTTTGTGTTAATTCCTATGATATTAAGGTTAGAGAAATTTACAGCTTATAACACATTGTATAACAACAGACAACTCTGGAGTTTCTTTTGGAATATATTATTCTTACACATGCTTTTTGTTTTGTAATTTGAAATAATTTTGTGATGAGTTATTTTTTTTTACAATAAATATAGCAACTTACTCTTAAACATTCCACAAACCTAGTATTCATGCCAGTGACTTACCATATACATTTATCTCATTGTTTTTAAACCTTCAGTATATGCATAGTGAAATTTATGGAAAACTTTAAACTATAACTTTTTGGGGGCCAATGAGCACATTATGTTGCATGTTTAATTTTCATACAAGTTGATAGTTTAGCGGTTAAAGATAGAGGTTCCAGATTCTACCTATTTATAAGTGTGTTATATCATCATGAATTTTTTTCTTGTTTGTTAATGTTATTTTGCTTTTTGTTGAATATTATCTTTTGATTTTCAGGTAATGGACTTTAGTGTTCTGATGATTGCTGTATTCATTGCCACTGTGGGAATTCTGTCAGTTGGAGCACAAATTGTACTGGGTTTCCTCATGCGTTCTTTGGGTAGTAAACACACAATTATTGTTGGTCTTGTATTTGAAATGCTTCAGTTAATGTGGTACGGGTTTGGTTCACAGACATGGTAAGGATATTATAATAATACATAGAACATACAGAATGGTTGAAAATTTGTTTTCCCTAACACATATGTTGAACAAATATTAGTTCATTCATGTGCATCGGTGAAACAAATTTTTGGCCACTTTGTGTATTTTGAGAAGTAGCTGTTGCCTTTTTAACAAACAATTTAATTACTTTTTTTCAACTAAACATTTGTGATTGTTATATTACTTGAGATAATGCTGAAAGTTAACGCTTCCTATGGAAATATCTGCTAAAGTTTTCATTGTGTTAAGACTTATTCTTTGAAGGATGATCATTATTTCAATAAATAAAGTAACATGAGATAATATTAAGTGCATGGTTTTATTCATGCACATTTATGCCATTTCTACTGGCTTTATGTACATAAGTACTTATTTACTTTTTTTATGTACTATTTGGAGTAACAAGTTGATAAGATACTACCTACAACATTCATTAGAAATTTAATTTTACCCATATATTTGTCTTGTTTCAGGATGATGTGGGCTGCTGGAGTTCTTGCATCTGTATCCAGCATAACATATCCGGCCATAAGTGCCTTTGTTTCTATGCATTCTGATGCTGACAAACAAGGTAATTATTATTTGTATGTCTGTATGCATATTTCTTTTTTGTAAATATCTTAACAAAAGGATTCTACGCTCTGTGAACGGAGCAGATTATGCAGGTTCAAGTCCTGTCTAGGTCAAATATTTTCAGTATTTCCTTCTTCTTTCTCCATGTTTTGAACATATGATTTTCTTTGTGCGTGATTCTACGCTCAAGAATATGCATTCACATAAAGTGTATTCCTCCTATTTATTTCTATCCTTCCGCACTATCCAAGATCCAATGTGACTTTGTCACCAAATTAGTTCCTAACATTGTATACATACAAATATGTATATACACATATACATGCTTTAGCAGGTATACGCACACTCACATTCATTCATGCATGCATACATTGCTTATGCACACACATCGACATTAACCTACATACATACGCATACTTACATTAACTTATGCAAGTCGGGGTGGCCAGTAGGTAAGGTATTATTTAGAAGATGTTATGTTCAGGACTTTGCCTAGACTGTCAGACGTGTTTGAAGGAGAGTTCCCAAAGATGGAGTTCAGCTTGTGACGAATTGTAAGTAGGGCTTTAAGGAGGGTTATTGTGAAGCTTTGGTTGAAATAGTTGGTGTTGAGGCTCAGGGCATGAACAGCTACTGGAAATTGTGTTTTTGACGGTGCTGTGGTGGTTGGCTATGCATTCAGGTAAAGGTCTAACAGTTTGGCCGATGCAGTGCAGAGTCTGCAATTAATTTGGCAGATGATGTGGAAAGACAGGCAGGTGATATTTTCTTTAATTTTGCTTTTTTTGTGGAATTCTGGAGGCTTGTGGTGGATTGAAGGATAGAGCAAACATGGCATTGTTCCTATCGCAAGGCTTGCAAATCAGCATGGGTGAGGAGGATAGGAAGTTACAAAGGGAGACAATTAAGTTGTGGAGGTTGAGAGTGTGTCTGGAAGCCACCCTTGAGCGGGTTGGGAATATTCTGGGTAGGAGCCTCTTTAAATTTGGGCTGGATTGCAGTCCAGTGTAGGTTAGGTGAAGAATGGAATTGATTTTCTGTCGTCCAGGGAAGTAGGTTGTGGTGAGAGGGTTGACTACATTTTTTGTTTTTGTTAGTAAATAGGTGTGGATGTTTGGAAATTTGATGGGGCATGGACTATCAATCTTGATATGATTTGGAGTACATATCTAGGGTAATTTCTGTAGATAAATGCATTTAGGATTCAGTTGGTGTAGATGGCCAGACTATATACAGCTAGGCTGTATGGGAGGGAGCATTTGGTATGGTCAGGGTGACACTTGGTGAAGTCAAGGTATCGTATTGTATTAGTGGACTTGATGTGGACAGGTGTGTTGATTATGCCGGAATGCTGACAATTATGAGCTTCAATTTCAAGTAAGCCACCACTTTCTCCCTTACATATAAATTATTTAAATTATATGACATTGGCAAAATTATTAAGATAAGTAAAGAGATTTACATTCCATATGCTGGCTGACTGCAGAGTGTAAATCTCTTTACTGAAGAAGGGGCTGAGATTTCTTCAAAATTTTGAAGAACCTTCAATTTCAGGTAAGCCACTAAATTATCTCTATTTTCAGGTGATAGGCGAGGTAGACTTAGGCAACCATATACACTCTCACACTTTACATAATATATGAACATTTTCTGCAATTTAATTAATGTGGAAAATGCAAGATTTTCAATTTACAACTTAAGCTTATCATTTATTTGAATGACTTCCATGCAGTGGTCACATTTGATCAGAGATTGTGTGTTATTTATGGTTTGCAACACAATGTCAACTTCAATAAATTTAATGTTGCTTGAATTTATTTATTCTACTACATTTTCTCTTCACTTGCAGTATGGCTCACAAAAATTCCAATTTATATGAACTTGCACATTTCTTCTCATTATTTTTTATTGTCATTTATAAATATTTTATTAAACTAATAGTTGTCACAAAACATTATATTTGTTCTTAGTCATTGGAAAATTTGAGTTTTGTAGTAGCTTGTTAATTTCTCCTTTCTGGTCTTTTCAGGTCTTGTTCAAGGAATGGTTACAGGTATGAGAGGCCTATGTAATGGACTAGGACCTGCTATGTTTGGCATAATATTTTATCTTTTTCATGTGGATTTGAATGAAGATGCAACAAAAGTTAAAGTTGAAAGGCCTGTAAGCTCCGGTGATAATGGAACTGCAGGCCAGTTAAATGACTCTATGCAACCAGTAAGTATTTGTTTCATTACGTCTATCATAACAAATACCTAAGATAATTGCTATAAAATTTCTGACACAAAGGCTATAACAAATGTATTCTAAGGCACTATGTTACTATGGAATCTAAGCCAATGTATAAAATAATCTTAGTTTTATAAGTTTAATACAACAATAACAATAGATGAAAGTCAAAATTAAGAACTACAGTAGTATTATTATATACATTTATGGCAAAATTATATTGAAAAATCTTGTAAATTATTTACTATAGTATGAAATATTTTCTAATAATTATGTGAAGATTAAGTTAACTTAAATATTGACCAAATAGAGAGAAATATACATTAATTAGGGTCACAACATAAACACTACAATTGGAGGAGTCCTCAATTGCAAATTAATTTTAAAACTAATATATGTTGAACAAGTCCAGAATAAAGAGAACATTATAAAGTAGGCTTCCTTGTACTGTTCTCTTTATTCTGGACTTGATCAACATATATTAGTTGTAAGTAAAATTGCACCTGAGGAGTTCTACAATTGTAGAGGAAATATTGTATTTTTATCTGTATTTGGCCAATATTTACTTATTAATTCTGTTCAATGGACACTTAAATTTTATTCAGCTTTAAACAACACCTTGTTGTGAATTAATTTGTGTTTTTTATACTATCTGGTATGAATCCCTTTTTAGAATAAAGATTTTTTTTTTAATATAAGAAGTGGTTAATAAATGTTCTCTGGGGAATTTGATCTCAAATAAAAAGGGGGACACTAAAATAATGCTTAGAAGAAACCCAAAATTCAGGAACTACACAATTAAAAATAGGTTTTGTTGTGGTGGAAACAGTGAAAGAATTTTAGTATTTTGGAAGCATGACTACCAAGAATGAAAAAAAGCAAAGAATGCATCAAAATTAGCATTTTCCACAAAGAGAAACTTTCAGTAAACCATTGAAATTTGACTCCACAAAAGTGTGTAAAGTATAATTACAGTCTCTGTTCAAAAGTAAGAATTTGTATAAATGAACAGTTTCATTCTCAGGTTGCAAAAAACAATTGAATAAATAAAAATTGGTATAAATGCATCATGTACAATATAAATTTTTTTATTGTGCCAATCTAGATTTTCACCGAGACATGGGTAAATGTATAACTGTGAAAGATTTCTACCAGAAAAATGTATAAGTGAGACTTCACTGTATTTATTTTCTTCTCTGTAATATAATTTTGTAACATTTGGAGCCCAGTTTTACAGACTATTTTTTACTTTTACACAAATCAAAATAGGGTTTTTGTTCTATTTATAATATCTTGATTATATAGTTAATAAAAACTGATTATCTTCATTTGTAATATAACAATTTCCTTATTTTGTATTGTTATCTAAGTAACAGGATCATATTATAAGGAAATTTTCATATTTTCCCATCCTTTGTTTAGATGGTTCCAGGCCCTCCTTTTGTATTTGGGTCTTTTCTTGTTATCTGTGCATTGCTGGTTGCAGTATTTATTCCTGAAGGAAATACAATGGGAAACAACTTAAGAACCAGCTCACGGAGACAGTCAGGTAAATTTTATTTAATTTGAGAATTTCTGAGTAAAATTTAGAACATTTGTAATAGAAATCTATTTATCTGGATTTATCCTAGTTTCCACAGCTTTTCTAGGTGATTTTTTAATACAGTGTGCATTTCATGCCATTATCACTTACAATTCAAATACATAAAAATAACATCTTTATCAATAACTGGTAATAAGTTTACATAGACAGTTATCAGCTAAACATCAATACTTTAGTTTTTATCAAATAATAATTCAATAGAATATTCATTTTTTATATGACTGAAGAAACTAAACTCACAAATGCTTATGCACTCAACTAAAAAATAAGAGTAAAATCATAATTGTTACCATGAGACAGTTTTGATAAAAATTATAATTTAAATTTAAATCAAAGTAGTGTATTAATGAAGCTTGTTAAGCAACATTAAATTGATTTAATTATATTGAAAATGGATTGGTTTGTCGTGCAATTTTTGGCACCTTGATTTGAAAATTGGTATGGAGAGTTGTGTGTACTGTTTATGCTTTTGACAATATAAAAGTAGTTGTAAACAGACTGAAAAAGGTTATATATTGATTAAATTTTCTACAAATTTGTGTGCATACCCATTTATAAAACTTAGAGACGAAAAAGTATTTTTTATTTTCCCTTATAAAGAAAGTTAATTTTATTATTCAACTAGCTAAGTACCCTGAATTAATCCACAATTAACCAGAAAAGGAGTTATTTTGACACTAATGTTTGTCATTTTAAATAGTTTATAATTAACCACACATGAATCAACAGGCATCAGGAGCATCACTATTCATCTCAACACCAAAAACTATAGATTTGAAACTAACACGACCAATTTGGAACATTTTTCCCTTCTCAGTCCCCTCTCCGAATTCTATGTCAATGGAGACTAAACTTATACTTATCCGATACAATGAATGTCACTATTCAACTCAAGGAACCCTATAAATACACATTTAACACCAATATTGATCTTTTTTTAATATTATAAATAAACCCCTATTTTGAAATGTGGTACTCAATTGTAACTGACATGGGGAGTGTCACTGTTTGTTAAAAGTCTACAATACTCTTGGTACATTAAACAGGTCAGAAATACTCGCAGTATATTTAAGAGAGTTGAAAATAATTCAACACCAATCTCTTGATCATTTTATTATATTTTATAACTAACACCTGCCTCATATTAACAATGGGTTGAACATGTGACTTAACTGTCGTCAGGATTATCACTGCTCATTTCAATGACACCAACATATGTGGATTTGATACTAATATGTGCCTAGTCACCCATTATCTCTATGCTGAAGTGGGCTGACTTCATTTTAACTGGGCCTTGAGAATGTCAGTATCAACTCAGTGAGCTCCAAAACCACAGAATAAATAACAATCTTGTTGTTTCCATGTATTATTTTTTCCCCATGTATTTTACTTGCTTCCCTAGCAGTGATCTCTCTCATGCAATTAGGAGTTGAAGTTACAGTCAAATTATTTATTTTACAATAATATCAGTCTTTCTTTCAGGGCTTCCGAAGAAGACTAAATGTACTGTGACATGACATAATCTGTACAAATTTCTATATATTTATTTTAAAATTCTAATCTGTCACACAATGCTTGATTATGATTCTCACTTGCATTTGTTCTGTTGTCTCTCGACTGCTTAGTCTAGTCCAGATGATTAAATTCTATTTGAAACTTTAAATTGTGTAAATTAGAGAACCATCCAAATCCTTTAGCCAGAAATCTACTAGACAACAGCATTAACATATATAGGTTGTGAAGAACAAACCCTCTAGTCTAAAATAACAGGTTCGCCAATCATTCCTAAAGCTACAATAGTGCTATTGCTATGCAATCGTGAGAACATGTACTCCAAGTGGCTTGAAAATGTCTTGTGGTGAATTGGCAAAGGCCAATGTATTGTTACTAAAAAATAAAAAATCACAGAAACCACAATTGGTCTTTTATTAAACAACTCGTGTAGTTTGATTTCATAAAACAGATTTGCAATTAAGAAAATTTAATAGTTGTATGTGACAAGTTCAAGATTCTTCTCATATTGGCCTTATGTATAAATAATCCATTTAAAAATGAAGAAGAAGAAGAAATGGCTAATTAATAAATTTCTGTTTAATTTAAATTGTAAAAAATTCCATTTGTTTTTAATTATTCAAGAATTAGAACACTTGGTAAATATATATGTCATTCTGGGATTCATATGTTGTGATGATATATTGGTGCTGCTTTATTTGCAACAATTTATATACTGTAAGGAATTCAGAATTTTTGTGATAATTTATGTTAAGAATTCTCAATGACTAATTAATTTTATATCCCATATATAACAAGTTATAAGCTCTTTTGTTGTTATAGGATTATCAATGGAAGTACACTATGAAGTTGAACGCAGCAAGAAACATGATGGAATCAGTCCATTATCACCCCTTGTTGATAATTCAGCCATTTTATAGTGAGAGCTCATTAGAGATTGTATTAAAGAGAAATTAAATTATTAGGTGATTTATCTAAAAGGACTAATTTATTGAATTCATTACGTCAACTGTTGAATCATGTTTCTCTTTATGAAGATTGAATGAAACATTCTGGGTATGAAATATGAGTTAGTTGTAGGTTTTTGTATGAAATTTCTGTGTCCAAATCTGCTGTCTTCTTCTTGTGAAGTGCATTCCAACTCCAGGAACTGTCCTCTACAGATTGCCCTCTCCTCCTTTATTGCCATTCTCTGGTGTGACATTAAAAAAGTTTATGTGTACTAGCTAATTTCTTATACATTGTCAAATGTTACCTAAAATGTAGGAGAGAGGGTATGTATATAATAACATGCAGAGGGAAGGGAGAAGTGCATTAGCCAAAATATAAACAAAATAAGAAGGCGGGTGAAAATAACAGCAGAGAGATATTTATCTAAAGGGCAAACCAGCAGTTGCATTGTCAAGTGGTGCATACCTTAAATATTGAAAGAACTATCATCCTTGTATTATTCACAGGATATTGTGGCGGTCCCTTATGAGTAGCTATGAAAATTAGGTTGACCTATAACATTATTTCATTGTCTCTCGTGGAATTTGGTTTTCATGAAAATAAGTAATGAGAGGGAAGGCAATCATACCTATCATAATGGTCCACAAGTGACAATGATCCATGGGCAGAGCATGGGAAACAAAGAAGGGCAGCCTATAAAGGATTGACCGTGCATGTGGATAGCAATTCATAGGAAGATGTTGGTTGAGGTGGTTGCTGAAATGTTGTTGGAAAACCTACAACACACTCGACGTAAACTGTTGGTTTAAATTTTACAAATGATCATATTCAACTTGTAAATAGAGGCAATGCCTGTGTTATAAAAGCTCAACATTCAATGATGAATAAGCAGGTTAACAATTTTGCCACCTAAATTTGTTAATTGCTAATTGATTATACTGTGTGTGTTGTGACTATGGACAAATAGGCTTTTGAGCACTAGCACACATATAATTGTTGCTACTCTCTGGATGAAAAGTTGACAGTGTAATGAAATGTAATGTTGAGAGAAAACACTGTAAGAATATATTTTGAGAATTTAGTAACTTGTTAGTCTTTTGGATATTTAAACTAATTGTTTTCTTTTTACATTGTATTTCTTTTGCAATTGTTGATGTGTGCATAATTCCACTTGGCAGTCTGATATGATTGAGTAATTTAGCTTAATACTATTAAGAACTGTGGTCAGATATTGTGAAGTATACCAAATATTATTCCTGAGATGTAACAAATGTTCTCAAAATATTTTTGATCAATTTCTTCTCTCTCTCTCTCTACCTCTGCATATTAATTCTATGTAAATACATTTTCTTTAATACCCATTGTAAATTGACTTAATTCCCAAAATTTTTAAATTACATGTGAACAGGAATGATTCTGAATAAATCTGTTTTTTAGTTCATTCATGTGTCAATTATTCCTTGTGTTTCTAAATTGTTTTTATTAGTGTAGAACATAGTGTACAATTCTGTTTACTTTTTGTTGAACTTATTTTGTGCATTTAAATGAATATTTAAGCCAGTAATAAATTTTAAAGTGCTTAATTTGTTTCACAACACATTTGCAATAAATCATTTAATTGCGTACCTAAATTTTGCTTTAAAGTGTCCAGTTACTTTTGTCTGACAAATAATTGTAAATAAAAACCATTGTGTGTATGTATTTGTAAATCATTTATATGTTAAAAGTGATTTTTGTAGTTTACTGCTAGTGACCGTTTCTTTTGTAAATGAATATCATGGAAATTTCAGACTTGAGATGTAATATTAAGATTTTGTTGATAATTCTTATAGTAAATTCACATTCACATGGATTTTTATTTCAGTATCTATCTTCATTTTTTCTCAATTGATAAAGGTAATTGTCACTTCTGTTATTTATCATTTAGTAAACATTTAAAAAATAACAGTTTAAATTGTTCCTAAATTTTCTAGTCACCAGATCAAAATATCTCTGAAGACTGCTAATGATAATTTACTTAAATGCTTACTAAAACCTATTAGTTATAGCCGCAATAAACCCCGCCATTATCTTTTTATATATCTCGGCTCTCTTCCTTTTATTTACAAGTTTCCAGGTGGTACATTTCAGTGTCTGATAAGTAACTGACAAGCTTATTAATCAGTTGTACCGTCTTCTGTTAGCAATTATTTATTTTTCTGGTTTCATCTTGAATTTCCTTGAGTTTTGTCAGATGTCCTTTTGTTGGTTCTTGCATTATGATTTAAATGTTTCCTTGTGATCTTTTGGCCCTCTCACATCAGACTATTTCTTTTCCTGTGCCATATTTAATTGCAGAAAGCCCTCACAAATTTTTGTGATGTGGATCACCGGAAATTAAACTTTGTTGCCACCAAATCGTGAAAATTTTTACTGCTATCAAAGATGGCTTCATTATTAGTGACATACTCAGAACAATATTTCATTCAGTTCAACTTTTGTGTCCTAATTTAATACAGTTGTTAACTTTGGGTTTAAATAATTGTTTTATTTAAGGCTGATCGAAAGTAATGAAATTTGATGTAGTGTTTTATTTTCTATGGGTTCAGTGGTTTAGCCAATTTTGGGCATTCTTTAGGTTAGTTGAACATATTGTGTGTTGTTATTCCACCTGTAAAATTACTTTCTAGGCATATATACTAGATTTGCAATACACCCAGGTGAAAGAACTTTCCTCGTTGATAATGACAATCTTCAATTAGTGTAGACCAATTTCTGCAATTAAGAGTGATATTTCCTTATAAAAACAACCAGGAAATTTGATAGTTTTGTGTGCTGTACATGAGTTAGTTTGGCTAACATGCTATGTGTATTCTTTGTCCATATTATTCAACAAAGAAATACTTGTGTTTGTCAGAATAGGAAAGAAACAATTTGGACCTGTTTTAGTTTTGTATTAATTTGTGTTGTTTTCATTACAAATAAATAATTCTTCAAAAGATTATCATTTCATGTGTCAAATAAGCTTTCCAATATATTTCTGAATCTGCAATATTATTTACTTAGCATTTCATCCCCTTGTTATTCTTTCTTAAAGACAAGCCTGACAACATTTCCACTAAATTATAGATTCATGAAGACACCAGTGTCTTTACAAATCACAAGTACAAAATAATATAACATCAAATACTGTATTTGGTATACTTTCTTGAATTAAATAAAAACTAATTGCTTTATATTGGATGTGAGGGTGAGGTGTCATAATTTTGAATATAGTAGCACTTTAAACAATATACTGGACATATTTCTTGTAACATATGTGCTAAATTTCGTAACTTTTATTGTTACACACATGTTGAAAATCTTATGTCAATTAACTTTCTAAAAGTGATTAATGTTTAAAAAAAAGTGAAAAATGGCAGGCATTGTTTTTATGTACAAGTTTTTGCAAATGAACTTATTGTGGTGTACATAGGTGGTGCTATTTTGTGACTACAAATTATTATGTTTTTATTTTGGATTCATCAGTGTGTTTTGGATTTGCACTATTTAAAAATTAAATGTGTTTATTAACTTAGTTTTTCATGTGGGTTATAATATATGAAACACTGCCACAGTTCACTGACAAAAAAATGATGATTTTGAATTAATGTACCAAACACTTTGTGTGTATTCTTTTTTTTAAAAAAAGAAAATTATTTCTATGCCAAAATTAATGTAATTGCCTAAATATTTGCAGGTCATTTTCCTCAACATGCATTCAAGCTTATGGCTTTTGAGATAGTTTTACCAGAGATCATGCCAGCTATCAGATTAATAAGTTTTTTGAATTATTAGTAGCATTAAATAATTTCAATTTTATAGACTTCATTATTGGATTCAAGTAGTATTTTTAGATCTCTTCGTTAGGGCAAATATCTCAAACTGTGTAGAGAATAAGTCTCCAGTTCCTTGGTATGTGGTTATTTGCAGTATGTAAGCCTTAGCTTAGTCTCTTAACAAAATTGAATTATATTGAAGCTGATGTTTAATGTGTGACATACACATTGGCATTTTCTCCTTATTTAAATTTTATATAATTAAACAACATTGAAAATTTGTGTGCAAAAGGGAATGCATACAACGCACAATTTGCATGCCAGTATTTCTGATGAATGATTCATTTTGTCCAGAATTTGGATGTTCATTTCTTGTACCTAAGTTACAGAAACTTTCAATTGAAATTAGCCATATAGAAACTAAAATATTGTATATCTGTTGTACCAATAGAGGTATGCGAGAGTTCAGTTAGTTGATTTTGTAACTAATGGAGATTGTGAATTAGTAATAAAAGTTAATTTTTGTTGTTAATGATGTATATCACAACTGGAAAATAATATTAATAATAATTATGCTCAAAGCACTTCTGTGTAAGATATCTAACATATGTAATACTTTAATTACAATGTTATGTTAGAATTTCAATAAATATCTGATAAGTGAAGCTGCATGATTAATTTGAGTATACTTGAAAAAATATTCATGAGCATTTAGTTTCTGAGTTACTATATAAAGTAGTTATGAAACCAGTGTCATTTTTACATACTCCACAAGTATATATTTGAAGTAGGGAGAAAAATATTCACCTTAAATGTGTGAGTACTGTTGACATTTTTGTTTTGAGAGTTTTCTGCATTATTTTGTACAATTTTCTCCTGTTGTTTCTGATCTATTTGATACAGTAATTATGTTGTGTTTATATAATTGTTAATTGTGACATTTTTTCATAATTATGTTCCCACATCACCAATCATGCAGCTCCAATAAGAGTAATGAAACAGTATTTTGTTATTTACTTAATAATTACATTCTTTTTTCTTATCTATATTTTTTGCATAATTTATTTTGGTTTGGTTTTATTGAATCTGAGTGTATAAATGTTACTTAAAGTGACTAGTTTAAGCCTGTATAATTTAATATAATTATTTCTTATCTATTTGTTGACATTTTGAATTTTAAACTACTTGTATGTTTTAAGTATTACATTTTCAAGCAGTTCTTGCATTTGGTATGGTCTCACCTGTGTCTTGCCATAATTTTCTAATAAAAAACTGAGAATTAATAAATTAAAGGTAGTTTAGAAAAGTTTCCTTGTGTGATCTTAGTCATTTATTTTAGTCACTTGAAATATTTCAGTGTTACTATTCATTCAATTGAAGGTAACTTCATTTGTTACATAATTATTGTTTAAACTTATTGCTTAGACAAGTGATGTTTGCTTTAATAATCTTATACATGTTAAATGTGTTGAGTTTTATTTAAAAGCAGTATTGTTTATTTACCTCTTATTTTTATTAATATACATGGTATAAATGTCTGGTTTATATGAACATTTGAATTAATAATTTTGGAGTTTGTTCACTTTGGATGAGCAGGTCTTATGATTCCACCTAGGTCATAAATGCTTAAGTCACAATGTTTCAATGGCAGGCTGCCATCTTGCTCAAGTGTTGTGTAGTGAAGTTGAGAAAAATGACAGTCTACCATTGAAACGTCATGGTTTGTGCTTACTTCGTCCTGGGTGGAATTTTAAGAACTACTTATCCAACATATACACCAGAGAAACCTTCAATCTTCCATATAATTTGTTTAGAGTTTAATTCATATTCAGTTATAATTTTCTTTTTAATTTGAAATGAACTTTCTATACAATAAATATTTTCTAAAACTGTTGATGCAACAATTTAAAGTGCAGTCACCAAAAAAATTAAATGCAGAGAGAGTATCAAAATTTGAAAAATATATTTTTAACTTAACAGAATACAATCATTTGAAATGTGCCCTAAAAAACCATACCGTCATTCTGTAAATCAAAATACTGTTGTACTATTTGCAGTATTTCAATAAATAAATTTTGTGTTTCTTAGTTTATCTGTTTAAGCATTTATTTCAAATATCTTGTGTGTATGAACACTGTATATTGTTTGTATAGGTATTGTTTAGTATTTGCAGGTACAAAGTATTTTTAATTGAATGAGTGAATATAACATGCACTTATTTTGTTGAAATAAATATCACATCCATATTTAATTGATAACTTGTATTTTTCTTGAATGTTTATATGTATATTGTTAAATTTATTCATTTATTTTCATATGTGAATGGTTTAGAAATAGTTAAAAAAAAATAGATGCCAATGTAAAGTGTTGAAGAAATCAATAATCATGTGTGATGTTTAGTGAAGGATACTAGATGTGAATAGTTAATGTTGTTAAAAAGTTATTATTAAATAGAACTATTTTTATGAGAAACAAAACAAGCTATTCTGAATTAACCTAGAATGATGTGTGAATGCATTGTTTGCTATCTCCTAAATGAATGAACACAAGTGTAAAACTCCAGAAAAATTGTGCCCATTTCAAAGGATTCAGTATAGTGAAGTGCTCCCAAACATTCAGAAATAGATCAAATAGGAATTTTTTTTAAGACATATGTAGAGAAATGAAATCAGTATTATTTAACGTTAATACTTAATAAAAGGTAAATTGTACAAGTGTGCTGCTTTACATTCATCACTAACTTTTAATTAGAACCTTTATTAACAGTTTTCTATAAACACCTCATACCAAAATTTAAACAATTTTTGTTTACAGTCTTGTAATTCATGCAACTTAATATTTTTGGACTAAAGTATGTCCAGTAAATGCTGTATTCATTGAATGAAAACATTTTCAGGAATGTGAAATGAATCAATGACCCCTAAAAATTGTATTGGCCCAAAGTCAAGTTAAAATTAATAGTATTGTGCTCAAATTATAGTGAATGTTGCTTACTCATTCAAATTCTCTTTTATCATTTACATAAAGAACACAAACAGAAGAACTGCATTTCAAAACCCTTTATTGGGCAGTATATGGGTAATTTTACTGTGGTGTAGCTGAGGTCAATTTTTTATATGGAATCATTGAATGCAATCAACAGGATAGTGAAGTCCCATTTGTTTGTTTTGGTTAAATCAGATGCTTATTTGCTTCATAGTTCAACTTTTTATATCCTTCATGCACTATATGTTATCATCAGTTTGCTTTTCCAGTAATCCTTTGGACTATCAGAAAGTACTTTAGCTTTCTTTTACGTAGTTTCCGTACTATTGTCACTTAATTTATTGTTTCAATTTAATGTATCTTGTGTAGTATGAAGCATAAAATGTTGCTTATACATTTTTACTGGTTTTTTTTTTCAAATTGTGTAAGGTCTATTGCACTTTGACCTATTATAGCATTCATTTTACTGACTTGCAGTAAGTAAATAAATATTTTATTGTAGAAATGTTTTTTTTCAGAATTCTGAGAAAAAGTAATTATCCATTAATTAGTAAAATTATGTAATTTCAGGGCTCTTTCATGCCTTTGTTATTTGATATAGATTTAAAACACCCATGTTGGTAGGTGTGTTAAATATATTGGAGACCCAGAATAGTATACATTTGATTTGCCACATAATCTACACCTGCCCTTTATTAAGTTTTTTTTATGCAATTTATTTCTGTGTGTGTGAATGTTACTTAAGGCATTCTGTTTTCAGTTTTTTGTGTGATCTACATATTCTTATAATATACACAGTTATTCATAAATAGGATTAAAAATGTATATAAAGTTAAATTTGTTACGGTATGCTGCATTTAGATTATATTTACTGCTTCAGTAGTTGTCAATTACACAAAATAAAGTTAAATGCTATAAAATATTTTTCAGAGGAACAATCGTTTACATGCAAAATGATATTTTATGAGAAAATCACTGCATCATGACCGTACATAATATATTCATTGTAATTATCAGTTTCATTTATTGACTGCACAGCCAATGCATAATTTTATAAAGAGGTCTTATCTTAAAGTCTGTGCTTCATTAAAAATAGAATATTTTAAAACTATCATTTGTAGAGCAAACCATTCTAAACTATGTATCAGAAGAATGAGTTGTCTAAAATCTATTACATAAGTGATATAAAATTCTGAACAAGTATATCGAAAGAAATAGATTTTTTCCCATGCAGCTTTTAAGTTTTCTAAAGTAACACTTGTGATAGTAAAAATTGCACCAATGAAGGAAAATTTTAGAAACATGAAAAATACAGACATAAAGCAGAGTATGGTGGGAATTTCAAGATTATATTTTATTTGGAACCAGCCAGACAAGCACAGTATTAGTCGACCGCCTGTATAGTACGATACATACTGGGGCCTGATGGTGGAATTATTACATTATAATTTGGTTGTGTGTGATGTCATGACATACTATTTTTGTTTTAAGTTTTTGACAATAGTATTGAAATAATTTATTAAAATAGTGTTCTATTGCCTGTATAAAAATTATGAGAGAGTTGTAGAAAGAAATCCTACGTTTCTAACTGTATAAACTTTGTACCTCTTAAAGTAAAATGGTTAAGATCGGAGTTGTACACAATGAATCCGAAGATCCAGCTTATTCCGTAGACTCAGCTTTCGGGGCCGTCGCATCTGAACAATTATACTAGTGTGGAAGCAGTACATGAAGAGAATCGGAAAACCGGATGTGACACCAAGATTAGCAATCTCTTCTGCATACCTTTGACAAATTATTCATACTCGGAACGGAGGAGAGATGTTGCATTGTCTGCGTGCACTGTTTCGCAAAGCGCTGATTACGTTCCTTTGTGGTAGTTTTTAATTGATTCTCAATCATCGACGTCTCGTGTACGATGGCCTAGTATACTTGCAAAGTTGTGAGAATAACAACACTTCGTGTTTTCGCAGACGTACCGATCGAACGACAAATGTGATATAGTATTGTTACGTGTTGCATATAATCGCCAATAGCCGGTACCAGATCCGAAGTTAGGGTTTTCAGCGACTGAATACATCAAGATTTCGCGTCCTCTCCAGTTTTCCAAAATTCAATTAGGAATTGAATTTGTATAAATGTAATAAAAATACTAGTGTTTTAAGAAAAAATAATTTTTATTCTAAGTACTTTTAAGTAATTACAATTTTTAAAGCAGTTTTGTGTGTATATTTTCAAGGTTACGCTAAATTTTTAATAATATGCTTGGATTTGTATTTTATATTATCATTTTAAAATATGTGTTTATTCATACAAATTTTCTTTTAAGACTATTGCTGCATGCTGGTTTTAAATAATGGCTACCATGTAAAAATAGAAATAAGTGCGTTAGTTGAAATATCCTGTATTGACGGAATTGAGTATATTAAGGTAAAATTGAAATTATTTACCATTCATTCAAACGGCAACGAGGAATATATTCATTACTAATATAATTACCGATTTAAAATAGGGAAAGCGCTAATGTTGCGAGAAAAGTCAAATCATTGAAGAAAGAGTTTAAATTTTTCTACCGGTCTTCTTGTCAATTCCTGATATTGATCAATATTTTGGTTGATCATTGTATCTAATTCTTTAGCATTAACTAATTACAAAAGTAAACTAATAACTTGTAGAACTAACATTGAAATGCGTACTATTATAGATATTTATTTAAGAATGCAATCATAAGAAAAATCACTAAATTTATTTGCCCCCACATTTCAAAACTATGACCTTTGTAATTTTTATGATAATAGTGGACTAAATGTGCTTCTATTGTAATATATTCTAAAGAATTGTATTATATAACTTTGACCATCCTGGAAGCTTGCATGTACACCTAAGTACACAATAAGTACTAGTAATAAAAATATTAATAATTAAATTGAGTGAAAACAGTTTTTCTGTTCGTACTATATAATAGGTCCCCGCTGCTCAAAATAAATAGAGCTATACCCCTAGAAACACTAAACGGACTCAAAGGAGACTAAAGTTCAAAATGATTAAATCTAAACTGTACCTGGTTGTCGTATTTGAAGTGATATATCTTCAAGATCTTAAGTTGTTTAACCTTTAAATACTTTGACATTCTTAATTTGATTGCCTTCAAATTTCGTTTTAACAATTCTATATTAACATGTATAAAACAATTACTTTACTTAAGGTATAAATGTTTCAAAAAATCGGAAATGATTTCTTATATAACATGATACGTTTTTGATTATAGATGTCCGACAAAACGCCCATAACACATTTCTATTGACGGTAATTTTATTGTACCCAGAGCTGTCACAACCTTTATTAATATTGCAATATATTAGAATTCCGCAAAGATTTTATTGACTTGTGTTTTGAAATTATGACTAATTCAATTAATACTTCTTAGGAGGAGGTTAATTATTTAATTCGAAAGTAATATTTTAATTATTCACCGTTTTCAGATGTTCCTTATTTCTTCGGCATTCCTCAAAATTCATACTTCAAATATTTTTTCTTTAAATTTAAAAAATGTTTTAAAATTGTAAAAAAGTACATTGCACTGTCTGTAAATTGTTATTGTTTAAAAATAGTGTGTTCACATTGCATCCAAATTTTATTCAGAAATTACATTACAATTAATGTTTAATAATTAATCAATTTTTTAAAAATACAATGTGATTAATGTAAATAAAATAAATGAGAAAATTGTAAGATGTGTTGTTACTTGTTGATTGTCGAAATAGAGTAACATTTTATAGCGCCCATTGCATTCCTGAATTTTTCAAAAATTAATTAACGATTTTCGAAAATATTGCAAAATTTCAGCTAAATGCTATGTGCAGAAATTACAAATAGTAATGATGTATTATGACAAACTTGACAGTTTGTATCAGACAGGAGTTAAGTTATGATGCCTTCTCTGGCAACATCAATACATTTTTAAGCAAAAACTAGTTAATATCATATTTACGAAACTAATTGTAAGGGTGTATCCCATATTTGACAAGAAAATCAGTTTGGAATAACTGTGAGCCATAAGTAGATATAATCATAATCTGTATTGTGCTATAATGACATTAAATCATATAAAAGTGAGTGTTTTAAATATGGTTGCACACGGATTTAATGCACATTTAAATCACAATAAAATATATATTTTTCAATAATGTTAAAATAAAGCAATTCTGAATGTGTCATTGAACATTTTGAATAAATTTATGAAATTTGTGTCTAGGGTAACTGTATGTTTTTTGTTTTTTACTTCAAAATATGTTTAAGTAAAAGTTTAAATTTATTTAAATAAACTTAAATGTATTTGTAATTTATGATTTCTATATAAGTATAAATTGAAGAATTTTCTTTATTACTTCTTAGAGTTTATAATTATTTATCACAATATATTTTTGTATGGTTCTCTGCTTTACCCTGAACATTAATGAATATTGTAACAAGTCAGGACTAGATATTCTTGTGCAAACCATTTATTTATCAGACATTTTGAAAATGTTTGTTGAGGGTTGCTATCTGTTTATTAATTTTTACCAATGATAAAACTTGTATTTATTCTTTTGTTGATATCATATACATCTTCGTATGTGGTGAATAAATATTTATTGATTATCATAAATATCATTGAAAGTATGTACTGAATTGAATGAGTTAATATACCTACATTTTTAAAGCTATTTACATGTTGTTCATAACCAGGCCTTACACATTATCCTACTTATCACATACTTCTTTAAATCTGAGAATGGTAAACTTGTACAATATTCTCTTAAGAAATTAGCCCAGAATGGCATACCATTGCATTAGCATAAATTATTCTAGAAAAATAATCAAGGTTATATGTAATTAAGATTCACGGTTTCTAAGGTAAATTTATTTTTGTATTCTGGTTAATATGGTAAATAGGTGACCCCCTTGATTCATGACTTACATGTTTGTGTATTAATGTATTAAATTAAGAACAACCTATTTAGATGATCGTTTTTCAGGCTAGAGTGCCATACTTTAACGGTAGACATATGTCTGTATTACAAAACAAAGCTTTTGTTGACAACTCTTGGATACCAGCCAATTCTGGCAAAACATTTGATGTTATTAATCCATATGATGGAAGTGTTATTTCACAAGTTCCAGACATGGATGAGAATGACACACTAAAAGCCATTAATTGTGCTCACACAGCCTTTACAACATGGCAACATACTACAGCAAAGGTATATTGGTTTTGATATTTATATTTTAAAAGTCTTGCCTAAAAACCAGAATGAATTGTAACACAAAAGTTTTTATATTACAAAGCAATCTACTAGAAGATTTTTTTTAAAAAAGAATTGATTCTTACATTAAACTGAAATTTCTCCTTTTTTTAAGGAAAGATCTCATTTACTGAGAAACTGGTTTGACATTCTTGTTAATAATGAAGCCACCCTTGCTAAAATTATAACTGCAGAAGCTGGGAAACCAATTAAAGAATCACTTGGTGAGGTTCAGTATGGCAACTCTTTTGTTGAATGGTTTGCAGAGGAAGCAAGAAGAATAAGTGTAAGTAAATGTTCCGTTTGCAGAATTAAGAACATTTATTGTACAAACAATATTTTTCACAAATTCGATCTTATTGTATTGCCCCTAATATTGTAACAATTTGCTTATTCTAAAATATAATAGATTTATTTTTAATGATTTATTAATATTTATATTCTATATAAATTAAAAGAACCACTTTTCTTTTACTCTTAATATTTTTGGATGTATTGCCCCTAATATCGTAACAATTTGCTTATTCTAAAATATAATAATTTATTTTTAATGATTTATTAATATTTATATAAATTAAAAGAACCACTTTTCTTTTACTCTTAATATTTTTGGATGAATCCCACTTTTACTCAAGTACAATTATGCTAACACATTGGATTATGTCATGGGTAGCGGTATTCAATGCCACACTATATTATTGTTGCTCTTGGACTTAAAATGATTCATATTTGGATGATTAATATACTATATATACATATAATTAAAACAATTGGTATTCAAAGGTAAGATAGAAATTAAAGATCAGCATCACCATTCAGAATGGAAAGTAGTTCTTCAAATTTTCTTTTTCAAAATCAAAGCATCCAAAAATGTGAATTACAAAAGTTACAATAAGAATATAAAATAGCCAAATGTAGATGAAAGAAGTGGTGATATAAATACATCACAATGTTTCTGGAAACCTTGTACCTTCCTTCAGGTGCCAAGAAAAAACAAGAACCAAGAGGGACACAACCGCACAACACAGTTGACAATGCTTTTGAGCTTGTCAACTGTATTGTGCAGTTGTGTTGCTCATAGCACCTGTAGAAAGGTACAAGGTTTCCAGAAATGTTATGTGGTATTTATATCATCATTTCTTTTGTCTGTATTTGGCTATTTTATCTTACTAATTATTTTCAAAAACAAAAGTTACATCTAAAATGGGTAATTTTCACATATTCATTTGTAATTTAGGCTGTACAGTACCGTATTTATTTTTACAATAAGGATAATAGTACTCTAGGGAATATTCAGGGATCGCATTTTAACCCTATACAACCATTTAATTAATTTTTTTGCAGAATTTAGTCTGTTAAGGTTAGCAAACTCTTCAAGCAGGTTTAATGACTGTCCTTCAATGTACGGCAAAGTTAACACAATTTATACAGGATTGGCATCTCTTCAGCTTCTAGTTGTTTTTTCTCCTCTCCACCTTTCTTTTTTAAACCTCTGCTAAAATGTATATCTGAAATATTCCCACATCCAAAGTGTTACCCACGTACTGTCATCCCACGCATCCAGAGAGAGATGATATTTATGTAACAAGGAAACTTGCTCAGTTTCGTGATAAACCCTGTCTTTATTTTTGTCTGTTACACCATTTAGTGTTACACATTTGTGCTACCTTAAGCAAACTTGAATTGTTCATGAATAAATCTGACTAAAGTTTCTGTTCAACGAGATGTTTAAGGAAACCCATAGAGATGAAGTTTAACATCTTGTTCTTCCACATTTCGACTAATTTTCGGCTGACATTTCTGAACAAAATCTTTGAATTAAAGAGGTTCAACATTGAATCACATGTGATTTTTTGTATTGGTTCAAGGGACAGAGAATAAAATTTGATTTATCAATTAATTCGAATTACAAATGTTTAAATTATCGAAGTTCCACTGTATATGTATAAAGTATCTGTCAGTTATAACTTTCTTTCAGATGTAGATAAACCTACTTATTTATATTCTGCTCAGTTATAAAAGCAACAATAAGTATTAGTTCATTTTTATCATATATTATTCTTTTCAGGGAGAAATATTATCTAGCCCTACACGATCTAAGGAAATGATGCTAATCAAGCAACCAATTGGAGTTGCTGCTCTTATTACACCTGTACGTATATGTATTCAAGTAGTGTTAAAGTAATTATTCATGTCTATATTTGTTGTTTTCATTAGTCAGAAAACCAACAAAGTCTTGTCATTTACATTAATGTAAAAAGCTCATACGTTAAAGTGTCATGAGTTTAAATGTAATCAATTACATATAATGAGCTATTTTTATGTATAATGTGTTAATCCCTGTATAAACTATATTTATGATGTGATTTTAAATTAGTTACTTCAGATATGATCATTTTAATGCTACCATATATTCACATTCCTGTTTGATTTAAGCCTGGGTAGTTCATTTAAAATACTTTCCATATGATTATAAATGCACTATGAAAAATGAATAACTGATTATATTCTCAAATTTCTTTCCTTCATTATTTCAGTGGAACTTCCCAATTGCAATGATAACAAGAAAAGCTGCTGCTGCATTAGCAGCAGGCTGTACATGTGTAGTGAAACCAGCTGAGGATACTCCTTTAACTGCACTTGCTTTGGCACATTATGCTGAACAGGCAGGATTCCCTAATGGTGTTTTTAATGTTGTGACATGCAGCCGTGAGAATGCTCCATCTGTTGGAAAACTTTTATGTGAGAGTGAACTTGTAGCAGGAATATCTTTCACAGGTAAGAAGATTTTGATACCTGAATCCATTTTGGTTGACAGTTTTGCAATTTTATATTTATTTGATAATTATCTGCACATTAGTTTCTGGTTGAGTACCTGGGGAAGTTAGCAATTATGATCTGTGAATTTGATTGAAGTACTAGGTTTGCAAACAAACTCAAGGTTAGATATATCACTGATTGATGGTTGAATATCTTCTGAAAATTACATTATTATTGATTACTTTAATGAAGGAATAATGTATTTTCATCACATTTTAAGTTATATTTTGGTAATGACGCTATTGTGTATACAAACTCATCACTCAGTTGTATAAAGTCATCAAGTGCTTCATTAAAAAACTAAGTATATGAAAGTCACAGCTGTAAAATTGAAATTCGGGTAATTTTCACAATCATGATGAGCCGAAAAGCACATCTAATAATGGGTCTATACTTAGCTGTGATAAGTATTACAGTCATCTGGTATTATCAAAGTAAAAATCAGGAAAGATTTAAGGATTTCTCATCTTTTCAATGTCACTTTTCAATATTCTCAGCACTACCCTTTATGTTGCCAAGGTGAAATAAAGTTTGCGTATGGAATTATTAGAAACAAAGTTCATGCAAAGTATATTGAAGTGGGGAACGTTCTTCTTGTAACAAGTGTACTTTAAGTATTTTATTTAGTTTATTTTCATCTTTGTTTATATATTTTTTTCTTTTGTTCTTTCTATCTTGGCCAAAGGTGGAATTTTGATTTTACAATATAATCTGTATTTTCATTTTTACCTCTGTATATTCTTGTTTCTATTATCCTTGAGTCTTGATTTATTATTACATAGTTGATTATTGATTGGTGTCCTCTTGCTGACCATGTATATGTATATGTGTGTGTCCTTATTAAAGAATGCTTTTGTTATCTGCAGTTTGGTTTATAGTATCTTCTCCATTTGCTCCTATTAAATATTGGATAGGCTCTTTCCGAATTCTTCCATTTCGATCTCCAGTTCAGATTAGGTGGTAATTATTGTTGGCTTTATTTAAATATTTCTGAAGTTATTCACAGTATAGTTCTGTTTCTTCTTTTCTTCCCTTGTCTGGTTCATAATTTCCTATCATTGTTAAATATCTTAGCCAAATTTTAATCTTACTATTAAAAGTCTTTCACTTACTAATGAATATTCTCATATTATTATATTGCTTCATTTCCTGTGTACTAATATGCCTACTCCACTACATGTTCTTTTTGTTTGAGTTACTCCACTATAAAGCATGATATAGTTCTCTAGTTCTTTTGTGCCTTTATTCTTGGTTTCTGTAATCACTACTACGTTATTTTTTTATTCTTTAAGAATTCTATTTAATTCAGTCTCGTTTGATCCTAAACCTTGTACATTCCATGTAGCCACATTTAATATATTAGTTAATTCCTTCATTCTTTTCTTTGTTCATGCCTAATCTTTGGCTATATCCACTCCTATTCTGAGGCTCGGTGTGAGACTTCTGAGTTAGTGGATGTTGGGTTTTCCATTGCATAAATAATATTTTTCTGAAGAGAAAGCTGAAAATAGATCTACAGATGAGATGGACATGACAGGTCAAAGATGAAGATATAGTAAGAATAATTGTCTAACAAGAGAAATATGAGGAATAGAAACATAAAACAAAGAAGGTATAGAAAAGAGAATTAAGACAACCCATGTTTTAAACAATAATGAAAAACTGTTCTTCATGGTAGAAAGATATTCATTCCAAATGCAGGAGGGTCCATACACCCTTGTGGATTTTGGACCCACTCGGTTCAGGCCAGTCCTAGATAGACAGCTAGCTATCTCGGCTTTCTGCAGGTGAATGTGTCTAACAACATTTCTGAGATGTGATTATATATATATATATATATATATTTATATATACAGGTTTACCAGCCTGTAGCATAACCCTCATCCTGGAGGACCAGTGGACTACTATTAATCTGTTGCCTTACCCTTCAACCTATCTGGATTGGGTGACCCTACCAGGAGGTTAAGCTCCTGCCTGCATAGCTCTCAGAGTTCTAAGGAAACACAAACTTCCCTGACATGATAAGGCAGTAGTTCTTGGGGAAGAAATTTCACACAAAACTTCCTTTAATTTCATATATATCAATTTAGCAGTCAGTGTATTTTAGCAGTATGAGAATTATCTTGGAGTATGAAAACGTTGGTTGTTATCTGTGAAAAGGCCAACATATTAGTCAGAAAATTTATTATCAAATTTAAGACATTATAATTTAACAAACACATTTCATTGTTGTTACAGGCAAAGACCTATTATTTTCAGCACTAGTATCCCATAATTTCTGCTCTTATATTCAACTAAATACATTATAATAATCTCTATCAAACGTCTCAACAACACTATCAGCAAATTTCAAAATCAGAACCTGTAATAATTAAATAATATACAATCATCATTTCTTTGTTTTATCAACTGTAATAGTTTGTGTCCACTTACTGGTAGAACAATTTATTATGTTTACATCATGTTATATTTCTATATACTATTATCTGTATTATTATAGGCTCTACTGTTGTGGGGAAAACACTTTATAAGCAGTGTGCAGCTGGTGTAAAACGAATTGCTTTAGAACTGGGTGGAAATGCTCCATTTCTTGTATTTGAAACTGCAGATTTGGACAAGGCTGTAGATGGAGCCATGGCTTCAAAATTTCGAAATTGTGGACAGGTATTTAGTTTTTTCTTTTATGCAATGGTGAGAGTTATGTATCTTCAATAAATAAAAGGTTTATTTTCCTATTACAAGAAAGCACTTTAAATTAAGAATACATTTTTCTGGATATTTTCATGATTCAACTATATTTAATCTTCCTTCTTATGAATAAAATTTCATGTTTGTATGTGGATATCTTGTTCCACATTCAAATTTAAACTCATGGAGAAATTTCAACCAAATTTTGTACACCTGTCTCCTTCAAATCGGAAATAAACTATGTTCTTCAATTTGCTTTTATAATACCAAAATTTATAATTTTGTTGTCCTTGGAAGTATATAATCTCACCCTTGTTTGAGTAATTGCAAATCAATTAAGTAGTCCAGTGTTTCAATATACTAAATGAATAACATATTTGTTTTTCAGACTTGTGTTAGTGCAAACAGATTTTTGATCCAAGAATCAGTGTTTGATTTATTTGTCAACAAAATGAAGCAAGCAATGCAAAAACAGCTCATTCTAGGAAATGGAGAAGATAAAACCAAGTCCCTTGGTCCTTTGATTAATGATATACAAGCCACGAAGGTAAGTATCATCAATAAAGCTATTTTCAGTAGTTATGTATTAGGTAACAATCTGATATATCTATTCTAATAAATGAAATAGGCTGTAAGTTGGAGTATGTTCCACATAAAAATTAACATGTGTGAAACAAATTCAACAATATGTTGTACACATGTTTCTTTTGAACTAGAAACAATTACTCTGGGGGGTAAGATATGATGACCGTCCCTAGGAACAGGGGTATAAATTTTCAAACATGCTATATAACAGCTGATATTTTCATCGACGCAATTTTATTGGGGGTCAGTGAGATTGATAATTTTTTCCGATGTTGTTTGTGTATAATTTCAACTCCTTTCGGCATGGTAGAGGAGCGCCTTTAGGAATAGGGGCATTACATAAAAATAACACAAAAACAACTGAGATTGGCATTGAATCCAGGTTTGTAGATGTCGCTAAGTTTCATTATGACATTATATCTCCATGTCACGTGTGTTTACATGATTAGTAGGTTGTCCATGTGATCTGTTACAAGAACAAACCTGAAGATTTTTAGGGGTTGAATTTAAAAACATTTGGAAGTGGACTGAATTGGAGAAATGTGATTCAGAAAGTAACAAACCTTTGAAGTTAACATTTTTTAAAATAAGGAATTGTCTTTGATGAAATAATTTCAAATAGTTACATTATTGTTCTTATATCAATGAAAAAACTATGAAGGGGCAGGGTTGAGGGCGGCTCCTTCATTCTACAAAAGTGAAATCTGAAATCCCAAGGAATATAACTTGTCCTGAACAGCCATTTGTATTCTTCTCCTTTCCTGCTGTAGAGTAGAGATGATGAATGAATGTGTTTTAATTCCATACTTTTTTGTTGGTAGTTTCTGAAATATTGTCATTTAATAACAAACATTTAATCTTAATGTTTATAAGCAAACTTCTTATTAATTACAAATGTGGTTTTTGCATATAATCATTTGATATTTATTTCACAAAAAAATAACATTTTAAGACTTCTTTGTTGCTGGTAATGTGCTTTATTGTCTGATATAGAGGTAAGACAAAATATTATTCAGTTACTTAAAAGCTTTGGGATACTGAACATATGTACCATATTCATTCCACTATTACCCTGAGCAGATTTTTTGCAGTCCAACATTTCTACAAGTTTGCATTCATGTTACTGTCAAAAAAAAAGTTGAAAACCTATATATATATATATATATATAACATATAAAAACAACTGTATGATGTGACATTGAAATAATTTTGAAATTACAGTATTTGAAGTACATGTTCATAATTTTATATCGTCCATCATGTTATTTTTAAAATAGTTATCAATTAGCTTCAATTTTAGGTTCATGGAATTGTGGAAGATGCCATCAAGAAGGGAGCAAATGTTCTTGCTGGTGGGAAGCCAGCTTTAAATATAGGTGCAAGGTTTTACGAGCCAACATTATTAACCAACATAAATAAAAACATGGTTTGCTACAGTGAAGAAATATTTGGACCAGTTGTTATATGTTTGAAGTAAGTAAACATTAAAAATAATTCAAATTACATATCTTACTTTAGTGTTTTGCACAAATTATTTTTAATATAATCTGTTTATTCCATTGGAGCATATTTATTTTTATAAATGGCAATTGTTTTTCAGTTAATTTATTTTGTATGAATAGTGTTATTTGGTTTTGTATTTAAAGTAGTATGTGTTTGAGTTCCATATTGATTGGGAGCCTGTCTCTCATATGCGAATAAAAACATTGTGGATGGTTCTCAATGTTACAGTTAGCTTATGCACAAATATTTTTCTACAGGAAATGGCTTGAAAGTTCTAATTCTATTTAATAATTTTTGTTACTTTTTATATAAAAAAGAATGGCTGTAGATATTCTGGTCCAGTGTTTCCCAAACTATGTGCTGCAAAAATATTACATTAGACACATTCAGCTCAGTAAAATGTCATACAAGTATATATAATATATAGTTTTTGTATAGGGTAGGGTCCACATTTAAGCAGCTGAAGAAAAATCTTACTTTGATAGTCTCAGACGTTGAATTTGACATTTGTTAAAATGCAGGGCAAAGTAAGAAACCCATATTGTTTTGTTTTGTCCAAAATAAGAAAACAGAAATCCTACCCCAAGATACAGGCTTATAAAATATGTCACACTTCTCATTTAATTTATTTTTAGGGTCATGCACATTAAATTTTTTTTAACATTGTTAGAATTAGTATTAAATTGTTGTTAGTATTACTGTTAAATATATTGTGCCTTAATTTCTTTTTAAATTATACAATTTTGTTGAAATAGATTCAAAACTGAAGAAGAAGCCATTGCAATTGCAAATGACACCAAGTCTGGATTAGCAGCATATTTTTACAGTGGTGACATACCTCAGATCTGGAGAGTGTCCAAGAAACTTGATGTTGGTATGATAGGCATAAATGAAGGTCTGATATCATCTGCAGAAGCAGCTTTTGGTGGCATCAAGGAATCGGGTATAGGCCGTGAAGGATCTCATCATGGAATTGAGGAATTTACTTATGTCAAGTATTTATGTCTCGGTAACCTTTAATACTTCTCCCCCAAGCATGTAGTGGTCCTAAAATTTTCAAAGGTGCAAGTGTCATATTCTGATTTTTGATAGTTGTGTACCTATGAATATGAATGCCATAAATTGAGTTCCTACATGCTTTATTGCTCATGAAATAAATGACTTCAAACCAGTCTTTAATGAATGCTGCTATTGTTAGATGAACAAATAGTTTTGTTAGCAATAGGGTGCATTATATATTATTGTTAAAGCATTAAACAACTTTTGAAAACATCCTAGGTTTTCATTTATTTATATTTGAAAAAAAACTTGTGTTTTTAGATTGACTGTTTGGAACATAATGTTACCAAAATTTACCACAAATTCACTGAAATATTCAGTATTCATATCTTTCAGTAATGCACCCTATAACTGTTGACAAGTGGGCCATTAGATTTTTAGTTATTTGAGTATGTATTATATTTAATTGCTGTGATATATAACCTTAAGCCATATTGAATTTAGTGCATAATGCATGTTTATTCTGTAAGTTTGTTTATGCTACTGGTTCACTTAATAAGTAATTACATAAGATGTAGACCTCAATTCTATAGCTATTAAACATATTTGTACGAGTACTTTTGTACCACTTGTAGTACATATATAAGTTTGTCAGTGTACAGAACAATATTATGAATAATTGTAAAGTGAACTACAGTCGTATCAAATTATCATTATTTACAAGACAAGGAAAAATAATTATAGTTATAAACACAATGTTATTTGTCAAATTATTGTTTGAAGTAATGCATTGTCTATTTCATTTTATTAAGAGAGTTATTGAAAATGGTATTGTTTGCTTCCAATGTATGTATATTTAGCTTTGTTAGTACCTGGCTGATCCATTGAAATACTTTCATTGTGGCTTTTCTTATCCGAATACATTGAATTGCAAATACATTGAACATTCAGACTTTAGCTCCCAGTTTCTACATGTAGTTTCTGTGAAACCAGTACATAAAACTGCAGAAAAGTGCCTATTGTAAGTAAAAGGTAATACATATTCATAACAGTATCTCTAGCCACTTGGCCATGCCATGCTATGGTAAGAAGACAGACACATCAGGTGGCATTGTAAGGGACGGCTTAAGAAGCAAAATCAAAATACCATTTGAAACATTCAATAATTAAAAATATTATATTATATTAGTTTATATTTTCAAAAGAAAAGTATTATTAATACATTTTGTGTAGGTTTTTTAAAAGATCACAATATGATATGATATTAAAGGGGTGGTATTTCGAAGACTTGCATCACACCGAGAAAATATACCGCACAAATCTGTCTGGCCATACATTTTGAAATAAATATATTATTATAAAATTATTGCATTTTGGCAGTGTAAATAATTCACCATGGACATGACCTTATGTTGTCACATACTAACAGTATATGGCATCTACATGTTCTGAAAATTTTCAGGTGCATTGACGATTGACATGTACATTATTCATGAAATGCTTTTCAATTTCATTCTTAAACTGTAGTAATATATTTAAAGAATAATACTTTTGTATAAAAAATAAACAGTTTTTTGGCTTTTGAAAGGTTCTATAAATTGACTTTGAAGGTATTAACTAACTAAATTAAATAAACATACAATGGAAGCAAATCAATGTCTTATTCAACTCTATTTTCTTCGTATCATTTCATAAAACTAAATTGGCAATATATTATAATCAAATAATCACTACAGAAATAACACCTGTTGAAAATAGAGGAGCCAGTTGTTAGAGTGTTGTGTGTTTAACAGACTATCTGGATTGTAATCAAATAACTTTTATTTTTTTTTATATAAAACTTTATCTTTTGATTTTCCTTTTGGTTACATATGTTACAGTCAACTTTTATTTGAATCAACTATTGTTTGTTACTATTTGTTTACAATTTATGAAACCTGTATTTTTCAACATTTACATTCAAAATCCTCACTGATAATAGTTAACTAATTATATAATTAATCTATAATTCACCTAATGAGGCTTAAAATTACATAACTTTTATCCATGATGAATATTGGATTACCACTAATAATCAGTAAATATAGGACAAAAGTGGTAATATTCTATTTAAAGAAAGCACATGCTCGGAGATAGCATATATATATATATATATATATATATATATATATATATGCACACTCTTTACTATGTATAGCTAAAAATCCTCTAGTTCTTATTTTAGTCAATGAACCAAAATTTTATGTGCATACATTGTATGAATGAAGTATATCAACGTCATAAAACATACTGATTACATGTTGAGAAATGTGGAAGTAATTTTACTTGTCCATATTGTATATCATTGTCAGGCACTACATATACTGTCAATACAGTAATCAAAGATTTAAACTTTCAATAAAAAAGAGAATGAATAATCTTTGTGCATATGTTGTTAATATAATATTTAAATGCTTGTTGTGATGGGCATATTTTTGCATAGGCATTTGTATGTAATTTTTGAAGTTTTTCTATTTACTGGTTTTACTATAATTTCATTTCATCAGTGAGTGAATATTTTTGTGATAAATCTGATGTGATTGTTGTCTTAGTGAGAATGTGAGGAGCTCCCAATGTTTTTGTGGTGGTTGTCTTGGTTTTCCTGCGAACCACTATTGTAATGTTCTCTTATCTTATTTGAATCCTGGGACCTTGTTTTTCATGTTTTCCAATGATAGTCTCATATTATTTGCTTGAGAATACTATTGTGTAACTTTTCCTGTCTTTCTTGTGTTTGAAGATATATATTATGAAGCTCCATATTCTGTTTGTTGATTTGTATGATTCTTAATTCATATGATTCTACAACTTGATTAATATTATATCTAGTCTAGTGTTCTAAAATTCATTTCCCAGCAAATTTCCATGGTGAAATTGAACATGTAACAATTCTGTTATCTTGCTTAAGTATTTTATAATTATTTGAACTTAACTGTATTCAGTAAAATAGTATGAATGACATATTTTAACAGCATCATTTGTAGTTACCAAGATTTGTGATTGCTCTATCAGTTGCATTTTCTGATTTTTAATTTTATGATCTTAATTTAACATTCAGGTTGCCTAAATTTATTAGACAACAAGGTCAGATTGTTTATTTATAATTTTAAGAGCGACTTCACAAAGTAATAATTTTTCTATGTCATCAATTTTGGATTGTAATTTTGTCTATAGGAACCTCCATGAAGTTTTTTCACTTTAGTTTCTACAGTGAGATCTTTAAGCTTGAAAATTCAATTCCAAACAAGTCAGGTTTTCATTGTTGTGATTTCCATTATTAGGCTTTGGGTATTTCTCCAATCCCCTGGTTTGCTATTCTGTATTTTATCTCCATGCAATGTTATAAATGTGGAAGACAAAATTGTGTTACATATATCCATTTGAAGAGTAAACTGAGAAGACAAAAAATTGAACCAAAATTTATTCAGGCTTCAAATTATTTAAGGAATCAACATTTTTTATGTTGCAGTTGTAATTATGATTTGCTGAAATATGTCAAAAACTACAATTTCTTCGTGTGAAGCTATTGTAGAGCCTGGATGAATTTGAGGACACAACATTTATATGTGGCTGCTCAATATTGTGTCCAAATAGTGATAAATCATTGGTATTGTTTTAGGTTATAGATATTTTCATACCATTGTCCCACTATAGTTTATAAATATACATATTTGCATGGATGAGAAATAAATATATTTTTACAAAACATTCCACAGGAAATCCAGAAAAGACTGAATAATTATTTGTAAGGCAAAATTTGATCTTTGAAAGTATTTTTGACACAATCGAGTACATATACAATATAAAGTTTGAAAGAAAATGTTTTATTAATAATATAAAAATATAATTTATGATTATTATTTCAAAATTGTTTTTGTTAAATAAAAGAATGCTGATTGTTAATATTTATTTAGGAACTGTTTTTATATTAATGAAATTTTTGATACATCCCAGTCACAACAATTTTAGTAAAATAATAATAGTTTACTTATTTATTTAGTATATACATACTACTCATATTGGAATGATTATGACTTGAAATATGTATTGCCTGGCTATGAAATACTTATATTAGCCTTAAAATTCTTATTAGTTTGTAAGAATAATTCTGAGATATATATTTACCTGTCATTTATATGAGTGCTGTTAACACAAATTTTTATATATAATTGTAGAACTTACATTTTAAACAAACTATGGCAGTATATTAATAAGAAATTATATTAATAATGTTTTATACCTTTAACAGTCTTCCAAAGAAGTAAAGCTATAATACTGCAGACTCTGGCAATAATATGGAAGGATTCATTTTTATTTTCACCATTGGTAATATTTATTATAAAGAAATAATGCATTTGCACATTGATTTGTGCACAATTAATCCAAACTAATGTAATTACATTTATTTGTTTATATATATATATATATATATATATATATATATATATATATATATGATATTAGTAAGGATATGACATTCTCAAAAATAATTGCAATATTGGTATGGAAGGGAAAGAGAGATAGATTGTGGCTTACCTGAAAGTGAAGTGTGGTGTAGCCATAAGGAACCGAAGGTTGTTCTTAAAATTTTCGGAATGTGTGTAACATGTATGTATGTATGTATATGTTGATAAGTATATAGTATTGTTCCTTTTTAAATTGATTTTATACCAAATATTGCTTTATCAGGTAGCAGATCAATATTCTTTAAATTTTGAGATTTTGTCACAGTTAATCACATTGTTAAATATTTTTTATTGAATAATATATTGAACACATTGGAAATGTATGCTGTGGAATCCCATTTTCTTAAAGAAAAGATATGGTTAAAATTTAAATGTATATAACAAATTATTTAAGTTTTTTTTGACCAATCTGCAAAACTGAATGAAATTTTGGTACCACTCATTGTTAAACCATAAATTTTTCTTATCATTGTTCGAGTTGAGAGTCATTCTGTTTATGTTAAACAAATTTTTTTCATGAAAAATAATGTATGAATAATTTTGAAACTAACTGTTTTTTATGTCATTTACTACTATAAATATTTACCTTGATAGAAAACATTACTTTAATGCCAGGTTTTTAATTTTTGAAATAAAGTATAACTGAAACAGAATGAGCTATAGTGAAGTAAAGTTCATGTTTATGTGTAAATGAAGCCCTTCTGTATTTATTTGTCTGTGTATTGCTTATTGATTGCTTTTACAAGCTTTAAGCTATATTCAAAAGAAAGATACAATTTTTGTTACTAATATATAGTTAAAGTTTTAGTGAACCAAAAATTGAGATCAGTTAATTAAAATATTGTATAAATGGGATTCCATTTCCTTCATTTGGTAGCATATTTATATAAAATCATTGTTATGGAAATAATGCTTATGGTTTTGTAAAATTAAAAATAATGCATCTGTGCAGAAATGTCTCCATAACATAAATTTGTATTGTAATATTTCTATTAGTTCTACAGATTTGACCATAAAATCTATTTTTATGGATCAGTGTATTTTTCATCGTGACATTTATGTAATGAAGGAAACATTTATGTAGTCTGTCTTCCATCTAATGTCTTCCAGATTACAAGTCTTCCAGTAAATTTGATGCCTTACAATTACAGATAAGCTATGTAATATGAATGATTTTGAGGTAATTACAATTGTGTGATATTATTCAACATGAATGTGTTGTTTCATAATTGATGTAAATATTAGATATTTTATGGCATAAAATGCTTGTTTATGTTATTAATATGTATCTAGTGCAATAAAAGTACAAATGCAGAATTGACTATATTCATGTACAAAATAAAGTAATTATGTTTATTATGTAATATCATCATGTGGGCAGAATATATAGTTTTTTTAATTGGAAAATTTACAATTTATTGAACAATAAGAAGTACTATTTACAAATATGAAAATTATGCTCTTATTAAATTGGGGACTTTATGAGCATCTAATGAACACAGGTTAAATACATAGTGAATTTTCTGTCTACAAATATATTCATATTGTTCTTTCATTTTTTAAAACTCTATGCAATATTCAAATGAATGCATGCAGAAGAGAGAGAGAGATAAGGCAAATTTCCTTCTCCAACAGTCATGCCCACAAATGTATATTCTCAATTGTCTGTCGCATCCCATCTACCAGAGACTTTTTTCTACTATGGCCAAAGCCCATCTACCATGTGTAGAACTCATTACCATTTGTAGATTTTTTGCCACTTCCAGATTGATTCTAGTACTGAAAACTTCAGCCATTGAGGTATCCATTTATTTGTGTCATTTCTACTTCAACTTCTCATCACCAAGTATTCATCTTTGCTAACATTGGTATCAACAACAGCACCTATCTGGGAATACCTGCAACCAGCAGACAATGCACAGACTTTGAGTAAGTCTGACATTTTTAACTCCAATATGTAAACTGATGCATAATTTTTTGTGATTAAGCGCCAGGTTCAGATTTCTCTATGTCTGAAGATAACGGTAAGAATGACCATAGAGAAATATGAACCTGGTGCTTAACCGCCAAAAAAGTATCTTTAACTGCCAAATTTTTGTTTCCAATTAAAGTTTCTGTTCTGTGTTATTGTAATGCCCATGAGATATTTAATTGCATGAGACCATTAGAAGATTTATTTTACTTGTATCTTCTGCATATATTTCATTAAAAATTTGTTCAATCATTTAAAATTTAATATAATGATACAAATAAATTCCCAACCCCACACAGCAAAAGAAGTAATAAACTATTAAAGAACTTATTCCCAAGAATACTGTAGTAATAAAATATCGGTCTCTCAGGTCGTCAGGTATCAGCCCATTTATGAATTTGTTTCTTGTAAACAATGCACCTACTCATACATTGGTTACTTTCTCAAGGAAAGGTCTTAACAATGGAAAAATAACTGAATAATACATAGAAATATGCAACTTTCATACATAATACACACAAACTAGAGTTGGAAGGTGAAAAGTAAATAAGTGCAAGGTAAAAAATAAAGTATGTTAATGAGATTGGGGAAGAGCTATAGTTAAAAGGATGTTGAGTCCAGGACTGTAGGACATGCTTGAAGGAGAGTTCCTACAGACGAAAAACAGCATCTGATGAATCAGGGGTAAGATGCTTTAAAGATGGTCAGTATGAATAATTGGTCAATATTGTTGGTGGTGTGGCTTTGGGCATGAGCAGCTATTGGGAATTGGGGTTTAGACAGTTTGACTACTGTGGTGTTTAGGAAGAGATGTTTTTAGGTTTGGCTGATATAAAAATCAGGGCAGTCTGCAATTAACCTGGTAAATGATATGGGAGGAGAGGCAGGTTGTAGTAAGTTGAAGGATAGTGCAGACATGGCACCTTCCACAAGGTTGGCAACCTGGCTTAAGTAGGGGAATTTGAGGGTGGGGCCTGCAAGGGTGGTCGAGGATACAGCGAAGGTAAGGAGGGCGGCTGAAATCAACCCATGGGCAGGTGGAATTATTGTGGGAATGATGTTTTTTATAGATGGGTTGGACTGCAGTTCAGTGTAGGTCAGGTGGAGTTGAATTTTTGTAGTTCAGGAAAGTGGGTTGTGGTTAGAGGTCAACTACACTTTTTATATGGGTCTAGGATGGGTTTGAGTAATTGGACATTTGTTTCTGGAGGAGCTCTGTAGGGTATTTTCTATTTATGAAAGCAATGAGGATCCAATTGGAGTAGGTTGGCAGACTGTTCTAAGTAGAGCAAATGTGCAGCACCCCTTAGTGCTCAGTTGTGTGGGATGTAGCATTTGGTATGTTCAATGTGAAAACTGGTGAAGTGAAGTATTGTAAGGCGTTGGTGGGTTGAATGTGAACTGATGTGGTGATTAGGCTAGAACTGAGGTGTATATCAACATCAAGGAAGATGATTCTGGTGGGGAAGTAATTCCAAGTGAACTTAACAGGGAATTTGATGTTTATATTTTAAAGGAAATCATAAAGGGCATCTGGTCCATGAGTCTGTAGTATGAAAATATCATGTATGAACCAGTACCAGGTTAAGGGTTTCAACAGAGAGGAATTTGTCCCATGAACAAGGTTTGCATAGTAGGTGGCCATCCGTTTACAAATATGTATGCAAATTGTCTGACAGCAGGTGGGAAAAAAATCTCTCAGAGTAAAAAGCTAAGTCTGTATTTCACATGGAAACTAATACTTATTTTACCTTGTTTGCAGGATTGTAAGTTAACTGAATTTAACCATTTTTAAAATTCAATTGTCCTACAGAGTGTTTGATGATGTAACTTTATATCTCACAATATTATCAAATGATTTCAGACTACCAAATTATGCTAGAATCCTACCAAATATAAGAAAGGTACAATTAAACGAGCTTTCACTCCTTATTCAAATCCTTTCTGGATGAAGCAGGTATGTTTAATGAAGTATAGATGAAAAAATATCTTGTCATTTTTAATAATAAAAATATATAAGGCCTTCAGTCAGAAAATTTTTTATTAACAAAAATTGATTATGTGACGTTTTGTCCTTTTTTTAAGGACAGTTAATGATTTTGTATATAACTCATACATAAAATTTAGAGGAAAGATTCTGCTGCCTTGCCTGTTGTAACTGAAATATACTCAAATTTTATATACAAATTTATTACTACTGTTTGTTTTAAAAAAGGATGAAATGTCATATGCTTAATTTTTGTTAATAAACATAATTTTCTGACTCAAGACCATATATTTATTCATTTAAAACTTACATTAGTTACACCAATCTTATAGAAATTTAGGGTAGGTAATCAGTGTACTCTATTCAAAGTAATGGTCATTAGATTTTATACTACTTTCTCTAATCAGCATTCCGTTTCCTTAGATTTACAGAATTCAATGTGTGGTTTATTTTATTTCCAGCAATTAAGACAATTAAGTAAAATGTAGTTGTACACATATAAATTCTGAAGGGTATGTCAGTTTCTTCTCATTTGAAATTGCTTTCAAGTATTTAATTTCTTCAGTACTATAGTTTGCATATGAGTCGGGGTGGTAGATATATATTCCGATTATTCTTAAATACTTTTAGATTGCCATAAATTCATTATCTTTCAATTTGATGCAATTATTGTTTCTGTACAATATTCTTGATTTAAAGAGAAATTAATTCCCCTTTCCTTCCAAGTTAAAACCTTATTAACATTTATCTTTAAGAAACAATACCTTATATAACACAGATGGGACAAGTCTTCTGAGACAATTTCCTGAAATTTTTATTTTAGTGGTTTCAATTTTTTCTACATCAATGTTAAATAGATCAAAATAAAATGAAACATTATTGGGTGTAAGGCTTTATTTATTAAACAACATGTGTTACAGCATTTATGTTGTTTCCAAGACAAATAAAATAAGATACAGATTGTTTTATAATATACAAATGATTTGTGCTGTACTTGCAAATGTCTTCATGGGTTTAAGCTAACATACAACTGATGACTACCACAAGTAATCCCATATTAATATATGCTCCCATTTTCAGAAAACTTACACCCAAATTTTCCTCACCTTACTCCTTTCCAACAGCAATGTTCAGTTTCTCAATAACCACTGCAAAATAATAATTCACATTTCCTTTGGAATAAAATCTTTCCTTTGTGTGATCAGCATTCAGTTTCCTGAGATTTTTTTCATTTGATTTACACAATCCAATGACAGTTTAGTCTTGTCTCGTATATTTTATTTTTCATATAATAACCGGTAATACAAAATTAAGGGCTATGAGTGCTTCAAGTACAACATTAATGGGTTTTATACGGTTAAATTTCATCTAAAACTGCTAAAGCAAGAGACTATGAAACTGACCCTGCTCATTTTTCCATGGAAACAAAATAGACCAAAAGAAAAAAAACTACGATTTTGCAGATATTGTGCTTTGTGATAGTTGCTTCAACAGAAGGTATGAAATTTAACCTTTACTAGCATCTATACTTCACAATCACCTTAATTACTACTATTATACAATATGTACGTGTATGAAATGTAAAATAAAAATAAAATGAAGCTATGCTTAAATATACAATGACCGTTGGAATGTATTGCAAACAATAAATGTATCAATTCAACAAGATGTGCATACTTTCTTGCCACATATGTTGGAATTTGATTATAATATTCACAAAATAGCCAAGATGACAAAGAAAACTTAACAAGGGGATTTCTAAGTATAGGTCTCCAACACATGAGGCATGTTATTATCAATTCACGGAAGCCACAATGTTTACATCAATAAGTTGTCCGTTTTGTCTTTCTCCTCTGATGATAACTGTGTAGGAAGTGTGCACAACTGTCAAATGGATCTAATATTTAAGTACTTGTTACAAAATTCAAGAAGTCACAAATGAGCTGCACAAATTAAAATGGTCTGTACAACAGAGCTTAAAACCAAATACAGCAAACATTTAAAATTGTTATTATTTATGACATGGCTCTTTGTAGTTATTAATTACACAAATTGGGAATACTGTGTGTCAAAATGTTTTGAGAGAACATTTGCATTTCCACAATATACACATGTATGCACTATATAATGACTGACAAGACTTTATTTAGTTCAGACTTTGGCATGACACCATGGAATACTGTGAGAACCATATCACCAATTTTCCAAAACCATAAGACTGAAATCTGATTGCTCTCCATCTGTATATGTCAAGAGGTACGCATGTGCCAATTAGTAATGAAAACGGCCAGTATTGGCCGCTAGCGACAAAAACAACATAAGAAGCTGTCGTCAATTGACGGCATCTATAAAAAATATTTCACGATCATACGTCAGAATTTCTCTTGACAGTTATGTATACATAATTTATACAAATATTGAGACACACAGATGTAATTAAAACAAAGCATTTTATAGTACGTACATATTAGTCACTTTGTTCAAAGAAATTAACAATATCGAATGATATAAGTAATTCTTTTAGGTCTAAATATTTTTAACAGTTCCATCTAAAGCAATATAAAATACCCTCAAGTACCAAGTATCAATAGTGATACTTTAAAAAAGCAACATGTCTTTCTTACAATTTACACGTGTTGATTTCAGTTTTATTATTGAACATTCACTTTACAAAGGAACACAATTTCTTTTTAAAAAATGTATTACAGATAACTGCACATAAAATTCTGTATAAAATTTAACTCAAATACTTATATTTACTTTATGATAAAAATTGAAATGCTGTATATACATATTGCTTTGGGTTTACACTAAATTGAGAACTGGATACATAGAAAGTTGCATTAACATGATATGCTTAATATTTCCATTTGTGATCACATATTACATATAAATAGAAACCAGAATTGAGTATTTCACACACACATTTATTTTCAAGATTTTTAGCTATTATTTGCAAAATATAATTTATTCATGAATTTGCACATACCTACTACATTAAAATAACATTCTCATGATCACAAATTCTCTGCTTTTGAAAATGAAATTAGATGTTCACATTTATCACTGCAATATTTGAATAATAAAGGAACAATGTTCTTGCAGGTTTCAAATGTCATCTTGATTTACGTGCATCCGACTTTAATGAAGCACTCCCTAAAGGTAAAATGGGAAGTATATGGATGGACACACCCCACTGAGCTCAACACTCAAATTTGGCAATAACCTGCTCAGTTTGATCACATGGATGCTATACTATTCTTCGGAACTTTTAATAAATCATTATCTACAAACACAACTTTAGATAACCAAAAAATTATATTTTAATTTTCTTGATCCTGAGAAGATCTATTAGCTGGTTTTAAGCTCTTCAAGATTAATGTGGATATGGCATCTATCACCATTGTACTGTAACACACATGGTATATGAATTGATGTAGCAGTATTTCTGGTAAGCATTACAGCACTCTCAGCATATTCAAAAATAATTTAACCAAAGTTATGGGATAGAAAACTGTTTAACATTACTTTTCTAATTTAAAGTCAATTCAGGGTAAGTTAAATATCTCAAATCTCAAAATAAGTTTTATTTTTTAAAAAAAATTAAAGGTAGAATCTCATAGGAAGCAAATACAAACATACCAAGTAAATGGAGCTATAAAAATTATTGAAGATTAATTAAAAAAAAATTAGACGTTTAAACATTAGAAAAATTACTAAGAAAAGCATAAAACATTTTATTAGAACAGAATCACACATTATCACAAAATGTAAATACACATTGCTGCCTTTGATTAATATTAATGGATATCAGAGAAATAGGTTAATGTAATGTAAAATATTTCCCAAACAAAACTTGTATAAAAGTCCATTATTATAAGATTGACTTAAAGTAACTGCCAATTTCTATCAATAAAACAAACACACAAAGTAACACTAATTGAACAAATAAAACTAAATATTTAAATAGCCCTAGGATGAAAATTAAAGCTAATTAAGTCTGGATACAAATCCACGATATGATTAAAGTACATGTTAGTGAACCACGCCTTCCCGATTAACGCCTACTTTGAGCCTGCACATTTCCGATGTGACAAACGGCCCAACATTCCGATGAGTTTCTGAGACTTGATTTTGAAACGAGGCTGGGCAAAGGTACAAACTTCGTAATGCCAACAAAATGTTGCAGTAGTCTGTTACATGTGGCAATGATTGTGTGAACGTAGTATTAACAAATCTATAAATAACGATCACAGTAATAATACTTTTCCAAAGGTAATATTTTCAGAAATTAATTTGTAATGACTCTTGTAGACATACATCGCTGATATGCATTCTATTCCCAAGATTCCCACAGCAATAATTTAAAACAGTCAAATAAATCTAAGCAAATATGACTGTGTTTAATAATACAATAGATTTCCTCTTGGACATTCCAAAATTAGAGAAAGAATGTAGAATGATATTAATAGTAATTTGTACCATTGGGCAAATATTTTCCATGACTAAAAGTTACCAACGTGAAATACCAAGCAAATATCTATATAAAAACACACACATATTGCAAAATTAAAAGATAGTGTAAGCTGTTTCAGCTGAGAAAGGGTTTTTGTATTACCTCTGGATATAATAAACGCAACTTTTTTCTGACTGCTTATGAAACTATCTTGTGAATCATTTGGAGATACAAGCAATTTTTTTTTTTTTTTATTTTTAACATTTTATAATGTAAACAGTTTCTTTCAAGCTAAAAATAAAATGTTATGAAGGGAATGCCATTTAAGAAATTAAAATGTATATGTTTATGTATGGCACAACTAAACACTTAAAAATTGGACCCCTCACATTAAATGCACATATAAAATTACACATGAAAGATGATATGATTTGTCAGCTTTAATGAATTTGGAAAATTATTAGCTGCAGAAATAAATGTAAGATATAAAAATTATTAATAATTTGTGCAAAATATCTTGCTTGACAAATAAAAGATATGAACTGTATGGCTGTTCACAAAATAAAGAGAATAGAATTTAGAAGAATTGAGAATCAGACAAGGAAGCTTTAGTTATAAGAACCATGCACACCATCAGAACTTTCCTTTGAAATATTTTAATTTGAAAGTAATGATTTATGATCATCTGAGCTGTGTACAACTTTGAGAGCTAGTGCAACAAAATTACATCTATTTCTTCTTTGTGGTTAAAAAAATATCTACAAAGATAAAAAAGTTGACTATTGTCTCCTCACATTAAGGAATTAATATGAAAACATTGAATATATAATTATCAGCTGGAGATGCACTGACTGCTTAAATACTGATTGCAATTAGATTGACAGATACAGTAAAGGAAAGTATAAAAATATTCACATTATTGTTTAATTGAAAGGTAAATGATCCAACCCATACCTAATTGTCACAATTTAATAAAGCTCTTAAACTATCTACATGTTCTATGAGCTGGACAGGAGGGACATCCCAATTAAGTTAGCTTAATGATCCAAATATCCTATATACAAGTTAAAGTATTTTCACAGATAATTAAAAGCAATAAGCACGAACAACAAGATAAGGTAAACACAGCTAGGCATACTTCATTAAGGCACAACTAGAGTTGCACAAAAAAGTAAATGAGCTTCTATTAATTAGTGTGGGAAGACCATCATCTACTTGACAGATTATACATTTTAAAAAAAAAATATTTACGGAAGTCATGCCACATCTCAGATACGTAAACTAGTACAGTAGGATAGTTTTACAGTAAGTTTTGCATTCCATAAAAACTTAGGTTCTCATACTCATAAGAATTTGTTTAGTCAAGAAGTGTTATCCTAAATCAAGTGAACATATAAAAAGAGTGCAAAAGGCCCAAAATTTTCCTTGGCAAATACTATGATTCCATGTTAATATATTCATCAGTCCTACTGATTTACACTCACAAATCCATCTGTAGTATAAAAACAAAAGTATAAAAATATATCGGCCAGGAGGATATCAGCATTATGTGACAGGCTTTGACTACACTGTAATGACATTAAAATTTCGGACCAGTTAGGCACACTTGTATGATATTATACACACAACTGGATGCACCAATAAACAAAGGATATGAATGAAAATACCAAACAAAATTAAAACAATTTGTAACAAACAGCTCAAATTTGTGCCTTAATTTAGTAAGAACAGGAAAAATCACAAACGAGACCAAACACTACACAAATTTTTAACAGTGGGAGAAAATTGATGAAGATTATGAATAACAGAATAATATTTGTAGACTTCACTGACATAATCTTGCCAACATTGTCACAATGAGTATATCCTAATGCAACATATTCTAGAGAACTGAAGAATATCAATGCCACACACATTATTTATGCAAATAAAACCCTCACCATACTATGTCAAACTTTGTAAAGATCACAAAAGCTCTGATTTAGTAAGTTAAAACAATATTTCAAGTTTTACAATTGCAAAACTTAACTAATCACAAGTTAATATGTATATATTAGTGTTGAAAATTAAAGCATGGGTCGGCATTATTCAATTGTACATTGAAAAGTTTTACTAATGAAATTGATACATCTCCAATGTGTTATTTGTGCATTGATAAAAAAAATTAATATTTTGGAACAATTGTGTAAATTGATGAGTATTTCAAACATTTTGTTTGGAACACAAAATATGCTTATGAAGCAATTTAGTTCTTTCTGTAAGTGTATAATTAGTTGCTATAGCAAGCAATTATAGGCACTAAACACGCATTATGGATTTGTTGAAAAACAAAAGTACAATAAGATTTTGTACAGTAGTCTGCAAGGATATTTAAGAAAAGGCATGACTATTAATACAATGAACAAATACAAAACTGGTAAAAGTCTGAGATATTTAGTCTGGGGTTTGATTGTTGTTAACATTAAATATTTTTTATAATAATTGTGTTTATATAGTCATTTTTTTGTAGACATTTCATGTATATTGGAAACATTGATAAGAGCTGGTGGAAGTGAAAAGCAGAATAAAACAAATAAGCATTCTTACTGACTTAAGCAAATTGTTGGATTTATCTCGATAGTAAAGAAGAATTTAGATAGATAAACATTTAAAAATATGGAGTACTTAAAGGAAAGTCTTAGAAATGCTACTTTGTGCCTGGTTTTTTCTTCCTACATTAATCTCTAAATGAGATGTTCATTTATATCCCAATTTCACATAAATCAATGTCATTAATTTTATGTTGTTAACAATTACACATCAACATGTAAATGGAAAACAAATAATCAAAATAATGACACACAATTTCTGCATTATAGAATAAATTGAGACATCCCTTCAATTAATATAAATAACTTAATATTAGTAATTATATAAGCTTAATGGAGGTGCTTCTCTAGCCAGGTATAAAAAGTTTATGTACATATACATGTTCCAATATTTTAAAACAAATAGAAAACAGCAGATACGGAGCAACATAACACCTCAATCTCTGCACAATTGCTGAACTTTTGCTTCCCATGTCTATATGGCACACACAATGATAAATATTTATTTCTTAACATTATTATTTCCTTAAAAATATATACATCTTTCTTTAAACAGAGAAAGTATGAACTTAATATTTTAGGTGTACTATACAATTCAAATTGAAATATTAATTTTACATATTAAAAAAATTAAACTATATCACATTTTGGAACATCTATATATACATTTGCATAAGTGTGTATATATTTATATATATATATGTATGTATATCCATCATCCACAAAAATCTTATATGGTTGGATTTGAAAAATGTAAGTGTAATTTAAATTTACAATTCATGTGAAAAATTCTCATTAAAACTGATGTTCACCACTTTCTTGGATGTTTTTTTCTGGCAATTTAGTTGAGTTCTTGGGACACTGTTGTCTAGAACAGTTTCTTGACTCTTCTTCAAGCTGCACCTAAAATAAATCTATCATTAAATCTCTTCAAAAGGAAATTACAAAAAAAAAGAGATATTGATTCAATTCTGTATTAAGATTAGGCACCAAAACATTTAGCAAGATAATTAGAAAATGTACTAAGTAAATTTTTTCAATGCATAAATCTGTTTTTGTGAAATCCAAGTACTAATGGCTAATTTCAATTTTGAAGTAGAGAAGAGAATCACTTAAAGCTGGTTGATTTAGATAAAACTACTAACTGGATTTACAGATTTAATGGAAAATAAATAGATGCAGACGGTATATTTTGTTTCAAAGAGATACCTGGACAACAAATATGAGGTGAAATATCACATGAAGGAGGAAATTTGATACAAATTCTAAAGTAAACAAAAGAAGCCACAAAAGCATTCATGGGAAATTTATTTACATTTGAAGTATGGAAATCTTATATCCAAATTATATTTTTGTTTCACAGGTATATATGTAATATTAGTTCAAACTTTGAATTCAATATTTTGAAAAAACACATTTATGATGGTAACACAGTAGATTTCAGTATTAAAAAATTCTGTAAATTGTTGAAAAATGCAGAATAATAATAATTACAGTTCCTTATTTCAGTTCAGACATTTCTGCAGGCTTGCAAATTCTGTACCAGTGTTGGACTGAAACTGGCAAATTTATATTTTCCAGTCAAAATGTTTTCCATTGTGAAATGTACTACTTTTAGCTTCTAAATAATTTTAATAATATAATGATTTATGATGAGCTTAAATTTCAAACTCTCCAACAAAATGGTGCAGTGACAAGCTATGGGATTCAAAATGGGACAGATTGGGATTCAAATCATCCTAATTTGTATTTTCTTTGATTTCACTAAATCATTCAGTCCATTGTAAATATGAACTCCTAATATACGAACGGAAGAGAAATGGCACACTGGCCATTTGCCTTCTGAAATATGGGATGTGTTATCACTTTAGCATTTGTCTTTGTCAATGATCATCGGCCTAGTAACATTAACAGCACATTGATAATAAAAACACTTACAACATTTGTGGCCTAAATAGCAAGTGTTGAATTGTCCCATTCTAGATCTTTAATTTTTCCTCCGTCTGTTCCTTCCTCCTCCTCTTCATCAGTTGAATCTAAGTCATCATCTCTGTAACTTGAGCCATCATCTGATGAATCGTCATCTTCACAGCCACCATTATTACCACTGTTATTTCCAGCTCTTGATGTCTGTGTGGTGCTGTCCAATTGCTATAATCAACATACACAGGATTGCAATAATATATATTATATTCCTTCTCTAGATAGAACAAGTTTTCAATGTATAATTACTATTGTAGGAAATATCATGTGGATTATTTAATATATAGATCATCACGTTAACAACACTATGATTTCAAAGGTCACGGAAAACCAACAACCAACATGCTGTGAAAAAGTATATATTTGATTTATATCGTGCTGAAGTATTTCTGGAGCAGCTTAAGGAGAAAAAGAAAAATGTAAATGCAAACAGTAGTCCACAGTTCATCAATTTGGACGAAAGATCTGCCATAATCATCATATGTTGAATATATCTTGGACTTGAAAGTAAAGACTGGTGGATTTAACTCAGAGATGATATTGTTCATGTAAGACTTGCCAAGAGAGAATTTAAATTAGGGCATGGAAGAAAGAATAATGGGAATGTTATTTGACCCCAACTTTATGACCATAATGTCTGAATGTCTTTCCAAGGTCATTACTCAAACACAGAAAATAGTCTCCCTGAGCTTGGATGAAATTATAAATTCTTCCAAGTGTTGTGGACTTGTGTGTCTTTGCTCTCTGAAGACAAAACAAGCTGTTTACTGTTGAAAACATTGGTACATCATTCCTTCCTCTCTTTACTTATCATTTTGCCACATCATTCTCTCAGTTCATTATTGTTTCATCCCTATAGCAGGATTTATGAACTAAGGCAGGTTGTGCAGATTGATGGAGGGGAGGCAGCGTGGAATCAACATGACAAGGTTTAATACAGTCAAACTCGTAGAGCTTACTGAAGTTGATGGGCTGTGCACAGGGCAGTGGGTAGCACTTGCACAGAAAGATACCAAACTGGGCTACCAAGATATTTGATTAGCTTAAATATAATTTTTCTCAAAATCAGACAATTAACAAACAATATTAAATTCAAATGTGTATGTGTACAATATGCAGTTTCTCAAACTGAGTAAAGGATTTTCCAGAATTTTAATTGTAAACAAATAAAAAAAACTTATTTGATGAAATTGTGGTTCTTGAAAGATACAGATCTATTATATATGTAATAATTCATGTCAAATTTATAAATAATGTGTTAGGAAAAATGCTTAAAGGCTACTTGTTCACAACTCATATACTTTCAACAGAACTAGACTTTAACACTTTGTGGAATTAATCATTCAATTTGATTAAAAACAGATACCAATGTAATAAAAGTATGAAATAAGGTGTCAAAAAATTAATTAATTATAAAATACTTTTAAACCCAAATGCACTACCAATTGTTTAATGTGTTCTGGTTAAACATAATACCTCCATTGGGTTAACAGTAATAGTGAGAGCAGAATCATCCCAAGCCATCTCAGTATCTGCTATCTCCTCTTGTGTAGCACGATGATGTGCAGCACGTATTCGGATAACTCCCAACACAATCATGAAGAGGAGGAAACCAACACACACAACAATAATTATCGTAACTGCATGACCTAAAATAAAATAAAGATATTTACTAATGGAAATGCACAGAGAGCACAAGATTGATGTACAGTAAATATTATTACTCTGTGACAGAAAATTTATGGCATGAAATATTACAAAACATGAAGGAGATGATAAACATTCAGAGCTTAAACGTAATTACCAAGGTATTTAAATTAAATGATTCCCATTTGGGATTTGATTGGGAACATTATTGTATGAGTTAATGAATGATTATGGACAAACTCAAAACACTTTTTGATAATATTTTGTCCTTGACAAATATTTTATAATGTAGAGAATCATCTTAAAAATATAATTGCTACAATTGAAAATTAATACAATTGACTGAAATAACACACTACCAACTCAAAGAAATGGTTGCCTCAGAAATATAAACATTAGTAAAGGAACTTTAATTTCTAAAAGATGGGTAATAATTCTTATTCATTATTTTTAATCAGATGTAAATTTTTCATTTTAATTCTTATTATTGATATGCCATTATACCATTTTAAGGAAACGAAAATACTAAACACAACTTACTTCCCCCTGTAACAACAGACTGTGCTGAATCAATATTTGAAGTCAAATACACATCATTTAAAGTCTGTGCAGGCCTTAATTCTGCATGGTGCCTGTCAACATGAGCATGTGCAGGAACAGGTTGAACCTGGCTGGTCTCAACAGCAATATGATGTTCGCCACCACCATTATGACCATCAGAGCTCTTCGCATTAGACAAATCATGCAGGCTGGTTGTAAACGTTACTGTAGGCTTTGCTACTTCAGCTACTTTGTTCACACTTTTTGCAGGTGGTCTAGGATGTATCACAGTAAGCTGGAAAATGAATTAAATTACCAAATGCATGTATGCATAAGAACAGGATAAATATGACATAGTCGCAGCTTAGCAGGGAGTTAAAGGCAACTTTCATGGGTTGGATATTTTGAAATTTATAGTTTCCTTCATTTGTAGCATTCACCTGACTACCAAATATACTACTAAATGCCGATGGAGGATGACATTCTGAAATTTAAAAATATCCTAGCTGCTGGAACCACTTTAAGTGCCTACCCTACTGGTCATCTAGATTTGCACAAGTACATGTGAGTATATATGAGTATGTATGTGCATATATATATATATAAATATGTTTGTGTGTGTGTGTGTACATATGTATGAAGAAGTGTCTCCATGTATATCTGCATATGAGTGGATATGTATGTTTCCAGTATCTATCAGAACTTTCCATTTGCTATGACTTTGTCTTGGGAGAGAAAGTTAGTGGTGGATTGCGTACTGTTTACACAGTAGTTAAAACTACATAACCCACAGCTAGATGGTACAAGGGCTGTTATCTTCCTGAAGGAGGAGGCCTCTGAAAATTTGAAGAATTTCCTCCTGTCCTCAAAGATGATCCTGAGCTCAAATTTCTGGTAAGCCACCACCTTCACTCTTTCCTTTCTATACTATATATAATTTTCAAAGTTTCTTCAGTTGAAGTTACATTGATTACATACAGAACTCATTTTCAAACTTATTAGCATATATATATATATATATATATATATAACTTATTTGCCATCTTAACTGGCAAGTTGAATGTCATAATTCCAATTTCATTTGTTTTTGCGTTATTTTTATGTAATGCCCCTCCACCTAGTAAGGGTGCTCACCTCCCATGTCGAAAGGGGTTGAAATTATGCACAAACAACATTGGGAGACACACTATCAATCTTATTGACACCGAAAAATATTTATTTGAAACAAATGTTAGTCATTTTAGCATGTTTGAAAACTTACACCACCGTCCACCCCCTGCTACCTAGGAGTGGTCGTCACGCCTTACCCCCACAATAGTATACATATTAGGTAACAAAGTATGAGATTGAGAGATTGTAAGGAAACAGACCCATACTTACAGTTTGTACATATTCATTGCTCATGAACCGTCCATTTAATTCTGAGCATGACAGTTTGAAAACTCTGTTTAGATAATAAGCTGGTTTTCTGTTGGTGTACTGTATTTGTCGAAGAACCTACAAGAGAACAATAAAATTCACGTGAAATTCCCATAAAATTATCAGCAGGAATTGTAATATGTAAAGCAGCGATAAATAGTACCTGTTCATAATTATAAATCTTATCAGGACCAGAGACCATTACTCCATCTTTGTTTACTTTAGCAACAATACCAAATTGTGTCAGCATATTTTCAGGTAGAGTAACTGTTTCATGATCAGGATTGAGTGGTGGATACACTGATACTGTACAAGAATCCAACTGTTTTTCAATAACACTGATGGGCTCTCCTGCATGAAAAAAGTTTAATGTTTTACAAAGCATTAACAAAATTATGAACATGAAAAAAATCAACGAGAAATTTTGTCATTTTCAAATGAGATCAAGACTTATAGAGACTTAATATACCAAACAATTTTCTAATTCATTTAAAAAAGTTTCAGTTTTGGTTATTGCTACACCAAAATTTCAAAACAATTATTTGTTTATGCCACAAACCTTTTTTTACCAAAAATTCTAACAAAAAATGGGGAGTTGCATAATATGTGAGTTATAGACTGTAGATTCTGAAAACCAGGTGGATGAAATTCTCCCAAAATTCTAGCCAGGTAAATTCATCAAAAAACACAAAACGTTCCTCTCTTTCCTATCTAAATGTGTTATTTAATTTGACATGCAGTTGGGCTGTGCAGAAAATATAATTGCAAATTTGCAAGGAGCTGAGTCCGCTTCTGCAGTAAAGATCTGAACTGCGTGCAGGCTGTGAACCAATTTAAATATATATGGTCTAATGTTTAACATCTCACAAAACCAAAGTTATTTTTTGTCAATTAACACCAGGCCGCCAGCATTACTAGTATTGGCTAAAATCCCTTGCAAGCATGTGATGATATTTAAGATAGACAGAATCAAGAGAAACAAAGATAGGGAAAACTGAACATGATACTAACCATGTTTCCATTGTTTCTGTCCTTTGACTTGTCCAACAGTTATATGTACATCAGTAAATATTCTCACTCCTAGCCTGAAGTCTTCATACTCCCTTGCAACATTTCCTGTGCCATTAATATCAATGCTTGGCTGTTGTGGCTGCAGAACCATCACATAGCTTTCTACACTTGGTACCTTCACTGGACGGCCCCTTTCACAGCTGAAATATTAAGAAGTAAGATTTTGATATGGAAGAGTATTAACAAACTTTTATCTAAAAAATGTGGCCAAAGACGCAAACAAAATTGTAATTCACTTACGTTACAGTTGTTGTAAGATGTAAATTGCGTCTTCCGGCAGTAGGGAATTGTCTGGTGTTGGTGTACCCAACTTTTCTCAACAGTACAACCAAATTAGTTTTATTGTCACCTTCAATACTCAGCTCTGTTAAGTCTAAAAATAATTTCCACAAGTCAGTAAAATAAATAATGTTTTGGGGCTTTTTACAGAGTATAATATCTAGTTAATATTATTAGGAGTCCTCACAACTTCCCAAATATATTTCATGTTCAGACTTTTAAACAGTAAATATAAATTAGCAAATGACAGCTATAAAAATTAATAGTATTATAATAGATAGTAAATGTATGTCTGAAGAAACAACTGAACAAAGCGTTTACTAATAAATTTAAAATTTTTGAAAAAGAACAAGTCTATGAAACAAGTAGGTATAAGTTGTAGAGAAATCAAAGGTTGGGGAAAGGAAAAAATCTCCATACAAAGGAATATTGAATCTATTTCCTTAAAAAATTAGAAGTTTGCAGGTGACCAATGGCAAACAGAGTATCTACAAATGCATACATAAAAAGGGAACAGTCACACAAATTCTTAAAACTTATTGAAAATTAAAAATTGTAAACAATTAATAAAATATATATATTTTACCGCTATTAGTAAGTAATTCCATCCCAGGTTCCAATAATTCCATTGCAGGAACTTCTAAACTTTCTTTACATTTGTGGAGGCAACTGAGAACATCAGGTTTTTCTGTTTTATTCAGAAGCAGCGACAGACCAGCTAAGTAGCCCCGGAAATGGTGTTTCATTTTATTGTCAACCGCTGAAAGCAAAGAAAGAATTTAAATACCAATTTAATAATGAAAAAAAGGATTGTAGCTATATAACTTAACAAAATTCTATAAAAGTTCAAGTAGTGAGTATAGTTCAGAACTATAAGAAAAATTAATTTTGAGTAATGATTAGCAATTTTTGTACCAATAATTTTAATTCCAATATTTGTCAACCTAACAATGTGTCATTACCTTGCCAACAAGCTCCCACTGCGACAGTTGTATTGATGCCTTTAGTGTGATGAAGAGGCCAGTCGTCAATAATTTCAGGGTTTTTCTTTTCAGTTTTAAAAGGTTGGCCATCGACATACAAAGTTACTTCAGGGAATTTCACTGACACAGCATAGTGGTGCCATTCATTATCACATACCTAAAGATTAAAATAAATTGGAATAAATAAGACATTTTTCATATCATTTACCAGATTAATTACACTTTTGTATAAGAAAGAGAGACTTACCTGAAATCAATAGTTGATCCAGCTGGGCTGAGAAGTGAGAATATTTCAAATTTCCCCGTTAGTCTAGAAGGACCTAACCACAACCTACTTTCCTGGATTACAAAAACTCAACTCCATTCTTCACCAGGCCTACACTGGACTGCCATGAAACCGAGATATAAAAACATCCTTCCCACAATACATTCCACCTGCCCAAGAATAGCCATCAGACAACCTCCCAACCTCCGCAATGACTTTTTCCAACTTTGTAGGCCCCGCCCTAAAACTCCCCCACGTAAGCTAGATTGTCAACCTTGCAGAAGGAACAGGTGACATGTCTGGACTATTGTTCAACCTACCACAATCCTACAAAATCCTCAAATATCCACCAACAAAATCAAAGAAAACATTTGCTGCCTCTGTTCCCATATCGTCTACCAGATTAATTACAAACTCTGTTCTGCGACTATATCAACCAAACAAAATGAATTATTTCTGTACCCACATCTAACCATCGTAGTACAATCAAATTGTACAAAACCCAATTCCCAATAGCTGCTCATGCCCACTGTCACAACACCAACAATTTTCATCAATGCTTCACACTGACTATCCTTAAAGCCTTACCTGTTCCCCTGATTTGTCAGATGCTGAATTATATGTTAGGGAAATCTCTTTCACATGCTACAGTCTAGGAATCTACATCCTCTAAAATTATTAGAACAATTTTTATTGTAGTAGTTATAATATTATATTTAATGTGCCATTACAATTGACCGGCATATAGTTCAGACCTTCCTTCCTGATGAAAGGTAAAAATTTGAAATATTTTCACTCATCAGCCAGCTTGGACCAACTGTTGATTTTAGTTAAGTTGACTTTGCTCTCTCTCTTCCCTATCTAAGTGTTATATAGATATATTAAAATACTATAAAAATTATAAGAATGTAATATAAATTTGAAAACACATGGCGAACCATGTCCTAATTGGTCAAGAGCTGTAAGTATATTTAAGAAATTTATCCCATGAACTTCATAAAGAAGCAATTATTAGAAGTTTTCAATTATGAATATCACTGTTAAGGGTATCTGAGATTACTATTAATGATGATAATGCATAGCAACAGAATAAGAATATTAATCAGAAACATTTTAGTTACACAAATGTCGCAAATAAAAAATGAAAAAAAATGAAATAGACATATGCTCTGCACAAAAGAAACAAAACAAAACTTAAATTGTTAAGGACTAGGAACTGGAACACATACTTGAGGTAATTTCCATCTCCACTCTGCTGGCCGGAATATGTTGAGATCTCCTTCAACATAGTCTCTTCGTAGAAGTAATATTAAACGACAATTGCGTACAAAGAGAGCATAATGATGTCGATTCATATCTGAAAACAAAACCAAAAATAGATCAGCCAAAAATAGAGCAATTGCACATTAGTTCACACCAATGCTGAAAAAACAGTAATTCATTAATCAAGAACTGTTGTAACGTATGATCTTTAATTTATTGTATTTATGTTATGGGCATATTTTTTTGTATAAACAAATTTGGGGAGAGATTATCTTGAGAACACGTGAGGCATATCCAAGGCAACTTGGCCACGGAATTTTAGTCAGCCAGACTGTAAAAGCTTTTAAGGAACTTTTTGCAACACGTCAAATCTGGATTTCTTTAAGTTAGGAACCTCCTGAAACATATGTCAATAACAAGTTGTAAATCAGTGACTCTTAGGCACCTTGGAGGTACACCTGGTGATATTGTACGAGTATTAGGAGAAAAACACAAAATTCTCTGTTGGATATATGGGAACCTGGTTACAGCATCGGTAATTATAACTCCGCCCTCCCGAGAATAATTCTGAAAAAGCAAGGGAAAAAGAGAAGAAATGATTGGTGTATATAACCATGTGATTTGGATAATACAACCAATCACAGGAGAAGAGGATGAGGTGACGTGAAGACACCCAGCGAACAAGTAGCCTCCGATCCAGCCAAAGGATATGAGTCTGATTTTTAATCATCATAGATTGAGACCTGGAGAGTCTATGTGCAGGCAAAAGATTGTGAAGTCAAAGCTCGGAAGTCGAGGTTAAGCAGACCAAGCCTGAGAAGGAAGGAAGTGGCCAGAGTTCGCGAGCCAAACTCCAAATATCACCCACCTCCACGAAATTGGAGGAATCAGTCAATGTTGCCTGCAACCACCAGCTCAGTTTCTTCCAGAATTCCTGTAAATCATCAAGCTCCAAGGCTGGTGAATCCCACTCAACAAAAATCAAGATGCAGCATGCTAGGCAGATTGAATATGGGAGTCACTTTGATGTCTGTCACAAGATAATAAGTATGAAAATATCTCTCTGCTATGCGAAACATGTAATACAGTCTTGTGAAGGTAGATTTTATTTTCCTCAAAGTCTCTTGTTGCAATTGAAATTGTAACCCATCCATTAGTTTAAATTGTTTTTCAATCCCATTATTTTGTGAATAAAATAAAGTAGTTAATTAAACTCTTCATATATATTCACTGGTGCCCATATCACATTATAATTAATCAGTTGAAAGTAGAAGTAAGACCTATTTTGACAGTCATTTGTTTAAAATCAATATATTTGTTGGTAGCTATTGGCAACTAATGTGCCATAATCATCCTAAGATATTTAAAATAGAACTACTTAAAACAATTTTAAAATAATCCTTATTTTGTACTTCGTAGTAACAAAAATATTCATGTCCTCTATAACACATATCTTAGATAAAAGATAAAATTAATGATTTTAAAGATCTATCGAACAATATGTCGAACAAAGTTTCATACGAACTAAGTTAAATGTTAAGTCATGTGAAGTTATGTATAAAATCAAAACATTTGCATTTCTTACTGTGATTATCAGCAGAGCAGATAACATGTTCCTTAACATGTCTATCTTGGTCAGGGGTATCCTTATGCTTCATCCACGTTGCAATTGTGAAGATGGGTGGAAGACCATGGTGTATAATTTCAGGAGGGATTGTAACTGCAGTACTAACACCATCAAATTCGAAAATTTGGTCTGATTCACGTCCTTCATCGGTTGGGAGTGATTTGGTCCATTCAGATCCAAGACCTGGGCTTGGAAGCAAGTCAATACTTTCCATACTTGCTCCTGTAACAAATCACAGATTACATGAAAAGTTGATTGAAATTTTTTTTAAAAAAATTACGAATAAAATTTTATTAAATCAAATTTAAGATTATAAATTCCTTCAATATCAATTAAAACTACATGTTTAATTATCACACAAGGAAGTGTAAATCATCTGATAATGAACAGAAAACTTACATTTAATAAATTCCTATGAGTCTGACTTAAAGACTGTTGAATTTCAATCGTTTGGGCCAGAAGTTATAAAGGATTTATTTATACTGAAGTAGAATGAGTGAAATTTGATAGGTGCATTATAATTTACAGGATCTTCCATGTTATTTATTACCTGCTCAATCTGTTCCTTGAATTTGTCATTATATTATTTGTAATATTTTTTTTGGGGGGGAATAGTGGGGTCCTTCACAATTTCCTATTTTCTTTCCTAGAGTTTAGTGTGATTTAAGCTTGCAACACTCTGTCCAACTTATTTAATGCCCGAATATTTGTTACTGTATGCTTTCTAATGTTCAAGATATCAATTTCAACCTTGATCTCCCAACTGGGCTTCTCCATGTCAATTTCTCGTTAACCCGTTTCTTGAAATGTGCCCATTATAGGGAATCAGAGATACTCAGCATACTTTCGCATGATTTCTTTCACCAATCTTATATGCTGATTTATATATTTTAACTGACACATCTTTTCCCAGGATTGTGTTCAGTTCTGTAGAATTCTTCAACTTTTTCATCTGATTGACTGATCATTTAAGTCTATACCTCAATAACTTCCATCCATCTGATACGCACAGTGCATTCTTGGAGTAACTTCAGTAAGTCCTATTACATCTTCCTTGAATGATTAATTTGTTAGGAAATCTACTCCCAGTGTTCTTCAATTGTGTTTGTCTAAATAGTCAATATAGATAAATGTGTATGTTTATAAGTTAATCTGTAAAATACATACCACATAATTTGCGTTGACTTTGGACAGAATAAGTATCTCTATCACAGCCTTTTCCGATATGAGAAGTGGCTAAACTAAGTTTAGCCTCAACATTACGAACTGTGCATGGTACATCACATAGTTCCAGTTCAGCATCAGGGAACAAATCCTCCCTTCCTGTTCCAGGAGCATAATCAATCCTCTCTGGAATACCTGCAACAGAAGATATTAATAAATAACATAAGCATACCTACTTATGATAAGAAATTTCACTCTTATTCCAAATGAACTATTGACAACATTTTAAACAGCTCCTAATTTGAAGAATGAAGGCACATTTCTGTTCTCGATTGTTACAATTTAAAATTTGTCATCAACTAATTTTTGTCTATGAACTATACAGCTATATAGTACAGATTTATATCAGATTATTTGATGATTAGAACTTTTATTCAATCTCATAAATACTTAAGCTCATTCAACATTACAATGGATCCATTAAACAGGGCCTAGATCACTTTTAAGAGCTAAACTTTCACTTAAAAGATGAATGTGTAAATGCAATTTCCAACTGATTTATTGATTCTTTTAGCAATCTTTTTAGCTGTTTGGTATTTGAACATTTTATTCCTTACATAAGTAAACAATTAAAAAGTTCTTAATAAACATAATTTTCTGGATAAAGCTTAGTCAAATGTTTTTTAGAAAATTGAGAACAGGGATGAAACAATAGTCTTAGAAATATTAATTAAAACATTTTGATGAGTTTAAATTTAGAACTTGCCTTTCCAGCCAAGCTTGCAAACTCTGTTTACTTTTATTGTTACCATAACTGGTACAGATTGTTTCATTCCACAGTCATATGCCACAACTGAAAGAATGTGGTTGTGGCTTCGTTCATAGTCCAAAGGTTCTGTGTTTCTAATTGCTCCTGGAAAAGATTTTAAACATCTGGTTATACAGAAAATGCTACAAGATGATATAGTTTTAATATTATGTTTATCTGTAATTAAATATACCTAAAATTATAAAATAACATTAAGTGATTTGAAAATTGATCAGCTGGCTAATTTAGCAGGAGCTAGGGCACTGCAAAGCAGGGAGTTTAAGTCTTTAATATCAAAGCACAGTATTAAAACATTATGAGGTTTCTTAAAATTTAGAAAAAATATTTTGTTCTAAAGAAATTTATGTGCTGTAGCACATGAGCACATGTGTACCAGCCACCACTGGCTACATTGTTTTACCTTCATTATCAATTGTGAATGGTTGATCGCTGGTCAGGATTTCATATTTACAGACATCCCCATACTTTGGTGTACAGTCACGGTCTGTTGCTTCAACACGTACAATTTCCTCATACAGCCGGCCTTCATCCACTTGGTAGACATATGAAGGGTCCAAAAATGTTGGTGGGTATTCATTAATATCCACAACAGATATATGAACTGTTGCACTGTAAGTCATAACAGTTTACAGATTAACTGTATAGTTAAAAGTCTAATAATATTTAGGATTAAAGTTATCATTAACATTCAGCAGAATATTGTTAGTTATCCATATTTTATACACTTCTATAATTTTACAAACTGAGCTTTAATACTTGAACAATAAGTTCTTAAAATCTGGTATTGACATATTATATATATGTTAAGTCCTTCTGTCTAGACAAATGAGGCTCTTTCCCTAAAAAATTTGACATTATTTCTTCCCAGACTGGCCACCCCAACTGTCAATTTAAGGTAATACAGCTAATCTTTGTCGCTCTTTTCTATCCAAATGAGTTATTTAATATGATAATAACACTTTTTTCTTACTTGCTTCATATAAGATAATTGGTATGGAAAGAAAAGAAATTGAAATTGAGGCTCGGCATTGCCACTCCAGATAGAAGGCGGTTCTTTACATTTTCAGGAGCCGAGAGCCTCCAGATATTTGAATAACCTCCTTCTTTCACAAGTAGCAACTCGGACCTTCAATTTCAGGTAAGCCACCAACTCTCTCTCTTTTCTTTCCATACCAATTATCTTAATTATTTTGACAATGTCACATTCTTACTCGCATTTATACAAATTAGTGTCATTAAATTTATCATTCAATACAAATTGTTATTTGAAATAAAATCTACATACTTTTCAGATACTACGCCTGAACAACTGACAGCAGCTATGTCAAACTTGTAGTTCTTTCTCTTCTCACAATTTAATGGTTTCCTTGCTCTCAATTCTGCTTCATCATTATTTTTTAATATGATCTGAAAGAAAAATCATAACAGTTCTCAAGTAAGTTGAATACTTAACATATATCTTTATATTAAGTCAACAGCTGTAAATGTGACTGTTTAGAAACAGAGTTGGAGGAAAACATACCTTAAAAGGAGCTTCTCCATGATGTTTATTGACAATTCGAAAATCACATATAACAGCACCTACAGCTCGAATTCTTGGCCTCACTTCTACAACAGTCTCATTTTCCTTCACTAATCCATGGTAACCGTTGTCCAACTTAGGCAGGTCTAGCCTGGGCACTGAAATCAAAATATGAATTATATATATATGCTCCAAAGACGGATATAGACACATTTCTTCCATCATACCAATAACATACTCATTAAAAATTGGGGATGCTGAGAAAATTAATACATTTAACATTTATGCTGTACATAATGTCATTTTTCACAATAATAATTTTAGATTCACATTTCACCATTATTCAAGTCCTATTAAAAAGTGTGAATTGACTCTACATAAATATGGACAGCATCCAGTCTAATTTTGATGTAGAATAAATTATATATATATCACCCCCACCAGCTGGCAGAGAACCTAATTACCCCGCTTGCCATAGTTTTATTTCTGTATGTAAAGACTACGTTGACACGAAGAAGAACATCATTCTGCATCAAAAACATTTTATGCTGATTTTAATTTAAAAGCTCTATTTTATATATAGATAAAGATATTGAAACAGGAGAGTTGTGTGGCTTCTGGTGACGCCTCAAATTAATTTCAAGGTACACCAACTAATTTTCAGGAAGAATGTACTTGAGACCTGATCTAATGCGGAAAGTTTAAGTTTGCAATCGTATGACTGACTCGATGTTCTTGACAATGGCAACAGATTCACGTATGCCATACTATTACACAATTTATTGGTGTATATACTTTAGTTGCTTTCTCCCTTACTATTATTACCTACATTAAACATTCCTAGACAATGTATTACCACCAGCATAAAGCACACTAACATTAACTAAAGGATGATTCCTTCACCAATCTTTTATAAAGCTGTCACATTCCTCACATTTTTCCATTAATCTGTGCCACCACATTAGTCTCCTGATTTCCATCCAAGTGTTTGTGGCAGCATGTGTGTTTTTGCTACAAGTGTGAGAATGCATTCATTGGGCCAATGTTGGTAGTGAGCGAGACACTATGAATTGAAATGACTCTGTGTGCCGTTGTTTCTCACCTGTTTACATATATTTAATTCTATTGTCTTTGCAAAAAAATTAATTTATTCCAAATTTGATTTATGTTTATTGTACTTTATTTTAATATAAATTTTATTTATATTTTCTCATTTGGAAAATAACTTTTATCTTTCACTTCTTTTCAATCATATGATCGGTACGTAGAGTATTAGAAACATCTACCGATGTCAATTTTTTTGTTTGTGAAATTTAGTATTCAGGTGATGGGAGTTATTTTTCTTCTGCCTAGTGCAAAAGACATCGGATATCTGTTTTGCGGCGCTGCAATGCGCCTGTTTAACAGAAGGGGAAAGTGGTCGATAACGTCTGTCCCCCCCCCCCCCCACATAGGCTATTTATTAACACTCTCCTTGTAAATTGCTCGACAATTACGACAGCCGAATACAACACAATGTAGATCGAAAAGCGAACGGATAATCATTTTGTTGGCTGGCGCGACGAGGTCGATGGAACGTACGTCACGTTTCTTAGAGTCCATCGACTGGTTTCGATTAATCCACCCACCATAAATACACGTCGTCGTCGTACAAAGCGTGCCTGAAACTTCCTTTTCATACACGAGAAATATTTTTGTAGTTTACGATCGAAGCTCAAATCGAGTAGCGTTGCATTAGCAAAACTGTGCGGCTTTCTATGACAAAGTTGAAGGCTTTCCGTAATGAAAAACAAATGCTTTATACGTCACTAGTTCCTGTACTGACATTTTCATGTCACAGCACTCAGTAAAGTTCTTAACAATACTGTCATATTTGTACCTTTTATCACCGTTCTGTCCGCACTACCATTCTCTAAAGCTGATTGTATATTTTTTATTTTTCATAATTCCTTTGGAGCATCTTTTTTTAAGTCCGGTTTTCAATAATCCAGCTTTTTAATGGTCCAGGGCTTACTTAATTTATATCTTGAACTATTAATGTGCAGTTATGATAGTATTCGTCAATCCCCATTTAATGGTGGAAACAGAATGGCTTCTCTTCGTGTTGGACGATTTCGCAGTTTGTGATTTTCCTACTTTTGACGATATATTTTCTACGCTCATCAATGATAATGTTGACCCTAATAACAAAGATGGTTTTCCTAACGTCACCTTTCTCTTACGAAACGGTTATAATTCGCCTTTCTTCGACACCTGACGTAATGAAACAACACCCCCTAAATAACGAAGGCAATTTCTGCTTACGCTGTTCATTTGATGGTGAGAGTTTCTTAAAGGGAAATGAGAGTGGTGGGGATGAGAGTTCTTGCCTGCGGTCAGCTCGCTTTTACACTAGTAGCCCGGTCTATAGGGCTGCAAATTGTTTAGTCACAAATCGTTCCAGCTTGGAGAATCATCGCCGCTAAGAGGGTAGGTCAAGTTTTTTGTTTTAAAAAAAAATTTGGTTGAGTCATTATCATTTCTCAAAATAATCTCCTTTCAGCTCGATGCAGTTCTTCCAGAGATTGTTCAACTTTTTCAAGTCGTCCGGAATATTCTCAGTGTTCAGCAATTGTCTCGTTCGTCGTGGCTTTTTTTTCCGGCGAGCTACTTTTTCATATTTGGAAATATGAAAAGGTCACCGGGGAGCAAATCTGGTGGAGACGTGGACGCGGCCACTTTTTCGCCACTGACGTGCACAGGTATGACGAAATGTCGTTTACTTTTTATTTCTTAACTCAAGCGGTCCAAAAGCCACGCACAGTAGTCTGCATTTATAAGGATTTTTTTAGTAGCTGATGTGCGCGTCCCAAAAAAATTCCCGTCCCGATTTCAAAGTCTTCGCTTTATTCCTGACCGGTTCACCTGCAAAAAGCCACCGTTTCGATTGATATTCTCGTCAGGAATTCCGACGACAAAGCGCCAAACCAGCCACTGAATCGACCACGTCTGTTCTGCACTGTAAGCAAACGTGGCGTTCAACTTTACGTACATTTTTGGACACAATTTTTAACGCAAAATTGAAACCACCGGTCGACATGATCGCGCAATTTTGACTCGTTGATCACCCACACAACATTGGGGATTCTGTAGATCATTTTTGGCGAGGTCCAATCCAGTCACCGTTCATTATTTGTGGATGATCGACTGGTAGACCCAATTATAAACGGGTTTAAACGCTAGGGTATATGTGCAATGAACTTTGAGGAACTCTTCTTTGAATTCTTCAGTCGTTTAATCACGCTCACGATTTCTTTCTTAGTTTAAAAATGACACTTTATTTGATCAAGAGTAAAACTGAAACCACGCTATGGATATGGCTGAAAATTTGACAGCAGAGTGTTGAAAGACGGTGCTTCTCAGAAACACGTTTCTTACACTTTGTAAGTACTCATCCTCGTAATTAGGGGTTTGTCTAATCGCGATATATCGTTATTAATGGCCAGTATAACGCACATTATTTTTTGGGTTTTTTTATCTTGTCATCGTCACTTCACTTGAGAAGACGTTCACCCTGTTATAAGGCCTCTTTTATATATCGTCTTCGCCTAGTAGAGAGACCTGTCGATCATGTTCGTTCTCAACATGAAGACCCGAACGGAAAATCGGTTTTGCTGACCGACTAAATCGACGGGATCAGCTGTCAACGACTACCGTATTCTCAAGGTCTTCACCAATAATGCAATACCGAGAAACCAAACGAAACGCATCACTTCAAAACCAAATTAATGACGATGAGGATGATATTGCGCGTAAAGAATCTAGAGTAATAAATAGCACACGCTAGAGAACCAGCAATGATGAAATCCGCAGACGAATATAGCGAAAAACGTGCCACTCTTAAATTAGCATCATCAGGGTAATTCAGGTGTAGGCGCCGACAAACATTTGGGAATCGAGGGAGTCATGGATTTCCATGTATACCTTATCATTATGTACAGTAATCTTCTATTACAATTTTCTTTGAATATTCTCACACCGTTCTATTCCAATTTACTTCCCGTAATAACTTAGATTATTATATTGAATAATAATATAATGAGCGCTTTAACGCTAAAAATTGCACATACTCGGATTTACGATATTTTACATTATATTTCAATGGTAAAATTGGACGAGTGACGAACAGGTTGATGTTTTAAATACGCTGCAAATATTTTGTTTTGTGTAAGCACGGCTTGATGATGGATGTGGTCTGCGTCTTGTCGCGAGGCACACGAGCGCCAGACCGCTCTGCGCAAACCGGGTCTTGAGACATCTGTCGCAACATTCTTCAGACAAATATCTGCAGACCGGGGTTGGTCTAGCCCTCCAATTGACGCTCAGAACGTTTGGTTATCTCAGACGCTCACACATGTTTCACTGAAGTCTCAAGACCAGGTCTGCGCAGACCGTCTGTCAGTCGATTTGTCTGCAGACTTGACATGGAAAGACCAAGTCTACCGAATTTAGTCGGACGTGTTGAGGCCCTTTTCTGGAACGCCTCAGAAATCAGACACAATTTTTATTAGAAGACTCTCTTCAGGTGACTTTATTAAACATTAATATAATCTGACAATTATCCTTTAATAAATTAATAAGAAACACGGCCAATGTGTCAGAAAAATTTATTAATTAATTAAGTCCAAAAATTCGTTTGAATACACCAATTTTGCACACATACATATGCATACATTCAAAACTGTATATTACCAGGTCACTTGATGAAGTACCCAAATTGTGGTGTATTGAAACGAATTTTTGATTTAATAAATTAATATTTTTTTCTCACATAATGACTTAATTTAACATAATTGAACAGAAACCCAAACGATTAGGGTTTCGGTAATTATCAGTTGATTTCAAACAGCATCTCAGGACAATTAGCCTGCTTCAACGAGTACACTTGAACAGGTACGTGCTTGCTAGTTCACATAAGCGTCACAGATAACGAGTATGGTTTCAATTGTTCAGTGATTCACGTGAAATATTACAACTGGTAAGGAGTGACATGGAAAAAGATGTAAGATGCGTAAATCTGCTTTTGTTTTATTTAAAAATTTTTAATCCGAAGATTTTATAATTGTGATACATTGATGACGTTAACATGTTAAAATTAACTTGTAGAAATGTAGTTGCTTCTTGAGTAAGTAGTTGAAGAGGAAATTATGAATTATTTATATATATATATATATATATATATATATATATATATATATATATGTTAATTTACGGTGGTTGGCAGGTCAAATTGTCGTTTTCTTTTTAGCCTTCTGAGGGGTTTGAGTGGAGGAGGCTGAGATTCAATGTAATGGGATTGAAGTGGTGGAGATTTCCATGACGTTGGATTAGGGCGGTTTGAATCATGGTTTGTTGGGGTTGAGGGGATATTTAGGTCATTGTGGATTCTAGAGTTAGTAACGTACCAGGGACAGTTAGTTATAAAGCGGAGTATTTTTTTCTAATTTTTTTTTTAGTGTAACAGGCTACATGAGGGTAATCCACAAGGTGGAAACTCCCCTTTAATAGCATAGGAAGGGATTTGAAAGGGGGAAGCAGAAGGGTGGAAGAAGGTAGCCAAGGGTTAATTAGCCCCCCCCCGGACTATAGTTTAAGGAGTATTTATTTTAGGTAACAGGCTACATGAGGGTAATCCACATGGTGGCAACTCCCCTTTAATAGCATAGGAAGGGATTTGAAAGGGGGGATGCGGAAGGGTAGAGGAAGGTAGCCAAGGGTTAACTAGGGCCCCTGGGCTATAGTTTAAGGATCCTACCCGGCAACTCGCCTAAAAGTGATGCAGGGAAAACCCTAGAACACCTGCATCAGGCAGGTCGGGCATTTGGTACTTGTCCCACGCCCTTCCGATAGCGGGAGGAGTTTTCTGTGGGGACGCAGCATTCCCTTCTCCGTGTCTCGACCAGTTTAGGAGGCAGCTGGCCGACTATTCCAATAGGAATAGCGGACAACTCTTACCGTATACCCAAGGTCTGCGACCCCGGAACATACACCTCTCAAAACAGGCCGAGGTGCCTCGGCATGTGGGAACCTTAGTTCAGGAAAAAACAGAGAGATGTGAAGGCATCCCCAAAGGAAGCCTCCGCCAGAGCTCTCTGGGCATGGGGTATCTTTAAAAAGAACCTTCGAGGATCACGTAAGGAGTATTTTATTTTGCGATATTTGAATTTTATTTATATGGGTGCGTAAATCAGCTGCAAGTAAAATGCATAGAGAAATCCACTCTTGCATTGAGGGTTTTTCTTTGTAACTTGAGAGCGATGCTGACTACGCAAGGGAAAAGGCGACTCATCAAAATCCGGGCTACGAAAATGAGTAATAAAAGTTCGGCCGGTGCCTGCTAATTACAATCTCAAAACCTCAGAGGCGAAACTGGATCCATCGCTACATGCAAAATAACATCCCACTTGAAAAAAAAAAGCTATCACAATAACCATAACGATGCAAATACAAATTTCGGAAAGAAGCTGCAGAAATGATTTTTTCCAGTTTTTAAATAAAAATATTTCGGAGACGAGCGACGAATTTTCAAATATAAGCTCACCTAATGACCCTTATTTTTTTTTTTTAAAAAAATAAACATATTCCATGGATACATAAACTAGAAATCGAAAATTGGACAGAATCTCGAGGGAATGTGCCCCAATTAGCAAGCCCAACTTTCAGGAGAGCTCTATACAATTCAACTCTGTAGTAACTGTATAAACGGGCAAATCCAAATCCGGAAGTTCGGATGAGGCATCAAGTACATTGAAACGCGCGCAAAAAAAAGTAAAGGAATTTAAGCAATTGACGGGTTATTTAGGAAGCAAGATTAGAGACATCAAAAGTGGGTCAGCGCTTGTTACGAAATCATTCTTCAGGAAGAAAAAAAAACTGATAAAGACCAGCCATTAATCTTCTCACAGACTGTATTGGGGAAGATAGCACAATTAAAATATATCGCACTCGTTTGAGTGGGGAGTCGTCTCATTTAAGTGGAGGTTGACGTTCCGGTGCCGTTTCCTTCGTTAGCTCAACTGAGGTTTCTTGATGTGGTGTGAAGAATTACATGAAACCCGGAAATGTGAATAAATTTTAATGGTCAGACGGAAACTTATGATTATCGGGCGTAAACTACAACAAGGTAGAACGTACAGTTAATGATGAGGGGTATTTATAGTTAAGTATTGTAATATGAAGAGGTTAGCCAATCATGGCTGTTGACCTAAAAATGCTTTGTTTTTTTATTTTATTAATACGTAAAAGCAGTGAAAGTCAAAATTACGGTGTGACGAATGTAAAATATTCGTATGAACCGTTCCCGATTTGCAGCCAACGTTGACGCATGTCTCCTAAATAGTTGTGAGCAACACAGACTCACCGCACACCCCTAAAATAGTTGCATGACGTATCTAGAGATCTGTAATGAAGATCCTACCTAGTTTCACATCGGCAGGTGTACGAACTCTCACGCATTCCTCCATTTCTCTAAACACTGAACGTGTTTCTCGAATACTTCATCTGGAGATTATTATTAAATTCTACTAACGTAGACACTACCTACAGTATAAATATATAATTGTTTCACAATAAGGCAGCATTTTAATATTTGGTTTGACGAGGTTCCCCAATTTCCGTCCTTCCTGCACCGAGTAAAAACTCGTAGCTTCACAAATCAGGTGCTTACCAAATTTCCATATCCGTAAGTATTTGATTTATTATGCTGGACCTTCATCGTTCGAATAATATAAATTGTAAGCACACACTGTAAATATTATACTGTATTCTTTAATGTTAAAGTTTTCTGTGCTCCATCGTGGTTATTTATTTTTTCTTCAAACTGTAGGTTAATTATAAATATACTGTATTTGATAATAAACACCCAATTGAATTTTATGTTATGGAGGAGAGTCCACATGGAGGACTGAAACATGTTGAAATTTAATAATTAATAAAATTATTTTTTTGAATGGTATTTTATTGTCTGTTTATCATCAAATTTAACTACACAGGCGTAAAACTTTACATATTACACTGTATTCTTAATTATATTGTGCACCGAAAATTTTTTGATCCAACAATTTGCCATTTAATCAATTTTTCTTGACCACGAGATTTTAAAATCTTCCAGCCATCTCCTCCCTGTTCAAGTTTGACTTTTCTAGTCCGGTATTCTATTTAATGATGGATCAGAAGACATCTTCACCAACGAAGGACAGTAATCACTAGAAACGTCGGTCAGTTGCATCGATTCTAGGACTGGATACCCCAATATCGATGGATACGATTTGCAAGCCAGAGACCGCCGACTACTGAACGTCGTGGTTTCCATTCCGACCAGGAAAGATAAGTTTTCCTTTGCATAGACTGACATCATCGCTTAAAAAATCTTTCCGGCAAACTGAATTCATTTTGAACGTGCGAAATATTGCCAAAGAAAAAGACAGCTTGGCATTACACATGTTACAACATCATTGGTGACGGTCATTCAGATACTTTTGGGCGTTGAAAAATATAATCCAGAACAATGGCATATGTAGTAAGAGTAACCCGAAATTAGTGAAGCGCAACAAGTTTCTGTTTATCTAAGAATTTCAAAATGGAGGGGCGAACATAATAACCAAATTCACCCAATCAAACAGTTGAGTTTCGTCAATCAAATCTTCGTCACCCTGATTTCCGTTTACTATGGAAATTCACCACCACGCAATGATGACAAATATTCCGGTCTTATCGCAACGAATACTTGATATTCGGGAGAGTTAGCGATTTAAAAATAATATATACGTTACGAAACGCAAAAATATTTATATCAGACCAGACCTGTAGGTCGGTTCTATGATCTATTGAAAGTTGATGATAATTTTCTGGACACCAATGCCATGCCCAGAGCGCACAATACACAATTTTTCCTTTTTCTTCTTTTCTTTATGTTCCATGCATGACACGCAATTAAGATAATAACTTTGGTCAATGACCGTGCTTCATCGTAACTGCATTGTATTGCATGACGACGAGGTTGCAGTCGAAACTGTGTACATTTTTCGGCCGTCTCCCAGGGCAACTGCTTATGTTTCTTCTTGCTTAACTGTTAAATACAACACCCGGGACCAAAGTGATATTCCTTCCAAATCCAGAGTCTACACACAAAAGATGGGCGATTCTTGTTCCTATTATTGGGCGATTCGGTTAGCGGCTCAAGGTTTCAATTCGAGGTCGTGGGTTTGACTGTTACCAGGAACACCTGCTTTATGAAACTTCCAACTGGAGTTTGGCCTCTAATACCTAACCGATGATAGATAAATGCCGATGGACAAAGTAAAGTATGAGTAAGTGGATGACTACTTGGGGGAGGTGAGGGGAGGGGGGGGGGCAGCCGAATTGTGTCATTTTACAGGAGTGGCCGAGAAATAAGTCCTTCGTAGTCGAAATTGATGATGTTGCTAGAAAAATAATGTCTCAGCGCAAACGTTCGTACCAACGCAATCAATTTCACCCAACAGCAAATTTGCCTACAAGGAGGCGAAATGTATTTCCCAAATATGTCCCGTTCACAAATAATATATCCTTGACCAGGCATATGTTTCCAAAATAGTTTCATATCTATAACGCGAATCTACCTGTTTACACCAATAAATAAAACTCTGATTTTTTATATAATTTAAATTATCAAACCATTGTCTTTGTATAAAACTAGTGGGTAATGACAATAAATGTGATTAGGATTCAGGGAAATGAATTTTCATAAATTGATATGATTTTTTTACTATACAGGCATATTGGCCCTGAATTGTTATGGACTGTTATCATTAATGTGCTTAACGCTTTTATTTTAGAAACTGTATTACGTACCTGCAAACTCAATACGATTAAAAGGTGTCTATAGAAACAAATTAACAATATTATGGAGAATCTATAATTTGACAAAACGACCAGAGCCACAAAGTAAATTAAATTTATACACATATATTTTCTATTGTTACTATACAAACAATTATAAATGCCTTGGTCCAATTGTCCATTTTCCAAGGAATACATTAAGCAAAAAATCTGCTCCCAGTTGCTCCTCCTTGAACCGAAACAGTGAAACCTTTGGACGTCATAGTTTCTGAATATTAATTTATTGGAATACTTACAATATTATCAATATCAATAAGTGAATTCATTCAAAAATGACATTTGGACAATGTACAAAGTCATTCTTTCCTCTCACATTCCAATTTACTTATTATATGGGGAAAGAATGATCAAATATTGCAATATGTTAAAGATAACAATAATAATTACAAAAATAAAGACCCACCCTAATAACGTTAAGCACTTTAACAACAACAAGACCCCCCCGAGAAAAAAAAAGCTGTATCTTTCAGAGATTTGAGTGACATGAAAATCTGGAATGATAGAGTAATTTGAAATATATGCAATTATTTATCAAAATAAATTATGATTCAGAAGGAGAAATATAGCAGAGGTTTTATCATAAACCATCACCACAGGTGCTCGACGCTACTTTTATTCCTCAAGAGGAACGACATCTCATGTAGTTCAGTGTAGGGATGTGACAGAGTACAGTATTTTGTACACAAATCTACATAATTTTGTAATACAATGAAAAATAATTTTGGTGAATTATTAAAGGATAAAACAACTGGAGTAAAGTGTGTGTGTGTGTGTAAATAATATTTACATTGCAATTTGAGAATTATGAAGGAGCGAACACGCGGACTGTGTTGCTGAAACTCTGTCTGCAAAGTAAATCGGATTTAAAATACTTGCACAAATTGTAAACGACAGGAATATATTTATGTTAATATCAAATAACCTTATAGGTTTCATATCACAACTGATTTGAGTCCTAAGTTTGATTTAAATTTTCTAGAAATTATGAATTTGTTTATGAAACTTCGTTCACGGTAACTCCTGGAAAGGAAATCGAAAGATTGCCTTTGAGTATGTTCCAGAGGAATACCGGGTCACTAAGCAAAACTCGTAACTATGGTCACCGCTACCGAATTACGAGTTATTTCGCCGAAAGTCGATTGACGAATTTACGAAACAATTACTTGATACCACATTTCGGGTAATCGTTCGTAAGGAATCATCACTTCACTACAGGTTTCGCAAATGAGAGAGTAAATCGTGTAAGGCCCGACCACCTCGCATCTCCGATTAAAGATTCGGGGAAACACCGAGTCAGTCTATCCGTAATTGTTTCTACATAAAGCGTGATACATCGGGCGTAGGCTACATGTCATGAAAACAATTCAATACACTATCTTATCTGTAGACAAGGTACACGTTTCGCAGAGAAAGTCTGGAGAATTTTTTTTTAACTTACCACCATCTGCCGAAACGGACACTGGTGTGACGTTCGAAGAGGCAAATCCAAGATATGCCGCGAGAAGAAGGTACCTCCTCATTTTCGAGTTACCTGCTGAATGTATTCGCCGCTACGTATACTCGTAAAGTTCACAGTAACAAACGTAAAAGCGTTCACGCGACCATTATGAAACTCTCAAAGCTTCACGTCAAGGCCCGGATGCAAGAAAAACACTTCTTCGATGAAACGTAGATTTCTTACTCAATGAGAGCGACCCCTCGTGTCCTTTTTTGCTGATATTTGTAGCGGTCTCCCACAGATGTCCCGTCGGCGTGGGCGTCAGATACGCGGTCGCGAGGCGCGAACAGTGCTGCGGCGTGGTGGCGGGGTGGACGGACTACCCGTGGCGGGGACTAAGAGCTCCGACCGTCGCTTCAAAGATCTCGCATGATCAAGAAGAAAATCTATGGCAACCCAACGCACCTGCGCACGTAACGTGACCCATGACGTCACTGTATTGACCGACAATGATCGAAAATAATCACGCAAACAATAATGTTAATTTCTGCGGCCATTTACTTTTTGTAATCTTTGAACGTTATTACTGAACATCTCGTTGAATTATTCCACGCCGCCGTGTAAACGCAGAAACCGATCCTGAGGCTCGTCTTCTAATGGACAACGAGGCCACTCCTTTATTTAAGAGAAAGCCAAATAAGAAAAAGGCTTAATCGTCGTAGTCGACGTTCGTCCCGTACCACCTAGTCTGTACCATATATGTAATAAATCTTTATTCCCGTAATTTATTTTATTTACAGACTGACATTTTCTCATGTCCTGGAAATAAATGTTTATTTTTTTTTAACATGTCAGTCATAAATCTGCTTTGATACGACTCTCCATGATCTGAGCCAACCCCTTTGTGAAAAATAACTTTATTCATCATTGCCAATTATTTTCTTTTACCCAAGTATTTTATGCGTAAACTAGAGTTACGACAGTAGTAGACGGTCCAGTAAATTCTCGTCGAAATTCCACAAATTTTTGTTTCCTCAGTAAAACCTTACAATTTTTGATGATTTATTCTTCAACATTTCAGAAACCAAACTACATTTTTTGGCTCTCCAAAAAGCTATGCTAATAAGTGAGAGCTTCCAAGCGCCTTTACAGCAAGTTAGAATTACTAATAGAGAGATTCACATTTACTTAACCTCAGCAACTTGTAGGAGGACGCACACGTAATCATTGATGTATTCAGAAATCCACAGATTACAATCCCTTCACTCAATGTTTTGATTTTTATCCTTGGCTAATTTTAAAATTCGTAGATCAATATTTTCTCGTCCCCGTAATTTTATGGCCGCACTAAAGTTTTTAATGGTTCCGTGCTACAAACGGAAAGTATAACGTTACAAAGTAAAGGGAACTCCGTCATAAAAAAAAAATTCTTTATCAACGCTTAAAGAAAACGATGGAATTTCAGTCGCATTGTGTCGAAAATTCTATATTTTATTTTTGTCGTTCCTTAGTGAAAATGTATCGTAAACTACTGCAAGTAAGTTAATATTAAATCAGTATATTACTTTTTTGTTGTGGCAATTTTATTTTGGGAGCTTGTTCTTCACTTCTGGAAACAGTTTCGTTTATGTGTTCTTAATCGTTGAGTCCGGAACGTGTTTCAATAAATTGGAACCTTGTTTATTCAAAGATGTACATTTGAAATCCGTTTATAGTAATAATGGAAAACAGATTATAACTGCATAATTATTTTCTAATGCAGTTAAATTTTGTCTCTGATTAGAAAAAGTTTACAGTCCTGAAATCATATCGTTGTTTAAATTATTTGGCTAAAATTCGCATCTTAACTATATTGTGACGCCCCCACCCCCACCCCCAGCCCATTTATTTGACTGGTTGCGTCGTCCACCAGTCACGGATACGATACGAAATTATTGGACGTCAGTGAAGCCGCAATCTTTACAAATTGTTTCACCGTTGCCGTGTAACGAACACAGATGTAGGCTTTTAAAAAGGAACTATTTTCTTGAATTATATATAATCGAGTGAGGGCATGTTTTCGCGTTGGTATATACAACGTTGCAAAATTAATGAATTCCAGTAATATCTCTGCTCAGCCTCTTGCTAATTCGCTCTATTTACATGTTCTCAGAGATCAACCACCATAAATTCTGTTGCCTAAAATCACGCATTGGTCCACTATAACACGTGCACCGGTCGACACGGCATTTTGACATCGATAAAAAAATATAGTGCAGCACTCGACAAATCGTGTTCACACAGATACATTGTTGAAGGTTAAAGAAACTATAGCACGCGTCAGCAGCGAATGTGGGTTGCGCAGTTTGAGCGAGGGGAGGCAGCGCGGGTTAAACAAATTCACGACTATTATCTATTGCGGTCAGGCTCTATTATAAAAGCAATTAATGTAAATATATCTACCTTTGAATCAATATTCGTTACAATTTATTTCATACCACAACAAAACGTATCTTTGTAATTCAATGAGAATACTCACTGCTGAAGCCGCCGTAATCCAAATAGGTTACTCCTACGTTTCATCTTCCTATTTGAATAATTATTTGTTGACTCAATAAAACCCCCATTTAGTAGTTGTGTTTCTCTTCTTCGTGGACGTTACAATAACATGGATTGAAAGATGGAAGAAATAAATTAGGACTAAGATGTGAACCGGGGGAAATGAGAAAAATGTTCGTCGAATTCTTTGTACCCGTCTGGGAGTTCGTTTGAAGTGAAAAGGCAGAAAACATGGATGTAACTTTAATTCAGTGTGTGTACCTAACATTTGTTATGTTACAACCCTGACAGTTGTCACCATAGAAAATAAAAAATATTACAACATTATATGAAACCTGGGTCTGTTAATATGTGGTTTCAAATTGTTTAGTTTGACCAAGTCACAAGGCAAAATGTGTTCAAGATTAAAAACTTTTTACTATAAACAAAATATTCTAAATTCATCAAACATGTAAAATTCTTTGTCCACTCCAGCTCCAGAGGTGACGAGTCTGAATGTTGCCAACAAAGGAGCAGACTTCTCGATGAGGTCTTGCCTCACCGTTTTTAGAGTGCCAGGTCTGTTAATTTTGGCTCTTATCTATACTCCTACAATCCTCGCTCTCTTTTCTATTTATAATCGCTGAACCTTACGGTAAACCTTCTTCAATTTATCGAATTAATTTACTTTTTGAGTTCTCATTATCCGATACATTTCCAGCGTCTGTGCCTCTATGTAGTGAAAACTTGTTTCAGTTTTTTAAAACTGCTGTTATTCATTTGGGCGTTTTTGCAATTGCTTTCTTTAGTTACTATTAAATTTTCTACTCACAGTTAAAAATTGTGAACATAAGTTGAGCTGGACGTAAATTTTTAATGAGTTACGAAACAAATACACAAATTCCACCTTAAAAAAAATGGGTACTTCTTTTAACTCTGCTTCTCAACTCTTTCGCACGCAAGGAAACATCACGACGCCTTCATAGTGAGGTTTTTGTTTTTACCTATTGCTTATAGAAATATGAAAAATACGCTCGAGATTCTTTAGTTGGAGGGACTATAATGGTTTTAAAATGGGTGCCGTTCTGGCTGTCAGAGAACGAGAGCAGAGAAATAGACAAACGTTGTCACATCATCAGAAATGAATAAGTACAAACCCTTACTACTGATGCGTGTACAATAAGATGTGACACGTGTTTGATTGGACGGCGCAAGGAAGAGCTCCAAGGTCAGATCGGCTCCCATTTGAAAAGGACTGTAGTGACCCTACGGACACATAAAATAGTGACGTACAATCACGAATTTAATATTGACCTCAGTGAGGTGTTTTTATTCTCTGATTGAGGTCTCCATTCGAGTGATTCGCGACTACTCGAACCGCACATCTATGAGGGGTACTCACATTATAACTGGTCACGGCGCGAAGGTGGTGTTACTAGAACTCCATTGTTGTATTGACATTTCTGCCGTGTTTTGCCTGGCCATATTATTTTAATGGAAGAAACGTTTTGTATTTTATGTAAATTTATATTATACATGTATCAGATTTTAAAATTTTTAATAATATAATTGATTCTCCATATTTATTAAAATCATTAAATTTTCCTGGTATAAATCCAAGACAGAGAAACATGTTTGTGAGAAAATATTATAAATCTAATCATACACAGAATAATCCGTTAACCATAATTTGTCATTATTTAAAAACATTTATTTTATATATAAGCGTTCTGTATAAATATATTTTTTTCTTCTGAAAATTGTAAGTGGACATAAAGTCTGTTTAGTAAAAATAAATAAATAAATAATATTTATACAAGTGAGATTAATTTTCATATTTTATTTCTAATATATTAAGGTTGTCACCAGCTTACATTTGACCTTAGCTTGTACAGAATTTGGTCAAATACCCGGAAACTATTTCATATCCAGAAACTGTAAGCTGAAAGCAGATTGTTAATTTTATGTATGTCCTCGGGATAAATCCATCGTTGATGAAGGCATTTCTACGCATTTTGACAGCAGACACCATGCATATTTATGATCTCCGCACATGTACTGCGGTGCTTGAAAAGTAAATTAAAACCATATTAACACATACGTGAATGTACACTAACAAACTTGAATAGCGGCGTCCAAAGGCCAACAAATTTCCTCTAGAAACGAAGCAGAAATTTAGCCTACAAAGTCTGTATTCAACTTTCTCGACACCTGAAAAATAATGTAAATAATTCTGCTAATTACAACTATTGGCAAGATTGAATATTACATTTTATGGATACCAAGTTGAAAGAAACTGCTTGTTAATGTTTAAACAATTTTTCTTTTCTAGACTTGTACAAATTGTCCTGTTAAATGAATGTCTGAGTTGATAACCTCTTTGGGAAGACTAATATCTTAGACCGGGAGTGCGTAACGTATTGTTTAAAAATTTTATAGCGAATCGTCTTTATTAATATTAAATTACAGCCGTATTTTACAGATTAAAGTTTTATTTATCTGGCAAAATGTGAATGCTCTCGATGATTTTTAAAAGTCATGTAACTCCTGTAAAGAGTAAACGGGAGAAATATAGTTACGGTTCGTGGGCACCGAACGAAGTGGTTTTTGTTTTGTTTTACAATATATTGTTAGGAATCGCACGAGGAGAGGACTTGAAGAAGAACAGCTCTCTGAATGTCTATCTCAAAGAGGAGTGTTGGAATATGAAGGATTCACATTTCACATCTAAATAGATCGTTAAGTATACTAATTGCAATATTATATATCGCAAAAGAGGTCGTATGTGCGGCATAAATCTCAATTATTTCTGTCGCAGACATAAACACCCCTGTTCATATTTTGTAGTTTATACAAGCTTCCTCCTTTACACTTCCTTGTCGGCGTAACTGTTCTTAGTATCTCTAGACAGATTCTTCTTCCGTCGGTCGGGCCTTTATTCCTTCTCAAAGTTGTACATGCGAGCTATTTTTACTTCTACATATTCTTCCTTCCCATTCTCCGGGTTGTAGATAGGAACTGTGCTGTTTCTCAGTTTGTCCACCTTCCAGCTCGACTCTCTTCGTTGCCCACCAGAACCCTTTTCACACGTTTTATTTCAGCCAATCTGCGTCGATTTTACACTTTCGTAGGCTTACTCTCGCCTGTTGGATGGGTTGACCTTCGGGGATTTGAGGCAGGGTTCTCCCATAATCCGTCGCCTATGTCTGAAGACACGGTTTCTCCTCGACGCTCCGTCACCTCGGCGCCAACTTTTATGGCCAGCTCTGGGTACACATGCGTTTTTATTTAAATATTAAAAATGAATCTCGAATTAATGGGGGGGGGGGTGTTCTTAGCGCTACATCATATTACAAAAACATGCAGTAACCGTCGCACGGATAAATTTTGACGCGCCAACTCTGGGTTTCGAGGGAAAGGAATCGTCTGTTACGAGAACATACTGCAGTTTACGTGAATTAATTGCGACTTTTTTTATTCCTGAATGTTGAGTGAATTACCTTGCACCTTTATATGATACTCTACCATCCTTACCAAAATCAAACAAAAAATAAATCTATAATTTCAAACTGCAATGGCAGGTGGCACCATACTCTGTCTATGTTTTACCAGCTGGAGGAATGATCTGAATATGTTTCCCATCCAAGAAAATGTGGGAAATTCCACCTCTTTTCAAAATCCCTTGCTACTTTTTTGAGTTTTTGGAAACTTAAAGAAATATAAACATTACATCACAAATATTACCTAAAAACAATTGAAAATTATGTAAATAGTTGCATGTATATAAGAAAAAAATTTCCGTTTTATTTATAATCAGTTTTGGCCTCAGTTCCCGACAAATAGAAGACCATATTTTTGAAACTGTAATTAATTCAGGTAACAAAAAATTGTATCCTTATAAGCATTGATATAATTTAATCTATATTTCGTAAATAATACATCTTTCTTCGCCTGTCAAGCAGGCAAATCCTTGGTACATACGTTGCGTTTCACTTTCGCAGGCACGACTTGTTCAAGTTTGCATGATTCAAATTCAATCAAGCATCAAGCGACTTGGACAATCAAAACGCTTCCGCAAATTATCCTATAGACGCTCAAGCCTGCTTGTACAAAAATATTAATCAAACATGCTTGTTACGTTTGCAGTCGCATGTGTAGACTCATGTATCGACACTTCAGGTACATCTATTCTTTCTTTTTAAATTCATACAAAAGCCATATAAGAAATAAAGTATTTCGATGGACTTGGGATCTCATTCCTCTTACATTATTTTTTTACCCGAGTTGCATGCAATTTAAAGGTTCGAAAGATCTATTTAATAAATATAGAATAGTGAATATTAAAGGATGATATATTCGATTGTATGACATTTGCAAATATTTGACAGCTATTGATTGCTTACATAATTACTAGCAAGTCTGATTTGGTGCCGCGTCAGTTACACGTGTTTTAGTTTGAGCTAGGTATTTATAAAGTTAATTAACGTAAAGCGTCACGGCTTTCAGGCTTTGGCAAAAACCCGCCAATCACATTTGAAGGAGACTTCAATCAATCTCCTTCGTCAATGGTGCCTTTTAAAGGTTTTTTTTTTCAATTCGACGTGCACCTGGTCGTTCGTCCAGATAGAAAGGCCACGCGTTTCTCCGCGTCCTGCAGTATTTTTGGGATAAAGGTCGTCTAGGGTAAAGTAATAAGAGGACGAGTGTTCCGTCGCAGCGAAGAAGATTCCCGAAACTTCGGGCGGAATCGACATCAATAGAATCTGCGCAGACCGCTACATAGCGGCGATATTGCGAAACGATTTCGGATAAACTATTACAGTTCTTTTAGCTTTTACAGATAAATATCCAATTTACTTTCTTTTGTTACGTTTCATTGTTGTCCATATGCAGAATAAGGAGCAATGCGGCTTAAGTTAATAATTTCTAGATGAAAATAAATCGCATGGTAATAGATCGGTGTTTCCATATCAGATCCTTTTCCACTGTTTGCCTGTTAAATAAAACAGAAATTAGATTTATTGGGTATCGGCTTCGCTTCAAACTAATTAGTCGTCGGCTTCTGGGTCTGCGTAGATTTTTCGACAACGATACTGTTACTACATGCGGCTTAATTTGCATAAACGTGTTCACAGAACAAACGCCAATGAATCAGTAGGACGGTCTATCAACACGGAAATTCAGGTATATATACTATCGTGACGCATCGAAAGGTAGCGGTCAGGATATCGACACCTTTGCCCTCCATTATCATGTTAAAACACAGCGGTACATGTAGAAATAAGGTAGTATTTGGAAGTAAATTGTTGAAACCATCATCATGAGAAAGAGGTACATGATTCATTCCGTGAATTGTATCATTACAAAAAAATGCTTCTTGATTTATGTTGTAATGTGTATCTTTAAGATGACTATGACGGAACACCGTCGATGGCTTCTGAAAGTTACTTTGTGATTTTAATAACACACGTAGCTTAAAGAGAATTTGTTCTGGTTATGGAATATATTACGAAAAAAAACACCTTAATTTCCAAATTATTTATTTGGACACAAATTCTAAATATTCGTTCATTTAAATGTATTTATTGGAATCATCTGTCTGATCCGATTGCACTGAATTCTATTTAAACTGTTACACCTGCGAAACGAATCGGCCACACGTTGGGCGCCACAGAAACGTACCATACTTGAATAAGGTAATCTTCTAGGTTAATTAACCCGGAAAGTTGAAAAGTAACTGAAGCATCGTCTGCCTGAACCATGCACAATTTTCAGATAATATTTTCTGAAACCAGAACAAGAGGAATTTACTATTGTCAACGGAATGCTGGGGGAATTATTTCCACTTAATTTAGATTTTGTTGGTGTTTGTTTACATATTCGCTTTTAAGAACACACATAGTAATAATAGAGGGCATGAAACTGGGACAACAGTATTTCGTTAACAGACGCTTTGTTTTACTGTTGTTACTATGGTGGATGCTGTAGTAAGTGAAGTTGGTTTTAAAATTAAATTTCTGTGTTAATATGGAATATCGGGTGTTTTCAAATAACGTCCGACAGGCTACTATGTATGTCTGAGTTTGCACGAAATTTGGGTATTTTTAAGTGCTTCATTGGAGTATTTCTTCTCAATGCACGAAATTGGTGTATTTTTACGTGCTTAATTGGAGTATATCTTCTCAATGTATGTAGAGATAATTTTACTGTAGTAAAATTGATTCAACCTAATTAAAACTATCATTTTCTAAACGACCGTTAAATACAATTTTTCCGTCTAATTTTTCACGTTTCAAGAAAATGTTTCATAAATAAGGTGTTATAAAGCTTCAGAGTTGGCAGAGAACGTCGAGAATACCTCCGGAATCTGTCGGTAAATCTTTACACAAGGCTCACAGAACTTTCTCGTAGTTTCATTTTCCGCTGTTTTCCGAGCACAAACTCCGACGACTGAGAAACCGACGCTGCTTTGAAGTACGAAAACAATTTTGACATCTCGTCATGCAGAGAAACAAAGACAACCGTCGACCGAAGATGTTTATTAAAATTTGTAAACAGCGCGGTTAGAATATCCAGGCCTCTCGGGTTTGTTGAGCAGATTTGCGGTTTCAAACGTGGAAATAATTTATTTTCTGTGAGGCTTCTAGAGGATCAAATATGTTTGTGTGAAATGTTGAAGGAAAGAGGCGAAATACCGACGCTTGCTGCGGCGAACTAAATATTGGTCGACAGTTTAATGGATGATACTACCCGTGAGTACTCGAACTTCAAAGAGATTAACGCAGGAGTTCCACAGGGCAGTGTTTGGGACCAATGTTGTACTTACTCTACACGTGCGATTTACCCAAAATAGTTGACGTATCTGTAGCTACATTCTCAGAGGACACAGCAGTACTTGCTACAGCATCATCAATAGAAGAAGCAACCAGAAAACTACAGAGTGCTACTGATAAGATCCATAAGTGGACTCAAAAATGGAAGATAAAACTCAATGAGTCGAAATCTGTACACGTGAACTTCACTTATTGAAAATTGAATGCAATACCCAGAGTGAACATTAACGGTGTCGTTGTACCATACGGCAACACCGCTAAATAATTAGGCATGACCCTGGACACAAAGCTGAAATGGAAAGAGCACGTGAAGAAAAAGCGCGAAGAACTCGTAATAAGAATGCGACAACTATATTGGCTCCTGGGACGACACTCAAAAATGTCAATACAAAACAAAATACGCATATACAATCAGGTCCTTAAACCGATCTGGCTTTACGGCATCCAACTTTGGGGATGTGCGAGCGATACCAAGGTCAGAAGCATCCAGACGTGGCAGAACAAGGTGCTGCGAATCATCGTAGACGCCCCGTGGTATGTAAGAAACTCTGACTTACATAGAGACCTACAGATCCCATTAATTAAAAAAGAAATAAAATGAGCTGCAGGGAAGCATGAAGACCGTCTTCATCGACATCCCAACACAGGCGTCCTTCGTCTACTCGGCAACGCAAACTTACACCGCCGACTTAGGAGGACAAAACCCTTCGAGTTAGTGTAGTGAGTGTTTAAGAACAGACCTATTGCGTGGAGTGATGTCCCGTTAGAGCGTTGAAAACTTTGAACGTCATTGGACGAACAGTATTATAATAATAATTAGATTTAATGTAGATGTAAGTTGATGGTTGGTCATATTTGACCAGTTTCAATGTACGGCACAAAAATTTTAGTGCCTTGAAATTAAAAAAAAAATACTTCCGTTGAGATGACGTTAGATGTGATGTTCACGTTATGTTGTGCTGAGTGTTTTTCTGATACTATGCACCGTCGTATCCAATAACCGTGACCCGCGTTTCCGCTTATCAGACGCCCGTTCTCCTGGTCGTTTACGATCACGTGCTTTAAAATGTTATAGCACGGGATCGTAATCGAATGTTGTAGAACTAGAAATTCTGTATCATTCTTCCCCATCCTGACTTGTTCTGACAGTCGCCATTTCAGTTTTATCTTATAAGATTAGCTCCATACCTTTGATCAGTAAATTACGTACTGGGGGATACACAACACTCAAAAACCTGACTCATTAACAAATTTTTGTATTGTGCACCTTTCTAAATTAATATTTTTTTTATTTTATAGGCTAGACCTACTGATGTACTCGTTATTTAGTTAGACAGGTGTAAATCCTTAAAAAATATTGATTGAAACACTGTTAACTATCTTTTCTGTAAATATATATAACTTATTTTTATATACAGGGTGTCCCGTCCCACATTTCGAAGGCCCAGTAGTTATGATAATGAAATTGCACCATATGCTAGAGCATATTATATTAAATTAGAATGTTAAATTTGCGGACAAAATTATTATTTCTTTCAGCATCCTTGAACCATTGTTTCACCTAAGGATCTTTGTGTAATACACCTAAAGTAATATAATATTTTTTTTGGAAATGCGTTCCATTCGACATTGATTCGTTTTCTACAAATAAAGGGTAAAATAGTTATTTTTGTAAATAAATAAACAACAGCTAATTTCAAGTAAAAAAAAAATTATTGTAAAATGAAACAACGTTTCATCGCTTATTTTGCGACTTCATCAGGTTCAAAGTTAAAACTACAAGAAACAAACAATAATAGTGATTAGAATAACATTTGGTAGATTAAAAAATATATAAAGTTTGTTAGACTTACAAAATTTTGATAGTCGTGCTGACTGCCGTGGCCGAAATGTACAATATAATACGAGGACGACCAGTAAAAATTAATTTACATTATTGGGTTCGGTTATAGGAATATAAAAATTAAACGAGTGTCATAAATTTTATTCACATTATTAGTATAATTTTTTATTTTAATAGCTGTTTTGTAGGATCTTATCACTCATTAATCTAGAAATGTAGTTCGTTTTCTCGTTCAAAATTGATACTTTACACCAATCTAATTTGTCATTATTTCAATAAATATGTTTAGACAAAACAGAATAATTTTCAATACTACTATTTACATTATTTATATGTTCTTTTAACTTAGTTTCTAATGAGCGCATGGTTTGGCCCATATATGTGGATTGACAATACAAACAATTAATTTTATAAATTACATTATGCTTATCTGAAGTTTCAATTTTGTCCTCAATATTTTTTAGTATGATTAAATATTTATGAGCCTTAAAAATAATTTTGACACCATACTCTTCTAACAGTATAATTAATTTGTGATGTATGCAAGAAATATGAGGTAGAACTATGAACCTAAATTTTTTGTTGCGTATTTTAATATTGTAACTGTAATTGTTATATTTGATATTTTTTAATCTGGCCTTAATGTACTGATTCTAATCATTGTAATTGGTTTTTTTTGTATCCTTATACTTGAATCTACGACGCTAATAAGCTATGAAACTTTATTTAATTTTACAATAATAAATTTTTTTGTCTGACTTAAAATTAGTTGATTATTTATTTATGTTTCATCAATAGTCAGAATATATATATATATATAATTAGAAATATTATTTTACTTTAATTTTAAGTCATTAAAACAAAGTTTATTACAATATATATATATATATATATATATATATATATATATATATATATATATATATATATATACATATATATTGTAATTTGAGAATATTTCTCGGTAATGGGCCTTTGACAGTCCGTTTAAAGCACTTTGCTAGCGATCGCAGAATTAGCAACGAAGCGTCAACTGCCCCGATTTAATTATTGTGCTGGGGAGTGCAGCAGATATCAAGCTAATTACTTTTTTGTCGCTGTCACGTTCTTTTTTTCAGGAACGCGAATTTACGTGCTAGTACTTGACGGCTGCAATACATTACTTGTAGCTGTGCTCGGTGGAACACCTTACTCGAAATGTGCAATGCAAGTTTTGTAGAGTTGAGCACGGTCAAATTATTATTAAAACGTTTCATTTCAAGTGATTGTAAAAAATGGGTCACATCGAAATTAGTGTACAGTTCCTGTGGAATAAAATTAATACCTATTTAATATACAAAGTACGATAAGGAAACACGTCGTCCTTATATAGATTAACAATTTTACTTTACTAAATAATTAAATTCAGTTTTGTTTTTTTAAGTTATCGTTTCATAGTGAAATAATAGTTGATTTCATCTAAATTTATTTATTTATTTATCAGATACTTAAAAATATAAGTTTCATTCTTTTTTGAAAGCGTCGCTATAACACCAAATTTTAAAAATTACTAACTGAATAATGTAACTTAAATTTTGATGAATTGACAATTATCTGACATTATTTAAATTATGATACAAATATTAAAGGCAAAGTAAGTCAGAGTAAAATATTTAATAAGGAAATTACAAAATCTTCATAGACAAACACAACGTTTCGTCCTTACATAAGGACCTTTTCATGTATTAATTAATTTATATATTATATAATTTTTTGTAAAGAATTTTTTCTTAAGTTTGTAACTAATATTTTATTCTTTTTTTTGTAATCTTATATTATGACGTATCCTATTCCCTCGACCGAGGACTAATGAAATGAATAATAAATATAAAATATAAGAAACCCTTTATTAAAATATAAAACGAATATTCCGTTACATGAAACCAATATTTAAATTTAAAAATTGATTTTAGAAATATTTACTCTCTGTGATGCATGCCAATCAAGGACCTATTAACTTGAAGAATTTATTTATTATTTATGACTGTATTATTTTAACAAAATTATGCATAATCTATCTATCTATCTATCTATATATATAATATTGGGTATGTTAATAAAAAAATTAATTTAAAGACAAAACGTAATTCCCACGAAGATATTGTAATTTATTATTTTATTTTGATTTATTTGGCCTTAAAGAAGTGATATGTTTAATCTTTATGGACCTTAATTTTTATATATAGAAACTTTCAAGTCGATATAAAAAATAGTTCACTGAAACTACAAAGCCTAATCTATTATAATATCGATGTAATTTAACAGTAAACTTTCCCGTATTGCAAAAGTACCCTTGGTTGTTTTTTTTTCGCAAAATGGTTGCACAAATTGACTTGACACGTGACCTGTTTATCAGAAGATATATAACGATATTATTCCGTGAGACTTTTCAAGAGCAAGTACGTTGAGTGATAGGTAGCCCCGCTCACAATCAAGTACACGAGTTCCAATTGGTGCGTGATGTGCATTTCTGTTAAAGCCCTCTCTCTGTACGATGTGGTCGTGGCGTGTCGTTCGTGTTATTCAAATATATGGTAATGACTCTTTGGAACTCACGGGGACTTGATAACGAACTTAACTTACGATCAGACTTCCTTATCATACAATGAAACGACAATAATGTTGTAAAATGGTAAAGTAGGAACATTTATAAATTAATAATACATTTAAAGTCGGTTAAAGTTATATTTTATTTTATCTGTTTAGCGCAGTTTAAATCATTCCATTCCGTCTATAAAATGGAAAATGAATACATATTTTAATGAGGATATATATATATATATATATATATATATATATATATATATTAATTATTTAATTTAGAATTCAATTTATTCATAGCGAGTGCAGCTGTCATACGGGGAACCTTTATGGTCCTGTTTGTTTCATGGCCCAAGGTTTTCCCAACGGAGTACAAAACGTTCGTTGTCAATGAAGATTGGAATTGTCAAGGTCGGTGTGGGGAAAAAACAGACATGCCGGTTAAAGAGCCACGAAATTCGAATTTGGAAGACGAAATGTTATACTCCGATTGTACAGAAGCCCAAAGATGGAGCGGTTTGACGAGTAGATTTCATTCTTCGAGGTTTCAGAAGGGTTAGAGAAACAGTGTGAAGTGGAGGAAATTAAAGTGGAGGCAGTTTAATGTGATCCGAGAAATGTGATACAAGGAGTTGAAAGTTAAGCAAATTTTAATTTTATACGACGGACGTAGAGGAAGACTACCAGAGATCCTCATAATCCAACGACAAGTGTCGACAACGCGCAGGTCTCTTGTCGGTAATGGTAATTTGCTGTCTAAACCTGCCACTACGGGCGTTTCTTATGTCGGTTGGCGCGCTATATCAAATGTTCAGTTACTTATTGAACACACCAAATATAAATAAAAAATAAACAGAAGTAGGTAAATTCTCATTTTAAAGTAGCGATTGGAACAGATTACCTGCATCATTGTTTGATGAAAATCTATCAGCAGCGGTATGGTGTATGTTAAATATATTTTCGCATAATTTTATTTCTAATTCTTTCCCATTTCCCTCTTTAAATAAGTATTTATGAATTCGATTAATTCGATAATAATTGACCATGGTTAGGTTACAACTGCGTAATTTTCTTACAAACCAGGCATTTAAAATTATGCCTCGTTACTCCTATTAGTAATTTAGATTTAGATTTATTATTCCTTCCATTAGTTTACAAGATTACAAGAAAATAATAAATTCTTACAATTACAAAGTTTAAAAAACAAAGATTGTACTGTTAAAAATATATATAATTTAAAACGACGTTAAAGATATTAATATAACAATAATTAAAGAAATGATAAGTATATTAATCTTCAATTTTCATTCGATTGTTCGAGTTTCCAGCAATATTACTTCGATTCCCGTCGAACATGAAAAAGAAAATAAATCGGCAGTTAAATTCTACAAGATTAAAAGAATAGAAGAACTTGATAGGATACCAGCAAACTATTTTATTAAAGAGGATCTAATGTATCTTTCCTATCAACGAACTCTTTCAGCAAGTAATATGATCCATTTATTAACAAAGATTTACAACTCTTTATAAATAAATTTTGTACGGCCCTCGTTTGAAGTTTAAAAATTTGCAACGCGTGATGTGAACGAGACCCGTTTGCTATGTCGTAATCAAAATATTTTTGATGACCATTTTTGTTCTTAATGTGAAACAAATTTGCTAAGTTTCCATTTCAATTTATTGCCAATCTACAGACCATGAAAAGGTGCATGCTCCGGAATGTTCTCCAAATCATGGAATAATGGATCATACTAAGTTGGCGACGACACTTGCTTTGGAGTTGAGTGTGGTCTAGCTTACGAAGAGGAACACGTCTCGATTCGTCGACCGATGTTTGGGAAACAGCACATAACCGCGAAAAACAACACTATGCAACAATTTTCTGAAATAAGCTGTTACGTGTGGAAATGACTACTGGAAACCAAGGCCGTATGACTGGAACCTCTTTGGGTATTTCGCCGAAATATCGACTCCTACCAGACCTTTTATAAAATGTGGGAGAGAATCTTTTATGGCATGTTGTATGCGGAGAAACATGAGATAGCGAGCGAGTTGAAGTATCGGTTGTGAGAATATCAGACGCGACAAGGTTTATAGGAATTTCGTTCAGGGAAGATCTATCTGTATAGAAACCACTAGTCTATTATCAAGTATATCGTTACATATTAACCTAGGAAATCGTAACTATTTTCAATTTATCACTGACTACACGAGATTAAGAGTCGACATATTGTAATGTGTTAAACAAAGTTAAGAATAATATATTTTAATTGCTTATTTTCTAACGAATTTTCCTAGCAGAACACGGAAACGACCATATATTCTGTTGAGTTGCACGGATTTTATATATCCGTATATATAGCCATTAAACAGCAACATCGCTGGAGAACATGCTAAACATTAAATATTGAATTTTTGATGAGATGGAGGCGCATCATCCTTGTATTAATAAATGGTTTTATCCAGGTTGCCCACAGTGCAAGCAAGGTCATGCTCTTGTTCCCGTAGATCGATCTGTGATATGCATTGCCGAACCGCGCCAATGGCACAGCAGACACCCTCCCCTCCCACACTTCAAAATTAACCAGTAACCATGCCTTAAGTAATCTGCAGACACCAAGCGTTCAAGGTTGGTCAGTCTACGTAAGTATCAATTTTAAACAGTAATTATTTTATATATGGGAGGTATTCAGTTATTCGTATTTGAAGACGTTGTGGCCGCATTGTGCACGACGTCACAAAACTTTAGCGTTCTTTCCTTTAAAATCAACATTTGCTGGGAGTGTTTACTGGATACTGATTGGATATGAAAGAAAAGAGATCCTACCATAACAGGCAGTAAATGCACTTCTCACAGACTTCCTCAATTCGAATTTTAGACGGACAGATACAATTATTTAATTGCATTGGGCAAGGCCCGGTGGCAATATTAAAAAACAAATAAATATAATTAATTAACACTAACATAAACCTGAAATAAATATAGAAAGGAGGATAAGAAATAGTTTTAATAAATTCTTTGCACTTCTCACTGCACTTCTATATATATTTAGCTGAATCCCAAAAACCGTACATGTTATTTTAAATGTAACTTCACAAAAATTTTTTATTAACCTCACACTTAATCCCTATCATATGAGATTAATCTTCTCTTGAATTGTGCCATACTCTGTGGTCTCACCGCTAGCACAGTTCCAATCCCGAATGGTGCTATTTAGAAACGAACATTTCCCTATATCAGTTCGCTGATTCCTCTCCCGGATGCCTGTTATCCAGTGCAACCCGGATCCGCTTTAGATATGTACGTGGGAGTTAAAAGCAAAATGTTTAAGTTTCTCCAGGCCGGCTCGTTTTTGTGTGTCCTGAATAACGCACAAAGTCTAGCCCGTTTCCTTCTATTTCCCAAAGATTCTAAATTATTTTCCGTTACTTTACCAGATAATTTCAATACATTTTTTTTTAATTTTATCACGTGTTTGAGTGTGTTCAATCCTATACGGATCCCAATTTGCTGCTCCATACTTTAGGATTTGTTTCTGGAGCATTTCTTTAAAGTTCTCTCCACGAAGTTTAGTGATCTCCGTCACTGAATTTACATGTTTCCCCCGTGGTAAATCTTTGCTAAACGTTACTCCCAAATACATGCAGCTATTGCATATTTCTTTGAATTCGTTGCGTGAGTTGAAAATTGCACGCTCAACATTTTTTTCGTTTAGTAAAGCTATAGTTTTGCTTGTGGATGCATTTATTTCTTATTTCACAGATACGCTACATAAATACACGGAAAATGCTAAATTGAACTTCAATATGAAAACAACGATTTGAAAATCTCTAACTGGACAATTTATGAAATGCTAACTATTTAACTGACTTCCTATAGCAACATAGTATAGGGCAATAGAAGGCAGCCAAATGCTCGCAGGTTCAATTATTATTACAGAAAGAATTTTTTATTCTATTTAATGTATAATTTATTATTTGTTTTCTAACATTAACGGACAATACTGGAGTGAAATTTATTTTTAAAAAAATCATTTAGTAAAATAATCGTCTAATTGGCAGTTTGACGTTGTCCGTTAATGCCGATATGTTAATTGGTTATTTATTTCGGTAAGAAGTATTTAATTAAAAAAATCAAAAATGCCATCATAACATGTTTCACACCTGATCTTGGTTTGTTTCCCGTTTATTTCCCGCGTTGTGTACTGATTGAAGTTTATCTTGAGCCTCATGAAGAGAATCTTATCTATAGATATGAACTAACCTAGTTATAATTCGATTTTGAAATACACAAAGTCTATCATCGTATTCGAGTTTTTTTTAATTGTATTCTATTACAAATAATAAATCGCAGTCATTCAACAACTTTTGATACCTGTCTCTTGATCTATGTTCATATCTCGCTGCAACAGATTAATTTTTTTTTGTTCGTTACAATTTGATCTTTTTTAAAGACTTTTATAGTTAAGTTATCACTAAGGAAATTATTTCTTACACGATTTCAGCTGTCTTGTTTATTCTTTTGCATCCATTACCATTTTGTTGAATTTTCGTCACCTGGCGATCGGAGAAGATACTCGCTTAGTCGAAAAAAAATGCTTCGGAAGAGAACTTGCTGTAAAATAAGAAACGGGCTAAAAGAAAACATAGTTTTGGATGTAAATTTTGCTCTTAATTCACCACATTTGCCCAATATATCCCGTTAAGCGTTGAAGATTTTTCTGAGATATTTTCTGTTTAAGGAATAAAATAAATTTGACGTTCATGTAAACCAGCTTTTTTTTGTGCACTTCTCAGACGCTTACCGTCTTCAGTTGTGACCACGTGAAAGTGAAAAGGCAAATAATTCGGAGAGAAGTCGTAATAGCAGCCACAAACGTGAAGGCAAACTACGACTTATCTCATGGTTGACAGTGAAAGTGTTTTACAGTGGTAATAACAACTTACATTTTATGTTCATAACCGTACACGTAACACTCTCAAATCAGATAATGAAAACAACTTTGCGTTCAAGAAGGTAAACGAAAAATTAAGTATGGAGAAGAAAATAATTGAGGAAGATAAAAATAAAGACGATAATAAAAGATAAAAATTAATAGGGTCTTATAGTAAAATTCCTTAGTAACTAGGTTATTCCTCAAATCCTCTACGCCATATTTATATTTTTCCCTTCAAATAATAACATTTTAAATCTCAAGATTAGTTCAATCACAGTAATGGGTCAGATATATTTTGTAGGCAAATAGTCGCTTCCTTAATTAATATAATTATACATATATTTTTATTTATCCACAACGTCTATTTGTTTTTTTTAATCTGAAAATTTCCAACGCTCGTTTCCTTCTATTTTGAATCACGTGTTAGATTTTGTGTGCAGAAAAAGCATAATAACATATCTTCTGTGGGACAGGGTCGCCATTCAACATTAAACAATTTTATGAAGAAACGAGTAGAAGTAAATTTTGTGGCAAGTAAGTGAATCGAACTCCAGAAAAGTTATCGTTGGATATTCTCAGCTGCGGAGACAGGAACAGTGACTTAGTGTCGCCAGTCGCCACGCAAGATGTCTGGAGCCTGTTTCACAACAAGAACATCGAGGACAGAAACTCGTTCCCTCTACCGCGAAATGAGGAAACATGTTCCAGATGAAAACCACCAGAATACCGCAAGAATTTCGTCGGGGATCACAAATGAATTCTGCCTTGACGTCCAAAATTTTATCACAACTAGCGAAAACAATGTGTGATATTAGAATTTACTTCCTCTGGAATTCCAATCGTTGAAAACTGGGTTTTATTCCTCACACAGAAATTAAGTTAACTGCGATATGAGTTAAAATTATTTTGACGTGAAACCCCACAAGTAATAAACAATCTTAATTTTAAATATTACTTTAACGTTCTATTATGTATCAATGCTCGCTGAGAAGATTTTTATCCATGCTCAGTTTTCAAAATTTTACCATTTCAATAGTATTTTTTATTTGACCTTTTTTTTCCCGTAAAACCATATAATTGGTCCCCTAAATCTGATACTAACACCAAACTACAATTATTTTGGTAATATTATTCATTATTAAAAATTTTAACAACCTTAATTAAATATTAAAAAACCAGCATGTTAGTTAGTTTTTATAATTCTATTTGAAACATAATACAATTCGTCCTTGATTGTGACCTCTTCAAGCGTATGATTACATTCAATATCTAAAAAAAAATTAAGAAACAAAATCTTGCATGAATGATAATTTTTAATACAATTATTGTATAAATATAATTCTTATAAATGCAAATTAACATTTTTTTCTATTTTTTTAGATAATTGAATGTAACTATACACCTGAAGAGGTCCCAATCAGGGACGAATCGTTGTATCCAATATATATTATGTTTTAAAATATAATAACAATAAAAAATTTCTGACTAATATTATACCCATTTTACAGCTTTGTGTGTTTTTCCAAATTTTAATAATACTGTCGTAAAATTATTATATGTTTAATATTATTGCTTATTGCCTATTGACATTAATTAAATTTATTTATTTCCACCTCTGTAGGCAGTCACAAATGATTATTAATTATTCTTAAGTTTTATAGTTGAATATTACAATTTTAAATAAATTATTATACCCATTTTACAGCTGTGTGTGTTTTTACAAATTTTAATAATACTGTCATAAAATTATTGTATGTTGTTCACAACGTACTCTGATAAAATAATATAATGTATATGAGGAATAAAATATCTTTTCTTCGAATTGAAATTAATGTGTAACCCTTCCAACTTATTTTACATTTCAGCATGTGTTCTGGATATTTCCGACTGATCCGATCTTATAATTAAGATTTTACTTACGAGGAATAATCAGTAATTAAATATGTGATATTAAATTTCTGTGGCATTCTCTAAAAAGTATATATATATATATATATATATATATGTGTGTGTGTGTAAAAATATCGTGTTTTAGCCTACAGAGTATTCTACAGCCCTTCCCACATTGAAGCATAAAATCTGAGAGTTTAAATACGACTCAAGTATTTTTCCCCAATCAATAAACATATCAATAAAAATGCTACAGAGAGTATTTTTCACGATAGCATTTCCTTTATAGTTTTTAAAAACCGAGTCTAAGGATATACATTACGGCTCGTTCTGGTATCTTATTTATTAAACAGTACGTTCCTACACATTAAATAAATATTTTGAAAATAAACCATTCAACGTCATTTAGCTCATTTTCTTAATGTGATAAATTTTCTGCCAGTTTACAGAAGAATTGAAAATGTGTGTGTGCACTGAAATGCTAATACATTGCGTGTTCTTATTTATTCCTGCGATATGCTGGATTCTGGAAAGGTTTCCTCGTTACTTCCAGAATCTGGAGGCATCTAAATCACCAACAAGACACTCGTAAGCGAGAGATCGTGTAGTTCTTTAGCCTTGAAGTGGCTTTCCTCAACCGCAGCGCTCTACAGCACAAAAAAAAGTTTGCACCTTGCTGTTGGAAAATATTTGACAAAGCCACGTTACGATAAAATGGTAATTCACTCACGTTACAACGGCAAGACGATTTTAAGGAACTAATTTTCTGGACTTACTGAAAGAAATCAATTAAATATCGATATATATATATATATATATATATATATATATATAGTAACACACCAATTTTGGTGGTAATAGTATTATTTTTCAAATACTATTTAACTATAAAATTTCTTTCTTAAGCATAAACTGTAATGTGATTTGGAAGTTCGAGGATTTTCAATCCGCAAAGATGTGTTAAGAGTTTGCGACAGATAAGAGTTCGACTCTGCCATATTGTTCGCTGTATTTTTGTGTTATCTTAAATTGGGAAATATTTTATAAACTTTATTTTTTGATTCATACAATTTTAAACGATTTCTTAATTTTCATGTTTCATTGTAATAAATTCTGAATATTTTAATAAACAATAGTAAATTGCATTCCATATTTATTACGAGGCCCGTTAAAGTGCCCTGATCTGTTATTCTCATCAATATATTATAGCTGTGGCTAAATTTTATATTATTTTATTAAACAAATTTATTAAATGTTGTACGAAAAAAATTAAATCATCATTTCAAACCTTTCATTAAATATTAAGAACCCGTATCATCTTAAAAATTTAAACATTTAAAGTAACTAATTCTCGGTCTACGAAACGAAGGGAAATGAACTTTCCTATTTTGTGATGACCTTGGATCGTTTTGCCAGTACCGTATTGGGCAACTTGGTAGATTTTCTATCTTAAACATTTGGACCGGAATTGTTTGGATTTACACTAACTACAGAATTTAAAATAACTCAGGATAACTTTAAATCAGTTGAGTCCATGCAAAAACACATTTTTCGGAATATATAAAATTAATTGCATTCCAAAACTATTTCTATTAATGCTTGAGTGACTTATAAAATTACTATTCCTGTGTCGTAATTTAAAAGCCATTCTTAACATATCACTATGGTTTGAAAGGAAGAGATTTTCCGGAAAAAAATTGGAAAAAGAACAGCATGATCGAGGCTATGTAAAGGAGCTTTACTGTAAGCCTGGATGCGAGGCTAAGCCAGCGCTCTGAGGGAGTGCCGAATGTGGGATAGAAATATTTTCTTAAATATCCAGCAAAGTAGAATAAAGGAATAGTTGTTTAGGATTTTTCCTGGAATAACATGAAAATGATGATTTTGTGTAGTTGTTTGGTGAAATTAATAATATTCTTGTGTTAGTCTGAGTGAGATTTTCAGATGCCAGCAGTGCGTGTGAAGACTACCACAACATCAGAGACAGTCCGAATCTGAATCTGAACTTGGAGCCGACAGCGGAGATCAAACAAGTTACGGATTACGAGAATCAAATAGGAGATAATCGGTAATTGTAAAATTTCTCGTTTCTTCATGATGCCAATTATAATTAAGGTAAAATGTTAATAAGAGAAGTTACCGACTGTTGCAAGGCCTTCCAGGTAACCAACAGAGTAACAAGAAAATTAAATCATCTGTAAAAATTAAAAACAATTGTTTTGTGAATATTAAAATATAAATTATTATTAAAATCTCTTTTTTCCGTTAATTGTATATAAGCATTTTTCCTAAAACCCTTATATTAAAATTAAATTAATAACAATGGCTTGAACGAAATTACTCTTATTTTTCAGTCTATTTTTGAATAAATTTATGTGAGAGAAGATTTATAATAAAGTGGCGAAAATCAATTGACGATGAAAGGTAAAGAAACACTAGTCAGAGAAATAGCTTTTATTTATGAATAAATACACTTTCTTTAAATAAGTATTATGAATTAGATGAATAGTGCAGTGACAGAAACGATGCAGTTGAGCTGAAGACCTCCAAACTCTTCATATTTGATCGTAATCGATTTCTATGAGAAATGTCGAGAGAAAATGTTCTGACAAACTGTTTTCCGAGTCTATCCTTCCTATTACCTGATTTCCATCCTTACAGACAGACAGAAAACGTTAAAGCCTTTTCATCACGGTGTGCATATTAACTTGGTAATAACCATAAATTAATTTCCAAAAAAAAATATTATTTTACTGTTTTTTAGAAATCAAAGAAGCGACAAGATATTTTTGTCATCCTGTAATAAACATTTAAGGTACACTGTGTAATTTATAATACAGAATAAAATGATAGTTTAGATTCTGTATCCTGAATGGACAGTTAACAACGGGAAGATGAACGCTTTCAGTACAAAAACAATAGCTGCTCAAATGCGATATGGCCTTACGAATTAGTGGCCAACAAAGGGTTCCAAGTACAAACAGTCATAACATCAGACGGAATGGGAGTTAACTAAGGTCTTAAGAATCGCGCGGGCGAGACAATTATGTCTGTAGAGCTGTGGGGAATTTTTCCTGTAATCTCCGAGAATGCAAGCAATGAGTGTTAGGATCCAAATGGTGCCTGCAAAACTGACGCTGTTGGTTCAGTTTGAGAGGAACAGCGAGGGAGAGAGACACATACTATGTGGAGAAATTGGACTAAGGGTGCGTGTAGAATCGTTGCATGGAAGAGTTCTTTTGAGAGATAAGTCCCACAGTTCCGACTGAGATGTGAACAACTGTGATATGACAGCCACTCTGCTGCAGACATGACGACGTCAACCCCTCTATCTGGATATTGAAAGTAGTCTGACTGCCTCTGGTTTACACGCATCCGGTAACTCAGCAAATAATTAAGCTTCAACGATAATCCTGGTCATAGAACAAACCTCGGATGCATTTAATGTCCCAACATCATCCCAATTGTAGAGATGGTCTATTATGCGACTGAAATAAACCATATTTAAATCGAGTGTTTAACTGATGTATTTAATTAATAATTTTCTTTACTTGATTTTGTGTATCGAACACTCAGATTCAATAAATGTTTGTATTAAAGTAAATCCATTAATTATATTGCAAACATATTGTAGAGATTACTAAGGAATTTATTTTATTTAAGATGTTCTGTCTTCAGTCCGGCAATACAGGCGATGTATTTCCGTTACGCCCAATGTTTACGCACATTTAAGCTTGGGTCAAAATGTATCTCGAGGTAAACGTATAAAACCCTTGAGAAGTAAACACAGGTCAATCAGTAGAGCACCAGCGCCATAGAGCGCATGTCAAGCAGTAAGTAACAGAGCGAAAGCTCTGTCGAGCGAATGTTGGTGAATATTTACATTTTGTCTGGTGTGTCGTTGTTTTCTTTTGGTCGATGTTTTTATCAGAGTGTGAAATCATTCTGAACCTAAATTATAGTGGATCCAACTTGTATTTTTTGAAGGACGTTGTGTTTGCATGCGTATTTAGTATAACGAATCTCACTCGAGGTTCAGATAAACTTGCAAAAGGTTGGTAAAAGGTCACGGGAGATGGTAATCCTGTGAAATGCCGACTATCTATGATAGCTCTGCCAACAAATCCTATCTCCACACCTCCTATGGTGGCACTGGGCAATACAGCTTGCTGTAGCAAAGTGGAGAAGGGTGTTTAATTTAGGGTTGTGAGATTGGTTCATTAAAAATAAGCGAGTTGAACTACATTTTGCTCGCCGTCTAGCCGATTCATTCGGATTGATTCAATAAACTTTCCAGATCTTTGAAGTTTGTTCTGAGCATTAACAAACCACGAAGTTACGAGCATACGTTGAGGTGTGCTAAGTCACTTGAAAACCGCTTTTGACGTTCCAAGATATTTGTTTAGTTTTAGTTGTGGGTAATAAATAAGCGTTAGATTTGTATTGTAAAAAGTTCTATAGTTTTGTTTTCATTTTGTAAATTCCTATATTTTATCGGAGTCCCGTAGACGACTCCGAGATATATTACTATTAATTAAGTGTTTATTACAATTTGGTACCTCAAACGTGAGGCTATTTATGAAGTTTACATATATATATATATATATATATATATATATTCGCCGAAATAAATGTCCCAATCCTGTTACGGTGTATGTGCTGCAGATTAAATATAGTCGGGATTAATAAAAAGTTACGGTAATCTACACATTTCAAGTCTGATGCTGGTATATCTGCAGCTTATTCAGTTAGTATATATATCCAAGATCACATTAAACTTTCATCATCCTGTTTCCAAAGTTCTTGAGAAACGCGTTGCATCTGCAAAAATATAATCAACGGCTCTTCTTTCTGCGTCAATTTTACAACGGAAATTACGTAGCTGTCGTTCACACAAGATCCACCATTTTCCACACGTCTGATGTTTATTGCGCTCCCAGTGGTGAAGTGTTGTCTCGGGCAGATGGACATAAAATCAAATATTTAATTAAAGTATCGCTCGTGCAGTTCCTTACTTTCCGTCTGTAAGAGAGAGTTAATTAAATTCGTAGATTCCACAGCCCCTTTTCTCGCTCTCAGCTAAATTGCCTGGTCCGACTCACAAATGCGCATCTGGCGGAAATTAACGCTCTCTTTCAGTCTCCCACACTCATGCATATATTTGTAACGAGCCCTTATAAGTGGCGATGAGATAAGCGACTTTAATGAAAATTCTCAAGTTAAAATTTATTTAAAGTATCTCGGTAAGAAAATCTGTAAACCTAGAAGAATAAAATATAGAAATTTATCTCGCTGTTTACATATTTTTCATTACTTTATATAGAATGAGTAATTGATTTCATATGCCTGTAAAGTTTTTTTTTATGTAAACTTGTGTTTTATGTAAATTTGCGTGTCTAGGATGGAAAGCGTCGTGACAGTGTCACATTGTAACTGTGTGTAACTTAAAAATTATTTTCAAGGTTCGTCAATGCTATCACTAACGTATAACCGTCAAATTGTCTCTAAATCGGGATATTATTTTATTTCCATGCTTTAATATAAAACATAGTTTCCATTGTATGATTAATAATTATGTCAGCACTTATTCTTGTAGTGTGTAATTTCTATGTCGGAATTTAGTACTGTAACGGGAATTGGCACCCATAAAGTTGTAATAATTAAGAACATTGTCGAAGAAACCAAATTTTGTCTCCAAACTAAGTGAATATCAGCAGATGTTCCAAGCGGTTGGTTGGCCATAGGATAGCTTGTTCACGAGAATTGCAAAATCTCCACTACTAAACAGGTATATGGCTATTCGGTGATGATAATTAAGTTACGCGTTGTCACTGTGAAAGCTAAATATAATGAGGCTGAGAGGTTTTTTTTACCCCAGTTATGTATAGACTCACAGATGATAGAAGCCGGCCAGGTTGGAGCATCACTCATTTTTTCCCAATAATCCAGCTCAACTATCGCCATGATTCTACAGCACATCAGGGATTATCATTAACATTTTTAATGGAAAGTGTTCCGATTCAGTACGCAACAACAACCCTCAGAATATATTTAACAACATTCTGCTTTAATTGAATGGTGTCAATTTAATTACCCTACTTTAAAATTCTTTACATCTGTAAATTCTTTATACTGTGACAAACAAACTTGTAATGTTAGTTATCAAGTTTTTCATTATTTAATCAAACAACACCAATATTTTAATTATTGCATCAACTTCTACTGATAGAAAATTATTATATTTACCTATTTCAAGTCATTTTATAGGAGTTTCTTTGTTCCTTTTTCTCTACATAATGCAACGAGAAAAGAAATGCTGTTTTAGCAATTTTTTTGACGGTGGTCAATTGGTATTTTATTTTTTAAGCTTTTCCATCGTGTAAAGAAGAACTCGACGTTGATCTTTTGCGGAAAAGAGAGTATCACAGAGGAAAGGATGAAAGAAAAGTTCTACATAAATACTGTTTGCCTTTAGGGATAGAGGCAGGAATCAGTGTCCAACGCATGAGTCGGCTGTCTCTGCTTTCTCATTTAAGTTACGAAACGAAGCATTTGGCAAGTGTCCCTACATTGGCTGTTCCTTGCACAAACCACGCTATAAATTCGCCGCAAAAATACTTCGCTTCCTCACTCAGATGCGACAGTAGAATCCCTTGAGTTTTATTTATATTACTCGTAGTAAGTGTGTACATATCACTAATTACAATCTCAGTGATCACCATCAGAGCGTTAGAAATGTTGGTTTCAACATTATTTTCTTTCTTACTGATACTTGCATCGATAAAATGAATTCTCCATGTCACAATTTCACGTTTCAAAGTTTTCGTAAATTTATTCCAACGTCATCTGAGTTTCCCACCTCAACCGTCTGAAAACATATTTCGTTTGCTATCTGGATCCATCATGTTAATTTTCGTATTTTTTCTTTGAGAACAAATAATATCCTCCAAATATATTATGACTAAATCTATCTATTCTTGGTGTAACTGATTCCCAAAACAACGATTTGCACCCTCTCAACACTACCCAGTCTTTAACATGGAAAATATTTTTTGGGAATTAGTTACCAATGTACGAGCTGGGTGCCCGGCGTTGCCCGGGTTGACATATATCCATAACCCCAGATTTGACTCTAAACTCGGTTCCTTTTCCGTTATTTTTATGTAACGCACATGTGCTCACCTCCAATGCTGAAAGGGGTTGAACTCGTTGACCCCGAAAAAGTATCGTTCGAAGCATATATGGCCGTTTTAACATGTTCGAAAATTTCCGCTCCCGCTACTGTGGGTTAAGCAAAAAGTATTTATTCGACAAAGAAATCGGCCGGTTACATTGTTTGAAAATTTCTAACCTCGCCCACCTCCATCCAGCCCCTTCCACCCCCGCACGTTGCCCAGGTTGTCATAATTAAACTCGGCGACATCCATAACTCGATTCTCGGTTGCTTTTGCGTAATTTTTATATAACGCCCGCCACCTACCTCTAAGGGTGCTTCCCTCCCAAGCCGAAAGGGGTTGAAATTATACACAGACAACATCGGTAAAAATACTATGAATCTCTTTAGCCTCTAAAAAAAATTATCCGATTTAAATATCGGCCGTTTTACAACGTTTGAATAATTACATCCCTGTCCACCCCCACTCCTAAGATGGTAGACGTGTCTCATCCTGAAAGTGTTTCTTTCCTGGTCGCAAATAACAAGTGTACGAAATTTGGTGAATTTTGCTCCACAGGTGTAGATTTGTATGCGGAACATACATACATACATACAAACAAATGTTCTGTCTTATTTATTTGATTTAGGGTAACGACACAAGTACTTGTAAATAGATATTATAAATCTACGAATTTTTATTATTAGCTATTATTGTTTGCGGCCTTGAAATCGATGTAGCAAATTAGCAGAATATGAATATCGTTTTTACTGTCTGTTCTATATACTTAGAGGAATATTACGTCCTACAACATTCATTAATAATTATATTAATGTGTATTAAGTGTACCAAATAGTCATATAAATAAATATCAGGCCTTGAGGCAGAAAATTTTGTTTATTACCTAAAAAATTAGATAAACGACGTTTTGTCATCTTTTCAGGTTTAGTAATTTTGTAAATAATTCTTGCAAAAAAATTTAGAACTGACGCATTGTTGTGTTGACTGTTGCAACCGAAATGATATTATTATATTTTATTATTAGTGTAAATGTCAGATATTTTTTCATCATTAACGAGTAGTAATAAGTACTAATTATTGGAATACGGTCTTTAAGTCTGGACACACACCAGAAAGATATTTAACTCTGGCTTTCTGTAAACACAGAAGCTTAAAAGAAGTTGTCTATTGTTCCTCCAACAATTTATTTTACATTTCCCTTTCCTCAAGTCAGCACAATGAAGACCTTAACAAGAAAGATTTTCATCTTCGCATCGCGGTACATTCAGCGTTCCTTGAATACATGATCCCTTACAGTTCGACGTAGTTTTAAACATAATTGCCCTCTTTCATAATGTTCCGCCGGGAAATTCTTTCAGCTTTCTATAGAAGCTTCAGTCAATAGGAACGGAACTCACAATTTCAATCCCGCACATTTTCTTCGCAAATACATTTCGTCCGGCTTTGTTCCATTTTCTTTACAAATACCTCTCAAATCAATATTTTGGGAAACAGACCCATCTAAATCGGTAATCGGCAATTGTTTCGTTTAAATAAAAGTTATTGTTTGGAGCGATATAAAATGTAGTCATCTCCACTTTATTCACCAATTTCGGCGGTATTGCCAAATCAGCTAAGAATATTTTAAAGCCACAATTTATTGGTTGCACTTACAGAAAGCATTCAAAGTATTGGAAATGTTAATATTTAAGATCATCTGACAAAAATCATTTCATAAATAAATAAACAAATCAGCCAATATTTTAGAAAAAATGTATTAATTAAGTACAGACAAAAATATCAGGTCATATGACGTTTCGTCCCCAATTTTGGGACTTCTTCAGGTAAACAGGTGTTTCTATATGCAAAATTTGTAATTTCGTTTACAACTGCCCTAGGACGCAGTCCACGTCTCGTAAATTCATATTTATTCTAATATAGCATAAATATACATACGTTAAAAACTGCACATTACCTGTTTACCTGAAGAAGTCCCAAAGCTGTGGACGAAAACATAGTATGAAATGATTTCTTTGGTTAAATTAATTAACAAATTTTACTGACTTATTGGCTGAATTATTTATTTATTTAATATAAATATTATTTATTTCTGATTATTGAGAAAACAAATAAATAAATAAACAACGGCCAATTTTAAAAAAGAATTTATTAAATTAACAACGTTTCATTGCTTAATTTGCGACCTCATCAGGCTCAAGTTTAAAACATAACAATTAAAATTATTAGAATAACATTTTAAGAAGCAATTTCGCAGACAACAAAAAATATAAATTTTGTACGTTTAACACAATTTGTATTGTTTATCTGCCAAATTGTTTCTTAAAAACTGATACTCTAATCATTGTAACTGTTTTGTTCTAGTTTAAAACTTGAACCTGATGAGGTCGCAAATTAATTTAATTTAATAAATTCGTTTTTTGGACTTAAAATTTGCTGATGTTTATTTATTTTAATATTATTTATATTACTTTGCATTGGGAAAATTTAGATTTGTAATCCGCAAAAACTCAAAATTGAAGAATAAAACCGTAATTTTGCTTTCAAAATTACATGAGATGTACTTTTATTGTCGTTTTTGTATTGAAAACATTTATTCAGCATTCAAGAATCCACCATTCAATGTTCACTGAAGCTTTTAAAACAATAAAAGAAGCAGTACCATAACTGTACTAATCATTTTACTGGTACAGTACACGTTAAAAGCATTTGAAGTGAAATAACAATTCAATGGCCGCTAACTAATTTTATCAAGTTTATTGGATTTAAGTGAGCACGAAAATCCAATAACGCGTCGACCGATTATTCACTTGAGATAAAGGACGAGCAAGTACAACAAAGCAAAATTTATAATTGGAGGAGTTGTGTATGAAAAACAGCATTGAGAGTTGTTGAACTGTATATCGGACATAGAAATGCACGAGTGGCAAATAGAATGAGGCATGCATCAGCGCCAAGTATCCTCTTATCTTGACCCAGACCACTCAGTGTCCTCGACATACAATATACTCCTGTGCCATTACAACGTTCTCGTGTTAATGAGTCGGCCCTACCCATAAAGAGGTCTTAATGAAGTGGTGCCGATGTGGCTGGAAAAAGAGAGAGACGGAAATCTATAAACGGGCGTGAGGCTTCAATCGAAAGGTTTCACTCATCTCGATATACGTGCTTTCTCGGGAATGAGTTCTTCCAGTTTGCAATAATGAAAATGAAAAATGAGACTGCGCAGACTTGTAAGTTTAAATATGTCTCCGTGCAACAAATCACTTCACCTACAAGTGCTGAAAACACGTATCTTACATTATAATATTCAGCCCAATCTTGTAAAGTAAATTTGAATATAATTTCAGAACGATTCTCATTTATAAATCGATTTATATTTACTTCAATTAGTCAGATGGTAAGATGAACAAACTTGAAAAATACAACTATTGTCAACAATATACTTTCTATTATTTACTAACTTATGATCCCTTAAATTTGAAAACGATATTTTATTAGAGTAGATAAATTTTATTTTAACTGTCCCCATTTAATAGATTCACACAATACACTTATGCATGTTACAGCAACTCGGGATATGTTATGGCACAATTTTAATTTTATTTTGTGGAAGTAATATCAAAAAATCCCATGTATGCATAGGAACGCGCGTATTTTAGGGCGATTAATTTTTTTTTTATATAGACTTTTTTTTACAGTCGCATAAACAGCTCTGGTTATTAACGACTCAGTATGGGAACTAATTTTTTTCTTGTCGGAGGACTAATTTATGAAAGAATCATCCATGACCTCGCCGGGATTCGAACCCGGGAACTCTGTTATGTGAGGCAGTCCCGCTGATCCATACACCACCGGAGATCTAAAATATTTTAGTTCTCTTTTAAACTGCAGTTTTAGGCAGTATATAGAATTTTGTTTGTGACGTGCGGTGACGGAATTCGCAAGATTGGAGGCAGTCCGACGGTGGGATTCACAGGTAATGAAACAGCGCCATTCCGTCGGAACAAAGAATAAAGTCCAGACTCCACCGGCGTTATCTGAAAAATAATCAGTGGCCGACCGCGGACAAAGAGCACCGTGCTCGCAAATTTGGTGACATCGATTGGTCGGACATGTTGAGAGGACGAGGCCAGATTTGGATCCGAACGAAATTTGTGATTGGAGGAAGAGAGGAGGAGTTAACATTTTAGGCGTGGATTGCAGCTGAAGTTTTAAAAAGACTGCCAAGGAATCAGAAAAGGCTTTAACACAGTTTGGTGGAGGTACAGTTTTTCCTGAAGTGCAGTGGGACGAGACAGTTGTTTGTGAGGAGTTAAGATTGAGATAGAAGTTGATGTGTGGACAGTTTTTGTGGGCAAGATGTCGGGGATAAAGACAGTAGACTCCGAAGCTCATCTTCGCGGCAGTTGTGCTGCTTTCTGAGAAAAACCCCGGGTTTTACACTCCTGGTGTCCCTTCTATCGCAAGAGCGAACCACAAGTGTAGTTATGAGATTTATGTACTTTCGATCCAAATTATTTTTTAAAAAAAAGACACATACGACCCGTAATTTTTTTAGAGGCTGATGTTGGGTTGTATATTTTTATATGCAATACAAATGGTTATAAATTAAATTAAGTTACAATTAATTACAAATTATATTTTTATTTCACTGTGAACGAAAGGAAAGACACTGACTATTTCCCTCTGATTATAGTAGACCGTAGTCGGCTTAAATGAAACGAAAATAATATTAATATGACCATGTTTCAACGGACTGTGACTGACTGGCGACGCGTGGCGGCCACGCGTCAGGATAGTACATTTGCGTGAATACATATATAATATATTTCAACGATTTTAATATATATATATAGTATAGGCTGAAACACAACATACGTAAATATATATTAGACCAGGAGCGAAACCCAATGAAACTATTTGTATTCCTCCGACGTTTTAGGTTTGACATTAAAAAAATTAATTCTGTTATCCATCCATCGTTATATACAAAAAGAGAATCTACGATCACGTTAAGGGCTGAGATTATTTCTACTTCACTCTTAGTTAATTCACCTTTCAGTCATTTCCAAACGGAAAGATTTTTTAACGAGTCTGCCATCAAGCACGACTGATAAAGATGAAGACGAGAGAAAATAAAATATGGAAGAGTAACAAATTTTAAAAGCACTACTATTCTCTTCGATAATAACAAAGGTAAAATGAACACACATGAACTACTGATAATTACTAATTTTTAGCCTACTCTTAAAGAAGTGAGAATTTTAAGTGAAGGCTCCAAGTATTTATGTTATATTGGTTTCTTCTGGCTGATATAATTGGTATTTAGAGATTCATTTTTATGTCCTTCGAAATTTTCGATCTGAACGCATATATAATCCATAATGGCCAGAGGAAAACACAAATGCTACCTGTCGTTGATTTGTCAGACAGCTTTACATGTCTCTCATATTTCGCAGTTTGAACGGGATACCTGAGTCTTTCCCCTTATACCTGGATCTGGTTTCTTTGTCACGGAAACCCCCAATTGTCACACGGCCATTTTTACTGAGTTCCCTGGCCTGACGGAACGCAAGGAATTTTCTGTCGTGTTTCGGAGTCTCTCGTGGGAACAGATTGTTTGAAATTATGGATCAGTCATCTAAATTAAAAATTTTCAAGTAAGCAATTACAACTGGCAGCCACTTATAAGTATAACATTGTCACAGCTGGTGCAAAAATATTGTACATTTCCAACTTGAAGCTGATTCATTATCCTACAAAACTTCTGAATACAAACGTGAAGAATTTCTGATAATTCTATTAAATTTAGAGATTGAGTGTGAGACTAAACCTATTTTTTTTTTACATTAATGGTTCGGACATCTTCGTATACGAAATTCTAACAATAGTGATCCTAGATGAACAAGATATGTGTAATGGCCATTTTAATTTAATGTCAGTAATTCGGCTTCCAACGCAGGAGTGACGGAAAAGCCTCCTGAGTAACAGTCTGCAACATATTACAAGAACCAAAAATATGAAATTAGATTAACAGGAAAAATAAGCAAAAATATATTTCATGTCAATAAAAAAGTACTGAGGCTCACGTGTGCATATTTATTTGTTTCAGCTGTAGTGTAATGTTAATGTCAACATTTATGTTTCAATGGATTGGGTCAGGTAATTGGTCGTAATTAATAGGGTATGTACTGCAATCGCTTACGCGCTCCTTCGGGTTATTTGATTGGACGAACCTGGCCGCCACTTGCATATTCAGAATTAATTACTTTATCTTTTAATCGACAGTCATTTTATAATATTTAAGGTACGCGAAGACCTAGAATATCAACACAAAATTCACTTCGAAGCAGATTTGATTGACAACTGAAATAATTCATCCTTTTCATTATTATTTTTCATGGGAACTTATAATTCATATGTATGTGAATTCTGATCCTTCAAACCTACCAATTGGTACATTCGTTGTGATACAATCTTTGTCAAATTATTGATAATATCAGGAATGAAATATTTTATTTAATAGCCAATGGAGACGTGACAACTTCGATCCCATTATATTTAGTCTCGGACAAGTCCTTCCACCATATTACTTCCATTTCGCTGTCCTGGTTACGCATCAACTCGTTCTCTACGACTTGATACTATTTCCTTTGACACTAACCTCCGAAGTTTCTAACGGAGAAATTGGTATTGTTGAGGCAATACTCAACATTGTCTCCCATGACACACGTACTACCCGAGTAGTTGCTATCTCAGTAGTTAATCCTTCCGTCAGGCCAGCTCTCATCGCTCCGGTACATCCGTTGACGTCATCCGTCTCGCTTCTTGGTTTGATGGTGTCTGGATTCCGACCTCGCACAAGTCAGTTTGACGTGCGAAGTCTGCTTGTTGATGAAATGTCCTCTTGTTACATTGTTACGAGAATTTGGTACAGTAAACAACTGGAAAAGCTGTAATGTAATGATTGTTCTTACAACTAAATTTTGGCTAGGTCGCAGTTAAAATAAAAATTATATTGACCTTAAATGTTTAAATACAAACAAATTCGAACTGCATGATAACACGATGTATTATGAAATGGCATTTACCATACTGGTTAAGACGTAGCTCAGCCCCTAGGAATCGTGAACGCGTAGAAAAATTTCTACCAAACGTTATACACATGTTACTTACGATCCAGGAACAAACTCTGGGGGTTAAGACACACCTACCGCCGCGAGGGGTGGGGTTGACCGGGGCCATTATAAGCGTCGAATAAAACGTTTCCGGGGTCGGTTAATTTGATAGCGTCATTCTAGAATTTTTAAGTGTCTAATTTCAACTCTAAAAGGCAAGGGAGAGAAGCACTACTATGATGCAGCTGGTGGTGGAAGGGGTTAACATAAAAAATAATGTAAAAAGGACCTATATTAGTGTCAATTAATCTCGCATTAATCATGGTGGTTGATTAAATTTTATATTCCTCTTCGTGGAGATCGACACATTAGAGAAGAGGTTAGTCGGAGTAGTTTTGACACTCTTAAGTTATCGGGGAAATGATTGATTATCTTAGGGCTCTATATTACTTAATGGTTGTATTTATTTATTCCTTTAAGGTACCGGGTGTAGTTTTAGACTTTATTAAGTTAGAGAGGTTTTTTTACAGTTTTTATTCGTCGTGATATTTTAGACACTTTTATTTCATGTAGTAGGAGAGTTTCCGAATAACGTCAGTCATCGTCGTGATTTATTTGGAATTAGATGGCGAGGGGTTAGGTCGGTGAGGGGAACGTAAATGGGTAAATGTTCCAAATACTGGCGCAATTGATGTTGGTCAAATGAAATGTTTACCAAGAGATTAGAGTCTGAATAAATTCCTACTCCGGGTTAATTTAAATAAATATCCGGGAAACGCCGGGCACCCAGTTAATTATAACTAAATATTATACCATTCTAATAACTGAAATTTTCTGCCCTTTATTTCGGTAACAACAGAAAAAAATCATCTATTTAATTTAAATGCAACATATGTTCACAAAACTCTGGGCTTATGACCTTAACACTAGATGTTATTTTTGCCATAGCATAAGATCCGCAAACTGCTCCAGAAAAATTGACCTGAGATCCGTTAAAAGGCAAATGACAATGATCTCCACAGCTGTTGTTAAGGGATGAAACATGATTGGCTCTTCACTAAAATGCCTTTAGAATTGAAAGAGAGAAACGAGGTTTTAAAACATCTTGCATTTAGTAAGATAGAATGTAATTACAAGCATAATGGTATACAGTTAATGTAGAGAAGTCACAGTAAGTATTGAAGATGGAGGATAAAGAGCTACTTCGTCGGTACGTTCGGTAATAAATGAACACAAAACCTTTTGAAAAAGAGTTTCTTATATTTAATTTTAACACAGAAATAGTAGCATTTAGAAACGGAATATACAGAAAATTGTTAATGTAAAATTAGTAATATTCATTTTCATTGTTGGGTCTGATGGGGATCATAGATTCTTTTCATAAAGCAATAACATTTGTTGTTTAAAAATATCTACTCATATTTAATAAATACACATATCGAAGAGAACACTGGTAATGAAAGTATTTTGAAAATACGTACCAAAGGGAAGCTGAAAGCAATATCTGTTTTAAAACTGAGTACATCAACGCTCAATTACTCGTAATGTTGACATAGCTTTTAATTATATTTTATTTGTCATTTGATTGACTGCCTTCATATCAGTAAACCTCATTACGTATGACGAATATTCTGTGCTGCTAACTCGTAATTGAATACGCACTGTCCGTATTTCTAAATATGCCAGAGAATTACGAAGCGAACGTATGTCAAAAATAACAATGAATAATCGAACTCCCACGCACCCTACAACAACTAATTATGCCTCCATTACAACGTTACCAAATTTTCCGATTGTTTGTGGAGGATTAGTGTTTTTATTAACGAAAACTTTCCAGTATTTTTGCAATTATACGCTGGTCGATTAATTTATATTTTAACACTTAATAAAAACAAATAATCCTGATCAACGTTTCACTAATTATCTCGAACAGATTTACAGTTGTGTGGATGCAATGGCAATAAATTCAATGCTATTTATTAAATTGAAGTAGTACTACAATATTTACAGACAAAAAAAAGCATAAATTTTATATCGCGATACTCTACAAATGTGAAGGACTGGGAAAATTAGAAATTTATAAATAAATACAAATTTTAAAGTAAACCGCAGCTTGTCCTCTTGTCAAAATTTTGATTTTAAGCAGCGGTAATACTACTTCACTAAAATGGCAGACCTAAAATTTCTCCCGGGAGTCAGTAATATCTCCCATTTTCATTAAAGGAGTCAGGAATACTTCCGGTACCTTTATCCAATACCTTAAGAGAGAAAGAGAGTCTCGGCACCTTCTACCCCCCACTCGCACTCGCAGATGAAAATTTTTTATTACTCTGTCATCCAATTTTAGCCTGTCTCGCAGGTGAATCTTTCCAGACAGCACTGGAGGACGCTACCTTTGGGGGATGCCTTCACATCTCTCTGGTTTTTTGAACTAAGGTTCCCATATGCCGAGGCGCCTGTTTTGAGAGGTGTATGCTCCGGGGTCGCAAACTTTGGGCATACGGAGTTTTCCGCTATTCCTTTTGGAATAGTCGACTAGCTGCCTCCTAAACTGGGCAAGGCACGGCGCGGGGAAATCTGCGACCCCACAGAAAACCCCTCTCCCGCCATCGGAACGGCGTGGGACAAGTACCAGATGCCCGACCTACCTGATGCAGGTTTTTCTAGGGTTTTCCCTGCATCACTTTTAGGCGAATTGCCGCGTAGGATCCTTAAACCATAGCCCGGGGGCCCTAGCTAACCCTTGGCTACCTTCCTCTACCTTTCCGCATCCCCCCTTTCAAATCCCTTCCTGTGCTAATAAAGAGGAGTTGCCACCATGTAGCTTGTTGCCCTAAAAAAATTATAACTCTGTCATATTCCAGTATTACATTTAATCATTGCATCAACTGCATTGTATCTACATAATTGGACCAACGTCTGCATAGTGTCGCTCGGCCGTGGCGCCAGGTTGTCCTGGAGGTAATGCCCCGAGTCTGGATATAAACACGTAGTAGCCGGATACCGTGTTTCTAAATAATTAACAAGAAAATTTTACTTGCGTTAATTCTGTATTATTGGCATTCATATTCTTCAAGTACAATTAATGTCATACTCATAGTTGAGTGTTATTCATCCAAAGACAATATAGTTATCTCTTTAAAGAAGAAGTAGCACGCGTTTCATTAATTTAGATACTAGTACAGGAATGTTTCTTCTCCAGTTTAAAGCTGATACTTTTTCAACATTCTGATTGATAATATTCTGGGTAATATATCTCGTGTGTGTGATCTCAACTTCGCTAGCAGCATAATAAATTAATTGCGAGATAAATGATACGATAACAGCCACGAGAGTAACACCGTATCCTAGGGACAGGGAAATATTAGCTTTGAGACATGCACGATCTGCTCCTATCTGAAGAAGGTGGAAGGCTGACGAGGTGAAGTACGACCGTGGGGACGCGAAGGTCGGGTTTCACTTCCGTTGCTCTTGACGCATTCGTAGTCGTAAAAAAAACCGCAGTCGCAGGGATTCGCTGGCATAATAATGGCGTCACTGTTTACTCTTGTTGTTTGTGTGAACAAGCCAAGTGGGTTTATGTGCTCCAGGACAGAGACATCTAGTCCAAGGACTGAATCCGTGCTCGGCTTTCTCCGTGGTGGGGATAATCAGACTGACGTCAATCCGTAACTCGCTTACGGAACTGGCTCAAATCTCGCTCAATCTGCAGCTCTTCCGTAAAATGAATATTATTTAATCAACAGAGACAGTCTTTGAACGTGTTTTTCTTAACTCAGCAAAGCCTGCGATTTCATTTCCTGCAGTATTTTTTTTCTTTCTAGTCGCATCAACGACTAGATCTTTAGCGACTTTGTACTTTGTTGCATTTCACTGTTTGAGAGTTCCTCGTTATGGAAACAGACACACACAACAGCCATGCCCTCGCCGGGATTCGAGTCTGTGATGCGAGACAGTGACGGTGACCACCACACCACAGAATTTCCTTTTACCTTTCTTCTAATAGTCTACATATTCAAGTTTGGAGGCTAAGACTGAACACGGATCTCATCACGTGTAAGAAACAAAGTAGAAGAGGATGTTGGGGTTTCAACCCGGGAAATTGAACATTTTTCCAATTTCTCTGAGAACTGTTCCTTGCCCTACGAGGAATAATAAATTTTATTGATGGGCAGGCTACTTCTACGACATGAAATTCACCGCCATAATATACCACTGTGAACAAAAAGTAAGGTGAATTTATTTATAAAATATAAATTCTTTATTTATTCTTCCAAATCAATTTCATTCCCTTGAAAGAAATCCCCGTCCGATAAAACGCACTTTTTCCAACGCTTTTTCCAGTCCTCGAAACAGTCGGAATAGTCTTTTTCCGGTATAGCCTTCAAGACCTTCTTCGATTCGGTTTTTATCTCCTCAATTGTGTCAAAACCTCGTCCCCGCATTAGCCTTTTGAGTTTGCTGAATAGCCAGAAGTCGCACGGAGCCAAATCAGGCGAATACGGTGCTTGCGGAACGATATGAGTCGAGTTTTTGGCACAAAAAGTCGCGAAGAACCAATGCAGTATGACATGGTGCATTATCGTGATGAAGGAACCAAGAGTTGTTCGCCCATAATTCCGGCCGTTTCAGACGAATAGCGCAAACGACGCATAACGCTCAAATAATATTCTTTGTTGACAGTTTGGCCCGGCGGAAGGAATTCATAGTGCACCACACCACGATAATCAAATAAAACTGTCAACATGACCTTGATTTTCGGTCTTGCTTCACCTTTTGCACGATATTCGCTGAATTGGTCGGTGGTTTCAGGGTCGTATGCGTAAATCCAAGTTTCGTCTCCAGTAATGATGCATTTCAAGTGGTCCTGATAGTCAGACAGCAAAGTTTCACACACATCAACACGACGCTTTTTTTCCCCCAAAAAATTGAGCGATTTTGGCACCAATCGAGAGAGACATGACGCATTTGAGACACAAAACATTCATCAAAATGGTGTGGGCTGAGCCAAATGATATTCCAACACTATCACCGAGATCTCTAATTGTCCATCGACGATTTTCAAGCACCAAGTCTTTGATTTTTTGGACGTGGCCCTCGTCGGTAGACGTTGATGGTCGTCCAGAGCGCGGTTCGTCTTCAACGCGTTCTCGGCCCTCTTTGAACTCGTTGTACCACTTATAAGCGTTTTTTTGTGCCATAGTTTGATCACCAAAGGCCTTCCGCAACATTTTAAACGTGTCCGCACAAGAATATTCGTTCCGTTAACAAAATTTGATGCAAGTCCTTTGCTCAACAAAATCACCCATTGCAAAAATCGAAAAATTCACTTTTGGTTGTTTACAAACACACGTGTAACTCGGAGATAATTAAACCTATTAACAAACAGACGCTTGGCAACTGTTATAGACAGTCCTAACAACCTAAGGAAAAAAATTACCTGACTGCTTAATACCCGGGAGTTTCAAATGGCAATTTCACCTTACTTTTTGATCACAGTGGTAGAATAATTATTGATTTTAAATAATAATACTCCGTTAAAATGTTTCTTTGTGGAAATCTTTTCCAGTGTGTTCATGTCCTCTATTATTTATTCTCTATTGTAATTAAGACAGTCATCTACGGAAATTCGGGTATGAGAAAAAAATTCCCCTTCGTTAAGTAGTTTCTTCTTCACGAAAAACTAAGCCTCAAAATTTTCTTTCGACCACTGTAACATTGAAAAACTTGACTAAACCCATGTCGATGAATCGCAACACGTAGTCAACAAAGTTCGTTATTGTAAACCTTCATTCATTTGCACTGTATCTCACACAGACATTTAACTAAACTGTGTTACGCTTGCAATTTGCTACTGGTTCATATATTTCACTAAATATAAATTACAGAAACTTGGATTTCGAGTTAATTAGATTTCGCAGATGTATATAGTTTTCCGTTCAAACCGGACGCCTACAGCTAAATAGTTTATGGAGTTTTTAAAGATACGAAGCTTTTGTTACAATAAAATTCAAAATATTTCGAGAGAAGCGAAAAACTTAGTTTATTGCCGCTGTTAATTGAGTGAGAAGCAATATAAGTTGAAAGAGATGGATGCGATCAAAAACGGTAAAGCTGAGAATTAATTAGGAAGGCGAATTCGGAATGAAATAACCAACAGGAGTTGTTAAACTGGTGGAAAACGCAACGTTATACAGGGGACGGATCAAATAATTTAGGGCGCAGTTGCAATGATTCCGGGAATTTTTGGAAAGCCCTAATATCAATATACTCCAATATTACTGCTTTTTTACATTCCACTTAAATTTTATATCTGTTCTAAATTCCGTTGAGGGCAAAACTCCGATAACAATTTATGGTAATAAAGTGGATATAATTAAATTCACTTTTTGGAGATATTTTTAATTAATTCTCTTACTTTTAAATGGCAACTTCGTTAGCCGCGTTCGGTTTTAATACAATTTTTTTTAAAAAGAAAAACCGACAATAATTTAATCTACTAATAATAATTGTATCTAAGAAAATTGTGCAAATTCATTAAAATATGAAAGTTTTAGACTGTTATGTCTCATCTCTTAAGGGGATTTTACTCTATATATTGAAGATATTTAAATTTATTTACTTATAGAATTCTGAAAATATTTAATAGTAAGGCAGGGTAAAATTAAATAAATCGTTAATATTTTATATTTTTATTAACACAAAAAAAATTTACATTACTGTTGTAATTACAAATTTGAAATGTCTATTGGCTATTTACATACATCTAAAAAACAATGACACTTTTTCTCATTGGTTTCTGGGCTCAAAATACGGTGGTCTGGCTTTCATGAACCGTTTTGGACGGAATTATCCGCTTAACGTGGATCTGGCTGGTAAGTGACCTTTTCAGGTACCTCAAGACCGACGCAGCAATCTCGCGTCTGATGTTCCGCCTTTCCCGGAAGAGGGCCATAGAGCTGGTTACAGGTTCCTTCCGACGTCCGGGCTCATACAATGCAAATTTCTCTGAAGACTTTATAAACTAAAACTGCGTTACTCTCCATCACTTCTCCAAAAACTTCCTCAAAATTAAACTCTCTAAGAATTTACTCAAATCTTCTCAATAAGAACAGAACTCCAAATCTTCACTGAACTCACCTTCTAAATATAAAAACGAACTATCCGTTCTCCACAACTTCTCCCAAATCCAACTGTCTTCCTCTCCGAAAAACAACTATCGCCCTGCATGCTGTACAAATTCCCTCAACACCTCGGTTTCTCGAAATTCCGCCCGTATGATCTCAGAATCTGGTGAACTTAGGCAATAAGAATCTGATTTGTGCCCCCACAAACATCAATATTTTCTTTAGCCACACCCGCGTTCACATAGCAAATTTCAAGGGACTGGAAATACACGTTCACGACGGCGCCAATTTGGCGGCGCGCCTTGTGCGAACGTGCTAAAATCTTCTGACCAAAGATTTGTAATGGCCAGACGCACACACACACACACATATATATATAGTTTCTGGGTGCCTTCCCAAATTCTCATAAATGGAGAGCCGCTGAGGCTGTTTCTTGTTTCGTGGCTACCTGAGACATGGGCATTGCCCTGACCTTACCATACGCGTAAATATATTTTACTCACAACAGTTATTTTCGTAAAATAAAATATAAAAATAATAAAAAAGAAATTAATTCATCCCGCCTGTGTTCACTGCAAGTGTTTAAGATTTTCACAAATAAATTCGTTTACTTGTCAAATTTTATATTTCCTCATGTTTCAAACCTTATTTCAGAAATTACATTGTATTGGACCCAGACTCTGTATCATTTTCTAGATACTCAGCAGTTAGCTACGTTTGTTTGTCAAATAGTTCTAATTCACAAAGATTTACTGAAATCACTACAGAGATAGCTTAAGTTATATTTCGAGTCCCGGACTGATGGTAGGATTATTGGAAAGTTGAAGATATAAATACACACTACACTTTTTTTTTCAATGAACCCAAACACAGGGTTGAACAATCCGACATATTTTAGTTCAGGAGCTTATAATTTTAAAATTAAATGTGAGTCACTGAGGGCTGATGTAGGGAAACATTTATTTCTCAACAACCAGCATACAGAGTATAACAAACGACATGAGTTTTTAGGTTAAAATTATTCACAATATTATGGGACTCTTAAGATACAGTTTTAAAACACATGTGTTCGTGGAAGTTAATTGGAGACGATTAAAAATACTTCAGCACTAGTTATTATTGCAACGAAAGAAACGTCAGTGATCATCTTCCTCCACAAGACCAAGCCCCACCCATCTCCACGATTTTTTAAAATTCTAATACGCTTTCATCAAGTCACTCATGACCCCATGAAAGTAGATAATTTTTCTTCCGATATCCATCAGATTTTTGAGATTCTTTTTTTGAATACTGAGCGTGAGAGATATGCCTAAATGGCAAAGAGTGGTGGGGATGAAAGTACTTACCTATGTCTTATACGCGTTGCTCCATCAGCTGACTGGTCTATAATCGCAAAATAAACTTAATTATTTTTAGGCATTGAAGTGCATCTTATTGAGTGCTACATAAAATACATTACAAAATAAGATTTACATTTTGAGAATCGACATATTCGAGAGGGTCGTTACTGTCTTAAATTAAAATTTAATACTAATTAAGTTGGATTCGTTTATTAATACACGTTCTCTCTAGTCCAGTAATTGAAGTGGAGAAGTTTTGTAATTTAAGAATCTTTTCTTCTACGCACTGCTTTCTCTAAACTTCGGCTTGTTGAACAAGGAACAATGGTTCCTCTTAATTAGTTATTTGTCAAATTAAGAAATGAAAAAGGAACCACCTACTCCCTGTTTAACTCCGGCACCGAAACAATGATTAACCAAACAACTTTTAAACGTAGAGTGCGCATACAACGGTAATTGTCTGGGAAGTATTGTTTACTCAGTCACCAAGGCCGTTTTGCTCTTACCTAAATCAGCCCCGCCATTGTTCGAGCGCCATTAATTTCAGCTCGTTATCACACTGCAGTCTTCGTGCACGAAACTGCTAATTAAGCTACAATAGAGGCAGGGGAATCCCGCCACAGAATTTATCCCTACACCAAGCATGTGGGGGATTATCTGAATCTTTGTAGTTATTCTCTGTTTTGCGCTGATCAAGTTTGTGTTTGTTATTGACAGAAACAATCGTGTTAGAGACTAGAGAAATTGTAGAAATATTCCCAATTTCGTAACTAAACCGTAGAAAATGTGAAGTATGTAACATATTTAACCAGTGCTCAGTACGGGACTAAGGGAAACAATAAATTTAAATATAAATCTAAAGCTGAATTTATTTATTACATCCTCAATCACGTGACTTTTGTACGAATTTCCAAACAAAGCACAATGGAGTAAAAAATGGACTCTAATCAGATCTAGGGTTGTAGTTTCTGTATAAAAAAAAGCACAGTATTAAGTTAACGTTCACAAGTGCAACCTGAGCGCGTTTTACAATTACAAATGATTACATTATCATGAATTCGCACGAAGAGCGAGATAATACCCATCAAACGTGAAATTCGTGTAAATTGTATTTTTTTTATCAAATATTAAACCCGCGTAATGTGAAGATTATATCACTTTGACGTAGAGTGCGATTAACATTCCATCATGTTGTCACGTTTGCGGACATGGATCAATCTTAAAGGGGCCAATAAACTGGAATAGGATTTTACAAAGTGCATAGCTGTGTTAAATAGTGACACTAATTTAATTGAACTCTGTATTTATAAAACGAAAAACCTTTCTGGAAATAAAATAAATCTGTATTTATTTAATTTTTAAAACAATTGTTTTTTACAGCGTCTGTGATTAAAATTTTCTATTTTTTTCATATATAATTTTAAATAATAAATTTAAATTAAATCAAAGTCAAAGTACATGGGCATGTACACACCTGGAGATTAAAACAACATGTTCTGTATACGATTGTTATACAAATATTGACTATTGAATATATTTGCCTCCTTCTTTAACCTACTGTCATGGCGACGCTCAAACACAGGCTAGTCTTTCCAATCAAAGTATTCGAACCGTAATAAATATTTCGAATTTTTCGAGGCTCAACGCAGTCAAAAATTGTTTTATCATATTTTACAGTACTCATTTTAATCATAATATTTGTCAATTACCCTGATTTTGTTCTTTGTAAACATTGTAATTTCATTAGACCGTCTTTTAAAAAAATAATTATTATAGAACTGGAAATCAATAAGTTGATAGTTCCACAGCGATCAATTTTGAGGTCGTTGCTTTTTTTTGACATCCAAAGTGCCGTATCTGATCGGTTTGTATGAAGTTCAGCTGACTAGTTGGAGCGCTCTGTTCAAATATCAGATGAAAATGTTCAACGTGACCTACTTTCCACTGGTGTAGTGCGTACTGTCTCACAGGCTGCCACAATGCGCATTTTAGTCCAGATAACAAGGCATGTCGTCACGCACTAACATTCATAAAAGTTAGAATAACTCTGTAATTACGCAGTTGCAGATAATTATAATACACTTTTTACTTCTCTCAACATAAGTAATCCATTCCTGAAATTTTTCCTTCGAGTTTTGTTACACCCTGTATAACTTTATCATAAAATATATTCCTAACGACCCCTGAAAGTTTAGTATTGATTCCTGAAAAATGAAATGGGAGCCGCTTAACATTCGAAGACGGTAATAAATATAATACCTTCATTTATTTTAAAAGGGAGAATTAATATATACTACTACATACTTCATTGAGAGAATTATAGATTTTGAAAGTGCCATTCTATGTACATTAAGTTAATTTCAGACAAAGTCATCATGATACTCGCCCAATTTTCGATCATCTCAAGAATTTCCCTTGTAAAGTGCGATTTAATTTAGCGAAAAAATAATATTAATAGTTCTCAGCCCTTACACCATACATTGATAATTAATCAATTATATCTATTATTTTATTACTTCTATAAAATATTACATGAGTTCATTATATTTATGAATATATTTAAAAGGTTTTCATCGCGAATTCGTGCCGTAATTTCTTACCCTCTTCATTCGGTTGAGCTTAATTGGTATGTGCCTATTCTTTAATTTTCTCTTTGTTTCATCGCATGTTAAATTAATTTTAGCGCAGACCATCGTCGACGGTCCAATGAATGCTAGCGAGAGAATTGCACTTGAGAGGCGTATTCAGAAAGTAGAAGTTGCGGTCTGAGAGAAAAACTGCGAGACGCATTTTAAAACACAATTACTCCTTATCAAAGGAATTGCATTACAAATTAAGTTTTTTATTTTAAATTTTAAAAAAGGGCGGTGTTTATGGTCGCATTAACTTTTGATTTACAATTTTTCTAAAATCCAGTTCCTACTATAACTATTAACGTTCAATTGTCATTTAAAGTCTTCATTTACTAATTTTGATTTTTTTTTAAATATTACAATTGGAATAAATTTATCAGTTGAATAAAATTCAAGATTATCTGTCGAAATTAATAATGAAATATGGAACGAGATTCATTAGTAAATATGAGAATGTTATGGACGTTTTTAGCCAGTTTGATATTTGCAGGGCCATGAACGTTTCTCGAGGAATTGGTACCACGGGAGCAGTATCATCACCATCCACTCAAACTCTGTAGTAAAGCGAATCGTTTAGAGTCTGGATAAAACTAGACAGTGGTGAAGCATTAGTGTTATCCATTTCTTTTAGTATCCCCGGCTATGTTACTCCCCTGTTCAGCAACTCAACAAGCGTCATTTATTGCAACTCATTTGTTAACAAATACTTCTTTTACGAATAAAATAGTGTATATATATATTCCTTGAGAAACGTTCATGGCCCTGCAAATATCAAACTGGCTAAAAACGTCCATAACATATATTGTAATGATTAGACTTTATTACCAAATATATAAAAAAAACTTTATTACATAATAATACAAAAAGACATTAAAAAATTTGATTGGGCGCCAGCAGATATATATAATCTGCAAAAAATAACAATAATTAGCTCCGGCTTTGTTAATGAAATACTCCTTCTCTACAAGGTAATGTGGTCGGCTGGGTTTCTATTCACAAACAGAGCTAAGTTCCGTACTGTGTAAAAATCTTTAACTTCTGAAGGCATTTTACATTAATGGTGACTCTTACTTTAACTTGTGGCGTCAGCTGACTTGCAGCGGATCACTGGTCTTGTAGCTTCTTCTTCGGCCTCCCGCGATGGACGTCCCTCCAAAACTTTTGTTTCTTACAGCTCGCCAAATTTTCCACCCTCTCGCCTCTCTCACTCCTCTTTCAGTCCTCTCTCTGTCTGTCTCCCGGGTTCGGAGTATATATTCTTACTCCGCCCCCTCGCCCCAAACGATGCAAAAAAAAGGGACGCGTACCCTCGGCTTCTTGGGGCCTCTCGGGCACACGTGCACGTTTAATTAATTCCTTCTCAGGCCCGCGGACAAAGGGCGGCAACTTACCGATGTTATTCACTACAATATATATATATATATATATATATATATATATGTTGTGGTAATTAAAAGGACATCATTAATTAATAAACAAAAAAATTGGACTCGCATTGTTAGCGGCAGAAAACACACCAGTTGAACACAAGAATGTGACAAGAATGCCACATGTTTGGGGGTATTGTAGGTTGGCTCGCTAGACGGAGTGTGTGCTTCAGCCGTCGTGGAAGTTTAGCTGTGAACAGACCAGGAGTAAAATGTCCAGAAAGTATCTGGATACTTGTAGTACAATAGCTAAAACGATTTGAAGAGTTCATTTTTACAAGTTGCAGCCTGCGACATAAATACACAAATATTCAACGCTAAACATTTAGAGCGCAGTGTCTAAACTATTATATTCGTGATTTAGACCATGGATTTTAGGAGCCACGTAACTGCATCCTACGGAACGGGCGTATTTCCTAGACAAAGAGTGAGCCACTTTGTCAAACCAACAGTGTTTATTAGAATCAGTGATAAAAATGGCCTATATATTAAGTATGTTTGTGTGTACGAACGAGCCAAATTGCCTTGAGTACCAGAGACCGTAAGTTAAAATTTCACTGAATTCATATTTGTAAACCCATAAGTAAAGGTAATTATCGTCAGATTTCAGATTTCGAATTTCGGTCAGAATTTAAAGTCATATTTTATGTTGGGTTTTTGCATTGTAAATAATCTATTGATGTAGTAAGTCCATGATAATTTGATAAAATTAAATTGTTAACAAGTAATTTTATTAAAGGCCAATAAACGACCCTGAGGAAGAGTAAAATTTTATAAATAATGTAAATTAAAGTTAATTTCTTAGTAAGTGTTGTAAATTCATTTGATTACTTTTGTAAATTTAATTGTCTGTGCGTTAATAAATTAATTTGTTTTTTTTTAAAAAAATCTTGATTATTATTAAATCATCCTTGCATTTTAATATTTAAATTGCTAAAAATTGACGCATTAACGTGGTGATTTAACTTTCATTAATTGGTGATTACTACAAATTGGCGTCATCAACGTGTGACCATTTTAACTTTGTTTTATTTAATTGTCTTTCATTTGTGATCACCACAATATATATATATATATATATATATATATATAATTATCTCTGTGGATTTTCAGCACATTTTTACAGTTCTATAGTCAGTTGCCAGAGAAACGAACTGTCGCCTAACTAATTCTAGACCCCAATGAACTTATTCCCTGTCATCGGTTTGGGTTTAGATCCCAACACCGTACCATTGGACAGGTACATCGTATAACTAACATAATCAACGAAGCTTTTGAAAAATTGTACTGTTCGTCTATAACCTAAAAAGAAATGTTCTGCATGTATATATTCCTGTCCTAATGTCTTACCTAACGGAAACCCATTGTCTTGTTAAGTATCAGGATAAATACACCGATCTCCTACCAATAATGCCCGGAGTGCCACAGGACACTGTTTTAGGACCCATTCCCTATCTCCTCTACACGGCTGATCTGCCAACAACTAACTATACAATAATTGCTACATACACAAACTACGATCAATAGTCAACTCCCCTTGGTATGTTCCAAACAATGCAATCGCCAGAGATCTACATATGCCTTCGATCAAGAGTGAAATTCCACGGTTTACTATTGTGCTAAAACTGAAGTGCTTCCGAATGTGCTCACAAAAAACTGTTTACTAAACGGAGAATAGAATCGATTAAAACGATACAAGCCGAATGATCTATTGTACAGGTTCAACCAGCAGTAATTTATTCTATTGTCTGACTAAAGATAGACTCTAAAGGTGTGGCGTCACAGGAAGCAACTCCTCCAAATTATTGTAGTAAAGTATTTATTCAATTTTTATACAAATTTCTTATTGTCCGTATAGGACCTATTGTGAGAAAAATTAGTTAATAAAAAAACGTCTGAGTTAAAATTTTAAGTGCGTTCTATTTCCTAGATCAGTCTGCGTCACGCTTATGAAAGTAACTGTAGGTGATAACTTTTATTACAAGTTTTGATGTACTATGTCGATATGAAATTTAAATTCCAATAAAATTAAAGAAATTACATCGTATAAAAGCTAAGATTGACATTTCACTTTTCTTCTAATGCTAATGTTATTGATCTTTGGTTTGCAGTAGTAATTTTCATCACAATTATTGTATTCTCAGGTGGACTATGCCGTGAAATACATCAAGATTGACTTGAGGATGACGCAGTGGTAAATTCGTTGATTGTCAACGCTTATCTCATTACGCACTTTGAATACACTTTCTCTTCGCCGTAGCTCAGGACGCTAAAAAAAAAGCCAAACACGGATGTTGGGCGAGCTAACCTGATCCGTCTCTTGTGAAACAATCCCCACCACTCTCATTTTAGTTTATGTAACAACTGACAGGTGGTCAGTGAAATGCTAACTGCCCCGGTAAAATTTTTCCCAATTTAAAAAGTGCTGAAACACCTGAATATGAAAATATTTTATTCGGTTTCGGTTGTAAAAAAAGGAGTAACTACGCTTGATGTTTCAACGCTGATACTATAATCCATTACATTCATCATGTGTCAATACGATGGTCTGTGGCCACGTAAGTGTACTATCGTGACGCACAGTTTATACCACTTAAGCCTCCCATGAACCATATAATCGATAAAACGCGAGAATGCATCACGACTATTAAACTTTTTTCAACAAACAATTCTTTGGCTTCTAACCTAGTTATATTTTCGTAGAGCAACGTTTCTCTGTCGAAGATGACATAGGAAGTCATTGAAACGTCACTGTACGCAAATTCTACTCGGTTATAAACTTCGAAAATGGTTTGTTTAAACATTACACCGAGAAAAGGTGCAATATTTATAGGGCGCGGGTGGTTTGAAAAGTTTCCGACTTAACAAAGGTAGAAGACATTTTTTCTTCAAATTAATTTTTATTTTCTACGTAGTCTCGTTTTAAGTCTTAAAATCTCTTAAACACGTCCAGTACTGGCCATAATTGACTGTGATGTACGTCCGTAGACACTTCTTTTACGAAATGTGTACGATATTAAAAAATATATTTTTCTCTTCGAAATAATTGTTTACGAAGGTGATGACCACCTCATTTGACGAAAATCTCTGTCTTCCGAGCGCAAATTTTAGCTTAGGAAACAAAGAGAAGTCGTTTAGGGCTAGATCTGGTAAGGAGGTTGGTCAACTAGTTAAAACCATGGCAACCGCTGTGTTGTGAAACTGCGCATTGTCTTGGTAAAACAAGACCGTTTTTCCGAAATAAAGTAATGATGAATAGAATGTTCCTGTATGTTATTCCTTTCTGAAGATAGTCGATTAAGAATACTCCATGACTATCCTCCCCCCCCCCAAAAAAAAAACAGTTGCCATCACTTTCCCAGCCGGAAAAACAGTTTTTGCTTCTTCTTTTTTTTGCAGCCGATTCGCACTGTTTTGACTGTATTTTTATTTCTGGGATATAATGATGTATCCAAGTCTCATCTTCAGTAATTAATCTACGCCAAAACAGAGCGTTGGCACCCAACGCGGCAACCAACGCGCAGATACCTTTCTCACGTCTAAATCTTGATTCAATATGTGACAAACACATCATTTGGTCATATTTATAGCCTTTGCTATCACTTACACTTTAATTCGACGCTTGTATAGCACCATTTGATGAACTTGAGCGATGTTATCGTCAGTGGTTGCAGTTTTTGGAAGTCCAGAACGTTCATCGTCACCCAAGCTGGTACGTCCACGTTTAAATTCAGGTGCCCAAAATTTCAATAATGGTGGAGAGACAAGGTGAAACTCGTCTTGGATTTGCGTAGGCGTATTGGCATTAAAAAACAAATACTTAATTGTAGCTGGATACTAGATTTTTACATTTTCCCAAAATCACTCACATAGATTCACTCAAATGACTGTCTAACAACAGCTACGCGTCAAAAATGGCTGCAATTTTTGGTGAATACATTTCCAGATTCGCAGAAACTTTCCATTGCTTTCGTTGATGAGTGCTGTCATCTTCTAGTTGAGGTCTGAAACTTTTGTGTCGCGCTCCTAGAGGAATAGGGACATGATTCAGAGCTACTAACACTCCCACAGGCGCAGAACTAATTAGTTCAGTCTACCGTAGCAGAGCCCGGCTGTGCCAGATTCCGCTTTTTACGACTTAACCGTCCAATAAACCATTCATGTTAAGAGATAGCCGGCGTAAAAATCATCCCCTACTTTTGCAATTAATTTCTTATTTGATCCTAGTGGGTAAATTACAATCCGTATCGTCTCTTTCGCAACGGTAGAAGTCTTGTTGTTGCCTAAGGTACTACATTAAAACATGGCCATAATTTGACTTTGATGTACTTCCGTAGACACTTCTTTTACGAAGTGTACGATATTAAAAATTCCTCGGGCAATTTTAGTGACGTGGGAGAACGGTCGATGGATACGTATTTTATTTTTACCTGGAACACAAAAGCTATTCCCGCACACGTATTGTGAGAGGCCTCTCTCAGATTTCAATAAATGGAATTTCCGAACGTTATTTATTCACAAATAGAACGCCAACATTACGATATGCTTTATAAAAGCGCTCTCACCGGTTTAATATTGTTTTTAATATCACGGTGAAGTAATTATTACCATCTCATTGTCTGTGTCGATCAGGCTTTTAGCCGCGACATAGATTATCCTTCTCCGTATAATTTACCAACTATTAGCGTCGTAATTGGGATCACAGGATATGAGTATTGATAGTTACATCTCTGCCATAGTGTCTAGTGCTATAAACATCACAACTAATGAAGATCGTAATACGCTCGGCATTTAGTATCTAAAATTCTGAGTACAATTTAGAACAGAACGGGGTTCTACGTAGGAATTAAACTTTCGAACAGTCTCCCGTAATATTTTTTATTTATTCAGTTTTATAGCGAATCTTTGTCATAAGCATTGTGTAACTCAGAATTACGTATGAAAAACAATCAATGAATTACACAATGTGATTATTATCGATTTATCTATTACGTAATTTTTTTTGTAAATTCCTTTATTTTATTTAACAAACTCCTCAAGTACACAATAAAACACTAACCTGTTCTTAAATATAAAATAAAATTACTAAAATATTAACACCAATGTAATTAACCGTGTTGCCAGATTAAAGACAGTGAATTCAAATGATCACATCGGTTACAAGTAGCAGACTAATAAATTATTAAGGGTACGTCAATATTCTAGTTTCACTATTAACGGTTGTTATTAAGCAGGTTTTCAGTAGTTTAAATTTTTGTAAATTATTATGTATTCTCTTGGATCGCTAAACATTCACATATTATTTTCTTATTTTACTTTCTGCTCATAAAAGATTCAACAGGTCACAAACAATATTAAACTGTGGGGAAAATATTGACTAGTTGCTGGTCTTAATCTATAATAATTACCTTCAAAAAAATGTACAGCATAGCACGAAAGTTATATATAAAAATTATGAAAGTGTTTGGATAAAAACAGAAGCAATCGCACAACTTACAAGAGTATCACACAAAATAATTTTTTAATTTATTTACTGTCCATTAAACTTTATTTTTATGACTTGGGTGATAATGATGAGGAATATTAGTATGTTTTTGGGAGTATTCGTCGATAATTTGAGGTAACCTAAAGTTTGTACAATTCTAGTGTTATTGGATATGGACAATAAGTAATTTTGATATATTCATTCTTTCAACTTATGTAGGGAATATTGTGCTTACTTTCTAGCGTAAAATTCTTCGCCACAATGTGAATCTGAGAAATGTTTTTAACTGGATGATTAACAAATTCATTAATTGTATAGAACGCACCACACAACAGGATAGTTTTACTGTTTTTAACAGATATTCCAAGTTTATTATCGGATTATCCATTAAATAATGAATACTGGATTGAAACAGTTTGTCTTCTCTGGCACATACGATTTCTTGGAATCGTATTCGTGAGACTCTCCAATACGAAAAAACAGATTTTCTTCACGTTGGACCATTTTAAGATTTCTAAAAAAGTACAGTTAAAATTCCAAGGTTTTTGATTTAAAAAATGTGGTCTAGACGTTGCTTGAAAAACCTTTCCGACTATTATACTAATCGCTCATTTTGGTATATTGTTACCAAGCAATCAAGTTTATGATCTCCCGTGATTCGTAAGAAAATCAACATTTTATAACGAAGAAACGTGGCCTACTAAGATTTTAGGAATTCTTACTCTTAGTCAATTCTTCAAAAACAAGTTTTACAGAAAAAAAAATCATTATAGATATTAATTGATTTTAAGTTGCTTTTTGACGAACCTACGCATAATTTTAGGCCATTTAGATATCTGTAGATGATAGCTGACGAAAATATGCAGAAAATGAAGAGAAGATATGAGATATGTGGGTGAAATATATCGGATATGAACCCGGGTTTTTCATGTATGTTGCAAACCAGGGAAAAAATTCTAGTAATAATTAACTAATAAGTAATTATGCGTGCACAGTCTCGATTAGTTCGTTAACGTGAACCCTCCAATAGCGCACATGTGCTTGCAGGAAATGGAATTAACGAGCAATATTTCACGCTGATCACGTTTCGTGGGGGACGTGGAGACATTGTGCATTGATTAAACTCTGAATATGAGCTAAATGTTCTCTCTCCGCACCTTCGGGCGACAGCTCGATGAACAGCTAATTTCGTTACAAGTCCATGTATTGATTTCCACCTGGTACGTCTCTTCCCTATGCCAAGTAATCAATTTGGTCGGTCCATTAGCTAAGACGATTGTTCCCTCTGCCGTGAGCCGTAAGCCAGTTAAGCGACTCAAAGAGGGAAAAATTAAATTTTCGTCCGAAGCGCAAAGTATCACGATTGGGTGTACGCAGTAACTATGGCTTTATCAGAGAGGCTTTACTAAATTATTTTGGAAAGGTAATCAATGGTATTACGCGGTGGTTTAAAATTTTTTCCAATCACTAACATGGCGAATTCCCGTTTCCTAGAGCTATTCAGAAGATACTTATCTGTCAACGCTACGAAACAATAAAGTTAAATTTACAGTTTTAATAGTATAATTTCTTTAAGACTGATCTAAATTATTTTCCTTTGATTGATTAGTAAACCGAGTTTTTAATATAAAAATAATATAATAACATAAGTAAAAAAATTGCGCTGCTCAAAACATTTATTGAAATTTGTAGTTGTGGAGCTTTCGGAAAATACCGTAAAGCTCCTCCATCAACAAAAAATTTAATAAATGTTTTGAATGAAGTATTTTTTTTTTACTTATGTGGTTCCTTAAAAACTGGAGTTACTAATAAATAAAAATAATAAACAATTCAAGAATAAGGACAGCTTAGCCAAGCTTCAGGCCGTAATTTTTTATTTGTGAATGAGGATGGAAAAATCCAGGAATCAAACCCGTGGCCTCCAGCTTACCGGGCGGCGTCTCTACCACTAAACTATCCCTGTCGACTCCAGATCCGGTGCAAGATTCCGTCTTCCATTAAACCTAAATTCGGCTCACCCACTATTTTCATGTCACAATTTTTAAATGGCCTAATTCTAGGACCTATTGAAGAAGTGAATAAAATAAAATAAATTAAATAATTGTAATTGTTCTGAAAAAACTTTATAAATACTTGTGTTATTAATTTCTAAATTGAAGATTAAAAATGTCCAACCCGAACTGGTCCTAAAATATTCATTTTTGTTAATAAACGTAATTTTTTGTCTGAAGACTATATATATATATATATATATATATATATATATATATATGTAATTTCAATATTTTGTAGTGTATTCTATTATGTAGTTTGACTCTAGTAAATACTGAATACTTGCAAGGATTAATGTAGATTAATTTATATTTAATTGTTTTAAATAATATGCTCTTAATAGAACAATTGATGACCTTATACAGTCACTTTTTATTTATATTGTAAAGACGTTTCAATACCTTTGTGTATCTTCTTTGGATAATTTACAGATTATTTTAATAAACTAGCACAACAAAACGATTAACGCAATCTTATTAGCGTTAAGTGAATTGTGTAGCTCTGAACCTTTTGAAAACTGTGTGAATTTAAAACATGTTAATCGGTTTGTTGTGCTAGTTTATTTCATTAATTTGGAAAATACCTGAAGAAGATACAAAAAGGTATCGAAACGTCGTTACAATATAAATAAAAAATGAAAACTGCCTGTATCAAGTCATCAATTGTTTTATTAATTCAATGCAGACGTTAAATTTAAAATTTAAAAAAATGATTTTAAATTGAAAACTACGCAATTTCTTCGCCGACCTGTTGTTGTGTGGTGATCAGCAGCTTAACTGATACTGATAACTGATAATACCGCTTTCAATTCCTATTGTTGAGCCATGCAGCTGTGGGTGCATTCAAGTAAACCGCTTTGAATCCTCTCTTTCAGTTCTAAGTGCAGGAATTGATCGATTATGTTGCCTTTGTTCACGGGTGCCGATTCAGTGTTTGTAATCCGTTGTCTACATCGTCGTAATCACGTGAATCTTCTTCATTAACGGCCGTAATGTCACACTAATAATTTTCGTTTCACTACATATTTCCTAGCGATATTTTCAATGTTGTCCATAATATTATATGATTAAACGCAATTAATTTAATTTAATTACATTTAATTTAATTACATTGCACGATTTATTTTGTATTCCACTGTGGAAGTGCCTGCAACGGATACAACATGATCTCTGATTTCTCTGAATTGTCCTAATCGGCGAATTATTTCGGAACGTTCGCACTGCTGTGAGAGCTACATAAAGCCTTACTGCTTGTTGTGTTAACGTAATAGGCACTTAAATTGTTTTCTGAGTATCAGGTCCCTCTAGGTGCATCAAAGCGCAACGTTAGTATTAAGAGACGCCGTAACTGCGACCATAAAGGAGCTGAGAGATTTCACGACGGATATATTATTTAAAGACCGCTGAAGAAATCGGCCTCCACTACTAAACCTTTATATGGGAGAAGTTTTTCGCCGCTAGTGTTACATAAAAATACCAGTGGGCAGAAAACCAAATAGGTCACACGGAACGCAATCGAGTTCAATATATATACGTAACTAAATAATGATTCGCACCCTGATATATATGTTGCTTGTTTTATTTTTATTTTACTGCCCATTTGCATATATAAGAACAATAAAATATTACAAAAATATAATGTGGCCTAAGATACACAAATGGTTGGCCACCTATATCTCCAACATACACTGTAAATATAGTATTGATGAAGGTCAATGGTACTCTTAAAAAGTGATGAGACTAATCCGCAAAACAGAACTGCTCTCATTTTCTTCTAACAAATAAAATTGACCGTTTGTTTCTATGTGTGTGTGTATGTTCCGCATAAAAATCAACACCCGTGGAGCAAATTTAACCAAGTTTCTAACCGGAAACAAACACTGTGTGGGTAAGACACGACTACCACCCCCAGGTGCCGGGGTGAAAATTTTCAGACACGCTGAAACGGCCGATATTTGCGTGGAATAAATATTTTTCGGGTCTCTCGATTTTGGTTGTGTATAATTTCAACACCTTCCGGAATGTGATTGTGAGCATCTTTACGGATGGTGGTGGATGGTCGTTGCATATAAATAACGCGAAAGCAACCAAGATTGGTGTCGAATGCGCGGTTATGGAAGTCGCTGAGTTTAATAATCATATTCAACTAACTGGCTAAGTTGTACGTCAACCACTAAGGGTGGAGGTGGAAGCGAAAACGAAAGTTCCGTGTAGCTTCTTAAACCCGTGGAGGAATTTCGACAAATTTTTTTATACGCTTAACTTCATATTTATTTCACGGGTGTTGAATGAAAATCGGCTGTGAAATTTAATCAATGATATTATAATCTATTACAATGAAATGATAAAAAATATCGATTTTAAAAACCAGTATAGTGATGAAAATTCTTTAAAAATTCTCCATTTTGAACGTGTAAAATTTGGATGCGGATTGAAAATGATATATTAATTTTTTTACATAATTTTTTTTACGATTAAAAATTTATAATTGTAGATTTTTTAATGTGTCCTAAAATTGGACCCTGGGGCACGTAATAAGGAATTGGCTCCAATTCTGCTAAACAATTTTTATCGTCTTTGCTTTTAATTGATATGTTCTGTTGTCGATAAACGATATGTTAATAATAATGCTAGTGGAAACAGCTTTACTTAAAATTTCAAGTGTAGCTCCTTTTAATTTATTTTTGTTTAAAACTGCGTGGTGCCGGCTCGGCAATATGAATGTATTGGCATGCGTGTTTAGACAGAATGTTTTACTGTTCTCTGTATAATACCGCAGTGATTATTATGTATTTACGTAGAGTGCCCAAGTACATATACTTCAAATCCTGAGATAAATTAATTAGAAGGCATTAAACCATGAGTTTCTCTCTCTCCATCCTTGCCTTTTTATTCAAATAGAAACAAGTGTCAGGTGCACAAGATTTTAACTTCGATAATGAACATCGTTTGCAGCTTGAAAAGAGTGATGAATCAAAATTTCAACCCTTCAAAAACTACAAATCCAACCACTATTTGTCCTAAATGTGTACAATACGATGCTACTGTATGTTATCACTCATTTAAGTATTTGAAGTGAATTGTGTCGAATAATGAGATGAAGTTGCTGAAACTGTTTGGGAGTTTCGTATGAACCTTGAGGGATCGTTTTCCTCGCACTTGCACACGCCCAAAATAAACTAACGGAGCATCCTCCTTCAACAAATATTAGCAGTTGAATTTGAAAAGCGGCCTACCTTTTAGAAAGCCAGAACTACGCCTCACAATGTGAACATACATTATTTATGAATAAATATTTTATAACAGATGGTAGCCAATTTACATATTTAAATAGTGATACAAAACTGGGTGAATGGCCGTTCCACTTGAATGTCAGTTATTTGTGATGCTTCATCACCTTCTCTGTTTTCACATCTTCATACAACTGTCAACATACAAAAGTCGTAACTATCATATTTATGCACTGTAATTTCTACTAATCTCAACTCCATACGGTTAACTGTCAGGAAGACGAAAGGAACGATATCAAATCTTACCATCTTTGCGTATATATAATTAAGTAATCTGCTATCCGCCAATCCTCAGCTACACAAGGATAATTCACGCTTACTTCAAATAAAAAGGATAGCTGGAATTTCTACTATAAATTATCGAGACAGTAAAATGTTTTTGTCCGCGGGTTATTATTTAAATGAAACAAATAATTGCAGAGTGTGAAACACCGGTACTACCCGTTTTTGATCCTAAGTCATTTGGAAGGTTGTTTTATTTTGAGGTCGACTTACAGTCATAATGCAAGTAAATGAATGTTACTTCGGTTATCGGTTCTTTTTCATGGTCACAAAAAATGAGCGCCTCCAGATGAATGCAACACGCAATACGCATTTTATCACATTTGGTTCTGCGTATACTATTCTCTGTGATTGTAAATAGATCCTCCAATTACAAGGCATGTAATTATCGCACATCTTCAAAATTTTAATGTTCTCTTGCATGAATTTCAGAAAATGTTAAGTTTAACTTCCAAAATAAGATATTCTGTTACAAAATAGCGCTTTTAGAGTTTCTAAATAGACAATTCATGAAGTGCTAAAAATTTAATTGCCAAATAACCGGCTGTTAGCATAAGGCAATTAGGACGCAAGCACGAGTTTCCAAATTCAATTATCACGCTAAAAAAATTCCAAGTAAAAAATATTTAAGAAAATCTAATACTTTCTTGAAAACGTAAGTGTGTTGCAACATTAACTTTATTAAGGGGGTACAAATTATTTATATAAATCTCAAAAGGCTTCTGTTGTTTGGAAAATATATTATTTGAATTATTAAGTGTTAAACACTCAAAATATGCGCCAGTATTTAAATTGCTTAAAATAAAGTATTTACGATGCGAATGTCTCAAATATGAACAAGGGAATATCCTAAAAGTAGTATTGTTAGGAGCTAAATCGTAGTTGAAAAAGAAAAGCAATGATATGTGTATTGTATACTGCAATCGGGAAAAGAGAATTCAGGGAAAGAAAGTTCCGTTGTAAGTCAAGTTTTAATAATGAATCAAGATGTATGGATTTCAATATATTGCGAGTTCAATTTAGACTCTTGTGAGGAAACGTCAACAAATAAATAGGGGAACTCAATCGTTGTTTGCTGTATCCTTAGTTGCTAAGAAATTAAAGAAATGTTTTACGTTTGTTTAAGTGTTCTGAGCCAATTATTGAATCCGTTCCGCTCTACTTCAAAGAATCAGAGTAGATAATTGATTGCTTGGTTTTTATAAAGATAAAAGAGACGAAGCGGCTGCCTGGGGTTTTCTTCGATCGCTAAACACTTATATTATTTTCTTATTTTACTTCAGGTACTGCTCATAAAAGATTCAACAGGTCACAAACAATATTAAACTGTAGGAAAAATATAAACAGCATTGCTTGACTAGTTGCTGGTCTTAATCTAGAATAATTAACTTCGAATAAATTACAACATAGCACGAAAGTTATATATGCAAACTATGTAAGTGTTTGGATAAAGACAGAAGCAATCGCACAACTTACAGAAGTGTCACACAAAGTACATTTTTAATTTATTTACTGTCAGTTAAACTTTATTTTTAAAACTTGGGTGATTGTGATAAGAATTAGAAAAAACAGATTAATAAGTTCTCGAAAATTTAGAATTTAATTATTTTTCAAAGTAATTTATTTAACTGCTTCACAAGAGATTCAATATTAAAGAGAAACGATATATATTATTCAGTATTTCGGAGTGCTTGTAATATCTCCTACTATTTTATGGTTTGGTATGATATATATAACTACTTTAATTGAATTTATATAATATTTACATTTATTTATAACAAATTAATAGTCTAATTAGCTAGTGTACAATAAAAGAATGACTTATGTAATTAACAATTAGAAATGAAATTGAAAATGAAGTTATAGATTAAAACTTACGTACCACATGATGACTTAAGAACAAGAACCCGCGGTCAGAAACTACGGGCCAAGCAAGCGTCGAAGCTAGACCCGTCGGGATGATCCACCGATCTCTACTCTGCTCAGATGCTGCTCGATACTTCATCAAAGACTTCGATAATAAGAGTGATGCAGCTTCGTCTCTGCCACGCGTATATATATATGTTCTTCGTGGGATGTCTTTCAATAAGCGGAGAATTCCTGCCACGCGTTCGTCTTGCCACCCGTGGTGATGAAAATCTCTTTTATGTTTGAACAAAAACATTATTCTGTCGAACCTTTTTGAGCCAGTGTGAGAAACCGGGTTAGTCACAATGTATTTGCGTCAAGTAGCTAGCTCAATTCCCCGTAGCCATAAATTTAGGTGTCCTCCCTTCGGACAATGGCATTAATGACCAGTCTCCAAGAAATCGGGTACCCTAGCAAAATTTTTAAATAATCTCGTGGGTCGTAACTGATGCATTATTATAAAATTTTGGGACACTTAAAAAAACGTTCAAAGTTGTTAATTAAGATATTCCAGATCCACAAAGATAAGAGGAAGAGTCAGAGTTAAGCATGTTGACCTTTAAGTCAGTGTGTATCATCTTATAAATAAAAAGTACACGTGTTCTTTGTGACAAGGAGACGAACACTGTGGGGGGGGGGGACACGTCTACAACCCCCAGGAGCGGTTTGGACGGGGGTTGAAAATTTCATACCTGCTAAAACGGCCGTTATTAGAGCCAGATAAATATTTTTCGGTGTCACAGAGATTGATAGTGTTTCTACGCATGTCATCTGAGTATAACTTCAACCCCCAACAGCATGGAAAAGGAGCACCCTTAGCGGTGGGGGTGGAGGTCCGTTAGAGGAAAATAACGCCAATGCAACCGAGATTGGAGTCAAATCCAAGGTTTTACTCCCCTTGGGGATGGGAGGGCAGCACGCTTAGGGGTAGAGGTGGAGGGGCGTTACATATAAAAAAAGATTAAAAAACGAGATTCGAGTCAAATCGAGGTTATGGATGTTGATAAGTTTATTTTTACGAACTTGGCACCGCGTAAGGTTTGGTTGGATGTGGGTGGGGTAGAAAAATTCAAATATACTAACCTGTCGTTATTTCCGTTGAATAAATATTTTGCTAGGTCAATGACCCTCATAATAGTTTTTAATATATTCTGTATACAATTACAACCCCTATTGGCTTTGGATGAGAGAATAATGGTGGGTTGAGTGGAGCCGAATTTCATAAAAATAGCGCAAAAAACCGAGATTGGAGTCTAAATGTATGGATGTCGCTGAGATTAATTATGACATTGAAGTTACAGTGTAATCTCCACGGTTGGGGCAAAACGGGAGTACAAAGTTTAAAACAGATTTATCGGCCGATATTTTTAGGTGTCATTTAAATTCATAATATTTCGGTAGACATTCTCTGTGTATAATTTCATCGCCTATTGGCATGGGAGGTGAGAAAGTTTAGGGGTGGAATTTGGTAGAGCGTTACATGAAAATAACGTGAATAGACCGATAATAGAGTACTGGAGTTATGGATGTCGCTGAGTAACGCATGGCGATGGGAGTGGACCTGGACGGGGGTAGAAATTTTTAAACAATGTAACCAGCCGAATTTTGCGTGCAATAAATAGTTTTTGTTTAACTCTTGACAGCGGGGGTGGAAATTTTCAAGCATGTTCAAACGGCGATATATTCCTATTTAATGGTAAATAAGTTCAATCCCCTTCGGAATAGGAGGTGATCAAATTTTCGGATAGGGGTCGAGTTGCGGTACATAAAAATAACGCCAGTGCTACCTAGATTCAAGTCAAGTCGGGGGTTATGGAAAACTATCATCTCGGGCAACGCCGGGCACCCAGCTAGTTTTTAATAAAATTTGTGATCAATATTATTGTAAAGAGCGTATATTTAGCGATTAATTTTTTTTTCGCTTGGTGACAGAGCGCTAGACGAAAGGAATGCCCGGGTAGTAGATCGGCATCATTCAGTCGGAACAGACGGATATGTCGTGTTCGCAGTGGAGAATTGCAGTTTAGACCCCAATCGCCATGTGAAAAATAAGCAGTCACTAGCCTAGAACAAAGAACACATAACTGTCAAATTTGATGCCAAAGATTGGTCGTATATGTTGTAAGGAGGAGGGCATATTTGGTCACGAATTAAAATTATGATTGGAGTGTGTGGGTGGGTGGAGGGGGGAGGGAGGATAGAAGAAGAAGTAAAATTTTGAGGCGGGGCTGAGGTTTTAAAAATGCTTGCGTAGAATCCGAGAAGGACAGTTTTGGATTTGATCTGTGGAGAAATTGATGCATATGTGGCGCGAAATTGATGTGTAGACGATGGAGAGGGGATAAGGTGGAGATGACGGAGAGGAGATTTCGTCGAAGTGAAAAAGTGGAGACAGGAGAAGGAAATAAAAAGTCTGTATATTCGGAATGTCTCCTACACGGATGTGCCACGCTTTCTGAGAACAACCCCTGGCGTTCACACTACATGTGTTCGTCCTGTCAGACTTCCAAAACAAATTACAGCTTTCAATATTTATTAAATTTCAAGAATCACATAAGTCAACAAGAAGTTTCAAATCATCAAAGAATTGAAAATTTTTCTTTCTATATTAGGAGTCAGTTTAATGATTACCTACAGTAATTAATAAATTTATGAATTATTTTCACCGAAACATATCAAATTGATTAAAATATACGTAATTAAAAATAAATATCACTGAATGATCATAATATTATTTCTTTTGTAAATTGGCAATTTATACTATTAATTAGTGTTTATTTTTAACTATTACTACCTTGAGATGTTCTGGGAGGCAGCTGCAAAGAAGGCTACTACTTCCACTAAAATTAGTGTTAATGACAGTGTACTTAATAAATTTTATATAGTTTCGAACACATAAACTTTGGATCAATTTTAATTTTTAACAGGAACTGTGAAATATCATGCAGAAATGACAATTTATGAACGGATTCCAGAAGTTAGATAGTGTTGAAGGATTTAAATTAGTTGTCAAAACGTAATTTCTACAGATATATGAGCTGGTTTCAGATAAACTAATAATTCATAAACTCAATTAATTTCATGTTTTACTGCTGTTCCCATGCCAACAACGTAAATCATGCGTGCATGGACGATGGTTGCATTTGCACTTGTATCGTTTTGTGAATATACTACAATTAAATTTTATTTCTTAAAATTAGGAAGTATATTGGACACGAAAAACGTAAATTACGATATAAATATTTCTTTAGTAAGTTGTTCCTCGCGGTCTGCAAACTTTAGAATTCTATATGTTAATACGCAAAATCAATTAATTAAACTTGCTTTGTATGAAAGTTCTATTAGTAAATTGGTTCGAAAAATTTTATTCACAGATGTTTTGTCATTTTTTTTTATATTTCAGTTTCCACGGTAAACGTTCTGGGTCTCGTTGTGTCGAGCGTTACGTTGAACTTAAGCTCCCACTTCCGTCCTACGCGTTCCACATTGCGAAACAACCGTCAACTTTTCTCTGTTATTACTATTATTGAAACAAGAAGAGGCACTTGTCCGCAAAGGGGGCAACGTCCTGTGTTGTGTTTGTATTTGTGAGGTGCTAATGCGAGGTCCACGTATCTCAGTGCTCCGCTTCCACGATCAATACAAATCTCCACGCCGTCGTCCCGGACCTGAACGCTCCTCAATGGAATTCATCCCATAAACTAGTTTCCTATTTCACCCACCTCTGGAAATCGGTGCTATAAAACGGCGGGTGTTACCTGGATTTGGCTCGTATCTCGACGCTCTCCGCGGAATATTCAACCAAATTATCGAAACGTTATTTTATACGGTCTTCGGATTTATTCTTACATATTAAATTATAGAAACTAATTAGAGTCAAAGTTTATTCTATGAATATAGCATAAGATGATTAAACAGTGTATCATAATTTTAATTTATCTTTTGCAACCCTGAATTTGAAACACGACCACCGGAAATCAGACCAGCCAGCGGACATTAATAAATAAAGCCCTGCTGTCATATATAGTTCACCGTAGCATACATAATTTTGATCTATTTCATATTTGATATTATAATAATTATCCATTATATTATATCCTGTGTAGTTTAATACTGATGTATGGTAACTACGTAACTATGCCAATGTAATTATAGTGCCTAATGTATACATTAATCCTAAAATTAATTATAATATTTCTCATTCATTGGTTAATTACATCGACATTGGCTTAGAAACTTCAAGGTCCATTAGTATTGAATCCTATGAGATATGATTAAGTTTAAATATAAGGGTACTATAATAATAAATAATGTAATTTAAGTACCATAAACGTCTACTTCACTGTTCATATAATGTGTTTACGTCGTGTAATTAATAATATCTTACATGAAGTAAACGTAACAGCAAGGATACAACGAGTAAAAATTAAAAGGTTATGCAAGAACTTGTCTATTTACATTTATTTAATTTTGGCAATAATTACGGTCGAGAAGGACCCAAGGAATATGACGAAATTCGTAATGCCAAGAACACTACGCATTTTTAATTTAGTAGTATTGAATGTTTGAGAATTTGGGATTTGAATAATCGAACCTATTCCTGATACTTTCGTTATATTGCAAAACAGTGGTACAATACTAGTTTGTGACATATAAATAGATTATTTTTATTATACTAAGAATTTATCTGTCCTCTAACTACCGTTGTCTTCATTGGGCAGAGATGATATTAGGAAACTTCGAAAATGACAAAAGAAGTCAGCACTTGATAACTGGATGGAGGAATCAAACAGCGTGGGGCATATTGTTAAAACGGAAAATAAACAAATTTATTGCTCGATTGTTCCTTAGCACATTCAAAAAATCTGATACATATTTTTCTTCAAATAACAAATGGGCTTGGATAAACCCATTTGACAAAGATTATGAAATCTTGATTGTAATAAATCTGGGTCCTGCCAACCGCTTTGGATAACTGGCAGGTAATCTGTGCGCTCCTCCAAAATTTTGGCCAATCGAAATTTTGTTCTTGCAAGGACCAGGGCAGCAACACTGATTATATGGTTGTATTTTTCATCCCGGGTGCGTGCCTTCCGACCGTTTCCAGAGATTAGTACCCCGAACTCTGGCCTCCATCGAAAACACGCAGAAACGTGCAAAACTTCCACAGTTTCTAATTTACTTTAATAAAATAAACAAAAACGGTAATCCGACGAAATCCTTTAGCTATCGCGGTACAGCAGTTACGATGAAATAGTTTCCAAGTAATTTATACATTACCGAGACAAATTAAAGGCGTTGCTGAGGAAGAGTGGGCTTTATTGTTGAAGCATAGTAAACAGTTTAACGAAAGAGAATAATTATAAGCGCACGAAATAGTCTCCTTAAATTTACTTATAGTCGAAGCTCCAACTTATATTACTTACATTAAAATAAAAAATCTAATAAATGCCCATTCCTTCTCTCGGTCTCCTTGAATCATAATATGCACGTACGAGATGGATGATTTCGATTCCTAACTCACAAAGTTGAGAATATTTTCCTGAGTTATTTGTGTGTTTTAGTATTTTCTCAAGCGTGTAATAGAATCTGCGTTTCTCTTGCATTTGATAAACGAATACGTCGTGCACGTTCGGCCATCAAATCGATAACAGATCCTAAGATTATTTTCTTGTTGCGACCCTATAAGCGATGACAACAGTATCAGAGATCTCAGGGATACATCCAGGTAACATCCGGAATATCTCAACTGCTATCGACAGCGAAAAATACTATTGGTACTTTTCTAATTATGACAAGTTGTTTCTCAAGTGGTGCTCTGATATATACATCAATTTGAATACCACAATCGCGCTCTCTACGTACTTCCATGGATAAGCATTTTTCTGTTAATTACAAATTTATATTGTGCTTTGAATTTGTAAAATTTAAGTCAAATAAATATGATGGAAAACCAATAGTTATGCTGAATTTAAAACGTAGACTCAGACATGTTTTTGCCAGTTATCGAAATTTTGTTTTTCGAACATTTGAGTTTAATATTTACGTTATACTTAAAACCAAATAAATTAATACCAATTTTGCAATTAATATTTTATAATACATGATCATTAAGACGACGGAAAAATTAATTAAATTTATTATACAGAGGAAAGAATCAAAATGATAATGTAGGAGATTTTCAGATCCGAGTAGACTGGTAGGATAATTTATATATGGGTCAATATTTATAGTCGTTATCCTTGCTCACTGTCCACGTAGGAACATCACGATTAAAAATCCAACTGACACACAACAGATGTTTCTTGTTTATTTTCCCCCAGAGTGGCTCTTCTAAACATCCAACAAGAGAACATGTCTCAAACAACACTATTTATACAAATTTCTGAATGGAAAAATATAATTAATTAAGTGAATGGATGCGGCGGCTACTCTGCGTTTACTAAAGCAACGAATCGTGAAGCCTTAGTTAAATATTTATTTTTCACATTCACATTATTCTTGAAAACCACTCTCTGAATTAAAATATTGTAATGTTTTAATTTCACAAACCCTCTCGAACCCCATATATAAATTTAGATGTACTAGGCATAAAAATGGATATGTATAACACGTTTCAAAGTATTCTACACTTTCTATTATAAAAAGATTACATTTTATAACAGGAAAATTACAAATAGAAAATTATTTTTCATATGAAAAAATGTGTATAGTAAATAGAGATTGTTGAACATTAGGAAACCAATTAAGGAGTTAGTCTTGTGAAATTTGGAAAAAATGCGGATTTAAACAAATCAGTTACAAACAATGATAGTTGATGTATGCTTGTAATTTTCTATATTATTCCAAATTTGAGATTTTAAACAAAGTCAATCTTAAATAGATTTTTCTTTTTGTGTGTCGAGAGATTAAATTAAATGGAATTTATTGTTACTCGCATCAGAACCCACAATTCATGCCAGATGTTGCAAATGAATCGAAATATCGGCGAAATAGAACAAGAAATCAGCAGTTTGCTTTTCACGTAAATAACGTTGGGCTGCAACGAAATAAATAAGGATACATATTATTATAGTGTCGTTCTTATTTTAAGATTATATTCATAGTATTTCAAAGGATTTGCGCATATTATCACAAAATTAAACGTGATGAAACGAACGAATTCTGACAATTTAATTCAAGATTTCAAATTAACCCCCCGAAGTACGCATATTTTCAAACATTTCCGGAAATATTCCCTTATGTAAACGTTCGTATCCCTGCTCCATTTTATGCCACTAAAGCTTAATATCTCTCGATTCCAAAAAAAAAAAATTGATGACAGAAATCGTTGGACATCTATTTAAGATTTCAAAGATTCCCGACACCGCAGTTAATTGCCAAATGCAATTGAAGAAATAATAATAATGTTTATTTATCCATGAATTGTTTTAATATAATATTAGAAATGGTCAGTCCTAAAAATATAACATATATATATCATACATAATTTACATACAATAACACATAATTTTTAATTCGATTATAAATCTTTCATACTATACATAACTTTTTCAGGTAGATATTGTTTTAGTAACTTTTAAATTGTTCACCCTGTAATCGTTTTATTTGAGGTGGCAGTCTTTTAAATAATATAATTCCTTTGAGGAATTTGAGGGTCCTTCTCCATTTTCTGTAAATTTGTCCTAACTCTAAAATAATTATTCCCCCTAGTTTTTCTAAGGTTTATTAAACTTACACCCGGGAGAGATTTTTTCCTTTTCTACCATAGTTATATATATATATATATATTGTAGCAATAGTTAATTAGGCCATTAATTGTTTGGTCATAAAATTTGAATTGTTTGATAAATCCATTATAGCGGTCTGATCGAACAAAGCAACAATGGAGAAGTGAGCTCGCTTGCTTTGTCGAAAAGTCAAAAATGGCGTATGCGCGCTCAAACTCGAGAGCACTAGAATTGTCAGTTGGCGGAGAAACATTACGAGGAGCAGAACACGTAATAAAACTTAGTCAGTTGGCGGAGAAACATTACGAGGAGCAGAACAAGTAATATAACTTGAGCAGAGACTAGACATCGTCAATGTATAACTAGTTAAAGTTGTAAATTAATACAAAGAAAACATTCACAGAAGTATTGCAGCGTAAATATTGGAAAATAATAGCAGTTTTCGTCAGAATAGAACTTTCCAAAATCTTCGTGGAGAAATTAATCCAGGAGAACATTGGTAAATTATTGTGGAGCGGAGCAGTCAACGGAATGCAGCCAATCTTGCCAAATTTTAAAGTGTAGTGTAGAATCAGTGAAAAACAAGGCCTGATATTAAATAATTAAAGAGTGTAAAAGTGTCCGAACGAGGTAAAATTGATTGTTCTGGTACCAGACCGACGGTCTGTAAGTAACATAATTTTGAATACTATTGTAAACGTAAATTAAAGGATAAAGGCAGATTTCGTTCCCTTTTCATTGTCAATCAAACTTAATTTCTTTACTTTTAATTTCTTTCATTCTATCGACATATTGTTTAGGTTAATTGTAAACTGTTTTGTTAATAAGATTTTAAATCTTTTCTTTGTGTGTTCATTATCAAACCCAGTAAAGGCCCTGCTAGGGACAGATCTCAAATTTTGTTTGTAATTATCTTTTATTTCCACAAAATAAAATAAATATATTTTTGTTTGTTAATTGTTTAAACATTTGATTATTACAATATATATATATATATATATATATATATATATATATATTCCGTAGACAGTTAATAAATTGTTTTCTCTAAAGATTGTTCTGCAAGATTCTCTTCGTTTCATTCCAAAAATATACCTAATTGCCTTTTTTTGTGCAATTAGCAGTCTATCCATGTATATAGCTGCAGCACAACCCCGTATTTCAATAACGTAGCTTTTATGTGGATAAATTACCCCATGAAATACCTTAATGAGGTTGTCCCTATTTAATATTCTAGATAGTCTTTTTAAGGCATATACATTGCTTTTTACTTTTTTGCATATATTTCCAATGTGTTCAGCCCAGGATAATTTAAAGTCAAGTTGAATACCAAGCTGAATTAACAAGCTGGACGTCGGAATGATGTTTATTTTTTCCCTCCCTTTGTGTGGTTTTATAACGACTAAATAATATAACATTTGTCTTAGAGGGATTGACTTTAATTTTGATCACTGTCAAGTAGTCAGTTATTTGGTCCATACTATTGTGCGATAAATCTTACATCACCATTATAAACCATAATGTAAGCGAATCATAACCATGACTACAATCATAATCAAAACACTATAAGAATAATAATAGCAGTTGTTTTAATACTAGAAATAACGATGAACAAGGTTACTAGCCATGTCTCAGGTAGATTAATATTGCCTTTGTTAACTTCAAATTGTTTCGTGTAGTATACGCTGAAGTTTGCTATTGTATGGAGTTGGGATTGTTCTAGGAAAGACCGCACGTGTACGGTATTGTTCAGTCGTTAAGTCTTCAAAGGCTTCTCTTAGCAGTCTAACTGGTACTCACTCCATCTACTCGGGACAGCTTCATCGCTGAACAAGAGAGAGGAGCTGCTCGGTAATGATGTTATCGTATTACGCTCACCGCACTTAAAAAAGAAACGCCGTTACAGCGCTGCCTCCAGATCCGACGCGACCATTCTCATAAATAATACTCCCAGAGAGGCGTGATTTTCCAGGAATAATTTACTCCAGAGCTTTGCGACTCGTAGCGTTCATCACGTCTCGTTACTCGTAGAAGTGTTCAACCATCCATTCCTTGAACTTTCACAGAAGTCGAAGGTTTCAAAGTGAGCAACGTCAGTTTCCTTCTCTACATTTGTCTCCAAATTGTTGATAATGCAAGCGAGAGAATAATTTAAATAACAAGTAGTAACTGTTTTACGTTTCAACTAACTCTACAATTAATTCCCACCAGTGTTTTTCTATTCAGTTTACATTAAAAGAGTTCCAAAATAAATTTCAGGTTCAGCGAAACGCTAACAAAAGTATCGATTTCCCGATACCATCGTCACCAAATAAAAATTTTATTAGTAGTATTTCATTTTTTTATAATAACATTAGTACAGTGAAATGGGATTGGGGTCTCCGTTACATACATGTAAAATAAAATGATTAACTGGACGAAAACAAATAAACATAAAAAAAATTGATCGTTGGTCTCAAGGTGTCAGCCAATAAAGTATTTGAAAGAAAATACTTAATCAGCAACTTGTTAAAACAATTTTAATTTATTTGTGCAACAAGAGGTGGTAGTTGTTTTTGTGCTTTCTTCTCGGAAGGGATCATAATTGATGCGTAATTACTTTCTGAATAACTGGAAACTTTGTGATGCGTACGAACGACGGCAGTTAGATGTCTTCCAATCCCTACGTAGAGAGAGGGTTCTCCTGTTCCCTGAGAACTCTCAACGAACGAAACCACGCTTTTTATTTCCTTTGAAATTCTCCACATCGTCATTCCCTGGTTTTGCCACTAAAATCCTATCCAAACCGTACCGACAATTTTGAACTTATATAATTGTAATTTTGCAGACTGTAAGATAAATTAAGCTGCCTTCCCGACGACCCATCTCCATAATTTCGGTCACATATGATTTTGTGACCGCTAGGTCTCGCACACCTTTGTGTGCCATGATTTCACGGAGTCCCTGCGAATTATACAAACACGATTGCCAGCGGTTGCTCAAATGTTTTGTTCTAACACGAGGAATTGAACATATCACGACTTATAGGAGATCTTCGAATTGAGAACTAACTTAGAAGTCTTATCTAAATTTCTAAAAGTTAAATTTCGCGTTTGAATTGGCGTGATTTATATTTTTCTGAGTGTAGTGTTAAGAACTCCTATTTATAAAACATGTCTTTATGGTTTGTGAATATCTTATTCTGTGATGACATAGGAATAATATTTTTATATGTTTTGACTGTAAAATTTATGTTCTCTTTGTATTAGTTATTTGATGTTTGGAATCAACAATGCTGACTTATGCATGAGTGATTCAGATTACGTGGTGTAAGCTTTTGAAATAAATAATTTTTACAAACAACAAAAACCTGAAGGAAATATACCAACAATAATACATTTTGGAATAATTATCGACTTCAGCAAACTAACGTCGATATATATATATATATATATATATATATATATATATATATATATATATGAAAGACATACTTTAAGGCCAGTAATTGTTATATTTTCGTATATCACAGTCACTTTATTGATCCTAATTACCTGTCGTATGTTAAAGTAAAACATTCTAGTTTGATTTCTGTGAGCGGTTCTCTCTGTTAGTCATCCGTAACACAAAGCGAAGGCCATGTATGTCCGCAGACACCGCTTTGAGTGACGAAACAAGACAAGATATGACTCAACGTTCTGTTCGTGCTTTCAGTGAAGATTTAGTGGTCGCTTTTTCCAGAGCGGTGACTCAGCGGCAATAGTTCATCCAGCATCTACTCCAGGACACAGAGATTTGCATATTTATGAATTGGAATTCTTGAAAACCGCCATCGTCTTCTCAATAAATCATTTTAACTTTAACCGTCTTTATTAGTTCCTTTAATACATTTCTCACTTTAATGTAGTCAAAAGTGTTTGTTCCGCAGAATAAAAAGAAACTCTCACAAAGACGAAAATAAAAGCAACTTTAACGCAGTAATTAATTCCTCATCCCTAAACGTACCCCAAGCAGAACGAAATCCTCAGAGCCTGAGCCGGATCCAAATATTTTTAATATTTGAAACGTTAGCCCATAACATCTCATTCTCTCTGTTTATTATTCTTCTCTCTCTTGACTACAGAATCAGATAATGAACCATCCAACATTGTACCATGTACCATTGTATCATTGTTTCTGAGTTAATGTAGGTATGTAGTTTCTAATCTACAATTGATAACACTAATTATTATCTAGTTCAGACTTAGAATAATAAAACATTGTCCTTACAATGTTTATACCCTGTCAAAGAACAGTGCCTGTAATAATAACAGCTGAACACTACACTTCACTTTAAATTGAATTATAAATTTAAGTATGATTTTAATTAATCAGCTGAGGGGAAAATCTGCTGATGATACCCTGATTTTCTTATCTGCTAAAAATTGTAAAGACATTTTAAATAAAATTAATGTTGAGCTTGTAAATATTATAAATTGGTATGTGTCAATAATTTTGAATACTAAAAAAACCAAACATAGGGAATAAATTGCAAGACTGATAAAGTTGTAGGAAATGGGGTGATATATTTTTTTAGGGTAACAGGCTACATGAGGGTAATCCACATAGTGGCAACTTCCCTTTAATAGCATACGAAGGGATTTGCGGAAGGGTAGAGGAAGGTAGCCAAGGGTTAACTAGGGCCCCGGGCTATAGTTTAAGGATTCTACCCGGCATTCGTCTAAAAGTAATGCAGGACAAACCCTAGAAAACCTGCATCAGGTAGGTCGGACATTGGGTACTTGTCCCACGCCCTTCCGATAGCGGGAGAGGGGTTTGTTGTGTGGACGCAGCTTTCCCTTCTCCGTGCCTCGACCAGTTTAGGAGGCAGCTGGCCGACTGTTCCAATGGGAACAGGGAACAACTCTTACCGTATGCCCAAGATCTGTGACCCCGGAACATACACCTCTCAAAACAGGCCGAAGTGCGTCGGCTTGTGGGAACCTTAGTTCAAAAACAGAGAGAGGAAAAGTCATCCCCAAAGGAAGCCCCTTCCGTCTCTCCTACAAGGTTCTCGAAATGAGGTGATATAGTGGGTAAAACATTTTAAATACTTAGGAGTTATTATTGACTGTGAGCTGTAATTTAATAAATATGCAGGGTATGTTGAAAAGAAATTGGCAAAAGAAATGGGAGCGGTCTGTAGGTTAAGAAATATTTTGTCCCTTAAAGGTAAAAAGACAGTACTTATGTCAATAGTAGTTCCTCACATACGGTATTGTAATTGATCATTGTTTGGTATAAGTAGTAATGTTATTAATAAATTAGAAATAATATAGAAGAGAGGATTATCTTGAATGAAAATAAATATTGAAAGATTCAGGAAATGTTAAATAAATTAGAATTGTTAAATGTTAGGGGACCAAATTTTGTATGTGTGAATTTTTATTTATAAAATAAATAAGAAGCAGTTGCCCGAGTAATTAAATATTTTTATAAAAACAAAATTAGATGTCCATAATCATAACACAAGATAAAGTGAAAAATATTTTGTTGAGCATCTAAGAAGTATTAAAAATTCGATGTTTGATAGAGGGTTAATATAATATAATGAGTTGCGTGTAGCAGTAAACAATACGAATAATTTGAATGTCTTTTTTAAAAAATTATTGTTACAGATAAAAAAATAGTGATTAGATAATTGGTTGCGTTGAAGAATATGTAATTAGCTTTAAGCTAAATTGTCAAATAAAAACAATTCACTTCCTACCTTTTTTTTATATAGATTGAATCTAATTTATATTTCTTGAGGACGACTTTCCCATAAACACTTACACAGGTAAATTATTCCAGTGTCGCTCGTCCTATTTAGAAAAGAAAATTTTACATTTTTTGGTTTCTGGATTTTGATTTTAAACCGATGATCCCACCTACCTATATAATTGGGCTTTTGGATGTTGGAGCTGATTAAAATCCATGGCGCACATTAGTTCTGAATAGCCAAGTTTCTCTCCCTCCTTTGCGATAATAACTCGCAGCATAATTGTTCTCTTTTTCTCGTTCCCTTGTTCAGGCCCTACTCTTACATTTCCAAGGTGGCGTAAGGCAGTTCAGAGGGATGGCGATTATATGGAAAAATGAAATTTTGTACGTAAGGAATGTTACTACACACTGTAAAAATAGGAAAGTTGCAGGCTGATAATGTGATTGTAGAATAAATGCTGTGCATTACTTTTGGAGTGACCCTCTTAATCTACCAGGATAACTTTTAATTATGTAAACGTAATTCTCTTAAGGTGTCGGAATTAATTTTGCCTATACTTATGCTACATATATTATTTTTTCCCTATCGTGAGGCACCGGTAGTAATTTTTACTCTGTTCCCAAGAGTATATTCATTGTATTAGCGTCCCAGGAGTAGTCTTTAATCTCTTAAGGTACCGAAAGTAATTTTTCTTTCTTAGATTAGGGAGTGTATTTTTTTTTCTTTTGGAGTGCTGGGAGTATTTTAGACTCTCTTATACCAGTAGTATTTTTTTTATCTCTAATAGGTTACTGGGAGTGTTTTACACTCTTTCAATGTACCGGAAGTATATTTTACTTCCCTTAAGGAACCGGAGTATTTTTGACTCTCTTAGAATTGCTTGAATCGGTTAAGGTACAAGCGAGTCATCGCACAGGTTGTAATATGGTAGGGGACGTGAATTGTAAATGTTCCAAAATGTGACGCTCTAAATGCCAGTTGAATCACGTGTTCACTAAGAATTTTATGTTGAATTAAATACTTTTCCGGGGTTATATAAATAAATACCCGCCGGAAGTATTGTAAAACATGGATGTCAGAGAGAAGGAAATGAAAGCTGAAGACATCGTTCCGATCAATAAATTCGGTGTTCCTTGTCTTCGAGCCTTTACATTGCTATATGTAAAGGCTTACTTAATTCAGTCCGACCCAAGCAAGTCAGTTGATTGTGCTTTCGCATAATGAAGAGGTATTAAGAACGTGCGTTGGGCGTGGAAAGGGCAATGACCGGATTATGAAGACTTTGTCACCACGGAGCAAGTTCCGTAACAGCTTTGCTTGAACTTATACGTACAGTCACTTCAAATATGATTTTTCAAACTACAAAGATAATGTTAAACATTTAACTTACCGGTTCGTCCTCTGTAATCGGCTTACACGTTTTGACAAAAGTCTGTATGCAGTTGCCAGTCTTTCCTCGGTCAGCGCAGACTTCGTCTTGAGACTCTAGTCTGACGTGTCTGAAAGTAAATCGACTGCAGTCTGTGAAGTTATGATGACACGATCGCCACTCACTGGGTCTGAAGATTTTCATCTGACTTGTAACGTGACAGCAGATAATGAAAAAGTGTCAAGACAAGGTCTGCACGGAGCGGGAGGGACGTCTGTGGATTGTGGCTACTCTCAACCTAGAGTTTATTATTTTTTCGATGCTGATTTTTAAAAATAATTTTCTTCAACGACTATTCGGTGACATGATGGTTCTTTCAGACACTTGAAATTATAATAATGAAATGCGAGTGAGTAGTAAGTTGGATTACAGCAACATATTTCGTTGTACGAGGTGGAGTTTATTGACTTTTATGTACATTTTACTTCTTTAATTATTTTTCTAATAAGTTGTGAGGATTATTTTCAACTTCCTTGCGTGTCTTTGTAATTTGCACCAATATTAGCTGAAATATTCAGTTTTTCATCATTTCTACGTCAGTTTTTAATTTATTATTTCTCATATATGAGAATAAACTGTGTGGCCCCTATTTCGGTTCTTATAACCGCTAGATAATATTAAAATAAATCATAGAATATTTGTTCCTTAGCCCCGTGAAGTACAAGAACCGCACTGCCGTGAAGAGAACAGCTTTTTCAGCACAATTTAAAATAAATACCGTTTTCAAACAATGTTAGATGTTCCACGCCAGCGGGTGGAGAAGTGTGTGTTGACATTTTTTGGTCGTGAGAACTACAGGTACGTTCTGGTGCTGGCTAGCTATTACGACGAACAAAGGGCCATTCTCAACACACACCTGCCGCGGTCTTCAAGGTGGGACTCAAAACTTTAAAACAGGCTTCTTTATTGTGTCCGCTCGGGGAATAACGCAAGGAGACTCTTTACGACCACTCAAACAAATGAACTGTCCCTTTGTGCTCTTTATGCATGCAAATGAAATGAAATTGAGTTACATGCCGCCGAACAATAAAAGATTGCACACTTGGTCATCATAAAAGCTGAATTACTTCTATACTTACACCGTGCCGTTTTCATTATTGGTAAGAACGGTTATTGTTCCATGCTGGTCGATTGGTGACATGACATACGCGACTTAATAATTTGTATTGAATAAGTCTACTTCAGAAAAATTATTTTCTAAGCGCACTTTGGAGAACTACTGCATTTTACTTCCCCCCTTTATTTTATTATATTCCTAACTGCCCGGGTATTTACTTATGTAAGCCCGAAAACGTACCTTCTTACCTTAAGAGCGTGAAAAATACTCCCGGTGCGTTGAAAGAGTGAAATATTTTTCTTTGTGCCCTAAGAGACTAAAAAATATACTTTTTACCCTAATCTTCATGTTCCTTAAGAGTGTCAAAAATACTTCCGGTTCCTCTAGGAAGACAAAAATATAACCGGTATATAATGGGATTTAAAAATAATTTCATTAGATGATTGATTGCTATTTTATTATATTTATTTATCAATATTAAATTTTATTATATTGCAATTTCAATGTTGAGGATTTTTTCTATTATTCGTTATAAAATAGGAACAAAGTGAATTATTGTAATATGACGGGAAAATATGAAAGTTGTGTGTATGAGACACACACACACAGACACACACACACACACACACACACACACAGAGAGAGAGAGAGAGAGAGAGAGAGAGAGAGATAGAGAGAGAGAGAGAGATAGAGAGAGATAGAGAGAGATAGAGAGAGAGATAGAGAGAGAGATAGAGAGAGAGATAGAGAGAGATAGAGAGAGAGAGATAGAGAGATAGATAGAGAGATAGATAGAGAGAGAGATTGAGAGAGAGAGAGAGAGAGAGAGTGTGTGTCATGCCAAAAAAGAGAAAACTAAATACGTCAATGTGTAGAATAACAGAGCAAGAGAATAGACAGAGAAATAGGAACGCTGCTCACAACAGCAACAACGTGTAAACATAATCGAAAATTACTTGTATTTTAGAATAGTATAAGAAAGTATATACAACGTGCACTCCTCTTTGTGATACATTATCATTTTCCTGGGTCGTATTGATTTCAAAATTTTGTTTATTTTTCCATAAACGTCTTGGAGCTTTCCCTTAATTCTATTATTCACGAAAAAAATTACAAATGGATTTCACGGTTGTCGTATTCCAGGCACGCTGGTTTATTATTCACCGGTTCAACGACGTTCACTCACTCCGTGTATCTTCCACTCCTTCGCTCTTGATTTCCGTTTGCCTCATACAGTCACAGTCATTTCGTGACACCATTTAGTGTCCTGGTTTACGAGCTCTGCAAGAGGTTTTACTTCATGATTAAAATTCCTGATTTTCGGAAAAGTTTATGGAACTGCCTATTGTGTGCATTTAATCGACTAGTTTGTATTTTCATTAATTAGAGTGACAGTCGTCGTCTAAACATAATCGTAAATTACTTGTATTTTAGAATAGTATAAGAAAGTATATATAACGTGAACTGCTATTCCAGGCACGCTGGTTTACTATTCAATATGCGACCAAAATCATATAGAAGAACGTCTTTAAAACCCCGATTTTTGCAAAACTTCAGTATTCTAAAAATGAAATACCACGGGCCAGTAAAAATGTCCTACTATAATCGTGTGTAGATGATGTGTAAAGGACACTGCAATATGTGAGCCACATTTCTCAGTTTATGAATATTCAGGACAAAATGGAGGAGCGCCAGAAATAAACATCAATATGGGGTTTTATAACTGGATGACCCGCTTGGATTTTCCCAATATATCGTAGATAAAATCGACGCAAAAATGTTATTTATTCGCAAATGCCACGGCAGCAAATACTTGAGGTATTTGCTAATTAAATTTCTGAAGGTACTCACCTAATCTCGTACACGTATTTTGGAGCGGGATACTGAATTTAGGGACTCGGGGTTTAATCAGATTTTCAATACGAAGGGAGCGCTGATTTTCCTGTTTAAATTGGAAGGGCGGGGGCGAATCCGAGAGCTATTCAACATGACATAAGCCACTCTCTTCAAATTGAATAACGGGATCACGGAAGTTTGACCTCATCAGAAACGACTATGCTCAGAAATAACACGCGAAATCTTGCCTCTCTTTACTTCAACGCAGTCTAACAAATTTACCTTACTTCTTTAAAAACTTATAAGGTGCTTTATAAAACTGAAAAAATCCTAATTTTTATAAAATTAATTAATACATTGTGAATAAATAATTAAAACAATTTTGATATATATATATATATATATATATATATATACATATATATATTGTAATACCCAGTTAAGAAGGACATAAATTTTGTTCTTATTTCATCAGATTTGTTTACCAACTCAGACTGGGGATTCTTGAGTGGTTTGTATATAAAAAAATAATAATAAAATGATGGATAAGCGGCTCTTACAGAAGGGGAGGACTATAATTGGACGTTTAGCAGCTCTTAGAGCTAATCGTTTTGACAGACATCGGGACGGAAATCTAAAGGCATAATGACAGAAGTTTTGTGGACATTCAATTATATTAAAAGGAAATGTTTATTTTAATTGTATTGAGTGGCTCTCGAAGCGTGAGAAAGCCAACAGTTGGTGTTTGTTTGGCGAACGCGGAAACTCAAAAACTGTGAAAAAAAGGGAATATTCTTGAGAGGGGGAAGCAGATAAAAGTTAGTTGGACTGGAGACCTCAAAGGGAGATGGACGTGGAGTCGGGTGCCAGAGCACAAGAGGGAAGGGTGTAAGAGTGTGGTGTCATAGTTGGGAGGAGATGGACGTGGAGTGTGGTACCAGAATCTGAACGAGAAAGACATAGGAGTTGAAATGTAGACCGCAAAGGAGGACGACGTGGAGGCGGTGATAAATATTCGGTCAAATTGAATGGTGGCCGTGCCTGAAAATAAAATAAACATTTTAGTCCATGCAAGCAGTCAGGAGTCGGGATATCAAAAAGGATAAAGTGAACGTGTCTGTAAAGCGTGTGTAAAAGTCTGTGAAGCAGAAGGGCATTGTAGATTAAAGTGCATTCCTGAAAAACCCAAATATAATTGTAAGTAGACATTCAGTAATAAATTCTGTAAATTGTTAAATAAGGGTAATCAGTAAGATTTCGTTTTCATTTTATTTAATTGCATTAATTGTAAATTTTAGTTTTCCGTTTCCTTATCAACCCAGTAAAGACCCTTGGGTACAGAGTCTGATTTATAAAATGTAACTGGATTATTAGTGTAATTTAATTGTTGAGGTAAAAGGATATAAAAAATATACAGAGATTATCTTGAGTTGTATTCTAGGTTAATAAAATTGTTTTGTTTAATAAAATTTAATATCTTGTTTAATCTAAATTCCTATAACAATAATTATCAACAAGAGGGGTATTACAATATATATATATATATATATATATATATATATATATATATATATATATATATGCAGGGTGTAACAAAACTCGACGATCGAACTTCAGGAATGGATTCCTAACATTAAGAGAAGAAAAAAAGTGTAGTACCACATGGGTCCTGTAATGGATAATTACAGACTTATCCGAACTTCTACATCTGATCGGTTTGTGTGCAGTTCAACTGACTAGTTGGAGCGCTCTGCTCACATATCAGAAGAAATGTTCATTTTGAATTAATGATGGCAGCTGCTCTATTTCGCTTTGAGCCAACATCAATTTCATCATGTAACAATTGAAATAGAAGTCACGCATTTTAGTCCAGATGCAAAGGCAGGTCGTCACTAGGAAGTAACAAAAGAATTAATGAAAAATTATCCTTATGCTGAAACACTGCGATGCAAGTGACGGGTTAAAGAAAAGTCATGTCCTATCAATAGGAATCTTATTATGGACAAACAACACTAATTAGCTTTCTAGTCGACACGGAGTATCTTTTCCGCCACAGAAGTGACGTCACAGATCACCACGTCAATGGGCCAAAATTTGAGTATAATGTAACCTTTATCGTAGAAACAAAATAATGCAAAATAACATGTTAACATTCAGAATTTTAAACACAAAATCTGAATAGAGTTCCTTTTCTTTATAAGGCGCGTTACTAAATGCGAAAGCAAATTTTAATGACAATCAAAAATAATGACTAAAAATCTTAGACATCGCAGAATAAAAATATTTCGGTTTGAAACCATTCGAATTTCACAAACAATTTCACGAGGTATAAATGACAATAGTTTTTCCTGTTCAATGTTTCTACAAAGAAAAGCGAGACACGATAGCAATAATTAAAGCAACTAAATTTAAAAATCTCAAAAAATGAAATTAATTGTTTTGAAAATAATAACGAAAAGGTTATAAATTCAGGATGCAATATTTTGATATTTGGACCAAGTTTCCATCTCAAAGATGGTGTACTACAGTTATAAATGCAATTATTTCTTAAAAAAATTGCGCGCTAATTGTAAATTTAATTAATTTGTTTCACGACTTGATGAATGTAATTACTGGTGGTGTGTGATTTGTGTCTGTGCAGTGAGCCGCAACTGTCGAGTTTGTGGTTTGGCTACGCTAAACTGAGGCTGGTTAACTGTTTGTTGGTTTCCTGTTGATTTTGAACGATCAGAATGCTACCAGGAATTAAACTCGCTGACTCTGCCAAACCGCATAGTTAATTTCCATTTATTTTCACGGTATTATACATTAAACTCCTTTAGCTTCCTTTAATGCGAACTAATGCGAAAAAATACAATTACTGTTGCATTTTTGTGATGAATAGAAAATGAGTTTTCATTACTATTGTAAGAAATATCAAATTATCCTAATTTAATTGAATAAAAAGTAGAAAAACGATAATTTAAAATAACACATTTACGTCTTAGTTTTACTATGCTACGACTCTGGTTCTGTATTTCTCAGGAAATCTACGACTCAGAATCCGGTGCACAGAAAATTGTTTATCATTTAATTTACTTGCACGGTGGAAGCTGGCGTTTGTTTCCCAGTAATTCTTCGAATTCACGCGGAGTCAAGATGGCTGCCTTCCATTTGCTGCCAGGTAGAACAGAGGTACTATACACGCGATACGATGTGTTGTACGTTTGTGGCAACAGTAATAATAATCTTTAACAAAATTTCCAACAGTATCTAAATTTGTTCACCAACCAAAGTGTCTTTAAAATAATCCAAAAATTTCTCTGACTCAAATATCGTAAAGTGCGTCCAAATCTTCCTTCAAAATCTGGATAGTCTATCCATAAAACATAGTTTATATCTCCTTGCCCTTAAACGCAAAGCAACTTTAAGCTTAATTGTTATAATATCTGACTTCGATATATAACTGAACGGAAACAACCCAAAATCGTTAGAAATAATTAAATAACGTAAAACAATAACAATTATCACGGCGTTTCGTTCTCAATCTAGAACTTCATTTGTAGTATTATAAATAATTTCCCTACATTGACAATTTATTCTATTAGTATCAGCCAAATATTGATGTTATTTAATTAAATTTGTCATTAAATTAAACTGACTATCGTCTCTCTAACCTCATTAATCTCAGTTTTAAAAAGCCTTTCGTCTTAGAAAAACTGAATTTTTAACTTCTATGTTATCCGTTCGATGTTTAAAACGACATTCTTACTGGCATTTAAGAACAAAGTGTTTCTAAAATATATTCCATAAAAGTATGTAAATAATTTGAAATTAGTGTTTCAGCTGATCCGGTCTGCGCCGGCCTGGTCTACAGATTACAAGTTAACGGTATGACGTTGAGATGCAATTAGTCTTTTGTTCTCAGCCGTCCATATATGTCAGACTAAATTCTGAATCGAAATATCATTCTGATCTTCACACTAAAGATTGCAGACCTGGTTTGCTGAAACCGTCTCTCACTCCAATACACGTCGAGTTGATCTACAGTCCTGGTCTCAGTAGACCTGACAGTATTTTCAGGTACGATTTTACAACTTAAATATTCTCAATCTTAAAGGATATCATGAATATACTAATTAAAATTATTTATTCCCGTTTTACCACTCTCGGTGTATGAAAATCTAGGCTAAGATTTTCACATAACAGATTTCCTTTTATATTCGAAGGAAATTTACGTTGATTTTCAGGTTAATCAGGTTAATGTAGTTAATTCAACATTCTTGATTGCAGTATTGTACGTTTTCTCACTTTGTAAGTTGAGCAATTATCTCTTATTATAAGACAACTATAGTCCGTGTTAAATTAGAAGTCTCCTGGCGTGTCCGCGTAGAGGGGGTCACTGATTCTACGTACGGCAAATGACTTTATACAGATCACTGAAAACAGTAGAATAACACCGCTATTATCCAACAACGCTGCTACATTTCCAGAGTTGTGATTGGTTCGATTCAAGGTCACACTCCACGCGGTAACTAACCGCCATCGGTATTCTAATTTAAAACAGACTATATTTAAGTTTATTATACTTCACTAACTTTCAAACAGTTTCTATATTACTCAGTTAAAAATGTGGTGGAATAAAGGTCATTTAACTAATGTAATTCAAAAGTTATTTAAATTCGTTGTCTTTGCGGAATGTTTTGATTATTGTTAAATATCTAATAATTTTCAGTATTATTAATATTTTACCAATTTTAGATCAAAGTGATTCTGGCAGAAAATTGCATAAATTCGGAAAGCATACATCGTTATAAAAATAATTTAAAAAATGAACTTTTTCTATGTAATATATTTATCACGTAAAAAAAGTTTATGTAGGAAAGAACAGTTGTTACAGAACATATAATAGAGGATAGTAAAATTAATGCGTATTTATTTAAGTGATTGAACTAAAATTGTGGACGGAAAATCGGAGGTTTTCTTTCCAAACCGCATGTATCAACAATTGACGTTTGTCAAAACAACAAAATGCATTTCTTTAGCTTCCGCTAACATCCTGAGGGCTGAACGGAAGGTAATAAAATATCAATGCCAAACGTTACTGCAGCAAAAATCTAGTGTTAGTTAATTTTCCTATATTTTAACAGTTCCCTGTTCCTCGTATCTCTCCATTTTTGTAGGTTTTTTTTTATATAAAACTCGCCGGCATACGAAACGAGGAAAAAAGTTGTGTGCCAGAATAGGGATGTTTTTTTGAGGGTTCGTAGGGAGTGGGAGTGGTGACACGGTATTGATATAAATAACAATATTTTTGCACTTTGAGAGAAACAAAAAAAAATTAAATAAATCTGTAAGCATCTGTTAATTTTATCATTGTCACTTAAAGCGATATAATAAATTAAATTTTTATCTTTGGATTGAAATTATGAGAATATTTTCAATAAATTTTTTTAGAGAACATAAACTATCAACTGGTTATTCAATATATTTTTATAAATCGATAATAATGGTGAAAAGAAAAAAAAAATGTCCTAAGCGAATGAGAAATAAAAGATAGTAAAACTTGGGGTAAGAAATACTTTTGAGCTAGAACTGGTGTTAACCCAATACAGTGTAATTAATAACTATAAATACAACTAAAGTATTTCTATCTTTTATAAATATATGATATGTAACTTTGTATAAATAATAATTAATTAAATGTGCCTAAAGGACTCTTGTGCATCATTTTGCAATATTGGATTGTACAATTCACGGAAATAAATAATTATGATATATTTGGAGTTATTTTATATCATGAAACATTTTACGAACCATATGAAAATTCATATTTCACAACTTCAAGAATATTGCGAGGTGAAATCGATAAATTATTAGCTGAAAACCGTCAATATCTAAATGTCGCTCCCAAAAGTGTCGATCTATTGAATGACTGATAAATTGGTGTTGTTCGTTTCAAAAAGTGAAATTAAAGTGAGAACGGAGTGAAGTTAAATATTTCACATCTGATTCGCCACCATCACCACGGAGAGTTAATTTTCGTCGGAATTTGATGAAAAATAATATGGCTACTGACCATATTAGTTTTAGCTCGGTAATGGATTACAAATTTATATACTGTAATTTTACCGATCTTCCTGACATCCACAATAGGGGATAATTAATTTCGTGGCTAAAATACGAATAAAAGATTCGTAACCACTGACCGTTCGTAATATTTCCAGCTGCCATTTATGTTACGCGACGGCCAGTTTAAATTATTTATAAATTTAATTTAAGTTTTTAGTCTGTTTAAACAATGCTTGTAATGAGAAGTATTATTTTAAAAATAGGGGTAGTTTGTGACTGTAATGACGTCGTTTTGCATTTGTTGGAAGAATGAGAAATGATTTACTTGAGTTTGGCGCTTGAATGCTGTCAGGTGGTGGGTGAAATGGAAATTTCTGCTGCTTTTAATGTTTTTAAGGGAATTGTGTACACAAAGGAAGGGTCTGGGTTATTTTCGACGTTCCCGACGCGTGAAAGCACAGAGGATCCCTGAACCTGTTTTGTTCGTTAAGGTGCTTGACCTGCCCTCCTTTCCTCCCCTCTCTCCATATGCCAGGTTACGAGACAAAGAAACGCCGGAAAAACTAACTATTACTGCGGGGGAATTACTTAAATAACATTAGCTGCATGCGAACAACATTTACTCCACTTCAAGATAAATCCAATAATGAATATCCAGGCTCAACAATTTATTCCGTTATGAGCTTTCGGCACATTGCGTTGTATTAAACAATTATTTCGACTGTAAATATAATTATTGTAATTCCAACGGGAATACGAAAATATAATAAGTTTTTGGAAAAAGTCGCGTCTACTGGGAATTGATGTGACGCAAACGTTTGTTTGTCCTCTCGTGAAAATGACCGTGATAAATCGATCAATCAATATAATATGATAATTGTGAATTACATAATTGCTAATTAAATTCCTTTCAGCAGAATTTACAAGTCGTACTGAACAATCATATTTCATTGTAATTAATTAAAGTTTTCAAAAATGTTTTAAAAATATACATCGTTTACAAAATTACTCTTTTAACGTGTATATAATAATATGTATGTGTGTATATTATTAGCTCCAATTGGGATCGTTCCCGGTGGCAGCTTAAAATAAATATATAAACTAAAGTATAACAAATAAATAATTTTGAAACAAGAAAAAAAATACGTCTTAGAAATTTGTCCTGAAAATTTGTTCACTCTTTCCACATTTCACTTCACTAAAGTGAAGAAAGACATAAACTTATTTATTTTTTATAATAAAAAATTCACTTCACTAATTTATTTATATTATTCTTAAACCTACTTCTTGGAATATTATCCTCAAACACTGGCGCAGGTATATTATTAAAAACGATCTGTTTAGGAATGAAAATTTCCCTAGGTCAGTTTTTTGGCGGTCTCGTTTTGATTTAACATTTGTGATCACCTCTGCCAATGGGTTTTCGATCTTATCCCGTATGTCTTCCCACGATTTGTTACCCGTATACGATTTTAGAAGACCGCAAAGTCTATCTTACTTCCGTCTGGGTGTCCAAAATTCCCACCCTAATTTCTCTACCTTTTCTCGCCAATAACCAGGTCCCCGTATTAAAAATTATAGTGTCCTGTATAATCCATTCACTGTATCCATTATACATGAATATGTTCATCTTAGTATTATATTAGTTTATATGATTAGTGGCAACAACTGAGAATAGTCTATATAGTTTTGTGTCATTACGTATTGTATGAAAAACTGCTATTCCTTTAAAAATTTAATATCAGTTTCACTTACATTGTTACTAAAATTAACACGAGAGTCTGTAATTAATGTTATAAAGATTCCTTCTGCGATTATAATTTTTTTTAATATATTTTGATGTAATATAGGCCCACTGGTCTGGTCAACATCAAATTCGTGTATATCAATTTAATTTTAACATGCGTTGATGAAGCAGTATTATTTTTTGATTTCCAGATATATGGTAAATTACAAGAGGACAGTCAATTTACTCTGATACTCGGCTATGGAACCTCGTTTCCAGTAAGTTGGGGGAGATCGCTACGCGGCTCTGATCTCGTTCATCCTCAACGTAACTGCAAGAGCTGCCTTTCCAAGTTAGGTGACCTCATAATTTTATTTCTCCGGACTGAAGGTAAATAGAAAGATAAGGTGAGCTTAAAGCGGGAACCCTTTGTTAAAGAACTGCAGAGATGGCAACACCGCACACTGCGCAGGCTCTTACAGTTATCTCTACACTCAATACTATGGCGACCTTCCATTTGCAACAGAAAGCTACAGCATTGGAAAACGACTTCTGAGGAATGCTTAAGTAATGACGTCATCGCAGCCGTTTAGTAGTCAGTCACTCCACCTGGAAGGAACGTTCCGCAATTCATGGAATACTTTTACTCGTTTACCACTCACTGAACCACCATCTTGCGTTTATTACGTACTAACATCGATAGGTTATTTTATTTTAATAAGATGATTGTATTAGATTAATTATTGTAGGTTTATTAGTCCTCTGCTGAGAAAGTAGGACATGTCACATTTCATTCTGTATTTCTATGAATGTAGTTTCCTTTCTTATGTAAATATTTCACATAATAAATTAAATTTATTTTATGTTTTTATTTTTTTTGTGGTAATTTTTCCACATGGCGCCCAACTTATAAATATATGTTTATATATATATATATATATGTTTATATATATGTATATATATATATATATAGTATGTTCCTCTTTAGAATACACTGTAAAATTTAACATGTTAAATATAAATGTTGGGATACAATTCGTGGGATTTAATTAATAGAAAATATAGAAATCTTAAAATAATTTTACAATCATAATTTAATAACAAAAAACATAATTTTATATAAAAAAATTCTATAACAAAATTATAACCGTTTACTCTTTCCTTCATGGTTTAAAATGAAAATTGAGGGGTGAACCTATACGTGTCTATTATTTAATATCGTTTCAAACATATTAGGTTCCTGGTAATACGATACTTGATAAAGCAAATTTGTGTCTCTATTTCTTGCCGGCGGATGACGTCTCGTTGTTGTGACTGATGGGACGATGTGTCACGCTGATCGGTGCTGGCGTCGGATCGCGGAGCGTCGTTGGAAGGCTGCTGCAGGATACATCATTTTGGCAGACGTCGGACGGATGATTCTCTAGGTCGCGACTGGGACCCAACTGATCTCCATCTCTGTCTCGTAACTTGGACCAATGTTTGATACTTCTTGGGTCGTGACTTTGATCCGACCTCCTCCATTTCAAAGTTACCCAGTCAGTGATATTTTGTTTAAATGTCATTGGTTGGTCTCAGCCAAGATGGGAACAAATGAGATCAGCTGCATCTCCCGCTAAACAAATTTCATTTCCTTTCAGATGTTTACAATTTTGTATGCCAGTCTGCGCAACAAATGCTTCCGGGACTCAATTATTTCGCCATCATAATTTTGTAAACATACTCCTATCACTAAACACAGTATCAAGTTTAATCACTGTTTCGCTTTTGACAAGACATCTATTTCAGACATCACTGTAAAAAATTAATTTATAAAATGTTGTATATTAAAAATCAGTCTAATATAGTTTATAACAAGCACAACACAGTAAATCTTAATATGTTATGTGATTGTTTTATTTTATGTTCCTTGTGCACTTATTCATTTATGTCTGATTTTAGTTCTTTGTTTAATTTGCAGTCTTAAGATTTTCGCCGTTTGAAAATGACGCTGGCACTTTTAAATTTAAATTTTCTTAGTAATCGTTTCTCTATTTAAAGTTTATCTATTTAGTATTAATTCCTATGTTAATTCTGTGTTCTTTTCATCCCTTTTCTTCACATAAATTCATATACGTTATCCTCATAATTGCAGCCTTCAAGTGTTACTAATCCAGAGACAATACAGTTATCTCGTTTATAAAGGAATACCAATTATATTCGAAAGAGAGTGTTATTCATCCAAAGAAAAGGCAGTTATCAGTGTCGTGTTTTGACTTTCCGCTAATGACCCTCCCCCCACCACTTAAACGTACACGTGAACATTTTATTTAAATAGGCAAATTACAGTCAGCTTTTTTTTATACTTAGAGAAATAACGTGAAAAAGTTACAGCGTGTTTCATTCCAGATCTACGCGAATCTTCACCAATACTTTATTGATCCTGTGCCGTTTATTCCACAGTTATTTTCTTTGCAATAATCACAATTAATACGGTGTGATTTTATTCAACTGACAGTTTTGAACAGAAGTGTTTGTTTTGGTAACATTTATGTATGAACCTTTTCTTTGCCTTCATTATTACATGTCAACTCAGTAAAGTAAGCCATTATGTTTTCCCCCTTTTTTTTATTCCACCATCCCAAAACACTATTTATCATATATAATTTCACTTTTGACACTAATATATGCTTAGTACCTTGATACTAATTAGCCCATCCCGCAGGTTTTTGTTTACCGGTGTACCTGACGAGTGAAAGGCTCGCTCGTTCGTAAGTGGCGTCCTGTGACGAATAATTAGATTTAGAGTGTCTCCTCCTCGTAGTTCCTGGAACCCGTTTAAGCTTTCTCTATCTCCTCTGTTCTCCATGTCAAATTAGCGCCTTGTTTCAATATTTGCTCCTAGTGCTATTAGTTTCTGACAGAGCAGTCAGTCGTTTCTGACAAGCCAATTTAAGTTACTTGATTCACTGTCGAACATTGGTCTCGTTTCACGATCGAATAATTTATTAAATGCGACTGTCTAATCCAGATCACTGAACAAGTCAGTGTAAATGGAAAAAAAAAACATTCTCTTCATAATAAACTTACTTTTACAATAAAAAAATAAAAATATAAGTACGAAATGTTTCAACCATAATTTAGGACTTAATCAGGTGTATATCACGGGGAAGGGAATGCTGCAGCAACGGAAAGGCGTGGGACAAGTACCAAGAGCCCGACCTAGCCGATGCAGGTTTTCTAGGTTTTGTCTGCATCACTTTTAGGCGAATGTCGGATCGGATCCATAATCTATAGTGCTGGGGCACAAGTTAACACCACTTTTCTCTATCCGTCCACATCCTCCCTTTGAAATCCCATTAAAGGGGAGCTGTCACCATGTGGATAACCCTCATGTAGCCTGTTACTCTTAAAAAAAAGCGTACAATTCAATAACATATTATTTTTTCCAACACGACTCCTGCTAGCAGAAGCATAGCATAAAATGCAACGGATTTTAAAATTATTTTAGGAGCTGTAAAACATGTTTTCATGTATAATTACCACATTTTTTCCGGAAATTAAATGGAAAATAATTGAGCATAAAACGCTCTTGGATTCACGGAAATATCTTTGCTTGTGATTATTGATTTGTTAATATAACTAAAAACTTTCAATTTATTTTATTTCATGTATATTATGATCATTTTACCTTATAATCGTGGTATTTATTTTGCCTGTACACGTTGGTACCAATGCAAGTGAATTGTCTTCGGAGTCGTGCGTATCCTACGGTTTGTTTTAAATGCATAATTCAGTAAATGCTTATTTGGTACGGTTTTTACTACCAGGAAATTGCCTGTTCATGCGGCATGAATTTGAGAGACAAGCATGTAACAGTTAAACGATTTCCATCTTCTCATGCATATGAACAATACTTACTTATAATTTCTTCCCTAGCTGTTTAATGACGACAAAATTATGGTGTTCGTAATTACTTCCTTCTCTTTTCAAGGGGCAGAATAAATATACTGAGAATATGAATACATTTAATAACAGTTATGTCCTAGAATGTTTTCATATCCCAATCAGTTAAGTACTCATACAGATTTAAATACAAAATAGTGTTATTAAAAAGTTACAGTATTTCATATAGTGACAATTTTAGAAAAATTAGAGTTTGAAATTTATTTTTTATTATTTACATTTATTGTTACTATATTAGAGAGATCTCCTCCACATCATAAAAGCCAAAGCTTAAGTACAGCTCAAGTAGGCGTCCATGAAAGTGAAGTTTACAGGTGAAACAATTTATTGTACTGCTAAAAATAAACATAATCCTGAGTTGTTACCCGAGTGAAAAACCACCTTTATATTTCGTTATTAAATATTTTACTTTCACAGAAACCTCTCAAGCTTACACAGAACTGAGGTGGAACATTTTGATCCTTTACCTAAATTGTTGACAAATAATTTCGTTTCTCTCGGCAAATTTCCCCGTTTTATTCATTACAGCTGTCGGAAATATTACGAGAAGGGATTAAATCGCAGCACTTGGTTTTCCGTCTTCCTGCTCTTCTGCTACTTGACGAGGCTTACAGAAAATAATACGTGGACTTAAACATTTTTAAATGAAATTTTTATTCTTGATATTATACATTACAATTTTGGTCTAAAAAAAGAGATATAAAATTTGTAAGTAGCTTCATAATAATTGAAATAATTCTTATATTCTAAAAATAAATCAAGGAACATATTTTCTACCTCAAATTTTATTTTACATGTGTTTCGTTTTGAGTCACACTTCTGCAGTCTCTCCTCTGGATTACGTTTGAAGATAAAGACTCAACTCAAGATACTCTCTAGATTCCTTAAAGCGATTTATCTTAAATAAAGTAACGTTTTGCAGCCAAAAGCTTTGGAAAACTCTCGGCTTTTTGAGCTGAAATTAATTGGAAACGCAAACAATAGATGAGTGAGTTTGGAAATTGGTTCGCGATTCTCTAACGGACGCTATTAAATAATAACTCGATCCGCTCCAGTGTGCCTTATATAACTAAATATTTTTTCACGAGCAAATGGTGGCAGAAGATAAGAATGTTTGATTAATAGAGATGAGGAAACAGTTTAACTTAATTTATAGGCATTCCCACATGTAGTAATGAAAACCAAAATCAACGCTTAACTTCAAAATATCACGCATAATCAATATTAATAATTGATTGCGTAGATATATACTAATATTTTTTAATAAAAAAAATGTATCATCTTGACACATTTAACAAAAGTGTGTTATTTATCACGTGTTGTTATGTGATCTTGCTACAAAGGACAAATTAAAAGGTCATTAAAATCAGTATCAAAGAACACTTGTCAAATATTAAGCTCCAAATTGATAAACAATATGTAGTATCTAAACAATAACTATGACCCATTTCTACTAATGTGATTACATTCCAGCTGATGATTTGTCAACCATAAATTTTAATTTGATTATTTTTTATACCTGACGAAAGAAATAAATGCTACCACACACCTAACCATTTTGTGTTTTATATGATCATTATCTTTTTTCTTCAATGCCAATTAATTTGGCTAAAATTTAATTTAAAAATGGTAAGCTTAAATAATTCTCATTTGGAACACACTTTACGTGCGAGGACTCGAATAACTTCCAAGAACGTACAAAAATCTAGGAATAAAAACACCAATTTGATAATAATGTTAGCAAAAAATATTAATTTTATGTGGAATTTGATTACATAATATCCAGAAATTTTGTTTCGCACGCTTCATCCGTGCAAGTGAAACACAATATCGCGATGACCGGAGGACTGTATAAGCCTGTTAATTCAGCTTCAGGTTTCTCGTGCAGCCGCAGTGTCAAATCCCATACTACCCACACTGCGTCCGTTTTTTAAAAAAACTTCTACTCCAATTACATCTGGATGTTTCACCTCTTAACTCGGGATAGATTGCACGTGATTGTGTTTCATCCGCGTAAGTGTTACAAACTACTCGACGCAATGCTGAAATGTAGACATCATCAGATGACTAGAAAAGTAGATCATAGAATCAGATTTATGTGGATGTGCGTAAATGATATGTAATAACAGAATTAGAATCTGTCTTTAGATTTTTCAGGTAACAATTTTAGAACTGCGGGTGTGTGCTAATGTACTCTGCGGTAAAATATTTGGTAATAAAATTAATGTGGAAATTGTGATATTGGGTCACCTTTTTCGGGATCGTGCATCAAATGACGATGTATAGAGATGGTCATCCATAAATTCCTGACATTTGCGGGCGCTTTCAATCTGCATTCTTTGAAAGTATCAGTTAATTCACGATGAATTCACGATGAAATACCAAAATTAAAAGTACGATGAATGAACGCAATTTATCGATTGAAAACTATTCTCATCCCAGCGGCAACTACACGAACACTGTCTTACTTGCAGACAATAATTATTTACATTATCGTAGAATACTCTTAAACTAATTTTAAGAGCCTTCATAATTATCGTGTTCTAACAGTGAGAACTTCTGCTTCAATGTCGAAGACTTTAAACTGCAGGACTTGCGTCACCCGCGCTACCGCTAGTGCAGCCAGCTGGCCATGTCAATGCTACAATTTTTATGAGCACATAATTCCTGTCTGGAATGACGAGTACGCATGCGCAGTACATCTTTTCACCCGATATGGATACAGGCGAATGTTTTCTCCCACCGTTTGCACCAAATCATCCGTGATCACAGACGGTCAGTCGCACCGCGGCTCATCGTGCACATTTTCACGACTTTCACTAAACTGTCCAATCCACTTCAATTGTTTTGATCATATCGAAACGCTCTAACAAAAGGAAAAACACAAAATGACAATGTTTCACAGGTGCGTCTGGTGTCATAATGAATGGAGGACATGCTCAAAATCACAAATAGAGCAAAACGTTAAAAAAGTACTCACTTTAAAAACAGCCCTCGTACTTAAAATGAAGTTTCCAAAAATTAGTGAAGCAAAGTTTAAAGAAGGAATATATGTGGGTGAACAAATACGATCACTAATGCATGATGAAACGTTTGAAGAACTATTGAATCGACTGGAGATACAGCTTGGTAAGCATTCAAAAAAGTTAGTTTTTTTTGGAAAATTACCGTGATAATGTTAACGATCTTATAACATAATATCAAAATTCGGGTTGTAATATATCCATAAAAAAACACTTCCTGCACTCGCACCTAAATTTAAGTGAGTGAGGAGCACGGGGACACATTCATTGAGATATTTAAGTTACGTAAAAACGGTATAAAGGCAACTGGAATCCTAATATACTGGCCGATAATTGTTGGACCATCAGAAGAAAATCGTCATTTCTTTCCAGACGAGTCATAATGTATGAATATTGTGCAGCTATGAATGAAATATAACATATTACAGTATTTGAAATTATAAAAGCCTGTATCTCGGAAAACCCGCTGTCATATTTGAATGCAGAATAACAAATACTATCAAATGAAATATTTTATTTTTAAAACAAAAAAAAATATTTTTTGTAATCAATTAATTCCGTCAAAGACAACAGTAATTTGCATCTTATTTTAAACTCTCCATTTAACTCTTAATCGATCTTTTCATTATTTTAATTTCTTATTCGACTGAATTCTAAGTAGCCACTATAAACTTTTTCGACGTTTACAATATGACCCCATTATTTTTTAATTTAAATCGTGCTCGTGAAGTAAAAATAAATTATCGAATTATTTTAAAGTGACGCATTAATTGTTTCTAAGTAGAGGCTCTTCCGTTCTAAAATAGATTAATAGAGAATGCAGACGACGCGACAGATATGCCCTATAGGTAGAGTGTAATAGGCCACTCTCCGCTTCGCACTACATCACAGGGTAATTAAAAGTTCAGGAGCATTACATCGCCATTAAAGGCACTCCGTTCTTGCTTGAAATATAATCTGGTCTTTCATTACACCCACTGCCCGTGATACATTAACCTATGCTCCACGAGAAGATACCTACTAGGCGGCCTGGCCTGGAAGCTTTCAAAAGATTTGCAATTCTACAAGTCTTACTCAAATATTAACCCGAAAATTTTACCGGTAATAAATAGAGTGTGTAATTTAAAATTAAAGGAAACTTTAATCTCATAAATCAAAATTGGAACATGATCGTTAAACCAAATACGTAAATATTAACATCCTCATTATAGTAAATAGTAAATAAATATAAATAATAATAAATATTCCAGAACCTTAAATAAAAAATTCTCAAATCAGGTTGTCTGTTGTGTTAAGCTACAATTTTATAAACTGAAATGAATACATCTGTATATTCTATATACAACTGTATATTTTTAAGTTATTGACTTAGATATTTAACTCTGAAAATATTTAATTGTATGGAAGGTTGAAATTAATTACAATAATTAATAATATGCATTTAATCAGCACACATAAAAAATGACATTAAGTTCCTGATAATATATTTAAATGACCGGGCAACGCCAGGGACCCAGATAGTACAAATAAAAAAAATACTTCGACGAACAAAGACCCAAGAAATTTTTTTATAATATTAATTTTAAATATTCCAGAACCTTAAATAAAACAATTCTCAAATCAGGTTGTCTGCTGCTGAGGAAAAAAAATCAGAATCGTTCAAGGTAAAACAGATATAAAGTTTGAATTCAAATTTTTATGGGACATATGTCAACTTTTCTCTATCGATATAAAATTAAATAATTCTTTGTAAAGATATATTTACGAGCAATATTATGATATTAAAATCACAATCGTTTAGTATCAATTAATAATATATATTTTTACGGTTGTTTACTTCAGGATAATAAATATTATTGTATCTTAATATGGATAAATAATATAAGTGATGTTAAGTTCTCTCACTTAATTTTGATTTACTGGTACGATGCTTTAGGAACAATATATATATATATATATATATAACTACAGATGATTCTGATGAATTCCATTAAGGAAATGCAATGTATTAAAAAGGCACATATCAAACCAGGAACTCCCTTAAGGAAGATGAGAAACTTCCGTATTTTTACTGCAAATAAAAATGTAATAATCCTTTTCACTTATCATATTTTTGTATTTTATTTCATTTATCGATATTATGTTAATTACTTAATTTTTAGATTGTATAATTTCTTTCATTAAATAAATAACTAAATAATTATTTAGGTATTACACGTTGTAAGTCTTAAATTAATTAAGAAACTTTCTTAGATTTCATATAATGTGCCTGGATAGATTTTTAAAAATGGGATTGAAGTATTTGTAGCATATTTTAACGTTTATGTATTTATTAAACGTATACAAAAATGGGCTGAAAATTATTATACACTAATCTATTTCTTTGGAAGTAGGATGTAACTATTTCTGATAAACTTTTCAGCTATTATCTACTTTATGGTATATTAGTTTGTTATAGATGTCATAGAGCTTTAAACTGTCTTATTAGAACCTCTGCAATATAATATACACTCAAAAGAATTCCTTGTTGTATCAAAACTTGAACTAAATATTATTAATGATTTTAAAGTAATGGAGGAAGTTCATAATGTTTCCCGCTAAGTCGGTTAATTATATCAAAGTTCTAACATAGGATTCCCATATCTACAAACAGTAATTATGGCAGCAGTTAACGTGCAATTAGGTTTTGAGCTCAGCGTCGTGAGTTGAGGAAGCCAAACTCCACGTCTTTGAATTCGGTCGTGCATATTCTGACACTAGAAGTGTGAATTCGGCTCACTTAGTACTTCGTGCAAACATGATTAATTAATAATTCTCGTTAACAGCTAATATCAATAGGTATTCTCTTGTAATGACAAATCATTTACATTGGAAAAACTACGAAAGTATGATACTGTAAATAATTAATTTGTAACACTAATAAATATGTTTCTTGTTTTTAAGTCTACATATAAATGCAATACATGGCTTTGTAAAACAATTTATTTAATTAAAATTGTTTTTAAAATAAGGTTATACCTCTAATGTACTTTCCCAATAAATCTGTCTTCACGTCGAACAGGCATTTATTAGGGTGATATATATTATGTAAATAATGTTTCCTTCAAAAATCGTAAATAAATAATAAGTATTTTAAGTCAAAAGCTTAATTATGTGTGTTCGTATATTCTGAACGTTACAAATTGCATATATTCTCTGAATATTCTTATTGAAATTGGTTCTGCTTTCGACCAGAGCGTTAGAGGTTCCCTCCACCATTTTTAACGAGCAATTTCCGCGTATTCTGAGAAATACGTGATTCCTACGAGACCTAAATTCACTACAATACTGCATACAAATTATTTAACAATATATGTTACTTATATTGGTTTATAACGTGCCGTCTATTTAATTTTTGAATGCATTAAATCTGTAACATTATAAAGCAAATGAAAATTATATTTAAAATATAAAGTGCTAATAATACGGTTAGGCGTTAGTCGGTGTAATTATAAAATATATAAATGTGTTTGCTAAAAGTATATTTATAAAAATTATATTTAGCCATCATTTAATATTAACAATTTGAAGTAATATTCTGATTATTTTCGAACATAATATTATTTTAAATATTATATATTATTATCCAATGACACGGCATGACTGCAATATATCTACAAAATAATACTGTATTATATATACCCGTGGAGCAAATTTCACCAAATTTCGTACACGTATTAATTGCGACCAGGAAACAAACACTGTTGGGCTGAGACACGCCTACCACCCCCAGGAGCGGGGATGGACGGGACTGGAAATATTCAAACATGCTAAAACTGCAAATATTTAAATCGTATACATATTTCTAGAGGTCAAAGAGATTGATAGTTTTTCTAGCGATGTTATCTGTGTATAATTTCAACTCCTTACAGCATGGGAAAGGAGCATCTTTAGGATTGGAGGTGGAGGGGCGTTACAAGAAAGTAACGTAAATACAACCGAGATTGGAGTCAAATCCAGGGTTATGGATGTTGCTCAGTTTATTTATGACAATATCGGCAATATGCGCGAGCGGGAGTTCTAGGGGCTGGGCGCAAGTGGGTGGGATCAGAAATTTTCAAACATGTTAACCGGACGATTTTTGCGTCCAATAAAAATATTTCTGGATCAATAAGATTTATAACTTTTTCATACATATTCTCTGTGTACAATTTAAATTCTTCCGGGCTTGGATGGGGGTGGGGTGGAGTGGCATTGCATAAAATAACGCCAAAAAAATCAAGCTTGGAGTCGAATCCCTATGGTTGTCACTGAGTTCAATTATGACATTCAACTTGCCCTTTTACACACTCAAGCGAGGGTGATCTGGATGGAAATTTTCAAACATGATAAACGGTCGATATTTGCGTCGAATAAATATTTGTCGGTGTCAATGGCATTGATATTATGTTAACCGATGTTGTTTATGTATGAGTTCAACCCATTTTGGCATGGGAGGTGAGCACATTTAGGGGTAGGCGTCGAGGTGCATTACATAAAAATAACCCAAAAGCAACCGAGATTGGAGTAAAATCGGGCACCCAGCTAGTATTTAATAAAATTACACACTTTTGTATAATGAGAGGTGCGTAAGCTATCTACAGCAATGCGAATCTTTCTCAAGGTTGCGTCCGGATCGCCGTTTTGTCACCACACTGTCCTTCAGAATATTTGCGTATTTTCAAGAAGACGCAACCTTGCATTTCTAGAATTTTAATCTACGGTGATAATGATGGGATTCGATGATCTGTGCTACTGACGGTTTGACAGACAAAGAGAGACATATACAATAATAGAACACGTAATTCTTATTAAACATGCTATTTGTGTATTTATATTATCCTATGTATGTCAGCATAATTATCTGGACCCTTCGTTCGAGACAGCACGTGGTTACTATTTCACATTTTATTTGTAAATTTAATATTGCTCTTGGAATGCATGTCAGCTGCAATCGCTGCACTTTTTCTTCTTGAGCACCGTTTATAAACCTTTGTTACTACGATCTCTACAGTCAGTCATTGACGATCATAGTGACGCAATCCCGTATCAGTACTTGTATTGACGTAATTGTAATAAACTCCAAATTATTATAAAACCAAATTGAGTTTTTCGTAAATATCATTTCTCGGTCAATTCCTTTCATCCTTCAGTCTCATTCGCATTCAAGGTATCACGCATATGAGACCAGTTGCCAGCTGCCCAAAACAGTTAAAATTAACTAAAAATTATTCTGGTTGGAATATTGAGGCTGACAATTAATCATGGAATTCATTCGGGTCGAACCCTGCCTTCCGTCTCCTTCTTCCAACATATGCGACCAATTGTTGTCACCAATGTTCTTTTTTCGTGGCCAGTGATCGCTTATTTTTCACATTTGCCTACCATCCTGGGATTTAATCTCCCTGTCACTCATACAAACACGACAAAACCATCTGTCCTGAAGGAATTGCGCCGATAGACTACCTGGGAATCCCGTTCGTCTAGCGCTGGCACAAAGGAAATTTCGTTCAAACGAATAAAATAATTACTCACGCAAAAATAATAGGCGCGTTATGTGTTAAACAGAAACAGAGGGTTTATTAGTGCCATTACAATCTGAAAAAACTTCCAGGAAATATAAAAGAAACTTGATTCATTAATTTCTTCTTTACTACTCCTGTTGAAACTTTCGGAATTTATACTACAAGTTTTAAATTAGCAAGTATTCAGAAATGAAGTGTTCACTGAGTGTCATATCTCTAATACAGATTGATAAATTTTCTGAAATTGAAACCTATTTTAAGCAACGATATCAAATAGTTTGTTAGTTTTTATACATTAAGGTTTAATTAATGTGCACAAGGATAACTTCCACATCCTGGATTCAGAGCAAGATTAATGGAATGTGACTGCAGTAATAATTAAAATTTATTAGTTTATTGAAGAACAAAACCATTAATGCTGTTTTATTTCTTACGAAGCTATTTGATGGTGAGAGGAAGAAGAGCAGACGGCAGAACCGGAAGGATGTCGCTGATAGAACACGCAGCAGGCAAGGGCGAGAAATCGATCAATCTGGGCTCTGCTCGCTGTATAGTCCTGAAAAATACTCGCATTTCTGATACAAAGATACGGGTACTTCTATTGACTGCGTAAGTAGTCGATTTAATAAACGTAAAAATAGCCATATATTTAATTATTTTCGCTCAAGGATGTAATGTTCAATGGATCTTTATTCGGCCCCGCTGAAACCTGAGCTCTTTTGAATTAGTATCGGGCAATTCATATAATTCGGGGGTGTTCCATTACTTTCCTTGAACTTTTTTATTCCACTTGCCAATCGACATGAAAATGGTAAAATGCGGAACATAATTCATCGACAACATTAGATATTTTTGCGTTGAGAAAGCAATGTAAACTATAATAATACAAATGCGAAGAGAATAGGGATAAATAGAGAATTTATCTTAATAATTTTTATTATAATCTTACTGTATTCTACATTATCAGTTTATAAAATGTAGAGTTTCAAGCAACAATATTATTTTCGCGTTGTTTACATTGTATTTGTGATGACTGAGGATATACCAATGATTTTTTCACATAAATTATTTAACAAATATCAGGCTTAAATCAATATATCAGTGTAATCTTCAAACGTGTATTCTACCATCCAGTACTGTCTCGTCCTGTACTGCTCATTGCCTGAATGGCAGCTGATATAAACGCTGAGTAAGCAGAACTGATTGTAAACGATATCAGTAGTCGCCCTCGGTCGTTTTTGTTTGCGGGAGATTTAAAATCGTTTGTATCTTCAAAATTATTTTGAATCCAAATGCTACCATTACGGACATGGGTTCCTTATGAAGACATTATCTACTAAGTCCCCTCTACAACTTCTAGAGGAAAAGGAATGGTGAAACACCCTCCATAATAATCAACCAATTATTTATCATTTAATATAAAAACTGCAAAGATTACATCAGGAATTTAGAAAAGCATAATGTAATATATATATAATTTCCTGTAAAGTCTGCGTGTTTGTTACTTAGGATAAAAAAAGGAAATTAAAATCTCGCTTTCAAGAACCTTTTCATAATTTAAAGCAACCTTCTGACATTAAGTTTTCAGTAAATACTTTAATAACCAGTTTTTATTGGAATATATTATAATATTACATTTTAAAATCAATTATTATGCGAGACTAATTTCTGAAATTGTTCATTCATTAATGTTTGTTATATCGTTGTTTCAGTATATTTGTAGTGCACATCTGATGAGGTCCACAGATTTTGGAATAAAGATAGTGTAACAGAAATTTTTGTTATTATAAAAATATGTAAAGTAATTTTTGTTTATAATTGACTCCTTGGCCATTATATATTATTTAAAAATTTAACTATTACTAAAACCTATAAAATCCTTCTATTACGCACTTATTACTTTTTTATCTCAGGTTGCCAAATATCTTTCGGTAATCCCGCGATTAGTAAAAAAATAACAAATCTCCCCATTGCCTATGATTTTTGGACCCTACTCACAAATAACCGTTCTATCTAGACACGTTTTCCTTGTTGTTAGTCCATGTGCTTTGTATTTATGTACTCAACTATATTAATATAGCAGTAATGTATTACATATTCCTCTTTGTTATATTGAATGTCTGATTAGATAATTTTAAAATTATATTTTCAAAATAAATATTATACTAAAAGTAGAATTTATAACTATTTTGCTTGTGTGCTATATGAGAATATACTAGTAGATTAAACAACGAGTGTTTGTTTCAAGCACTGAGGTAAAATCATTCTCGGTCAGATTATTCTGCGTTTCATTATTGAAGCACACGTAACTACGTCCAGAGCTTGTTAATCGTAGTTGTTTGCGGATAACATTTTTATATGACACGTGTTACATGTATATTCAGGGATTTCCCACATTCATATTTGCCGTGTAAAACGGATGGACGTGAGCGAGCACGTTCTGAATTCTTGTAATTGTTACTGTGGATCAATGAAAACTGGAATTAGCGTTAACAAGGTGAAACTGTGGATGTTTCGAAGATAAAAGGAACGACGGTGAATTAAACTTCATCGAATATTGCAAAGTACAAATTTAAGTTTGATATCTGTAATATACGCACACGTATATTATTAAAATAACGTACACGTAATCTAAATGTCTAGTTTCCTCTGATATTCCATCGACTTGTATTTTTTCCATTAACAGTTTTGCATTACCCTGCAGACATTTCCCAAACACTATTCATCCATGGTACGGAAACGCAAAGAAGTGAAAAAAATTTGGTACTCGTGAAATCGTATCTCGACTGAGAATCTACCTTGGGAGCTGCGAGTACACATTGCTTCCAACGCCTTGCTTGGTTTTTGTAGGACAAAATCACTGTTGACCGCCGCAGCATCAGGCAAATTGGATCTGATTTCCCGGGGGTGCATCACAGCATCACATCTCCTCTTAATGCTTCGCAGATCTAACATAATCTAGTCAGCCATTGAACGTCAGAGCTCAAAATTAGATTTCGACCTCCTTCTCCGAAAATATGTTCTCAGAGTAGTTACAGTATAGAAACTACAAAGCTGGTTCACACACAATACCAATAATATGTATATTTTTATTAAGATTATGGTATATAGTGTTGTTAAAAAAATTCGTCAGTGGACGATAAACCCTCATATACTTACTGTAATACCTATACATAAAGACCAATGATAAACTTAATGCTATCTACTTATAATTTACCTAATTATATAAAAATGTAATAAAATAATTCAAATATCTGTAAAATAGTGTCAAACAATACGATTTCCTGAAAAGCGCACAGTTGCCTAAATACATTATAATTAAAATAAGCATTTAGTAACTATAATCAATGCTGTTGTTTTTTATTTATTTCTGACAATTTTTTGGGTCACTTTATTCTGCAAAATTTCCTTCAGGTATATGTATTGAAACTGCGGATAAAGCTTATATCATGTATAGTATATTGTAGATGGGTTATTGGTCTTGTTCTATTTTTCGAAAAATTCCTGCCTTTATAAATTTTTACAGCTTGTCCTAAATTTTTAAAATGCTCTCCTGCTCGTGAAAAATGCTGCGCCATGAAGGAATCATGAATCTGAATATTGTAGACAATTTGTTACAATCGCTTATTGCTCTTGTTCTATTTTCAAAAAATTCCTGCCTTTATAAATATTTAGTGCTCGTTATAAGTTTTTAAAATGCTCTCATGCTTGTAAAAAAAAAATGTAGCGCCATGAACGAATCACGTAGCTGAATCAAAATTATTTTACGTTATGCACAAATGATTAATGTTTCAGATACATCAAAATAAGAATACAGAAGTACTTTGTGACTTTCAAACATTGAATCTGAGATGTTTTACATTTGTAATTAGGAAATGGTGTGCAACGCTGCTTGCGTAAGTGACGGAAAAGTTGTCGGTTGATCATATCCCGAACGTGTTCAGTAGGAAACTTGTCTAAGAATCGGGAAAGCCGCGGGTGAAGTCGCATCCTAGACAGCCAGAATATTCCTGGCAACACTTCATCTAGAATTGACTAATGACTCAACAACTTCCCTATTGTATCAACTGTTGGCGAGTCATCAAGAAGCTGACATCGTCAAATATAAATACTGCCGCTCCATAGCATCACATTTTGTGTTCGGACCAAGCAGTCTGGATGAAACAAGTATCATATCATCATTGTAATTCAAGTTTCGTCCGGAAACAAGTCATTACGCCATTGTACACTTCCCTCTGTACTTCACATGAACTCATTGTAGTCTGAAGCTCAGTTGAAAGTGTTCCATTCCACTCAATCAGCTCTGCGACGTCGAGCTGCGCACTTTGGCACTGCTGCAACCCTTGGACGAGGACGAGTAGTGAATCATCTAGTTGATTCGTCATATTTTGTGATCTACTGGCGCACGTTCAAAGTGTCTTCGATGCAATCGTCCACACAAACAGAATATTTTTTGTATGATGTCCCGAACGACCATGATTTTGGCAATAGTGAAGTGCCACACACACGACAGACAAAATTCTACAGGTCCGTAGATGTTTATTTTTAACGAGGTAGGTGAAAAATCTTCAAAAAGACGTCTGCACTACACGATAGTTTGGGAATCTTACCTACTAAAAAACTCCTCCCTTTCCGTTGATGACCAATTACTGCTTCCTACGGAAGCTTCGTAGGAAGCTGTGACTTTTCCTCCGATCATGGACTATTCTCTTTTTCAACTTTACGTAGCTCCTTTATAACCATAGCGGCATGTTTGCTGATGGCTTTCCTCTTGTCTGCTGACTTCATCCATCCATGGGGTTGGCAGACGGTTTCCGAGTCATGTTGTCAACATTTTTTGGGGGGAACAATGATGACGCGTCTTTTGTTGCTCAACATTGTTGGTGACAAAAAATGTTGACGACATTTGGTGTAAACCCGCCTCAAGACAAACGACGAAACGCATCCGGGCGTCAATCGGCGCTTGATCGTGAACTTCTGTCAAGACCCCGATGGGCACGTTTGGTTTTAAGTGTGTGACGACAGCAGATTTCCACAGAGGTCTCAAGACCAGGACTTCACAGAGCGGTCTGGACACATTTGTCTGGCGTGTGCGGGGCCCTCAGTCATCAGTTTATTGGGGCTGACCTGACGGTCTCAGGAATAAAAACTAATTTATAAATATAAAACACTTGCTTGTCATATTCTGCTATATATTTATGTGAATGTCACACACTTCCCAGTGTTCCAATTGTTAAAAAGAGGGGGGGGGTGTATTCTCACGGTGCGGTAGCTCTTACAAGCTATTTCGAATTAGCTGCCTACTGTTTCACGAATCCCATTCCCAAAAAATATAGTCTACACATATTTTCGTTGTCGTTAGCATTGAAAATTTCTACTTATTTTATAATATTAAAGTTTGGGAATGTAAGTGGTAATAAAAACCGTTCCAGGGTTTTATAAATACGCAGACATATTAGCATGCCTTAGGAGTTATTCGACCGAGGATTTCCGTTTCTTCACAAAGAAAGAATCTAGCTGAGGAGCAACGTTCCAAATGATAAATTTCGTTGAGTTTATAAAACCCCGACTATAGAGTTCATGCTGGAGGAATTTCAAATATGGACTATCCTCACATGCAACTGAACACAATGTGAAAGTAATTTTCTCAAGTTCGCTGGAGAAAGCTCCTACAGATTGCGTTTTATCATACAGTGTCGGTGATAAATTGCGTCGTAGCTTGGCGTAATGCCATTCACCGAAGAAAGCGGACAAATGCGCGCGTGGCCGTCGGAGGATTACCAGGATCACTTTACATAGGGGACAGGGGCAGAGTCCTGCTTCACTGGAACTCAAAGAATATGCTCTTAAAAAAAGAACTCGCCAACCTACGTTAACAGTGATCCAACAGAACTTTCTCTTCACTACAGCTCCAACTTTAATTTCCATAACTTAATTTTAGTATGACATACTGAACAGTTTCATTAAATATCGAAAATGCTAGACGTTTTAGATAACTTCGATTTTTGTCTTTGTATTTTAAAAGATTAAATGTTTCACGAAAGGTTGCTTTTAAAAAATTGCCTCCGATGTTACAGATATTTTATTTGTTTAATTTTTAAATGGCTGAAATTTATCCACTTATATACGTACAAGATATATAACTATTCAATTTATACTCGTCGTTGTACGTCAATTTGTGATTTTACAGAGAATAATTTTTTTAGCAATACAATATAAACGTAGAAACGCTTTTAAGTCACACTTCAAAATATCATTTTAAAAAATTGGGATTGTTAGACGTATAGTTCATTTTGTAGTACTTTATATTAAATATGTCTCAATGTAGATTTATAACAGGAACTCTCAAACTCAACGGATCAAACAATTTTGATACAGTCTATTTTATAATTCATTTAAAAATAAATTTAAAATACATAAACTATCGATAATATTCAAGTTATTGAATTCTCAACATATTAGACAAATATATAATTTATTATCAATAAACGGCTCAGCCAATTTCAACCTAGAGTAGTTTTACTAAATAATGTTGAATTATTTCAATTATTTTTATATAATGTTTAATATAAGGTGACAAAATCATTGAAACAACATACCATCAAAATCAGGTGAGAATAATAATAAATATAATATTATAATCGTTATAGCGAAATTAAATAATTTAAATTTTATTGTAATAAATCCTATAATAAGTAGCTATATTTATTGATTGATTTATATGAACTTCCAAGCTCTTTCTTGAATCAAGCGTAGCTTAAAAGAATCAACCATACAAAATACCCACATTACCAACGATTCTCAAGAATTATCACCTGAAATTATTCGTCAGTCTTTGTGCACTGAAACTCATATGCATTAAATTATAATGGTTAAAAATAACTTTCGTATTGTTCTTTTTTCATTATTCGGAGTTTCTGTATTGCAGTATATAATTGGTAATGGGCAAGAGTGGAGTTTGGTACCGGAATCATGTTCCGTGGATCCGTGAAATATTCCACGCCAAGCATTTAAAAAGCGTTTCTAAATGAAACTAAATTACGACTCCCATCAGTATAGTCAAAAAGCTTATGGCTCACATACGTTTATTTAAAGGGTATCTCAAGAAAACCAAAATTAGTCTGTACAACTAATTCTTCGACATATCGTAAAACGTTTCGTATTGTTTACTTTATTACCAATTGATTAATTATCACTAAATACTCGTATCCACGATAAATTTCCCGAATTTCGAGAAATAATCATACTTTAGCTCCTGAAATTTGGTATTCTGCTAGTCGTGGATTTTTTTTACACATTCTCTCAGGAGAAAAATAAATTTAATAAACATTATTTCGACTAATTTTATTTGTGATTAATGCCTGTTCCTTGAATCGACGAAAAAAATTAATTTTGCTGCTTTTCTTTAATGAGTGATGTTTTATCTGACAAAGACTGTATCTGTGTAAATAAAATGATAATTTGTTGAACTTTCGGATATGTATTTCTATTTGCTCTACTTATTGTTTGCCAAAGTTCGAGTCAGGAATGATGATTTAGAGGAAAGTCGAAACTCAAAATCGTAGCCAATCAGAGCCCAGCTCCTACGTCACAGCTAGGCACGTCAGTGAACAATCAAGCACCAATCTCAAAACCGCTGCGTCAGCTGTCATACTAAGCTAAAATTAACACTATTAAATTGTCCTATGGGATAATATAAAATAGTCACTGCAACAATATAAGTAAGAATATAATATAATGCTATTGTTATTATTAACACTCGCGGATGTGTTGCATATTACGCTTATGATTTGCAAGTGAAGGATAATTACAAAAAAAAAAACAGTTTTAACAGAGTATATTTTGTAAAATATACTTATATAAGCATGACAGAAAAGTAATGATTTAGTTTTTCATCCTTTTTTACACAATTGTTGGTTTTCTTTTATAAAAATCATGGTAATTATGGGCAGTAATAAAGCTTATACTTTACGTATAAAGCCACTGCGGAAAAATATTTAGATCCTGAATATTTATAACATACTAAAGTATTCAATATGCATGCAGAGGTTAACGGGGATTATGGCAAACGGCTTATAAATTACTAATTGGAAGAACAGAAATATTGATTTCCGGACTGAATCTGTCTCCAGAAATGATTAGAAGATTGTTTTAAGGCGAGAACGAAATCAAAGGCTTGGAATGAAAGAAATTGTCCTCCGTGGCGACGAAGAAGCGTATCAAATCCCGGTTTTAATTCTGTTCCAGGCAAAAGCCTGCGGCGCGTCATGTCACCGTTCAGCTTTCGTGACCGAGAAGAAAAGGCGTCTTTCTTAATTGTATGCCATTGTTTCTATTCAGATGCGTCGACAACTCAGTTCATTAGCGACCATACAATTAACAATGAAGCGATTAGTAATGTTCCGCCTACAATAGCAAGCCTTGGAGGTACGTAATACAGACAAATAACGAAATTTGTAACGATTGACTTTATTGCGTACTAGAGACAGGATAAATTTTACAATAATAATAAAAGTACTTCAAAACTACCGGTTTACTACTATTAATTTAAAAATATTAAAATTTCTAAAAATAAATCGTACAGATAACCTTTTTTAAATGGTGTATTAACCTACTGGCGGTGCAAGTGCCCTCAAAGATAAATATTATATCAATTTGATATCACATGCTCAATCGTCATTCAAATATATTCCTTTAATTTTGAATCAAACAGAAAACTTTCGAAGATTTCTGAAAATAAAGAACATTTTTTATTTTCTGAAACGTTTTAAGTGACAAAATAATTTATTATTACTAACATATATTATCACAAAATTTAGTTAAAAATCCAAACGTAGTTTGATTACAGAAATTTGTAAGATTTATTCAGACGTATTGATTTTATGAAGCAAGGAAGCAAAATTCTGTTAATGTTTCTAGGCAACTTCTAAAATTATATTAAATTTGAAAAGTATAACTAACTTAATCGTACTTCAAGTTTCAATTTTATATAAACATACAAATTTCCATAGAATACCTAATTGTCGAAAACTTTATCTAACACATATCGATAAAATTATAAACACCTTATTCTTTTTTTTTAAAAAAAACTTACAATCTTGACATATCACTGTGTTTTGAAATGCGATCTTTCAAAATATGTGAAACGAAAATCTACGTAACATGCAATTACAGTGATTCTGTTGTTTCCACCATCCATAGAACGTAACGTCATCCATTTTGTAAACATTGTAATGAAGATTATACGAACACGGTATAAGTTTTAATAAAGAGTAAATGCAGTGCTGAGTTTGTGGTTAATCGTTACCAGTACACAACTGCTAGAGGGTTTGGTAAATTTCGCATGGATTTTCCAAATTCGTGGACCACAAAATAGTGAGAGCTCTAGCGGTCGTAAAGTGAGACGTCACTGGAATTAATTGAGGCCGTGGATCCCCAAGAAGGCAGCTGCGTCTTCCGACGAATTTACATTTCAAGTTACGAGATAATGGTGATTGGCAGAAGTATAAAATTTCTGTTCGTAAAACTGACGTTTGAGAGGAAGAAAGAGAAAACCAGAGAGAGGATGAGGAAAATTTGAAACGGGAGTGCATGTGGAATAGTTCGGGAGAGTTCTCAGAGGAAAAGGAAAGGCAACTCGCAGTTCCAGCTGCCCTGATGCACACACGACGACGCCAACTCGCTTCCCGGATAATAAAAAATACGTGTGACTGCACGCATCACAAAAATTCCGGTAAATCAGCCAGTAATTACACATCAATGCCAGTTCATCTTGGTAAAAAAACTGAAAATAATTTAATAGCCAGTGACTGATTTAAGCAATATTTGAAATTATTGTGTAATTATATATGCTTAGATCCATATGTTTTATTGCTTGACTTTCTATGTTGAAACCAACCATTTATTAAGTTTTTGTTAGTTTTTAATAAAATGTTAAATTATTCCATGCATGTAATGATTCCGCAATTGTATACAAAATGAAGAAGCTAACTGCAATTTAAAAGTCACACATAAGGATTTTGGATGATTGCAGAAAAATTTAAAGTGAATATTTACCTGAATCCGTATCGTCTTTCATGTTTTGTGTAGCGTGCAGCACTTACTATGTTTCTTCACTCATGTCGATGATATTATTCCTCTTCCCTGCAAAACTAACCTTCAGTTAGCGCAGGAGCTTTAACGCTTGTCGGACAAGTAATTAAACTATGAGTAATAACTTTAGCACTTGAGGCAGTTAATTGTAAATTTTAATTTGATTTCGACGAAATGAAATACGAAGCAAGGTTTGTTGTTCAGTCTTCCCCATGCACGGCTAATTAGGCCAGGGCCTCTTGGAGAAGGCGAGTGTTGGGAACAAAAGCCCTGCTTTCCTTCGAACCGCAGACAGCCTGCATTAATGAATCGGGTTTAGTATTCTACGTTCCAGCAGCAGAATAACTTTTCTCAAGACTTCACAAAGTTTCAATTACCTTAAAGGGTAATCAAAGAAAGTGATGGTGTAATTATAATGTAACTGTTTGATTCAGAAAATTAAATCACAATGTTACTCGTCACAAATCGAACGCCAAGAGTGACCCCTAATAGATCCTATAGAACAAGGTGATTGAGAGTGACAACGAAGAAAGACGGCTGTCATATAGCTTCACTAACTTTCTTTGTTTATTTCGGTTACCACACACCTGTGAGAAATTTTCTTTCACTACGGGCTAGAGAGTATGTGTGGGCTTCTGATGGCGACACTAGACCAGCAGAAAATGGGTGGGTTCACGTTACGTTGCTGGCTCGGTCGATACTCTGTTTGAACCAGTTTTGGAGTGACCCCTATACAGATCACGTGATCTGATTTGAGGTTTTGATTCGTCCCCCGCCTTCCGCAAGTGGTTTTTCACTTGGGAGCCACTTTCAGTCTTAAGTCTTGCTACGACGTTTCTTGGAGTGAGGAAGGCTCCTGGGAACTTTATAGTCAGTCTTGTTCTTTTTTATAATAAACTTTGAATTTAACTTCATAGCGCTTTCTGATTCTTGTTCATGTCTCTGGAAGGTACTTGGATACCAACAACCTCACGTTATCAACTTTCCTATTTTCCTTTCCTGAAGTCTTCCTTTCGAGACTGAAGAAGATACGCCGCTGGATTTTCCTCCGACCTGATCCTCCTCAGCCTCTTCATCTCCATGACTTTGATAGAACTAAAATTCCGTTACGTCCTCCTTACTTTGATTTATCAGTTTTAGCAGGTACACAATATTACACGGCGTTCTCCTAGATTATATTAAATTAAATAAACCTACGCAATAAACGTTGCAGTGGGCACCAATATAATTTTCATCAAGGGTAACTGTCAATGGTACAATGCCTGGCTAGGAAATTCCAATTTATGTATTGTTAAACAATAAATATTTCCTGAACCCTACACGTCTAGAAATTTTCAAACATGGTTAAAAGTCTGATATTTACGTCGAATAAATACTTTTTGGGGTCAATGAGATTGATAGTGTTTCTCTCGATGTTGTTTGTGTGTCATTACAACCCCTTTCGACATGGACGGGGGCCACCTTAGGGGTAGAGGTAGAGGGGCATAACGTAAAACAACCGGAATTACCTCGGCCAGCAGTTACCGGTATTATAAATATTTTTGATTCATTTAAGGTACCGGGTGTATAATTTTACTCTCAATTATACCAGGAGTATAATTAACTCTCTTAAGGTATTGCGTGGTTTTTTGACTGTAATAGGGAACCAAGTTTATATTTAAGTTTATTTGGTTACCAAGAATATTTATGACTCTCAGCGCACCGGGAGTTTGTTTTACGCTCTTAATGTAGAACAAGTAATTTTTTTTATGTATTTGGTATCGTGAATATTTATGCTTCTCTAAGGGCACTGGTGAAATTAGTATGATTAAATCCATTTTCGGGCTTATGAAAGTAATTTCCCGGGAAACGCCGGGCACCGAGTTAGTATTATAATAAACTGAAGTCAGTGAAGGCCTTACAGGATTTTCATAAATGTATTCTAGGTCCTATAAAACATAGACGCTGCAGTACCAAAACATAATATAAAGAAAAATATTTCAAGTGGATTTATAAACATTCTTATTTCAGTCAACACATTAAGTATCTGTGAATTTAAATAGTAGTTATTTACTTCATCGAATACCTATTGCAGAGTGATTTCTCCATCGACCTCGTCTCATGCGGGTTCCAGGATTGGGAGAAAGTCGGATAATTTCTATTAAATTGAAGCATCGAAAAATCGTCCAATAAATTATCTATTTCGTAAGAATTTAGTTGTGGCGCCAAGACAACAACGTAAAACTGTCGCCAAACAATGTCTAAACGTTATTGTTTACAATGTTTATAAAATTCACAATAAATTAATTTAATATCCAAATAATTCAAAATAAACAGGTAATTATTGATATTATAGATACCGGTTCATTACAGTATATATGTATAAGAATTTTGAACCTCTTTTCGCAGCCAGCCAAATTAGTATCAAAACAATGAAAATGCTTATGAACGGGTAAATACATCGAGATTGTCTGTTTTCTGAAGTATTGTTCTGTAGAAATACAAATTCTAGAAAGGATCATGATCGCTCCGTGGAAAATAAATTCTCATAACCTCCGGTCAAACTTTGAACGTACTTTGAGAAGTAGATTCATCGCATCGTTAAAGTTGTGTGCTCTCGTAGCCCAGAGGAAAGATGAACGCTTTGTACTCCGAGCTCTTCACTGAAGTGGTTCGAGACCTCACAGCTTGTGTCAAGACCAGAACCGCTCCGTCCCTCAATTCTATATTACAACAAATCCTTCCCCTTTCATATCACTGTGACTGTAGTTGTCAAAACAGTTATGTCTACCGTTACCGTTGCTGTTCCATGATATCGTACATACATATGTCTGCGAATTCAATAGTGTTCTCTTTTATTAATTTAATTAACTATATTTCACTTTTATTTTCTCTAAAGGTCTAATGGCACGTATGGTAGAAATAGAATATATTCATTGTCTACACTTTGCCACTTAGATGTGAAAATACACGTTTAATTAAGTTTCTAACTAATAATTCGAACACTAATTTAGGGACAAGGCAAGTTATCGAATTGTAAAATGTTACTATCTGTAAAAAAATATTGTTAGGCTTGACGTAGTTTAATTTGCGTATTTTCATTCTGTAATTACATTTATTATAAATTCAATTGAAAATAATTATTTAGAGAAAGAGAATCTTGCCATTTCTTTGTAAAAAAGGGATTGGAATAATTTTCCTAGAACATGAAGCTTTCCAAAAGTTAAAATATTTATTCTTATATACCAGTATAATTATTTGTTGATAAGTCATAAGCAACTACTAATTTGTAAAATTTTATAGAAGAAATAAAAAATTATGCATACAAGTGCACAAAAGCTGAAAGCCCCTTCCTGACTGCAACACGCAACACATTCTGTGTCGTGTTTACTTACTACGATTACCTATGACTATAGCTCCTCCAATTATATCATGTCTATACAAAAAATGCATATATCTGTATGTAAATGATAATTAATTAAATTGCTTGAAATAAATAATTGTGTTCCAGTAAGAACTTTTTGACTACTTTCCATAAGAACGCTCTTCGCCCTTGACCTCGTTTTATTTTTCGAGTCTGTCCTACTTTATAGTGTGCTGGATTATTAATTTATAATTATTAATTTATTAGGATTTTACAACAATTCAGAGGAAATTCTGGTGTCAGATACAATCCAGAGTATTGTCGAAAGATATGAACAAAACTATTAAAAATTAGATTTAATACTTGTTTTCACATTTGATTTATATTTAAAATATTTACCAGAACTCCTGCATATTTTAGTGATTTAAGGTTCGGCCTCATGTTATGATAAACAATGTATGGCTATTAGAAAAAGTCATGGGGCGGTATTACGAATCTATTTCAGAGGAAAATAAAAATTTTAATTGTAATTTCGAAATATATTGTTGTTGCTATTGTAATGAAATAATTAAAGAAATGTCGGCAATTGATATGTAAGGAGAAATATTAAAAAAATATTAACTTCACATAATTGTTTTTTGTTTACGCCAAAATTGAATCCTTATAATTAATTTTATTAGAGTCCGAGCACCCGTAAGCTATATTTAACAACCAGTTTCTGCTGATACAAAATTAAACTAACGATTTACGGATTTGGATAATGGCCCCTATTTATAAAAATGTTTCATAGAACCCACACCGTTTACTTACGAATTAGAAATGAACATGGGTCAATATCATTGGATCCAAAGTTCCATTTCTGGATTCACCAAGGTACAGTGATTTAAACATATGGATGGAAAAAATAAATAATCACAAGTAGATTATTTTTTGTTCTATTTAATTATTAAATTAATTTTGGTATCACTTTCGTAAATAGTAACATTATTCAGTAATTCCCCTGAGGAAGACAATCAAGAAGGGATTAACGAATAATGATTATCTTATAAAACGATTGATTATTCGAGAATATTATTTTTTCCCGATTCTTTTATGTTGTCAACTTTTTCTGATGACGCTGATATTTACCATCATTAAGGATTAAACATAATACATGACCGGAGGGATGAAACTGTAACGTTGTGGCATGAAACTGTAGCTTTCTGTTCCTTAGAATATTATAAAACTATTAGTCTTTTTAATATTTCTACATATTAACAGATACAAAACAATACGAAAAAATTCAAACATGTAGGCCCTACGTGAAAATTGGCACTTATATTTCGTCAATAGTAAGACTGGTTAGCCGAGACGTGAGGTTTTTTTAAAGTGTGTTTGGTGGTATCCTGCTCCCTCTGTGTTGCATCGCCCTCGTGGTATCTGGTCATCCTGTGGACATCCGAGTTGACGGTTCTGGACATTGTAGCAGCCAAGACGTCAAACTGTCCGGTAAAGACAGGCTTCGTTAATTTTTAATTATTGTAAAAGTAGCATAATTTTCTCTATTTCTGCAAGATGTCCTGGTCTTTAATGCAGTTTACAATTGTATGTTCTGATTAATGGTGGCCAACAATATACCTTGAGAAAGTCTCATGTTCTATACGTAAGAATTTATATTGTTCACATCAAATCAGGTGATCATTTCAAGCTTATGTAATTTTGTTGTAAATTCTTTAAAAATTGTAAATTGTGCATTAGTTTTCTAATACAAATAAAATTATATTTATGAATTATATAATATAGAATTTAGATTTATTTTGTATTTAAATATTTATTAAATACATCTATTTTATATTATGAATAGCATTATTTTTAGAGATTTAGAAAATATTTAATAATAATTACCTATTGTAAAGTATGTAATAGTATATTGATTAAATTCTTATTTACATGTACATGTAATAAGATATAGATATATAAAACAATTTTTAAATTATATTTATAATTTTATCTTGTTTAATAGATCTTTTTATTGTAATCGTAAAAATAACTGATTAATCAAGGTTTTGTCAATTTTAATTATTTTATTTCAAATTAACACATTTCTGATTTATATGTTTTATATCATTACCCTCTTTAGTATCAAGTATTCTTGAAAGAGATATTTATAAATAAAATGAAATAGTTTTATCTTGTAATATGTTTATCTCATTAATCTTCAATTGTTGAATAAAAATTTTACATTTCAACGTATTTATTTTAATTTTGCTTGTAAATGAAAGAATTGTTAGAATAACTCTTATTTATATTCATTTAAAACTTTATTGCTCAATTTATTTTAAATGGACTATTACGTGAATAAAATCAATTAATTGTGATTTTTCAATCACAATTAAATATTATAATATAAATAAATTTTTTTACAGTTTTTTTAAAATTTTATTTTAGGTAGGTGTGGGCAAGGTTCCTTGCGGTTGATGCTTTTGGGTTTATTTTAAGATTGACTTAAATTTGGATATTGGATCTTACTTTATCTTTCTTTGGTAGTTCTGAGTTAGATAAGGTAAGATTTGGTTTACGACTGGGGGGAATCATTATGATAGTATTTTTTCGTTTGTTTTTATTTTTCATTTATATGTGTTTCTAATTTTCACTTATGAATTTTTTAATTTCTCGTTTTACTACGTTTTATATTTATGTTTAATCGATTTTTGAATGTTTCTTTTACTCTTTTACAGCAGTTTTAATTATTTAAATTCGCTGTATTAAAATGATTCTTGATACAAATTTACTCCACTTTTATAAATAAAAGTGAAAACAGTGCGTAAATTATAAAGCTAGTGTGATTTTGAGGTGAAAATTACAACAAAGAAAAATATTGAAGTTGAGTGCTTTCTTTTAGGTTGTACTAAGATAGACGCTAACTCGACCAGCAATTTTCTCCTTCTAAGGAAACAATTTCCTTACTGTTAATAAGGCTTATCACGTAATGAAGCGGTTTGTACACTTCGTGGGGCGTCTTGATTGTGCTTTTCGACGAGTCGCTATTACGTGATTAACACTCATTCATATATGAAAAGAAATCTGGAACGTTTCTCTTGGTTCGTTGTGTCTCGTCATAATAATTTGGTCGTCCATTTTCAACTTCTCTTCTCCGTATTATATACGTCTTATTTTCATTTTAACCTACAATTTGACGACATACACGGAGATTTATTCATACACCTAAATCAGTTTCATTGTCTAATTATCTATGTTTACCTATACAAAACCTTAAGATACAACGCACTCCATATTGGTTGAAAATCACAAGGACATCCGATTTAGAGCCTAGACGTGATTAACAGTTTTTCAGATCTGTTGGTTTTCACATGGAAATAACGTCTCCTACGATTTCAAATTTCGCTGATTTTTCCCTTCTTAATGACACTAATGCTGTTTTTAAGACTTACTTAAAACGTATTTACGTTGTTGTATGTAACATTCATGAAAGCATATGAAAACATAATAAAATATGATACTGTAGATAGTCAAGTTTCGAAATAATAATTTCTCTCCGAATGGTTAAATAAAGATAAAAATACCAGTTACTGCGCTCTCATAAAACAATTATTTTTCACTTTAGAATTTGGAGTAACAGAATATATTAATAATACGAGAATTTATGTGTAGTTTATTTACATTTTTTGAATCGAATAAAGCGGTAAAATTCGCAGAAACAATTTTAAAGATCTGTTCTTTTTTGTTAAAATTAATTATTGTTTTTGCAGTTTTTTTTTTTTAAAAAAAAAGATTGCTTCTCAGAACCGATAAACTTTGTTTCAGAGCTTTGTCGCCGTAAACAGCATATTGAATTCAGTAAATTAAGTACCGTGGAAATAGAAAACAAATATTGTTCGGTAATTAAGATTCAAAACTCATCAAACACAATGATCCATTAAATACCCATTTCATGAGTGAGGGACGACAGGAATTTTTAATTATCCACGGTAGTTTAAAAAACTCGTGTCTGGAAACACTATTATGCTGATGGGGAACTAATTACAGTTTCACCGAGCAGACGTACGTTCCTATTTGAACGTTCAAATTCTCCAATAATACGTTTCTTCTTCCACTGACTGATCCTCAGTTTTAATCAACACATTTAATTAATTTATTTGTAACATTATTGCTTTATTGTGGAAGTAGGTAAAGCCAAGAACACCGTAACATACGTAAATAAGGAAGTAAATGAGTCAGAAAACACAAATACAAGTAGTAATACTGTATATAATTGAGATGATTAAAAATTAAAAGTAAAAAAATATATAAATAAACTAGATGAAAGATGACAAAATTTAGTATACATATGAGAGAATATACGAATGTGACAATGAATATTTATGAGAAAATTTAACAAATAAATCTGAAAACTATAAATTCGGATTTGTTATACGTATTTAAAAGTTTTCATAATTACTTATAAGCCTTAATAGCAGCGAGAAAATTATTTTTCTTCACTTATTTTAATACTGGTAGATTATAATTACATTAATGTCTCAGTCTAAAAATGGTCCCAGTAGACAATCCTTTAATCACAATAAATCCCGACATTTTATTTAAAAAAACGAATACATAAAATAGAAAATGTTTTACAGAAATGAGAAAAAAAAGTGAAAGTAGATTACCAAGTATTACATTATAATCGGTCACACTTATAAGCTTTCCATTTTTCATAGAAGTCCTAAAATGAGGCCTGAAGGATGCGATTTCGTAAATTTTGTGTGAGCCTGTTTTTTTTAAGGGTAACAGGCTACATGAGCGTAGTCCACATGGTGGCAACTGCGCTTTAATAGCATAGGAAGGGATTTGAAAGGGGGGATGCGGAAGGGTAGAGGACCAGGGCCCCCGAGCTATAGTTTAAGGATCCTACCCGGCATTCGCCTAAAAGTAATGCAGGACAAATTCTAGAAAACCTGCATCAGGTAGGTCGGGCATTGGGCACTTTTCCCACACCCTTCCGATAGCGGGAGAGGAGTTTTCTGTGGGGACGCAGCATTCTCCGTGCCTCGACCAGTTTAGGAGGCAGCTGGCCGACTGTTCCAATGAGAACAGCGAACAACTCTTACTTTATGCCCAAGGTCTGTGACCCGGGAACATATTAACGTTTTGTAAATCTGCATGTTGAGAGTATGAATTTTGAATGACTAAATAGTGAATGTTGAATGTTGGCATGGGTTCTTATGGACTGTTTTTCACGCCAAATTCTCCCATTTCTCAATCGTGGTTCTTCTTTTTCATTACTTAGTCCAATCATAACTCGTGATTCCCTTAAATAATATACTCGCAAAACGGCATCAACTCTCGCTAACACTGACTCCGTAATTATATCAGCAGTCCTGTCTGTAGACGATCGCGTGTTTCAGACTGTTCTCGGTACAGGTTTTATAATTCTATCAGTTATAGAAGAAATTACGATTTATAAGAGTATATGTTTGGCTTCACCATAGTTCTCTTCTTCAGCGGAACGCTTTTCAACCCTGGTCATACATCGGCCTTTCCAAAGGCCAGTAGCTTCCTCTTTATGGCTAGCGGTCTTCTCGCCTCAGTAACAATAGATATTTGTGGACAATACATCGCCTCTCCCTCCTGGATTAACACTCCACCTGTCACTCATTCCCCGCGCTTAAATAATCGTCCTCATCCAATTTTTTTTCCCGAAGCAATGTGTACTACATTGCAAAGGTAAACGATGTTCCTCAGATCTGCTGAAACAACGAACATGCTTAAACTAATTTTTTTTTAAAAAAACTGAAAAACAAGAAAACTAACGATAAACCAACCTTCCCCCATCTCCTATTTCAGTGCTCTTTAATTAAACGAACGTAATATATTTTTAGTATTCGATTCCATAATACTGATTATCAAACGTCCGAACAAGTAAAAACCGGAATATTTTGTGAACTAGAAATTATTTTAACGGAAGCAATTTTTTTTAATAAATCACAATTACACTGAATCGGATTAAAATACTAACGAAAGACTTTAATATTAATTAAAGATTGCGATGGGAAATCCAAGCTTATTAATTAATCTGAAAATTTTTAAGAATAATGAAACATATTGCTACCTGAAAAATTGTTTCTATTAATTTCTGAAATATTGGTACCCTGCGCTACTCTAATATACCGTTTGTCATCTATACACTTTATTACGTAACCCTTCCTTTTGAGAGTCGTCCAAGAAATTTGCATGATACGAGTCCGACTGAACCTGGATGCCAGGATGTTTGTCACCACTCTCCTGGTCACCACATCATATGAGAGATTGCATATGAGAGATATGAGAGAAGGCTACTTTCCTGCTAGATCCTAATTGAGCGGTAACGGTAGTGTCATGATAATCCCGTCAAAGTCGGTTTATGAAAGCCAGACCGTCGGATTTTGGGCCCACAAACCTCTGGCAGAAAGTGTTTTTGTTTTGTTCTGTTATTTATATAAATAGCAGGTGGAAAATTCAAATTTTTTTTCACATTTAAAATCAAAACTATTAAGTTCATGTAATTGTGTGTGTTCTTAAAATAATAAATTATTAATTACTGCATTTAATGTTACCTTGCGTCACTATTAAATCCCCTTTAACCGATACAATATAGTTTCAAACAGGTAATGAGTGCTTCATATCCTTCACATCTCGTATACAAGCAGTTTACTAAATAGAAATTATTTGGGCAAATCATTGTAACGGGAATAAATCTTTCAATTGACATATTGTAAAAAAAAAAATCTCTGTAGTGTAAAATAATTTATTAAATGTCTTGACTTTAATTATCTTTACAATAAAAATGTGTTTACGAAATTTAACTCTCATGAAGAGTAAAATTGTGTATTAGATATATAGATAAATATGTTAATGTAATTAAATACTAAAAAAAATTCATATAAATGTATTGAAACATTGAAAATTGGCACAGAGATTTTTTTTTAAAGAAAATCATTATTTTAATATTCGAATGTCAAATATTAGTTTGCAATACAAATGAAGCATACATGTATATATATGAGTATGTGACAGCTCGTGTATAATGGATAGATATAGAGTTGAATATATGTATATATACATACGAATGTATGAATTACTAATATCACATTAAATAAACATTATTTCAATCTGTCAATACACACTACCATTACTTGGTAATTTATATTTTATTTCATTTTTAAAAAACATCAGGGTGTTTCTATATTACAACCAGAAAGATTTTAACGATTTCCCTGTAAAATTGCCTGGGAAATCAACACGTATACAGATTCCACCCTGATGTTTAACCACTCCTCACTTTTGCTGAATATTGAGGCATGGCTGAATGTAGGCTAATACCGGATCATCGTCCTCGCAATTCATATTCTATTGATCTCCGCGGAAATATTAACCTCAGATATCTCCCACCAAAAAGTAAACGTGACAAGATCTTTCTGCACGATATTGCACAATTACGATAATTAACAATCTGCGAAGTAGACTCGTAGATAACATTGTGCGCATCAAACAATACACAAATAGATTCAATTTTTTAGTTTAATTTGTGCTGCTTCGATGAAAAATGATAATTTCTTGAGAACTTGCCATATAAATTATGTTTATATTTTCTTCATGTGTACGCACATTTCCGGTTCGAAATGTTAATTTTATAATTTTCCTTTTCACAATAAAAAGTAATATTGTAAAGTAACGTTGTATGGATTTTATTATAGCCAAACAATATATGCTTTATGAAAAGTGAGTAACTTTAGATGGACGGATGTGTAAGTTCTTATAAGAGGGAAAACGTTATTGAGCGTCAAATAGAAATTATACAGCCGCTTAGAAACTATTAATTAATTTTCAATTAATTTCAACAACTTTTTGAAGAAAGTTCATCTTTACGTATAATATAGAAAAGTGGAGTGGAATTGTGTTGAATTATATATGGTTTCCATTGAATTTCATAGTTTCCCTCTATTGTCTTATTTGGTTACTTAAACCAAATTAATTTTATTTACACTTTATGCTTTATATTAATTTTCAATGCGATTAATAGATTTGAATAATTAAACGAATCTCTTCCGTCGAGTCTTTCTCAGTCGCTGTTGTAAGGATTCACCACTTGACTGGCATTGTATTATTGTCGATATTGTTCTAGCATATCTTAGCTATTTACAGTACGTACTCAACCTTCAATTACATGGTTTATATACCTGCAAGAGTTATTGCAGTGTACACTATAGTTTAGCCAACTAAAATGTAACGCAGATGGAGGAGGAATGCATACAATAACGACTGTAGAATTAAAAATACTCTCCTCCCAAGGAATGTCTTGTAGAGGGTGAAAATTAGTGGATAACAGATATAAAAATGGAGAGCGCACATTTGCACTCAAATATATTAAATTATAGTAATATACACACATAACCAACGATTCTCAATTGAAATTATTCGCTCAGTCTTCGCAAATTTACCACCAAATATATTAAACTGTACTGATATACACACTTAACCAATGATTTTCACTTGAAATTATTTCGTTAGTTTTTTTTCACATTTAAAATTAAAACTATTAAATTATAATAGTTAAAAAATATTTGGTATAGTTTGGTATTCTTTCGATGTCTGATACAGTAAGTATTGCAGTATATCATCGAATCATGGAATCATGGACCCTGGTTCCATGAAATATGTATTGTTACTCATTTAAAAGGGGTTTCTAAAGAAAATGAATATACGGCCCCCATCAATTTATGAAAAAGACAAAAGGCTGGCTTCAAGTAAAGGAGTATCTAAATAAAACTAAAATTAGCTTTCCAACTGTTCTCCCGCGAAGAACATTCGTATTGTTTTCTACTATCATTCGATGTCAGCCTGGTCGTCAAGGGAGTAAAAAATAGTTTTGGTACACTCTGACATTAAAATATTCCCGGTACACTCAGACAGTAAAAAATATTCTCGCTAATCTAAGAAATAAAAATTACGTACGGTGCCTTTAGAGATTCAAAAGTACTGCGGATACCCTAATGGGGTAAAACATACCACCGGTACCTTTATAGAGTCAAAAATACTTCCTCGTATTCTTAGAGAGTCAAAGAAACTACCGGAACCCTAAGAGAAAACTACTTCCAGCACCTCTGGAGAGACAGAAGTACTCCCGGTACGTTTACAGAGTCAAAAAAGTTTTAGTACCCGAGAAGATTAAAAAATATTTCCGGTATCTAAAGAGAATCAAAAGTACTCCACTCCCGCTACCCTAAGAGAGTCAAACATACACTCGGGACCTTAAGAGAGAGAAAAAAATCCCGGTATCTTACAGATAGTCAAAAATATTCCTGGTACGTTAAAACAGTCAAAAATACTTCCGGTGCCTTAGGTGAGTGGAAAAAAAAGAACTCCTTGTACGTTATTAGGATCAAGATTACCGCCAGCATCTTAAGAGAGCCAAAATTAGTCCCGGAATCGTAAGAAAGTAAAAAAATAAGCGCAACCCCCCATCCATACATGCGCTAGGCATGTTTTACCCATCCAGCGTTTGTTCCTCGATGGTAAAATGTGTACAAAGTTTGGTAGAAATTACTTCACACGTGGAAAGTTTTTTCATTCTCGTCCACTCTCTCACACCAAGAGACTGAGCTACAATTTAACCGGCATGTTTAATATCAGAATTATAAACTCATTGACTTCCATAACCCCGGATTCGATTTTCCCACACAGACTGAAGACAACCAATTTCTTACAAATATCACCTGAATCTAAAATATGAATTAACTATCACTGCATTAAAGCGAACTTGACAGTATCCAACCGTACATTTCTACACGTTGAGGTAAAGTCTAGAATTCCGAACGGCAAGGAATCGGTCAACGAGTAGTTAACTCTGCAGGAGGAATAGAACATCATGGATTGTTGGACACATATATTTAAAGCTCGCTATTCTGACTATGATGGATAATATATGTTACACGAACATCGTTTCTATTTCGTTAATTTATTTTCCGTTTTGTTGTTACCGACCGTTTTTTTTTCAATTTCAACTAAGTCGGTCTGAAAAGTATCTTCATGTAAACAAAGCAGCCATACTCTTTGTTCCAGTTAGCGTTTCATTACGAACATAAACGGGAACGGCTGATTGTGAGTTACGCGTTTTGTTGCAAGAATTCTGTGAGAGACAGCAGTGGAATTTCGACTCCAGCTCCAGGCGTCACGTCACGATCGATAAAGGTAGCTTACGAGACGCTTTCTTCGACTTATTTCTGTCTCTCGTGGAACATCCTTTGTGAACTTCTTACTTCAACGTTAAAACTTTATCCTTGCCTATGTTTACATTTAGTTACGGTACAAGCTGATAAATGCTAAGGCGATTACGGGATACAACTGAAGTCAATGCGAGGTAACGAACGTTTTGAAGCAGCCAATTAAAGTCAATAAATGATATTCAAATATGACAAATCGAAACGCATTTCAAAAGCTAACTTTCCGCTATTCCTGTTTGAAACTAGTACGAAGTTTTTCTTTAATGCTGTGGTATCATTTAAAACACCATGGAAAATGAAAAGAACACAATTTAGAGACAGACAAAATACAAATAATTTATAAAATAATTAAAAACTAATAAGTCATCGAATAGTTCTTTATTAATTCAACACTATCGGCAAACGCCAAAGCCATCCGCAATTAAATTACTTTTTAAACATTAAATTTCAAAAAACAATTCTGAATTCAAACATCCAATTTCTCTCCCTACTTACTCGACGTCCATCAACTAACATTAAAGTCAGGTCGTTTGTTTATCCCAGCAAGAATAGAAATTTACAGGATATTTATCGGCCGTATAGCAGAGCACTTCATTTGAAATAAGTTGGATGGAAATTCCAATTAAATTTGTACAAAAATACGAATTTATTATGTAATTAATTTATATTACTTATGAAGTATTCAAGTCAACATCAATTTTTTCGCAACATGTAACAATTGTAATTAGTCTCACATTTTAGTGCAGGTTACAAAGGCAACCGTCATGACGTAACATTCATAAAAGTTCGGATAAGTAACGCACTTTTTTTCTTGTCTCAATATTACACGCTGTATACACAACAAATATATGCTGCAAAATAAAAATATATATTTTAAAGTGGGCCTTCAACTATGACGGAAATGAGATTATACGTAAGACACTTCCATTTGGCAGCTGCACGATAATGCGACACATTATCAATTCAAGGATGAATTTTAACAGGACTGAAGGAATGACCGCCAGTCCTTTCTACTTTTCCATTGCACCGTCGGTCCTCGAGTCGCCATCGTCTAGTCTTCGGTACATAGCGCACTTTTTTTAATTCATTATTGTGGTGCGGTTTATTTAAAGTCAATTTGTTGTCATGGAAAGTATGGGAATACATTTTAAATTTTAGCTTTCGATAGAGGCAGCAAAATTCCAGGAAGAGATTTTCCCCGGCGATAAATAGCTTAAAAACAACAGGTAGCTGGCTGACAGTTCCAGAAAATCCCTAGGAATACGACGCTAGACGAACACTTCCCTGCAGCCAATAGGGAAGTCTGTTACTAGTTAGTAAGATTTCTACCAATAACAGGGTCGTTTTGTAACAAGAGAGGGGATGTAAGGAGGTTAGAGAAGGTAGCAGAGAGAGACACTTTATGTTGGACTGCGGAGAGAGAGAGAGACTCAATGTTTGACTGGAGGCCGGTGGCCACATTTTGCTGAAGAGGGGCGCCAACGGACCAACCCGTGGCGGGTGATTCTAACACCGCTGAAACTCCTGAGGCAGTGAATCTTTCTCAAACGGTTAGTTAGGGTAATTCAAGTTATACTTAAACAAGAGGAACCTGAGGTGGAGTTCATGTTCTAGCAAGCCGGTAGCATTTTTTATTCATTCTGTATTTCTATGAACGTAGTTTCCTTTCTTATGTAACTATTTAACATAATAAATTTAATTTCTTTTATGTTATTTTTCGTGGTAATTTTGCCACATGGCGCCCAAATTATAAATTCCAGGTGAATTTTTATTCTTTTGCTATTGTAGTTGGTGTTTTTATTTTAAAATCAGTAGGAACCGCTAAAGGTAGTTGTAATGATTGACAACAGGGAGCGATGATTACTAAATTTGGACTTTTTATCCACTTCAACTGATCCTTACAACAGTTTTTAACAGAATAGTTGCCCCCCCCCCCCCTCCCCTGATATTAGTCGAAGGGCCGAACTGTTCCACTCGTAATATTATAATTTATCAATATTTCTTTTCTGTAATGATCTAGTCTCTCTCTCCCTCTGCAAGTATTGTTGGTCAGCCATCCTTTCATAGCGGACCCCAGGAGTCACCCTCGTTTTCCAGTTGTGTGTGCGTCGCAAATCACCTCCCGCATTAGTGTCGCCGCCTAGCCGTAATATCAGATTATTTTTCTAACTCACCGAGATTGCTGCATCTGGCCCACGGCCCCTGTTCACGCTGGGTCTTGGAAGCATTATTAATGCAGTACGGTGTTAGGATTCCAGTGCCAACATTTTCTCGGAACTGGGGACCACATTATAGGAATGAAAAAAAGTTACAGCTTAAGGGTAAAAGTAAAAGACGAAACGCAAGGCAGAAGCTAAACCGTACTCTCTTTATAAAAAAACAGTAAATCCTCAGCTCATAAATACGTTCGAGGACAAAGACGAGTGTATGGAAATGCTGGACCTTAAGCGTTCCTTTGAGCCGGCAAGATTTATCTTCTTCTTTCTTCTAATAAATAAAATTGACTGTGTATGTACCACATACAGATCTACACCCAAGGACCAAAATTGACTAAATTTTGTACACGTATTACTTTAGAACCGGAAACAAACACTGTGGGGGTAAGACGACCACCACACCTAGGGGCGCGGGGTGCAAGTCAGTGGAAATTTTCAAACATGCCAAAACGGTCAACAATTGCCGAATTAATATTTTTCGGGGTCAATGAGTTTCATAGTGTTTCTCCTGATGTTGTTTGTGTATAATTTCAACCGCTTTTGGAAAGGGAGAGGAGCGCCTTTAGCTATGGGGGTGGATGGACGATACATAAGAATAAATCGAAACCGGGGTTATGGAAGTCGCTGAGTTTAATTATGACATACAATTTGCCACTTAAGTAGTACTTCTGCCCTAGGAGTGGGGATGGAAGGAGAAAACGATGTTCCGCGTACAATCTTAAGCACGTGGAGCGAATTCTACCAAATTTTGTGCAGACGTTACTTACGATACGAAACGAACACTGGATCGATAAAACGCCCCCATCATTTTAAAGATATTCTAAATTACAGGGAGTGTTTTTGACTCTTTTTAGTACCGGGATAAATGGAACCTCTTTGGGTATTTCAGAGTACCGAAGATATTTATCACGTTCTTACAGTATCGAAAGTACTTATGACACACTCAAGGTAACAGAAGTAATTTCGCCCTTCTTAGACTAAAGGGAAAATGTCGATTCTCTTCCTCTAATGAGAATATTTTTTACTCGCACAAGATACCGAGAGTTTATTTTACTCTTTTAGAGTAGCGAGAGTATTTTTTTGTCTTTTAAGGTACCGGATTATTTTTCACACTTTTTAAGTTTTTGGGAGAATTATTGATTCCCATAAGATAGCGGGAGTATTTTTTGCCTTAATCCCTTGTTATGTTGTTACAGTACCAAGTTTAATTTATAATTCAATTATTACTTCTTCCATATAAAAAAACTTAAAAATCTTCAACCAAACAAATATTGCTGGTTTACGAAGAGTGACAGAATTTAATTAGTGGGCAAAGGCTAACGTACATAAAACATTATGAAATTAAACTTTTCTAAATGAACTTTATTATTTCAGCAAACTATTAATAAATCGCCTTTGACCCACATTCAATAATTGAAATAAGTTATGTATATGTGCATATTACTTGATATTCCACACCGTTGGAATATCGTTGCCCCGTTATGACTAATAATCAAGGTTCCTATCTTCTTCTTTTAAAAAGTACTGACATTTGTAACTTTACGGACTGCTAAAATAATTATATTTAATATATTATATCAACTCATGCACCTATATTTGAATTGAAATAGTTGTACCAAACGCATTATCTTTATTCTTTTACTACCTTACACTTAGAAATAATATGTATTATCCCACTATTTTATGGTTAAATTCTCCACACTGATGTAGACAAAGTTGGCTTCGTCACTAGAAACACCTTATAAAATATATTACATAGATATCGTCTAGATCTTCCCGTAAAGTATCCATTGATGCGTAAAAAATTGTGAAAGTTTCTTACGAAATCCTTTGAATCCTACTACACGGCGCTTATTTCCGAGTTTTAGAACTCCTTAATCGCTTGGTAACTAACTAGAGCCTTTTCCAGCAAAAGTGCTGGATGAGTAAGTCCTTAACTTATCGTTTGTAACGTTCCACCTAAAATATACTACAATGTACTTGGCAAATTCTTGATTGTTTAAATTGCGTTTTAGAAAGTCCGATAGACCTGTAAATTTAAAAATATAGCTCAAACTATGAATGATTGATCAAAAAATATTTTGTGATTGGAAAGATCAATTCAAAGTGTGAAATCGAATTAAAGGGTCAGGATGGAAAAATCGTTTTTTCCATCCTGATCCTAAAGGATCTCTTTATCTCCAAATTTTGATCTCGGTAAATAGTTGGTTCAGGTCCGCGTTTGGCACGTTAAATCTACATCGTGCTAGGATTAATGTTATCCATATTTTCAAAGTGAATTTCATTTATCATAGTTCGGTAGCGATATCCAATGACTGTAGGGCAAGCTCAGGTCTCGCATTTGAATAAATGAGACCAGATGATTCCACCAAGCTTGAACAGCACCAGGCGGTACTTTTTTTGCACATATGGGGGTCTGTCTCTTGATGATTGTCTTCACTCCATTTGCGACAGTTTTGATTATTAATATAGACGTCCAGCCGCATTGAATTTTGCGACAATAGGAGTCAAGATTGAAGTGTCCTAAAGTATAATGACTGAAAAAAGGCCGTAATTGACGGTAAGTCGGATTCGATTCGCGCATCCACCCGGATCTTATAGGTCAAGATCATAAGTTCTCGCTTAGTGGTCACATGGAGCCCCAATTGCTCGAGACCGTCGATGAATCGATAAAATTGGATTATCTTGTACAGTTACGTTTACAGCGGCGATATTATTTTCAGTACCCACGTACTTATAACGTGTTGGTATTATTGCACCGTGCAGGGAATGTATAGTACGAAATCAGTCAACAGTTCGACGGATGGACGATTATGCGCTCCATAAACATTGGGGAATCTGCTATAAAATCATGAATCGGAGATTCATTTTCAAATTAAATTTGAATAATTTGGAAACATGTCCAATAGTGAGTCTTTTCAAGAGGATTTGACATAGGATTTAGGAAATAATAAAAATAAATTGACATCTCAGTTTTACAAGTTATCCCTATATAACGATAAACCACCTCTTACAATACTGTACAATTCCACCGTCGTGACTGTAAATTTTACAGAATTCGTCATAACTTATCTACTGGGAATAAATATAAACAAATTAACAATATCGTGTGCAAAGTCAGAACTTTGACGTGTATCGATGATAATTTTAACGACTTTAACCGACAATTGCCCGATTACCCTTTTTTTTGTAAAAGTCATGTGGTTTCAAAAGAAACAGTTGAAAATTCAATCTGTTAGAGAAACGCCACGTTATTAAATGCAAATCGACTAGGGAGACATTTTTCTCTACAAAAGCGTCTTTGTACACCATCTTACTCATCTGTTTTCCACGGTTTGAAAGGGATCGTCATATTTCAACGGAATCGGGTGTACTCAAATAATTAAAGTATGTTTTTATTATAATTTTTGAGTGATATTCACTTTCTTCAGCTGCCCTTTACAGGAAATTGTTGATCATAAATTAGGATAAAATCAATGGCAGACTCAAAAACATTATCCAGTGTCAAGTGTAGTATGAGTAGCCTGCAATCGCCAGAAGTGAGTAGTAAACTTCCTGCCAACATGAATCAATTTAGGCAGAAAGCTTGTGAATGCGTGTTTAGAAAGCCACTCCTTCCTGTTGACGTTCTTTCTAGGAACTGCTTCTCCTTAAGCGACCACTGGGCAAGGCACGAAGGCGTTTCTCGCCCACATTCTCACGCTTTCAGGTCAATTCCCTTAGTGCCATGGGCCCGTGTGTACTATATGCTTCTTCCTGTCTGAACTAACGACAGGGTCTGCTGGAATCCATCGGATGCGACAGTTGACAACAATAATACCCTTTCAATGATACTTTTACAAACTCTGGAGTCGGGTTCGCCTTGCCCAAAACCTGAAATCAACGTGTCTGACAGTTCTTCGTTTTTAAGTAATCATTGAAGGAACATACTGACACGTCATCTGTAACTAGTAGACAATCCTCTAAAATTTCCTGCCAAAACATCAATATTGTTTACCTTTGACATTGGTTAGTCTGTGTTAATATTTTAGCCATATTGTTGGAAATGCACTGGCAGATATCCATCATGACAGATTTTCGGACTTTTATTTATGGTGCCACTTAAAGCACTTGGTTTAAGCAGCAGATAATTCAAACGACGAGACACTTCATCAATTTGGTTTGGACGCCTGCGAAACCATTCGACACAGTGCTGGAGTATTTTAAATAGTGCGACCGTTTATGAATCTACGTGCGTAGAAGCAAGTGGAAACCATTTTGTATATTTGTTATGACATAATTGATAATAAGCCGTTAGTGTATAAGTACGTACTTTCATTAATAGCTTAAAAACTAAGGACTGCGAGAAGTTTTTTTGGGTGGTAAACCAACCCCCAAAGATTGTTAAATTATTATTGAAACTATACATACATGTACAGGGTGAACCGGAACTCCACGGCCAAACTTCCAGAGTTGTTCAGGGATACCTTCTGAGTATTTGGTCTTATTACAGAGTAATAAAGTAATTATGATTTATTCGGTTTTGTTGCAGCAATCATATTTGTTTCTGTGAAAATAACTTCACAACGGTGAAGAAGCCTGTAAAATGCTACGACCAAAACGTACATCACAGCGTAATGTAACACCCCTCAGACGAAACACGTACACTTTTATCACGGTGTGCTCAATCCGTTCTGTCAATGTACAGTACAGCACGTAACAAATTCAGAACTGTTCCCTTACAGGTTTGATGACGGCAGAGTGTACATCGACTGTCCTACAATCTCAAGAATTCCAGGACTTTGGGGGTACTGCTTCCGCGGCTGCGATAATCGTAGCAACCAGGTCCGTGCGAGTATCGACCGGAGTATCATAAACTAGGCTCTTCCCTTGCCCGCAGAAGAATAAGTCCATTGGTGTCGTGTCTGGTGATCGAGCTGGCCATCAATCCTAAACCAAACCATTGTCGTCTATCGTCAGTATTAAAGACTATCATCAGTGACGTGCGTCTGGTGAAATCTTCCAATCAGGAATAATTCTGCCGTCGTCTAGCAATAGAGTTAGTCGATTGTTATCTGGCCTGTATTTATTATAGAGCAGCGTAGGTTACCCCCACCTCCTTGTCATAGCCCGCCATCAGGTGACTTTTAGTTACTCGGCGCTAGCGCGTGCCTCATCACGTGACCTCGTCCCCCTTGCTTATTAGGCCTGATTCGTGATAAGGCAGGAACGTCATCGAAACGTCGCGAACGCAATTTTTTACTCGGTTAGAAACCCGAAAAGACTTTCTTCAGGAATAATTCTTTCATAAATATCTTTAACAGTCAATATTATGACATTTTTCACGTGGTATAAAATGTAACATAAAATATTATGTCATTAATTGTACAAGGGCAACTAAAGTAAAAACTTGTAACATAGCAGTAAATTTAGTTACGTCGCCATTTGTGACACTGTTTGTTAAATGTTTATAATTTTTATGGTGCTGTTTTCCATTAATTTTCGTCCGCTTGGTCTTTATTGTTGACCGTGTTTCCACTGCGTTGTTTGCCTTTGATGTGCCATTTCTGCTTCAACCATTCGCTTGTCAAACATGCCACGCCAGCAGATAACCTATTACTACAAACATAATAAGAATCTGTACAAATAGATACTTAGTCTCTCTGTGGATTCCCGATGAGGCCAGAAATTACGATACCGTAAATAGAGTATTATGCAGCAATACGACAGCAAAGTTCTGACGACAGCTAAATACGTTGAAAGAAGAAATTTAAAATTTAATAGTGTAATTGATTGATATAAAGCGGTAGGACTATTGATGAGGTAATAGTATTAGTATAGCTTCATGTTTTTGGATTCTTCCTTGTTACAGTCACCGCCAAACTGTTCAATTTCCAGAATATCGCACAAATAAATTTATTACAACTTCGCAGACCATTAAAGGGAATTTAACTTAAAATAACTTCAGTCGTCGTTGAAGATTCTCCGTTTATTTTAATAATTTTTTAATTCATATATGTTAGACGCAAAGACGCATCTCACAGATTGAATCTTTAATTTCCGAAAAATATTAATTTTAAATTTACAACCGTATCGGTTACTTGAGCAGTTAGCAGTTAACGAGTTTCTAGTGTCGTATACGATTCACTCCAAATGAGATCGTCATTATGCCGGCGCGGGACGTGTTCTCTGATGTCGCAGCTTCAGATCTTCATATCATACCTGATAGAACTGTCATATCTACCACGGCTTCATCGATTTTTGCCCCCGGGAGAATACTCATCACATGGAAGTCTCCAACGATCTTACTCACATGCCACACGAATAAATAAATATGTATATATTCTATGTGCCACGGTCATAATCGTCTTCCATACAATTTACATCGATGTCATAAACGTTATCTAATATGTACAAGTAAAATCCTGAAACGTATAAAATATCGTTCTTGTCATAAGAAAGTTTGTTTTACTGTATTCTGACTTCAGTGTCAGCAGTATAGATGATTATTACGACCCAGACAGATTGAAAGCTCCTGATCAATAATTTCGAAAGTTATATTCGGCTTTTTAAATTTATGAAATGAATTAACATTATACTTGCCTGTTATGGATATTCTGTAAACGTCACGATTGTTTCCTAGAAGCTATCTTTAGTACCACCAGCTGGCTCATGGAACTCAGTTTCTATACTAATTTTTCGACATTCCTTTTCTTTTTACAGATAAAAGAAAACAGTAATTTTGTAAAAGGTAATGTAAACATCCTTCGTGGCCTCCGTGGCGCAATCGGTTAACGGAAAGGTTGGTGCTTGGAGTGAATGTTTTTCTGCTGATCGGGCATAGCTGCATTTCTAATGCTAACTTCAAACAAGAAACATAAAACGTAATGATCTCAGTTTACTTATAATTTTGATGTGGAAATCTTTGGCGCTCTATTTAAATAGTACATAGGAAACAGCGTGGAAAGACATAAGGAATAAGTTTGAAAAACCAACTCATATAGTGAGAAGTGATCATAAATCTAATTTAATAAATAAAACAGAGTGTTTGTATGTTTGTGTGTATATATATATCTACACCCGTGGAGCAAATTTCGTACACGTATTCTTTACGACCAGGAAACACTGTAGGTGTGAGACACGTCTAACACCCCCAGGAGCGGAGGTGGACGGTGGTGTAAATATACAAACATGTTCAAACGGCCGATATTTAAGTCGGATAAATATATTTAGAGGTCAAAGAGATTTGTAGTGTTTCTATCGATGTCTATCATTTCAACCGCTTCCAGCCTCGGAAAGGAGCACCCTCAAGGGTGGGGGTGGAGGAGCGACACAAGAAAATAACGCCTATTCAACAGAGATTGGAGTCAAATCCAGGGTTATGGATGTCGCTGAGTTTATTTATGACATTCAACTTGCCATTCAACCACAAGGGGGTTTTTCAGAGTTAGATGGATAATATTTTTACCGGTGATGTTTGTGTATAATTTCAACCCCTTTCGGCATGGGAGGGTAGCGCTCTTAGGGGTGGAGTAGCGTTATATATTAAAAGCGCAAAAACAACGAGTTTCGAATTAAATCCGGGGTTATGGACGTCGATGAGCTAAATTATGACAACCTGGTCTACGCGCGGCGCTGGAAGGGTCTGGGCGGAGGTAGCAATTAATGGACAATGTATCCGGCTGATTTTTGCGTCGAAAAAATAGTTTTTGGGAAACCCACAGTGGTGGGGGTGGAAATTTTCGAACATGTTAAAACAGCCAAAATATTCGTCGAATGAAACTTTTTCGCCGTCAACGAATTCAACCCCTTTCGGCATGGGAGGTGAGCACATTAAGGGATACGTCACATAAAAATAACGCAAAAGCAACCGAGATTGGAGTCAGATCGAGGGTTATGGATATATGACAACCCGAGCAACGTCCGAGCACCCTGCTAGTTTAAAATATAAATGAGACAGTAAAATCATGAGCAGGAAAATTTTGATTTTTAAACAGATCGATAAGTGATTGAAACAATTTACCTGCAGCACTGTTTGAAGTGAATCTTCTAGCATCCAGAAGGTTTAAAAATATCCGAAACAGATTCTTAAAGTTTTCTTGTCGTTCTATTTTTCGACCTAATAGATTTACTAAACATTTGATTTTTGTAACAAGAATGCAGTTATAGTTGCATTCTTAAACACTGAGAAGGTCTACAACAGTATACCAAGTAAAAATATTTGGCAATGTTTGGCAAGTAGGTGCCAAATGAAATTATAGCTGGAACTAAACAGCCAAATCCTGTGTGCAGCTACAAGGAGGTACATCAGGAGATTTAGAGAAACCAAGAGTGGAGTCCAGGAAGAAGTTCCCTGTCGCCACTTCTCTTCATTATTGTTATGGATGAAATTGTAAAACCAGTAAAAATAAAAGACCAGACAACAAACGCACCATGCTCATTATAGAAAGCCTACGTTATTTGACACCCGTGTGATTGAGGAGTTCCCCTATGTACTTCATAACATTCTATGTATTTTGTTCGGATTAGGTTTGCCTTGTTTTCATACCTTATTGAGTACATCTGACTGGAAGATAATTAGACAATGGACGTTTCAATAAAAATTAGTTTTCTGTTGTAACAAAATATATTGCTCGGCTTACATGAATTGAGAACATCTTGTGATGAGATATGTCAAAACTGTCAATAATAGATTGAATAATTAATTCACCAAATGACCTGATTTCTAAGCCGATTCCCAAATGTTATCCTGACAAGTGTAAATATTAAATTAAGTTAAAATTGGGTTAATATATTCATACAGATTATTATTGAACATGTAACTTTCATTGTGATACAAGTACATAAATTATTTTACGATTCGAAAATAAATTAATATTTTATAATGATTTAATGCTATTTGGGTTTACACTTATCTTTACGAATTAGATTATGTTAATTACTTGAAACGTTTTGAGTGTTTCACAAATTATTTTGTTTAACAAAGTTTAATTCATTACATAAAAAATTACTTTACTGGCTCTGAGCCAGACAAAAAATATTAAATTATTGTAAACCGAAATTCAGTAAATGTCAAGTAGTCACCGCCTTTTAGATACTTTAGTTTCGATATGTCTGAAGAATAAATGTGTGTGATATCTTTCGGTTTACGTTACTTGCTCTCGACGTGCTATCTCTGACGCCACAATGTAATGAGAATTACGTGTATTAGGGAATTTTGTGCCCTGAAGATTCGGTTGGCTGTAGTTGTAATTAATATTTCTCAACGTAAGTTTGATGTGATTTAAAGTCTGAATGAGATTATTATTAGTGTCGAAAATGGCATTGGTTAAGCGTTGTTATTCCGGCCTGAAATGCAGTAAATTTAAATTTGAACGATTCTGACATTGACATGTTTCTGCTATGCAGTTTGAATTGTCAATTTTCATATACTTCAAACCAATTTTATTTCACAGTGAAAACGATTGCTCCAGTAATTCCTTGCAGTAATAATTTTTCCGGTATGTTTTAGGATGAGTTGACTGCTGGTGAATGTAGGACATTTAGTCACATTTGCGAGTGGTTGAAGAAAACCAAATGTCAGGCGGTCCGTATCACGCCTCTGAAGGCTCGGGGGCTGAAGGAGCACCTGGCGATGGTGGTCTCCAGCCACGGAATCCTTTACTCTGTTTCTTGTGTGATGATTATTATTCTGAGCCTTGTTTACTCGGTTGTTACCATACGTTCTGTTCGAGATGTATTAGAGGAAGAGATGTAGATGGAAAAATAATTTGCCCCCTATGTGGGTAAGTACGATTTTTTATTAAAATTTTTATAAAATCAATTAATTGTATTTGTTTAATCTATATCAGAAACTCGTACTATTTTATTTTCTATTAACTTTGTATTTTTAAGGTGAATTGTTACTTTTCTTATTTTTCTTCTATCCTCACTCTTCTTTAATGAAAAACATTCTTATTTTTCAGTTTGTTAATATACAGCAAGGACGAATGTCAAGTTTACACTTGAAAATAAATATTTAACTTTGATTAAAATAGTATAGTTAAATTTCTTCTTGATACTTGAAAACTTATTCATGGGGCTTTGCATTTATCATACCAATTTTAGCATCTTTTATTTCCTACAAATATGTTAGATGTATTTATAATTATTTGTATAATAGGTTGTTAATGTCTTATCTTCTGATTGCTTTATATTTTAAATCAAACATTTAATTCCCATTTAAAGTGAAAAGGCATTTGTTGCTCGTCACATTCGAAATTCTTCTTAAAAATTCTTGTTTAAAAATGATTTATGAATAGATGAATTTAAAATGTGATAATTTATCTAGTCACCGATTGTTACAACCATTTCTTATTTTAAGAAACCTTAGATTCCCTATAAGTAACTTATTCCTTAATATATAATTTAAACGTTAAGAAGCTCACAAGCGAGATTGTTAAATGTGTAATGAATTTTGGATGCTCGTATGTAGGTTCGGTGATTAACTTATTTTTTCCTATTAATAATGTTAGCTAATTTTGAAAATAAGTGATCAGAAATTTTAATTATAATAGAAATTGAGAATTAATTCAGACTTCCTCCTAATATTTTCAGTTTTGGTACATTATATGCATATGAATGTCCTTATAGTATTCTTTTACTCTGTTTTAGAGTTCCGATGTACAAAAGTAAAATGTTGTTTTGTTCTGTATCTCAAATGTTTTTTGCTTTATCACTTTGATTCAATTTCAGGCACCATACAGTTTTAAAAGAAGGCTCTTCCCTTCCCCCAGCAGATTTGCTTATGAGCCAGTTGATAGAGCTTTCAAATGCAGAAAATCCACCATGTGCCAATTGTGACAAAAGGGATAAATCATCAATGTATTTTTGTTCAACGTGTGGTATGTGTATATTTGCAAAATTACACCTCCACTTAGAATATCTTTTAAAAGATTGTTGGTACACAATATATATTTTTGTGATGAGAACTGTAACTTTGGTTTAATAAAAAAAATTAAATTTCCTTAAATTTGCTGGGTCAAGTATAGGCTAAATTATATATGTATATAGAAGCTTATTTTACATAATGATTTGATATGGTTTTGTATATAAAGAAAATATTAAAGGGCTTTTAGCAGGGTGATGTTTCATTTTTCCATTATTGTCTCCTTCGTGGTACCAAAATTATTCCCTGATAGTGTTTGTAGCCAAGACATCAAATTTTGGTTTTACCTGATACCATTTCTTTTACAGATAAAATTAAGGAAAAACAGCCTACATGAAAAACAAGTTGCATAGTATATATATATTTTATATATAGTTCAAACAAGGTTGAATTCAAGACGCTATTTCTTTTTCCAGTGTATTTCGTTTTTTATTCCTGTGGTGCAGTCAGCCTTATCTTTATTCTTAATATTCTAATTTGATAAGTAAAACTATAACTTTGGAAAAACATGTTTTTCAGCTGTTAATTTGATGGTAATAATTGTGATCAATTGCTTGGCCAAACAAAGTTTTGTTCCAATATCATAAATTTATATACAATGAATATACCAGAACACGATTACAAACTAATCATTTTTTTAAAAAAAATGTATAAGTATTCTTGTCACAATTGCAAAAGTGCTTCACGATATTTTCATTTTGGTAAAAAACTGTCTATATTCATCAAATATCAACTTTCTTTAATCCAATACCTCATTTCTGTTTATTCCCTAAAAATTATCTTCATAAAATTTGACATCTGATACAACTTTAGAGGACACTTCTGAACACCTATTTTCACTCCAATTTATTAGTTTGTAATTTTTTTATTTATTCTTATAGTTAGAAACGGTCAGTGTGTAAGGAAAGTCCTTATTGTATTCTATCTTGTACAACTTCCTAAACAGCATTGCTGTAGTTTATAATTACTTTCATTAGATGTTTGTTGAGTTCTGATGTATGTAATATATCTCTGTGTGTACTTTCGTGTAGGTCAAGCTTTGTGCAATCACTGCCGTGAAAATACCCACCGTGCAAAAATGTTTTCTACACATGAAGTAGTACACATGTCAAAGTGTTCCAAGGAAGGGCATAGAAGGGTATGTCCTAGTTTTGGATATATTTGTAAGACATTATTGCTAGTTAAAAATTTTTTTCATCCTTCCAGTGTGCTGTACACGGTGAGCAATACATAATGTTTTCAAATTCTCAAAAGACAATGTTGTGCGTTAATTGTTTCCGTGACACTCCAACGGAAGCCAGACTTCACTGTGTTGACATAGATACAGCTTATTCCCAAGGTTGTAAAAAGTTGGATAGAGCAGTTGTGGTAAGATGTTACCTGTAATATTAATATTTTTGTGTTCCGTGTCTGTTGATCTAATGTAATGTTGAAATTAAGTAACTCAATCAGAGCAAGTTTTAGAACTGTGATCTATTGATTTTTTTTTCCAGTCTGTTTGCGATCTGCAGAGTTCAGTTCGAGAAGGATTGCTCATGTTCAAAACATTGCTTGATGAATTGAGAAATAATATGGAGATGGAAAAACATACCATAAACAGTTTCTGCCAGGGTATGCAGGAAGCTATTGCTAAAACCCATGCTAATATGATAATGGAAGTTCAAAGGTATACACAACTTTCAATGCATTACTTTAGTAAATATAATTATTTGTTAATGTTCATAGAAGAATTTTCAACTAGTATTCTCTCAATAAAATTAGATACAATGCTATTTTTTTAAAACATACAGGCAGTTTGAAACAAAAGAACGACAATTCAGAAGTCAATTGATGAGTTTGGGAACAGTATTGCCACTGCTTCAGCTACACTTACTTCTCTGTTCATCTTTTTCATCTTCTGCAAACAAATATCAGTTTCTGGATTTAGCTTATCCAATGATGGATCGCCTTGCAGCTGTATCTCAACTAAGTCAGCCATTAAGGTAATATAATTATATTGCTTAAAAAGTTATATTTAACTGCTTTTATTTTCTATATCCCATATAAAATCAGTGTGTTTATATATATATCATCATGTGTACTCAGTCGACACACAGTTCTTTCCTGAAAATTTAAAATACTTTTACTGCTCAGCCAGACTGGACCAACTGTTGATTTCAGGTAAGTCGACATCGTTCTCTTTCTAAAATCATATCCAAATATTTTATTTAATTTGACCTTGTCACATTTTCTATTATATACATATATAACGCATTTATTTAGGAAAGAGAGACGGTGAAAGTAGACTTACCTGAAATAAACCATTTGTTCATTCACACTGGAGAGTGAAGATATTACAAATTTTTGAGGACCTGAGCCCTCTTCCGTCAGTAGATAAGGTCTGAACTGTGCTGGCTGGATACAAACTTTGTTATATATATATATATATATATATATATATATATATATATATATATATGTATATGTATATATATATATATGTATATGTATATATATATATATATGTATATGTATATATATATATATATGTATATGTATATATATATATATGTATATGTATATATATATGTATATGTATATGTATATATATATATATATATATATATATATATATATATGTATATGTATATATATATTACTACCACTTAATTTAAATTGTTTTTAGTTACCACTTTCTGTTCTGTGTTGAGGTTGATATCAAAATTTATGTATTTTGTATTCTAATTTTCTGAAACCAGGTGGCATTCGATCATAATGAATATAAATTTTACTTGGTTATGAAAGTTGAGGTCATACTTCCATAATGAGTCAATTGAAATATGATAAATCTCACCTTATTACAATCTCCTATTACATATTCAGTTAAGAGGAGATTATAATTCCATGAACTACTCCAATTCATATGACTTCTGTTTACACATGAAAGGCTGCTGAATCCAATGAATGAAATTGCAGTCATTATTTTCTAATTATTTAGCCGAATTTAACGTTGATCTATAATTTTAATTTTACATTATGTTGTTAGCTGGGAAGTGGCTGGTATTTATAAGAGATATAGCACTTAGTCACTTTCCTGGTGTATAATCCACCTATTCAGCTAGGGTGTGGTGGCAGTATTATGCAGAATAATGTTTATTAGCAATGTCTGGAATTTTTAAGTAAGCTAATGAAGTTGCAGCCTTTTATTCTATGATAGTGAGATACAATTGGTGGGATTAAATGTTAAGTTACAATCATATTTGTTATATCATGTAATTCTGTAATTTTTTTTTTTAGGCCAGTGCAATCTAGTCAAATACGCACAAATTATCGTAGCGAGTTTTCTCATTCTTTAGAGCCATGGGTTGGAAAAGCAAGCTCAACATCACAGCAGCAACAGCCACAATCGCAGCAACAAGAATCGTCAACTGAAATACCTCCTAGTGGAAGTAAGCATGTCAGCATCTGTGTCTCGTGATGAAAAAGCATGTAAACAGTTCCTTTTGATCTTATTATCAGTATTAAATTGTGAAAGAAAATGATAATTGGGGTCACATTAATTAATGTGTCGATTTTACCTATTGGCTTATTAACTGTAAATATAATGGGGCATTAAGCTTTAGGCTTTCATTTACAAATATGAAGTTTTAAGTGTGCATTACATATAAGAAGTGATAAATTGTATTATTTGTTAATGCTATATTGTTTATCTTGGATTATTTAGAATGGGTTTAATCAACATTGATTGATTAAGTATTAACAAGATTTTTTGCTTTTAGTTATTTAATTCTTCTCAAATTATAAAATAAATTACTTCAAAATAGTTGACTGATGAAAAGTAATAAATTTTATATTAGTTATTTTCAAGTTATTATTAAAATCTGTAGTAAGAAATTATTTACCACAATATGCCTCTTTATACTTAGACTTAAGAAATTAATACAATATTTTAATTGGTTTGTACTACAATCAAATTGATAATATTCTGTTGATATTTTTAAGCCTTTTTCAGTGTTTTATGAATTTATTAAGTTTGTTGGTGCATGAAATGAGGGAAAGTAGTATTGTAAACATTTTCCTGCTAAAAAGATCTCATTTTTGCCTTTTTTTTGCAAAAAACATTTGTTCTTGAATAGCGCACTGCAACAAATCTCACAAATAGAAGCACAATCTGTTTCAAACAAACAGAATGGACTAACAGAAGGTTGTCGACTCCCATGTAATTTGGGAATTTAACTCACTAAAACAAAAAACATATTCTCCATAACACTTCTCTACCCAAGGATCACTTTTCATATTACATAAGGAAAGGTTCTATAGGTTTTCATCTTTTGTCCTACCTGTGGAATTTGTTATTTAGCAATGTTTCAGTGCTGATTTGTCTGTTTATTTTTCTTTCACTTATGTGGGCACCTTGGACCCAGTGATTTTCACTACTTGTATGTTGTTTGGAGCCTGTGTGAGAAATAAATCATATCCTCTATAGCTCTGCTACCCAACAGTTCACTAACCAAATTTTTGTGAATATGTGACTAATAAAATGCATTCTATACTGTGTGCTGTGTTTATCCTGTGTAGATATGTACAGAAATATCTTTGGTCAGTGAGGAACAGCGTCAGTAAAGTGTAACCTTGTGACTAACATAGATCTTACACTTGATTTTCCTAACAGTTTCTAAGCCTCTGCTCTTGCACAAAACTACTGATTTGGTTTTGTTCAAAGTTGATGGTCCACGGGGACTCTTTGATGCATATTTGGACAGAAAGTTTGGTCTATTCATCAATGTGCCTAATTTCCAGACATGTTATTTTGGCTTATAGGTGTACTTTGAAATTTACTCTTGTCAGTGTGAATCTTGTTATGGAGGCTTTCTTTCATTACACCCTGGAGCCATACATTCCAGTTGGCGGCGTCTCTCTTTAGTGGCATAATTAGTGTTCTCGGTTGAGCTCGATGGCTCCCCCATATTTTTAACTTCTGAGGCTTTGTTATGTTTCTTCCCAACACTTGAATTGAGTTAGGGCTGGTAACCCTTAACCCATGAACCCCCCTAGTTTAACCCCTTAAGGAGACGGATCCATCTTCCACAACGTGGAAGACTATTGGAGTAGTGTTGACTTACTAATGTATTTATTCACTATTAGCTTCTACTTTTCATCATAAACTTCACAATGACAAATTTGATTTATATTCACTAAACTGTGTATTTCACAGACTATTTTCCAGGAAAACTATACCAAAAGTCCTCCATTGGTCTACATGCTCACTCATTACAACACATCAAAGTAATTTTAGTCTCACTATTTGATTTATATTTTTCTCTTGTTTTGGCACAACTGTCTAGATACTGTGAGGTATTCCATCCAGTATTTATCTGTTGGAGGTTGTTTAAATCAGTTGCAGCTTAGGCTTAAAGCCAAGCAGAATCTACTGCAGGGTCGTAAAGAAGTAAAATGACTTTTCCTTTAATTTCCATCGTTAATATGAGGGTGGTCTGAAAAGTTTCCGATCTCATTATAAAGAGGATGGAAATTTTCAAAAATGTTAAACTGTCGATATTTGTGTGGAATAAATATTTATTGGGGTCTTGATGTTGATAGTATTTCTACCCATGTGTGTGTATATTTTCAACCCCTTTTGGCATGGTAGAGAACGTTTAGGGGTTGGGGTAGAGGGGTTGTAAAAATAATGGAAAGAACTCAGAGATTTGAGTCACATTCAGGGTTATAGATGTCGCTGAGTTTAATTATGACATTCTGGACAACACGCTGGGTGGGAGGGGCTGTGCGACCATGGAAATTTTCAAACCAATGTAACCAGCAGATTTTTGTGCCGAATGAATAATATTTGTTGAACCTACAGGAGCTGGTGTGGAAATTATCAAACATGTTAATATGTCGAATGTACATTTTTTAAGTGTCCACGAGTTCAACACCTTTTGGAATGGGAGGTGAGCACATTTAGGGGTATGGGTCATAGTGTGTATCATAAAAATAACACAAAAGTAACCCAGATGGGAGTCAATTCTGGGAAATGCCGGGTACCCAGCCAAATCTTTTATGTATTCAGCTGTCATGTCAAAATGAATGCCACAGAGAGTAATTTGGAATGAAACATTTCCAGAAGCAGGGGAAATTAGAACTGCCTGTAAAATGGATATTTGATCCGAGTCCTAGTCTTCATCGTATAACAGCATTCCGAATGGAGATTTGAACAAGGACCTTGCCTGCCTCAAAATGTATTGGACCACTTCAACATAATGTTATGACCCCCACACCATCGGGCCTGGCTTGACATGTTTACACCACCTTTATAAATACTATTCAACACACAGGAATAAAATCCTGAAAAAAAAAATACAAAGTCAATAGTTGAGTTGCAATCTCTTCATAGTTTGGACACTGTTTTTATCATTATATAGACTGATTTATTATATTGGGTTGTTGACTGTTCACTGACTTTTAAGACATTAAACTCACTGAATCAGATTTTTTCCTGAGATTTGTAGTTCTAAAACATTACTGCTTACTTAGTTTTAAACTGCCAGAAACTTTCAGTTATGAAGTATTTGAATAGTATATATAGCCTATCTTTGTTATTTCATTGATTGTTTAGTTAGAAAACTTGAAATTTGCATGTTTAACATAATGTTTATGGTTTGAACATGAAATGATACAATGTTCCTATTCAAAAGTATTGTTTATTTTCATATATTTTACAATATTTGTTAAAATATATATTTTATTTTGTAATTTATTTGTTAATAAATATATTAAACAATTGTTTTGATTTATATTTATTTAGCACTATATTATGAGCATGGATTGCCATTGTAACAGAATTTTTTATTTGGCCATTAGCATCCCACTTTTACCAACAACAACAGAAAACAATACTTGTAGTATTCAGTAAAGTAATCTTGTTTTACGTTCTTAATTTTCAAATTGAACTTACTGGTTCAATTTATGGTAAGTCTGTTGGTTATATATTTAAAATTGTAATGTCTTCAAAATAAGTTCAAAAATGCAGAATGTTTATGTATTTTAATACACCATATTAGAAGCTATATTCTTGTTCATAATGTTTTTTTTATGATTTAAGATGTTTATTGGAACTATTGTGAGAAATCAAGTTTATCTTTTCTGTTGTGAGAAGGAATGATAAGGAAGAATAATAACCCCCCTATAGGATTTGTGTAATACAGAATTACTGAATGAATGTGAATCCAAATTGCGTAAGGTTATTTATTTTTATCATATAAATGTGTCACAGAAGTAACGAATAACTGACTATTAACCCAAACAAGCCTTTACTTGCACAATCATTTGAGTGAATACACATTAATAATCTATGGAAGGATTCAAATTCAAAGATTCCTGGTCATAGATTATTTTTTTACGAGTGGCAAGGTTTTACTTCCTTCATTATGATTGAGAATACGAAGGGATCTAAGAGAAAGATAAATAGATAACAAATGCACAAGTAAATGAAAATATATCTTGCATGCAACACACATTATTTGTGAGCTTATTCTCACAGACTTGGATAAATAATGAATAGAGATACACACTCCCCTGATGAAGGGGACTCAGGCCCTTGAAAATTTGTTATTCTCTTTACTCAACCCAACTGGACCAACTATTGATTTCAGGTAAGTCGACTTCACTGTCTCTCTTTCCTATCTAAATGTGTCATTTAATTTTACCTCATCACATTTTCCTCAATACATACATACACATACACACACACACACCTATGTGTGTGTTACTGGTTTAAGGATGTGTTGGTTTATTAAGTGTGGAATAAGTCTTGTTTACTATTAGTTTAAGAGAACTGTGAATTAACTTTCAAGTTAAGTCACAACACAACCCGAAGAAAGTACAAATGGGTACTAATGTTTTTATGTTAACTGAATTTTTAGAATGAACTGTCTGTTATTGATCACAAACTCAATTTTATATTGTTGTATTGGATAGAATAGATCTCGGTAGCATTTGTGAAGAAACTAATGGTCATGCAATTTTTTTTTCAAAGTATATTTTCCTGAGGCATATGCTCTGTGGACTGTTTGTAAAGCCTGTGGAAAGATTTTCGATAATCATGTCATCATGTCTTTCATCATTTCCATGTTGGATTTTAGTTTAAGATGGAAATTGTTTTGAAAATTAGAAATTGTCGTTCTGTAGAACCGAATTACCAAATGTGGTCTATTTAGTGACTATAGAATGTGGGCGAATTGGGGTTATAGGTTTTTTTTACCTGAAATTCCGTTAAACGGGTCCGAAAAAAATGGTGGTCTCATAGTGAGCCTGTCGGTTGGTTGAAGCTATTACTAATTTGAAAGAAAGTCTGGACAGGATGGGGCTAACTTCATATGAATTTTAAAAGCAATTCGGAGAATCTTAAATGTGGATAAAAGAATACTACGCAAAGAAATCGGCAATGATATTACCTACAAGTAATAAAAGACGTGGATGGCAGCACTGTAGAACACACAAGGTTCATTTAGTTTCCGCTAGCTCCATAAGTGTTCAGCGTGCATATTTAATGTCTGCACAAGTTAAAGAAATAACGAAGCAGATACGTGAACAATCATTGACGAAGAGATTCAATATTTATTATGTGCAACAAGTCGACGGAAGGTTAAAACATTGTGCGTCAATTCCGTAAGTATTCAAAATAATGCGACGAAATTCTGTAATGTTTATAGGCCCAACATGTACTTGTGTATCAAACTTTGTTAAAATAGATCATCCAATACAAATTTTGGTGCTTTCAAACTTTTAAATTAATTGCAGCAGCTCATTGTAAAAAAAAAACAGCTCTGGTGTTTTAACCATCGGGCTCAATGAGGTTTTAATTTATCGTTTTGATTTCAGAGTGTAACTTTTGCAGGTCAACTGTAAACAAATATTTACTTGTTTTAAATTTGATCTTTTCCCTTGTCAATACTATAATCATTTGAAGGTATAGTAGCTGAAGAAAAGGTTCTCTGGTTTACTCTTGAGTACAACGGTAATTTAACCGCGACGCTTCCGACGACCAGCAGCGTGTCATCTTTCAGACGACGTAATGGTAATAACGGAAGCCAAATTTGCCGCCCCCACTTAGATATTTTAATCCAAAATTTTCAGAAAGTTTGACATTCTATCGTCCCCAAAAAGTGCCGCCCGGGGCGGGTCGCCTTCACCACCCCCGTCACGCTACGACAATAGGTAATAACTTAAAAAAAACCATAAACGTCAACAATGACTATCGATTTCAACCGTTAATTATCGTTGTTAGAAATTTGTAACTTGAATCATAATATAAAGTTATCGCATAGATTTTAATTGTTCGTTTTGTCCTGTAATAATAAGAGATTTACTTTCACAGAGTTATTTTTCTTTGCTATTAGCAAAGAATTTTGTCGTAATGCCTTGTTATTGTGCCGAAGAGAATCTTGCAGCTTAGATTCCGTACTACGTCGCCACATCGTCAGTAATTAATGACAGACAAACCCTTAGTGCATCTGCGTGGACTATAATGTCACATGAATTTGACTATAGGCTACATGTGGGTTATCCGCTTTGGTAGCTTTCCCTTTTAATCGTTTAGAAAAGCTACTTTTGTTGTTTGGAAGTGTTTCCCAACGTGCAATGTGATATTTGTGCTCGCCGGACATGTACGTGTTGGGCCTACTCACATATTCATGTACTGCCACCGTTCTGTTTTAAATGAGTTACAAATTAATTTCTGTTCATTTGCAACATTACTGTCACAGGTCACGGCCAAGGACAGCAGAGTCATCCAGTTTTGTTTCATCCTCCACCTTCCAGAAGACAACACACAGCTTTGAGAGCTAAAGCTCTTGAAGGCGAAGGTCCTTTTTCTAATCACTGCCGGAGTTTTGATTCACAAATAAAGGTAATATATATGCTTGTGTGTTTCTGTTTATTTGTCTCGATTTTCATGTTGAACTTCATTATTCCAGCTCGAAAAAGAACCTCAAAGGGTATCGATCGCATAATTTCACCTTGAATCAGACAATAAATATTTGGTTTTTGTTGTCTTCCGAGATAAACTTTTGTCTTGAGTTTTCATTAGCTCCTACGATTTCCAAAAAAAAAAAAAAAAAAAAAATAGCATAACAACTTTTGTCTGGCAACAGAAGCATAATACTCGCGACGGTTGAGAAATGTTCATGAATCGCTTATCGGCTGCATACATTAAATCCATTTTACCATCCTCTTTCTGCACTGGAAAGCGTCCAAGTTCTCTTCAAACGATTGGCTTCTCACTCTGACAGAGAACAGCGATTAATGAATGGGTATGGTATACATTTTAAAACTAACAAATTCTTTTGAAAATGAAGAAAAGTTGCTGCCTTGTTCGACTTTCCAAGAGCTTGACTGTCGTGTCCATCCCAGTCAAGTTATGATTTTAAAAGTGAACCAATCATTTGAAGACTATGCTTAAGGCGACGGTCGAACGTCTGGCTCGTTTAAACGTTTTTAAATATCTCGGAACATATGTTGTTGATCCCCGTTTATCACGTCTGTTTCCCTGCATAAGCCTGAAAACGTCACTTCTTCTCGGAATGTGGTTCTAGAAGATCCCAGACAAGCCATTAACTACTTCAAATTATTTGGGCACTATCGAATGAGGATTTTGTTTGACGAACTGAAGACAGATTCTGCAAAGTTGTGACTTCTTAGCGGCGAGACGAAACAATGGAGAATGGAAATCTACAAGGAAAGGTTTGAAAGTGACCAATTCTTTCTTTCTTTCTTTCTTGCTTGTGTTCTGAATCAAGAATCAACCGTCACGTGACAAGTAAATATCATTGACAAGTCCAAGCTTCTTCGATATTGAAGTAATTGCCCATAAGGAGTTCGTCCGTCCTGATCGGAATGCTGCAGCGTTCCATCATGAAGCGTTTGCGGCACAGCGCGAGGAAAACAACGTCCGGAAAAAGTGGCTCACTAGCGTTTGGTTCCTCTAACATGACAATGCTGCCTTCATTATACAGAACTTCATGATGACAGTTATTCCTCATCCGCCAAATTCTGACTTTTCCCCATTTACAAGGATGAAAATAAATTTAAAGGGTCGAAGATTGGACACAGTTGAGGACATTCAAGCGGAATCGCTTGTGCTTCTAAACACCCTCAAGAAAAAGAACGTCCAGTTAATGGAAAAATCGGGTCTGTGTATACACTCAGTATATACTACTATGTGGGTAAGGGTGATGAATAAGATCTGGGTATGAAGTAATTTTGTTTTACTAATTTATTCCGTAAATAACTTTGGGTAGATCATTGTATTTATTCTCTTTCCTAATTATAGGCTGCGTCCTGAGGTTTATTAACTTAAATGGTTGGCCTTATCACGCAGAAGGGAAGTTTATGAAGAAAATAAAATTCATCATTCCTCTACACTTCATTTGCTACACACCGCGTTATACTGTGATTTGCTTTTTTGTACTCTAGGCCGCGATGGGTGACGTGGATGCTTTCTATAATGAATAACACCGGAATTATCTTACTGCATTAATTTTTTTTTATAAATTTACTGGCAGTCCGGTTAGGCTTACAGGATGAAGAGATGACCGTAGGTAGATATTTTCAATCTCCTACATTCATTTACGTTTAAGGAATAACTCACTGGGAAATAGGAAATCATCTAATGCTTTGATTAAGGATGGTGGAACTAAAATCAACCCCTATTGTGGAATAGGTCCGAATTGACGATGCGGGAATATCACAATTAACTGTGAAGAGCGAGGCGATTAATGTTTTTTTTTTTCATTCGTTGATCGGACTGCGATAATACCACATATTCCCGTCGATTTTCGTTAACTTCTTCATGCACGTTTTTCAGGAACTGAGCCAGCAATTGTGTGGAGTGAAGGAGAGATTGGGCGAACTTCACAGAGACGTGACTTTACTTCGACGAGCGCACACGCCTCCTCTAGGAGTTCGCTACGAACATGTCACCAGGGAATGTTCCCTACTTGAAGAACAGCTCGAGCGACATCAGGTCGAGCTGGAGAGGCTCAAAAATGTCTTTGACACATTATGGGAAGAACAACTGTGTCGCATTCACGTCGAACAAGAGATATTTCAGTCACAGGTATGTTCATAAAAATATTTCATGAATTCGTAGTTAAACGAGACGTCTTCAGGTAAGTTACTTAAATAGATTCCCTCTCTTTCTATTAATATTTGAAAATACCAATTAAGGTTTGACTGTCTTACAAAGTTGTAAAGACGAATGTTGTGATGAAGACCTAAACATAGAGGCAGATTAAACATGGGAAATAAACTGAAATAAAACAAAATATTTGGTTTTATAACATTTTACAATTTATTTACATTAAAAATTAAACACTCGTGTATCTTAAATAGTTTTATATCTGGGTACAGATTTTAGAACAAACTCACAAAATGTTTTTTGAGAATTCATGTATGTATAAGAGGCAGACTTGGTCATTAGCTGTGTCACTATGCTTGTATATGTGATTCAAACTTACATAAACATAAAAAGTGGAGCGAATCATGACTGCGGTGACAGGAATCCAATAAATGTGTTGTGTGGCCAATGTCTCTTTATGGATGACAGATGAAAGTAACTGGTTGCCCCTCCCAGAAGCTCAGGTTGGGCAAAGCAATACTGTTTTCCATCTCTCTAACCACATCAAGATTTGACCACAATTTCAGATGCCTGCATCAAGTCGGTTGTAAGTTCTCTGATTGCTTGTGACTTCTCTTTCAATTTTCACTGCTCATCACTTGGCTCAGGGTGCAATATATAATGCAGCTGCTCATAAAATGAGACAATACTATTCAGCAGCAATTCTTTTATTACGGTTGGTGTAAGCAAAATACGGCTGAGTTGATAAGTATTTCCTTTTGCCATGAATAAACAGAACCCTCTACTACTGCTAGTAGTAGTTTTCCTCAGCAAAGTCACTCTTCCAACAATGGCAATTAATTTTGTTAGCCATATGTAAAAAGACTGAGCTATAATCTTCATTGCCAGCCACACTTATATAATTTTCCAAAACTGTCTTCTCCTTGCAGATGTGTGCCACAGACACTACAGTATCCCGTCATCATACAATCAATTTTTTTAAATAAGGTGTGATTGCGTGGTTATGATCATGCCATAATTACCTTTCAATTCATACAAGTTTTGTAAATAGCAAGCATATTTGGTAACTGTTCTCAGCTAAATAATTGTTTTCAGATGAATGATATTTTGACTTTGAGATCTGAAGTGAAACATTTAAGTGCGATTGCTCATCAACTTGAACCATATGTGAAATCTTTGGCTGCTGCTGAAAGATTGGCTTCGCAGGGAAGAGGAGATCAAGGATCACAAAATACGGTCGAAAGTGGAACACAAGAAACTTCACATCATCAATTACAATCGTTACTTGAGCACATTAATATGCTACAGTTGGATGCTGGCAGCACGTAAGTTCAAAATTATATTTTTCTAAATCTGTTTCGTTCTTTTTTTTATCATGTTGCATAGAAAATTATTGAGTTGAAATTATAATAGTGATTAATAAAAACAATTAACAACACTTAAAAAGTATCTGTATAAGATCATAAATTGTTTTTAGCAATTCAAAACAGACATTAAATTAAAACATTTAATAATAGCGATTAATTAAATTTACTTTTGGAGTGTTTTCAGCCTTATGTTTGGTGTCTCATTGCTACTATTTTTTCTCCATTCTGCTTTTTGATTTGGGTTACTTTTATCAGTTTAAATCAAACTGTTGGTCTGTTGTTACTTGTGTTATCTGCTGTGTCTGAACAAATAAAAATTTCTACCAGCAGCAACTAGTTGCTTGGAAAATAGGTCTAGGAGATACCTAATTGCTGGTTGTGCCTCACCTTCATCTGATAAAACAAAATTAGTCCCAAAAATTAGTATGTTCAAATTACCTTTTTTTGAATCCATATAGGAAGTAAATATGATGTTATGGAATACTAGAAAGAAACAGAGCAGATAGTATGAGCACAAATAACAATGACCTGTTTGATCATTGGATAATTCTTTCTGTTTGCTATTAATAAGAGGAGAAAATTTGCATAGTAAGTAGTAATAGTGTTATTTGTTTTAGGTACAGAATGGACAGTAGCCAAAAGCTTGAATGTCGTGTCCATCCCAGTCAAGTTATGATTTCACCAACCTCAGAGAATATAATGTACATGAAAGGTACATTTCAAAACCTATGTGCATAGTGTTTAGGTTCCATCTTTTTAAGACTAGAGAACGTATAGTTCTCATTGAAGTAACAAGTTCACAATAATATATTTAATTCTTAATTAGATAAATAATATATTTAATTCTTAATTAGATAAATAATATATTTAATTCTTAATTAGATAAATAAACAGCCAAATAACAGCCAAAATGAAATGATAATATAAATACCACACAACGTTTCTCCAATGAATGACAGGTGGATTGTGCGGTTGTGTCGTTATCATGGCTCTTGCATTTTTAATCACCAGATGAAAGCAACAAGGATTGCAGGAACATTGTGTGGCATTTATATTATCACTTCATTTTGTCTATTATTTGGTTATTTTTTTAAAATCGAATTAGTTTACTTTTAACACACATATTATATTTCAATTTCTTAATATAATTAGTTGATGGTAAAGAAGTCCCAGTTCGTGAAAGTTCTCGTGCAAGGTCTACTCGAGATGGTCAGATGCTGGATTCTAGTTCTAATATAGGAATATATGGTAGTAGGCAGCAGCAACAGCAACAGGGAATTGGTGGTCAATCTTGCCAAGGTGTTGAGACCAGCAGGGATGGAAAACGGGGAGTACTCAGTCAACTCATTGAGAAGGTATATGCTCCCATAAATTTAATTTAGTTTAATTTGCAATGAATTTTTAATGGATTAACATACATTAACTGAAACACCTTTCTGGACCATCAGTCTATGAAGCTTGTAAAAGTTATTACTGGTTGTTTAAGTATTTTGTAAAGGTCTTCCATATTTACTTGTTCAACAGGAGCTGTTTTATAACTTGATTTTTATATATAAGAAAATATTATACAATGAAATCAGTATATAAAGATGAAAGTCACTTAAATAGAAATTTACTGAATATTTTTGCAAATAGAGTACAAATATTGAATTATTTCCTGAAACATTTCACATGTTGTTATTTACATATTCCTCAAAAAACAAATTCACATTTATTGTTTTTACTAAAAAGCCATTGCTCTCTTATATAGACATGGTTTTTTACAATAGCTTATGTGATTAATAGTAATTTGACTGCACCCCTCAGAAATATATAAAATGTTACCAAATGAAGTTTGAGGATATTTCAAGGAAATTGTTTATAATTTAATGAATGTTAAAATTTTCTTCTAATAACACTTTTAATTATTTATTGAATATAGTAATAAACAAATAGTGTAATACATGTCTATTAACTGGTACAACTTACTCTAATAATAATTTTTATTTGTTCATATTCGGATGAAGTTAACGTCACAGCGTATTTATTTGAATTTTATTATATTTTTTTGTTTTCATAATTATATTTTATTGGAATGCAATTATTATTACACATAACTCTATTTTTATGGTTTATAACATAGGTTCGAACAAAAGAGGATAGGAAAAAATCACCTGTTCAAGAAGAGGCAAGAGTTATTTTAGGTCGGGAGAGGAGTAAATCAGATGGAAGGAGTAGCAGTGCTAGTGATGGCCCACGTTCCAAATTATCAATATCTGTCCAAGGAGATGAAATGAAATCAAGTGGAAATTTAGGAGGGAAGTCTGGGACTTTTAGAACAGGTAAATAAATAAATTGTCCATAGTCACACAGTTCAAATGTGAAATAGATATTAAGTATCTTATTGCAAAGTTACTTTTATTTGTGATCATTTTAGTTTTGAGGGCATATGGCAATGGTAATAAATGCTGAAAATAGAGAAAGAGGTATTAATTCATCTTCTGGAAGCACACTTTGATTATAATAGGTAATCAGCAAAGATTTCTCGAATAAGTAGAACACAACAATCAATAATATCAAAGAAGTCAGTTATATTTTGGAGTTATAGAAAAATTTTTTCATTACAAATTTTGTTCTACAAATTATCTTTTTGAATATTTAACACATTTTCAACCTTTTCAATTTATAATATTCAAAATGAACTCTTAGAATGAAAACTACCTCTTCCATCCCTTGAATGAATTTTAATATTAAATTCTGTATGATGATTTTGTACAGTAGTTTTTGAAACATCATACTTAAAGGAAATGTGCACCTTACTCGTCATCAAACAGGGTACTTTAACAATGAAAGTTACATGTTTAATAAGCATTATCAAATTAAATGCATCTGAACTATTGCAGTTGGGAATAATATGTAATTAGTGGGGTTGTAATTTATTAATGGATCAGCAATTCATTGAGAGAGGTACTGGTTTCATTTTATTTCTAAAAAAGTAGGTCAACAATAATTAGATAATTAAAATTTGTTTATTAACTTATATTATGCTGCTATCTGCTATCCTGCTTCAAGCTTCTAATATATTCATGGTCCTATATCACTTTCCATAATTTCAACAAATAAAATAGTAGTGTCTTATTATTCCATTAATATTTAATGTTATACATTAATATTCAATTACTCATCCATATCATAAGATCATAATTTGTTGAACATAGCAGACAAAATTTAATTTTCAAAGAATTACTATAAACATTAACAGAGATTGCTTCAAGTGAATCTCATGGTATGTAGTAGAAGTAGTAATGAAATTCTCTTCAAAACTGATTAATATGGATATAAATGAGTAGTTTGTAACAATTACAATAACTTGTCCAATTGATATGCTTAGATTCTTGTTTTGAATGTTAAGAGTAAGCTGGTTGTCATTAATTATATAGTATATGGAGTTATTAAAAACTAATATGTAAATAATCTGTATCATAGTTTTTATTCCCTACATTTAAAATACATCTTATTTGTTTAAGTGAATTTCCATATACGCACAGTTGTGATGGAAGTTTAAAATTGGTAAACAGCATTATTTAAATCATATATAAAAGTTCATTACTTTATAAAGTGATTACTACTGTTCATTATTATTGCTTGTGAAATTGTTTTGTGTGTAGAGGCAAAAAATTATGTTTTTCTGTGTCAAGTGTACTTCTTATTTTATGGTATTTTTCTCAATTATAATATTTACTTAAGTAATTAAATTACTATTATACTTTAATGGCTTGTTAGATTATTGGGAATGATGAAGGAGCAAGTCTTGGGTTTCTAACCAGTTTGGTAAAGGAACAGGCCACAATGTCAGTGATTGACACTGCCAGCATCTTCTGGTAGAGATGGCAGTGTTCGTCATTGAAATTTTTTGGTTTGAGTCTTAACTTCCTCAGTTTGTAAACTAGAGACTTATTTATTCTATAATAATATATTTCAAAATTTTGTAGATTTCTTCTTACTGTAGAAAAGTGTGTCATTGAAACTTTACAAATTAATTATTAATTTAAGACCACTTTCTGTCTCTGTTGAAGTATTTTAATAATTTGTTGTCATGAATTACCAAAGTATTTTTCTATTAATAACATAATGTAGCTCATCAATATATTAATGACGCTACTAAACAGAAAATATTGTTGGAAATGGAAACTTTTTTGGAACAGTTCTGTGCAACTGAAATATTTAAACAAAAAATTTTCGTTGATATTTAATGAAAACAATTTGAATAAATATTTTTTACCGTTAATTATATCGTAGTTTCGCCTAGAAGGTTTTATCAATTCCTTAATTCATAATAACATACAGTGACATATATTGTAATTAATGATTCTACAGCATAGACATACCAATTGTTTATGCAGCAGCTCTAACAATCTTCATATTTGTCACAGAGAGCCTCATTGCTTGCTGTAGGAACCACACTTCCACAACATGAAAATCCTCTTGAATGGAAATGGAAACATGGTTTTGATTGTGAATTTGTTAAGTCCCTGGCAGTAGCAGGGTGACCTATGTGGAAATTTCAGTCGGTTATCATTTAGCATTCTGCAAAACGAATCTCCTGACTTTGACAACATAAATTTTATAGGAACCTGAAATTTCTATAGGGGAAATATTTTCAGCCATATATCAGTTATTTTTGAGGATTATTAGAAAGATGGAGTGAAAGTTAAAAGACAGGTACAATGAAACTGACCTACTGATGTGAAATTTGGACATGAAGTGTTGAAATATTCCTTAAGCTTTGATCCTAATGTCTGGATCACTGAGACTTTTTCATAACTAAGTAGGCAAGCATTTCCTGTTGACTAAATGTTTTAAGGGAAATGTCTGTAAGGAATTGATCTCCCAATTTTACCCCCACACCTGGAAAAATTATAAATATTACCTGAAATTTGCATATTTGTGTTCCTTAAGAACAGTTTAGAATTTTAATAGTGGAATATTAATAGGTTTTTACTATAAATAAAATTTGTTGTCATTGGCAAAAATCCAACTCTTTGTTGATGAATACTGTCAAAATATTCTCTAAGTCTAAATTATTTTACTTTAAGTTGCACAGACCGAACATATCACTATTTTAAAAATGTTTCATTACTCAATTTCCTAGAATATATAATATATCAAATTAACAGTTTTATTGCACATCTTACACATAGTTACACCCTAAATCCTTCAGAAACTTTGAGTTTGGTTTAGTTTAAGAATAATCTATACACGAAAATTAGTAACCAGTTAAGTTATTTATGGTTCATCAACAATTTATACAGCAAATTTCAGTTGGCAACTGCAAAATATTTTGATGGGGTTAAATATGGGATACCAATGTTCCGCTGAAGTAATATATTAATTGAAAACAGCACAATGAATTTTTTATTTTACTTACTGTACTATTCCAAAAATGTCTGTGATATTTTTCATTTTATATTTTACGATGTAAATTTACTTGATTTACGAGGAACCAGTTATTTATACTTGTTGTTCAGGATGTTAGTGTGTATTTATCATGCAGTCTTTACTGAACATAACCTGAACGGAAATCTATTGCAAAATACTAGTTGATTATATAATTCATCTATAGACCAATTGATTGGAGTTGTAAAGTCTGTGTAATAACACCCATGAAAATTTAAACCAAAAATAAATGAGTGAAGCTTGTACATTGACAGACCTTCTATCCTCTTGTGCAACATACAGTATACATCGAGTATCAGTTATGCTTGACGAACTTCAGAAATAATTGGTAATTTTCCTATCACACCCAACTGAAACTCATCAATGCTGCTAGGAAAGTATATATGAGAATATGTCATCACATATTGCATAGTTGAATCAGCACCCAAAAGTTGACTTTTTTGACTGATTGAATATATTTATGTAAATTATTATGTAGAACTCTATATTTATGATGTTTTTTTTGAGTAAATTCATGTGGTTTAACATTTTATGTTTCTAGTTCTTGGGATGTTTCAATTTTTATTTTATTCTAGCAATATCCTGGGCACTAGTATGGTTATATTGTTTGGATAGAAGTACTTCAGTTATGTTGCTGCATATTAGTGAATAATATATGTATTTGTAATTATATTAAAAGTTCTTATTATTATTCATAGGTAAAACAGAATCAACAAGTTCCCGATACGCAGGCACAGCATCTCGAGAAGGATCATCGAAAGTTGCCTCACTTTATCACACTATAAGTGGTAAAGTCTTAGGTTCAAGGGAATCTGAAAGGTCAGACATTTGTTCTGTTGGAGAACAAGGTGTAGGTTCAGGAATGCATGTCCACCATCATTTACCTCCTCCACCTCCACCAACATCTTCAAGAAGACCACAGTCACATCATGAAGAAATTCCTACAACTGATATTATGGGAACTGTTGGATGTTTAGATGTGCGAGAAAGATTAGAAACACACTTGAAAGAAAAGCTCCATGATATGATGGGTCGATCAGCTCTAGTTGGCAGAATAATTCGTCCTGGGTCCATAAGTGACAAAGGAGAAGAGAGAGTTATGCTTGTGAATGAAGAAAGTGAATATCAACGAATATCTGATGCTACTACTACAACCTCTCCTGTAAGTGATGCTTCTTTAGGAGGGAGTGTAACAAAGCAAGCAGTTAGAGCCTTGGTACACAGAGAACCCAGTACTGTCGCTAGTACACCTACCTCACCACACAGGCACAGGGAGCAGCTTACTAAAATGGTTCGGATGTACCCAGCTTCTGACACTGAAGACAGTGTGTTTTATGCTCCTGAAGAGAGAGAATCAGCTGAGAAATCAAGGAAACAAAATTCTTGTGAGAGCCTCACTTTGAGTACAGTTTCAGTAAATAGCAGAAGGTCATCAATGGATTTGGGAGATAGAAAAACCTTGGTTGTCGTTATTGGAACCAGTAGCAAGGGAGCCAAAGCTCGATTGATGCAGAAACAGCGATCTTGGGAAACTTTCCCCCCAAAGAAAAGGGGTAGTGAAGAACGTGGAGAAACGTATGGTAAATTTTGTAGAGATCCAGATTCCTTTCGAGGCGGTTTCGAGTGTCGACCTCAAGCTGAAGGTGGAAGTCAGGGTACATTAGGATTTAGGGAAGCAGGAGGACTTAAGAAAGCTGACAGCTTTGAAGGTCATGAAGAAGCAGTAAGGACACTAGTTGCAGCAGTCCAAGAGACACGAACACAACAGATGCAACAGCAGAGAAAACAATCTCAGCCAAAGTCGAGTGGCAATTAAATCATAATGATTTCTTATAACTTTCATTAAGAAGATTATTTGATTCCTTTTATATTTCAATTGTAGTTTCCTCTTTTTCTTTTAAATTTAAAATATAGATTTGTTCAATTATATTCCAGAAAATTCAACTGCCTAAGGTGTTAGTCAATGACTTCCCTTTATAATTAAAGGTACAGATTTTTACCCAGGTATTTTATCTAATTTGAATAATTCTTCATAATTTCCAAAGACAATTTTCAAACATATGAACTTATAAATCATACATGCTCAATTTTAAATAAATAGAAATTGAAACAATACCAATAATATTGCTAGTTGTATATTATAAATGATGCAAATAGAAGTAATAGGTTTATACTTTTATTTAGTACAATGTTATGCAATATTATTGTAAAATAGAATTTAGAATCATAATTTAATTGAAGTAAGCAGTCCATTGAATGGATTTTAATGAATTGTATGAATTAGGATTCCAGCTATAAATATAGTGTTTGAAGCATGTTATTATCGTACGATAAGTGATAAGAAAAATGATGACATTATTCCCAGATTATAAGAAAAGTTTCTTATATGAGAAAAGTTTCTTATGCCTGTTACCTATGTTGATTAGTTTTAAAAAGTTTCCTATAAGTTAATAATCTATCTTTGAGAAATGGTAGAATTTTAGGGCATGGGTAGAATTCAATATTATAAATTTTTCTTTCAATCTTTTTATATTTGACTGTGAATATACAATCTTATAATGTTAATTACTTTATACTTTAAGAAAAACATAGTACCCTTGAAAGTGTTGAATTGATTTTTCAATAGTTACATTACTCATGCTCAAAAATTTATACCTTTTTCTTACATAACTCCAAAGGCTGTGGGACAATTCATGAGGTTGCCTCTCAGTGACGTACAAAATGAAATTAAATATCAGAAAGTTTACATAGAATAATGAATGGCTATCCTCATGTTTTGTATTTAACATAAAATATTAGAAGTATCTGTTTTTATATGTGATAGTACTCACAATACCAACATTGCACATCATTTGTTGTATTATATTTAAAATGATAATATACTGTATAAGATCATAACATCTAATTAATACTTAATTTGGTACAAAAATTCACATATTAATGTACAAAATATAGTGTGAGTGATGAACATATAACGGCACAGTGAAATCAACTTACACTAGACTACTAATACCATGAGGGATAGGAAAAGGGTTTAGAAGTAAAATAAAAGGATTCAGGTTTTTAAAGTTGCCCTCAATCAAACAATTAAATATTTATATGCTTCTTGCCGTTGAAAATGGTTTGTTTTAACTTAATATGAGATACATATATGAAATACATGATGTGTTCATTTTAAAGAAAGATTTTGTATCCATAGTTATAGTAAATATGTAATAAATTTATGATTTAAATTATTGTACCTGTATTGTACCTGTTGCAAACCCTGTATTTAATTTATTATGCATTCTGACTGATTTATTACTTTTATGAATATATCATTAAAATAATTAAAAGTTGCATTGAAACACCAAACACAAACAATCCATGTTTTATTAATTCATGTGTCCAATTCTCTCCTCCATGTCTTATCATTATTCCTTATTTTCAATTAACAATTAAACTCAGTTTCTTATAATGTATCTTAATGTATTTGAGTGTTATATTGGAGCCTTAAAGGACAGAGGAACATAATATTGTTTCTTGAAGTCAAATATAGTGCTTGAAAATAATGAAATTGAAGTCCTGATCAAATTACAGACATTACATCACTAATTATTAAACATGGATTAACATTTAAATAGCTTTAAATTCATAGTGAATTAATTTAATGAAATATTTTAATGTAATTAAATATGTAAATACAATATGAAATAAATCCAATTATTGCTTAAAAATTCACATACATAATGTTAATGATTATGTTTCGAAAATAAAAATGGAAAATTAATTATAGTGGAAATTGTAATTAAAAACAGAGGTTATGATGAGAAGTCAGACTTGGTCAAATGAGATTCAAATATATTGTTTCAAGGGAAGCATATGCTCTTTACTCAAGCAATAAACTTGGTATATAACTATTTTTAAACATTCTAGCATATGTAAGAGTGTCACAATTTAAAATTAACAAAAATTAAAGCTGGAAAACTTTTTTGTATTGTCAAGGTTGACTAAACTTTCAATACAAATAAATAATAAATCTTATTTTTATATCATTATTAAAAGATTAAAATTATGTATCGGTGATGTAATACGTGCTCTTTATGAGGTCAGTTTTTTAAATTTTTTAATACACTTTGGGATGATACAACAGCAGCCCTGGGATGGCAAGGCAGGTACTTTGTCAGCAACTGACCGAGAGGTCATTACATCACTAAGACAGAAAACCATGAAAATGGGATCATGCCATCTTTTCTTGGGACGTTTTGGATGTGACTTACTCAAAACAAGAGGACGGTGAACAGGTCTAAGGTGTGATAATAATATCATAAACTTAGAAAACACCTTCTTTTGCTATACTAGTGAAATAGATACAATAGAAGACAAAAATGGTAGACTGGGGGAAGGAAGTCAAGTGTAAGTGCTGGAAAAGTGGTGATGAATTAGAGTTTGAATGAAGCCAGTGATGAAGAAAGGGAGGAGGAGAGGTGAAAATAGCAACACAATTACAAACAGATGTTGAAGGATAACTTGAGAGATGTTGCAAAGTCCAGGACAACATCCTAATACTGGAATGGGTTTTTGTCTCAGGAGGACAATTTCAACAGCAGAAGCGTGCATGCTGCCCACACAAAACACCAAGTATGTACCCAAAGGCCAGATCAATGCAAAATTATGCATGTAATTTTGATTTTGGACATTTTGTAAAATAATGTAGATTGCCAATGCTGCAAGACACAAATATTCTCTTATTTAAGAGTGGCATGTTTTTATTTTATTTTGTAATTGACTTGTTGATATAGAGACCTATTTGTATGACCTTTGATAGAATATAGTGAGTATTTTTTATAGTCTAGTAAGGTTTTTCTGGTAAAAGTTGAAAAATGAATTTACAGGGAATTTGTAGAGTATTTTTTTTTTTCAATATTAAGTCTAAGATTTTAGACATATATCTAACATAATTTTAAGCAATAGAATTCTCCAGTTCCAAATATTTATTATGTATTGTAACAGAGTCACACATTTTACTAAACTCAAAGTGCATATTGTTTCCTACTTGCTTGTTAAGTGTATATATACTTTTGCACATTCCTCACTAAATTTGGACTATTCAAGATACTGAAGAATTTAGTTTCAGATGACTGTTGTGTTGTACTCTTTTACAATCTTACTCACTAATATCTTTATAATGTATTGCAGATGGATTAAATGATACAAAAGTGCTTTTGGGGCACTTCGATCCTTATTTGAAACCACATAAGAAGTTTAAAATAGACTTGACATTGAAGACTTAAATTTCTCCTCAAGGTGACTGACTGCAAACATCCTGCCATGGAATTTTATGCAAGAAAGAACAATGGTATAGAAGAGAGACATCAGTTTCGAAGACAGTATACATTCCATAAATGTTTTCATCCCACAGTCATCCATACAAACTGGATCATAAAAGTCATCATCACTATAGCCAAGAGTATCTCAGTTGCTGGACCCAAGATTTGGCAATTGGGAATCCTTGCATGCTGTGTAATGCATTGCACGTGAAAGACAATTGTAACATTACTTTATATATATATATATATATATATATATATATATATATTATTTCATTATTTTTTCATTGTGTGACCTTTCTGTGGGTGTCGATTGTTGCTGTCTTATGGCTGGTGTGGTGTGGTATGAATTCGTCAATTCATGCCCAGCCAGCCGCCGTTCAGAGCTTCTTTCCTGATGTAGTGGGCTCAGGTTCTTGAAAATTTGAACTTTTATTTCTGTACAGCCCGACTGGGCCAACTGTTGATTTCAGGTTATTTGTTTATATTCAGGTGCTTGAGAATGTTTGCTGATAAGCAGGGGAAACGTTGCACAAAAATGTCGGTTTGTGGCCAATCACAATCTAATATTGATTGTTGCGGACAATTATTATTACTTCATAATTATGATTTATTTGGTATGTTATCACAGTCATTCTTGTTTCTGTGAAAATACCTTCACAACAGTGAAACAGCCTGTAATATGCATTCTTCTAGGAGAAGATCTGCCAATTGGTGAAAGAAACATTGTAAGGTTTTTAACAATAATTTTGGTTCTGTAATTGTTTCCACATGTGAATATAAAAATTCATACAAATTAACATTTATAAAAGTGACATCAGTGAATGGTGTATTTATGACCTCATGTAAAAGTTCTGTTTCATGGATTTGAGACGATATCATCCTGGATCAGAGAAACTGAATCAGAATTAAGGGAAACTGGTGTTTGGTGGGAAGATAATATATTATGCCACAAAGTAAATATATAATCATTTTGAATTTGTATGCAGTTTAAAAAAATTTTCACAGATCTTATAATAAATTAAACTTATACGGTCCTGAATTGATTTATTCTTAATGTAGTCACATTGAATTTTATGTTTTGGACAACACATTAACATTGTTTTAAAGACAATAATTTAAGTAAAATTGAAGTTAGCAAGGAGATATATGCTGTGCTATCTAAATTTCAAGTAATGTGATACTTATTAGTCTTAACCCTGTGGAAATTACCCACATTTTTAGAAAATAGAGATGGTAATCGTTCTGGATTGTATCAGGACTTCATCCAAGGATTTGCTTCAGTAATGTGGGAAAATCAGAGAAAACATAAAGGAGGAAAATCAGAAGGATATTAGAGCCTGAATTAGAGAGGGACGGCTTTCGCGGTGAATCTGTTCTAGATAAAATTCTCGGGTCTCAACCCGGGCCAATTGTTCGTTGAATAACGACGTTTCGACGGCAATCACCGCCATCGTCAGTTAACCTGAATTTTATCTAGAGCCTGAATTTTCCCTATAAATGTCCTGCTCGTTGTGCAGTGAATTTTTATGAATTTATTTTAGTGATTAATTATTAATTAGGACAAGTAGTTGTTCATTTAATATAACCATTGTTCCGTGTTACTTTGTATATACGATATACGAGTAAATTCGTTACGACATAAAATATTATAATGTGTTTGTCTGAAAAATAAACTTAATTCTAATTTAGTATATTTATTTTCGAGTATGTTTCATCCCGTTATTTCAGGTGACGCACTTTTTCTGGATTAGAAAGAAAGTCGCTAAGTGACCATCTGGAACACAGTTGATACAGAACAATAGATGCGATTCGTCACATTCGAAGCTTCTGAATATGTATGTAGTAAAAACACTAGCAAGTGAAAGAAAAAACAGATGGCGATTTCGCAAACAAATACAATAATTGCAAGGGTGTATTTGAATGGATTTTACTAAGGCTGGGAGACAACAAACGGAAGGAAAAAAATAATGGTGGAAGGAGAGAGCAGTAGTAAATGATGTTGAAAACTGCTGTCAGAGTCGAGGAGTCCTTAAAATGCTACGGCAGTAGAATTGTTCGTGCTTTGGCAGTCACTGGTAAAGTAAACAGCGAAATGAAACTCACCGAGAATAATTGAAATCATTAAATGAAACTATTCAGTTCTATCAAATGTAAATCATTCTTTTTATAAGGTTTCGGCTCGATTAACCATTAACAATAAGCCTATATAATATAAAAATAATTCAAATTCTCATACCAATTTTACAAGAAACATGCGTCAAAAAATGTATCAAATAAAGTTTTAATAATCGAAGAAAGAGAAAATCAAAATTAGCAGAACCATGAATGAGTCAAACTATTTTTTTGGTAATGATTTATATGAGAATTTGAATTGTTTGTATTGTTTTTATATTTCATATTTATAATGGCTGATCAAGCGAAAAGCTCATAAAGTAAAATAATTTGCGACTGTAGCGATATATATATATATATATCAATGTAATATATAATATATATCAATGTAATATATATCAATATAATATATATATATCAATGTAATTGGTGTGGAAAGGAAAGAGAGAAAGTGGGTGACTTATCTGAAATTGTTCGGCGTCGCCATTCAGGACAGGAGGACGTTCTTCAAATTTTCGGGTGCGACGCCGGATTTCAATTTCAGGTAAGTCAACCACTTATGGTAAAAATGACTGTTGACGCTGATGAGCAGAAAAAACCCAAAACCAGTCTCCAAGCTTTTACTTTTATTAAATAATTAGTTTGAAGCTTTTAACTCAATCGACGTATTACAGCTTTACGTCTATTCGAAAAATTGACCTTTAAGATCATTGATATCTTTAGGAAAAACGATATTAATGATGCTAAATTAACCGTTAAACCAGTTAACCTTATACAAAATATACTCACTAAGGTTAAGGACAAGACAGAAGAACAGTATAAGACAAATCTCTTATACAGCATCCCATGTCTCAATTGCCCAAAAACATATATAGGTTATACCATAACAAACATTAAAACTGGAATGTTTGTCATTAAAACCCACAGCCAAAAGCAACACAGCGCTGCCCAACCACACAAAATTGACTAACCACGAATTAGATTTTAATAATATTAAAATATTACATAATAATATTAACAAATTAAAACTTAGAATAGCAGAAGCAATTTATATTAATCTAAGAAGAAAGAATACTGCTAATAATAGAAACGAAGGTTTAGAAATAGAAGAACTATGCAGAGATACTTAAAATATTGATATGTAGAACATCCAAAAATAATAAGAAATTGAACCAATTATAAGGTTTTTTACGCATCTATATTGAGGTGTATATGTTTACATGCATGTATAATAATATATATGTGTGTAGTTAAACTATAACTAACAATATGATAAATCGTTACTATAGTATCGATTTTCGATTGTAAATAAACACACTGAACCACCTACTGGAGCAGTTTAAGAACAGAGCTTCTTGAACAAACAACACAGTTTTATAGTAGTGACTAAGTACCTATAGGTACTAATATTTTTTAAAGTTATTGTGATTTTAGTTATAGAACAAGCAGGTATGTTATGCTGAAGGTTTTGCAATGTATTTGTAACTTGATGTTTTTTTTTAATATAAGTAGTAACGTCTGATTGTTCATTCAGAATGATTATAACAAAAGAGTTTAAAGCTTTCAACTAATTATTTAATCAAATTAAAAACTTGGAGACTGTTTCTGGTTTTTTCAGCTCATCGTAAGTCAACCAATTTATTACATACCAATTATTTGGACAATATCACATACATTCATATATATATATATATATATATATATATATATATATAAGATCAATGTAACGGTTCTGTTGTAATATTATGTACTTAATAATAATTTTTGTTGATTTTCTGTTAATAAATTATTTTTGAACTAAACATTTAATCACTGTTATTACAGTATTGTGTTATAGATGTTTGTATTCAGTTGTTGACGTATTAAATTTCTTGTTCCGAGGAATGATGAAAAAAAAATGTTAAAGTGATATAACCAGAGCGGGATATTTACCTGGGAATGTAAGAAAAGCATAAGATTTTCGAGAACTTTATTTAAAAACAAAGTTAATAAAAGTATCAACATTTACAGAATATATATTTATACGTATCTGGCGACGTAAAATTTATTTGGCATATTTTTTTTTTTTATGAAAGTTTGATCGTTACAAAGTGCGCGGTGCCTTCAGCAGGATGGACACGCGCTCAGAAAATGAGCAATTTATCACATTTAACATTTAATTCCAGCAATTTTTTAGCCTGATTTTTACACATAGTTACGATTGACAGTTTCCGGAGTACATGTAAAGAGGACGGGCACGGAGTGACGAGTATCACTTGAGGAGGTGAGCCTGGCAGTACCTTCTCTGGAAGGGTCTGCGGTCGGTTCCCGGGGAAGGCTCCGCGGTAGGGCTCCAGTCAGCCCCCCCAGGTCCCCCGGTTCCCCCGGGGACTTTGGAAAGGCGGAACATAGGCGGCTGGTAGCGAGCTAGCTCCCCGTCGTCCAGCTGGTTCGAAGACTCTGTCCTGCTCGAAGTTCCTGGCTCTGTGTCCGACTCCGACCCGAAGCTGTCGTACTCCTCGCTGGGACGAGGCTTCTTCACTCGGCAGTACTCGCTCTTCACTGACTGCGGAAAGTAAAACTACCGCTTCACTCTTCGGTAATTCCACGGGACAGGACTAACAATTTAGCAAAATGGTACACATACACAATACAGGGAGAACAACGTCATTTCTCTTCTCAGCGAAGGTAAAAGTCAGTCGTGTTTTAGCTTGGAACTGTGCTTTTCATAAGCAATAATAATATTTTAAATTTTTAACTACCCTTGGATTACTTTAAAAATTATATAAACTGTCATACGTGATGAGGTCATAGCAGATAACGAAACGTCGTTTATTTAATACTAGCTGGGTGCCCGGCGTTGCTCGTGTACTTATTTATATAAACTCGAAAAAGTATTTAATTGAATACTTAAATATATTCCTTGAGTATTTCAGGATATAATTGTCAATTGTCACTCAGTCTTCATACATTACGAAATATTACATTGATAAAATTGTTAGCTAGACTCACAACTAATATAGCGCGAAAATTAACTTACATTTTCCGCAAGGATGGTAAAGTAATTCGTATTCTTCTTTATTACCATTCGATGGAGTATTGCTGTATAAAATTATACTTTTTATTTAAAGAACATATTTCTGCTTTATTTCATTCCTAATAAAGGAAATATTTCCTTTGTTCGTTGCGTAGTAACGTCTCTCTCTCGCGTGACGTCATTGTCTCTTGGCGCGCAGTAATTTAATATTTAATGATCACGGGTTTTAATTATAATTCTTTCCACATGTATGCTAGGCGTTTCTCACCCTCACAGTACCGTTTCTCGTATTTTGAAGAATATGTGTACCAATTTTTGTTGCATTCTGTCCACGCGATAAAATTTGTATAAAGAACAACGTAAATACATACATACATACATACATACATACATACATACAAATATACATCCTTTTTTATTATATAGATATATTTTTTCGATTTATAATACAGGGTGTCCCTTTCAAACCTCCCACTTTTCAAAGGCCCAGGGAAAAAGCACTACAGTAGATATGATAATGAAATTGCGCCACATGCTAGAGCATCTCAAAGAATTTATTTAATAATTATCAGTACACTTCTACGTGTGAATAATTTGTAGCACGAAGAATATCGAGTTTGTATTCAATTTCGTGGCAAATGTTTGTCGTTCGGCATCAGGTGTTGCCGAATTTGCACTTTGTAAGCATACAAACGAAGTAGCTTGTGTATTTATTACACGTTGTGATGTTGAACGGCAAACCACACCCACAACAATTTCCTACGGATATGCTACAGCGTATTTTTACGAAGAACATGGCGAAAAATGGAATGCAGACTCGATATTCTTCGTGAAACAAATTCTTCACACGTAAAAGTGTACTGATAATTATTAAATAAATTCTTTGAGATATATCTACTGTAGTTTTTTTCCTTGGGCCTTTGAAAAGTGGGAGGTTTGAACGGGACACCCTGTATTAAAATAAAGCCAGATATTTTTTCATCATTACTTACAGAAAATCATATCTCATCTTTTTTTTTTAATCACAACAAAAAAATATTGATAATAAATGACCTCTGGTCTCTGACAGCCAGACAGCTTGAGACATGTTCCGTCGTGTCGGACGCTGACTGATGGAATTATGTCTCGTCGTATTGTCTGACGTGTCAAACAGCACAGCGCATGCGCCCTGAACTCTATTGGTGTTTAGTATTGTTGGTTGATAAAGCAATTCAAGTATTGAAATTGATATATATATATATATATAGATTGATAGCTTGTTTTCAAGCAAAACCAACGATCTACAACCATAATTTCAAGGAGCATTCAAGTAAAAATATTATAGATCAACTGTGGGATGAAATTGGGACGCTATGACTGATGATTAGATGAAACAGCCAAATGACAGACAAAAATAATTATATAAATACCACATAGCAAGTCTGGAAACTGTGTTTCTTTCGAGTGATTGAAAAACACGAGCAAAAGACTTTTGAGTTTGTCAGCTATATCGTGTGGTCTCGCTCCTAACTTGTGATTTTCAGTCAACTGACGAAAGGGGCAAAGCTTCCAGAAACGTTGTGTGATATTTAAGTCATCATTTTCCCCTGTCATTTGTCCATTTCATCTAATTATTACAAATTAAAGAGACGTAAAGTTTGCTTGATTCACGACCCTCCGCCAAAAGAAAAACGGAAAACTGCAGCAGAAATTTTAGCTGTTCCCATGAAGAAGTTTTCAGAATCAATTTCCATGGAACAGGAATCGCCAATGCTGCATTCTTTTGATACTGCAAAATTGTCGATAAGGTGGCAAAGGATTTTTAAACCGAAGTTGTTGGAACTTGTAAATAATCTCGCTTACTAGGAAGAGGCAGAAGCTACATTTTTAATATTTTATTTTACGATTATAATCCTGTAGAATTTAACTGCCAACTTATTTTCTTTTTCATGTTCGGCGGGAGTCCAAGTAATATTTGCTTCTGGAAACTCAACCGAATGAAAATTTAAGTTTAATATACTTTTAATTCATTTAATTACTGTTATAATAATATATTTAACGTTGTTTTAAATTATAATAGTTTTGTAAAGTACAACGTTTGTTATTTAAAACTTTTTAATTGTAATAATTTCTTATTTTCTTGTATTGACTATCCTATTTCCTCGACCGAGGACTAATGGAATGAATAATAAATCTAATCTACAGACTATGCTTCTTCTCTGCGGGAGGGAATCTCTTCCGAAAATTAGTGTCTTTCTTTTGTCACCAATCAAACCCAAAAGAAAATCAAAACTTTTTGAGGTCGTCCTTGTAAAATTGAAACTTTTGTTTCTTTCCGCTCGTAACTTACTAAGAAATTCGTTTAAATTTCTCTTATTAGTGTTAATTGAGTGTTTTTATTTTCTTCCAACCACATCTATATAATAAAAAAGGATGTATATTTGTATGTATTTACATTAATTTCTATACAGATTTAAAATCTTCGACAGATTGCAACAAAAATTGGTACACATATTCTTCAAAACTCGAGAAACGGTACTGTGGGGGTGAGAAGCCCGTAGCATAAAGGGCGAAAGAATTATAATTAAAATAATGTGATAATTTTGTGTTTAATTACTGCGCGCCAAGAGACCATGACGTCACGCGAGAGAGAGAGAGAGACGTTACTACGCGAAGAACAAAGGAAATAGTTCCTTTTTCCGTAATGAAATAAAGCAGAAATATTTTATTTGAATCAAAAGTATAATTTTATCCTGTAATACTGCATGGAATGATAATAAAAATAATACGAAATACTTTACGATCCTGGCGGAAAATGTAAGTTAATTTTCGCGCCATATTAGTGATTCCAATATGGTGACTATTTGCTTACATTATGAATTTAGCCAACAATTTCATCAATTTCATCTTTCGTAATGTCTGAAACTGAGGGACAGTTACATCCTGCAATACTCAAGGAGTATATTTAAGTAATCTATTCGTAAAGAAATTCTGATGTATGTTTGTTGGGATTGTGCAGTAAAATTCAATCTATTAAATTAATGTACTATCGGTCTAAAGTATGTACGGAACTATGAACAGTTAGATTTAGGTTAAATCACTTCTCGACTAAAGATTAATGTAGAATTAAATACTTTTTCGGGTTTATATAAATAAATACACAGGCAACGCCGGGCACCCAGTTAGTATAACAATAAATACAACAACTATTTCGTCGTCACGCTCCATTTTGACTGATATGAGTTTTGTTGCTAGATACAGCTTGAAACGGTCTCAGACAGCTCGAAGCAACTTGTCATTTGCCTCGAGACATTTTGCTTCCGACAGCTTAAAAGGAACGGTTTTCCCCATCTCTAATATCAAGCAGGTGGCATCGTCAGCTCTCCACGACGTTTCGGCAACTGTCACCGTCGCCTTCTTCAGCTGAAGGGACTCGAAACTTGAATTTTTTTAACACACCTGGACGGTGGCGAGGGAAGTATTTGGTTAATTAATCGACCTCGGGGTATATAACCTACAGTATTTCAGCGCCGTTCACAGGAAGGAACGATGTTATTACGCTCGAACGCACTCTTGCGAGGGAATTGCGTGCAAACGCAACGACGGTAATTGCCGTCGCAACGGCAGTCGAACGATAAAGAAAACAAATAAATACACTGACTAAGTAATTCCCGGTTTCGACTCTCATTAAGCTGAGAAAACTGTATCCAACAGTCTGTCTCGAGGCTCCGTTACAATTACCTACGCTTTATTGACGTTGATTCTGCTTGGAAGGAAACAATTACCCAAGGCAAGGCGACTTTCACGATGCGCTCTGTAGGCAACGTTCGAGGAACACCAACCTAATTGGCTCTGGTCGACCTCCTCTAATTGGAACTCTGATAAAATTCCCGTCCTCGCAGATTCCTTAGTGATGACGCTTGGGAAGACATCTTTATTACACTGAGACTCGTAACCACGTTGTTTAGACAACTGAAAATATTGTCATTCAACTTGTAAACGGCTTCCTTAAGAAATGTATAAATATCTTATTGCGTGCGGCCTATTACTCATGTCATGAATTTGTTAACTGAACCGTAAACAGTTGATTTAGATCATTCCCTATTAAAAAACTAACACTATGAAGATCTTAGTAAATGTAATGATTAATTAATTTATGTCGCCAGAGTAACCGTGGTGGTTTGAGTGAAAACACTGAATTTATGGCCGTGTGATAGTTTTCTACTGTTACTATAAGATGTTTTATAATTTACTTCCAAAGTGCAATAATAATAAATATTAAAGCGAATCAAAAATTGTTTCAGTATATTTTCTTTTCCCCTCATCCATGTGAATATTTTCAAAGTTTTTCACATTTATATAACAATTTCTTTGTGATCATTAACGTATTAATTTCTTTTAACTTACTATTTTTCTACTTTAATATTTTTCACAATTTAAGATAAATTACCGACCATTATAACAGACGATTAAAATATTTTATTCTACACAACCCTGTTTCTGTACATTTTTGTAATTTCATCAGGTTGCTTGATATGTCTCTACATTATTGTAATTTAATAATTATAGTTACCAATGAAAGTAACTAAGACGCTAATTTTTTCAAATTAAAATTAAAAATTATATCAAAAGATAAATTAAATTAATTGTGTGAATTTAATATGCTTACAATTATTTTAATGTGTAACATGTAACAAATTACTGTTCATAAAATTTAGTACAATGTGTGAAATTTCAACATTATTTCATACAAATTCATGGGATACTTCTTTTTTATTATTTATAGTGACAACATAATGATTGAAAATTTTTGTGATCGTTCTTGTGTTATTCTAGTCTATTTTCTATAGCACGTTTAGTTTGCCCTATGTAACACTTTCCATAAATATTACAAATTTTACGTTGTATTTACGTCTCTAGCTCTTTTTGTAATTCTAAGTTTGGTATTAATTTTTAAAAAAATGACCTTTAAATTAAAATTTGTTAATATATATTTTTTAAACTTCACTTATTTTACCGTAGGTTTAGCTTGATTCTTTTTATTAGTTTTCTTCTTCTTAAATTTTGTATCACATTTATGGTTATTAATTCTTTCTGATATATGTTTATTTATGAAGTTTAATGGTTCAGAATTATTAATTAAATTGTTTTTAACAATTTCTAATATTTTCATTGTGATACTTGTAATTCTATAATAGTAATGCTTTATCAATCAGATAAAACATAATATTTTTTCTGATATTTTGAGTGATTTAATAAAAAAATTTAACACACGTGATGAATACTTTGGTTTCCGAGAACATATAGTTTCAAGAATAGAATAATTATTCGTTATCAAAACATGTAAAAGTAACTACTAGCAATTAGTTAATCTAAATAGCTAATTAAAACAGTTCCAAATTGTACAGAAACGTCGTTGAGGTGAATAACATATTTTAATTGTCTGTAATAATGTTCGTTAATTTATTTTATTAAAAGAACAGACGGTAAGTAAAATATTATTTCTGTTTTATATTTATTTTCATATGTGTATTTATTATTTTTGTATTTTATGTATTGTTCGTATTAACGTATTTATATTTGGGGTACTTTACAATCATATTGAGGACGTTCAGAATTTACAAATTAAATAATGTGGTCACATTTTTCTGATTAGGGCCACCATCCTGTGAACGGACCAACACGTGACGGGTGATTCCTACACCGCTGCAACTCCTGAGGCTGTGAATCTTTCTCAAACGGTAAGCCGTTGGGGGTTTCAATTGTAGTTTGTGTTTTTATTTTAAAATCATTGGGAAACGTTACACATTTAATAGAAATTGTTTACTAAACGTTTCGTAGCCTTGAATGGATGTAATAGTTGTTGAAAATAATAACGTTCGTTACAGTGATTTGGAGAATAGTCCGTAGGTTTGCTTTTTTCTACTACAATTATTTGCCTAATTTACGCAATGTTTGCCCCTTAAATTTCAAAACATATTCATTGTATTAGCAGTAAGACGCAGAATAGTTTCCGAGAGTAATGTAAATAATAGTTCGGAAATTTTGATCTTGAAGGCCAACAGCTTGGAACATGAAGCACAAAACAGAGAATAATATCAATTCTAATGAACTAATTAGGAGAATTCCAGGCTACTTGGAACATCATGATTACTAATATTATTCGGCCAATTTTGAAGTTTCAGTATTTAATCCAAATTGTAGTTGTCGAGTAACCTGTAACGTGGGGAAAGAACACATTCATGATACACAGAGATCTCAGTACCTTCCTTGTCGGAGAAGCATCGTTTTCATGGTAGACGAAAGTCTGTAACTTTGTTGTTTCCGAGCTTGGAGGTGCTGGCACGTGAAACGTTGCGTACGGTCTGATGTCTTCAGAATATTCTGAAAAATACAACAACGAATAATTTAGTCATGTCAGTTCGATTTCACCACTAATAGTAAAAATGCAACAGAATCTGCCGTGGCTCCAAACAAAACAAATGGATAGCAGATAATATTGTCTTATTTTGGTAGAAAGTGCTTAATTTTATCAAATGAGAATGCTTATAGTAACATATAGAATTTTAAACGGTCACGTTGGCAACATTGCTTGGAATTTTGCCGCCGTGATTTAACAGCCGTATTTGTTAGTGTTTGTCAAATAATCATGGAGAGGTACACGATTCAATAATGAAACAGTAGTAACGACAAGCTTTCTCGGTGCGTTCTGGCGGCAACAATGTTTTCTTTCAACAGGACGGTGCCACACGTCGCACAGCGTGGGTGACTATCGTATTATTGTACGGAAAAAAGTAATGCGATGTGAATTTTCCGATCTCACTCCTTTGAACGTATTCATGTGAAATGACAGGGTTACTGGAATAAGTCACGAAAGATCCGTGACCTTCAACACACGCACCCACTGCCAATTTACCACGCGGGATATGGATGATTGACTTGGTTTTCACGAATCCGTTTGGCAAAACCAATTAGAGTAGGGTATTTGAATGCTGAAGATTTCTAAACACAAATGTCAAAGCTTGTTCTGTAAGGTGTAATAAATAGGATATTACGTGCTATTTTTATTCTGTCGCGTTTCTTAGTTCTGACAGTCGTCTCGGTGGACCTTGTAGGTGTAATTTAAATTCCAGAAGAGCCACAGCATACTCCAGCATCAAATTTAATAATTTACGTTTGTCTATAGGTATTAAATATTAACTCGTCAGCTAATTTGGTCAAAAACGTGTTTCTTGTCTGTCATATTTCACATACACCTTAACGGTCATAAATTGTGGTAATGAAACATGAAGCTATTACGAATTGTGTTAGTGTGTACACGATAAGCAGCATGGTAATTGTGGTCTCTCTACGAAGCTGTCTTATCTCCACAGAGAGCAGGCACTGTTGTTTGAGATTAACTACTCTCTTATGTTGTCAGCTCTTAGCGAGCTTTCATTTCACCCTTACAAACCTTATGTCAGGCCAATTTTTCCACTGGGAAAAAAGTGTTCTGCTTTGACCTCCGTTTTATGTCCGTAAACTAGTAATGATTTAAATATAAACACGTAAATATACATGAGCTGTTTAAATTCAAACTTCATACACAAACATGTACTCTATACATATAAAAATGCTGTCAAGAATTTGCGTTACATTTTTGTCGTCGGAAAATTTGATGAAATAATTATATATAACCATTCTGATTATTTATCAATGACTTAAAGTATAAATGCTTTTTAAAAATGTCAGAAAATTATGGATAACATAAAAATATATGGTTTCTTTATTGCAGCTATTTCAAAATTCGTATACGTTGGAATCTGATATCAGTTACGTCAATTTTTAACCAGACAGACAAATAAATTGGATCTGGAATTCCAGCGAGATTACTTATTTTCACCTAAATATGGTTAGTGCTGGTAATGAATTATCAGGTCCTATCCGACTCGCTGATATTGATTGTTATTAAGAAAAATTATTTCATATATTAATAATTGACAATACCAAATTAAATTAAAACATTAATAAAATATTTGCTTTACATTTTATTACACGACTAGCAATCATTTTTGTGGACGATAAAAAAGTTTCGTGACTACTTATACTTGGGGGATATTTTCAAACCTTCATTTATGTGTTTGGTATTATTTGAGGATTTAACTAACTATAATGAGATACTAGTATATTTTGAAATAATTAATTTTGCTAAATTAAAATTCTTAGTGCAGTCTGGACGGTACTGTAGATATACGTTATCGTCTCTCCTACTTCCTTTTCTATATTTTTTCCTCTCGACGCTGAAGAAGAGACGGCGCTAGGTTTTCCTCCGTCCTACTCCTATTCAGTTTGATCCTTTCCAAACTAAAACTTATTAACAGCCTACTTATTTTTGTCTCTAAGTTTTAGCAGGCACGATATTACACAGACGTGCTTTATGTACCACCTATTCCCACAAGTTTGATTGGCCTAAGACACAGTCACACAGTTCCTGTGGACGCGGCGACGAAACTTCGTCGATGGTGGGCCTAAATTAACTGTTTTGTGTGTCACCCGAATTCCGTACATTAAAACACCTCGAAACTTAAATGTGTATATGACGAAATGTAAGTTACGGAATTTGGATAAAACTTACAGATTAGGAAATATAGGAAATTGAAATCACGAGTCTCCAAAGATATGATGATAAAACCAGAAGCGATATTTATTACAATATTGTTATTAGTGTTTCTAACTTTTTAATTGGATGATGAAATTGTACAGAAATGTGGATCAAAAGAGTATGGTAAAATAGGAATATAATAAAACGATAAGGGTAATGGAGTATTCCAACACTAATCTCATCAAGTTGGGACATTGAGAGCGTCTGTGTTGACATACGTGATTCAGCCTGCTTTGCAAACGAATGATCTTGTTTTGTTACCTGGAATGCACTCGAGCGTTGCAGGGGAAGGAGGCAGTTTTCGCACCGTGGCGTAGTATTGCTCTCTTCTGGCGAGGTTGTGCTTGTTGTCCTGCGTTGCGTTGGCTTGGACATCCTGCAGACTCGGGTGAGGAGAAGGGTTGTTCCCAGCCTCTGAAAGTCATAAAGATGTGATGGAGAATCTAAGGTAACCACATTCCTTAAACATTTTGAGAATATGAAAAATAATTGTTGCCAGAGGCACCGCTGCTGTCACGAACGAGTACAAATAATGGTGAACAGAAGTAAATATAATGAAAATAGCACCAAGTGACAAACAACAGTTCTGATGAGCTTTTCAGGGTACTACACAATAGGAAATTACATGATTTAGGATTAATTAACTTTTATTTCCGATCACAGTCTTTCAGCTGGGTACACTTTGACCAGATTTTCTCTAACGTCTTCAATCCGTACAGCAAGTAAGTTTCCGGAAGGACAACTTCAGTCCTTTGACGTGACTTCTTGTCCTGAGTGTCATTTTTTCCAATTTATGAAATACTCATATATCTCAGGAAGGCAACTATGGCTAACAAGTTCCAGAGTAAATTCAACCATTTTCGCTATGGAAAATGAACATTGCTTTGTCGTGATGGAATAGAACTTTATAAGTCAAATGTGGAGTTCTGAAATTCAGGAGTCTCCACTTATCGATTTTCCTTTTTATAAATCGTCAATGCACATCCCAAGAAGCAGTTTCCATCACTCTACCAACCAATTTCATCGTCATTATCTTCCTCGAAGTCGGTTCATTTGTTTTGACTACCGATTTGTCTCTGAAGTGAAGTGGTGAATCCTTGCTTCACGAACAGTTTCGTATCGACGTAGAACCTTGTCAGGATTGTGACTAAAAGTGCCAAATCGACCACGCGATTGCTTTTATTTTCCATTTTAGTGTTTTTTTGTTGTTGTTGATAATTTTCTATGTAATATGGCTGTGACCTGAACGAGTTCACGCTATTTGATCACACGGCACCATAGTCGTGGATTTTGTCGGTCATTTCTGGCGTAGTTATATTCAGCGGACGTATCGAACGTTGTTCATCACTTGTGGATGCCCGACCTCGATTAAACACAATCAGCCAATTTCGAAGGTTTTAAAACCAGGGCGGATGTGGGTCTTATCTTCATCCAACTCGTATTTAGTTTCGTTTAGGCGTTTGTCCTTTCAAATGAAAAAGTTTCACCGTTGTCATAAAGTCGTTTTTTAGAATTGGTTGAAAATAAAATAAACTCTCTGCTTTGACCGTCAGTGAAAATGAAACCGCGAAATGGAATGTCTGAAAATTTGACAATGAGTGTAGCAGAAACAAACTTGTTTCTTTCGAATTTGGAAGTTCATCTTCATTAACCTCACTTAATTTTTATTTTACATTTCCAAGATGACGTTTTTGTTAGTCGTTTGTGTAAAATCAATAGAACATTATGTACTGTTTTAATTTCATACCATACCTACCTAGTTGTTTTTACAGCCCGGTCTTGAAGTTCTCTGTTTTAAATTAATACTTTGTATTATACTTTATACTATACATATTGCAACTGAGTTCGATCAGGCGATAGCTGAGAGTTTTACAGATTAAGTAACTATATTTCTCAGACTAGTCTTGAATATATTTTATTTGATAAATTTTCTTGTAATTTTTGGAGTGTAAAAGATCGTATAGCCATACGATTTTTAACTTCATCCCATTTGCATGACGCACAATTCTTTTTCTAACATTTCCCAATCAGCATCTGTCTACCTAACCAGTGAACCTTTGTGACCAATTTCTAAGCCCATTCGAGGTATTATTCGGTTCACTCTATATATTGCACAGTCCACAGTTAAATAAATATTATGCAAGCTGGAATATCGTTTCAAGATTTAAAAACTGTTTGTCTTCTCTATAATATCTCAACATAACTGCTGAACTTTCTCGTGTAAAAGTTCACAACCCAGTTTCTAAAAATTTGTGGGTGGTTTTTGCATCTTTTCCAGAGATTCTATATGGATCTCTGCAGTATGAACTATGAATCATAGGTATTAATAGACGATGAGGGATAACGAGGCGCAGGGTTTTTTTATCTGAAAGGAAATATGTTTGCGTGATTGAGAACAGTCATTTCACCCAGAAACATTAATTTATAGCCAATATTTGTCTTCAATGTCAATATCCTGGTGGCTGGAAGCCAAAACTGCGCAAATAAAATAAGATTTGCGATAAAAATTAATGTATCGCAAAGGAAAACAAAGTAGTTACAATAAAGTCAGTAATTAGTGCTATTATTCGCGTTGTACTCACTTCTTTTGAGACAGAAGCATATTCCAAGCAGACTGAGTATCAGTGCTGTGACTGAAAACACTGACAACAGGATAACTTTTACGTCTTTATGGAACGGTGTTCTCTGATCTGTCCTGGTAACGACGTGACTTGGACTGACGGCGCCTGGAATAGATCATAAATATTACAGGGAATTTGAATAAAATAATAATGAAAAAAAATCAAATGGAGCTCTGTACTCGCGTAAATTACTTGAAAGCGAAATTGGTGAATGCGCGCTACATAAACAGAGCTTTAGTACGTCGATGACCAACCAAAAAGCGAGCAGGTGACAGTGATAGATTAATTGCAGCTCTAGTGCTTTCAACCATTACTCCTCTTATATTTATTTAAATAATTACCAGTAGTGAAACACTTTGAGGTTAACGGAAATAAAATATTTCCACGGTTCTTGGGATGGACATGTTACGATGGGATTGGAGAAGAATTAAAAATTAACCTTGTTACACGAAGTAGGGGTGTGGTCAGATGTTAGTGGAGGGGGCGACCTGTTTCGTTTCTTTATTTTTGGTTTATACACTTCCTAAACGATTTTCTTTCACGTTATAAATGTACATACAATGGAAGATAAAAATCTTACTTCGCCCTTCCAAGGAAATATTCTTTCTATTTAAGGGGACCTGTCCCTGAAGTTAGGCTCTTCGCAACGCATGTAACATGCATATTTCTAAGAAGATTGTTTAAATTTTGCATTCAACTTAAGCACACAAAATTTTGAGACTTACGTTGCAGATATATGCAGAATTTTATTGAAAAAAATCGTAAATGGTTCCACCAAAGCATAAGTTTAAAAAAAATTAAAAATATATTCTTCATTTTTTTCATGTACATATTCTGATGTAAACAGAAGCTAAATAACTATCTATATTTTTTTTCTAATCACTTTTAGTAGGTCTCTCAGAGAGGCTTAAATTTTTTATTGTTTAATTAGTAGAGATAAAAATGTTGACCATTTAACATGGGGAAAAAATAAAGTACTTTTTTACCATATTATGGTTGGTAGAAAATTTGTGTTCATTGTGATAATAAATATAATTTTAGTCTTTAAAGTAAAAGAAAAAGAAGCAGAAGGAAGACCAGTAATTGTAGAATCAAAAAGATTATGGTCCTGAAATATTTTAGAAACAAAGTTTTGTATTATTAAAATAATTGTTCGCAAACTAAAGCTAATGGAATGAAATTTTGTTTATAGCTTCAAAACCTAATTTTTTAATTTAAAGATTACAATTATATTTATTATCACGATGAACTCATATTTTCTACCAATATGATAAAGATGTGCTTTACTTCTTCCCCTACGTAAATGGTCAATTTGGTATTAATAAAACAATAAAATATTTCAGTTTCTTACGAAATACTACTAAAAGTTATTAGAAAAAAAATTAAATAAAGTCTTTAGCTTATGCTTACATCAGAATATTTACCTAAATAGAATGAAGAATATATATTTTTTACTTTTTTAAACTTTTTCTCTGGCGAAACCATTTACTAGTTTTCAATAAAACTTTACACATATCTGCAACGTAGTTTTTCAAATTGTGTAGGAAAAAGTTGAATAAAAAATCTAAAAAATGTTCTTAGATATATTCATAAAGCCACGTGAAATGAAAACACCATAACTTCAGGTTAAAATATGTATCAAGCTTCATTTGCTTTGGTTGGTGTGATGTACATCTACAAGTTTATGTAGAGAGTGTTGTTATTATGTATCTTAATCTACTTTGTTCCAAACGAGTTAGAATATTGAAATTTAATCTATTTATAAGTTATTCCTGTTCCCTGGAAAGAGATTAGATTGAATGATTTATTATGTACATTGTTTCTTTAGATGAGAAAGTAAATTATGTTATTACACAAATGCACTGGAAGTTATAATAATAAACAAATGTAAAACTAGCGTCAGGTAGTAAATTGTTAGGCAGTCAATTATAATGAAACATTAAATTGTCCAAAAAACTAATTTTAAATAAAAACTTCAAATTTACTTTTAAAAAAATTTGCATTTAAATGCTCATTAATATACGACGATAGTAAGTAAAATACACAAACATGGGTTCTCCATACAAGCAGAACTTAAAGATAAAAAAAATCGTAATAAGGTCAAAGAAATGTTGAAACTAAAGAAATAACTGTGCTGTAAATATTAATTAGAGAAATTAAACATTTTTGTTGACAAATAAGATCCGTGTGTTGATTTATCGGGAGATTATTATTTTTCTTATCAGAACTACAGCTTTCCATGATTTTCTTTAAAGTTTGTGAAATGAAATAAACAATTACTTAATAATTTCCGTAATTTAACTCAATATCATGATGCTCTTGAAACATATCTGTGGCAACTTTCACGCCGTATACGTATTTAAAACCTTAAATACTTGAGCCTGAAAACATATCAGTGGTACGTTGATTCACATAAGTAAAAGATATAATCCATTTTATAGCTATCAGGAGGAGTTGCCTTCCTGTTCCAAAGTACAGCGTGGTTATAAAACTCGACTAGAACATAAAACCAGTAACAAAATAAGCAATAAATGTGGTGGATGTGTACTTGCCTCCATGGGCGCTGAGGGTTGTGAATTTATAATGGGCGACGGTGGATCCTGCCGAATTGTGCGCAGTGACTCGAACCCAGTACGTCGTGCTCGGAGCCAAACCAACGAGCAGGAACGTCTTGTCCACGCCGATGTTGTTACCCACTGTAACAAAACATCTGGCTAGCACAAATAAACCTATTAATGGCATATTATTTAATCAGTTAATTGGCCGATATTCTTTTGATAAGAATTAGTATTACCGTATGCATAAAATTTAAAATAAAATCGCCGGATTAGATTTTTTTAAATGAAGCTGTTAAACAATGAAATTTACTTAACTTTGACAGCAATTTTGAAAACCAGGAGAAGCGATTGAATTTTAAGTAATCACAGGATGAAAGCAGCTGCCTACTGCCATTACAAATTCTATGACGACTAATTTTCCTTTTCACTCACTTTCTCAATTCACTTGCACCCAGTGCTCTTATTTTAAATATATGAAATAAATAACCGTAAAATATTAATTTTAACTTCCAAAATCGTCATTTACTAGAATCAGCAATACGAATAATAGATTTTTCTATACGTGATTTAGAAACGACTGATTTTTATTTCATCGTAGCAATTCAACCGTTAGGGTAACCGACACCTATACAATCTTGTCTGCCTCATTGTCAGGATAATTTTGTTTGATTTTCACAAGAAACCGGTCTGAGCAATTTTTGTTATTATATCTAGTCGCGAGAAGAATGTTAGAAATTTCAAACTGCCATCCACTATCTTGAGACAAAATAAATGGCTTTGTAAAATAAATGTTATAAGGGTTTGGAAGGGAATTTTGTTTGATTTACAGAAAATTGGCTAAATAGTTTTTTTGATAGCGGTAAATAAAATTGTTGCTACCGTAAATTGCCGTCTACCATTTAGAAAAGTAGAAACTTATAATTAAGACTGCCCAATATATTTTTCCGTTTACGGGACATAGTAGTTAAAAAAAATCGTTTTTTTCATCGAGATATGCGAGAAGGAATCCGTACAATAATCTAATAGATGGAGACAGGAATTAACAAACAGCTTCAAATAAGAAAATTTGACACTGGAACAACGATTAATAAGCGCTAAAGAAATAATTGACCAAGTGATCCTTACAGAAATTGTGCCCAAAGGATATCTTAACGTCAAGTACCGTGAACAACGTTTCCATCCCAGTATGACGGGCGGGTAACGAACTGGTGAATATCTGTTTGTAGAAATATCAGTATTTATAGTACGCACGGATGAGAAAGCAACATCTCTCAACAGCGGTTTGCCTTTACTAAGGTCTTCGTTACAAAAGCCTATGTGTAATCATTATATTTTTAGAAAACATTTTCACGGACAGTTATTTCTGACAAGGTTATATCTAGTATACAAATACCAGATTTTTCCTTATCAAGTCGACCATAAACGTAATATGTTGGTATAATATAGAAATGCACTGTATTTGGAGTAAAATTTTTTGAAAAGTAGGTGAATGTAACGCCATATTGGTCACGCAGAATGCATGTTTACGGTGTGATACTGTAACGCGTGTATTTAGGTTTAAGTTTTTCTTTGTCTCGGAAGTGTTGTTTGCTGTGGTCTTGAGAATTCGAAACCGTGCATGTGCGTGGGGGTGGAGGAGATAACTATTTATATCCAAGTAATTTCGTGTCCTGTCTCGATTGTTGGCCTCAACATGACAGAATAGTTAGCCATTGGTGACTACGGAACTGCAGCTGCGTGCTATAAATCTTGTGACAATGGAAGAATCAGTCAACTGGAATTTCGACGAAGTTTTCTAACAATGAAAAAAGTAAAAGAATGGGAGGATATAATGGAGGGGACGGAGATAAGCTTTTTAAACTGGGCAGTTGTTCTGCGCTCACCGAAGCTGGTGGATGTGATTAAGAGAAGCTCCGTAAAGTTGTTGTCTCTGATATAGTTCGAGGCAGAATCGTCGTGAGAAAGGGGCCACAATTTGTTAGTGACGAGTTCACAGAATAGCACCACACAATTTAATACGACGGCTTGCCAGCATTCAATCCCGGAAGCCGACGCCTTAGCCAGCAATCAACCCCTGAGTTGACGCCAGTACGTCGGTACGACAGCTACAGCAAGCAACACAACGCAGAATAGCAGTACGCATTTGGTACGCTCAGCAGATCTCTTCTATGTAAAAACCACAGGTGCCTGAGGTACCAGTTTTCATGTTTAACTTTAATAAACTTATATAAAATTTCTTTATTGGTCAAATATTTATTTTGATTTAACGTAAAAACCCAGCCCACAAAAATAATTCTTTACAATACCAAAATCGATACTCATTATCGGAGCCGTTATATTTACGACAATGGACCATTTTCCGGTACACTTCGAAATGAATAAAAATGTTCTTCTCCGATCTACATGACGAAGTTGTAGACAGAACAAAACACCTGTTCGAGAATAAATGAGGAAAGTGTAACTGACACGCACCAATGACCCAGTCCTCGGCGACGCCAGGGATGACGTTGGTGTACTCTACAACGAAGTAGAGCATGGGGCAGCCACCATCTGGCCACGCGTCGAGGCGCAGGGCGACGCTAGAGGCGTTGATCAGCAACATATCAGCGGGGGGCGGCTTGCGGGGCAGTTCTCCTCGAGTCCGCACGTCCAGCGTCAAGCTGGGGTCGCCACTGCCCACGCGGTTATGCGCCGTCACGAACAGCAAGTAACGCGTCCCACAACGAAGTCCTGTCAGAGAGTGAGTGTTCCTGGACGGCTCCAATTTAACTTCCTCCCACTCTCCGTGCTCCAGCTTGAAGTGCAACACGAAGCCCCGTACCGGACTGCCGCCCGTGTCGCCCAGCTTCCACTGCAGTTGTAGACTGTGCTGCGAGCTGCTCGTCACCACCAGGATCGGCGCCGACGGAGGCACTGTAATAAAACGTTCTTCAGCTTGCTTAACAAAAATGTTATGCAAGAGTTCCAGGGATTCTTATCAGGTTCGCGAGAAGGCCGTGAGGTTTCGATGGTTGAGAGGAAGTATCACGGAAAGACAGTGGTGGGTGGACTATGGTAGAGTATATTCAGATCCTTGATGGCCGCATTCACCTCAGACAATTCTGTCCAGCAAGTTCTTTCTGTTACAGGAGGTACAGAGCGACCAGATCTTCCATAAAGGCCGTCAAGGACTGCAAGAATACATAGCTTCCGGGGATTACAACCTCGAAAACTTGCCAGTTGTATGATTGTCACCTCACACATCAGCAATCATTATTCTATCAGGAAGGAATATCTCATCACAGTGACGAAGGTGATGTGAGGAAGAACAATATCACATAATTCGGTTATTTAGTCGCATTTAGATGTTCCACCGACAAAATATTTTGCAATTACCCTAAATATTTCGGTTTTGCAATAACATTTCAATATAAATCGTGTTTTATAGTGACAGAAGCCAGGACTTGCCTTGGACTAGAAGGTGGTAGGATATATGGTCCTTGCCGTGCTCGTTGGACACGAGGCAGGTGTACTCGCCCTGGTCGCTGCGTTGAGCGTTAGAGATGCGCAACGTGCCGTCGCTGTCGACGTTGATGCGCGGCTGCTGGTTGAGGGGCACGTCCCCGGCCTCGAACCACTGTCTCTTAGGATCGGGGATTCCCACGGTCTGGCAAGACAGACGCACTTCGCTCTTCCACGTTACCATCCGTGGACCCCCGAATGAAAGGATTCCTGCGACAACTGGGAACGACACCAAACAGTCAAAACGAATATATATATATATATATATATTTATTAATTTGGTACGGTAAATATTATATAAAAGGCTAAACAACAATTTAAAGAGTAAAAAAAATAAAATATATTTATTAAAACATGGAAATGTTCAAAATAAATAGAATTTAAAATATTTTATAATTATTGTATTTACAATTAAATTGTTAATAGAAAACTTACGTTTCTCAGTGTTGTTATATTTATGCTGTAACGTTTTTAATTTCTTTATTAACTAAAGGAATATATATATATATATATATATATACAAAGGACTTTATTGTATGCAAGATTTTTTTTGTCTTCAGTTCGGCAATACGGGCTATGTTTTTCCGTAGCGCCCAATGTTTACGAACGTTTGACGATGGGTCAAGCTGTGTCTCGGGAGAAGGGTATAAAAGCCCTAGGAAATAAATACACGCCAGTTAGTAGCAGATAGCCACCTTACGCAAGCAGGTGGCGATATTGTTTACATAGCCAGTGGTGAAGAAGACTAGCCCCGTTGGCAGTAGGGCAGTCGCATGGTTGTGTGTCTGGAAAGCTTGGTCGAGTTGGCTCGATTTGGACGTTCTGTCCAGGTGCGCCGTCGTTTGTGGTCGTTGTTTTTTTTTTGGTCTGAAGTCATTCCGATCCTAAGCAGTTCTGTGCTATAGTATTATATATATATATATATATATATATATACTGATATAGCGAATCTCACTCGAGATTCAGGCCAGTCCAAGGTTTGTAAAAGGCCCCGGGAGATGGTAATCTCGGGTATGATAGCTCTGCCAACAATTCCTATCTCCACACCTCCTATGGTGACACTGGGCAATGCAGCTTTGCTGTAGCAAACTGGAGAAGGGTGCTTAATGTAGGGTTGGGAGTTTGTTGTGATCATTAACAAACCACGAAATAACGTGAATCCGTTGAAGGTTGTTGGACCGTTTGGGAACCAATTTTGAAGGTCCAAGGTGTTTGTTTGGTTTTGGTTAAGGATAGTAAATAAGTGTTTGATTTCTATTATAAAAAGTACTATAGTTTTCTGTGTTAATTTTATAAACTCCTATTTTTTTTATTGGAGGCCCGTAGGCGACCCCTGAATAATATTTCCCATTTATATTTTGGTGTACAACAATTTGGCACCATTATAAGGGTAAGTATTAATTTAATATTATTACAATATATATATATATATATATATATATATCGTAATGATTAGCCTTTATTACTAAATATTAAAAAAAACTTTATTACATGAAAATACAAAAATACATTAAAAAAATATTATTGGGCGCCAGCAGATATACATTGGTCTGCAAAAAAAATTAACATTGGCTCCGGCTTGGTTATAAAATCATCCTTCTCAACAGGGTAATGTGGGCAGCTCGGTAGCTATTCAAGAACAGAGCCTATTTCCGCACTGTGTAAAAAATTTCAACTTTAGAAGGCACTTTACAGTAATTGTGATCCTTACTTTAACTTGTGGCGTCAGCCGACTTGCAGTGGATCACTGGTCTTGTAGTAAGCAGCACATCTTCTTCGGCCTCCCCGCGATGGACGTCTCTCCAAAACCTTTTGTTGGCTACCGCTCGCCAAATTCTCCACCCTTTCGCCTCTCTCACTCCACTTTCAGTCCTCTATCTGTCGGTCTGCCTGCGTCTGTCTACTTTCACCCGGGTTCGGCGTATGTATTCGTACTCCGCACCCCCCCCCCCCAAGCGATGCAGAAAAAAGGGACGCGTACCCGCGATTTCTTTTGGCGCCTCGGGCAGGCACACGTGCACGTTTAATGTATTCCTTCTCAGGCCAGCGGACACAAGGGCGGCTACTTAAGGTTGTTATTCACTACAATATATATACACAAGTTTACTATTGATTTTAGAGGTATTAATGATAATTGTTAGCCATCTTATTTGCTGCGTGGAGGTCAAGTTGAGTGAAATGTTTAGTCCTCATAATAGGTTTGATGAATTATTAATTATTTTGCAAAAATATTTCCTATTTAATTGCGATAATTCATCGACTAATTTTTATTATATTACGATTTAAAGTTTTATAATGATTTGATGTAGCTGTTTTAGTTTTCATATTATTTTTATATTTGCACGTTCTTCTATTTACAAGGTTATTTGCATTATAAATTCTCAATCATCACAATTCGCCTTATAAATAATGAATTTTATCTTTGTTTGTACTTTACCGAGCTCTTAGATGTTTGTTTATAACTGAAAATTCTGAAATTAATTTCACAAACAATTTTGTCAGTCTTTGAAATAGTCGAACCACGGCAAAAAAAAAATATCTTTCGGAAGTGACTCCATCGGCAGATGTCTAATGTCTATGAAATATACGTACAGAGGATCCGAACGGGAATTTAGTACTGTTCAATGGCCCGAAAGCTGGCAAGCAGCCGGTCAGTGCAGATCAGGTCTGCAAATACATCCGACCGTCGGTCTGCGCGGGACATGTCTGCAGGATTATATATATGAATCTTTTCAACGAATCACTGTCCGACTAACATAAAAGCCAAACTTTCCGGAGTTGACAACATACTTACTATTAAATCCTGTGACCTATTCACAAGAAAAACGTTAAACTCCGGAGGAGTGAAAGTAGATCAGGTTGTATCACGGGTGAAAGGTTAATGCAAAACTTTCTCACTGTTTGGTTTTCTAGGATGTGATAATTTTCTCTGCCGAACAGCTAATAATCCGTTGCCGTACATCGCTAAATTATCGACAGCGAAAATCATAACCTCTTAATTAATAGCATCAATTAAAAAATATATTCATATGAATTGAAAAAATATAATCCCAAGTATAATGCTGCCAGATGCAGAAATATAAAAATTGAAATCATCGCGTACGTAATGGGATCATAGGTTACTAAAGTTAATTGTAGAATCAATTTCGAACTGTGGATCATAATATTCAAATCCAATATCCGCTGGAGATAGTCAAACTGTATTGGCAAATAAAATATGAAACAGGGAAATGTGCTCCGAGCACTGGAATTATGCCGATATTAGAACTCTATAGAAAAACAGAATGCCGGATAATTCTTTGGAAGAGAAAAATGAGGCAATGAGAAAATTATAGATAAAGTATATCATCTTTTTGAAAATAATGATGAAATATCGTATAATAATAAAGCAGGTAAGACAACATAGAGTTGACATGTAATTAATAGTTGTGCATTGCCTTGATAGCGAATTGTTTGTACTGTTATATATTGCGTTAAAACACCTTTACATTAAATAAATGTGATTTCACAGAACAAAATAATATATTATAGTTTAAACATCAAAGTGTATTTAAATATGAAAGGTTAAAAGTTCTTTATAAAAAAATGAGTGGAATGCTACTGTACTCCATGACAGGAAAATGCAGTTAGTACATTGCTAATAGTCTGACATGTGAAAAATTTGGAGTAAATCTTCCCGTGTCATGTAAATGTAAATATATCAGTTTTGTTGCCAAATATCTATCACAAATATTAAAATATAACTAGCAAACGAAATTGACCACAATATATCATAATAAATGGAAAATGGGCGGAGTGAAAACTTTGATATCGTGACTGCGTGCCAAAGTAACTGATGTTATATTTAAATTCAGCGGATAATAAATCAACAGTCGCTGAAATGAAAGAGATACATAAATCGAATAATTTTTCACAGTAAAAGTCGCTCAAAGTCATATGAATTTATACATTTATGAAAGATTACTGGGTATAGCGTTTAAAATCATCTTACTAGCAACGTTACCTACACGCGCCATTGAAATAATGTGCCAAAATAAATTTAGTTTAAAATACAGTTTTCGCCTTCTAATTCTAGGCCCGTAAGGAAACAAGTATTAAATAATTTAAAGACTCTACTGTTTATACGAAATGCATTTTTTCCACTGTGATACAGCCATTTTTATCATTATTAAAAAGTAAAGCTGAATATTAGGACCAGGAAGAACACAAAGTTGTAAACGGTTAAGATTTATTACAGTATTACAGTATTAATCCGGCTTTACACTTGGGTGCTTTCTTGCGCAGGCTTTCGCGAAGTAAAGGTTGGGCTACGTCGCAGGAAAGCACGTGCTAATCTCACACACATTACACTCTTCTCAGAAGCAAAGCCAGCCAGAACACGTGTAAGTCCTGAAAATATTGCCTACACTGTACAACAAATAAGTTACACTAAGAATTTTGTGAGGGAGTGAAAAATAAGTTCCCAAAAGTAAGCTTGTGAAAATAAGCAGAAAGGGAATATTTGTTGATCCTCAAGTCAGGGAACTGATGAAACATACCCAGTTTCGAAAGAGTTCAATTTCACAAACTCTATGAGAAACATGAGGTCAGACATTTACTGTGAGCTCTCCGCTCGCATCTCAACCTCGTATTTCGAGGAATATTTTAGTTTTTCCATTATGTCGGTGAACGTTCATTCGTTTTTTTCTTTGGTTCGATGACCTTGTTTTCCGATTTTTTTTTAATAAAAGTAAGGTGTATTTGAAGTCGTCCGAATAATTTTCATGAGATTCGTGTAACAAAATTGGATGATTGAAAGAATCCGACATCAGCTTCATTCAGATTGTCTTAGTTAAGACCAAGGTGATGTTAGTCTTCTCTTAAATTCCCTTTGCACGAAAAAATCTTCAGGCGAGTAGAGGACAAGTAAGACTGTTCAGCTTGTTCACGAATGAACGTGGGATGTATCTTTGCACACATACTTTTGGGCGTGAACGGATGTGCCGCTCATGTCTGGGTCCATCCGCAATCAAGTAATTATTGAGAAATAATGGATCGACTTTAGCCACGATATACAATATTTAAAAGACCTTGGCGAAACCTTAGTTTAAACTATACAAAAATTCGAACAGGTTTATGGGAGATGATACCACCGATATCCAATTTTGATCAGACTTTCTTGACGAAAGACAGTTTTTACCATGATTCTTGTATTCTGTGACATGACTGTGAATGTTTAGGACGTAATCCAAGCTTAATAATGCTGCTGAAGATCGAATTGGAACACGACGACAAATGAACACCTTCCAGAAGTGTTTCTACCAACTGCAGTACCTCTGGGAGAAGCCACTTACCATGCGGACTAAGTTGAAGAAGGCGAGAGCAAACATTCTACTCGCTGTAATCGGAAATTTTGGCAGGTTGCTTGTGGCCGAAAGAACAGTAAAGCGGATGATTTACCTTTTGAAGCGGGCGTGACGGTGGCTACGGGGGTACTCTGGCCCTCGCCGACCTTGGTGAAGGCTGTGACCCAGAACTCGTAGCGGAGGCGGCGCTTGAGGCCAGGCAGTGAGTACTGCAGAGGGGCGGCGGGCGAGTGGGTGACGGAACGTGAATCCACCTGCCGCCCCCCGTCGACCACACGCACGTACACGCCGTACTTGATGACCACGCCGTTTGGCTGCGTTGGTGCCAACCACGCCACCACCACCGTGTCTGGCGTTTGCAGCAGTGCCTTGATGTCTGCCGGGGCCCCCGGAACTGTGCACATTCAAAATTATTAAAATATAACCCCAAATAAAATATAAAGATCTAACTGTCATTCTATTTCATCACTAATGCGCTTCTCAATTTTTATAAAATTAATTATAAAGACAGACAGTAAATTGGCTTTGAAGGATATAATATTTTTATAATATGGCATCAGTCTCATTGGCACAATGATTGCAGGTGTTATTTTATTGGTTTTCTAAATTAAAAAAATAAAACGCGTGTGTTTTAATTGTAAAATAATTACATAATTAACGTAACAAGTATCAGACAATTTATTAATTACCACACTATTTTTTTCACTTATTTTGTCTTATTTATGCTGTTTATTCACATAGTTATTTATTATTAAAATCCAATTTACTGTGCTTGTATTTAAATCAATCAATTTTTATTTACTGAAACTGGTAGTTTTTGGGGTATAGTAATATTTAATTGTCATAAAATATATTAAAAATCGATTCATTCGGCTGCTGCCAGTTATTTCAATATATATATATATATATATACTGTGTTTATTAATTATTCTTTACTCATTGTTCAGTCTATTGTACAAATTATTGAATGTCAACCACGACCAGCCAATACAACCCAATGTTGTCTGTTTTTGATTATATCATTACAAAATCGTAATATAATAAATAATTATATCCACATTCCAGTTTCAGTTAATATAACAATAACTGGAATATGCTAAGGCTCAATGGGCGCTCAGTTCATTTACTGTGTTTTTATACAGAAATAAGGCAATCATTATTATCAATTCACATCTATAATTATAATTATCCTTACTTAATTCTGAAGCCCAGCAACTATTTTTCATAATAAAATAATTTAATAATCCGCGCTACAGTCTCGGTATATGTAATCCATATAAATATGGCTGCAGTGCATATTTAACTATTATAATTCATATACTTTATTATTTAGTCTCAAATGGAATTTCAATTACGAGATTCCAATAAAACAGTTCATATTTGCAAATAAGTTTTTCTGGTATAAATATAAGTGAAAAATAATTACACAGCGTACATGAACAATTAAATAATATTGCCATGGTGTTAATCATTCGTTATTATGCAAGTTTTTGAGCTTCACATACGATTAAAAAACGTTGTGCAGTTCTGTTTTCGCCATTTTCAAAATATTAAATTTATCCATATTCGAATTACCTTCATTTATATGTTCCGAATGTAAGTAATTATGGATATAAATAACATGTAAATACGTTCACAAAACAATATTTTATCAAACTGATTTATATTTGTTACTTTCTGCCTTCGTAGTTATTTCGCTTTAAACTGTGTTGAATTTCCGTTTGAAAATTATTTCTCTCAATAAATGATCTCTTTTAAGTATAAATGCAGAGCTTCGTTAATATTTTTTTGAAGATTTGCACGATTATCAAATATTTTTTGTTGATGATTCGGGAATAATTAAATAACTTGTAAATTGATTATTTTTTAAAAAAAGGAGAGGATTTTTTTATTTGTTCGACTCACCGTCTTCCCTGGTCATGCAGTAGACTTTGGGCGACTTGACCCCGTCACCCACTCGCGTGAAGGCCAGCAGCTCCACGCTGTAGTTGGTGAACTTCAGAAGACCATGGAGCACGGATGTGAGGGCCGGAGTCATCTTCGTCCTGGTCTCCACCACGTCTGAAAGCATTACGAGGGTTTGAGGAATGTTGTATTCCGAGCCACCGCTCAACACGTGCACAGAAATTCTTACCTTGCTGGTTGGAGGGCGACGCTGGTTCGTACAGAAGCCGGTATCCCTGGATCACTCCGTGCACTTGAGCTTCTGGTGGCGGCTGCCAACTAACCTGCAGGGACTCCGGGGACAGAGCAGTGCATCGCACGTCTCGGGGTGACGCTTCGGGCACTGAAATCACCGAAAATTTAATAGCGACCGAAGAATTCGCGCAGTAATTGGGTAGTCATCGCTTTGAAGGGTGTAAAGTGCTCCACACACGTGGGACGAAACTCCGCCAGTCTAGGTCTTGACTCTCCTTACTGTCACCGCACACATATCTGTAGATCGTGTCTGGAGACTTACAAGTTCACGCTCATAAGCGTTAAATTGTTTATCTCAGACGCTCTCAAGACGTCAGACGTCTGCGAACCTGATCTGCGCGGTCAGTCCCTTCACCCCGAACACGTCAGATTTATCTGCACACCTGGTCTGCGTCTGACGTATGTGGAGAACTTGAACACAGATACTAATATATCGCCCTATGAAGAAATGCAAAAAACTTTATTTCTTACCTAGGTGGGTAACAAGGAATCGAAAGAAGAAATGTTCAAACCAACGTTTCGAGCAGTAAAGACGAAAACTATGAAGTAGCAGAATTTTGTAGTTTGCACCATAAATTTTAAAAAAATATTTATTTTAAAGAATTATTGATTATCATCATATTATCAACCTTCAAAAACGGCGCCTGGGTCGTGCGTAAAATCGCATGGTGTGACCGGGGCCTTAGCACTCGAATGATGATGCCACGAGCATAAAATAATTCCAAAATAAAAAAAATTACAAACATTCACCAAGAAAATCGGAAGAACATATGAATGCAGCTCAGGATTTTATAAGAGTTAACGATGAACGTTTCCAGAATATGGAAGATATCAGAAAAATTGAAACATTTTGGTACAGAAGAATGATAAAAATCATCGTAAAGTGTGACGAAATATTTGGGAGTTTGAAGAACGTAAACTGATATTTCCCCAATTTTGACGAATCCTAATGAAATGTTAAGTTGAAATAGAAAACGTTTTATGTATTGTTTTTCTGTGCTAGAATCTTATAAGTAAATATATTTAAGTATCAAAAAATGTCTGGTAACAGCTGGGTTGTATTGAAATGTTAATTTCAAAATTAAATTTCACAGCTCTGCGATGGTAAAAATATTCCAGAATCTAGTAATTTTTAAAGCGCGAGGTTTTTAAGGGTGTGTTTGACCTTGTTCAGGTGAAGACAATGGTTTTTATACACAGTAATTTTGTGCTTACAATTTTTTCGTAATTGTCCATTAAAAAAGGGGGATTTTTTTATTCTAATGGAGTCTGTCAACATCTTCAAAGCAATGTGTCACTGAGAGAGACAGAAATAGTGGAGAGTTTTTTTTAAATATTTTCACCCACGAGGAGTCAATATAAAAGAACGAAAATTTTGACACTTGAGAAGTCATTTTGTTTAAGGAGGTAAAATGCAAGGCACAATTTTTTTTAATGAAAACGGAAAATATAATCAATATTTGATAAGGACGTAAATTAATGTGTGAAAACGTATTGGGGTACAAGATTTTTTAAATTTGTCGTATTTTCTTGTTGCTAATTGTTATTAAATCAAGTAATGTTGAGTTTAACAACAATTGAATTGCTTCGAAGATTACTTACTGGGAATTATTTTCATTCATAACATCTTACATTCTGTTATTTTAAAAAAAATAGAATTTCATAACAATAATATATTATTATTTGTTCGAAGTTTGGCTTTAGCATCATATTAGACAAAATCCATACCAGCAAAATACGTAATTCACAGTAAACGTGACTAGAAACGTTGCAAATGCTACAGTCTGCAAACGCCGTTACCAGAGATAAAAGAATAATGTAAATTTGTAAACTAGTTACGGAATCGCCGTCTCATCCGACGCGAATGCTTTACTGAGTAATTGGAAATTTCAATTACGCACGTGTAAACACAGAGATTCATTCACATAAAATTCAAAGTAAATTAAAGTGTTCCGCTCATATTCCCAAGTAATTTGTGTTTGTGTTAAACTACACAGACTCTGACAGAAGAGTTTCCATTTCGCAAAATTCTATGCGCCGGAAAGCGTTCAGTGTTTGAGCTGATCCCTGTGCTGGAAGTTGAAGATGGTCTTCATCAAAACCAACAGAGATTCAGCGATAACGTGACGTGTTAACTCACCTTGAAGTGCTGGGCTGGAAAATCCATATTGTGCGACAGTTCCTCACCCATTTTCACAATATAGCCCATGGCGAAAATTAATAAATCCCGAATGACATAAAATCGATAATTATAAGAATTAATTTGTTAAATGTGGACAAAAATCATTTAAAGTGCACTGCTAAGTACAACGTAGGTAACTTAAAAACTACATTCACTAATTTTATTTAATTTTTAGATGCAACAAAAAACAATTAGAATAAATTAATTTTTTTAAAATGGTATATTACAGTATATAATTTATTGATTGTCGTCAGAGAAGGTCTCCTCGCTTTTAGTTGAAATCACATAAACCGTAATGTAAAGTCATTTTCAGTTTTTATTTGGAGCTAATCCCGTGAAAAGAGAATCACATGACCACGTACCGTCTTCCAAAGTCTGCGCCACAACTTCTTCAGAAAGAGGTCCAGGACCACGACTGTTGAACGCTTGCACAACGATGCCATATTTACAGAATTTCCTCAAGTTGTCCAAATAGTATTCTTCTTTTCCCGTGCCTCTCCAGGAGACTGTGGTAAAGTTGTAATTTCTTTTAACATCCGTGTCTCTGGAATAAAGAAAATTTTCCAGAAAATTTTAATATATTTCACCCGCGCATCGGAACTTTGCGGAATAAACAGTTTCGTATTACCAATAGGAGTAAAAGTTGCATATATTATATTGTTCATGAAATGTATTTATTAAATTGTTTACATGCATTTAACAGACAAATCTCTTCAGTTCACGCATTGATAAGTCGTCCATCGTTTCTCGTCAATTGATACACATTAAGTTCAGACCAATTTTAGAAACAATTACCACTTAAACTGTTACTCCGGCACTCGAAACATTATCACCGCTGTTACTTCTGGCTTCCGTGTTTGCTGTAATTAAATTGCAGTTTCCAAATTTCCATGTACGCGAGTGACTATGTTGTGAAATGTCGTTGAAATTGTTAGTTAAATTACAGTAATTTAACTTTCTGATATTAACTAGTAAATTGCTTTGCTTAATAATTTGAATTTCAGTACGCGATAAGTAAAAATTCAATTAGCGCAACAATGGAATTCTCTCACGGCCTTGTTCAGTTTCATGAACCTAGACGTTTTCCCAAAAAATGGTGAAATAAACCCCGTTTAAAATTAATTAATACTAGCAGATTTCGTTTTACTGCAGACAAACTGTAATTTTTCTTAAAATAATAGCCAGAATAAGTTGGAAACCTGTAGTTCTTATATCATTTAGCTGAGGATTTTATATTTAGTCATTTGGAATGACACGAAGTAAATTATTTGTTTCGTTCTTTAAGACCATCGGTACGGATTCTTTCTGGAGAAAAATCTACATTCTGCAATATAAAACATGGGAAAATAAAACATTACACACCCTGATTCAATATAACTGATAGTTTTTTGAAACAGATTTATTTTTTAGGCGCATCAACAACTTCGTCCACTTCTGTCGATTTTGTGCGTATAAAAAAATATTTTAATTTACAATTGCTTATTTCGTTGAGATATTTCAAATAATTATTGATAACTTAAATATTTAATTTCAGGAACAATATGAATACAAAACACCATACGTAATAAATGAATTTGATAGTTATTTGTACATCTTTCTGAAGTGGTACATAATAAACGGTACCAGAAAATAAAATCCGTTTTAAATAAGGTAGATGAAGTGCAGAAATCTCTTGTACGTAGTGATTCAATACCTTTAGAAACATAAAATATTTATCGCTGGCCATCTTGTCCCTTGTAAACATTGAATCATTAAAGTTTCATACTGGAAATATTAATTTTTTTAATTTAATTTTCACATTCATCTCACCAGTCGTATTCTTTAATATTTTGTTTTGTTAATCACATCGATTGAATTAATGCAATTTTGAAATACTTTTGAAGCCAGGATCCCGTTTGGATCTACTAAAAATTTTGAGTGTAACGTAATTGTAAACATTGAAACAAAGCATTTTTAATTATATTATGTTGTGGAAACAATTCCGCTTCTCTGGAATCAAAACTTGAATATTTCTTTTATAATATGTGTTCTTGATTAATCATTTTTCATAATTATTTTTATGAACCCAGATGTTTTCATATCGTTATTGAAACATCATACTCTTGAGGAACGAAACACTTGTTAAATCTTCATGTACGCTGATTTTTTATTATAGTACATATTAGTATATATTTTACGGCAATATATAAAACATTTGTTTATGGACTGTGTCTATCCAAAGTTTTATTTCCGGATTGCCATGTGCAATAAATTTAATCAGTTATAAAATTCACAGAAAGGTATCCGAAGTATTCATAAAACGCTCGTAGTTGCGTGAATGTAGTCGATTCATTATGCCACACAGATTTTATGGAGTTGGTTCCAAATAGAAATATTTAAACGCAATACTGCAGTTATCCTTCATCGTCGACACAGTCTGTTTCAAGTATTAAATCCTTAAAATGAGGCTACTTGCAAGCGTTTCGTTTCGAAATTCACATTGATTTGGTAAATGAACTGTTTTGTAGTAAAAAAAATCAGTTTATTCACAAGACAAATAAAATATTTTGCTGCGTGAAATGTTTTCTTTGATGTATTTCCAAGATTATCACGCTTATTTTTTATATGCTGTAAAAAAAATTGAATTTTGTTCGACAAAGATAAGCTTCGTGTAATGACAGTTGGAAAGTAAATAGTAGTTGTGAAGTTCATTGTAAATATTAATTGAGTAAAATTCAAATGGTTTACTGCTTCCTGTCCAACGCAACGTATATGGTGAAAACTTCCCTGCCTTTAGATTGCCGTATTCTAAGTTTTTTCTTTGCTTTAGAAATCGTGTTGATTCGTAATGAGGTCAGTGAAGGTTTTCAAATCCGTTCCTAAATGTGAAACATGCATTGGAGTCTCAATTCTGTGTGGGGGTTTCCACTTCCCTGACGCCTCAACCTTGGCTCACATTTTATTCGGTCGGAAGAAATCCGACTCATATAAATCAGTGGGAAAGATTTTAAATATGTGAATTGGTTGCTTCTTCTGACTCGCTACGCTGAAGAAACTCAAGTTAAAACAAGCAAACTGACAACGGGCGAGGAGCACACACCAGTGTCATCTCCGTTCAAGCCAATCCAGATGAACCTCACTCATCCGCAATAGATAAAAAGAATGATTATACCAACACATTGTTGGCTTCTGATAAGATCCATTGATCCTTATCACCTTTGGAACGTGTTTCCTGCGGTTTTCCTGCTGCAATCAGTTCTTCGTGACTACTAAATAGAAATGCTTCTGTAATACATATAATTTAAAATATGAAATATCTATCAGCCATTTTGATCTTCTTAAATATAGTATTTAACTGCAAGCCAGCAAGTACTTAAAAAGAATTAGAAAATCATTATTTTGGGCTGATTAATTTGAATTTATCGAGATAATCTATTTGGAACTCAACACACTTCGCGCAGCGACTCTGCGAATTTTTCAAGTTGTAGACGTTTGTTTGGGATCTTATTCGACGTAACATTTTCTCCGATGAGTCCTTTTTTACCGGAAAGAAAATACAAAAAAGTAGACGGGAGTTAAATTTGACAAATATTAGGTTGATGGAACAAACATTTGAACTTCGATAATTTCAGCCATCAAAACTGCACCCCTGCATTGCATTCCTACAGGTGCACAGTTTTCTTTATTTATTGTCTCAAGAGGTCAAATAACGGTGAGTTGGTCTCCATTTAACTTTCGTCACTTTTCTAAGTACTCGAAGTGGATAATTTCATGATCGTCCAAATGATGGTTTATTTGCAGAAAAAACGTTTTGACTATATTTTCGTCACTGTAATGTAGTGCTGGATCCATGTTTCATCACCGTAGTAACACGTTAGGAATGCTATAAAAAAGCGATTGAGTTTCTTCTTCACTGTCAAAAATCGTAGCACTCACGTTGAAGCTATTTTTTTGAGACACCGTTTTCTTGCTAAATTGAAACCAATGAACGAATGGGATATTCTTCTGTCCGCAACAAGTTCGAGTTTTTCTCGTCCGTTAATCTACACTCTATATTTCGTCGATCATTTCTGGCGTAGTCACCTACACTTAGGTCCATAGCGTTGTTCATCCGCTGTGGATGTCCGACCTCGTTAAAACCAATTCGACCAACCAGAAACGACTCTAAACGCTGGAACAGGCGTGCAATGAACTTCATCCAAAAATGGATTTGATTACTTTGGGCGTGATTATTTGAAAATAATACAAACTGCTTACTTTGAATAATAGTAAAAATGAAACAATGCAATGAAAATGGCTGAAATTTTGACAAACTTCTTTTGAGACAGCCAACGCCATGGCGAGATTTGAGGTACATACTGACTTACCATACTTCACATGGTAATAATCGTTTCCTCTGACGTGCTCACGCCTCAATCTGCCTATATTTATTTGAAGCATGCGTTTACCAACGGGCCCACTAATTCTTGGATCACTTGGGCTGTGTGCTTTTTCATAACAATCAGTATGTTGCATTGATCAAATCCGTCATCACTTAAGTCACGACCTCGAAATTAGGAGGATGAGAATTTTTGCGGTGTCGCAAATTATGTCTCAAGCCATTACTTCTATGTATAGTAAATGTCTGCAGTTCAGTTTATCTATGCAACGCAGGGTTACGAATGTTCGCTTTTATGGTCCCACGCGCGGTTGATTTTCACACCCACCTAATTTCGTGGCCGCGTCGATTATGTTTCTTTGTACTATAAGAAAGCTTTCATATATCACGAAATAAATACCGCATACAGAATATGAATGCATTCCGGCGCTGGTTGAAGAAGCCTGGTGAAGCTTACCCGATCTGTCGGAAGCCGACGTAGTGTCCGAGCAGTGGTCCGTTCCAGTGCTCCTGGAGTGGGGGTTCCCAGGCCAGCAGGAGCTTACTGGAGCTGACGGCGTCCACGGTCACGTGGTGCGGCGGCGCTGAGGGCGCCTCCTCCTCGGTGCGCACGAACAACTCCTGGCTCGCCGCACCCGGACCCAGGGTGTTCTCGGCGATGACCCTGACGCTGTACGTGGTGGCCGGGTGCAGCTGCGAGATCACCGCGGAACTCTGGCTGCCATCCACGGCTACCTCCTGCGTCGGGCCTTGCCACGAGTCTGGACAAATACGCGTTCACACAGCCAGGCGGCCTTAAAAAGCTTCGCTCGCACAGGCACGAATCCGGAATCGATAGGGAATTCATTCGCTCTATCCATATCGGAGTCAAAATATGCTTACGAATCCGGTTGAAACATAGCACTGTGTGTGTGGTCCGGGGTGTGTCTAATAAAATCTGGGCACCTATGTCTAATTTTAAAGTACACATCATAGTGTTTGGCAACATATACTCCACTACACAAACAGCAAGAATTTCGTTTCAGAATGCAACACTCAAAACTTATTTTTAAGGGAGTCTTATTTCTACAGGAAAGAAAATAGCTCCTCCCTCTACAAAATATCTAACGAGTAATTCCTCTTTTACACGATTACTCAATTAGAATATTCTTATCCCTCTCCCGTTTAAAGTGAAGCATTATAAATATCCGGAAAATAGTAAATTTAATTTTCCACATTATTATAGCCTATAATAAAATAGAGAGTGATATGTGAGTCCCTAACTAAACTTTTTAGAAGTGCTTATCATCTGCCTCACAACCAACTGGTTGTTACGATAGCTATAACGTTTAAATAACCTTGAAGGACCTCACATATAACAGACTAAAAGTCTTACCGTGGAAATAAGATTTCTGAAGTCAAATATGTGTTTCAAAGCCAATACTTTTCGAATAAACACGACGTACATAATGTGTTTGAGTGTTCCATTCAAGAAGGGACGTTCTGTTTTTGTGAAGAGGAGTGTAGACCCAAGAAAGATGGTTGTAGATTTTTGGGATGGACTACAGACGCGACCCCCTTGTGGTATCTCTATGGGAAATCAAAAATTTCCCCCGATTGCTACTTTTTGAACATATTATGAGTAATTTAAGAAAATTCATGAGTGATGTTTCTGGTGGTGCGAAAAGCATAGTTATATTAATGGAATAAAAATGAGAGCACAAGAAAATGAATTTATAAAATACTTTTGTCTATATACATGAATGACAATTTTTATAATAGGTTTTATAAGATGTGAAGCTATGATGAACAAATGTTGCCATCAAAAGGACTCTACTTGAATCGCGGAAAGAAGACGTTTTTTGATTCTGAAATTGGAGCTTATAGGTGCCACAGTGTGTGCCAGTTTCCTACCTCTTGGGCCGAACAATTCTTATTTCTCTACGCCAGAATGCCCACAGATTGTATTTATGAAACTGTAGTGCAGTTTACTAGCGAGAAATCTGTTTAGAGTCACTTAATGATCATGATTCAGCAGCGATTGTATAAGTACTTGTAATACGCGAAATGTGAGGGGCAGAATTGTTGCCCACATTCAGTCTCCAAAATTGGAGATGACGTGTATAATAACGCAAGAAAATCTCTATTAGGAACGTATTGTAAAGGAAATTTTCCGTAACCTCCCGATTCCGGAGTCGCGTCGGGACGTAGCGGTCGCGTACCTTGCGTCGGGTTGTAGCGGACCACGTAGCGCGTGATCGGGCTGTTCCCATCCTGGGCCGGACTCCACGCGATGCTGATCCTCTGGCTGCTCTGTTCCTGGACGTGAACGTTCGTGGGCAGAGCCGGAGCGTCTGTGTGTGCAGGAGGAACGCCAATCACATACAACAGTCAACCTATCTGCGTCGGGCTTCAATACACCAAAATACTAATCTCCTATGGCATCTGATTGACGTGTCCTTCAAGTATAGTTTCGTATGTTTATTTTCGGGAGATCACATAAATTTGTAATACATTTAAACTATAAAGTTTCCGTTCCGGTATTTTCAATACAGATGGGATGACTATTTTAGGAGAAAATATTTATAAATGTATAATCTTTGGTTTGTATGTAATGATGTTCGTAGGCACACGAGGTTCGTCAATAATGTAATGTAACTAAATTTTAGTATCACTCAACCTTTAAAATTCACATCTTCTAACAACTGAGACCCAACAATACTATGAAGATATTTCAGAAAGAAAAGTTCTAATGTTTCAAGAAAGCAGTTGTTGGGAAACCGTATAACTTTTCGACGGAAAAATTCGCCATATGCAAGACAACCTCCGACCACATTCCGTTGACGTGGTAATTTCTGATTGGTACCCCGGTATTGAGCTGAGTTGCGATTAATTGGACATTCTTCACATAATAGACTGTTTTCTGAAGTCAGCTTGAAGTTTATCACTTTGCAGTGGTTTCCTGTTCTTTTTTTTTACCTATAGAGGAGCCGATCCATAGGCAGTCCAGTTATTTCAAGTATAATTCTCTCGAAAGAAAATATATTTGAAACCATTTTAATTTTACTTCGTTAATAGGAAAGATGTTTTGTAATTATTGTGTACGTGTTAGATGTAACAACTTCAATAACGTGTTTTATCTCTACAACGCTTCACAGTTGCAAGCTGTCATAACCTTATATTGATACTGTGTGAATAAGTTTTAGAAAATATATTATCGTGCTCGGCACGTCCTGGAATCAGTATGTAGAGAGACCGGCTCCATCTTCCATACCCGTTTCATTTCTAATTTCCAATCAATTGGATATAATGAATCGTATTCGTTCCGCACATACCCAAGGCCAAAGTGCAGGACACAAAATATTCTTTGAAGGGGCTGTATTTCTTTCATTTACATTATAACTTGGATTGTTAATTTTATTATTAATAATTTCGAACGTACGTTTCGACGACTGTTTACATATGTGGCGCGGCTCTACTATAATTAGCGCGCCGGTGACGTGGCGACATCTGATTGGTGTTTCACCACGTAGCATACTGTAGGTTTGTCACACACTGTTGACGTAGCCGGGTTCTGTTGGTCAACTCTTTTCTTTTGTCGTCGGTTGTGCCCACATTAGAACTATAGTTGCAGAAAACAATGGAAGGGTATTTGGTATACACTAGTTTTCTCAAGGTGAATATTACCCTTTCAGTAAGTTTCTTTTATATAGAACTGGGGTTGATAACAGCCTTTATATAATACGGCCAATGTTTAATTTTTTCTGGTCAGAAAGGCCAGTTGTTGCTATTAGCTCAGTTTCATTCTTCATATTTGTCTAGAGCTCATATTCGTCGACATTACGGATTAAATCTGATTTTCTACGCATTAAAATTGTAGCAATGCTTCCTGTAGAGTGAAGCGGAAATGAGACTGACGTAGAAATCCGCAAACTGATACATAATGAACAATCATGATAATTCTAACACCGATCTTCACTTCTCTATTTCATTTTCAAGTATGACTGTAATAATATACAACAGGACAAATACCACGGCGGCAGATTGATGATTATATTGTCTAGTATGCATATTACTACACATATAACTTAGACTATTCCAAGGTGCATTTTCAAATACTAATTACTGTTCTTCTCCAGTATAAATTGTATTGTCAAACAATAATATAATAATAATTTTGTTTTCCTAAGTAATATCATTATGCACCTAATTATACGTATCTTTTCTCATAGCCATTTTAATTTTTTTTTTTTTGGTAAATCCGTTCCCATTTCTCCGGCGAGAATTTTATTTGTGTTGGTTTAAGTTAAAAAAATTGTGAATTTCCGTAATTATTTTGGAAGAATTTTTAATTTTTTTTAGATTAATCCACTGTTTGTATGAAACGATATCAATTCATTCTTGAAAACGATCACTTGATTTGAATTCACACAAAAAACCGTTGACTATATAAAGATCTTTTCTAACGTTGCTTTTATCTACTAGAAAATCGATACTCTATTGTTTCTACGGAACTTACAAATTCCAAGTTAATTAAATTTTCAACGGAAACTAATATCACTGTTGTAGATAATTTCTTTTGTGGCCCAGCGGTTGAGAAACTTGGTTCTGGTTATTGCTTTGAGTCATTTTTAGGAATTCAGTTATATTTATTTTTTCCGTCCAGTTACTTTTCTGAATTGTTATGTGTATCTTTTTTGTATGATTTGTTCCATTAAAATATTATTGTCTTGAAATTAAAAATGTACAGTGTTAACATCGTATAAATTTTGGGGTTCTGATTATAACATATCGGATATTAAATCTAAATAAGATTATTCCTTACACCTCATTGTGTTCATTTTGGAAACTTGCTTGACCATTGTTTTCATTTTATCATCGGTATAATCTTAATGAAATGATAATAATTTTTAAAATTCCACATTTTAAAATTAGTTAAATTGGAAACTTTGAGCACAGTAATAGTAAATTTAGTTCGTTGTATTCAAACTGTTTACATTGATTTGTGTTTCAGACCTAAACTATATTATCAAAAGTTTTTTCATGATTCTTGTAGTCTTAAATTTATCTCACACGTCGGGGACATAAAAAAATTGTCGTATTATCCTTAAGACTTCTTACGTCCCATAGACGAAACAGATTACCTTTCTTCATTTCCATTTTTTATATGATGTACCGTTGAAATTTTTTTTAAATTTAAAAACTTATATGTAAACTGTAATGTATTAATGATAAAGACTGAAATTCTGTTAAAACTGTCTTGAGGATAATTATATATGACTTCTTGAGACACTTGTACAATTACGCTTCCAAAGTCTACAGACATTTCACTACTAATTAAATAACAGTCATGTGCTGTGTTACACTAGTTACATTTTTTGTTTCAAATCTTCATGCACCCTTAAGATAATCCTCTAAAATTCACGATTGGACCAAATGAAAGGCTTCCCTTATTAGAAATTGTGTGGAAATATTAGACTGCAGCTTTAAAATGGTAAAAAATAGTTATTTAAGTATTCACATCAACCAGCATTTCACTTGCGCCCATACGGAGTTTATTCCGAGCTCAGATTCCGAGCAGTTCACTTTCGCCCTCAGAGTTTGGGAGTCCATCTTCCAAGCAGTTCGCTTGCGTCCTCTAGTTGACAGAATCTGCTACTTCCTTCTCGTTAGAGCTTTTACTTCCGAGAACCTGTTGTCCATCTTTCTTTGAGCTGCAGATCAAGTGAAGCCTCATTTTATTGAGCATCAGTCGTTGATTTCGTTGTGTTTGGAATCAGGTGATTCTGTTACCTGCAGCCGTTCATTCTGAAGCTGCCTGAATGGACCGGGTTTTTTCAATCTTGCAATCCTTAATTGCGCCTGCACGTATTGTGACTTCAGGACCACGTGAGAGTGGAATTTGGGCGTCGAAAGTCCATTGTTTAAGTTTCCTTCCTGAGCTAACCGATTCTAACATTTATCTCACACGTTTTTTTTGCGTCTATATATATAATGCATAAAACGTAACTCATATAATTAAATAGTAATAATATTTTTGAATAAAGTTCCCATGTTTAAAATTTTGAGTGAACTCAATCAACGTCAGGTTTCTATTCGTTTATTCAACTTCACCTTCAAACTATATTGTCTTCAGGAAGTTATATTCTACCAGTAGCAAAATGAAGAAATCAGACCAGCTAAATGTGACACACGCACGTACCTTCTTATTTCCCTCATACTATAATCCGATTTCTGTTAGTAAAATCCCACGGTATCGGAAGTGATTTCTTTTGAAACGACGACTAAAAATGTTGACGGTGTCATGGAGGCGGATGGAGATATTTCTTGTGTTTCTCTCCTTGGCCAAACTCTTAACTGTTGCACCATCAAAATTTCTAATAGAATTTTAAATATTAATTGAACCGTTCAGATAAAGGTAAGATACTTTAATTACATCTGCATCTGAATGCTCGGACCGTAAGTCGTAAATGGAAATTTGAATCCAGCGATGGAGAATTAGTTGAGGAAAATGCAGTACTATGATGACACCTTAAATGATTTAGTGTTAAATGGGAAAATAATTACAAATACGTAGTTAAGGTTATTACTTAGTAATTAAAAACACTTAGAAAAGTATATACATATATTTAATTGGGTTATTACCTTGAACCAGAAGGTGCATGGTTGCCTGATCGTGGCCATATTCATTTCTTGCAAAACATGTGTAAATCCCTCCGTCTTCACTACGAACCTGCTGTATCATTAGTTCTGAAGTCAGTCCTTCAGGTGTCGTGATATTCTTCACACTAAAGTACAAACGCTCTTTAAGGAACGAAAATATGTGGAAAGACACATTCAGATTTTTAAAAAAAAATTCTTTTACATGTAATAAAATGAAATCATAATGAATTCGTAATATAAAACTTTGACTTTTCAGTTCCGCGGTAAATAATACAGCAATGCCTTTTCTTATTTTTATTTTTAAATCTTCCTAAATATTTGTATTTCAGCCCCGATACAAGGTACTTCCTTTAATAGTAAAATAATATTTCCTCATTATACAAGGTCCATAGTTTAACTAACAAAAAAACTAAACATTTATAGAAGAATATAAAATTTTTAATAATATTAATTTACTGGAAGAAATAAGATAATTTCTACGAGTCCAGAAAATTTATAATTGAATCAAATGTAAAATTATATCCTTCAATGCGCACTTCAGGAAATTCTACAACATATTAATGCGTTTATAAACAATAACGAATTATATAAAAGTAAATTATAGCATGAGATTATCGTGGTTTTGAGGCAGATTCGCCACCATTCAGGGTCTGCATTTACATTCAGAGGACACAATCAGTGTGAGGTTCGACACATGCGCAACACTGAACAGTTACATTCGACTCACCATTAAAATAAGATTTCAAATCCAAGAGATTTTCACCCGGCCTTTTTTCAAAAAATAATTACTGCCGATTGTGCCCAAAGGAAAAGGTCCTTGATGTTTAAGTAATATTGTAATAAACAATACAAAAGGTCTTATAATCATTACAATGTAAATAATGGAGAAAGTTTGTTAGTAAAAATTATTGGAGAAACAAGTGTTGAAATTAAAAATCATATTTAAGTAGAAATTTTAATTTGTGAGCACTTTACCTGAATCGGCCATGCATGTCGATAAAACTTCCTTCCTTCCTCCAGGTGAGAGATATGGGCAAATCTCCCAAAGCTTGGCACGTTAACACCGAAGAGCTTCCACGACGCACCATCTCTTTCCGCGAACGATTTTTGAAATGGACAGGAGCTGTAAATGTCACAGGTTACCATCATTATTCAAAGCTTTCATTGCACTCTCCGACGTCACGCAAGGCCACCATTAATAAGACTCGTTTCACAGTAATCATTCACTACGACGTGCAACTATTTCCATGTGGGGTGTTAAGTCACGTATCCGGAAAGTTTTAATCCTTTATTCTGAATGTGAAGATTGATGAGAATACTGTTGTGTTCTTCCTTATAGAGAGGATGTCATACATTGCTTTGGATGAAGTACAAAATACGGGGAAGGACTATGTAGGAACTGGGAAACTGGAAACCGATTTGCGAAACACAGAGAAAGGGAATGAAAAGAGCTAAACAATGAGGATTATCCGGAACATAAGAACGCAATCCGGCCTATAATAAATTAAAAAAACAAACGTTACTTCCATTTCATTTCTCCACATACGATTACATATCTGATTATCAGAAGCGGCCACGAAAATATGTAAAAAATTAAACGCATTCATCTTCTAGAAAATAAAAGAGTTTTTGTATATTTGCATGTACGTATGTCCCGCATACAAACCTACACCCGTGGAGCAAATTTCACAAAATTTCGTACACGTGTTGTCTGCGACCAGGAAACAAACACTGTCGGGATGAAACACGTCTGACGTCCCCAGGATCGGGGGATGAAAATATTCAAACATGCTAAAACGACCGATTTTTAAGTTGTATAAATATTTTTAGAGGTCGAAGAGATTGATAGAGTTTCTACCGATGTTGTTTCTGTATAATTTCAACCCCTTTCAGCGTGGGAGGGGAGCACGCTTAGGGGTCGTTACAAGAAAATAACGTGAAAACAACCGATAAACGAGTCATATTGGGGTTATGGTTGTCACCGACTTAAGTTATGAAAACTTGCCATTTAACTCCCCTAAGCTGGGGTGGTCGGGTGTGGAAATTTTAGAACAAGTTAAACGGTCGACATTAGTGAGGAATAAATTCTTGTCGGTGTTCATGACATTAATAGTATTTCTACGGATATTTTTGTGTATAATTTCAACCCCTTTCCTGCTGGGAGGGGAGCACGCTTAGGGGTGGGGTGGAGGGGCGTCACAAGAAAATAACGTGTAAACAGTAGAGATTCGAGTCAAATCGGGGTTATGGATGTCGCTGAGTTTATTTATGACAACCTGGGGATAGAAATGATCAAAAATGTTAACCGGCCGATACTTGCGTCGAATGAATATATTACTACATCAATGAGATTCATAAAATTTCTCCACATCTTCTCTGTGAATAATTTCAACCCCTTTAGGCATGGGAGGGGAGGACACTTACTGGTGCGGGTGGAGTGGCATTACATAAAAATAACGCAAAAACAACCGAGATTGGTGTCAAATCGGTGGTTATGGACATATGACAACCCGGACAAAGCTGGCCACCCAGCTAGTTTTTAATAAATCAAATAGTTCACTTAGTGGCATTATTCGCGTTTTAGAGAAAAACAATGATAGAAGTACAACTGCAGCAGTGAAATGTTTCTTAATTTATTCTTTGTCCTATTTATTTGTTCATAACAAATTATTAGGAAATATGGATAATGTAATTTATATTATTTTTTCTATTTTCTTACACTTACAAGTTTTTTTCTATCGTTGACTTTTTGTGGTTACAACAGGAAATAAAATTTATTTAAAATTTATAATAATTATTTAATGTTATTTATTAATTAATAAACATTTTCAGACTGTTTGGCCTTAATATTTTGTATTGTGACTTTACAGTCGGATAGGTAGCGAAAAATAAATATTTCGACAATCTGAATATACTTAATATTCTTAAAGCGATTGTGACACCAGGTATGAAAATTCAGAACATTTGTCATTCAGTTCATATGACTTCAATTTTCTGTTTGAATATGAAGTTCAATTCGTCGTATATTGACACGTATAGTGAATTTTTTTTTTTTTAAAAAAAATTGTAAATAAAAATATCGCCATTGACATTCTGCATTCTAGAGACGCTAAATGATGTCAAAGAGATTCGAAATGTACTGGCAGGAAAAGAGAATAACACTACCGCGTAAATAGGAAAACAAACCTTATGTTTAAATATTCTCTGTAATCAACGAGCTTTTTTTTTTCTCGTTAGTGCTTTTCCGACTAACATCAAAAGCACTGGTCAAGCGCTTACCTAAGAGTTGTTGAGTTACCTATATATTTATTAGTCAACACTACTTAAATAGTAAATTAAAATATTTTAGTCTTGTTTTACATTAAAGCGATTTACTGTTCATGTTTATACAATTTAATTACTTCCATCTGTAGTTACTGATTCTTTGGGTAGTGATTTGTTTAAGTTATTCGTTATAGTTGCTTGACCTTCTTCGACCAGAGAAATATCTGTCTCTGTAACGAACGACTTCTGACTCACGCAACTCAGCAAATCAGTGCGCTGTATTTTACGGAGGCTGTAGTGAACAAATTAATGCGCGAAGAAGGTCGAGGAAATTATTTTAAAATATCTCATACCGTAAATACCTAAGAAGGGTCAAAGGACGAAACTACTGTTTTATTCTGTAGAGGAAATAGTAACAGTTAACAGGAAGTTGACAAAGGAATTGGGAAGATACGAACGTGTGAAATTGAGGAGCAATTTAATGGTGGAGCCGACAATGAAAGAGGTCAATTAATCAGATGTATCCGCTACCCGCAGTACTGTCCCGGAAAATCAGCGTACGATATCGCTTTCTGAGAATTTTCGCTGCTTGTAGTCGATCGATGTTCCAAAACCGACTTATTAATATGTTTCCCAATCGAATATGCCTCAAGAATTTTCTGTGTTACATCACTAAAAGAGACTCGTAACGTTTAATTAATACTCTGATATATTGTAAACGTTTATAAACTCCTTCCATCATACAGCACATGTTTCCAATTTAGTCACTCATTCACCCAAAAATGTAAAGAACACACTGAGTCGGATTCTAAATTCATTCTAATTCAGTGACTTGGATCTCAGCATACTGTACCATGTTTTAAGACATGTACATGAAACTTTACTGCCCTTGTCTACAATATGCTATTGACGATCCTGTTTATCGCTTATGAATTAACGTGGTAGCTCCTATTTAAGATATTTTTGAGCGTTTCGCGTAAACTTTAAAACTTTTAAAAATCCACATTTTTAATACAATTATTATATTTCTCTTTTTGAACAAATAAATCCTTGAAATTCTATAATTAAACTATAAAGTTCTATTTTAAACGTCATTTGCAAATAAACTTTTGTGTTTACCATAAAATTTAAAAAAAGATCTTATTTTGCACAAGAGGACGGAACAAAGTTAACGCTTTAATATTATTCTAATCAATGTGAGTAGGTTGCGTAAGTGTTCAAGTGTGTGTACATAAGTCTCCTAGCTGTATATATCACGTGACGTGTTACAGCGTCCATAAGTGGTGAACACTAATGAAGCGATCATCCCCAGGGTCTCGTTCACCCCCGGGCTGTCTGGTCTCGCTTCGTGCACCTCCTCAACCTCAACGATCTGCTTCATAATCGCAATTCTAAAGCTCTTCATTTAGATATGTTAAGAAAGATAGACGCAGAAATATTTGAAAATGTCCGTATAAAAAATAATGAGGGACTGCTAGAACGCCAAAAAGAAAAGGCTAAATATGTTAGAAGAGTGGCACAGTAAATAATAACACATAATAGAGGGAGAAGTGACCATACCATTATTTTTTGGTGTGCTTTAACTTTGGACACTGAAAATGGTGAGAGAACAACATATAAATTTGGTAATTTAACGTATGAAAGGGAGAAAATGGGTAGAAAACTCAGATATAATAAATACTGAGCTGTTTGGTTAATTTCTGTAATAGTTGTCTGCATTATGGCGAACAAATTATATTGAAATAGATACAATAATACAATTTGATTAACATATTTGTATCTTAATATTCAGGGAATAAAAAAAACTCGAATCAGTAATGGTTCCTCATATTAAGAGAATAAAGTTGGTTACTAAAAATGGAAAATTTGAGCTCATAATTAGAGCGTAAATTTTTAATGAAAATATGCAGAATCAAAAATTCCTTTAGGTAGGTTATGACATTACCGTGAACTGTGAGTTGAACGACGGCGCTGAGTCCGACGCCGATGCCGTTGCTAGCCTCGCACAGATATTTCCCTTCGTCTTCTTGAGATACAGTTTCTATAAGCAGTGAACCATTCGGCAAAATCTGGATTCCTTCAGGAGCTGAGGTCATTCCTATGGACTGCGATTGCTTCATATTCGAATCCACCAAGTCTCGGTATTGGCCTGGCTTGTGACCTGAAAAATATAAATGACAAGCGTTCTCAGATTTTGAAGTAACTGACAAAATTACAAATTTTTCTTTAACGTCTGTTTTGAATTAATAAGCAATTGATGACCTTATACAGACACTTCCTAATTTTTTTTAATTTTTAAAAATTTATTTTCTATTTTTTTACGAACTTGTTTCGTTTAGTTGTGCTAGTTTACTGTGTTGATTTGTAAAATACCTGAAGAAGGAACAAAAAGGTATCGAAACGTCGTCATAATTAAAAATTTAAAATAAAAAGTGTCGGTATAAGGTCGTTAATTGTTTAATTAACTGAGAAAATAGATTTACAGATTGAGGCGATAACTCTGGTGTTTAATGTAAAATTCAGTCACAAATCTTAACCTGGATTTGAAATTTGTTGACAATGGTGAGGTAACATTATTATTTCGATTATTCGGGTGTTCCGTTGTCTGAGAGTAGAAAGGTGAGCAGGAAAAAGTGAAAAAAAGGAAAAGAAAAATAAAGCAAAGGAAACAAGTAAAAAAGAGAGAAAGAGAGAAAGAGACAGACTAAAGATAAAACGTGAAAGATCGATTAGAAGTTCCGAAAACGATGTAGAGATATACTGCAACGTTTGGAACAGTTTGGAAAAAACTCTGTTCGTCATCAAGGAGAGAATTGCAGTCAAACGTGCAAAATGAGAGATTTTAGGGGTCAGAACTATTAAATTCGGCCTGGTCTAAGAGTGACAGTTGTCCGAATGCATTCGGAGTAAATCTCTACATTTTTTTTGATCTTCTAGACGATCTTTCACGTCAACTCTTTAACCTGCCTCTTTGTTTTTCTTGTTTCCTTAGCTTTGTTTTTCTTTTCTTTGCATTTTTTTCACTCACCTTTCTACTCCCAAATCTTAACGTTGCAATAGGGTATGAACCATATTTTTTTTAGTGGTAGGCTACATGAGCGTTATTCGCTTCGATGGCTCTCCCATTTAATGGCGTAGGAAGGGATGGAAAAGGGGAGGATGTGGAAGGTAGCCAAGAGGGGTGACTAATGCACCCGGGCTATTGTTTAAGGATACTACCAGACATTCGCCTAAAAGTGATGTAGGGGAAAACCATAAGGAAACCCGAATGTGTAAGTCGGGCTCTTGATACTTGTTCGACGTCCTTCCGAAGACGGGTGTTGCAATAAATGTGAATATGAATATGAAACGGAAAGATTCCCAGGCAGATTGCACCCATAATATGCTAATTTGCTGTAATGTCGATATTATATACAGTCTGAAGAGATCAAGCAAATTTTGTTGTCTAATGAGTCATAAAGAATTTCATGATCCAAAAACCGAAAGACGAAAAAGTTGTATTTTCCTAATAAGATGAGGAGCGTCGCCCACTATATTAATTTGCAAGTTAATGACTCGCTCGGAAGCCTGTTAAAAATGTCCCTAGACAAATTGTGTCAATCACGGAAAATGAGCGAGTCATGCGCAGGTTTTTTTAAACGAATATTTTGTCGTTGTAATTTGCAACGATAACCGGAACTGATCTTCAACAGCACTGTACAGCGCGTAAGTGACTTATTAAAATTGATATTATTCGAAAAAATTAGGTTTTACCTCTTCCAAATATTGACGGTATATTTTGATATATTACTGAAGACGAATATTATCTTCACACCCTAGAACTTTTAAAATACAAACATCACGTGATTTTATATTCCATAACGACGACCCGCGATATGTATTTTTCTGCTCTGTTTCATACACATATTAGTTATGAAATCCTAGAATGAACGGGAAGACGTCAATTGGCGTCAAAAATCTAGGAAGAAGATCATTAGTAGGAGGTTGCAGTCTAATGTTCCCCATGTAGATGTAGAGCGTGACGCTACAGTCACCACCAGGCAACGCAACCAGGGTAACATTATTACTAGCAACTATGAACTAGGAAAGGATGTAATCTGTTTGGACTTGTTTTTAGCACTCATCGAAATTGTCCGCTAACTGAGTGAGGCATGCGCTGATGGTGTTTGGATGCGTAAACTATGAACGTCGTGTGAAGCCACCGACGCGATAAAGCCGCAAAGCGGGTAGCAATTTGTCAGGCGACGCTGACCAGTTATGACGTTTTGGACTGTACTTTCTGTTCATCAGTTGTGACAACGGATGGGACTTGTATGCCCTTTATCAATCCTGAAACGAAACATCGAAATACAGGTATAACGACTCACAAAGTATTTCACACTCCAGCGGTAACTATACGAACCTCGTGAGTCGCCAACTGCCTCATCTCAATCATATTCCATGTGTTATTCGTATTTTGATAAACATATTTTTATTTTCTATACGACAAAAAAAAGTCCAAAGAGAGAAATGAATACAAAAAAAATTATAGAGGTATCTATGATTTGGATCTGAAATTTCTTGACAATGGTGAGGTAACATTATTATTTAGATTATTCGGGTGTTCCATTGCCATCGAGTAGATAAGTGAGAAAGGAAACAGTGAAAAAAGACAAATAAAAGTAAAAAAGAAAGAATACACTGGGACAGCTAGGACAAGGCCGAATTTAGTAGGTCTGCCTCCCCCCCCCCTTCCCCTAATGAGTTTTGGACTCTTATGTTGCGCGTCTGAGTGTTGTTCTCTTTCTGATGACGAACAGAGTTTTTTCTGTACTGTTCGAAACATTGTAGTTTCTACATCTTTTTATCTCAATTTCAGGAAGATTTTCCACGTCATCTCTTTAACCTAACTTGTTTCTTTCTGGTTTTCTAGTTTCCGTTGTTTTATTCGCTTAGAGTATATCTCTACTTTTTTTTCTGAACTTCCAGACGATCTTTCTCGTCATCTCTTTGAACTGCCTCTTTCTTTATGTTTTTACGTTTCTTTGCCTTTTTCACCTTTTTCGTCCTCCCTTATCTACTCCAAGACAATGGAATACCCGAATAATCTTAATAATAATCTAAGATTTGTAGTTATAATTGTTACACAAATCAAACACATTAAATAAATTCAACTGGCATCATTTTCAGATTAAAATGATACGGAATAATATATAATTAAAATACGGAACTGAGTAAAAATCTGATTATATTGCGGATTAATTTTTCAGTATTGTTTGTGATAAGGTAAATATCCTTTTTACGTACAATATTAGCAGATTTGACCGTATTATGCCATTTTTCATCCTATGAATAAAAATTACAATTTAATTTCAAACACACACATACACACACACACACACACACACACATATATATATATATATAAATAATCCATACTAATCCAAACTACTTTGGTAACATTTAAAATCAAAATCTGATTTCTTTATTGATTCATTGTCCTTAAAAATTATTATGACTCAAAGAATTTATTGTTTGTATTCCCGTATTACAAGACCATCTATTTTTCTCTAAACAAACTTTTCAAGCTTGTATTACAACGACCAGTAAAACCCTTATATTTTTATACTGAAAGTAATAGACGCTTTAGAGTGAACTGAACTACACAATGCAGATTACGAATTTTGTTGTGTCAACTACTGCAAAATTTATATGAGTGAAACTAATATAGTTATGAATCCTAGAAGCAAGCAACATTCGGTTATTACAAAGCATGTACTTAATGATAAATATGAATTTGACTGGAAGACGTGTAATATGTTGCACATAGGAATTCTTTATAAATGTATCAAAACATTGATATATTCTTTTTCTGTTATGATATTAGTATCAGAGATATTGAAAACATGTGTTTATTATCAATCTCTTTACTTAATTCGATATTTTCATTTCGCTTCATCTCTCCATCGCTTTGTGCATTCCTGCAGTAAGCTGGTGATAAAAGTGATAAATTAAAGACGGTTTTGATTTTCACCATTATTTGAGAGATAAACTGTAAATCATCGATTTCGTTAAGGTGTGAATATATAATATGAATAATTAAAGATAGAGAAATGTTTTGTAAATGAATTAAATGTAGTATACTAACCGCGTGCGGGTTAAAAAAATTGCACATGCAGAAATTAATGCCTGACCTTCAATGCATATATATTTTTAGACTTGTTGTGATACAGTTTTGCCCTGTAGATTTAATCTGTATTTTCTAATTAATTTAGGTGTTTCCTTTGTGATATTAAATGTAATTGGTTTCTATTGATTTTATTGGCACAAATTATTTTTTCTAATACGAATTAATTAAAGATAAAAAAAGTTTTTGTAAATAAATTAAATGTAGGATACTAATCGCTGTATGTAAATAACGGTAATCGGTGTTTGTAGTCTCCGGAACAATAAAGATAAAGATTTTTTTATAATTATTATTTGAAATTGTATCACAATTATTGATCTGTTCGCTGTTTTAAAATATTAAAAATTTATGATCACTGTTATGCATATTTATAATAAAAATAATAGTAATAATCATAACCAATAATTTAATTTACCACAATTATATTTAATTCTAATTTCTCTCTTAGGCATGTAGGTGTTTATATTTTTATTATCATTACAACTGATTAGGTTGTACGTAGGGACTGAAACTACATTTTGTCTGTTTAAGATGGGACATAGTAATGACATTTAAGTAAGGATGTTAGCTAACATCATATTCAAATACAAGAATTTTTATTTTTAATACTCTTTGTACATCATTCCAATCGAATCTGCAAGAAGTTTCAACGATTATAAAGATTAAATTAGAATGACAAAAAAATAGCGTTTTCTTGTCAAATATGAACTCTATAATTTTGACATTTACCAGAAGCTTTCTTCCAGGATATGATCGGTTGTGGGAAGCCTTCCACCTTGCAGTCGATCACCGTTTGCTGTCCAAGTTTTGCCGATCCGTCCTGAGGTTCCACTACCCACGTCGGAGGAACTGTAAAGCCAAATAGTGCACAATTAGGCACGTAGGGAATCATCAGAGTTTTTATTTCCTCCACCGGCCTCTTTACATAAGCTAAAATCTCTCTGATTGCATATATGTCGTTTAAATATTATCAGCAAGTAATTATTCTGCAACATCATCCAGCTTGTGTCAATTCATTATAATCAGACTTGATTATATTTGACGCTGTGTCAATACATGGAATTGAATAACAGACTTTAGGCAGTTTACTAAGCTTACATTAGTTGAGTGGTATTTTGCAACAAAAAGAAACACAAAAAAACGAGAGTTATAAAGAAACTACATTCATGGAAACATTATCGAATGAAGCTCATGGCATTTACTGAATTATTAGGAAATTCTGTAAACAATAGTATCAAAAAGCGGTATACTTTTTAAAATTTATGTTACATACTCGTAAATTGCGTACTGTATTTTAGGGAAGATTCATGTGATCCCTGTTCAAGATAATCGTAAACTTCAATATTTCTCCTCTACGAAATTGTTTATTATTATAAATTCAACATTTTAATGAAATTTGTTAAGAGGCAATGTTATTCACATAAAAAAACCATCAAACTGCTGATTACACTTTATTTAAGCTATTAAACCAGTCACAACATTTAGATGTGTAAATAAATGTATTTGCTTAAAGGTTAATACAGTCTCAGAAAATTTAATCAGAAGCAACAAAACATTCAAGAAGCATGATTTTTCTCCTATTTTTGTGTTTAAATATCAAAGTTTTAGTACCTCCTCCTTAAAACTTGTAAAATATTAATTAACCTTTTCTAGACTCAAATCAACTTATGATATAGAAGCAAAGCTATATTTGTAGTGTGTCACAAGTTATACGCGACGTAAAATAACAATCTTTGAGAAATGAAATCTGTGCAAGACTTCATCTTTATTTTCGTGACAAATTTTGCCTACAAATAATTCTAGACGCCTAGAATCAGTTTATAGAACGCCAAATAAATCGTCATCTTCACCGCGAATAAATGGTATGTAATGAATGTTAACTTTCCCGGTGTGAATTGTGAATAAATTTTACGCGGTTGACCAACAGGTTCAGATTTCTATATAAACTTGACGACGTTTCTGCGGTCATTCTCTACCGCTTCTTCAGATATGTCGCCGCTTGTCGAGCGTGTCGTAATTATAGACTCGGACTACAAGACTCCCTGATTGGCCGTTCTTTATATCTCTCTGCGCCACAAAATGTTTCGTCGAATTAAGTGATACGTCGTTTTATAAAACTATTTAAATTTCTTATTTTCATTTTTATATGATTCTTATTTATAGTTTTAATTGACTATTACATGATTTAGTTGTGTCAGAAAATGATTCCTGTATATTTATAACTACTTAAATTTAATAGTTGGTGCGTAATTAGCATTTAGCATATATATGACAACAGTATTGTCTCTGTAGCCAACCAAAAGAGGACTGCGAATTTTTTAAAGTTTAACGTCAAGGTGATGGCATTGCCCATGTTTGTTACGTTTCGAAAAATATCGTCACTGTTCTTAATTTTTTAAATGTGTACAAGACTGATGCTGTTACCATAATAAACCCGAAGAAATTATATTAAGCTAATTGTAGAACAATCTGTTAAAATTTCATAAGTGATTGAGATATTTTTATCACTAGCTGGTTGTCCGGCTTTACCTGGGTTGTCATATATCCATAACACCCGATCAGACTCCAATCTCGGTTGCTTTTGCGTTATTTTTATATAACGCTCCTCGACCCCTATCCCTAAATGTCCTTAATCCCCATGCTAGAAGGGGTGGAAATTATACAAAAAAATCAGCGGTAGAAATACTATCAATGTCATTGACCCAGACAAATATTTATTCCACGCAAATATCGACCGCTTCACATGTTTGAAATTTTTCACCCCTGTCCACCCCCCCTCTTGGAGGAGTTAAACAGAAGTTGAAAGTCATAATTAAACTCGGTGTAACCATAACCTCGGATTCGACTCCAATCTCGATAGTTATTCCGTTATTTTTATGTAACGTCCCCCCATCTCTAAGCGTGCTCTCCTCCCATTCTGAAATCGGTTGTAATTATATAAAAACAACAGAAATACTATCAATCTAATTAATATAGAAAAATATTTATTCAGCGCAAATATCGGTCGTGATTTCATGTTTAAAAATTTTGAATAGTACATTTTTTTGTGATTTTGAATCTAAAACCATTATCGAGCTTTAAATTCACCTTCATTAATATCTTTGGAATATCATTGCCAATGTCCGTTTTATATTTTTCATCTAATGTCAAAAACGCTTATTTTTTCTTCAATACGGTTTTCTCAATTGCAATAACCCTTGCGCTTCAATAAATTCTATAAAGTAATTATATAATGACTCTTTTATTCGGGTTCATAAAAACAACTTGCTTTGCAAAATCTATGAGAACATTTTGGACATTTAGCCTCATTTTAGAAATTTTCAGGTATAATTTGAGGGCGGAAATTTAGGTTATTTTTAATGTAGTTTGTCTACAATTTTGTGAAGTTCACAATAAAGTTACATTTATCTCATTTAACTGCCGGAAACTATTTTACCAAAGTAGTTTTGACATTATTATTTCAATATCTGAATGCAAAATAAAAGGCAGTTTCAGGTACGCGGCGTGATGAATTAATCGTTCATATTTTCATTTGTTATTATTAACATTTAAAATGTTGCCTTATGAACATAATTTGATATTAAAGCTTGCTAGCAAAAGTGCGTACTGAAATCTACTGCAGTGCGTGCTGTGAAAAAAAAAAGCTACGGAAAAGGGAAATAGGAAACAACTTTCCTACGACCACGTCGAATCGCTTCAGAATTATTCATATTTTAAGCTTATTAGAGCTAATGCTGACATTATGTTCGCATAACAACTAGAAAGGTTGCTACACACTTAAAAGAGAAGAGAAACGCAACAGACTAAAGATTTGGTGGTACTGTACTTTGTGCTGTAAAAATAGTTTACAGGAGTCAACCTTTTTTATGTCGTATTGAAGGACAGGTATATATATATATATCATATGTCTTGTAATTAATAAACTATTTTACGGAAATTTGGGAGATTTTTTCTTAATAGACGACATAGCGTACAGTTATAGTGTCAATAACCTCATCCCTTACAGAAGTACTTAATCCAAAATAGTGACGACGTCACCGGACGATTGTCCTTACAAACATTTAACTACTACAACTACGTTACTTTGCTTTATTTTTCTTATGCCATGAAAGTCGAACGAGGGCTCGTTAAGTCGAATTCAAATTTTAAGGTTTGAGCCTAGAAAATGGTTTCCTTCCCTTAGCAACGCGTTAGTCTCACTTCTCGTCGTTGTTTCGTTCAATTTTCAGCTTATGACAATAATAAAGACAAAATGTGTTCTTTGAGTTATTTATGGAAATAATAAAAGCGAGCTGTTATACACAGAAAATTTAAACTGTTCCTATCCATCATTATAATGATTATGTAATATTCATTACACTCACTATTGTGAATATACTTCGTGTGTTAGAAACGAATTGACATTTATACTCAGACTATGTAAATTTTCTCAATTCCCAACTATGAAAATTACTTTTTTACAATTTTAAATGAAGTTTTTTTCCTTTAACATGAACGATATCCACAAATTAATTTTTTTTTACTGCGACCCAAGGATTGATACCATTGAATGTAAACAATTCTAACACCGCTCCACCTTTGGTGGCCTTTTATATATTTAATAAGTATAGCGCAAATTTATTTTACAGGAGACGCCCAAGTTAAAAGTGACAATTTATGTGTCATATTTGTATATCATGTCTAACAAATATTGTGTGTAGCGATTATTTTTTTAAAAGAATAACGGCTGGAGAAAAAAGCAGATGCTGGATGAGGTTGCAAATAGATGACAAAATGCATTTTGGGAGATTTCGTAGCTTTTTGCAAAATAATATTGTATTTCAGCTAGCCAAAAGTCCAAAGAATTAACAAAAGAATGATGTAAAATTAGAAATGTTGCGTTCGCTAGAAATGAGCACCAAGAGACGTGTAAATCAGAAATTAAACGTTCGTTTTTTTTTAAAAAAAATGTTAAATTACAGACATAAACTGATATCGTTATCTACAGGATAGGTTTGACATCAGTTATTTAAAAATGATGACTCCATCAAGATTTGTGGAAGTCGGTTTACCACGAATCCCGCACGCGAGTAATTACAATGGTCTCAACAACCAAGTTTGATTCTTGTCAAGTTTCCTTCAATGTGTTGTTATAATTTCAAGTAAGGGGTTTTGTATACATTTCAAAGGAGGAACACTTAGCAGTATATGGATTATAGTCTGCTGAGTGTCAGTTAAATCTAATTAATTAATAAATCACTAAATGAATTTGATTATAGCGTATTGTAGCATTTAAATCAGAATGACGGACGATGTCGCTGTAGAACGTTTGATTAATTTCATGGGAACACAACATTTCATTATTTTCGTATACAAACAAGAATCATCTCTCTGTGCAGGAATAATCGAAAGGAAGTTGTTGGCCTCGTAACGAGAGGTTTTTAACAACTCAAGGCTGAAATTCTCGAAGGCCGCAATATAAAATAGTAACAAAACGTTCGAAAGTAAGAACGAAAGACTACTTACGCATGCTGTTTAAGCTTTGAGGTTACCTGCGTGGCTTGTAGAAGTAGAAGGCATTTGTCAACCGCAAGTCATCCAAGGCGGTGACGACTGCAGAAGCGACACAGCAAAGGCATGCAGGGAGGGCCGGGAAGGGAGGAGGATCGACTTAGTTACCAGTGACCAGCAGACGCGCCGTGAACGTGGTGGCCCTGGCTGCGTTGCGAACCTCGCACGTGTAGTTGCCGCTATGCCTAGAGCTAACGCTACGGATGGCCAGGACACTATAGTCCTCGACATCCTGGATCGTCAGGTCAGGGTCATCATGCAGAGGTCGCTCGTCCTTGAGCCATTTGATTTGGAGCGGGGTGTTGCCTCGCTTCACGCTGCAGGTGACCCTCACCCTCTCTCCGGCCGAGAGCTCCCCGAAGGAGAAGGGCGTGATCGCGGGAGGCACTGAAACACATACACACGCACACTCAAGCACGACAACCGACACATCCGGGCCCGGCGGGCTCCGACACGCCTGCCATCGCCTCCAGCACTCACCCCCGCTGCTCCTCCCACGAGTATCAACGCAGCTTAGGAGGGCTTCCCTTTACCCAAACGGCTCATCAAACCAGACGGAAATAGTACCACCTTATACAACATACTGTTTTACACTTTCCAGTGTTTTATTATAGAGATCCAGGATGATCGTCCAACCAGTCGGACGTTAAGTGTCTACCACTAATAGTGTCGTAGCTTTACGCAGTCACGTTACCAACGTTGCTTGGAGTGTTGGCGATCAAGTACAACAGTCGTACTGATAAATGTTTGGCAAGTTATCATACAGGAATACACGATTCGAAGAAGTAACACAACGTGTTCTCTAATCGCGTGCCAAACGCTACTGACGTTCTTACTTTGTAGCCCAAATTGGGAAATGTTGACGTTAACAATGTGTATTTCCATTAGGACGGTGCCACGTGTCACACAGCAGCGCGAGACTACCATATTGTTGCAAGGAAAACCCTGAATGGAAATGTGAACTCTGACCAGGCCGTTCGATCACACCCATTTGGACTAGTTCCTCTTAGGTCATGAAATTGCAGGGTTACAAATATAAAACAACGGATGATCCCTGACCTTCAATAGATCATTACCAGAATAACTTCAAAATTTCCACGCGATATGTTTGTAAGAAAACGCAGATATTGGGTCTCAAACATCAATGAAAAGAGAAAAAGCGAGGGAAAGCAATTAAATGATTTTATTTTCTAAACTCCAACGTTAAAGAATGCTTTTTAATAAGTATTTTTAATATTCATAGTTCGGGACTACGAATCTTGAACCATTTGGACAGCAACGCCAGACAGCCAACATCGTTCGTTGTGTGCTAGGATAAACGCTGCAACATCAAATATATGATAACAATGCAAATAATTCCAATTAATTTTTAACGACAAATCTTACAGATTTAATCTTACATGAATTGTAACAATGATGTTTCTAATAAATATGTATGACTTTATTTCGGAATTTTACAGATGAAGTTGCCAGAATTTCGTAGAATTTATGGAATGTAGTTTAAATAAACGAGATAAACTATAATATATCAGTTTTCTGAGGTCTTTAAATTCAAAATAATGAATAACACAGACCCTATACAAAAATTATTTTTTAAATCAACTCACCCCATCGCAATGAACTCCACCACTACTGGCACAAAGTGCCACTGGTTGCATAATTCTCGTTTCCTTTACAACAAAACTTCTTCAATAGTACATGCGTAAAAAGGAAAAACTGAATGTTTTCGTGTTGTAGAAGATTTAGTGCTGATCTATTAAAGTAGTAATTACGGATTTAATTTAAATTATTAACAATTTTAATAAAACGTAATCCCAGGGAAATAGAAAACAGCGATGTTATAAGACAAGTGAAGATCAGCTTTTAAAAATTTACTCACAAAATAAATTATACCAGCACATCTTAGAGCCGCTCTTCACAGGGATTTTTCTCTGAATAGTCTTTCAGACCTGCTTCTGGATGTACTCTTGCAAATAAGAAAGGCAAAAGTGATTCAGAGCAAAATGCGGCTCCAGAATATTTTAACCGTATTGTTAATAATACGCAGGCTGACAAATGGGTAGGGTGGAAAAGCTCCAGGGCCAGCAAGGGTTCACCGAACTCAGACCATTGGATTTGATTCTGTGATACGTTGCACACGTTACTGATATTCAATAAGTCTTAGAAACCAGCGGAACCGTTTAACACCGCGTGGTTAAATTTAAAAGGGTGCAAGAATCAATGATCTGACGGTTGAAATAGTACGTAGAAGAGAGCGGATGTCGTTTTGAAAATTGTTACGATTTTCTGATGTTATTTGTGTTTCTATATTATTTGATTAAAAATTAAATAACGTCTAACGTATGGTGTACGAACGTTCTTTCTTTGTTTGGTGTGAGTAACCCGTCCTCACTGCTTGAATAGTATTATTGAAACAGCCTGTGGTATATATACTGTTGGCCAAAATTTAAGAACGATGTACATCAAAGTCAACAAAATCTGACAATACAGGTCGTAAGCACATACACATCCCTTTCGGTCCGTGTTTAGAATTTCATTGATCACCGTACAGTAAGTCTTACTCGCTAATTATTGCAAGTTGCTTGGTTTTCAAGGATAATATATACGACAAAAGATGTGTTGTACAGTATGCAGTATAAGTACATAATTTCCATCTTTTTCCTGTGAAACCGCTTACGCAATGGAGAAGCCGAATATCACGTGGCTTCACTGCCCATACTTGAATAATGAAGAAACACCATGTCCCTATCAACATTTCAGTTATTTCGTTGAATTACGTACCTTACCTGGTACCGGAACTCAACGTCCTCATTTACATCAACTATATTTTTTTAGTAAATTTACAATTCTATTTCAAAACGGGTTCCGGTGTTCCAAATTTATTCGAGGAAATTTCATTACAAAGCCCCAGATTTGATAAATAAACAGTTTTGAGATGATTTGTTGTCAAATATTCGGATGGAGACTTCTCAGAGAAGTGAGATCGGTTGAACGGTGGATTTGGGCGTAGAACTGAAATAAATGTGTAGGAGGAGCTGTGTCCGGGGTTGTGCGCGGGGCGGCGGGGCAGGCGTGCGGCCCCCAGGCCCGAGGCCCCGCCGTACCGTTGACGGAGAGCGGGGCGGAGTGCGAAGCCCTGGCCGCTGCGTTGCGGGCGACGCAGGTGTAGTTGCCGCCGTGTTGCCGCGCCAGGGCGCTGATGCTGAGCACGCTCGTGAACTGGTCCAGGTTGCGCACCACGATGCCCTCGCCGCGCCCGATCTCCTGGTCGTCCTTCAGCCAGTGGACGTGCAGAGGCGCGTCGCCCTTGCTCACGACGCACTGCACGCCCACGCGTTCACCCAGGTGCACGTCCGCGCGGAAGCTGAAAGGAGTTATCTTGGGGGGGACTGCAACAGAAGAATCCGGCCTCACGCACCTCGCTCGCTTCCTTTAGCGACGGCCGTACCCAAATTAAACAGCAACATTTCAAAATGTAATCACAAAAACAAACAGAGGAAGAAGTTTCCCTTCACTAAAGAGAACGAAAACGAACACTTACAAAACCTGACCTTTCACAGTTCAAATACAAGTCATAGAGTTTTTTTTACGAGTATTCCACTACCTATAAGGTAAACGTCAATTTGTGACGAAATGAAACAAACGTTTGAAACAATAAAATTTCTGTTCGTCCTTCGAAATGGAGCTGCGACATGCAAGTCGGAACACTCAAACTTACTTCATACAGTCATGAATGTTATCGTTTCGGTATCTGAGTGAGGAAACGTGGTGTTTTACTGTGGTTTGGTACGCAATGGGACAATGTCACTTGTAGGAAAATTTGTCACTTAGAATTAGAGAGCACTTTATTTACGGTAAGCAATTGTCAGTCTAACAGATTTTCTGAAAATTGTATGTATACTCCTCTTCACAGAAATTGAGCGCCCTTTTCTGAATTTAAAAGGCAAAAGCACCTTTTTTTTCGATTCTAATTTGATATGAATGAAAACAACTATTTGAATCTAACGCTTTTTCAAATCGAATATATACTTGCCTTTCTAGAAATATTTTCAGTTATAATCAAAGGCGAATAAACATTCAGAACCCAAAGGTGTTTTGCGTGTTGCGTTGGAAGGGGCTTTCAATTCTTTGTGTCCTGCAGTGTACATAATTTAAAAATTATGATATTATAGCACATTTTGTCATATAAATTTATTATTCTATTCCCATACTTGCTGTTACGGGATTCAATCTTACTGAAGATCTCTTTATGCGTTCATTGATTTCTGCGTCGTCTTGTCTCCCTGTTTCTAGACGAAATTAAGTAGACCATGATGACGGTATTGTTTGTGATGGACCGAGTCTGGTAATAATGTTGGTTTTTTTTTTAGAAAAAATTCTGTTAATTTAGAAAATTATACAATAGGAGAAAAGTGTGCACGTTCCATGTTTACTTTGGAAGCTGGGCAGGGTCTGTTTCTGCATTTTTTAAAAATTATTTATTTGCTGTGCTTTGTGATTAGTAATTGGTCTTTTGTTATATATTTTCATTCAGTGCTGCTGTATTCCGTAAAATTTATTAGTTAGAATTTGCACACCTTTTCAGTCTTTATATAAACAAAATAAAATCAATTCCTGATTGGCAAAGGTTGATATGCAACAATCCTTTGACTTCCTACTAAAATATGGATTAATTCCCACTAGTAAATTTTTTTGTGTGTGGCGGACTCCTACTTATGTTTACTATGGCCAAAAAATACAATTTTGAATGACTAAATTAGACTGTACGTGTAAAAATTTCAGCAGAAACTAAAATTTGTCCAAGACGCGTAATACGAAATGTTCTCATTACTACTTTACAGCAAGCATGACGGATTGAAAACACGTTACAAAATGGAATTTCAATTAACTAATTGGATTTGAATAATGGTGGAGACCATTTCTAGTTCAAATCTGTTTAAAAATTAACCCTAAAACGTAATTGTTTCATTAAGTAAATTGACTGATAGAAAAGACACAAGGACTCAATTTTAAATTCAATTTCTCGCTCTTCTAAAATATGTAATTACCAAATTTCATTAAGAGAGCGTTCTCAGCCATTGAAGTTGAAACAGAAAATACGATTTCGTTTCAGTTAACTTCTTACAGTTACACGTTATAATCGGAATTTTTACCTTCTTTTGTGATTATTTCATAATGCATTGACAGAATTTGCGATTTAAAAGACTATAGCAGTCTTATGACAACGACAGGGGCATAATAAATTTTCAATGACTTCTTAACTTCGTTGCGGTGATATCGCAGAGTTTACTTATCGAGATTTACCGCGAAATTAATTTCAATGGAGATCGCTCGATGTATGTATAATGAAGCACAATAGCGAACAAAGGAAAGAAGTGGATGTGAAAAATAAGCCAGTTAAATCAGAGAAAGTGAATAAGTGAAATTACAATTTTGAGTGATTAATGAGGAACAGAAAATTACTTTTATGGAATGATATCGAATTTGGAGGGGGACGAAAATATTCTTATGCAATTATTGTCTCTAATTGCAGTGTGTCGCATATTTGATAGCCTCAGATAAGGAAGAAAATAATATCGTGTTGTGTATTTGAAATTGATTAGTGAATCTTCTGCAGCAGGCCGACTATCGTGCATGTGTTGGCTCGTTGCGCTGTGTACAACTGTTCAAAGGCTCCACGTTAACGATTCCTTTTGATTGAAGTTCTAACGTGACGAGACCCACGCATTAATCAATAACATTCGGCGGAGAGGAAAACACTACGGATTGAAAAGTCCAACGGCGAATGGCAGTGTTACGGATCCAGCAATTCTGGGATATTTTCTAACTCGCTGGGAGTAAAATACGAGTCTTTGTTCCTAGCCGGTGTTGTTGTATGCCATTGCCTAGTTTATTGCGTCGGTAGCGGCGTCTTTCTTTTCAATCATATTTGTCAGCAGCTTGCTTTAGCTGTCTAGGGCAATCCTCGCTTCACTAAGACTCATCCCACAGCTTCCTGCTGGCTTAGGTAATTCGCTTTTCCGCTCCCAGCAGAGAGTAGCTCATTTCATTCCACTATGGGGGGAAAATTGCTTGTTTGTGAAACTACGCAGATGCTTTAAACTAACTCCTGTTCCAATCGATATTACCAACGACCGCTTTGAGTTATTATCGCGCCAAGCAAATTCCTTATTTGGATTTTAATTCGTTAATCTGAGAGGCCTGCACGTCGAATTTACGTGTTTTAAGTTTCAGACAAATTGAATTACCCAATCTACTTTCCGAATAATATTTTTATGAACAAGAAAATCTTTCCTAAGACAATTAAAAATTAATTATATTTAGTAAAGCTGTCACCGAGTTGATTTCTGATCTGTTAAAAATTCGTCTAATAGAGAAGAGGAGGATAAATATGAGATAAATTTTTCCAGTGTGAAACCTAAATTCGAAAAGGCAGGTATCGTCTGCCCCAACAGGCCAAACCTCACTCCGCTCAACAATAATATCTTTAGATCTACTTTCAGCTCATTTAAGAAAAAAAAAAGTTTTAAGCGAAGCCCACAACAACACAGCATGTTTTATTCGGTTTTTGCTCTGCTTTATATATTTGTAAATGCGCAGTTGGCGAATAATGTATGTGATTATATGTAAGGCATCATCGTTGAAACATGTATATAATAGTCGGAACGTCATGTTAATTTACTATCGTGACACATCGCGGTCACGGGGTCATGCTTTGTATGACATATTAATTTTAAAATCGTACCTCAGCTATCAGAACCTTTCTCTATGCACGTGGGTTTATTTTTTTATGGGTGGTGGGGGGAAGTAGCTACTGAACAGTGATCTGGTTTCTCCCATCACTACCGTTCTTTCATTAGTCGGCAGCGTTATTGGGTCAATGACTTCAAACACACGTCGTTCATTATTTTCACCAGCAGTTCTTTCATCTATATTTTTTTTATTATGCTCTGAAGTCGAAATAGGCAAAATTTCAAGCTATGGAGACCGTCACTTAAAACAATAAAACAAATCCCAGTGGATAATATTACTATATTTTTATAAATGCCAAATTTAAATTAACTTTAAAATTCCGTTAGAGATTTAACGGTAGCCAAAATTATTTTCAGTGAGAACTAAATTCCCCAATATTCAACTATACAATCTAGTTTTAAGTTATATGAGGAACATTGTTATTGTGTTTTGAATGATAACTAAGTTCTTAAACGATCAACCATTTTTTTTTGTCAAATTGAAACGCTGGTAGATAGTGAGATGGGTGAGTTCCCCATCCAGTTATAGGGTCAATGAGCGTAATTTCAAAGTAAAAAAAAGTCAGGCGTAGTTAATAATTTTTATCATCAATAAACATTTGTCGTAAACAGTTACATGAGGTCGAAACCAAAGTCAAACTGTATATGCGATAAAACTATTATTTAATGTAGGAAAATTAAATATGGTATTTCACGTATCATATATGATCGATATAAATTAACAAAAATAAATGTTATTACTTTGAATTTATTTCAGTACAAAAGTGTTTAACCTTTAGATTGAAAAAACTTAAATACCAAAAAGGTTCGGAACAAATTAAATATTTGGAACATTAAAACAAATTAATAGTGTCCAAAAATTAGATGCTTCCTAAAGAAATATATTCCTATTTTTTTAAAAGAATAATTTAAACAAAGAAAGGATTGTCAAGTACCATATTCCAAATAGTATCAGGATTATTTTAAGTTTAAACCGAAAATAGATTTAATTACATTATTCGTCGGGTGAAGAAATAGAAAGCGTCAATACATGACAAGACAAAATGAAATGCTAACATTGAATTGAAAAGAGAAATGTAATATTAAATGTAAACGAAGAAGTAGAGAATTGAAAGAACTTTTCGTTGATTATCTTTCATTCTTGCTACAAATGTTCCCAAACCAGTTCGTCTTTCTGCTAAGTAAATACACAATAAGTTTACGTAGCGAGGAAACATTTCAGTGGCATATTTTAGCACCTATAAGTTTAAGTATATTGGGTTAAACGTATTTACAGACATCATTGATTGGAATTATCTGAAATATCAAAGCAAATTAATTTGATCATTTTCGTTATGAGTCGTTTATTCTTCTGCTGCAGCAGTGTAAAAACCTTTAAATCATATTACTAATTTTTTAAGAGAATCATTCGCATCTTCAAACTATAAACAATTTGTTTGATAAAAACCATAAAGGACTGTATGTAAAAATTATTAATATTGTGATTGATTAAACCAGTATTTTAATACAGTCAGATATAAAAATATTTTAATATATATTTAATTAAAATGGCATAATATTAAATAGTTCGTCAGGAGCTTTAGGTTTTTACTAACTATATTCATTTGTAAAAACAGTAAAATTATTCAATAATGTACTTAATAATTTTACTGTTTTTACAGATGAATATGGTTAGTAAAAGCCGAAAGGTCCTGACGATCTATTTAATATAATGACATTTTAATGTAATTTACATTAAAAAAAATTATATGTGACTATTAAAATAAGGGTTTAATCAATCACTATAAACTATTGTGGATGATTCTCGTAGTAATGTGGAATTCTGTCGAATTTTTTTTTATGAGCTCTAAGACTGGACAAATATTATGAACAGAGAATTTCTATCTGCAATAGTATCGTGTTCGTCTTTCGCATTGACAACTCCTGGAAAATTGCAGCTGCGCTGATGAGAAAGTTTTAGGAAGTCTTACCCATGACATTGACTTGCGCGGTGGCACTGGAAGATCTTCCTTGCTTGTTCGATGCAAGACAACGGTACGATCCATCGTCTTCAGCGGATTGAACTTCCAAGATCACCAACGTGCCATTTGGAAATACTACGTGCCGCTTGTTCAAGGGAAGCAACCTCTCACCTGAAATAAATCACATCAGCTTGTGGTATTTCCTCATTACCAAAATGACGTTCTTCGCTAACAAAATAATACAAAAATCTATTCTGTAACTTTCACTGGCCGATCTAAAAGCGTTCGGAATCAGATGACGATAATAAGCTCCACTCAGTGTCTATGTTATCAGTATTGTAGAATTACGAGGGTCGTTCGGAAAGTTCTTGACTCAACACAGATGTGGCACTAGTAGGAAAAGCCTATGATTCGTAGTTCGCGTATTATATATTATATGGTATATTATGAAGTTTGAACGAGGTTTCTTCACCTGTATGATTCCTGAAATCCAGAGAAGTAAATCGAGACAAATCGATATTCGAGTTGGTTTCAACTGAAAAGAAATGGGCAGATGAACGTTCGGGAACGTCAGCACAAGCTACGACTAAAGAAATGTACAATTCAGTATTGAAAGATACGTGAGCTTGCTGAGATTGCTAATATATCAGTAGGCCTTATCCACAACATTTTACATTTTCGTATTTAAACGTTGTCGGCGCAATTTTAATCGCTGACCTGAAACGTACACGAATGAACATTTCTCAGCATTTCTAAACCGAATTAATGTCCTTTAAAACACAATGAAACCTATATTTTTGTGATATTTTATTACTGTTACAACATGTGAGTTCATTACTATAAGTCTGAGTCAAAGAAACAGTCCAAACATCGTCGAAGCTCTCCGAAGAAGGCGGAATCTGTTCCATCAGTGGGACGAGTCATGGCGCGTTTCTTAGGTACCATCTGGAAAAAATAATCTCTGTAAAATATTACGCAGAATGATGGGAGCGATTAAAGCAAACCTTGAATCGACACTGATGAGAAAAATTTAGGAATTTATAAACATTTGGCCGAGGAAAATGTTCTTGATCATCACGACAACTGACAAGCTCTCACGTATTTAGCTGTTTCTCTTCAAATTACTTCCACGTGCACCAGTGAGATATTTCCTTACTGTTCCCAAATCAAATGGATTTCAGAACGAATTCATAGCTGAAACAGACTCCTATTTTACGGAGTTTAAGAAATAGATTTTTACTGAAGGTAAAAAGTCTGAAAATGCATAGTAAGGGACTGGGTTAAAAAACAAAAATACAATAGTAATTTTTTTATCTTTCACAGGCACACCCACGAAATTTAATTTTCATCCAGAAACAAAAATGCTCCATTTAAATCGTTACGATCCAATAAATTTGACATTTTACTCGGTGTAGTCTGGAATACGGCTCAGCCATCGTATCAGGCACACGTGGCAGTATTTAAGAAAATTAAGGGTTTCTGAGAACGCGTTAAAGCATTAATTGTATTAGAAAGGAGAGCTCTCCCAGGACCTACACAACAGGAAATTTAGTGTAACTGCTCAGAACTACAGCACATTCCACGCGTTACCGACTAGGCAATGGGAGGCGAGGAGGAACCCACAAACGCTTAAACACAAACCCTGATTCACCTCTGAAATTTGGTATTCGTAAATCAATACAAGTGGCTATGGTCTAATACACACGTCAAAATGTTTTATATAGGTATATGAGAAGGCCCAAAAAGTCTGTGTTTCTATTTAAAACGACAATAAATAAATAGTTCTTAAATTTCCTATTTTACATTGTTGTTAGCCTTGAATTAAGTAACCGTTGTACGCCTCGACGTTTTTTTTGTGTATTTTATGTAAGAGGAACTTGAATACTATGATTCGTCTCTTGAATATCAGTAAAATCGTAACAGAAATGGAATATATCTCCCAGAGCTAAGTTCTAGGAAACAACGAGAATCTCGCACTCATGTCGTCCTTCTATAAACAGAATTTTTACGATAGAAACACTGTATTTCGTAGCTGCAAAGATTAAAATTTCCGTTTCAGTCCAGATATTTACGCATATTTATTCCAGCGTTACTTTTACAGTTAATTCACATTTAACGGAGAAAATATATTATTACAATAGTATCGCTACAGCGGTACATTATTAATTATAAATTAGGTTAATTGCAAGTTACAGCGTTGCGCCAGAGAAAATACCAATTAATTGCCCTGTAATAATAGGACATATCCTAGATTAATTAAACGGAAATAGCCTTCTATAGCTATTTAAATTTGCTTGCGTTATATTAAGTAATGAACGCGAGAAAATATAATTTTAAGGTCACGTACGTACTCACAATTGTGCGCGATTACTCATAATAAAACAAAAACATTTCTGGAAAAAAACAACAACGAAGAAACTTTGTCAATTGAGTTGGAAACTTTTGTTATTTAGACTTAAAGCCTTATTTAAGAAGATGCATGTAGTTGATGAAATATGAATGTCGAGCTTCGGTCTAATAAAAAAAAAATGCATTCGAAAGAGAGCGCTCGGACGCTGAATGTCTCGTTTCCTCTGACGGAGATTTGCGTCTGCGCCGTAGAAATACCACAGAGAGAAACGTTTAACGTGTGGCTTACTCATTTTTTCCGATTGGCGACGGACAAACAAATCCATGTTAAAACAAAAATATATCTATTTCAATGATGGATAACGCAATTTGTGGCTAGAACGTAGCTTGTAGGCAAGGTTAATTATGAAACATGTCGTGAATTTAATAGGACAATTTATTTGTAATATTTCAACTAAACTGATGACGCATCGAAACTACACGTGGGAACCAATAAAAGCTACGTAATCCACTGGTGTTTTTTTTTTAAAAGATTTATTGTTGCAAATATTCTGTGCTTTACGACGTGGTTACTCGTGACCGTGAGAAAATGTTCTCAATAAACAACAATATAAGTTGAGGTGGATGAAGATCATGCACTTCGCAGAAGTAATTTCTCATGGATGCTGCGTTTACGTTTTGCTTTGTGTATTGACAGCGATGATGGAGCCATTTGCTGATTGCCTGCCAATATAAACCCGCAGTTACTAACCAGGCTCTATATTTTGCCTCGTCAAATAAAGCCACCTCGAATATCGTAGATATTTGCTTAGAATGCGGCAATGGCGAAAAATACTTCACAACGCGGGGAAACAGTTACTCTGTGATCCAGGTCACTGGCACTTTCTTTCACATCTGCGGAAACTACACGATAGAATGTAGAAATTTAACATTTCATTAGACTTTTAATAAATGCATTTATTTACCGCATTTGTATTTTAAACTCGCTAGCAGACCTAATTAAAAGTATAATTTAAGAAAGCTAAATTTAAAAAAATACGAACAAAAATTTAAAATGTCCTTCAATATTATTATCTCTTATTTACTGAAAATTAAAACTTCACTTTCTCACCCAGCTTAATTTTTAATTCAAATTTATTATGCGTCACTTCACCTCACACTACCGTCACATTTAAGAACAAAAGAAAATATTTCTATTCATGGTTGTTGCTTTAGTGTGAATCAGAATCATTTCCTTAGCTTCATCGGTGCAGAATTTAAAAATTATACTGTCGAATTTTACGAATATCTAATCTACTTTGATTCTCAAAACGTTTGGTTCAGAAATAAGTACTTTTCCACGCACTCTCGTTCCTCATTTTGATTTTCAAACAGCAGCCTCGTTAATCAAGTTTAAGAGACAATTTCGATATAGAACAGTTCAAAATATTCAATTATCATTGAGAAAATTTTAGACCGTTGACACAAATAACGTCTGTTTCAGTTAATAATTGCGATCACAAATGAAGAACTTAGCTAATGAAATTGAAAAATGAGATTTTTAGGTTTTAGATCAAATTAAATTATTTTATAGTGGTTGATGATTTTTTCTTTCGATTTCATATACCACATACTCGCTGGTTCACAAATTAAATTGGTGACGCGTCGAAAACTGAGGAAAAGATTTTGTTTGTATATATGAGTGACGAGAGGAAAAAATAAGGCATCGGTAGAAGGAAATTACTTAAGAATACAAATTTTTGATGTACGTAGGATAGGAATTAAATTTTTGAAGGATTTGTAGATTTGTGCTACGTTAACTGTTAATAAAAACTCTGTAGTGTTATTGGTAACGTTATTGTTAAATTCTATATAAAAAAAAGTACCTACTGCCCGACGTACCTGATGTAGGTTTTCTACGGTTTGTCCTGCATCACTTTTAGGTGAATGTCTGGTAGGATCCTTAAAATACAGCCCGGGGGCTCTAGTTAACACTTGTGTACCTTCCTCTACCCTTCCGCATCCCCTCTTTCAAATCCCTTCCTATGCTATTAATGGGGAGTTGCCACCACGTGGATTACTCTCATGTAGCCTGTTACCCCCCCCCCCCAAAAAAAATAATTATTACACGTTAAATCTAAAATTACAATATTATTAGCAGTTTTTTTATACATTTTTCATTATTTATGGTAAGAGCGAGACAACGTTTTAAAAAGCAAAATATTAACTCTAACTCAGGGCAAAAGAAATCAGCGGTTTAGAAGGACTTAAAAAAAATGTGAGGTTTGTTTACAAAACCTCGGCATTCTTGTGGAATATTTTCTGGAGCCCTCTTCTTCGGTGCTCGTGCAATTTCAATCAGAAATTAAATTTTAAACATACATAGCATGGATTTTGGATTCTTTCCTAACTTGGAAAATTTCAAAATTCCACACAGCGTACAACGGGAGAACTGAAATTTATAGTAACGATCCAACAGTTCTATTGACACGAGCAGATTTATGTACTTAAGCTTAGATTATGAAACCTATGGGAATTATATAATTGACAACACGAAGTGGAGCAAGAGTTTCGTGAGGCAGCGAGAATTGAAATGAACTGCCGTTAAGCATATATAATTCTACTATTTTACTATTTTTTAATTATATTAATTTTATAATAATCATATCCAGAAGCAGTTTATTTAAAATAAATAACACCGTACTACGACTTTATTGCTAATAAAATATCGATTATATGAGCGAAATAAGTATTTCATTTGGAAAGATGGCCGAAAATATTTGCACACCAATTATATACCAAAACGATTTTTTCCACACATTTCTTCTTAAAAACTATTGCAATAATATTAGATTTACCTCTGTACCACTTTATGGTTTCTATGGGGTAACCAGCGACGGGACAAGTAACTCTGAGAGTCTCGTCTGCGATCGCTGATATTTCTCCCATAGGCCGAACATGAGGGAGTCCTGAAAATTTAATACGTATTATATATTAATAAAAGTTTATTTTAAGTTACAGTTTATATTGTTCCAGGAATATATATTATTAATTGAAAACACACACACATATATATATATATATATATATATAAATATTCAAAATAATTCATCAATTATATGTACATAAATTTTACTTTCATTACAAATAATTTTATTTATAAATTCACACTAAGACGTAATTATTTTTGGAATAAAAATCGTTATATTCTTTTTATTCGTCTCTCAAATTGCGAAATGTAGATGATTTTTTTTTATTATTGATTCATATTACCTGATGTTACATTTAGAATCATGGAAAATGTAGAAATTTATTATCTACTAATTATATTGCTCCTTAATTTTGCTAACCAGCAAATTTAATTATGTACTAATTATTTTGTTACTTATAAGCGTTTCAATAATCTAAGATTTTATTTACAGGAGTTCAGGCTAGAAATTAAAGTTTTTAATCTTCTGTAATTTAACATTTTTCTTTTTCTATTTATATTTTAATGGTTTTGGAAATAATTTAGAATGATATTTCTGTATAATGCTCTTCAATTTGGTAACAGTTTGATATTTGATATCTTCATACTAATTTATTAAGTATGGTCATTTATTTTCTTATATCCTGGGGTAAATTCACCAGTTTTTTTTGCAGGAAATGACGTTCCTATCAATTGCCTTCATGAAATAAATTATTCAAAATGTGAACTAATGATTGCCTCACCGTAAACATTGAGTTGAGCGCTGTGCTCCACCTGGCCAACTCTGTTGGTGGCCAGACACTGGTAAGTCCCTCCATCCTCCACACGGACACTCGTGATGTTAACGTGGCTGATCACATCTCCGTGCATTGGTACGTACTGACCGATGACGAACCTGAAACAACGGTACAACTTGATGAAACGCATCTTGACGATCTATTTGGATACTCAGCACAGAAATTACTCTTTTATATGGTTAATGATCATTCATGCTGCATTTCTGATCTTACAAAATATATCAACACTGCAGTCACATTTTTTTTTTAGAATAGGTCTGATATCATGCAAGCGTGAAACCTGATTATAAAACACTGGTATTTGATTAAAAAATTAGAAGCGTTGAGAAACTCGTGCCAGATAACATTTAAGTGCAAGTATCAAGTTTGTTAATTTAGATTTAGAGAAATTTATTGCTCCATTAATTATGAACGAATTTTACTGACCTTTCGTTTTGCGGCAGGGCAAAACCATCCAGAAACCATTTAATATTCGGCGTAGGATTTCCGGAAGCGACGCATTTGAGAGAAATGGACGGTCCAGGTTGAATTGTCTGCCTGATGAAGCGATATGCCAATTGTGGGGGCGTATCTGAAATTAAAAATTATTTTATAGCAATCTGGAAAAAGAATTATTATTAAATTGACCAATAAATGTGCAAAATATTTTATAATTATTGTAAAATATGCCTTCCTGAGAACTATTATTAGTTCTGGTTGGTGTTTCTCTCTCTGGAAAAAATAACCAGGGAATTTCAGGAGGTGTTTTGTTGAGTAGAATGTACAAGATTTAATATTTCGTCAAGTGAAGACAAGGATAGGAAGGAGCACGTAATTTTGAATCGGCTAAACTGGAAGAACACAGTTAGGAATACACGACAATAAAATAACTTGACAGTACTGAATTACGAGTCTCGTCGTTTTAGACAGAAATTTAAAAAGCCTATACACCTACGTAATTTGCAGCAAGCGAACTTCAAGTAATAACACAGTAAAATTGTTCAGCATATTACACTCAATGGCAAAACAGAAAAAAATATATTTATTTATCCGGAGCCAAATTTTAAAACTCAATTTTTTTTCCGTAAAATTGATAATTTATCTGGATTTAACATTCCCTGGGAAACTTCAATAACTTTGGGATCGTCGACAGCTACGTTGAGTGTTGGTATCATTGGTATGTCGTCAGTATGTTTTTGATCTCATGTTATCGGCGTCGCCGCTGAATGTTTTGATTATTTACGTTTATTTACTCGGTTCGCTGGGTATTTATAATATTTACACTTCAATAAAAATCGCGGATGCTTTGCTACATTCGAATAATTACGTTTTTCTGGTTTCACATTTGTTTATTTCCTGCTAGTTTGCACGATATTTTTCCAGAGCGCTCACCTGTGTAAGAGCCTCCTCACTCAGTTGGGATTGAATATACGACTGCGGCTTTATCGGAAGAGTCTACGGGTGGCTTAACTCTGACGTATTTACTGCCTAGGGTATTGTGAGAAATAAAATTATTCTTCAATTGAATTTATTTGAGTTACTGCGGATAGCTTCGGGATCGGGTGGAAAGTACGCATTATTGGCAACTGGTTTTGGCCTAACCATTTATCAAACTTGATATTTTATTTTCTAATATTTTTAAAACGCGCTTATACTCTAAAAGGCCTATTTCGAAAACAACGTTAACGAAGATATAAACTAACTCATAATTTTTATTTTATTTTACAACTTTATTTTTTGTAAGAGCGTATACGTTCCTTTAATAATTTTTTCACCTCAAAATATTTTATGTTAATATGGTCTTTCATCTTAATTTCAACTGCGCCAGAAAACAGTGCCCTTTTTAATATTTAAAGAGGTTTAATAGCTTAAACCTTGGTTGGACATTATTCATTATTATTATGAAAGAAAATAAATTATTTATCATGCATATATAGCTTATTAAATAAATTATTAAGTTCATTTAATTAACGCAATATCTGTGGTCCCACAATCTATTCCTCTTATGAGACAGATTAAAACCAATATCTTTATTTCCCATTAACCAAATCACTCAAACTTTACCTGAAACCTAACATCGAAATCTCCCTCTTATTCACAGCACTCGACAAAAAAACCCCTAAATTTTCCCAAACAATTCCTGAAATTCCATTCCAATATAATATTTAATAAAAAAAGTGTTATACAATTTTACACGTCATTTCTTATCTACAATGTTGGCTATTTTGATACCTAATTCTTAATTTTCACAGACTTGAAAATATTTTATATATATAAAGAACAACAATTTCAATCGTTTTATTAAACTTATCTCGCTGGAAAATTATATTACGTTTTATTGCTAACTAGCTGGTTGTCCGGAGTTGTCCGGGTTGTCATATATACATAACCTCCGATTTGACTTTTGCGTATTTTTATACAACGCACCTCGTTACCTATCCCTAAATGTACTCACCTCCCATGCCGAAAGGGTTGGAACTCATTGACCCCGAAAAAGAGTTTCATTAGACGAATATATCGGCTGTTTTAACAGGTTCGAAAATTTCCACCCCTGCTACTTCGGGTTAAACAAAAAGTATTTATTCCACGCAAAAATCAGCCGGTTAAATTGTTTGAAAATTTCTACCTCCACCCAGTCCCTCCCATCCCCGCGAGTACACCACATTGTCATAATTAATCTCAGCGACATTCATAACCCTGGATTTGACAGGAAACTCGGTTGTTTTTGCGTTATTTTCTTGCAACCCCCCTACCCCCACCCCTAAGGGTGCTCCATTCCAATGCTGTAAAAGGGTTGAAATTATACACAGATAACATCGGTAGAAACACTATCAATCACTTTGACCTCTAAAAATATTTATCCGACTTAAATATCGGCCGTTTTAGCATGTTTGAATTCGAGATAGATTAAGAAAACCGACTCTCTACGGAAGGACTGACCACACGTTTAAGTTAGAACAGATATTGGAAAATACTCATTCATAAATAGGACAATAAATAACTGGAACAATTTACTGCAAGAGTTTTCGGAGTAAGTCGTCTTACGGAAAGAAAATTTAGAATTAATCTGAACTCTCTAGTGAACGTTGCTTAGTGTGGTGAAGTTATTGTGCTCAGTTATAAACTAAAAAGAAATAGTGTAACATTCCTTGTCTCCTTAGATAGTTAAATATTTAGTTAATCTCTATTTCCTGATATATTTCCACTTTTCTTATTTTCAGGCCAGTACAATATTAAGTCCTTCTTTAACTCTTTCAAAAATAACATTTAATTAATATAAAGTTATATACATGTATTTATAGTTGAAATAATGTCCCTAAACCTAACTTATATTTTAAAATAATTATATTAATTGACTGTATTTTCCTTTATTATAACTTCCCTTATTTAATTTGTAATTAAATTGTAATTTCATGTATCTATCACCGGGCAACCTGCCCATTCGTAGGTTAACTAAATAAATACATACATACATGAAACGATGTGCAACGTTGCTTAAAGTAAGTCCGTCATCGCCAATTACAGATACCTGTGTATTTTTCGAACAGTTCTAAAGCTTCATTCATCGGAATTCGGTTTCATCTATTCAATTCACGTCCCACTGAAATAAAAATCTCGGGATTGAAACTGGGGCTGTCTATCGCCATGTTTGCGTTTCCGCTTCATTTTACGTTGATGAATTGATAACAAATTAGCAGATTGTGGACTAGGTAATCTAGTAGCCTCCAGGAATGAAAACAATATAATGCAGGCTATTGTTTTAGATTAAACAGTTTTTTTTGTATATTCATATCCTTTCTGAAAAATCTCTGGACCATTGAAATGAACTCATAGAATTAGCAAACATGGGAATTCGTATATGTATCTATTAAAACAAACATTAAATTATAAATATTCTCTCAATTTTTTTTTTGATTTTTTAACAAAGAAAACCTAGGGAACTAGAGCGTTGCAAACTATATCACAACTGCTTCCTGTCATGGGAGAAAATTACGCCATCTTAGAATCTTGTAAAAAAAGACAAGAATTTCATTTATCACTTTCATAATAATATTGGCGATTTTCCATTTCGAATTACTGAAACACATCCAACACGGACTTGACGTTTTTATGTGTCTCTCACATACATATACATATATTGTAGATGTCTTAAAATTCGAATGAAAGTTGATCTAATGAAGATTACAGAAATTCCTAACGCAACGTTTTATTTCGTAATAAGGTCGCTACGTAATTAACCCGAGAGTTGTTCACACTTAATTACAGAAGTAAAGAAATACCTTTAGGCGCTAAGAATATTCAATACTGAATGCTTTGGAGTAATTTATTCAGTGAGGTCGTTCCGTAAATACCCAGAATATTTAAAGAGTTAGTGTTTTTGTCAACAACAACGATCAATGTGTATACATTTTCGTGCCTTTTCCGACCCTTTTCTGAATAGAATGTGTGACTATCGCGATATTTACAATATGGGCACAATCCTGAATTTTCACAAAGAGAACACATTTTAAATTCAAACATGTATTACTTTATATTGCACTGTATATATCCGTTCAGTCAATATTAAGTGAGTTTTTTTGGCAGGCTGTATTTGCAATTTATCTGCCAATAATGAAAGAATCTGCTGTCATTTCCATTAACACAGTTTAATGACACAGAGTCTGAATAAAATCAGTGATGAAACAATACAATGAGCTGTTACTTGAAACCTGAAGTGGACCACTTCTTACAAAGTAATACATATTTTCGTTTCACTTTGAAGTATTTTCACAACTGTAGAGGGCCGTACTGTCGACTGTTATATCGGGGGTTGTTTCCTATGAAAGACAGCGGCGGTAATTGGATTCGAAAACATGCCGTTTATGTAATTCCTATTAATTTTGATGGTTTTCTGTCACACGTGATGTTACGTCATGTAGATGATTGAAACTTTAATAGCGCTGGAGCTTTGGAATATGGGAAAAAAACAATTTGTTTTCCAGCCACTCTGCTATATTCTCCATATTGTGAACTTTCTTGCATCCATGTGAGATGTATGGTTTTTTAACGAAAAATTGACACTATTACACGTATTTATTTAATACTAGCTGGGTGCCCGGCGTTGCCCGAGATGACATTTATCCATAACCCCCGAATTTTTCGTTATTTTTTTGTAACGCAACTAAATGTGTTATCGGCCGGTTCCATTGTTTAAAAATTTCTACCCCCGTCCAACCCCGAGCAAAACTTAATTTTTTCACAATGAAATTGAGCGACATCCATAACCCCATAATTGACTCGAATCTTGGTCTATTCGCGTTATTTTCATGTAACGCTTCTCAAAACCCCACCTCTAAGCGTGCTCCCATACCATGCCCATAGGTGTTGAAATTATACACAGAATTTATTTAGTATTATTATGAGTCTCATTGACCCCGAAAAATATTTATTTGGCGCAAATATCGACAGGTTAACATTTTTGAACATTTCTACGCCCGCCCACGTCCGACCAGCCCTCCCACCCACAACCAACTCCGCGCGCTACCCAGGTTGCCATATATAAATTCAGTGACATCTATAACCTCGATTTGTCTCGAATCTATGTTGTTCTCACGTTTTTTTCTTGTAACTGCCCTCCACCCCTACACGTTGGATCGTGTATCGATGTCGACAAAGTTTTTAAATTTATGAGTTTATTTTCTGGTTTCCTATCTTCGCTTACAAACGGCCTAATTTGTTCCACTATGACGCCTTAATTTAGAACTGAATTTTGTCAAGTAGTTATAATAAGTCAATATGGATGTATAAAATGTATAATAATAATTAATAATAATAAATATGCAAATTGCCGAAGTTATTTATTTCTATTTAAATGAAACTGCAGTGTGTTTATTAAATTATTTTATTACAGTTAAGTATTTATATACCCAAAAACAGCAAAATTATGTAATAAGATATTTCAGTACATAAGAATTGATTGACTGCAAGATAAAAAAAATTAATTCTCTTGAACTTTTAAACCATTAAAAATTAGGAGATAATTATAGTGTGTGGCATTTATTGTACTAAATAATGTTCCTCTTAATTAAATATAAATAATATTCAAAGAAAAATGCACTGCGGAATACAGAGAACAACGACTCCATTTTGCTTAGTTCTGGGTAAACGCCTCTGACCAAGGCGAGGCAGGAAGAAGGGGCAGGTGTGACGTAGACAAGAAGTTCGCCAACTACTCAGGCCGTCTGCTCCCCTGATGTATCGAGCTCCGTGAAAATCAAACCCCATGTTAAGTCGTTAGTACGAACCAAGTCCCAACAGATGTCATGAGCGCCTCCTTTTTGAAGCGTTTCAATTTTAGTATGGGATTTCGTGATTTTGTCGTGCGGGTTGCTAGTAGAAGTAAAGAAGGTGTCTTATTCCACGAGCAGGTGTCTCAGTCCACGAGTCTAAGCACCGCCCCTAAAGCAGCAGCTCCTCCATTTTACATGCATCGGCACAACTCTGCCTGCCGTTGCTTACTTGGTCTCTCTATTTCTCTCTAGCCGAGAGGAATGAAGAAATGATTTTGAATATATAAATAATCGATAACATTTAGATAGTCACTAAATTAAATTAATAATGTGGAACTTAAATTAGAAATTTTCGAAATTAAATAATTAATTTATTTTTATCAATTTTTTTATGCGGAATGATTTTTGCGTTCCCATATTCATCTTTTTCATATTCCATAATTAATTTTTTAAATCAATAATTACTATATTTACAAATGTAAAATTATAGTCAATCATTATTATTTGTTCCATAACTTTTCAATTAAAGGCCATAATTAATACCCATAAACACAATTAATTGGCTTTTTATAATGAATAATAAATCATGTTAATTAAAAGCAAGTAAATGATAAACAAATATTGTGTGATAAGTAATAATTGGTCTATTATTTGTTACGTTAGTTATGTAATTATTTTACTATTAAAACACAGGTTTTAACTACGTATTTTCAATTTAAAAACCAATAAAAATAACACACTGTGCCCGCATTGAGCCTGATGCCATGGTGAGCCTTGTAAAACCAAGACGTATTTTGTATGATAATGTTCATTATGTTTTCTATTATTGTTGTTGCATAATAATAGAAATTAATTTGAAAATAATCTCCTTAATTTTATTTGCACTGTGTGACGCGATATACACGGAAAATAGCGACGTTTTGTTAAGTAATTTAATAATCGCGCCATTTTAAATTTAACAAAATACGACTGAAAGTTTAGTGTTTTTGAAATATAAACTGATTAATTATTTGTTACAGAACGCCTAATGATGTCTGGGGTTAGAAAAAGCGTTTTTGGATTGATAATAATTTCATTGGAAGACGCCACGGCATCTATGTCGAAAAAGTTTTTAAATTTATGAATTTATTTCCTGGTTTCCTATCTTCGCTTACAAACAGCCTAATTTGTTCCAATAAATATGACGCCTAAATTTAGATCTGAATTTTGTCAAGTAGTTATAATAAGTCAATCTGGATATAGAAAACAATAGTAATAATAGTAATTATACTCATATAACATCGGTAGAAACACTATCAATCTCTTTAACCCCTAAAAATTTTTATCCGCCTAAAATATCGACTGTTTTAGATTGTTTGAATGTTTCAACCCCCGACCCTATGCGTGCTATCCTCTCATACCGAAAAGGGTTGTAATTTTACAAAAAAAACATAGGTGGAAATACTATCAACGTAATTGACCCTGATAATTATTTATTCCACTCAAATATCGACCATTTAACTTGTTTGAAATCTTCCATTCCCGTTCAACCCTTTCCCCTGGGTTTTAAATGGCCACTTGAATGTCATAATTAAACTCACCGACATCCGTTACCCTGTATTTGACTCCAATATCGGTTGTATTCCCGTTATTTTCTTGTAATACCTGTCCAGCCCCACTCCTAACGGCGCTCCTTTCCCATGATATGAGGGTTTGAAATTATACTCATAGAACATCGGTATAAACACTATCAATCTCTTTCACCCCTAAAATTATTTATCAGACACAAATATCGGCTGTTTTAACATGTTTGAATATTTCAGCCCTCGTCAATCCCCACTCCTGGGGTTGGTAAATGTTTCTCACCCCGACAGTGTTTGTTTCCTGGTCGCAAAGAACACATGTATGAAATTTGTTCCACCGGTGTATATATATATATACATATATATATATATAAACACTCTGTTTTATTTATTAGATACTAGCTGGGTGCCCGGCGTTGCCCGAGATGTCATTTATCTATAACCATCCATAAGACTCCAATTTTGGTTACTTTTGCGCTATTTTTATGTAAAGCTCCTCGAACCCTATCCCTAAATGTGCTCACCTCCCATGCCGAAGGCGGATGAAGTCATTGACTAAATATATCGGCCGTTTTTACATGTTAGAAGATGACCACCCCCACAAATATGCGATAATGAAAAAGAATGTATTCCACGCAAAAATCGGCCGATTACATTGTCTGAAAATTTATTCCCCCGCCCAACACCTCCCAAACCCGTCGCGTTACCCCCCCAGGGTTGTCACAATTAGATTCAGCGACATTCATAGTCTCGGAATTGATTCGAATCTCGGTTGTTTTTGCGGGATTTTATTTAACGTACCTCCACGCCACCCCTAAGCTTGCTCCCCTCACAGGGGTTAAATTATACACAAACAACATCGGTATAAATACTTTCAAAGTAATTAACCCCAGGAAATAATTATCGCAAATATCGACCGTTTAACATGTTTGAAATTTTACACCCCCGACCACTCCCGCTTCGGGGACTTAAACGGTCAAGTTTAATGTCATAATTAAACTCAGTGACAATCCTGATACTTTCTGGTTTATTTTTATCTAATGCTACTTCCACGCCAACCCCTAAGGGTGCACCCTTCCGAGTCCGAAAGGGGTTGAAATTATACACAGAGAACATGTAGGGAAATTTTATTAATCTAATTCATCCCGAAATATATTTAATTGACGAAAAAACAGCCGGTCAACTCATCCCAACCCAGCCGATACCCGCGCGTTGTCCAGATTGTCATAAATAAATTCAGCGACATCCATTACCTTCGATTTGACTCGAATCTCGGTTGTTTTCCCGTTATTTTCAAGGAAATTAATTAAACTCAGTGACAATCCCGATAGTTTCTGGTTTCTTTTTATGTAATACTACTACACGCCCACCCTTAAGGGTGCACCCTTATGAGTCCGAAAGGGGTTGAAATTATACACAGAGAACATGTAGGGAAATTTTATTAATCTAATTCATCCCGAAATATATTTAATCGACGCAAAAAACAGCCGGTAACTCATCCCAACCCGGCCGATACCCGCGCGTTGTCCAGATTGTCATAAATAAGTTCAGGGACATCCATGACCTTCGATTTGACTCGAATCTCGGTTGTTTTCCCGTTATTTTCAAGGAAATCCCCTCCAGCCCCAACCCTATCATGCCTACAAACAACATCGGTAGAAATACTATCAACGTCAATGGTCCCGGCATTTATTTATTCCACGCTAATATCGATGATTTCACATGTTAGAAAATTTCCATCCCATCCACTCCCGCCCCTTGGGGCTAAACGGGCAATTTGGTGCTATAATTGAACTGGATGACATCCATAACCTTGGATTTGACTACAATCTCGGTTGTATTCGCGTTATTTTATTGCAGCGTTCCTCCACCCAACACCTAAAAGTGCTCTACTGATAATCCCGACCCGCTTCTGGGGGTGGTAGACGCGTCTCACCCTAACAGTCGGTAGAAACACTATTAATATCTGTGACCCCTAAAAATATTTATCCGACTGAAATATAGACTGTTTTAGCATGTTTAAATATATCAATCCCCGTCCACCCCCGCTTCTGGGGGTGGTAGACGCGTCTCACCACGACAGTGTTTGTTTCCTGGTCGCAAAGAAGACGTGTACGAAATTTGGTGAAATTTGATCCACCGGTATAGATTTGTATTCTCCACCCCAAACGCTAGGGGTGCTCTTTCCCCAGGGTGTAGAGGTTGACAATTATATTCATATATCATCAGTGGAAACACTATAAATATCTGTGACCCCTAAAAATATTTATCTGACTGAAATATAGACTGTTTTAGCATGTTTAAATATTTCCACCCCCGTCCACCCCCGCTTCTGGGGGTGGTAGACGCGTCTCACCCCGACAGTGTTTGTTTCCTGGTCGCAAGGAACACGTGTACGAAAAAATTTGGTGAAATTTTCTCCAGCGGTGTAGATTTGTGTAACGAACATACAAATACAAACATACAAATATACAAACATACAAATATACAAACATACAAATATACAAACATACAAACATACAAACATACACTCATTTTTATATATAAGATTAAGTGTAATAATTATTTATATTAAGCCCTTTCGTTCTGGTAGAAAAGTGATTATTAATGGATTGATTTATATGGTTTAGGATTTTGAGAACAATTGTTCTAATAATGTAGATTACGTGGATAATATTTTCATTGAAGTTGTAGTAAACTAAATTATAAGATACGTTGGCATGTAGAGTTTTTGTTACATTTATTTGTCCGTGATTATTTGTTGCTTTATTTCTTCACAATAATACAACTTCAATTACGGAATAAATGTAAAATTATGTTTATAACAATTTATAATATAAAAACTTTTTAAAAGAGTACAAAAAGCAATGGTTCTGAAACACTTTTATATTTGATTAAACGTCGTTATTAATGGAAACAACATAGGTTAAAATAGTATGAACAACACCACCCTTAAATCTGCTACTTTCCCGTGGTGGAAAGTGTTGAATTTTTACTCATATCACATCGGTAGAAACACTATCAATCTAATTTACCCATAAACACATAACATTTTGGCAGTTTTAGAATAATAAACAATTCTCACCCCCAGCCCTAAGCAAGCTCACCACTAATGTCTAAAGGGATTAATATTTTCAACAACATCCGTTGAAATAGTATTCACGTAATTCTCGTCCAAGAACGCGCAAGAACTGACTATTTATCTTCCCTTCCAACCCCCACCATTTCGGGTTAAATGGGCAATTAAAAATATTTATCCGGAGTAAACTCACTGACATCCATAACCTTCGATTTGACTCCAAACTCGGTTGTATTCGCGTTATTTTTCTGTAAAGCAACTCCACCCCAAACCCTAAGGGTGCCCTTTTCCCAGGGCGTAGGAGATGAATATTATATTCAGATAACATCGGTAGAAACACAATCAATATCTTTGACCCCGAAAATATTTATCCAAATCTAATACCTGCTGTTTTAGCATGTTTAAGTATTTCAACCCCCGTCCACCCCCGCTTCGGGGGGTTGGTAGACGCGTCTCACCCCGACAGTGTTGTTTTCCTGGTCGCAAAGAACCCGTGTACGAAATTTGGTGAAGTTTGCTCCAGCGGTGTAGATTTGTACTCTCCACCCCAAACGCTAGGGGTGCTCTTCCCCGAGGGTGTAGAGGTTGAAAATTATATTCAGATATCATCAGTGGAAAGACTATAAATATCTTTGACCTCTACAAATATTTATCCGACTTAAATATCGACTGTTTTAGCATGTTCAAATATTTCCACCCCCGTCCACCCCCGCTTCAGGGGGTGGTAGGCGCGTCTCACCCCGACAGTGTTGTTTTCCTGGTCGCAAAGAACCCGTGTACCAAATTTGGTGAAATTTGCTCCATCGGTGTAGATTTGTATTCTCCCCCTCTAATGCTAGGGGTGCTCTTTCCCCAGGGTGTAGAGGTTGAAAATTATATTCAGATATCATTAGTGGAAAGACTATAAATATCTTTGACCTCTACAAATATTTATCCGACTGAAATATCGACTGTTTTAGCATGTTCAAATATTTCCACCTCCGTCCACCCCCGCTTCAGGGGGTGGTAGACGCGTCTCACCCCGACAGTGTTGTTTTCCTGGTCGCAAAGAACACGTGTACGAAATTTGGTGAAATTGGCTCCAGCGGTGTAGATTTGTACTCTCCACCCCAAACGCTAGGGGTGCTCTTTCCCGAGGGTGTAGAGGTTGAAAATTATATTCAGATATCATCAGTGGAAAGACTATAAATATCTTTGACCTCTACAAATATTTATCCGACTTAAATATCGACTGTTTTAGCATGTTCAAATATTTCCACCCCCGTCCACCCCCGTCCACTCCCGTCCACCCCCGCTTCAGGGGGTGGTAGGCGCGTCTCACCCCGACAGTGTTGTTTTCCTGGTCGCAAAGAACCCGTGTACCAAATTTGGTGAAATTTGCTCCAGCGGTGTAGATTTGTATTCTCCCCCTCTAACGCTAGGGGTGCTCTTTCCCCAGGGTGTAGAGGTTGAAAATTATATTCAGATATCATTAGTGGAAAGACTATAAATATCTTTGACCTCCACAAATATTTATCCGACTAAAATATCGACTGTTTCAGCATGTTCAAATATTTCCACCCCCGTCCACCCCCGCTTCAGGGGGTGGTAGGCGCGTCTCACCCCGACAGTGTTGTTTTCCTGGTCGCAAAGAACACGTGTACGAAATTTGGTGAAATTTGATCCACCGGTATAGATTTGTATTCTCCCCCTCTAATGTTAGGGGTGCTCTTTCCCCAGGGTGTAGAGGTTGAAAATTATATTCAGATATCATTAGTGGAAAGACTATAAATATCTTTGACCTCTACAAATATTTATCCGACTGAAATATCGACTGTTTTAGCATGTTCAAATATTTCCACCTCCGTCCACCCCCGCTTCAGGGGGTGGTAGACGCGTCTCACCCCGACAGTGTTGTTTTCCTGGTCGCAAAGAACACGTGTACGAAATTTGGTGAAATTGGCTCCAGCGGTGTAGATTTGTACTCTCCACCCCAAACGCTAGGGGTGCTCTTTCCCGAGGGTGTAGAGGTTGAAAATTATATTCAGATATCATCAGTGGAAAGACTATAAATATCTTTGACCTCTACAAATATTTATCCGACTTAAATATCGACTGTTTTAGCATGTTCAAATATTTCCACCCCCGTCCACCCCCGTCCACCCCCGTCCACCCCCGTCCACCCCCGTCCACCCCCGCTTCAGGGGGTGGTAGGCGCGTCTCACCCCGACAGTGTTGTTTTCCTGGTCGCAAAGAACCCGTGTACCAAATTTGGTGAAATTTGCTCCAGCGGTGTAGATTTGTATTCTCCCCCTCTAACGCTAGGGGTGCTCTTTCCCCAGGGTGTAGAGGTTGAAAATTATATTCAGATATCATTAGTGGAAAGACTATAAATATCTTTGACCTCCACAAATATTTATCCGACTAAAATATCGACTGTTTCAGCATGTTCAAATATTTCCACCCCCGTCCACCCCCGCTTCAGGGGGTGGTAGGCGCGTCTCACCCCGACAGTGTTGTTTTCCTGGTCGCAAAGAACACGTGTACGAAATTTGGTGAAATTTGATCCACCGGTATAGATTTGTATTCTCCACCCTAAACCCTAAGGGTGCCCTTTTCCCAGGGTGTAGGGGATGAAAATTATATTCAGAAAACATCGGTAGAAACACCATAAATATCTTGGTCCCCTAAAAATTATTATCCGACTAAAATATCGGCTGTTTTAGCATGTTTAAATAATTCAACCCCCGTGCATCCCCGCTTCTGGGGGTGGTAGACATGTCTCACCCCGACAGTGTTTGTTTCCTGGTCGTAAAGAACACGTGTACGAAATTTGGTGAAATTTGTTCTACCGGTGTAGATTTGTATAACGAACATACAAATATACATACAAACAAACATACAAACAAACATACAAACAAACAAACAAACATACATACACTCTCTTTTATTTATAAGATTAACGTTAACAGAAGAACATAAAAAATTAAAACCGGTTAAACAGGGACTTGACGTGAATAATTATTATTAAAAAACATTACTAAACGTTCCATTTGTACTACAGATATTATTTTCGTATTTAATATACTATATTCTGTATTTTTAATGTTATATTTTACGTAAACACCGTTGCGGCAAATTTATTTTATTTATATAACTACAATTTTTTTTACTCACATTAGTTCGATTACTGCTGCGTTTTTATTTTTTAAGTGTTTGATGACGCTTTCTCCATTCCAGATTTCCCTAATACGATATTTTTCTTTTGAAACATTTCAGAAAAATGGGCGGGACTCTGGTATAGTTTTAGATTTATTAGTCATTTCACAAAAGCAATCTAAAATTTTCCCACATTCATGTCCACACCTGTGAATGAAATCTTCGAAGAGTTTTTGTGAACTGAATAATTTTTCTACCTGGAACCAACAAACAAACCAATACGTTCTCCTTCTACTATTAATAGTGAAACGGGTAAAATTCTGCGTGCTCAATTTATCCGTTTTGAAGGCTCTTCCCTTTAATAACATAGGAAGGGATGGAAAACGTGAGGATATGGAAGGTCAAGCGATTGTTTTCCCCCATTGCAAATAATATTTCTATAATAGATATTGAATTCCATCATACATCTAGAATCTACTGCAATTATGCTATGACGTACACATTCAAAAATAGAATTCATAAAGAATTATTCGAACACCGAATTAACGTTAAGTTCGATAATTTGATTTTCCTTTTTTATAACATGAGATGAGGAATATCTTGACTCCAGTTCCCCCAAATGTATATCTTTAGTCATTAATTATTTTGTAATGTTTACTATATTGATCCATCCATATTGTTTATTCTGTTCAATTTACTCGATTTACTCAAACTTTAAATATGAATAAGGGAATGAAACTTATTTTAAACATTATATTAATAATTATGTAACTTATTTAATTTTGTTTGTGTAGTCACTGCGGATTTTTTTTTATAAAAATATGGAGCATGGAAGCAAATAAATAGATTTATTTAGGTTCTTGGCAACAAGCCAAGCTATCTTACACTTGTTCTTAAATATTTAAAGTATGCTTCTCCTGAAACTGTTTCCTCTTTGAAACATTGTTTTCTATCGTCAGCATGTGAACTGCAACTCATTTCATTTTGTATCCTTGCGACGAAACTTCATCCAAGCTGTTATTTTATTTATTACATCTGTTAGTCCTCCATTACGGATAACGCATCATCATTATAAAGAAAGTAACGGTTTTTGTCTGTTCATGTCATAGAATCGGTTAATTTTAGTCGGCGTCACGGAAATGTAATATTGCCCTCACTAACACCTTACCTCGTAGCCGCCTTCGTGTGTCTATTATTGAGCCGGATTAATCCGTGGCCATGGTATTGAATTTATTTGGCTGTAGTTAATCTTCATACTTTATATAGTAAGGGACCAGAAACCGATCTAATCTAAGTTTGTTCGATTTTCACTGTAGAACGGTCCAAATGATTAACCCGAAACTGTTTTCGTTGTTTTATACAGTCTTAAGAAGGTTGTTTGGCAACATAATTCTGCCTTTCGTCTTCTTGAAACAAAAAGGTTGACGTTCAAAAACAGGGTTTTTGTTCGGATTTCAAAAAAAATTAGTAGACGCGATTTCGATGAACCTTTTTGTCCTTTTTAAACAGACTCGCAAGAAAGTTTTTAGCAATACCTTTCTTGACAATAGCGCGAGGAGATATACATACAGTAATTTAAATCATACAGCCAACAATAATTTATAAGTGACGTGTTATACAAAAAAACTATCAATAGTACATACCGTAGACAAATCTAGATGAATTCAATACGTAAATAAATAAAGTGCATATCTCGATAATGCAATAGTATGAAAAGTATAGAAACATACAATTATGAATTGTAAATACACAAATATGAACATTTAATCGTTTGATTAACGAAATGAAGGTATAAGTGTCACCATTCGCGTACACTATTGGTGATAAAAAAGCACAGTTTTTTTCCTGGACATTAATTTTCAATCTCAACGTAAAAGGAAATAAAATTTATTTTTAAAACTTTATTTGCATATACGAAGTTCCTTTTTTGCGCTCGAGATGTAGCTTACTTTGTCGTAGTTAAATTCTCCCGTAATTTATTACACGAAGCTTTAATTTCCCTTTATTTTAGGCGGGATGTGAAGAGAGCGTGGAATAATTTCATTCGTTTGGAGATCCAATTTGCTGAGAATATCCGTCGGCCCTCAATCGCGAGAGTCATTGTGCGGATGGGAGTTTGTGTATTTTGCTCTCCTGGCGAAATGAAGAAGGCATGCCTGGTGGCCGTATCATTAGCAAGGTGAAGTCCCTTTTCCCTCTTCGTTACATTTTCTTCGTTATTCACGCCTTTTCTTGTTAGGACGTGTCCTCAATTCCCGAGTTCGTGTGTTTCATCCACGACTAAAATCGCAGGTTTATTTGGCCTAAGAATTATTTGACTGTGGCGCTCGGCTTTTAATTCTGAAAGTGAGTTTCTACTACTCTGGAAAATAATTGAGAAAAAAACTAGAATATGTGCGACGAACAATACTAAGAAAGGACTGGTTCTGAGTCATTAGTTTAACGGGATTTGAAATCAATATTAAAGCTTTGTAAGTAATACGAGAGCTGGCGTACCATCAACTTGGAACGAGCATAAAATGTAGATTTATTGAGGTGAGTCTGACCTACAGGACTGAATATCCATTGTTCCAGAATAAAACTATGGATGATAGAGAAACTTTAAAACTGACGTCGAAATATATTCTACTAAAATCTGTTGACAAGAGATCGTGCAACTTACATGCAGAATTTTTGGAGACATTTATTTGGAATGGTAACATTTACAAACTAGGGATAAGGCTCGTGAAAGTTAAGTGTTAAGTAATGTGATTGTCAATCATTAAGCCGTCAAACTTTAATTTTATATTTCAGAGAACTAATTTACTACCAGCATAGTACGTGGAACTCTTAGAATCGTACCTCACTGGTAGATTCTTTAGAGTAAGACAAGAAGCAGAGTACTCCAACTTCAAAGAGATTAACGCAGGAGTTCCACAGGGCAGCGTTTTGGGACCAATGTTGTACTTACTCTACACGTGAGATTTACCCAAAATAGTTGACGTATCTGTAGCTACATTCGCAGACGACACAGCAGTACTTGCTACAGCATCATCAATAGAAGAAGCAACCAGAAAACTACAGAGTGCTACTGATAAGATCCATAAATGGACTCAAAAATGGAAGATAAAACTCAATGAGTCGAAATCTGTACACGTGAACTTCACTTATCGAAAATTTAATGCAATACCCAGAGTGAACATTAACGGTGTCGTTGTACCATACGCCAACACCGCTAAATACCTAGGCATGACCTTGGACACAAAGCTGAAATGGAAAGAGCACGTGAAGAAAAAGCGCGAAGAACTCGTAATGAGAAAGGGACAACTATATTGGTTCCTGGGACGACACTCAAAAATGTCAATACAAAACAAAATACGCATATACAATCAGGTCTTTAAACCGATCTGGCTTTACGGCATCCAACTTTGGGGATGTGCAAGCGATACCAACGTCAGAAGCATCCAGACGTGGCAGAACAAGGTGCTGCGAATCATCGTAGACGCCCCGTGGTATATAAGAAAATCTGACTTACATAGAGACCTACAGATCCCATTAATTAAAAAAGAAATAAAATGAGCTGCAGGGAAGCATGAAGACCGTCTTCATCGACATCCCAACACAGGCGTCCTTCGTCTACTCGACAACGCAAACTTACACCGCCGACTTAGGAGGACAAAACCCTTCGAGTTAGTGTAGTGAGTGTTTAAGAACAGACCTATTGCGTGGAGTGATGTCCCGTTAGAGCGTTGAAAACTTTGAACGTCACTGGATGAACAATAGTATAATAATAATTAGATTTAATGTAGATGTAAGTTGATGGTTGGTCATATTTGACCAGTTTCAATGTACGGCACAAAATTTTAGTGCCTTGAAATAATAATAAAAAAAAATTACAACGTAGATTTGAGTGGGATGAGAAGGACGTACCTCCTAGGCGCAACTCCGCGGTGGCTTGAGAGATGTCGTGCTCGTTGCGGACGAAGCACTGGTACATGCCCTGGTCGTCCCTGGACACGGAGGCGATGGACAGCTCCGCGGAAGCCGCCGCCACGGGCTGTCCGTCCTTGAGCCAAGACACGCCAACGACTGGATGTCCCGAAGTGACGCATGTGAGGCGGGCAGGGCGTCCCAGCGCGGCGCTGAGTAGCGCCGGAGACACGCGAGCGCCCAAGGGTGAAGCCACGAGCAGAGCCACGTCCAGACGCGTGCTGCCCGCTGAGTTACGCGCCTCGCACACGTACCTTCCTGAATGCGACGACCGTGCACGGACCAGCACCAGCGCACCGCTGCCGGACACGTAGCGTGCCTCGTCCTCCACCAGCGTGCCGCCGCCCACCTCCCATCTGACAATCACACAACATTACTAAATATAGCAGCCTGACTCCATCAATACTAGGTCAAATTCCTTCCATATGTGTCTTTAAAAAATAGCTTCTTCATATGTGCAACAAGAGCTGAATCTCTCAGTTGTTTATCCTTGGCCGAGATCTTTGGGTTATTTGACTTTTAATTTTAAAAAAAGTCGTAACTTTATAATTGTAATAAATATTTTCTTTAAACGTAACTACATTTTAATGTTCAATACTCAAAACAGCCCAATATGATAGAAAGGAATTAGAAATATTAAACACAGAAAATCGTAAAAATCAATAACATCTAAACATAATTCATAATTTTACAAGTCAGTTTTATCCAAAGTGACTATGGGCGTGAGACATACCCTAAATACGGTTCTCGGAGTGCCAGTGGTAGTTCAACCAAAATGTTTCGACGTAATTTACAGTAGGTATACCACTCGCGGCATATGGTCGTTGCTGATGGGGAGCGCAGGTCTTGAGTAGGTGCTGGGATTGGTGCGAGCCGTTACTGACAAGTAAATTCATATGAACATGTTGTTTATACCGAACAGTTTGAATCGAAAAGTTAAAAATATTTGTTTAAATTTTAATTTGTTTCTCATTTAGATGACGTAGAATATTCATATAATAATTTCGTTTATAGGATTAGCTGACTGACAAGGTCTAGGGAAGGTAAAATAAAAATAGCACATTTTCCTCTGTACGAGAATGTGTCGATGACCCTTGACGAACTACAGGTCATATTCAGAAAAATCTTTTGAGAGATTTACGTAAAAGAGCGATAAAATAAACCTTATTAGGTCAATTTTACATTTACATCATAACAGTGGCCATATTGTTAACCATGTGGAATGGAACACATGTTCACCTGAACTATTTTTATCATAACTCATTCTATGACTTCCCACAATATTGGCGTTTCGTCCCAGATGACTCATTTTTATTCAAAATTTAGTAATTTGCGGTCCATTCCCCTCAATTCCGTCATCTTGATCCCGCGTGATTCTTTTGTCAATCGGCTTTTGTTTCTTTTCACAGTATCATTTCAGGCTTCTTATAAAGTAAATGAAGTCTGTTAGTTCTACTTAACATTAATCCCTCGACTGTCATGTCAGAGGTCGTATCTTACCTACAGACGAAACTTGTAATTTACTATTACGTATCTATACGTAAAATTTTCTGATAAATTTATTTTAGTACCAGAAATGCAAATTCTACAAATATACAAAATATAATGTTTTAAATTACATGTATCTTCGCAAATGCAAGTCAGTCGAAGCTGGTTCTTCCATGTATTTGCCTCTGGTATTAAGGATTTTGTTATATGTATTCGCTGCCCTGTAGCTCTTTTCAAATGGGAGCCGATTTGACCTTGAAGCTCTTCATTGCGCCGTCGAACCAAATTCGTGCGACGTTTTCTCATAATATTGTCCACGCAGCTGCAGTAAGGGTTTTGTTGTCATTCATTATTGACGACATGTCAACGTTTGTCTGATTCTCTGCTCTCATTCACTAACAGACAATACGGCTCCCATTTGAATCCCATTATAGATACTTGTTAATGTGATTACTTATGTTGATATAATCATTTATTGTTCGTATTCGTTGATCATAAATTTGTTTTTTCTTCGAGTTAAGCAGTATGCTGGATACTTTCTAACAGTATGGAATCCTATATTTAATTGTAGTTATTACTTGAAACACTGTTAGCTTTTCAAGGAGAGGGGCTTGAGCAAGCTACGAGGCGTGTCTTACCTGTATTCGGGAGGCGGGTGTCCGGTGGCGACGCAGGGCACGACGACGAGCTCGTCGCGACGGGCTTCGACGCTGACGCTGCGCTCGCCGAAGCGTGGCGCCTGGAGGCCGCGAGGCTCACTGACAGAGACTCTCCCTGGAGACCCTGAGCTTAGGCGCGTCTCTCCGGATAGACGGTGAGTTACGCGGCATTCGTACCGCGAGAAGGCGTCGGGTGGCGCCGCGTTCAGCACCAGCAGTTCCCCGCTCGGCAGCATGTGCAGCTTTCCATCTGCCAAGAACCAGAAAAGCCAAAATCAGCTGCTATGGCAGCAAGAAGGTGGAAGCGTCACGGTACGGTTTGCAGAGCTCGGACCCAACGTATTCATAGGTGAGCGTGTCTCTTGTTTGCCATGAACATTTTCTGTGGCTCTGGCGTAAGAAACTGAAGAGCAATCTTGGTAGTCACGGAATTTAAAAGCAGACCGAGAATTTTCCAACGAATAATTGTTTAAAAAAGCAAGTGATAAGATTGTTCCGAAAGGAGTCTTTTCAAATAATAGTTCGGAACAGAGAGACACGCATATCGACATTTTGCATCCGAATGATATATATTCTCAACATTTATTATTTCAAATTTATTATGATTATTTAAAAAGAAAGCAAAACAACTTTAATTTGAAAGAGAGGAAGATTTTCCGCGACTGATTAAATATTCACAGGGTTCACGAGAATGGAAACGAAATGCCTTTAGTATAGTTATATAGTATTATTTAATATTCCATAGACCCTGTAGAGTCATGAATTATACATAATTACAATATTATTTATATATAAATATTTTATTTATTTATGACAACGTTTCGGTACGAGTTTGTACGATCATCAGGTTTTTCCTACTAAATATGCTAAATTTTTATTAACCTTAACATTAAAATTGTGTCTGAATCCACAAAAAATTGAATGTACAAACATGTACCGAAACGTTGTCATAAATAAATAAAATATTGTCTTATATTGGTCGAAAAACTGCATTATTTTTAAAAAAACAGACGTAAAAATACAATCTTTATATGTGTAAATATACATAACATATTTATTTTACGTTGGATATATTTTAATATTAAACCAATTCTGTCAGTAATTATTTAATTGAATAGGAGTGACTAAGCACATACTTTGTTATTTCTGTTTTTTGAATTTGATTTTATTATTGCCGGCTTGGTGTGTTGTAGTGGTCAGCGTCATAGTGTTCGTGTTTCCACTATCATCAACATAGAACCTCTCTCTGGAAAGTTTCCTGCTAACGTCGATAAAAAGAGGACACCTCTGTTCCTAAGTCAGCACATTGACCTATAGTATATTCTGATTGTCAATTAAAATTATAAAAAAAATTAAAATACTTTAACCCCTGCAATATGTTATTGAGGAAACTTGGCTTTATAAGTCCAACAACTTTTCTCTGAAGAATTACCACAAAAATTATTCCATATGACAATAACGAGTGAATATACACAAATTAAGCTAACTTTCTGATGTTCAGATCATTGAATGTTGACATTCTACTGACATCTTAATTTGGCTGCTAAGTTTATTAATATGAATTTTCCAATTTACTTTACTATCAACACATAGTTCGAAGAAATTTGAACTACCAACTCCGCAAATTTTATCAAATTAACATCCTATTTCTATGGAGTTGTACCACAATTTTTGTTTGAAATTGCATATAGAGTGTTTTTTCAGACTTTGAATGCACCATTCGCTACTTCTTTTCGTGTCTCGTGTTTATCATTTATTAAAATTCTCGTGGCGTCAGAAAACAGAATAACTTCAGAAAAAGGAGTAATAGTTTTTGGTTAGTCATTTATGTATATCAGAAAGAGCATTGGGCCCAGAATAGAGCCTTGTGGAACCGTGGTATTTATTTGTCCCCACTCAGAATTTAAAGTTTTACCATAATATACATGCGTTAGTGTTATTTTTTATTTCTTGTTGCTTAAGCATGAAGTGAGCCAGGAATTGGAGGTTTCAATAATTTCATAATACTCTAATTTCTGCAGTAGAATACAATGGACAACACAATCACAGACTTTGAAAATATTACGGAAGATTTGTAATGGGTACTGATTTTTCTTAGATTTTAGTATCATATGGGTGGGAATATTTTTTAAATGGTTAATTACGAAATATGTTTTTTATAAAAAAAAAATGGAGATGAACGTTTTTACGTGGAAAGCAAAGGAATGTTAATGACTGACGTTGGCGGTGTTTGCATCTCGTCAGCCTGTCTCATTACTTCCTCGTCTAATGGTTAAATGCTCATATTGTTACTAAAATAATGTTCCCTTCTTTCTCAGCCTCTTTTCCCTGTACGACTCCGCCAAGGGCGAACGCCCTCTTGATTTTCTCGGGTAACGCTTCCCTTTGGAGCCGAGGTCAGAAAATATCGTTGTCCGTCGTTTTCACTGACCCTTTTCCGACGGAACAAAACGGGAGTTTCTAAGCATCGAAATTACAAGATGGTCAAATTTTCCAGATTTTCGCCCAGGCCTTATTAAATCTTCAAGTCTCCATATGCATAATTTAAATGTTATAACTTCAACACGTAATTCAAGAATAGATATTAACAGTCAGTCCTCTACAAAGAAAGGAATTTTAGCAACAGTGAGAAGATTCTGTGACGTTAATTTAATTACTTACTATTGTAAGGCGTGTATTTAGGTTTAAGTTTTTCTTTGTCTCGGAAGTGTTGTTTGCTGTGGTCTTGAGAATTTGAAACCGTGCACGTGCGTGGGTGTGGAGGAGATAAATATTTCTATCCAAGTAATTTCGTGTCCTGTCTCGATTGTTGGCCTCAACATGACAGAATAGTTGGTCATTGTTGACTCCGGAACTGCAGCTGCGTGCTATAAATCTTGTGACAATGGAAGAATCAGTCAACTGGCATTTCGACGAAGTTTTCTAACAATGAAAAAAGTAAAAGAATGGGAGGATATAATGGAGGGGACGGAGATAAGCTTTTGAAACTGGACAGTTGTTCTGCGCTCACCGAAGCTGGTGGATGTGATTAAGAGAGGCTCCGTAAAGTTGTTGTCTCTGATATAGTTCGAGGCAGAATCGTCGTGAGAAAGGGGCCACAATTTGTTAGTGAAGAGTTCACAGAATAGCACCACACAATTTACTACGACGGCTTGCCAGCATTCAATCCCGGAAGCCGACACTGGACTTAACCCGTTCTGCCGGCTGTGAGATACGGAGACGTCGGTACGAGAGCTACAGCAGGCAACACAACACAGAATAGCAGTACGCATTTGGTACGGGCAGCAGATCTCTTCTATGTAAAAACCACAGGTGCCTGAGATAAGTTTTCATGTTTAACTTTAATAAACTTATATAAAATTTCTTTATTAGTCAAATATTTATTTTGATGTAACGTAAAAACCCAGCCCACAAAAATAATTCATTACACTATAGATAAGAGGTGAATAAAATGTTGTATATAATTAAATTATTTATTTTTTTATCTGCTTAACAAAATGTAAATAATTTGTAATTGGCTTAAATTCGGATGTATGCAATTAATGATCTTGAAGTCGTTTCTTATAAGCCTTCTTAGAATGAAGAAAATATAGGAGATACAACAAAAGTATAAGATAATGGTGCTGGATCACTGTCAGAGAGCTTTGGAATCAGTAGTCTACTTTCAAATTGAAATTATAAGTACTATTTTTTCGATGCATAAATTTAGCTGCCTTTTGTGAAGGTAATTAAAAATTTCAATGAATATGTCCAGTCGCTTTCCAGAGTAGTGGTTCACTTAGCCCCTATTTATATACTTTAGATCTCGTCCGACGACACCATCAGAAAGTCTAACTTATCGCTTTTTGACATCAAAAGCAAATAATTTCTCTTTCAGGTTCTGTATAATGAGATCCCATCATATATCTCCGTAATCTAGTGCTTATCGTAATAAGGATTTATAAGCGAATTTAGCAGCATTTGCAAAGATTCGATCCACCGCGCTAATCCTGGCTGTATCGTGAATAGGAACAAGTGTGCAGCGGTGTGGATACTTAGCAAAATCCAAAGGAATACGCGGTGTGTAACACGATTAGTTAGCAAACGTGGGGAATAAAACTATCTGCGATGACTTGTGTCTGATGAAAACTCACGTAGGCGGAACAGCTTAACTGGAGTGGCGGCGCAGGTAAGCCGACTCGAATACAAACATGCTCCAAAAGCGACGATCAAGCTGTTCCCGGAAAGGACAACTCCACATAATCCACCTATTTACGAGCCACTGCACGACCGTGTTGGTCAGTCTCTCTTTGAGCCTTTTCGTTAGACGCTTCTTTTACCTATATTAGCGGACGCGAAATCAGACCGTGGCTGTCCATAAGCCTGCCTTTCCAAAATTTGAACAACTGGACAAAAGTGGATTAACGACTACCTCATTCCAGTTCTTTTTCTAGGGGATCAAGACTTAAAGGGAAAACTAAAAAACAATTTCTTCAACAACAGTAGCTATACACTGATATTTTATATACTTCTGGTCGTTCCAAGGGTTGAATGTGAAAATCCAAGATCGTAGATTGAAAACCGACCAAAAAAACCTACTCAGTGGTTGCTACAAATTTCTTTGACTGGGACTAAGGTGGGAGCAGTCGGGGAAGAAATTAATGTATTAAGTTTTAAAAATAAGTTGTGTAGTAATTAAATAAGTGCACTTTTCTGTAAAACGTGTTGTACGTTTTTTCACCAACAGATTTTTATTTTTCTGGGAAAATTTTTATCTCCTGGGAGATAGTCTCAAACGTACATTTACCAACAACATTTAATTTTTTTTCCACAGGACATCACTGCTCTTCCCAAATTTAATGCCCTTGAAATATTGGTGGCGCTTGTATGTTTTGACAGAAAATATGAGACGTTTGTGAAACAACCTGTACCGTTCATGAAATTCTAACTTTCTATAACTCACTCGTCTCCGGACTCCTCACGCACAAATTTTTAGGTACTCTGTGAAAATTATTATTTCTTACCCGTGGATTCGAACAATGGACCGAATGTATAAAACACCAGAGTTTGTTTGTGGGGAATGTAAATATTTTTATACTTTTCTAGTCGCAGTCAATTTGAATGTCTCAACCCAATATATTGAAAAAATTACCCTAGGGTATTTCAGCAAGTAAGCCTGCGAGAGGATTTCTCGCAGGTGAACCTTCCCAGAGAGCTCTGGCGGGGGCTACCTTTGGGGATGCCTTCACATCTCTCTGTTTTTTTTTTGAACTAAGGTTCCCACATGCCGAGGCACCTCGGTCTGTTTTGAGAGGTGTATGTTCCGGGGTCGCAGACCTTGGGCATACGGCAAAAGTTGTCCGCTATTCTTATTGGAATAGTCGGCCAGCTGCCTCCTAAACTGGCCAAGACATGGCGAGGGGTAAGCTGCGTCCCCACAGCAAACCCCTCTCCCGTCATCGGAAGGGCGTGGGACAAGTACCAAATGCCCGACCTACCCGATGCAGGTTTTTATAGGGTTTGTCCTGAATTACTTTTAGGCGAATGCCGGGTAGGATCCTTAAAATATAGCCCGGGGGCCCTAGTAACCCTTGGCTACCTTCCTACATCCTACCGCATCCCCCCTTTCAAATTCCTTTCCTATGCTATAAGAGGGGAGTTTCCACTATGTGGATTACCCTATACATAGCCTATCTACACCAAAACAAAACAAAAAAAAACTAGGGTATTTTAAAAATTCGCATCTTGGAGTAATAACCAATTCCACTGCTTTCGAAGTTCAAGTCTTGCTTTACAGTGCGAGCATCATGGATCATAGGAAAATAGCTGTCCGTCCTCCTTCATCATTGACATTTAACGAATAATTCGCTATCGAAGGGAGAAAGCCGTGGATTGGGCAGAATAATTAAAGTTTTTCACCGTTTAGTAGAGACGGGCTAGAAAAGGATTTGTGGAAGGAGACGGAAGAACGTCCGTCAAACCGGACTATATTCTCCGGCCAAAACATTTCGGATCCGATGTTCTGTCCCCGCACGCAGTAACAACACATGTATGGACTTAGGTTTTATTTCTTATAGTCCGTTTTAAACCAGAAGTCTGCTGGCGTGTCCGCGTGGAGAGAGGCACTGGTGCCACGTACGACGTATACAGCTCACTGAAAACAGTAGAATAACGCCGCTATTGTTTGGCAACGCTGCTCTATTTCGAGCTTTGTGATTGGTTGATTCAAGGTCTCAGCCATCGCGGCAACTAACCGCCATCGGTCACCTAATTTACAACAGACTGTAGGTACATATAGTTGAACTCGCGAACACTGTCATAATTTACATGTCAAAAGATGTCTTCCTTGGTATCCAAGATGACATTTGTCCCACTCAGATTTATCACCAGGTCTAATATTTCACTAGAGAAACGTGCAATTGTTTCGTCAGATTGAACAGAGTAATTGGAATAATCCTCTATTATGTGCTTAACCCTACCTTGTGAGAAGACGGTCTTGCGGTTCAGTCAGAGCTGCGAGCTCCAATCCTCTCATTAGCTGACGTCGCACAAGTTTCATCCCTCAAATAATTGAAACCATTTGCTTTGGAACAGTGCGCTATCGGCGTATCAGGTCGACAAACGACTGCCTGTGGTTGTATCGTTCTTTCAGCGGAAATTGTGAACCATATTTTACAAGTCGAAAGCGAATTCAATTTTACAACAGTTTTACAATTATGAATTTATTCATGTTTTTCGTCGCAATGGGACTTCAGGTGAAATACGGAAAGTTGATGAATATTTCCCTGGATTTCACAATTGCAACACCATAAGAAAATCATAAATTTGTATTATAGTATTAATATTATAATTAGAAATTTTAATTAGTTGTTTTACGTGTAATATAGATCCAGAAATTATAATTATATACTTTTTTTCACGTTTCATTTTATTATATACTGTAAGGATTCAAAACGCATAAACTTAAAAACTTTATTTTTATTCAGTTTTTTTTAGGGCAACAGGCTACATGAGGGTAATCCACATAGTGGCAACTCCCCTTTAATAGCATACGAAGGGATTTGAAAGGGGGGATGCGGAAGGGTAGAGGTAGGTAGCCAAGAGTTAACTAGGGCCCCCGGGCTATGGTTTAAGGATCCTACCCGGCATTCGCCTAAAGAAATGCAGGGAAAACCCGAGAAAAACCTGCATCAGGTAGGTCGGGCATTGGGTACTTGTCCCACGCCCTTCCGATAGCGGAAGAGGAGTTTGCTGTGGGGACGCAGCATTCGCTTCTCCGTGCCTCGACCAGTTTAGGAGGCAGCTGGCCAACTATTCCAATGGGAATAGCGGACAACTCTTACCGTATGCCCAAGGTCTGTGACCCCGGAACATACACCTCTCAGAACAGGCCGAGGTGCCTCGGCTTGTGGGAACCTTAGTTATTTTTATTCTGTTTGGGCCATAGATATTTCTTTGACTGAGACATTTTTCTGAGAGCGAGAAACAAATATGTTACTGACTGAGTGAGACGCATATGTACTTTAATGAACGACATTTTCGTTCGGACAACACAACACCGGTGACCGGAGACTGCGTTGTTATTCCCACTTGAATTGAAGCTCTTATATATTTTTTGTAAAGTAACTGCCATTATATATATTTCTTGCTTTTCCAGTGACATTTATAATTTTTGTATTCACCTAAAGGCCAATATATTCCGCATCAATTGTGAAGATACTATTAATTCAAAATTGCACACTTGTCACAGGATATATATATATATATACATACTGTCCTCTCCATTATTTAGAGTCATTATGTCCGACATATGAAATATTTTCCTCTCATCTTGTAGCTTTTCAATAAATCTCGTCATAAATGCGTACATTTTGCGATTGCAACAAAAGCGCCTAGCGCGTGGGCTTCTATTGTATTGAGCTTTTATTGTTTATTTACAGTCCAGCGATATAAGAGGACTGCCATATGCTAACGGCAGAAAAGTCGTGCGCGGGTGTTTTTTACTATATTGCTAAAATATAGTTTTAATTAGTTATTGAATTGTGCTATAAATATTGCAGTAAACACGGCCGCATATGTTATCACAGTGCGAACAAATTTTTGGTATTGTAAACGGGAGTTCCCTCTCTGTCTTTAATTCATGCTGTAAAAAATTCATGAGAACGCCTCTCTGTGTGTACGGGCGCGTAGCATATTTTTAATAAAGCAACGTGTTCAAAAATCGGGATCGAAACGACAGAAAATGTGACTGAAGAATCTGTTCTCTAAGACCGCAATAGACATTATAGAGAGAAGCAAATAGTTTTCGTCTCAATGCCTGTCGGTAATAGTATTCAATTTTCAGCTTATTACTTAATAATTGTGTAGTGACGGGTTCCCTTATGTAGTAAACTGCCCCGTTTACCCGTCAAACGAAATACCTGGGTATTTGTCAATTTATCGGTTCAAAATTTGAGTTGACAAGGTCCTAAAATTCACCATTGAAATGGAACGACGCGATAATATTAAATTTGATCCGCTGTGTCATGAAATTACTAATTTAATACTTCCAACGTTATAGTCAAAATTACCAAGGTATAAAAAATATTAAGGTATCAAAATGCCACATTTACTTTATGAGTAAATCGCGGTTTATATCGTAAAAATAGCAAAAGATGCGCAACACTGGTTCGTAAAACTATTTCCTGGTCCAGAAAAAACTGAGCTGAGATATTTATACAAGGGTGCGTGGAAAATTATCGGGTGGGGTGATCGATGGGGAAAAAAAGGGCAGCCGAAAAGTGATAATAAAGGGTGCAAGGGCGGTCGAAGACAGGAGCAGTGATTGGAGAGCAGTTACAGAGATAATGAATTTGAGACAGTTGACATTTGTAGTAACGGGGATGAAGTATTTGAAGATGATTAATGAAATTAACAGTATTAATTGACGGTGGATTTATTTTAAAGTAAGAATGATAAACAAATTGCTTCGCTAATTTGCAACTCCGGAATATTTTGGACAGCTCCTTTCGTGTGCCGCGAGTCACCGAATTCCAGGGAATTGCCCGTGGTAGTTGAGCGCAGAATTCCTGTTTGAAACACAGAATCATAATTATCAACGTTAAATTGCCAATATGTTTTGGTAAAATTCCCAGTTTTTCATTATTTTAAATGAAATCAGATTACAGTCTATTAATTGAAACTTAATTAAGTTCTTTATTATCATTAACTGCAGTGTTCATGCCAGATTTTAGTAACTGGTAAGTGAAAATATCAAATTTTCCAAATACAGCGCTAAGTTATTAAATTTTCGCATATACAATGCATGAGGTAATTATATAGAAGCACTTGGAAAGTAAATATTATTCAAAAACAGTTTAAAAAAATTACGGTTTAACAAGCTAGAAAATCTGATAAAGAACTTATGGATGGAAAATAGAATTATTTAACTTAAATGACGAAATATAGGTTTATGAAACTCATAACTGTTAATAATTGAGGCGAGGATCACGGAAACAAAATGTAAGAATAATTAAATCAAAAAAAAAATTTTTTCAAAAATAAAAAGCACGTATATGAATATTTATTTATTATACAGTGGTAGCTAAATACTTACTATAATGGAAGTCCGGAAAAATAGAATGTTTTTTAACTTGTACACTTCACTCTAGAAAGTTGATAGTTAAAAATGCATTTGAGATTTATATAGTGTCAAAATTATATATATATATAATTTTTGCGTAATAATGGGCGAGTTTGTCCACGCAGCTGATTCAGGTTTGTTCAGACAAAGCGAAATCAGAAAGTCGGCAGCCCATATCGTGGCTCCGCTGACACTGATTACCTTAGTCCAGCACTGTTCGGGGAATAATTATCCGAAATCGAGAACAAATTGTAAAGGCGAGCGAGTTAAAATACGGAACGGTTGCTGCCGCCTGGGGCCTTTGCATGCTAATTAGGTTAAAAGCCGATTTTAGAGCAGTCGCAGAGAGCGCCCGAGGATAAATATGGATTTGCAAATATCAAAGCGACGATAGAGCAGGCTCCTTCGCAACAGCCCGTCTTCTCCTCGGTAGGCGGGCTAATTAACATACGTGCGTACAGAGTAGGAAGGTACGGTTAACACCGCTTCTGATTATCCGAATGCATATGACGAGTGTTTTGAACAGGTCTAGTAGGAAGAGGTGATCATTAACCCGGACAAGCAGACTGGGGTCAGCACGTGGATTACCTCTACACAATGTCGCTGTCATTAGTGAGGGCGAACACTATGATTTAGGGTTTACGTGGTTACCAAAACGATTTTCACGTCACTGTACCTTCATGTTTCCTCATCCAAAATTGTTTTAGGTGTCTGAAACTGAACCCGTGAGGACATAGAATTTATCTCGCGTTAGAAAAAATAGAGAATCAGTGGAATTCTATAATCACGGTACATAGTTAAATAACTTTTTTCGCGGTGCAGTTGCTGCAGAAAGAACTCTCAGGTTTCTGCACGGGTACAAGGCCCATTAAGACGGGACGTTTCGCAGAAAAATTGCTCTGTCGTCATCTTCGCCTCGTCGCGTCTTATTGACTTTTGCACACGTGTGTAAATCCGAGAGCTCTTTCTACAATTTTTTTTTTCACGTTCAATCCCAGAATTGGGATTAAGTACGATACTTCAAGCATCAGTGCATTTAAACATTTGTAACACGTTTGAAAACCACCCAGGTAATCAAGCTCAATTATTGAAGAATATAGTTTAAAAAGTGAAGAGGCATCTGCTAAGTCATAAGAATTATACTATACAGAAGCTAGTAACTTTGTATTTTCTCAGTACAGTAAAGAATAAATCCTTATACTATTTATAATCTGTATATTGAAAAAAACAGACACATGTACACAGTTGGGACTAATAATGCGATATGACGTCACTCAACGTCACTGAGTTGCGTTCGCACTCCTTCATAACCTCGGTTCTCTGAACAATACGATATTATAAATAATTATTTTCGGATAAATTACTATAAAATCTGAATAAAATATTTTCGGTGCTCCGACTATGCTAAATAATTATTTTAAATATTATAAATCAATTTTTGAGTCTAATAATAAATATTTAACGCGCTTCGAAACCCAAGGATGTTTTATACATAATTTACACCGGGAAAGACCTCGCTCTGTTATCATATAATGTATTGTAAATTTACAAACGCCGTCGCAGGCTAGAAGTTCAAAAATCAATTACGAATTATAAATATTTATTTATATACATGATTCTGTAACTATTACTATTGTCCCATAGTACAGGCGGTAATATGAACTATTTTAAATAGACATTCTTGACTAACGTATGCCTTCTGTACGAACACGAGCATATCCGACCGTGAAAAAACCAGTAAATGATCTGTAGCCCGATAGTTTACTGAATGGTTAATATATATTTCTTTAATTATATTAGATTTAGTAAGGCTTAAGAACTTGACAAGTCGGAACTCGACATACGCCAGCGTGTCGCGGAGATAATCCCTGGAGTCTGGGCAGTAGCACGATCCAGACAAACATCTGGATTTTACCTTAGGTTTGGAACCGTGGGAAAGAGACGTTCTCCAGGAATGAAATATATCATGGGACACGTGACTGCTCGAAACAATAATATTTCTTGGACCAGGAGGATCGACCAAAAAGGGTCAATAAGACAGAAATCTTTGCACGTAGGGTGCTGTGAAGAGACATTCTTCTACGAGGCGTCGGCTGATACAGACGCCCCTGAGATTAAGAGATCCGATTGTTTCTCCGGCTAGCGGAACACAAAAATTAATGTAATATCCATTTAAATATTTTCCTTCATTTAAATTAATAGTTGCAAACAAATAGCCTTAAACGTTCAATTGATTTTTTTAACCGATTAAACTCGTCCCCGCTACAGATACATAACAGTATAAATATCTATTTTTCAATTCTGCATTAGTTATGGAGTACAATAATGTTATTGGTGTTTGTATCTATACTGCCGTAATTTTGAGAAAATTACAATATATATATATATATTTCTTTTACAACTAAATTAATTAAAGAACTTTATGGGCAGATTACAAATAATTTTTCAAATATTTTGTTTTCTGTGTTTGATCACAAAGAATAATTAATACAGTATATACAAGCAATTAATTGAACACATTATTTATGGAATCAATTCATCCCTGACTTACTTCAGTCGCAATTAATCTCTGCAAGTGGTTGTTGTAGAGTTATTAAATGAACCTGTGGGTTTCTGCTCTTACCAGGATATTGGTTTCTGCGTATTAACTAGCTGAAATTACCGGAAATTTCGTGATTCGTGCAAGTCAGCGGCAGTCAGATGTTTGTATCCAATAGCCACAAGTCCTGTCTGCCTGTTGTCCATCACCTCAGATAGAACTGAGAGTGAGTTCTGCTGTTTCCCCGGGGACTATTGTCATCGAACTCTCACTCTACACTTCCTGACTACAGTCCTCCACAATGTCTGCTCTCTTGTTTATCATTTCTATTCCTCCCTAGCTCGACAAAAGAGTCAGTTAATCAAACTCCGTTATAAAACTTCTGCCAAACGTCGCAATCTCGTAAATTCCAAGATAAATTTGCATCTCAATCCCTCTAAAAATCCAGCTAACTCCCAGGCTATCCGCGGCTTTAATCAATTTTGGCCACGTTTGACTTAAAACCTTCTGATTTCACAAATCATTGATAATAACGTATTTGCTGCTTCCTTGTGAGTTCCACCTACCAAATATTGTTGTATTTCGATAATTACTAACCAGCATGTAAAAATAACATTATTTATTAAAAGTTTCATCTTAAAATGGTTTCATTTATATATATATATATATATATATATATATATATATATATATATATATATATATATATGTAAAGACATCAGAAAGAGAACTACCATGAAAGATTATTAACATTTTCACATTGTTATCCGTTCCAAATAACATCCCTCATGCATACATTTAATGTCGGGTGTAAAGGACTCCCTGTTTTCTTAATCCATGCTTGAATACACCTGCAAAAACGTTAATTTTTCTGTACGTTACAATTTGACTAATATTTATTATTCAATCAGAAAAACAATAACTATTACTTATTGGTAATTGATTTTCCTACTATTAAAAGTTGCTCATTATTTATACGTCCCTATTAAATAAGGTATTCCAGAGGAATAATAATTTCGCAATAAAATGTATGTATGATGATGTTGTTTATATTTCATCGAAATAATAAAATATGTATGTAATATATATTTTTCATTTAGGAGATATAATAAAACGACATAAGCTTTAAAAGACGATTGCTTCTTTATATCGTAGTATAGGTATTGTTAGAGCCCGTTCTTAAAATTCTCATTTCAAACATCTCTAATGAATTATTTTATTGCATATATCTACACGTAATTTCTATTATTTATAAAATTGCTTTACAGAACAAAAACGCTAACGTACGAGTTAAAAAAAAGGATATAGGTCAGTGAATTAGAAAATATATTATATGGATTCCGCTTTGAGGTAAAGTGAACTAATTATAAGAAGGAAAGTTTGCTAATATCTAATAAATTAGTTTAGAGTATTGAACTTATTGTGGTACCTCCTTCCTATTTTTAATCGACGTTACCGTCATTTCTGTGCCTTAGCCTCCTTAATGATAGTTTTCCATCTATTCCTATCTTGAGTCTCTGCCCTCCGTGTTTCCACTCCCGTTAATAGTAATATTATTGGGTAATCCACGTTAAGGAAGATGGTCATGAATTAGTTGAATAATAAATAACTAGTAAAACAATTGATGACCTTATACAGACCCTTTTTTAAAAATTAAAAAAGGTAAAGACAAAATTAACAAAAATTCTCAACACAAGTTTATAAAATTAATTGTGGCGAACTTTATTGCGGAAAATCCTATATTGATCAGACTAATCGTGCATTAGGAACAAGACTAAAAGAACATAAAAACAATTACAAAACGGCCAACCAAAATGTAGTAACGGAGATTGGAAAAAAAAACGATTTTAATTGAGATAATGTTGAGATGTTGAACCAAATTAATACAAACAGAACCTATCAGAAGTGATACACACAAAAAGCACCAAAAACACACTCAGTTCGCACAACGACAAAATTAAGTTAAGCAATGTTTACAACTCCTAATTTTTCTAAATTGTTAATTCTGTTTTGTTATTATAAATTGTGACTGTACGTTGTTTTCCTGTAAATTAGTGTTTCCATTTATTTACTCATTAGTTACGTTACTGAGGGTTGGCGATCACGGGGTCACAGCAATGGTAATACTAAATCTCTAGATGTCAGGTCAAACCCTCAAATCTACAGCCTGTCATTGTGTCTTGCTACAATATTGTTAGCGTTAAGTGAAATGTGTGTCTCGGACCTCTTTTTCAAAACTGTGTGAATTTACTACCTTGTTAATTGTTTAGTTGCGTTACTTTATTATATTAATTTGGGATGTTTTTTGTGTGTACTTTAGTTTACTTTCCGCAATGGTATTATAAATCTAATCATTTGTAAATAACTTCTGTGTAGGTAAATACCTGAAGATGAGAGAAAAAGGTATCGAAACGTTGAAAAAATATAAATAAATAATAAAAAGTGTCTGCATAAGGTCATCAATTGTTTTATTAACTCAAAACAAACAAATTAAAACTTTTAACAAACAACTAGACTATAAAACTACTGATTACTCTGGAGTAACAAATTGTATCACAAATTATTCCGTTACGGTGTGCGTTGAAGCTTCCCGTTTTCAGTAAATTTACAGATTTTTTGCGTGGTAATTTTTTAGTTTTAATCTGTTGTACACATCGTAATGGGTCGGCTATTTTGTTTCCAGCCAATAATAGTGGAATATACTCTCCGCACAAAAGGAAATTTGAGTGCTGCGTTCAATAATGGATGCTCATTTTTTGCGGTGAGGCGTGTAAATGGTGAATCGAGGATGCTTCTCCTAACATGGATTTATACGCCTTAAACGTTTCCATTCAATTTCATGTTAGGTATTGAAATGTTCTCAACATAATGGTATGTTGCGAAATTATTCTCAAATATGTGGCTCCTCATTGTTTTCATAATTATCGTAATGAATGTGGTTCTTAGAGAAAGTGTATGCCGCGACATTAAAATAAGGGTAGCGAAGGTATGACTTGTAGCTGAAATTGAATTTATTCGTTGTTACTTTTACGAGCAGAGCAGTGAATTCAGGGGTAATTTTAACCAGTCGTGTCAAGTTCTCCTTTCATTTTAACTGGACTGAAGCTAAAAAACGCTTTCCCTGTGTTGCATGTAAACGAGTGCTCAGCAGACGGCCACTTAATTGGATCAGATCACTTTTAGAGCTGAAGGACAGCCCAACAATTTCGAGTGCTCTGTAGCCGTCAAAAGGGAAGTGGAATCTGAGCAAAGCTGAACTCGACAATGAAAACCACCACTTCCGTTCCCTAGAATATTGGAGGGAATACACTGAGCAGGCGTGCCCAACGAAAACGCCAATATCGTATATCTTATTATACAATCGTTAAAAAGAAACTTATCTGACATATTTAGCTTCGTTGTGGCATGTGAACCACTGAAATGAGCAGTCAACTAAATGAAGAAAACCTTAAACTTAAAATATCGAAATTTAAACTGAAAAACGCCACAATAAATTTGTAAAAATCATAAAAATAACGCAATAACAATCGAGATTGGAGTCGAATCCGTGGTTACGGTAGTCACATGTCACAGAGTTGAATTATGAAATTCAACTTGCCGTTTAACTCCATCAAGCGTGGGTGGTCAGGGGTGGAAATGAACATTTGTCTGTGTCAATGAAAGTGATGGTATTTCTACCGATGTTGTTTGAGTATAAATTCAACCCCTTTCGGTATGAGAGGGAAACACGCTTAGGGTAAAAATAAAGCAATCTAGATTCGAGTCAAATACGGGGTTATGGAGTTTAATTATGACAACCTGGGCCACGCGTGGTAGAGTTTATAAACAATGTAACCAGCCAATTTTTGCGTTGATTGTAAATAAAACTAGTAATATTTAATAACATGATAAGTTGATAGGAAAATCAGACTGAGGCGAATTGAAGTATTTTATAGAGAAGACACAAGACCAAGCATTGCTGTTAACAATGAAACATTTCCGGGGTTTCATAGAGTTCCAGAACTGCCGCCCACTTGATAATGATGATGCATTGGGCTTCTCCAGTGTTTCGAGTTTTAAATTTACAAAAGAAGGAAATGTGGATGACGGATTCGGTGGCCAGTTGCTCACGCTACTTTCACATCCGACTTCTGAGAGTCTGCGTTCGATGTTAATAGCGCTGTGTGTGCAAAACAAGGTCATGAGTAACATCAAAGCCATAGACTAATAACGAAACGCCCTGGAACTGACATGAATACAAAGCAGTTAATATTTCATCTGGAAGAGCGAGTTTAAGTTCAGACCTATACTACGATGTGTAGTAAACTACATATATAATGTATTTAATTTTAAGGGTTTTTTATGTGTCTGGTTACAAGTTTTATTCATATTGTTAATGAAATGACGGTAGTACGGAAGCCGAAGGTTTCAGGTCTGCAGCGGCATCCCTTTTAAGTATTTATTTTGAAGTTCCGCTAAGGGTATTGAGCGATAGGGCTTTGTCTTCGTGAGGATAGTCGTAATTTTCCAAGAACAATGAGGGACGGAATGTTTCTTTTACCTGGCTGTGCGTGCGGAGGTAAATAAAATCAGGTGGACAAAGTTGAAGAGTACGGAGAGAGAGACACTGCGGCATAAACACCTCTCAGAGCCAGTCCCAGCAATTTTGGAAGGCGCGACTCCAACCAGCCGTCATCACCACGAGGTGATATTCAGAGGCAACGAGGCAGCACAGCACGCCAGATACGTCACACGCACAGTAAGACCACAACCAACCAATTGTTCTCACGTGGCACGGTATTCGGGGTTTGATTCTATTCTAATATTTTTTTTGGGGGGGAGGGGGATTAAATTTGACCATTAAGAGTTTTTTCATGGGATTAAATTTTAACGGCTCGACATTTTATTATTTTCTTAATTATGGTGTAATTTTCCATCCACCACGTTTAACCTGAGATCGGTCCATGCCCACCAGCCGGAGCAACATAGATCATGATGTAAACATATTGTAAATAATTTTTTAATATTATATTATATTTTTTATATATATATTGTAATACCCCACTTATTGATAATTATGATTATAGGAATTTAAATTAAACAAGTTATTAAATTTTATAAACAAAACAATTTTATTAATCTAGAATACAACTCAAGAAAATCACTGTATATTTTATTATATCCTTTTACCTCAACAATTAAATTACACTAATTATCTAGTTATATTTTATAAATCAGACTCTGTACCCCAGGGTCTTTACTGGGTTGATAAGGAAACGGAAAACTACAATTTACAATTTAAACAATGCAATTAAATAAAATGAAAACGAAATGAAACGAAATATGACTCATTACCCTTATTTAACAATTTACAGAATTTATTACTGAATGTCTACTTACAATTTTATTTGGGGTTTTCAGGAATGCTCTTTACTCTACAATGCCCTTCTGTGCACAGACTTTTACACACGCTTCACAGACACGTTCACTTTATCCTTTTTTGATATCCCGACTCCTGGCTGCTTGCATGGACTAAAATGTTTATTTTATTTTTAGGCGCGGTCTCCATTCAATTTGACCAAATATTTATCACCGCCTTCACGTCCTCCTCCTTTGCGGTCTACATTTCAACTCCTATGTCTTCCTCGTTCAGATTCTCGCCACACACCACGTCCATCTCTTTCCAAATCTCACGTCCAACTCCCTCCAACTCTCACGTCCATCTCCCCTGAGGTCTCCCGTCCAACTCCCCTTAGGTCTCCAGTCCAACTCACTTTTATCTACTTCCCCCTCTCCAGAATATTCCCTTGTTTTCACAGTTTTTGAGTTTCCACGTTCGCCAAACAAACACCAACTGTTGGCTTTCTCACGCTCCGAGAACCACTCAATACAATTAAAATAAACATTTCCTTTTAATATAATTGGATGTCCACCAAACTTCTGTCATTATGCCTTTAGGGTTCCATCCAGATGTCTGTCAAAACCATTAGCTCTAAGAGCCGCTAAACGTCCAATTATAGTCCTCCCCTTCTCTAAGAACCACTTATTCATCGTTTTATTATTATCCTTTTTTTTTATACAAACCACTCAAGAATCCCCAGTCTGAGTTGGTAAACAAATCTCATGAAATAAGAACAAAATTCATGTCCTTCTTAACTGGGTATTACAATATCATTAAAGATTTCAAGTTTTCATTTTTTTTATATAAAAGATCCCATCCCCTTTATGTGGTTAATATTATTTTAAATATGAATATCGTTATGGAGAAAGTGAAAAAAGGAGAGGCTTACCACAGATGGCCTTTTAAAAGTTTAAGCACTTGCAATCTGATTGGTTGAATCAATTGTATGCCAAATAATAATAACCAATAGCCAATTTGTCACGAAAATAATTAAAATGTGAACACAAAATATAAAAAAAGGTTTCGTGAGAACTTTGGGATTCCATCAGGTGAATTACTGAAAACAGAAGTAATAAATTAATAAATTGGTAGACTGAGTTGAGATTACCGTAGTAGGATTCGAGAATGGTTGAACTCATTTGAATCTAGATAATCCAGTAAACTGGATATCTGAAACTGGGCAAAAACTGAAATTGGGTAAACTTCGTTGGAAAGGTAGTCCCGTGAGTCCGTAAAGGTTGTTTTAATTGCAAAGACCCTTTGGCCTGAAGACACCAGCGCTTCCCCAGGCTGATCAATGGGCAATCCTTTCTGCTTGTAATGGAGTTCCCATGTTTCGGCCTGGGGCTTGGGATTAGGTTACAGTTTTACACGAGCAACTCCAAGGGCGCTACATTGCCTGGGGCTCTCATTAAACGCAAATGACAGTCCATGATGCCGCAGCTTCGTTAAGTGTTCGCTTGTACGTTTATGTTTTAATTAGTGTTTATTTTCAACTGGCACAACGCTCTCGGTTAATTAAGTTATCTTCTTCTGGGGCTCGCGGTCATAAAAACGGCTGCATTCACGTAAAGTGTCTTTTCGCATTCTACTACGATCTTCGAACGCTTTCAACTGATACGAGGAAGACAACTCATTCTAATATTTCATTTCTATGTAAATGAGTGGATAACCATATTTATCAAAGGAGTTTGTAACACGGAATACTATTATTATATTTGCATTTCGCTCTCCCAATTTACGATTTACTTCCTTTTTCGGCAGTCTGCAGTATCGCTTTCGCGTGGCCACAGTTTTAAAAGAGAAATGGAGTAACTGAAAGCTGAGAGTAGTTTTAAAATTGACATAAAGATCAGTCATCCTATCCCTAAGAGTGTTTTCATAAAATATATTAAACGTATTTTTTTCGTCATTGATGGTGTGATTCACTAAAACTTCTTTCAGAATCGTAAATTTTATTAAATTACTTCCAAAAGTTGCGATTACGTCAAAAGTGGTACATTTGGAACGTTAAGGTGAAAAATTAACCTTTGTTATAATTATTTATCTGCAACAAACGTTTAATATAGTGTAATTTCTTAATCTTGTTAAACTGAATTAACCTAATTTATTATTTTTTCACTCAAAATTTATTTATTTTATATAGTATAGCTGGGTTGCTGCCGTTGCCCGGGTTGTCATATATCCATAACCCCAAGTTTACTGCAATCTCGGTTGCTTTTTCGTTATTTTTATCTATCGCACCTCGTTCCCTATCCCTAAATGTGCTCACCTCCCATTCCGAAAACGTTTCATTCGACGAATATATCGGCAGTTTTAACATGTACTAAAATAATCCACAGCCGCCACTGTGAGTTAAACGAAAGTGTATATTTGACGCAAAAATTGGCCGGTTACATTGTTTATAAAACTCTACCACCGCCCAGTCCCTCCCATCTCCACGCGTTGGCCAGGTTGTCATAATTAAACTCTGCGACATCCATAACACCGTATTTGACTCGAATCTAGGTTGCTTGCTATATTATTACCCTAAGCGTGTTCCCCTCTCATGCCGAAAGGGGTTGAAATTATATTCAAACAACATCGGTAGAAATACCATCAATGTCATTGACTCAGACAAATGCTCATTTCCACCCCCGACCACCCACGCTTGGGGGAGTTAAACGGCAAGTTGAATGCATAATTAAACTCTGTGACATGTGACTACGGTAACCAGGGATTCGACTCCAATCCCGATTTTTATTGCGTTATGTTTATGTAATGCCACTCCACCCCCATCCTAAAGGGTGTTCCCCTTACAATCCCGATAGGGGTTGAAACTATACACGGATAATATGTAGAGAACTTTTATGAAACTCATTCATCATGAAATATATTTCTTCGACGCAAATATCGGCCCTTACACCCACGCGCAATGCCCAGGTTGTCAAAATAAACTCCTCGACAACCTTAACCACGATATGACTCGAATCTCGGTTGTTTTTTCGTTATTTTTTTGTAACGCTCATACACCGTCTCCATTATTGGTGCTTTAAGGGGTTGAAATTATACACTGAATCCATCTGCTTAGAAAATATTTAACACGTGGATTCAAAAGTAACTAATCAACGTTAATATCGGCCGTTGTAGTAGGTTCACCCAGTTCACCCCTTGGGAGCTTCCTAACGTTTCGAAAGGCCGACAATAACCTTTGCGAGGGTGCGAAGAACAACTCACCAAATTTAATTGCAATCCGATAAAATGCATAGGGGACACACATTACAGACATTCATTTATATATATATATATATATATATATATATATATATATATATAGATAGATAGATAGATAACCCTACACCATTTATGGGATTTAAATGAACCACTACTTTGCATGGATTAAAATGTTTTAATTTTTATTCTATTACGGGTGTCTAGTGGTATGATTAATAAGTACATAACTGATGACTCAAATTTTATTCGTTTGCCTTTGGAAAAATATTCCTGAGTAAGATATTGCGTTTCCTGTAAGGAAAGTAAACTTTCGTGCCACCGTTGAACCTAGCTGTCACATTCATTTATCTCGACACTCGAGCCCGAGCTTCTTACAAGTTTAAATGCAAACGCTGTCGCAGGGTGCTAAGTGGAATTTGTCTTGTTCTTATACTTAAAGAACCTGTCAATAAATTGGCGATTTGTTACCAGTGGCATTCATTACTTATATTCAATAATGTGCTCTTTGACTGAAAGAAGACTGTTACGAATGCATTGGCATGTCGATCCTTATAGAGCTGGTAATAAATGATGGATAGAACGAGTATTTGTTACGAATTTTCGGTGACGTCAGCATATTTTTACTGAGGGATCATAATTTTTTAAAGAAAATTTACAACCACAGCATAACTAAAATATGATATTTCTCGTTCCCAAGTTATCAAAAATGAAACGAGTGGTGATATTGAATTAACTCATTCAAATTCTCTAGCATAGGAAAGGATAATCATTCTTTAAAAATACCGCCGTTTGTTTACAAAATAGCTAACAATGTAAATGTAATTTTGCTACTGTTCAAAACAAGTCACGCAGCCCATGGATAACACTGGATTAAATTCGATGATTTTATTAAAGTCCTAAAATTTGTTTTTTTTTAAAAAAAAAAATTAATTCAGATCACAATAAAGCTATGTCTTTACGAAGTCTATTTCATTACATTTTAATTAAAATTTCACGTAATTTGGAACAAACAGTTTGTTATAATTGTAAAATTAAATAATACTATATACATATATATATATATATATATATATATATATATATATATATGTATAACAGACAACAATCTATTGTTTTAGTTATACATCTATTAACGAAATTTTAAAATTTAATATATTTATCAGTATTGTCATTTTGTATTCGTTTGACATAAAATAATTTTTTTTACTCGGATATGTTATGTTATTGTTAAACATTTATGCTATTAATAAAGATTACTTTCGAGATGACATCCTGTAAATCTAAATTTGTTATAAGTTCTTAAATCTTGTTGTTTATAGTGGACTCCAACGAAAATATTTGTCACCATTTTGAAAGTTTTTTGAACTTGTCTAATAAATAATTAATGCTTTATCATGCTTGTGACTAATATAGGCCATCATTTCATCACTTCGCAAAATATAATTAATGGAAAATATATTTTGGAGCTGGAATAACCCAGCAAAGTTGTTAATTGATAATTAATACTTCTATTATTTTGATTTAAAGGAGATTGACCGTTGGATTTTACATTACATATTGGCACATAGGAATCACCCAAGCACTCACTACCGAGTTACATCAATATATCTTTGTAAATGAAATGTTAATACAGTATAATACAGATTTTTGTTCGTGAATCAGAAAGTTTAGTGTCGTGAGCTTATAATTTTGAGATTGTTTATAAAGTAATGTATTTAGAGTGTTATTTACCAATAATAAATAATTAACAAATATAAAATTTGAAGGGGTCTATTCTAAATTTTTATCAGTTACAAATCACTTAATGACCTTTCACAGACACTTAGTTTTTTATTTATAGCGTTACGACGTACATGTTCATATCTTCCTCAGGTATTATCCTAAAGAGGAAGTATTTACGAATGATTAATATATGGACTAATAACACAAAGTAAAAACCTGAAGATGATACGAACATGTATCGAAACGTCGTAACGCTATAAATAAAAAATAAAGAGTCTGTAAAGGTCATTAACTGATTTATTAATTCAAAAACAGACATAAAATAAAAAAATAACAGTAGATTCAACACCGCGTGTTTACGTATTTATTTACAACTATCAGAAATATAATGAAATTAAATTTTTGTTAAAAGCGAACAATTTACCAGTTTGGTAACTTATCTGAACCGTTAAACTGACATGTTTGTTGTGGGTGTTGTCACGGAGTGTCAAATCCGTTTTTTAGTGCCAAATTTCCCGTGTTGTTTGTTTTGCAAAGTGCTGGTTTCTCTATAGCACGCGCGCCAAAATTTCTTAAAACTTATCGCTTTCACTTCAAGGACTTGTCACTGTTTAAGTGGAAGTACAGCGCTTGATGGCATAAAGTAATTAACCTATACGATAATCAAGACATGGCGTTGGTTCTGGATACAGCCAGGAACACGATTGATTTACTCGTCGCCATTGTAATCTGAACATTCACAGATGACTTCCGTCCAGAATTCCATCGCAAAGACCACAATTACTTTCTCTGCTTTTAATTCCAGTAATAGTCGAAACTTTGTGCTCATTATTACAGAAATCCTGTACTAAAAAATTGGAATATTTACATTAAAAAATTACATAGTTTATTATTTTTTTTATAATATTTGGTTGCTTTATGCAACGTTTTGCGCGTTATAAGCTACAGGCTGGGACAGATCCAGTAATTTTCCACCGGAAGGCGAGACATGGTGTCGGACTGCTGAATTTGCATAAGTTTTGAACGTGTTGGTTCCATAACGTACCATCAGGGTGCGTGTAGACCTAGCGTCACTGTAGTCGCTCCCTGATTGGTGGGTTCTTGGGCGCGGTCGATCCTGGTGGAGAGCCTCCGTGGTCCGAACGAATCAGTGTCATCCTAAGGACTCACTGGAACGGGCAACCCGGTTTCCCTTCTCCTGTAATACTTTAATTCTTTATAAATCTTCTTTATAAAAACATGTTTCTGAAGGAATTGCCCCGATTCACCGTTCCGCCTATTCTGGGAGCGTCATGCAACCTTGACGCCGAACTTTCCTCTTACCAAACTTCCCTATCATCTTTCCTATAAATTCTTACATTTTCCATACATCTGGTAATACCTCATACTAATTATAACTGGTGGCTTCGGTCACGGCGAGCATAAATATGACAACACAGACTGAAATACATTTGCCTGTACTTCGGCCAGGGAAAGAAACGATACGGTTTTTAGTCCCTTTACCCCCCACAGAAACCAAAATTAATTCATCATTTTAATCATATACATAGAACATTCCAAGAACGTGTGCGATTTCCATGGGATACTCACCTCCATCACTGGAAGGATAAACGTTGAATGTGCTGTCTTGGAGCCAAGACGTGACGGTGAGGAACTCCTTCACGAAACTGGGAACCATACACCGAAGAATGGCGTTGTTTCCACGGACCACTTCACTCGTCGTCGCACTTACTACGAAGTCCTGCATCACGACTGAAAAAAAAAATCTTATATCAGTAACAATTTATTATCCAATCACATGATAGTCAACTGCTACATCAGTCATATCTGAATTTAAATGAATAGGCGACTTTTATTTAACAATTAATGAACTCGGAGTCACATTATCAGTTTTAGTATGTATGGAAACTTTTTTGTCACATTTTCTAATATACCATTTACTTAAAGTCGTTGATGGACATGGTTGAATTCATCACATGATCATTCTTATAACTAAATATTTCTTTTTATTAAAAACTGACTGGATGCTCAGCATTACACGGGTACTTAGTCTTTACACATTTACAATCAAATATGTGAAATTATAATCATATACACATATAAACCAAAATTTTCAAGAATCTCACTTGAAATAATTTGTCAGTTTTAGCACATTTAAAATCTATTAAATTATAATGATTAACAAATAGGGCAGAATCATGGTACGTGCCATATTTATGCCATGTCTGCCATTTAAAAGTAAAGTTATTTAAAAGAAAATTAGTTCCACAGATCGTATAATTTTTCGTATTGCTATGTATTATCCTTCGGTGGAGTATTGCTGGATAAAACTATACGTTTTATTCAATCAAAATATTTACGATTTATTTCATTACTAAAAAATGAACTATTTTTATTTTGTTGTGCAGTATCGTCCCTCTCCCGTGTTCTGTGACGTCATTATTTCTTGACACGCAGTAATTTTTCACAAAATGATTACATTTTTAAATTATAATTCTTCCACAGTACCGTTTCTCGTCTTCTGTAGAATATGTTAACCAATTTTTGTTGTAATCTGTCCACGCGTTTAAATATGTATTGAGAGTTTCGAAAATATATACATACATACAAACATACATCCTTTTTTATTATATAGATTTAGCATACAACCAAAAAATAGCCTAAAACATGAAGAACTAGTTTTAGGTAAACAATTTATGTAAATATAGAGAAATTCAATTTTGCTAAAATCCAGTTTCAGTTTTGTATTTTGATGTAGCCATTCTGCAGTGTTCATGTTGGAGCCCGATTAGTAATAGAAATCCCGTTACAGTTAATCGAGTTTTCCTGTTCAGCGGTTAAAATCTGTGCCCTTTTGTGTAGAATATAAAAATGTTTTGCGGAAATAACCCGAAGTTTACATGAAAAAAATAGTATTGTAAATGGTGACTGGTATCAATCAATGTCCGATCGGTAAGACCAAAGTCAAGGTAACATTTCTTGTAATGTCTCAACGAACAAGAAGACGAGTCTAGAAAATCAGCAGGCTAATTGATTCCGTTCAGCTATTTTTAATATCTGCGGTGATTATTTTCCTGGTGTAGTATGTAATGATTCAAAACTGAGAGAGTTGTAAATATTATTTAATTCAGTTTGGGTCAAACATATCCCATAAGGCGAGACAGTAAACCGTTTTTATAATATAGTGTTAAACGTTTGTGATAGACAAACAAAACAGTGGTTTTAATATTTGAAAATGCTCGTAGGAAAGGAAACGAGCCGCAGGATAATGTTGGCGGTGGATACTCTCTGAGAAGTTCTGTTGTTTAATTGCTGTCAAGGGTCAAGAATTGTTTATTTATTCACGAGTAAAATAATATAAGTTTTAGAACCCAGTGTTTTAACATTGCCTGTTAATCTGAAAACACACAAGAAAATTTATAAAATAGAACAATTATAAAAATAAAACAATTGATGACCTTATACAGGCACTTTTTATTTTTTATTTATATTATTAACAATTTATTATAGGCACACAATTCACTTAACACTAACAAGATAGTAGCGGTACTGAATGACAGGCTGTAGCTTTGAGGGTTTGACCTGTTAATCGTTTTATAGTGCTGGTTTATTATATTAATCTGGCATGTTTTTTTTGTGTTGACTTAAGTTTACTTTGTACAATTCCACTATAAATCTAATCGTTTGTAAATACGGAGTCTGTAGGAAAATACCTGAAGAAGATACAAAAAGGTATCGAAACGTCGTTACAATATAAATAAAAAATAAAATGTGTCTGTATAAGGTCATCAATTGTTTTATTAATTCAAACCAGACGTTAAATTAAATCTTTTAATTTATAAAATAGAACAATTATAAAAATAAAACAATTGATGACCTTATACAGACACTTTTTATTTTTTATTTATATTGTAACGGCGTTTCGATACCTTTTTGTATCTTCTTCAGGTGTTTTCCTACAAAATAAGCTATTTTTTGGTCCTATTTGATATTATGTAGGTTCTAAATACGGTTTCTTTACAAGAACTGCAAAAGGACACGTATGTATAAAAATAAAGTAATTTAGAATTAGTTATTAAGAGAATAATATGAAAATTCAGTGTAGTGTTCAGGAGTTGAATCAAATTGTAGGCGTGAAAATAATTTTCAGCTAATGACAGTGGATCGAAGGCAAAGTTAGAACCAAATGAAGTTGTTATGCTGTCTCTATATCAAATTTTATTCGAAAAATTAGAGTTTTTTTCAAGGAAATGGATGAAAGTTAATTTCGCGTCAGATTAGTGCATAAAAGGCTTAGAAGACTGAAGAAAAGCCAGATTCACGTTATAGTGAAGGTACTAAATTTACAAACATGAAATTTGTAAAAAAAAAAGGGTGCTTTAATTTTTGAAACCACTGTCATATATACAGTTACGAGTAGTAATGTTCAAACGAGCCGAAATGAATGAGAAGGAAACGTATCACGCAGTAGTATAATGTCGATAACAAAGGTGTTTTTCGAAATGAAAGTCATGTTCAAAAATGTGTCTGTGGTAAATGAATTGTGAGGACGAATCTCAGAGAGACGATAAAATGAGGAATAAACTCACGAGGAAAAAATTAATAAAATGTATATGTGAGCCAGGTAGACGTTTGTAATCAAGCTAATGCCATTGGTTGTCTGAGGCGTCTATTGTTCCGTTGTCAGACCTCGCAAAGCGGAAAGCAATTTCCCTTCAGACCCACTCTCCACAATATGCACGTTTATTTACGTGTGGTCATTGTGGTTTCATCCTGTGCTACATGATCCTCTTATCCCGTGCACACACTTAACAATCATCCACCGTTTTCTAACTCTCGGGGAAAAGGGAAATGGAGCGTGGAAGCATTCCCCCTTAACATCGTCTATCATGGAATGGTTAGCATTGAATGAACAATTGCGAGTAGGTTTAGTGATGTATTAAAAATATTATATATTATCGCAATACCCGTGCGTTCATAAAACGTTAAACGACTGTTGATTAATGAATGTGGGAAAGAAAAATATTGTTCTGCCATGCGTTTATTGTCAACACAACGGACAGCGGATTGTTAAATAAAAGCAATTAGTATATAGTTTTTAATATTGACTTTAGCATCAATGTTTAAACATAAAAAATAATCCTTAAAAATAAAAGTACAAAACCATAAATAACAGACCAAAAACCGAAGATAACACAAAAATGAGATTAAAAATATTAACAAGTTGTTCAGTATCGAACACAATGTTGGTGATATTTTCTGTAATTGCTGTGTTTACGTTTATTCAAGCATGTGTCGAATGTTCAATATGACGCTGCGGTCGTTATTTACATTCAGTTTATGTAAACTAGAGACCGTTTTCGCCGGTAAGTGCGTATCGAGTGTGTTTATGAATCATAGCATGTAGTAAAATTAGCGTGGTAGGCTGTGACGTCACTTTCGCGGCGGAAAAAACACTCCGCGCCGTTCAGAAAGCTCGAGAGCAATATTTATATTTTAAAATAGTTTATTCCGGTGATCCGAAAGTGCTTTACGAGTATTTTTTCGAAAGCATAAAAGAAAATATTATCTAGAATTATATGGGGTACTATACTGAAGGAAATATTAATGTGATGTCTGACGATTTTAGCTTAAAATCTTTTTAATTTTTTTTATAACGCTTCAAGACTTTTAAAAGAAACTCCGTGATAAATCTGGTGGATATACTTCACTGTGTCCCGTAATAAAAATAGAAAAGTAACAACTCCCTTTGCAACTTCTCTCCTGTATACGGCTACGAAGCAAATGTTTTTTTGATTATTCATGGGGATTATATTCCCCAATTTCACATGCAACTGTTTATTGTATCCTGGGAATGGTTTTGAAATATTGAGGGAGTCAGAATAGAAGTGAAAACAAAGAAGTGGCGCGAATATCACTGTACCAACAGAATATGGAAATAAACGCTTCGAGGTCAACCGTCCAATCCCAACAACCAAATCTCCTTGTTTTCTCCTATTTCATACAGTAGACGAAAGTGTTATAAATATTTATACTAGATTCCGGCCTGTATCACAAGTTGATAAACAAATATAAACAGCCAGAAATTATATTTGGCGTAAGTTTGTAAAATTAAATGCCATATTTTTTAATTATACGGAAAGGGAATACTAATGTGATGTTTGATCGTTCATTATAGCTTTTATTTAAAAAATTATAAGGTTTTTTTGCTTAATTTAGTGGTACTGCCAGAATATTCTGTAGATTTCATCAATTATTCGCACAATGACTATACACGTTCAATACTCTCAGTTATAATAATAAAACAATTCAAACATATTTGAATATTTATGGATAAAAATTGTACTGCAAATCAGCGTATGTGCCTACTAGGGCTATCTCTGTTCAGGCCGGGAACTTTCCGAACGGACTCGCCTGTTAATCAAAGATTACTTCTCAAGACGGTTTGGAAGATGTCTGGCCTGAGAAATAAATAAAAACGATTGCGTGCCAATTTCTTCTTTATTTAACAACTTATTGTCGGATTTTTAAAAAAAAGCTTTGCCCGTATTTTTCTTAAAAATGTCACAGCACGTAAGTAGAATTGCGTTTAAAAACGTCCAAAAGTTATTGGAGTCCGTATCCCGTGAAAGATTAAAATGCGTCGATTTTCCTGATGGCAGCTTTTCATACCCAACACCCATTTAAAATATTCTCGAGACGATTTAGCCATTGTTTTGAATTCTCAACAAGTTTACGTACATTTAATATGCGATATTTCATAATCGCATTATAGAGTTCTACGAATTTTGCCTCTGTGGAAGTTGTGGCTGGACACTCTGGATGCTTATCATCGACAATGGAGCCTCGACCGCGTTTGAATTCAGCTGCCCACATCTTTACCATTCATAACGCCGGAGAAGATAAGTTTAATTTATCCTCCTTTGTTGCTTTCGTGGTTAGTCCGTTTATGATGAAATATTTTACAAACGCAATGCTGTAGATTTCACCAATTATTCTCACAATACCTCTCAGTTATAATACTTAGACAATTGAAGAGACATATTTGAATATTTATGTATACAACTGTACTTAAATCAGCGTATGTGCCTACTGGGGCTATCTCTGGGTTAGGCCGCGAACTTTCCGAACAACTTCTTTCTAAGAACATCGTCTGTTAATCAAAGAGTCCTGGAAACGAAAATACCCAACAAGTGTTTATTCTTTAAAAGTTTTTAAATAATGTAATAGAATGATTTGGTTCACGGCACATTCCAAGTATTAATTTCAAAATAAATATAATCCATGGATTCTGCTCAAGATAACGTCGTAGACCTAATGATCTAATAATAATTAGTTTCAAAACTATTGGACACCTTAAGAGACCGAACGGAATTTTCAGAACATCTGAGTAGTGGATATGGAACAAGATTTCTTGAATTACAGAAAGGTATTGATCCCAAATCTTCGAACCGTGACACGCCTACAATTTACCCCAGGTTTCGGGTAAAAGGGATTTAGAAAAGGACTGACCACGCTTGCCATTAAATTATCAACGTTATTTAATGTGGCGCGGAACCTGAACGGCGAACGTTAAACGAATCTTAATTAGGGTGTGTTGAGATGTAAAATAGAACGTTGATTAAGCTGCGACGGCATTTTAATTCCCAAGGTTGTAACAAAAGAATTATTAGCAGTCTGTGCGGCCGCGTTAACTACATGCACAAACCCCACACAATAGTATGGCTCTGCTATAATGAAGAGTTCTCTTTTTTTTTGCTTTCATTTGAATATTTAACCGTGCGAAGAACAAAAGCGCGGAGTTGCAAGCGAGTTTTCCGACCGTTGGAAATTCTGCAACGAATACGGATGGGCTCAGAAGTTCTGTATTTTCTTTCGATAGCTGGTGTGACTCATTTTCCGACCACTCGGGTCATATATGTTTACATCCAAATTTCTAGTCCCTTACATTTTGCAATTGAACGGAAAATTCGTGTGCGAACTGGAATTTTCTATCCGTGTCAGCGAGGTAACATTTGTGGATATTTTCAACCACGTACGTCGTTTGAATCAAATCGATTATACCGTCCTACGGTTGTGGGAGACACTTTTAAGAATGAATGTAACTGCGTCATGCACGCTATTCTAATTGCCTACAATACAAAAGCCGCGATACAATCTTACGTTTTTCGGTAATGGCCGGTCATTCTTGTCTGCTAATATTCAAACACGTTCCCTGCGTAATTCATGTGGCTTGATAAATTACTGTAATTTACTTTGTCACGTTAACGAGAGTACCGTATATTTTTTCCCCACATTTAATTGTTCTGATTGTCATAATATATAGACCCTGTAATTTAGTTGCCCCGTCAACAAGTATTCACCACATATTTCTTCTATCATGGTCCTTATCTCAATCCACAATTTCAACTTTGGTTTTCCGAGTCTCTGATGACAATGGATAATTTATTTTGCGACTGGAGACTTTTTAATCCTTAAAATATTTTATTATTCAATAGTTTTTAAGATTTTTGGGATAGTTGCGGAAACGTTTATTAGAATTTTTATTTAGAGCAATAGCCATATATTACATTTGTTTTCATTAGGTACAAACTTTTTTTTTAAAGAATATGCTAACCTGAATGTAAAAAATACAGTACTAGCTGGGTGCCCGGCGATGCTCGGGTTGTCATATATCCATAAACCCTGATTTGACTCCAATCTCGGCTGTTTTTGCATTATTTTTATGTAACACACCTCGTTTGCTATCCCTAAATGTGCTCACCTCCCATGGCGTAACGGGTTGAAATCACTGACCCTGAAAAAGTTTCATTCGACAAATATATCGGTTGTTTTAACATATTTGAAAATTTACACCATCGCCCAGCCCCACCCATCCCAGCGCGTTGCCCAGGTTGTCGTAAATAAACTCAGCGACATACATAACCCCGATTTGACTCGAATCTAGGTTGTTTTCTTGTAACGCCCCTACACCCCCTCCATTATTGGTGCTTTAAGGGGTTTAAATTATACACTAAATACATCTGGATGGAAATTATTCAGGACATAGAGTCCAAAAAGTAAATAATGAAAAATAATATCGACCGTTATAGCATGTTTTTAAATTTCATCCCCGTTCACCCCTTCGTTCAACACTTCGAAAGGCCGACAGAAACCATCGCACAACAATTCACCACAGTTTCATCGCAATCGGATGAATGGTTTCGGAGCGCATAGGGGACACACAGACATTCATTTATATATATATATATATATATATATATATATATAGAGAGAGAGAGAGAGAGAGAGAGAGAGAGAGAGATACAGATATATTCTTCCTCTAATTTAGGACATTTAATTTTTCTACTCATATATTTGATTTTTTTTCACTTTTAGGTTTGAACTTATTTTTTTATAAATTAACTCTCACTGGCTCCTTTCTTTATAGTTTGACTTATTGAAGACAAATATGAAATGTGCAGAAATATCCTTCAAATGCAAATTTTAATAAATACTTTTATGTTTTTTTTTATATTTATGTGACTTTGTAAAACACGGGGCTAATAATAAATTGTCAGTTTTAATGAAGTTATACTATTGAAATATTTTTAAGAAAACGTAAATATTATTGAAAATGTTCCCATAAATATAATTAACAATTTGTCCAATTCATACTTATCATTAATGATACTTACTGTCAAACATCACATAATCTAGATGATGTCGATATGTTCTGCCTATATTTTTCCATTCATATTATTAACATGCATGTGCCAAGACGATCTATTCGCTTTGCTGAGATGAGGAGACAAGTAAAGTAGATATGATATGAAGGAACGCTGCGAAATAGAAATTTTATGAAACTGAAAAATAAGTGATTGAAATAGTTTTCGTTAAAGTAATTTCAAATGAGATAAACGGGGAGTAAAATCAGATTAAGATATATGTCACGAAGAACAAGAAAAACTCTCTTTGTCTTAAGGTAAATGAGTACGGACTTCCCACGTAGATTCAATTAATTTTTTATAGGTTCGTCATCAGAATGGAACGTTTTCCACAAAGTATTCACTTACAGGTGACCTAATCTATGATGCATCAAAGCCTGTTGATTGCGTCGTAAGTCTTTATTGACATTGGTTTAATACTGTGTTTTGTTTTTAGTCAGACGCCATCAGTTTATATTTATACGCAAGAAACATTGGAATTATAGAAATTAATTGGTGAATTCAATACCGAAAGTTAATTGGAATGGAAAAAATGGAAAAGTATTAGCGTGGCAAAAATTGCGTTCAACGAATATATCGCACGAGAGGATAATATTGTAAAAATTTAATTAATATCAGCACCGTTGACCACTAATAACAGGATCCATAATATCGGCGGCGATGAAATAACCGAGTTATTTTTGAACAAAAAGTAAGGTACTCATTTAAAAAGTAAGAGATGGGTAATTGATCAATGATAAATATGTATATCTTATATTTAGTAGCCGGAAAAGTATTTAATTCCACATAAATCTCTCGGTCAATGCGTAATTCATCCGGCATCGATAGCGTCGCAATTCTTATCAGATTTCACGCTGACTACTCTACGGATGCCGACGAAATGTTAATTTCATCATAGCCGGTATGGTAATTAGCTAGCTGCATCTTAATCGAGTCAAGAAATATTCAGAGATTTAATAATCCTATGGTACCCTAAGAGATTCGAATATGCTTCCGGTACATAGAGAGTGCCTAAAACACTTCCCGCATACTAATAGAGTTGAAAAAATATTTTCGATATCTTGAGAGAGTCAGAAATTATCCCGGTACCTTATGAGAGTTAAAAATAATACCGACAATCTAAGAGAGAACAGAAACACTAAGAAAGGTATAATTGCATCCGGACTTTGAAAAAGTCAAAAAACTCCCGGTCGCTTAAGAAAGTAAAAAACACTCGGAACACCTTAAGAGACTTAAAAAATATTTCCGGTGAACTAAAAGATACAAAATTCCTTTCAGTACCTTAAGAGAGTACATGCGTTTTCTTTAGAGATTCAGAAATTCTCCCGGTAACCTACGAAACTCAAACACGGATAGGCGTATTTTTCCATCCAGCATTTGTTCCTGGATCGTAAGTAACATGTGTACAAAATTTAGTAGAAATTTCTCCACGTGTTTAGGTTCACCACCACTCCCCTAAGATCTCTACTACAACTTAACCGTCATGTTGAATGTAGAAGATAATTTTGAATGCAATTATTTAATGACAATTTTATTTTATACTTATTAAACAAGTGTAGCTAGTTTTTTTTAAAAAAAATCCAACTGTTTAGAATGTCAGATTAATATGATTCAATTATTAGTCCTCAATTTCTATTCTTTACAAAATAATTTTTGTATAAATTAAATGCCGTTGAATATAATTTAGGATCTATTTCAATATGTATGGAGAATTTTAGAACTTACTAAATTAATGTGAGAGGAATTTAGTATATATTAACAGGGCGACATTAGTTTTACACTTTTTTGAGGGTTAATGTATGGTAAAATATGTGCGTATTTTTGGGCCAGTAGTCATAAAGACTATTTTTCACAATTTAAACAGTTGATTTTATAAAAAGAAGTTAATTATGCGTGTCATATTAAGATTAACTTTTAATTGTGTAAGTAATCATTATCTGATATTTAATGGTTTAAAGGTAAATTTAAATTCAACTGTCGCTAAATTTGAAAAAGTTGATTAATATATGAACAGCTTACAAAATGGAACTTACTGGCTTAATATGTAGGTAGGTTATTATTTGATTTGTCTTTTTGATTAGTAGGTAATATGGGGGTAAAGTAATGAATAATTTTAGTTTGGTTTTATTTGACAATTGTTTATTTAATTATTTGATTTGCTATCGTCAGTGAAGTGAGTACTCGTTGGTATCAGCAATATCATCAGTGTTGCTTACATGCGAGTTATTAAAGTTGACTAGAGTTTATTAATGTTGCTTATAATATAGAATCTATTTTATAAAATTTAAAATATTTTTGTTTTGAGAGTATCAAATTAAATGAATAAATTTTAAATGTTCCCTTTCAGAAGAATGATGTGTAGGGCCTATTTGACTTTTATGTTTCCATATGATTATTTATAACCTAATTATAACACATGGAAGTTCAAATATAGTAAATATTTTCAACACAATAAAATTTTTTTTACTGATTAATATCCTGGGGTTGAAATAAATTAAATTGTATTAGTATAATTATACTAATAAAAATTGTATATGAATGTCAAATCAAATTTGGTTTGAATAATTTAGTTTTCTCAAAATTAATTTTGTGTTTTGTTTGTTTTGGTTCTATGGAAATGCATCTCTGGCTGATTCATTATTGTATGACTTTTTCAGTGTTCGTTATGATAAATTTGAAATTATAGATTGAAGTATAGTTTTATTATGATTTTTGTGTCTTCCATTAGACTAAGAAGTAATGATACTAAATCTAAGATCAAATATAGCATTGTACGTAATGTTACATTTAAAAATGAATTGTGATAGATGTAAAATCTAAAATTAGAACAATTATCTTGAGATAATTATTTTGCCTCTCAGTTTTCTGTAACAGACTTACTAGTGCTATAAAAACAGCAGCTCTGAAGCATTTGAGGCTTCAGTTGTATTTAAAATAATAAGCAGAAGTCGAGTGCAGAAATTACGTAACATTTTTCAACGACGAAGAAGAAACAGGGGACGAAATAATTGACTAGTATCACAAGAGACTTTCTTGTTGGAATCTAACTTACCTCCTTAATTGGAGAGCTTGAGGCGGATCGAATCACGAGGTTATACTTCTGAATAGCAGACATCCACAAATTAGCGCAAGAGAGAGGATTTTTCAAAATACTCTTCAATGTCTTTTTGCTATGAGAGCTAATTGACATCTCAGATAAATAATGAAGCAACGCAAAACGAAATTTATAAACAGAAGAGGTTTACTCGGGGAAAAGAAGAGACTGAGATGTTTTCAGCTGTCTACAAATTTCTAACACTGGTAGTACTGCAATCAAGTTTTATCAGAAAAGACAAACCCTTTTGTGTTTCTTAATATATTACATCGAAATTTCAGGACTGACCGCCGAACCGTTATGATTATCAGCAAACGAGCGATGTTGCTTTAGTTAAAATACATGACAATCAGCTGGAAAATGTTATTGTGCTCAAAGGAATAATAAATTATATTTTAAGAAAAGAAATATTAACGATATTAATTATTGGCCCAACTTATTAAGTTACATATACGGGATGAGAAACGATTCGTGTGCAGTTAGAAAATAATAGATTTATTTCCATTGGTACTGCAAAGTGTTAAATTTGATAGAGGGAGGTGTTGCCTGGTATGAGTGGAGGGAGACAATTACTAACGTTTTTGTCGTATTTATATAAGATTATTAAACCAAACGTTTATCTTACCAAGCACAATATTTTTTTTATTCTCCTTTGCAAATATCGGCGGTGAGGGAACGTTGAAACAAATTCAGACTGATAATTGTTTGAACTGGGTAATGTACGAGTAAAGGAACGAAAACTTTCATTAACACATTTATTTAGCTAAGGTTTCCTCTCCTGTATTATTGTTATTGTCATAAACGTATTTTAAACGTTGTAGTAAAGCGACCCGTCTGTAATTTGAAAATACTTTTTATTAACAGCCACGAAGTAATTTTATTTTTATTATTATTTATTTAGAGAGCTCTCGTCTAAATTTCCTATTTTCATTATTTATGGTTGAATAAATACTGTAACTTATGAAAAATATTTTAAATGGTTCATGTTATCCTTAACAATTATATATTTTTATTTTCGCTGAACTGTAGTCTAAAAAGGGGAAGAATAATAATAAATGCAGATATAATAGAAAACTCTCTTAAAATAATAAGAAAAGTACTTAGCTGTTAAAGACGGTTATTATATGTCTTTATAAATTGATTTTGAATCCTCACTGAAATTTCTGAACCTAATGTTAAGTGATAGTTTAATTGAAATAAAATTCACAGTTTTAACTGTTCATTCGTATGGTATAAAATAGATTTGATAAAACTTATTCTGCCTGAAAGAAAATTATAATTTAAATAAAAATTTCACATCAGAACCAGTAAAAGGTTTTACACACTAAGCTTCAAGATTTTTTCAGGAAGAAGAACGAACGTAATATCACAAAAGACTGTCTCCCTGAACCATATTTTCCATTAATTTGTGAAATACGTCAGAAATGCTTTCGGTGGACTGACGCAGTAAGCTACACGCAAACGCAATTCGCCCTGGCCGAATCCAATCCCAAATCGGGAATAATTCTGATATTACTCTGTCAGCGGTTCCATCAAATCCTTGGCAATGGGGGAAGAGGAGAGTAAATATTGCTTCATTTCTTGATTTCCAATAATCGAGTTTTCTGTGCTCCCTCTCCTTAACAAACTTTATCACTGTAGAGCGAAAAGTCGCTGCCAATATCGCCGAATGTCACGAGAGCGTAGCGCAGCACTCTCCAAAGGTTCCAAGCCACCTAAATCCTGAAAACAGTCTTCCTGATCAATTTGAGGGGATTTGGTCTACTCTCGCTTTCAAATTACGTAACGCTAATTGGAAGACTAAGGGCGAATGGTCAACGATGACTGTTGGAGTGAGTGTTGTTCCGGTTATCTAGAGAAGGAACATGCTTGATAGGGCGAGAGATATTCATTCAGGCAAGAACCTTAATAACCACCAACACCCACATTTACATTTAACGGATAACGCGAGTGCATACACTTGGAACTATGGGATTAAAACTTTTTGTTTTTATAGAATTCGGTTTTTATGCCTGGCGGCTACAATCTCTGTGTGGATGAAAATTGATCCCCATCCGGTATGAGGAATGAGTTAAGGGCATGACAATCCGTGGCCGTAAAGGAAGAATGAAATTATATTATCAGTCCCAATCAACGGACAGATCTGTCTTACGAAAGATTTCCCAATGTATTCCATTCTATTGAAGCATACAATAATATAATTTACACAGAAATTCATCCATATTCTCACCAGCATCAGATTATGCAGTTCATCATACTTTTATAGTGTAAAGATTAAGAAATTAATGTCCAATTATTGTTTATATTCAGTTTGGATAATTGATCACTGTTAGAGATGACGTCAAGTGGTGCCTGGTGTAAAGAATTAAATTAATTTTTTTTTGGAAAGGAAGGAAGCAAAATGTTATTGACTGATATTTATATTTAAATTGATTAATTGTCGTTTATTGAGCAACAAAGAAACGTGAAACAGTTAGATGCTTCCTTCCTCTGTTTTAGTTTACAAAACTATTCACTCTAAAATATCAATGGTACGTGTAGAGTATACAATCAATTAAATTAATCGTCTCCTCACTTTTCCAGTATTTAGATTACTCAAATTATTCCGGTTGATTATTTCCGCGTAAATTGCTTTAATTTATTTTAGTGGTATCTGGTGTTCAGGACAGATATTTACTGCGTGTTGAAATCTAATTTGTTAATGGTGTACGATGCGAGATCGGCTGGCTTACATTTAGAAGACCAAATTTTTTCGTTCGCCACGACCGAATTTCTCCGCCGTACGAAAGTTCCCATTCAGAGAGAATAGCCGCAGAAATTTATCGGTTTTAATAATGGCCTGAGCATCGCAGTGTTTGAACTGAATTCATAGCCATAGTTTATCTAGGAAATGAAAATTGCTTTAGGTAGAATTCGATCTACTTATTGAAGATTTTATTGATTTATTAATTGGTTCTGGATGTCGGGCAAAGTTTTATCACATAACAGGTGATAATGTGACGAATCTTCACAAAAGAATAAATTGTTGAGAATGGTTTCTGGTTTTACAATTACAGAATTTCTAATCTTAATAATCAGTTTCTGTAACTTCTGTTTGACTTCGCACATACAAGATTGCAGAAATTATTGTGTTATACGAATCACCTATGCATGAGTGTCTTATTATTGTTTATTACATTTTTAAAGTTAGACTATGAAGCCTCAGTAGTTCAAAGACAAGTGTTGAAATCCAAATATAGACGTGAAAATTAACGCCCAGAGTCCATTAGAATAATGCTTTGGTTTCCGGGTTCCAAATATCACAGACAAAATTAAATATTTCAAGGATCCAATCATGAATTGAAAATAGAAGCAATTAAATAATACATTTTGTGCAGTGAAGGACGTTGTACACTAAAAATTTTCCATTTATTGAAAGTATAAAAAATGAAAGCTTTTACATTTGTTACTTTTTATTTTATTATTGTGGTTGTAGGGATTTAAAACAACACAAAGATCCTTATCGCTCTGCATGCGACATGGAAATATTGCAAGCGACGCAAAACGCTATATTTGTTGAACCTCCCCCACATTTACAACGTTACGTCGCTAGCATTCGTACCCAAAGTGGGAAGTGTCAGAGTCGAATTCACTTCCTCTAAGGAACATTTGCGGTTTTTGCACTGACACGGGCCGTTAATTATGAGTCCATTATTCACATTGTCTCCACCCATCTGCAAATAAACGGAGAATTATCTGCTGAAATCATGATTCGATAAACGCACCTGATTGATCGCGGAAGTATTTTTCAGTCAAACAGAACGGCGTGTGATAGTAATTCGGACGCATTGTGTTTCTTTATTTCTCTATCGCTTTGAAATTCAGTCCACCCCTTCCCGCGCTATCTACAGCCGACTAAATAATCGATACTGCTCCAATTCCAGCACGAGTTGCATTCCCGCACTTGATTTGATTTCTCCGATGTTCATTGCATTTACAACCGTAATGGGTTTCAAGCGATCTCTGCACGGACAATTTTATATGCGCAGGGGCGCCACCCGTACGCCTGTCCCAAGGAAATTACGGTCCAAACGAACATCATCATTATGTACAAATGGCGTTAGCCATTTGCCGTGGAATATGTTTGCTTTTTCCGCTCTAAAAGCTCGGAGGCTGATACTGTGTCCTGAGAATGCCTAAATCACCAAGAAAATATTGATCTTCGTTTGTGATATACGTGATAGGAGATAGAATACTGATTGGAAGAAATGGTTGGTCGTGGGCTGGGACAGAGAAAAATGTGCTACGTGATAAAGAGGGACGAAACTTGGTTGTGGGATGGAATAAATACGAGGCAGTACTGAGAAAATTATTGAGGCGGATGAAGGGAGAAGGAAATATAGATGGATATGCAGAGGATTGTTAGACACAGAATGAGACGAAGAGATGGATAGTTTATATCCCTACGGAGTAAAAAAAAATTGGGATATACATTTTCAAGAAAATAAAAACCAGATCGCTAAAAAGAGACCAGATGTCAAGAAACAATTCTTAAAGTTTTTGATGAATATCACGAATATATGAGAAAGAGGTTGAATTTGTTTAAAAAATACTATGTTTATTGGCTTCTATTGGTATAAAAAATATGAATGTCTGTTTGTGGTACTCCTCATTTGATATAAGTCATGTGTGGATAATATCCTCAACAATCAAGATTGTCTGACTAAGACCATTCGATCGAGGGCCTTGTTTTCGACTCTAATTGACAGATCGACCTCTACTCAGATACGGTCTGATTACTTTAATATACATAACAATTATCAGCTGTTACTATTTATCATGATGTGATTAAACTACTTTACTTTTACTTAATGTTGATGAACGACTTATGAAGTCAATTTGAGGATAGTGTCAACTCTTCTTTTATGTTGTATGTGGAATAGCTATGGACGTGGATGGTTTATTTTACCTTGATCCCCGATTAGATACCGGAAAGGCCTTTGACCGTGTGCGGTACGATGGACTTCCAGTGAAACTAGACCTGACACACTATAGAAAATTATTTCATCACAATTTCGGACCATCTCAGAGAAATAAGATAATGCTACCTCGGGATCCTACGCCAGTCGAGCTGACATTCCACAGTGTAACGTCATGGAGCTATTCTTGTACTTAAAATACGGACAACAGGATGCTTAAAGTCGTCCATTTTGATGACGTGGCAGTTCTTTGTAAATCGTTCCTAGGATAACCTGCAACATTTTTCTCCTGGAGGTTGAGTAACATTCCTCCAAGTGGAGAAATAAACTGATCGCAAATAAATTTGAATACTGCTATTGTGGTAGAAATGTGCCAAAAATTGTATCAACTATACCAGAATGCCCTTTTCTGAGGGAAATTATTTCCTTGGACGAACGTGACTCCAAGCTGACATGGAGTTCCCTCGTAATCTCTGTTTTTTTTTACGGCGAATACCACCTCGCGTTACTCAACTCAAACATTTTATTGTCTCGATATAGATTATAGTAGAAATTATTATTCTTTACGGGTCAGTGATTAATGAGATAGTTTGATAAAAACAAATAAAAAATATGAAAAAACTCAAATTCTGCTTTAAAATCGAGAGGTAAAAAGGATTCAACGGGAAAAGTTTGTGATATTAAAAAAAAACGTTTCAATAATGAAATATGATTTATTAATGGATCAGAGCTGTATCACAGCAATCATTGAGATTGGAACCTCCTTGTAGATTCATTATTTTTCGGCAAGTGTGTATTAGTCGATGCGGAAGGTATGGTTGGATTTCGCCTTTGAAAAACATTACAATTAATTAATTTAGAGAGGGTTATTGAATTTACGATAAAGTTTCATAATCTATACCAAGTTTTATTAAAATAGTGTTTCTGTATTATGAAGATATACATAAATAAACAGATTTCTGTGCAGAAAGAACTTACAAGAATAAATAAAGTGTTTTTTATTTTTTAAAATTGAACACACTCAATACCGCAAGCTCTAAAGACGCTTATATTGATTCCACTTTAAATATAATTCTTAAAGTATAATAAGATTTATTAGGAAAGATAATAAAGATATTTTCTAAAAGAACGGTTCCGTCTGTAATGCGGGTTTGCATCACGCATTCAACCGCCTCCTGCAATTTACAGACATAGTGAAAAACTTTTCAGTCTAGCTAGAACAACACTCTTATTTTATTTACAAATAGAACTTATCGTACGCACTATGTGGCATTTAAAAGAAAAGTATTTGTTATATTTTCGGTAAATAACTAGAAATTTATGTGTGTCATATTATATAATTCATGGTTTATAGATTAACGTTTAGAATCGTGCAAGTTTTGGTTCCATTTATTTGAATACATATTTCCGATTTGCAAGTTTTACCGTCGACGTTCTTCAGGTATCTCTTTGGAGAATAGTATTGTGATCCTGAGGAAATTTTTGTGTGCATAGCGTCCAAGGAAAACAAATTCTCCTATGAAATAAGAAAAACTCCTGTGCGACAGTTCCCGGGAAAGAAAAGCTGGTCGGTTTTATCACGTTTAAATCAATGTATAATTTTGGAAAGTGTAGGCACAGTGGAAGAGTATTGTTATGATCCGTGGGAGGAGAACAATGACGTCGCACTTAGGGAAATCAGAGGGTTCTTTGCTTTCTTTCAGCAACACCCTAAATCTCTCACGTCATCCGCCAGATGTGTATCGGAGATTGCGTCTCTCCGACGAGGGGCCGATCATTCTGAATCTAAACCAGCGACTTGATGAAAATTCCAACCCTCCTCGCCACGGATTTCCGCTGGCGTTCATAAAGCCATTTAGGAGTAAAATAATACTATATGTTGAAAACCTCGGCGCACTATAAAATTCGTGATATAGGTAAAATAAATAGTGTTGCTATTATTTCACGTCATCTTGTCCTTTTAGAAACTATTTCTACAATTGCTTTATAAAAATTAAATAATCATTTTAAACTTCTTAATAGCCTCAATAAATTACAACTTCAATTAATAACAAGTGCTAATATTGGAGATAATTATTAATAACAATAATAATTCTTAAACTAAAATATTGTTCCTTAACTTATATTAACAAATTGTCACCTAAAATTCTAAACATATTTAAAAGTAATGGTATAGGTGAAGTAAAATTTGGTTTTAAACCTAAAAATAAAATTATTTATTGATTAATTAAAATAACTACAATAGAACAAATGAATATTATTTACAAAATTAATTGCGTCAGCTGAGACAAAAGCTATATTGGCCCTACGAGTACAAATTAAATACTATATATATATATATATATATATATATATATATATAATCATAAGAACAACTTTAAAGCAAAAAAATATTAACACCGCCCTTTCGTTACACCATTTCAAGTAAAAACATAACATACATTACTATATATATATATATATATATATAAAATAAACGCCGGAAAGAAAGTTATACAAAATTTTTCGACCTAATTACAACTGGACATTAGAATTAAATCAAATCTTAATAAATGTTTTTGGTTTCTGATTTGAGTATTTCTATAACGTAACTCTCTATTTCTATCAATATCTATAGCAGAGGTCGATATATTCGGAATTTAAATTTAATCCCATTTTAATATTAATATAACTATGTACATATTTATGACGCATTAAATATTTTACGCCACGTGACTTACCAATTTTAACGAAAATTAATTGATTTGGAAAATGTTCTTTAAATAACTGGGACTAACAATTAATGACAATACTTTTCAGGAATTCCGAATGAGTTTGTTGTTCTGTTCATGATCAGGAATTCAGGTATTATCACAAATAACTCCCAGAAAGTTGAAAAAAAATTCAAAAATAAAAATGTGGTGTGTATATAAAACTTAAATTTACATCTCAAAATGAGAATAAAACATTCATAAAATAATATTCAATATTGTTAATTTAATTTTAGGTACTACCTACTATTTATTAACAATTAGAAGATATGGTTATTTAACTTGAAGCTGATTCGAATTAAAGTTGTAGAAAACTAGGAAATTCACTGGATTTTATTAAATAAATTGTATTGTCTAAAAATCTGTCGTATTCTAAATTATAACATCAAATTGACAAGGTAAATACATTTAAAATTATGAAATATTTAATAATTTTTAGTTTAAGAGTTTTACACTTTCAAATATCCCAAAATGCATGCAAATATTAAACGCTGCAACTGCCATGGAAAATAATGAATTGATCATGATTTAGTGCGTCCCACATACCAATACTTTGATGTTTTAAATTATTTAAATGAATATCGAATGTGCCATCAAGCCGGAAATGCGCAAAAATTACGTCAATCGCTAAACTCGCCCATTATATACGTTACTGATGAATATTAGGATTTAATGAATATAGATTTCAGTCTGATTGTTTTTAAAATGTACTACCATAAAAACGAAATAAAATAATGCCCTCAAAACATTAAAGCGATGACGGTTTTTAAGGGTGTAGATTATGGAAATACCAATACACATTATATATATATATATAAAGTTATTGGAAATTTAATTGGAACTACTTATGTTTTTGTATTATGCAACATTCAACATCCTTAAAAACCGTCATCGTATTAATTTTTCGAGGGCATTATTTATTTCGTACTTACAGAAATAAAATTTAAAAACAAATAGACTAAAATCCATATTCATTAAAACCGAATTATAAATATATATGCAATTTGCATAGGCGAGGAGTATATTTCAGTATCATATTAACTATAATGCCTACAGACCTTATAACTGTAATTTATGTAGATGGGAATATATTGTAATAATAATGTTGGTTATTTATAATAATAAATTGTTTTAATTCAATTTACGCCAATTTTATTTACAAACAAATCCCGGAATAAGACTTCGAAATAAATTTATTTTTATGGGATCTATGGCTTGAGCTTGTGAAAGCTTTTACTTGAAATTAAAATTATAAATACCTTGATAACTTTACATATAAAAATCCGTTCTTCTTGAGGTCCTAAAATTTAGGTCATGTAAGTATTGCGATTTAATAAAAAAAATTGTAGGTGAGCCTGCATCAGGTCTAATGATGGACGAATTTCGCACCTCATCTACAGATGTCCGGGATAGCTCGCCTGATAAGCGGAGGTCTCGGGTTCGATTCCTGGTCCTGTCGATATTCAGATTCATGTTTGGAAATGTCAGGAATTATTTGATTATGAAGAGGATGAGGCTAGACGGTCTTTGCAGACATAACATGTATTCTGAAAATGCTGTATTTGAGATGATCTAATGGCTGATTTACTTAAAGATGATAACAGTAGAAACGTAAACTAGAAATGGGACAATATAAATGAAGTATAATAATAGTTTAGTACCATCTGATTAAGTGCTATCTAACCATGTTATATTCCTCGTTTTTATTTTATTTCATGCTCATTAGAAGAAAAAAAATCGATATAATTTTATGTTTTTTTCGGTAACAACTATTGGTAACTTGCTCTCGAGAGACGGTTTACAGTGATTTAATGTTACCCACTCTTTTCGTATCGGATGAAGCATAATGCCCTTGTGCAACGAACATTATCTCCTGATTGTTTGATATTCAATAATCGATAAGTTCCACCATCCGGCAAGGGCTGACATACGGATCTACGTGATGTATGGTTTGCCAACACCAAACATCATATATACACAAATCAACCATTGGGGGATCTAAAATATTAAAACAAAACTTTTGAAATACACTGATGACCAAAATTAAAAAAAATGTTGACGTCGAATTAATTTTTAATGACTGTAAAACTGACCAATATTGTGTTAAATACTTTTCCCTCTCGCAGAAACAGAACGTGAAGACGTTTCACGCCACTGTGCCATGAAGTGTGGCTGTAAATTTCTTCAAATATTGACCCTGCTCGTGGCCCTGATGAAAGATCACCTGCAATATTTTTTTACTAAATCACAATACTTACATGGTCTAAATTTGATAATAACAGGACCTCAATGAAGAACGGATTTTTATATCTGGCAAATATCTGTAAATTGATACTTTAAATAAATTGAATTTCATGCATCTGCGACTTGAGCTTCTGAAAGCTTTCTGTCTATCCTTGAATTGAATTTATTTTATTTTCGAATAAACGGACCAGATTGAGTTTTATTTTTGCACACAATAAGATACGCTTTTAAAGCATTTCAGTTAAATTATTTACATGTGTTTGATGGAATTTTGAAGTTGAGAACACACATTATTCTATTTTAATAACACTTTATAACAATTTAATGGGCCGACTTTTTGGCCACGTTTTCTTCCGACGTTTTTGTTCTCAGTATTCTTATGGCTTGTACAAGAGTTTTGTATTGTGTTGCTTGTGTGGACGTCTAAGGTCACTGAAACTCTTGTCCGTGTTGTGTCTTTCCTGGAATTTCATTGTTTGTGCAGCTTCGTGGTAATCCCTACTCGCTATCCTGCTTGATATGGTTGTATTGTATTTTCCGATTCTACTAAGTCTTCGTCTTGGTAATAACAGCTATTGTTTCCAAGTCAGCGCTATAATTAATCATTGTATGTTCTGCAACAGCAGGCAAGTGGAACGGGCGTAACCAAATATATCTGTTATGTTCATTTAATGTGGTGCGAACGGACCGGCCGGTCTCACCAATATAAACCATTTCACATTCGCACGGAATTTTGTAATCGCATTTCGCGGGGAACTGTTTCGATCTGCCAGTTAATGAAGCTGGTCTGCAAGCTATGAAAATGCCGCCGTGGTTGTCCATAATCTTCCCGGGCCGAAAGCCTAATAAAAATATTTCAATTTATAGAATCTGAAACTGGAGTATCACGAGTTAGAGGTTGAAGAAAAACGTCGACTCTCTAGGCACGAAATATTAAGGTAACCAGTGTGTTTGTTTTAAATAACGACGATTGTGGAGTAAGTAGCGCTGTTTACTGCTTAAAGGAGATTCTCGTTTGTTGATAAGATTTTTAATTGAAAATGAAATCAAACACGTATGGCTCCCGTCTCGTGATGAGAAGTGAAGATGGTGCAGCCTCTGTGGATCCAGCCATCTATCTTGGTGAATCCTTGAGGTCCAAGAGCAGCTGCGTGCCCCAAGTAGCGTCCCCGGAAATTAGCTGGCTTCTCGTCTTAAGTCTGATGAGCCCCAATACTGGCTACATTGGCATGAATAGGGAGAAGAACCCTTCACGAACTCCCGATCGATATCAAGCCTTTCTTAATTACGCTACTATTTCTCTTTTCCATAGCGCAGTTCCGAAACACGGGAATAAGCGAGATAGCGTACTAGTTCATTAACGCTGTTGAGGATCGTGGACCGTACCCACACAAGAATGAGGCTGGCGTTCGATAACGTCAAATTACAGACTGGCGAGTCTCGCCTGCGTGGCACGGGGGCCTGCCAGGTACGCTTAAATCTAAAATATTTGTGAATTCCGTGGTTCTATGATGGGCAACACTTTCAATAAGAAATCATACATTTTAAAAACTATTTTTTATGTGTATAACGTACTAACCAATTCTTAATTTTTTTAAAAAAATTAATATTGTCAGTAAAGATGAATATGACGTAATGTACACAGAAAGCTCTCGTTCTGTACTTAATGTGATTAAGGTAAATCAACAGATTGAAAAACAAGGGTTATATTTTTAAAAAAATACTTTTTCACTCTCTTTGGGAACACGAATATTGAGATATTTTTCAAACTGACCTGCGCGCAGACGCACGTCGCGGCTGATGACCCTGCCGAGGGGGTTGGAGGCGGAGCAGCGATAGACGGCGCGGTGAACGTCGGGGCGGAAGTGCGCGGCGCCGAAGGGTGGGAAGACGAGGGAGCCGTTGGGCAACGAGTAGCGGAGGCCCGGCACTGCGGGGGCGGGAGCTCCGTCCGCCAGCAACCACGCCAACGACGGTGAGGGTGCGCCCTTCGCAGCGCAGTCCAGACGACCTCCGGTGCTGTTGCCGAACTCCAGCCTCGCCGGCGGCTCCAACACCAGCAGAGGGCCCTGGCCGTCCGGCAGGCATGTCACCCCTGTCAACAAATCACTCTTAAATTAGTGCAAATGTCCGAAAACATCCTATGTGAAAAATTTTTGAACTTCACAGGACTTGGGAAAATATAAATTACGTTTGTATAACTTCAGAACAGCCTTTTTTTCACTTAGAAGTCTTTGTAATACTGGTTGCTTGCGAAGAAAATATAAAACCAAACCCTATGTAATTTAAGGGCGGTATCTGCATTTCCTGGCACGAAACATTCGTGATTGTATTTGTAGTCACCTATGAAATTTCAAATGTATACATAGTTCGTCTATAATTAATAGAATTTTTAAAAGGAAACAAATTTTATAGAAAATGTTTTTCTCAAGTGTTATTATTTACTAAAAAACGAGCGTGTTTCTTATGAGAAATTTACTTAGTTACGTACCATACGGTACATGATGATTGTAAACTGTAGCAGAAAAACAGTCCCGAACAATATATATATGTATATATATATATATATATATATATATGTAGCTGGGTGTCCGGTGTTGCCCAGGTATTTATGATGTAAGCCCGGAAAAGTATTTAATTCCACATATCTATTAGTCAAGAAGTGATTTAACCAACCTATACAGAGGGAATTCTGATTTCATTAGAAGCCATCAGTACCTTTAGAGAAGCATAAATATTCCAGATAGCAATTATTATCAAAAATACTGTTGAGAAAATATCCTCGACACCCTGATACAGTCAAAAATACGCGCAATACCTTAAGAGAGTTAATTATACTCCCGGTGCCCTGAACGATTGATATTTTCTTCATGTAACTCAAAAGTGTAAAAAATACTCCCGGTGCCATTAAAAGAATCAAAATTATTTGCCATTCTTTAAGAGAGTAAAAAATTAGTCATAATTATTTTCGGTATACTCATAGAATCAAAAATACTCATTTATGATAGACAAAAATAGTTACTTTACGTTAAAATAATCAAAAAGAGTCTCTGTAGCCTAATGAAGTTAAAAATGGTCCCGGTACCTTAAGGGATTCAGAAATACTCCCAATACTTAGGAGAGTATAAATACTCCAAATACCTTAAGAGACACAAAAATAGTCTCGCTACTCTAAAAGTGTCAAAAAAACTCTCTGTAAATTAGAATGTCTTTAAAATGACTCCCATTCCACCCCCACCTCTGTAAGTGATAGGGGTGTTTTACCGATCCAGCGTTTGTTTCGTAAAGTAAGTATTATCTGTACAAAAATGATAGAATTCGAAGCAATGTACGCGGAACATTGTTTTCCCCTTCCACCAAGCACTCCTGGGGGCATAAATACAAATAAACCGGCATTTACAAAACCATTATTAAAGTCAGCGACGTCCATAACCCAGATTCGACACCAATGACGGTTGTTTTTCAGGTTATTTTTATGTAACAACTTTCTACCCCTATCTCTAAAGGTACTCCCGTCCTGTGCCCAGAGTGGTTGAAATTATTAACAAAACTATAGGGAGAAACGCTAAAAATCTCATTGACCCCGAAAAGTTTCCTTTCGACTTTTTCGCAAGTATTAAAAATCCACTCCCGTCCATCCCGCCCCCTAGAGCAGGTAGTCTTACCCCCACAGTGTTTGTTTCGGGTTCGAAAAGAACATGTGTACAAAATTTGGTCAAATTGAACATTTGTATGCGGAACATACACACAACGACACAAACAAAAAAGTATTTTATATTTATTAGAGAAGGAAGAGATTAAAATTCGCTGTGTCCTTTTCTGAAATAATCTAGTGTTACGACTGAAGGAAGAAAGGATAGCATTATCTCTAGATAAATTCTGAGTTTTGTTGATTGTATGAAGTTTAGTTCTCTTTTCGAGATTTGTATGATATGTCGATGAATAATTTCATTTGAAAATAAATTAATCGTGTAGGATATATAATCCCTGAGGTGCCAGTATCATTGCAGAAAGCTTATTGCAAAATTGAATTGAAGTTTAATGTACTTCAATATCACGAGAAAATTTCTATCATCTGCTTCTTCTTCACCTTCACTATTATGGTCCATTGATCGGCTGGTGGATCATATCGCTTACCCCTGACTATGGGTCCGACTCTAGGGAGCTGTGATTTCCATTTATGTTTTTAGCGTTTATAAGGTAGCTCATGGGTCTTATTAAGCTACTCATAAAATTCTGTACGCGTAAGGAGAGATGGAAGAGAACGGAAAACGGATAGGATTAAGGAAGGACGGAATAAAGTTCCCGAATGTATAGTAAGTTGACAAGAGTTTATTTAATAAAGAAAAATTGTATTTTCTGAGAAAATAAAATAGAAAAGATTTATGATTTGAGGTTTTCCTCTGTATTTCTCAATTTTACTATTTCACCTTTCTTACTATAAAAAGCTAAGGAGCTTTCTGTCTTACAGAAACTGGATCGTAGCAGAATAGATATAAAAGTTGAAGGGAAGTTTTTGGAAAGGTAAAGAGTCCCATCGACACGTGAGCATTTAATAATTCATTAAAACACATCATAAACATGAATAGTTATATTTGAATTTGTATTTATGCGCGTTTGCGCCTCTGAGATTGCTGAGCGATCCAGCAGATTGAAGGTAAAGCATCTAGGGGTCCTAAATAATGCAAGTTGGACGGGGAGGGATCTTTTCCTTGTGAACTCTCAGTATAATGGCGAAATCAATGGCGAGGAAAGCAGCTGCAATGGATTTAAGTATCAAGACAACGACAGCGATCAGTCTCGTGTGAAATCGTCAACACCAAATATATGCTCAGTTGATTAAATAAGAATATATTCTGGTAAACACAAATGTAATTAAAAACAACAGTGACCCACGTTGGTGAAGACAATTTGTAATAAATACAAATGAAAGAGAAGTTAAATTGAAACAAAGTCAAAATGAGCCATACGTTAAGGCGACAATTTGTAATATTCTGGTATAATAAACAATTAAAATACCAGTTAGCCCGCGTTAATGCATCAATTTAAATAATTTAAGCTTTAAATGAAAGGATATTTAATAAATAAGAAATTTTAACTGAAAAAACACATTAATTCGTTCATTGCACAAAGATTTAAATTTACAAATAGTTATCCATTTAAATTTTTACAATAGTTATCACGTACAATCAAAATTTTACTCTCTCTCTTAGGGTCTTCACTGGGCCTTTAAATAAAGAAATCTATTTGTTGACAATTGAATTTTTATAAAGCTATTCTCAACTTCAAAGTATTTTTACAATGCATTATAAAATATTAACGATATTCGAAAACCCGAAATCTGACGATTTATCTTTAATTAATGGTTTTCAATAATAATTTAATGTATATATGACTTACAGTTCTCTGGTACCAGGGCAATTTTAACTCGTTCAGAAACACTTACACACACTTTACATTCTAATACAAGCTTTTCTTTTCACTGATTCTACACATCACTGTTGGTTTAGCAGGTGTTGGCTATATCTCGACGATGACTTATTCTGCAATAATTCACCACCTCTATTCTGCAATGATTCCTCCACGAAGACTTTACACAGTTATATTTTGACAAAAACTGATATACTCCGCAATCTTTACGCTGCAATATCCCGACGAATGCTACACACTGCTTTAATTCAACAACCTTATTTTGCAATACTTTGACGACGTCTGGTCTCTTTCTATAACGACCGCTTTCCGCTGTATTTATTTTTACTACACATTTATAATAATAGACTGACAATTTTTAATTTTACAGAGGTGGTATGACTGGAAGTCTGCATATTTCTATAAAATTTTGATAGCATAACAAAAGAACATGGCATGAATATTCTTTTTATATTATAACACCTCGAGCGAATAATGGAACAGCAAATGCGGAGAATGAGGCTATTTCTATCTTGTAAATAAAATTAGATGTCTGTGTTATATATATATATATATATATATATATATATATATTTGTGTGTGTTGTGTATGTTCCGCTTACAAATTGAAACGCGTGGAGCACTTTCAACCAAACCTGATACACATGCCTCTTACGATCCGGGAACAAACACTGTTGGGGTAAGACACGACTGTCAGCCTGGGGGTAAAACATGGTTGACATTTTAAGAACTTGCGAAAGCGGCCGATATTAGCGCCGGTTAAATTATTTTGTGGACAACAAGATTGATAGCGTCATCACCGAGGTTGTTAGTGTGAAATTTCAACTCATAGAGGGGGGGATGGAAAGGCGTTACATAAAAATAGTCCGAAAACAACCTAGATTGGTGTTGAATTCGGGGAAATAGCAGTCGCTATGTGAACTTTGGCATTCACCGTGCCTGTTACGTCGAACTTAAGCCCTTTCGAGTGGGGATGGATGATAATGGGTTATTATTGTTACTCTTTCAAAAACAAGAAGGCCCGGATTTGCGCTCCCACCTATAACGCCTACGTTGGTACATTTCGACCCCTTTAAATCTATGCGCTTTTACTGAAACTTTGCTTTATAAATACTTCATTTATAATCTTACCTGGCATACATGAATAATATATTTTTATTCGAATCCCGTGATAAATTTCTTATTCTAAAATTAGGCTCCATATTAATTTCTTCCCGGAAAATAAGAGGAATATATCTAATACCTGACCAGACAATGATACAACATTTATGAGAACAAAATTTTTGTTTGTTTTAAGTTTACAAAATTCAGAACTTAGTAATATATATTTTTTTATTTTCGTCAAAATATGACAGTCAGCACAGGTGACAAATATATATATTATTTTTTGAATGCGCGTTTTTCGAATAATTTTGTATCACAATTATTACAGATTTTATTTGACTTGTTTCCCTCACACTTTTTACTTGACACTTTCGACGTTTTTTTGATCCTGGTAAACTAATATTTGTAATCCTATTTATTACGTTTGTCATGATACTTTAATTCAATTTAACCTAGGCCTCACGGCTTGTAGTTTGTAAAAGCTTTCTGTCTATATATTCTTGAATTGAAAATTCTAAATCCGTTGATCAATTTACATAAAAATCCGTTCTTCATTAGAGGTTCTAAAATTTAGGCTATGCAAGAATTGTGATTGTAAAATAAAATTGTAGGTGAGGCAGTATGAGGTCTAATGGATGGAGGAATTTCAACCGCCCGGTACGCGGTAGGTCCCGGGTTCGATTCCTGGTCCCGTCGACATTTTTCCATCCTGATACTTTAATATCTTCTGTTTTAAACACGGGGATTTCTGTTAACAAATTTACCGAAAGTTCGATACCGATCTCCCTCCCGTTAAATGATGTCGGACATTATGGCTCGTATCTAATTTTTATCAAATTTTTAGTCTGAACACTGCCACTTTTAAGTGGAAAAAATTAAAACTCCATTTTACACAAGTAAATTGACACGTCTAGTCCCCTTATATCGATTTTAGTTGTGAATTAACGTCAACGTCAAATGATGAAATTTAGAGTCCATAAATACGATATTTAAAATGATGTTATTTTACTTGAACCTGTATGTTCTACAAGTTTTTAATATCCAAAAATGTTTGCGTAACATTTTTCTATTTCAGTATCTTCCTTCCGAACGAACTCAATTTTTGAATATTAGTAAAATAAAAGGAACAAATATTTAGCTTAATTGTAGGAGTGTACATAAATATTAATTGGACATAAGTAGAATAAATATTTGTCAAATAATTGTCTATATGATTGTATTAATTAAAAATGTATTTTTTTTATTATAATTGATGGCTACTTCTGTATTCTAAATTAATCAATAATTTTGGAAATAGTTTTTAAAACGGGTTTTCTTTTTCATATAGTAGCGACTGATTAAAATTATTGGGATACGATTATAAACTTAAATTTGTATATAACTGTGGTAAACTCTACTTTTCCTTTAATTATTATAAGCTTTGCTTATATTCTCGACTGTAGTACTCGATAGATTGGCTGTCTCGGCGAATGGAAATTGGCGGAAGCGTTGAAACTCTCCGGTTGTGTGAAGAACGTCTCAAATCTACAGAAGAGTCGTGAACGGGCTACCTCCAAGGATCCAACACCAACGAAAAAAAACAACAACAACATTCAAATGGAAGTTGACCCACTACACAATATAATCAGATGTGTAGCAGGATAAGCTTCGGATAAAGCAGCTTTCAATTTTTGCTCATTCAACAGTGCGGATTAATTTCCGAGCACCAGAAATAGAAAAATCGACCCGCTGTGGTACAAAATCCAAGATATTTTTGTATAATCTAGGGACTTCTGTTTTTTAAGCACATTGGAATGGAATCAGTTTATTAGGATATTTTTGAGTAAAACCACACTATGAAAATTTCATGGCAGATGGAAAATCCAACATCTTTCTATGATGTGAAACGTAAAATTGCCACGAGAGGAATTTTGTTAGTTTCTAACCCTATAAACCTCACTTTGAGCTAGGTTAACATTTGGAGCAATCATATTGTTACCAGAATATTAATTCGGCGATAGACATCAAATATTACTGCATTTCGAAAGTACTGTTGCGTTAGAACAAGGTGCTGCGAAATTGAGTCAGTGATCGAAATTTATTGATTTCGTTGAAATTACAGATTGACTTAATTTAATTTGTTGTCTTTGGAGGCATGTAGGTGCAAAATGATTGTGCTAACACTCGAGATCTCGTATCAATTAATTTGACGAAAAGTCGACCTTCTAAGCGTAGGAAATTTTTCTTAATTTATGAGAGCATTGAGATTTTCAATGTTTGAAAATTCGTTTGCTTGTGTGCCGTTTAAAGGCTACAATACTTTTCAAATAGGAACCGTTCCTGCTCTCCGTGAATGAGAATTAGACAAACGCCAATAATGAATGACATCAAACTCTGACTGCAGTGACGTCGCTCGAATTAGAATCGACAGCACAAGGAAGAGCGTCAAGGTCAAATCAACTCCAATTTGAAAAGAACTGTAGGACAGAATAGATGCCAGGGAGTGTGAACCCTTTACTAAAAGTAAAGTGGGTGCTCGGTGGTGGTCCACTCACCAGCAGTGAACCTCATCAACGATTATAGTGTACTATAATATTAATTAATTTATCTTTCTCCAATATTTTGTATATTTTCAAAAGTGTGACATTCATTTCCAACCTCCATTCGGTAATTTTGATTCTCAATCGCAATGTCTCAAATTATTTGTGATCGTTGCTGATAAAATTAATGCCTTTCACTACTTTCAGTATACGTTTTAATTTTTAGTTTGAAAATTATTTAATTTTAATGTTATCAGTAATATTTTGTCTATTAATCAATTTAAAACGTTGAAAAAAATTATTTTAAGAAGACGTGAAAAAAAAGGAGAGCTATAAAAGTGACGCACTGTGATAGAGCGAGGGAGATTAGTCAAAGCAATAGAGACGATGCTACCACGTGAAAAATTATCTCCTATGAACATGCATTTTCTGAATTTCTTGTTTTTTGATTAACATCCTCGAGCGTGTTAGACTACACTCATATTCACATTCTGCGTGGCTATCCACCAGTATTTTATTATTCGAGGAAAAACTAACATAATGTGAATTTTCATATCAACAGAGAAAGGGAGTTTGCGCGCGCACTCGCTATTCGTTTGCATCGCAGTGTCACGACAACAAATTCAGTAATGAATTCACTAGCTTACTCTCGAAGCTTCCAGACCGCGCGTAAAAAAAACGTTTCAATTTAAAATTTCTGATTTAGGGTTTGAGCCAATAATGTTCCTTACAAGTAAATAACAACTCACGACTTGACGTTCTATTCAAATGACTAAGTCCACGTTCCCCTTTAGAAATTCAATGAATACGACGTCTTTTTAACTCAGACGTTGAATTCCGTAGGCCCAGATTTCAGAAAGAAATATTTTTGTGATGGTGTATAGTTCAGGCCAGGTCAGTCTGCGTCTAGTCATCGAGGAAATTTCGCTTACTCTATTTACTTCTTTTATGACGAAATATTTAACCTGAAAAAACGCTTCTTAATTCCCAAACTATGGAAAGTAAACGCACAGAACATTTTTTCCTATTCACCTCGAAGTGGTATATTATAGACAAAATTAATTATTCATTAATCTGTCGAGAGTTTCCAAAAATAATTCTAAATAATTATTTTCTTAACGTTATGCTCAAGGGCACCTGAACTTAGATTTTCCCAGTAACTAACACACATATTGTCATAATCTCACAGTAAATAATATTTGGAGAATCATACCGGTCGGTAATATACATATTAAAAGAATAATATTGTGACCAGTTTGGTGAATTAGCTATAATGGGCCAAAGGTCATATTGAAAACGTCATATGGTATAAACCGGTGACTGAAATGACTGCTCAAACCTTTCAGACTACTCTAGGACACTCTTATCGATTACTTACCTCTTTTGTCTGCTGTTAATTAAGAAGACTAGCCGCGGAAGAAGTTTCTATTCCCGCTGAATAATTTACTTGAATGGAGAGCTATAGGTAAACTGAGAGTGAATGGAAGGTGGAGGAATATAGGAAAAGAAATTTGTTTAGTGGGGGAGAGGGAACGGAAGACCCGGATGTATTACCGCAGACGTTCATAAATATGAACTAAATACAAGAAATCACAATTAAGATACGGAATTATTAATGAAGCATCCTTTCTGGAGCTTCAGATTGATGCTTCAAGTGAATAAAAGCGGAGAGGAGGAGCTACGTGGTTCGCCACAATTCGTCGTCCATTATTCATCGCCGAGCTGGCGAAGCGTCAAGGAACATTTTAAATACGCTCTCAATGCGAACTTTTCGAATCTGGCGAAAAGATTTTGCTTTGTTCTTACCCTCCTCCATCAGCGGAAATTTCTTTCAGTTCTCTGCAGCGCCGCGTTTAAATATTTTTCCTGAGTTATTCGGAATATATTAAAGTCTTACGAACATTTGGTTCTTTTTCGTCCACTCCTCCTATGGGTCGTGGGTTTTATTTGATCACTTTCACTAACGCACGCAAAGACTCGTTTACCTGCACGAAGAAAGAAACTGATATGTATTAAACATATTTAATCAAGTGAACAAATTGATGAGAGACGCTGTTAGTGAAAATGGTCACTCAATACTCGATTTATAGTGTCAAGTTGAGAGGTATATGATTCAATTTCTTCTTATGTGGAATTCAGACACGAAATTAAGTTTTAAAATCGAGGATTAGCAGAGTTTCAAACAAAATTGTTCGTGTTTTCTTATTGTCTTTTACTGGAAGAGATGCGATGAGTTTCAGAAGACGATTTTGATGGAAATGGACGACTTGGCGAGTGTATATGATGAAAATAGTGATCAAAAACGGATTGAGGCGATAACACAAATGTAGAACGGTAAGAAAATTTATGAGGGAGAACACTACTGTTTGGAACACACAAAAAAACAGATCTGATAAGTTCAAGGCATCAACAAAAGATTACGAATTCCTTTAAAAGTAGAGTCAAATCACACAGAATTATTAAACGTCCAGATATGAGTAACTGAAGTCGTGAGAAACAAAAATTTCAATTATTGTTATCTTCAAATGTCATGTCAGGACGATAATCTTTACTCGACTATCTGCGTACACAAACCGAAAATAGAGAGGTGATAGTTTTTTACTTCCGTTATTAGTGTAGATACTTGGTGTTTTTCTATTAGCCTGTGTTTTAATTAGAATAGTGGGGAGGGTGGGACCTTCTACAGGACATTAATTTATTCTAAATACCACTGGAGTCCTACTTTGTGTAGTTTTGGATTCGTCTTTATATTAGAATCATCATTAGTAATTATTCCGCATTTTGACTAATATTCACTTTATTTATTTAACACTAAATGTTATTTCCAATTTCTCACGTTCAATTTTTCTCACATTATTTTGGACAGATTCGCTCATATGGGTGAATAAGTAGATTTAATTAATTTCCCTGACTTGAGTTTCAGAATCAACTCAATTTTTATATTGTAATGACAACCAAAATATGTAATAAAGGATTTTATAAATTATTTAATATTTGTATTGTCAGCGTAATATTGTGGCCCGGCTATTATAGAAAACGCTCAGGATTGCGTAAGAATGTGGAGTGTTTCAGACGGTATTATTGTCGGCGTTGTGTAATATCGAAGGCTTTGAAGAATTGTACAGTCTGTGATACGAGCTGACCGGGGAAGGTTTTCCCGTCTCCGTGCGTGGCAGTCAGTCAGTGAGGACTGCTCATTATGATTGCTTGTAGACCCTGCTAATGAACCTGCAAGTAAAAGTCGACGAGTAAAGGACAGTTTATCGAGGTTTTTGGTGTTAGAGATTGAAGGAGACAAGTATAAGTTTTGTAGGACAAAGTTGTGCAGGCTGTTGTTGAACTTATTTCAATGGTACAATTAATTGAGAGTTGAATCGAACTGATATTTGGGAAGTGTAGGTCCATTTTCGTTGCTGCTGTCATTATTACTGTTCGCCGAAATATTTGAAAACCAACTGAGGATTGTCTGTGCGGTGTTAGGCATTTAATCTCGTATGCTGACTTAAGTTGTGTAGAAAGTCTAATACTATGGCCTGTTTAATTAAAGTTATTTAAATAATTTGTGATCTAAACTCAAAGAATAAAATAATTCGTGAAGTGAAAGATACGAGAACTGCTCCGATGTCTGGTATGTACAAAAATATATTTTAAACGTTGTATAATATTCCTTACCGTCAATTTCATAGTGTAATATTCAAGTAAATTCATTATTTTGCAAAATTTTATAAATTTTGTTATTTTATTGCGGGTTCCTATTACTATTAGATGCCCCATAAGCGAAGGTTTCAAGGATCTAATTCAAACCGTGGCATTCATGTATAAAAATTGTGTATAAAAATAATTAAATTTAAATTGTAATAAATTTTCTTTGTTTAAAATTGGATTTGTTAGTAATAATTTTATTTATCAAATTCGTCAATAATTAATGGTCCCCTTTTAATGAATTGTTTAAATAAGTTCGATTTTCCTAATTGGTTATCACATTAATTGATACGAAACGTGGTCGATGCGTTTTCGCCAAATTGTTTTTTACATTAAATTGGCACCACATCGTCGGACTTTGATTTTATTCTAATTTGTTCACCACAATATATATATATAAATATTCACCAGAGTCAGTTAAAATTAACAACGTTTCGGTAGCTTCACAAGGTATTGACTTCACTGAACAGTTACGTTTTAGAACTGGTGGAACTTGAAATTATAAACTCAGCTATGAAGAAAACTTGTTTGCTTTTCTCGGTGACAACATCGAGCCTATTTGTTTGTGTGCTTTTTATTATTCTACAGAATAGCATTAATTTAGCTTAAAAATAATATTACACACAATTTTACAATAGTACAATTTTTTGCAACTTGTATACAGTATCAAAATGACGATGAACAAATGAGAATAAATGTAACAATGTTTTAATTAATACTTTAAGCATCATCTGTCAAGAAGGTCTCCGTATGAAGTCTGGAAGATAAAGAACAAAAAAATGAAAAGGAGAGTATTTTTCTGTTCTATGTGTTTTAGGTAAAAATAATAATTAAATCCTGTCACAAATTCATAAAAAAAAATTCGATGAATAAACTGCCCGTTATTGGTCATCAAGTACATATTATTTATTCTCCACATTTGGAAATAAGGTTTATTAATTTTTTCAAGTACCTTAGTAACAAGGATTGCAGCCAGACTGTCAATATCAGGAAAGACTGAATTAATATTAATAAATAAATTCATCTGGCTTTAAGAAAGAGTGGGTGAATGTCGATAACGAGCGAGCGAGGTCGAATACTACCCACGGAATCACGCAAGCGAACCCTGTCTCCTCCTGCGAAATGTAATCAGATATAATTAGGGCTGTATCGTTCCTGTTCCCTCGCGAATTTGTCTCAATCTCCTTAAAATGAGATGCTTAATTAGCGTAATGAAAACAAAAGAGGGTCCGAAGCGACGGACGAAATTAATGTAACGGGAGCGGGATAACCAATTGAAAACGGAAATGAGAACGGGATGTCTGGAGAAAATAATAACAAGGAGGGCGAGGGGTAGGCTACAGCGAAAAGCTTTCTTCCCTCGCGAAACAATAATAGCCAGGGTGTGGGTGAGCGGGTGTGCGGGGGAGTGGCCAGTGTCATTGCAATTAAAGCACGAACTTGCTCATCACTTAGACGCAAGGGAACCACACAATAGGCCCCATCTCGTCAACCTACGTTTTGCCTCCCTCCTTTGATTTAAATCAGTGTCTGCAGTACCTCAAGTGTCTCTGAAACGTTGGCAGACTTTCTTTACAACTCCAACACGATATTTCTATTGAATTGTAAAATTTTGAATAAAAACTAGTATTTTGAGGTGTAACGTGAGTGTTATTTTTCAAAAGCAAATAAATTTTTTAAGTCACCTGGGGTAATGATGTTAGAATTAGTTGAACAAGAGATTACATGGGTTTTTAAAATACATTAATAATATGAATGGACTCCACAGCAGTAAAGGCTTGATAAAAATTACTTTCGTAAGATTACTACGAGAACTATTAGTAAAAAAAATATACATTTATTACTGAATAAAGATCATCCCTCTCTGATTTGAGTATAGGAAAACTCAATTATTATGCATAGATGCAATTTTAATGACATATGGCGATTTTAATAACAAAATTTTATATGACTAAACATGTCAAGAATTTTCCAGAGTGGAATTTATAAAGTATCGTGTCTGTATAGTCTATTATTAATGCAATTCGTTAAACTATAAAAGTTAAAGGTGAGAAAAATTCTGAAATAATATAATAGTAGTTTTTGGATGAATTTATAATTCAAACTTATTAAGCTTATACTACAAAAATTATTTAATTAAGATATGATTAATTAAGCACCTCTGTACGTACTCGAAGAAAAGCTCATATAATGTAATGAATTATTTTATTGGGCTGGGTATTTTATATTAAAGCAAAAATTATTTACCATTTGAAATTTTTTTATTAGTATAGAACGAAAAAAAAACACAAAAAAACCTCTGATCTAAGGCATCTGTGGATTACGTAGCAGAGATTATCTGCCCGCACCAAATACGCACTGCCTATTCCTGTTTTCTATTGTCCGCTGTAGTTGGAGATCCCGGATTTTCCCTTACCGAATCCTGCAGCTGGATGGAGCGTCTCGGTCCTTGTTCTCCAATATTCGGCGGATGACCTCGTACAACCAGTTGATGGGCAGGTGTATTTACTATATGCTTTTCCCTTACTTGGATAAGCATACACTTCTGAATCCAATCACCAAACGTTCTTTCTGCCAACTCTTTCCACGTCCTTCCAATACTCTCCTCGACGTCTTTATTTCAATTGTTCTCCTCAACGTCTTTATTGCAACTCCTTCCAAAACCTCTCCTCCTACCCCGGAGCTGGACGTTTTCCCGCCCTTAGCGTCACGGGCTTTTGTTGTTCTTAGTCGCATGGGATTTTCCCATGGGCCGATGTACACTATCCTGGTATTAAAATAGCCACGTGCGGCGTCTCGAATTGGGAAACAAAAGAATCGTCCAAACTACAGCAAACAACATTTCCGAAAATAATAACAAAATTAAATTAAAAATACGCGCGTTACAATAAATATATTAAAATATTGTTATCACAGTATATTTTTAATAAATTTATTTATTTTTAAAACGCTACTATGCTAAAATTATTTAAAGAAAGCAAGATTTATTATAAAACCTGGCTCCTCGAGAACAAAGAAAAATTTTGCTCTAGTTTGAATCGTTTTCCGAAACTTCGGTTTGTTGACGATGACAACCTTATTGATAATGCAACACGGTTTTAACTAAAAGACATTTCTTGTTTAATAATACATATGGATAGTTGAAATTATGAGTCTGAAAAATAGACGGTCCAAATTTAGTGGTTACCCGACGTACGACGAACTATTCAAAATTTTTCTCGTTGCGGTTTTATTATGTCCATGTTTTCCACAGATAATGACGAATCGATTGCAGAATCTCTTTACTATTAATCGAGGTATCGTCAGAGGACATTCCGAAAATTGCCTTTTGGATGATACCCGAGTTTCATCGAAGCGTAATACGAGCAAAAAACCCTGTGATTAATTTGAAGCCTTAGTCACACGTCAGTTGTTTGAATTGTGGTTTGGTACTGCGCCGTTATTTTGTGATTAATTCCATCGTTTTCTCTTAATAATTATAAGTTTCTCAACTAAATATTTTAGTGGTAAGTAACCAAAATTTAAGGAAATTGTTCAGTTTTAATTGAAGCAATACTATTCATCAAAGTTTTTTTACCGGATTAGCGAGGAAAAATCTGAAAGTGATCATTGAAGTGCTAAAATTAGACCGTCAAGAATGTCTTTCAATTAATTACAGGTGAGTCCGCGTTCAGGTCTACGCACCGGATAGAGAAAGCTCGAAGTGGTTTGCTGCCGTTCTGTCTGTCAGCGAATGGGAGAAGAGAGTTAGACACTCTTTGCCACATCGTGAATAACGAATGACAACAAATCCTTACTGCAGTTGCGTTTTGCCACGCGGATTTGATTCGACGGCACAAAGAAGAGCTTCAAGGTCAAGTCGGCCCCCATTTGAAATGAAATGTAGTTAGTGCGACCACATACTAAGCGGTGATCCTGGGTTCAATTCTCGGTCTTATCCAGATTTTGGTAACCTAATCCGTTAATTCAGTTTCGTAGTCTTCAAGGCTGATCTTCGGTTCAAAGCATTTCGTCTGTTCTTGAATTTAAATTTTTATATCATAAAAATTTAATTATTACATGTGTCCGAAGTTAGTTTCTTAGAATCAGAACTCAACAAAAAGACACATTGGCAAGGAGTGCATTTTTTCTACTATCTTGTAAGATTGTCAACAATTTGAATTTTAAGAATAATGCAATTACGATGAATGTTTATTAATTGAATAAAGATAATATCTATATTCTGTAAACCAACAGATATATATTCCACTTATCGTGGAATAGAGCGTTGCTTGGTCTTGAAAAGTTAAATGATAACTCACCTCTTTGTACTCTTGAATATAGTTTTCTTCACTTTCAAGAGATGTTTTTCATTATTTAATCCTATAATCATCAAAATGTCAGCAGTTTATTTTTTCCCCTCACTGAATTATTTTGCATTTAGAAATATTAAAAAATCGACGTATTTAATTGTGAAATGGACGTCGACAGCGAGCGGGTGCTAATTGTGTGTCGTTGTCTTGCGTTCGCAATCTAACCGTCCAGCGTTCGCGTCGCCTTTTTCCGGCCAGGAAATGGAGAGGGCTCGTTCATATCTCGTCATCAGAGCTCACGTGCTAATGTGTTTTTGCGTGGGAGCGGCTCACCGTACTTATCTCCCGACGCCGTTCCGATTCATCGAGCTACGCGAGGCACGGCTCTTTATAATATACTGACCACATTTGGGGACGAATTGCGCAAATATCTCGCCACGACGGAATACTTTATTTGCGTTACACTCTGTAAACTGCGTAATCAGTTGAAGGGGACATCCGAATCTAGCTGCGACTGGCGCCAGAATTTCTGTCATCACGTTTTCCACGAACCATTAAGTTGGGATGAAATTCAATGTATCTACCACAAAAAAAAACGCATCAGGGTGGTCTGAAATAACTTTAAGTGACAGGGTTAAGAAGTATAATTTAACAAATTAGGTGCATTTTAAAATCAATTTATGTTGTGATTCAGAGATTCCCAGATTTACAATTTTCATCAGAAATGTATAGTATTTAAAAGTAGAATTCAACAATACGAATAATACTCAAGGAATCACAAATTTTATAATGGATAATTCTTTAAGAGAAAATATAAGTAAATTACTTAATATTTTTTATAATATTATAATAATGTCCATATTTTGTTGTTTTAATCATATTATAGGTCCCCGTGTTTTATTAAACTTAATAGTCTTGTTTCAATAATCATTTGGCCTGGAAACTCCGTCAGTTCTAGCCATAACATTCTTTTCCTTGCATTTTAAATCCCATTGTATGTACCAGATTGTAAATTATTTCAAAGATTTATTAAGCGATTCCCAGGTAGTTTAATTAAAACTTGAATTTTGTAACGCGCCCGATATTTCAATTAATCGCCCACGCCTTACCCATTATATTTGATACTTATCTAAATGTTAGGACCATAAATAAGATCGGTTTACAAATTACTAAATAGTGGTTCCCGCACTTTTGCTAAATGTTTATTCCATTCAGAGTTCGGATGAAATCAGCAGAAGTGCGATTGTGTCGTGGTTGCAGGTCCCACTCTCAATTAGAACCCTTCAGTATGTCCAATGTCACCGAGGAAGCAGTTGGTGAAGTTAGATCTTGGGTACGACGGCGGTGCTGGACTATCAGATCCTTGGTGTAGCGCGATAGTTTTATTATTGATATATATTTCATTTTAATGTAATTAGATATTAGCAAGGGTTGAGAGCTTGGCAATTTGGAATATGACCAGGCGCTGCCGTGACGGATAGATAATCCGCTCGGTTTGGACATAGGCTACCTGGACTGTGACACCGTGGGAAACGTCTCTCCAAAAACCCCAGAATTTTATTAACACGTGACTGCCTGAACCAATCACATTTCTTAGTTCAGGAAAGATCGATTCAAAGATGATGGAGAACATCGATATTTCATATGCAGCGAAGGGGCTGTGAAGAAAGTGTAGAGTAGACTCCTTGACAAACCGTCGCCAGGGACGGACGTACAGCTCCAAACTTGCAGTTTTCCAGAGGACTCGGAGAGAACGAGGGTGCCACATGATCACGGCCAGAGATCAACGCGAGGTAACTGCCAAGTGTCTCAATCCTTGACGCGCCTGGGGGAATTAGCGTAAACCGTGTTTAACTTGGGATTAAGGGATCCGACTGTTTTGCCCGGCTAACTGAACACGCATAATTTGTATTTTTTTATTTTTTTCATGTTCAATTAAATAATTAATAAATTCAGAAAAATATCCCTTTATTTTAGCATTTAATAAACCTACCACTACACTGGAATGTCACGAACACTTTTACGATATATTTTAAACAATACCATAAAATGTATCCTTCGAAGGCTCTGTAAATACAAGAAATTGAAGCCTCTGAATTTTTCTCACAATCCTGTTGGAGAGTTTTGAAAATTTTATATTTTAGGATGAACCCCATTTTCATCTAAATAGACACGTCAATAAACAAAACGGTCGGTAATTATCTCAGTAAAATAAAAACATATAAAAGCCATCGTTCAATGGACAGGAATTTCGGCTCCGAGAATCATGAGCCACTATTTCTTCGAAAATAAGTTAGATGAACCTGTCCGTGAATATAAAGATTCGTGTTTTGCAACATTATTTTGAGTCTGGAGGACTGATTATTTCTGATACTAGTTCATTATCGTGTCTCTCGATGCGTTCGAAGTTGAGTTCTGAATGTAATGAATGGGACGTTCAAATCATTGTGCACGGTGAAGTTGGCGGTATAGTGACGGAGCGTAGTGTATTAGATTGGATTCATGGAATAATTTTTTGATTTTGGGCTTTGTGCATCTCGATAATTGTATATCGCAATTCCATATGGGTTTAATGATACATTTTTGTAACACTACGTTGTTATCAAGTGATAGTTTTGATCTTCTTCCCATCAGCCAAGTCATCTCTCCGAATTTTAGATTAATTTTCTGCCGTTTAATTTTGACATGTTTTTTCCAAGCCATTTTCTAGTCTGTATGTAATCATATGTACTTTACTTTTTACTGGAATTTGAATATTGTTCGAAAATACCGGCGGACACACCACTCGTCTTTTGATTAATGTAACTAGCACTGATTTCATCTCAGTTATCTTAATTTTCCATTTATCAGTCCAGTTAAATGACAGGTTGAGGTGGTTTTGAAGATTTTGCGATGCAACTACTGGGTCAGCATTTACTGACAGCAAATCAGTATCATCCACAAATGTTACAATAGTTGTATTGTTTGTAGTTGGCAGGTTCAAAGTGTAGATCAAGCTGAGTAACGGTCACAAGTGGCAGTTTGTTGAGTTTTACTAGTAGTGCAGGTAGGTGATGAAAAATATATAATACATTTAATGGGATGTTCTCATATTCGAGAATGATCCTACGCTGAGCGGAATGTAGCACCGAGACAGCGAGCTGCTGCATTAGTGGGATCGAGTGCGCCGCAAAGCGAGCTGTGTAAAACATTCAAAATCGAAGTAGAAATTCATTTAAATAAAACACAATTATTATAAAAGGGGCACTCCTCATTTTACTGGATGATAATTGGAGTAACTGGAGTTGTGGTTTATTTGGAAGTATTGACCTGAGATGTAAACGAAGTAATTATTATAAGGTTAAAACTCTTAACTGGAATAGTAAAAATGGCACAAGACTGTTTTAGCCACAGTGGTAAAATAATTGGTTTATGAAATCCAACGTCGAAGTATTCATAACTGTTATATTTATATCTTTAACGTTGTTTTAAATTATATTTTTTTTGGTAAACTAAAATGTTTGTTTTTCAAACTTAGTAATTGTAATAATTTATTATTTACTTGTAATCTATCTTGTATACTATTTCTTCGATCCAGGACTAATGTAATGAATAATAATTCTAAATCTAAATTTACGAAGTCAACAATGGGAAAGATAGAGGACCAGATCAACTGTTATACTTCTTTGTTATTTTCGGATTCATACTCGTTGATTTTCATGACTCAGCAAACACTGTAAATTTGGTAATCATTAAAATTATATCATTTTCTCTGAAAATGTCCGAAGTTTTAAAAATCAGGCTAGGAAAGACTAATTCAAAGTCAGTATTTCTCAAATTTTGTGAAAACCATCCATTTTTTTATGAACATAGATCCGTTTTGTTACTGGTACGAAGAGTTGAGATTAGCCAAATACCAAAAGTATATAGAAGTAGTATTATTTTGGTCTTCAGTTAAGTCAGATGCTTTACTCTCTCAGTACAGGACTTTCTTGATCACTCCCGTAATAATTAATTATTTTTTGTTATACTGGAAAAGTGATGAATGTGTTGCTCATAAATCTACTTATTTCATAACTTGCTAAGTCTCTGTTGGACTTTTCTGCTCTTTTGTTTGTTTGATGTACGGCCTTGAGTTTGCAGATTCCTCGTCGCTCTGTTTCGTGAAGTGACTTGTCCGTCGTTTGTGTTTCCTTCTAGTCAGGTTTTGTGATGTATAATTTCCTGATAGTTAATTCTATAATCATTAATTTTTTACTAGTGCGTATTGAATTTTTTTTAGTACTGTAAATATTAAATTATTCCCTTAGTATAGTTAGAGAATTATTCTTTTTGCTATCGTTACTTTATAGTTCCTTTACTAATGTTGGACAGGGAAATTTGTGTTACCGATTTTTAATATTTTTATGTTAACTTCTAATTGTTTAGATTTGTAGCATCCAATAATTATATTGTAATTTTATGCAATGACGTATCATACGAGGACGAATGGAATGAAATAAATAAAATAAAATTTTCCCCACAGTCATGTAAACTCGTCAATTACAATCCTGGTTCTTTTCTAAATGCATATTAATTCTTCCCTTAATTGTTTGGAAGCTGCGTCGTATAATTTTGCCTAGTAATGTCTCTTTGAATATTCCAGAATTCGTCTCAATAACATTTATCCGAACCATTCCTGCATAGTATCAATAAACTTTCTGCTGCCGACACTAGGGCTATTGACTACTTTCGCGTAAAACTTGCGTGCTGTTACGGTATCATTGTTCAAGAGCTGTTATTGCCCCAATTTGCATTTTAATGAGTTCACCTTAAAATAAATAGTTTTCCTTTCGCAGTGGACCTGCTTCAGGCCCTCCCTATTAATTGATTCACGAGGATCGTATTTACAGCGGCTGCACAGCTGAAATTTTTTACTTCCCGCTTGGTTACCAACATTGAAAACAAACAGCTCCTAACGTAATGGAACGTATTTATATTTAAGGATGGCCGGAAATTGTATGAAAATCTCATTTAGCACTGTGAATCGCCGTGTGCATCTCTCGGGTAGCGAGCGATACAATCGTCAGTCCAATCATCGAGCGAAGCAATTTCTGGACCTGGTCAAGCTCGGGCGAACTCATTTACATTTCTCTATTACACACTCAGACATGAATCCTTTGGGTCAAACGTGCTCTCAGCCAGAACAAATTTATTCGCACTCTTATAAAGTACGAAATTAAACAAAGATTGACCATACGAAATTAGTCAACATAAACCTTATTTAAAAATGACATTTAAATGTTTTCTTATAAATATGTTGAAATATTACAATTTTTCACTCCATAGGAAAATCCTATGCCTGGCTGTACAATGAGAACCAACTTTTTCTTGCAAAGCGACGTAATCCTTCTTGGAGATAACTTTATTTATTTTCTTTTGGCCGATATAAGATGCATCGAGGAAAAATAGATTTAGTAAACAATGTAAAAGTTTCATAATAATACTGCACACTATACAAATAGACCTATATTACTGTCATACTCGGTTAACGTATTTTATGTTTTTTCGACACCGCGACGTATAACTTAGGTAACGTACACAGTTTGTTTCCCCTTATCGACGACGGAAAGCTTAAATCGCGTCGTTACCTTATAATGCTTTAATGTCGCAGAGTTTCGTCCGCTCTACGAAACGTCTCGTCTTCTGCATAACCTCGGCACCATCAACAAGCATTACATATATTTATCTTACATAGTTTTATCCTATACAGAGGGGCCCAAAAAATGTATCCGTCCATAACTTGCAAACTAATTGATGGAGTTGTCTCATTTTTGGTGAAAGTGTAGCTCTTCAAGTCCAACTTAAAGATATCACTGTAGGTGTTCGAAATGGTCACCATTAACATCCACACACAAACGATGTCCCCGAACTGCAGCACGAACTACTGACTGCAACGTGTTCAGTTGGATATTTGCACATTAAAGTACGATGGATTCTCCAAGTTCATCCAATGTGCGTGGCTTTTGTCGATAAACGACGTCCTTTAGTGTTCCCCACAGGTAACGTGGGAACGTGGTGGATACCCCACAGCACCTCTACGGCCTATCCATCTTCCTGGTAGGTTTTCGTCGAGATAAGCCCTAACACGATTGTGGTAGTGGGCTGGGGCACCATCTTGTTGAAAGTAAAATCTTTCGTCTCCATACAAGTTTTGGATGGCAGGTAAAAGAGATGTTTGAAGCTTCTGAAGGTACAACTCACCGGTAACTGTACCGTCAAAGAAGAATGGCCCCGGTAAGACAAGCCACACCACACATTTACTCCTGGCTTTGTCTACATGGACGTTTGGATTTTCGGCGGCCCAGTAGATGCAATTGTGGCGATTTACTGTACCATTGAGTTTGAACTGTGCCTCATCAGACCACACAATCATCTCCGCAAGCTCTTCATCGTTGCGCACCATGTTATTAAACCACTCGCTGTACTCCATCTGAATCGTCCTCGTTCATTGCGTGTACCAATCTTGGGATGTAGCACTTCCACTTTGCTGAACACTTGAACGACTTATTCCAGTTTCACGGACACACAGACTTCTGTGGTGAGCGGGTGAATTGTAACACAAGATGGGACTTGTTACTGTTACGTGTCGTCCAGATCGTTGTTTGTGTACATCTTTAACACAGCATTCGGCTTCAAATTTGTCTCGAATGATACGAATCGTTAAACGTGTCGGTGGCTCTGTTTGATACACATTTCGCCATTGCCGTTGAACCTCATTAATGTTTTCGTACTTAAAATACCACTTTAAAACAGACTTCCTTTCATCAAATGTAAGCCTTACGCCAGCCAGCTATGTTTACTCGAGTAACAGGGAACAACTAACAATAAAACACTAACTACCTGGCGACTGTACTCTGACAAAAAAAAAACGCAATGCAACGTTTATGTGGCGATTGGCGGAACTACAAACTATTACACTACCAAAAAAGAGACAACTTCGTCAATAAGTTTGCAAGTTATTGACTGTTAACCAGTGGATACATTTTTTTGGGCCCCTCTGTATATGATGGTAAACTGTGTGAAATTTAAAGCATTCTTCTAGAATGAATATAATATCGCTATTTGGCTGCCAGATTTTGTTAATGAAAGGGTTGAAAGCATTAAACCACCTTTCTGTAGATTGTTGTTTTAGTTTAATGAAACAGTTGTATAAGTATGAATTACATTGACGTTCTTAACGATATTAAAAGTTGTGTAGTCTTCCTGTTGTTGTTGAGATTCGTTCCAATCTTTACTATGGCCTTATGGATGAGGATCAGAGCTCCTAACTCACCCGTATAAAATGTGTTATAATACCATATTATATAATAAAATGTGCATAGTATTATCATACATAAGTTCTTGTCTATAATTCCTTAAATGATGCATTAACTTTTTCCAAACTCCCACATTGTTTGCCTTTTACGGATATTCAGCAGGAACCATTTAAGTATATTTTTGTTAACGTTGACAGCAGCGAGAGGTTGTAGTGTTGGTTGGAATTAAACCAAAAAAATTAAAAAAGAGAATGTTGCAGCGCTGCAGTCACGGCCACGGCAAGTTGGATGTTGCCGATCAGAGTAATTTTGGCAAGTCGTTTGTAACGATTATAAAACGGAATCCCAAAGACGTGTTTGCCGTTGTTCATCGATATTTACTGTCGTTTTGTTCTGAAGTATGCTAATTTTCTACTATTACCGCAACTTTTGTGGCAGTGAAAATTATAAAGAAAATAAAAGCCGATGCAACGAAACTAAAAAGTTATGTGTCCATAGTTGTTTTGGGTGGCTAAATCTAAGATAAAACATCATTTCAGCCGAAAAGAAGTAATATACATGATTTCAAACTACTGTATAAATAATTAATTCCCATTTTGTATTCAAGACTTCTAACATTTTTGGATTTTATATTCGGTTCCATTCCGTAATTATGTAATTATTTATTTGGTTGCTTTATTAAGAACTTTGGCTGACATCATATTTATATTCAATTTGTGAGAAGTCACGTGCTAATATAAATTAATAATTACAAACAGAAAATTTGTGGGACGTTGGGGTTAGAAACGATATTTTCCTCTGTTTCGTATCCTTTAAGTCTACAAAAACAAAACCACGTCGTTCTCAAGATTTATCTCATATATATATGATATTACATTCTAGAAGAGATGTCATAAATTGATCCTATAATATCGTACGGACTGTACCGATGCCATGCGGAGGGAAGACAAGAAGAAGGAGAAGAAAAGAACGAATCGTACGTCTGTATAATAGTGACTGAAGCTGCAGTGAGCTCTTCAGAGTTATAATAAAAAATACTTTTGATGTTTGTGGTGCAGTGAAGCCGGGTGCTCCATTAGTAGAAGTTATTACGCACGCCCCTGTGCTACGTCTGCGAGTACAAATGACGGCCAAAGAGGAAGGGTGGATTGACAAGTGCTGCATAATGCACTAGCGATGATGAAAGCGAGAAATATTATCTACAGCCCCCTCACCCCCACATTTGCCTCAAAGCACACACGGGTGCGAAACGCCATTTTATCCATATTATTTCAAGATTTCAAGCCATATAAAAATCAATACATTTTCGGAGATGAAGTCAGGTGAAAAAACCGTCGCTAGTTTTGCGAATGAAACTGACATGCTTTTAAAGGCACGAGGTGGTGCATTATACTGACAATACACTGTGATGTTACACGTTCCGCATCTAATCTCAAAAGTGAGGAAACATTTCAACCAAACTTGGAACACGTCTCACTTAAGCTATAGGAAAAACACTGTGGCCGGATTTAGGGCCTCTAGAACCCAAAGGTGGAATAAATTTTAGGAATAAATAAATTTCTTTAGGGATTGCAAACATTAACAGCGTCTCTTTCGATGTAATTTAAGTCTTATTTCAATCCCTAACGGTAAGGGAATTGGTGAATTCGGTGTAGCTGAGATGAACAATTCTGGTTCTACAAGCAAAGTGGTTAGTTATAAAATATTCGAAATGACCAAGACAATAGTGTTGAATGCTTCATTTTCCGGTCTCAAATAAATAAAGACTCGAACAACTCCGGGCAAAATAGTTATGCCTATATTACAAAATAACTGCAGCTCCTCAATCGCAAACTATAATTATATTCAATCAAATAACCAGTTCTGTTACTTAACCGAAAGGTACTGAAGCAACATAACTATATACAAATCTTATGCATTTATCAATTATTGGAGGGAATTTACACGCTTTCGTTCCATTATTTTGCTGAAAAGTTGTAAAGGCGAGGTTGACATCTGTCTCCATCAGTGATCCCCTGTGTTTCGGAATATCACCGATTGCTTTCAGGCTCTTTCGATTATTCATTTTTGAAAACAATACACAACTTGTAAAATGAGTAGCTCTTGACAGATATAGAAGCTTCGTACCCTTATAAATGCTCAACGCTTTGAAACACAGCGGCCGCCGCAAAACCTGTAAATAATTCCTCACCAGGCGCTTTTATAGTAAATGAGAAGGCTTCATTAACAATTCATTTCTGTTTTGCTTTTTCCTACGAACGGAAATTGCGAACCGCAAAATAAGCTGATCCAAAAGCCATCGAACCAGAAATAAATTCTACAAGTAATCTTGCCTGTTTGTAATGAAATGGGTTTGTTAATCGTCTTCAGTTACGTGACAAATTTCCTGTTACTTTTTCTCTGGTACCTCATCATCCTTCAGTGGTATTCATCAAGGTGTCTTAATTTACAATTCACGCTTATATTTTCGGTCAGAATTTCCTGGATAGTCGTCCACGAGATAAGGACTAACAGCCGAGAAAAGCTGACAACGTTTTTTTTTACGTTTTTAAAAATACCGCTACACACGTGGCGCCCAACGTGGGGAATGTTTAATAAAACCGTGCCACTGTATTAGTTAATTATTCTGTTTTGAAACTCAAAGTCGATAATTATTATTATTATATAAAGAAATTAAGAAATAATAAATGTAATAATTAATATAATTGGTGTGTCGCAAGAATATATTTTTTTGTTGAAGAATAATATTGCTAGCAATATCCACTCAAGTATGTCCTTGTGGTCCATTATCCAGTAAATGTATAATGTAATTCGAATAAAACATCACTAGCGATCCATGTATTCTTTTTTACGATTTCCTTCTACATTTTTTTTAAAAAAAATCATTAACATTCATATAAAACATATTTTTTCATCAAGGGGAGTGTGACCAATTTGCAATTTCATCATTTAAATCACCTATATAAATATTATGAATATTTTGTACTGTAAATACCAAATTACGACTTTCGTAAATATTTTATTTTGAGTTTTCTTCAGTCTTTTGTGTCATTATCATCTTTTTTGGGGGGAAATATTTACGAAAATCAGATGATAATGGCACAAAGGTACAGAAAGCTTTAAATAAAACCTTTATGCAGTATGAAACATTGAATATTCATTGAGACAATATTTCATAAAACCTGGGTCAATTGGTATTAATGCTGTCAGGTCATCAAAAGTTAGTTAAGCTATTTGTTGCATGTGTCGGACTAATAAATACAGGAAACGACGATGAAAGACACCCTAAAATAAAAGTTTCTCTAGCTGTAATAAGAAATGAAGTCATTATTCATCGAAAATGTTTTTCCATATTTCCACTGTTTTTGATTTTTTCGAAGACACACGGAAGAATTTAGGACGTCGTATTTAATTACGTAGTCAGTAGTCAGTAGTCAGATCTGTTTAATATTATTATTTATTATACTATACTGTCCAAAATTCTTTTGAAGATAACAGAAAGTATAATCTGTTTGTCTCTGAGGTCCTTTTTGGAGCCATTGTAGAAAAAAATCTAAGAGTATTTATTAATAATTTATGTTTGTATACTTGCCAGCGGAAGTTCTTGTGAGATTGTAAATTAGCGTTATCACGTGTGTGAAGATAAAAAGCAGTTTTCTTCCAACAGAAGGGTCTTCGACTCGATAGCAAATACGTGAAGTACGAAGTTATGGCTCATCTGCATACAGAACACGCTCGATGAAATATTATCATTCGGCAAAGACATTAAATTGAAAATACGAGACTGGTCCCGAGCCAGTACGCAGAACGGGGCTAAGTGTTCTCTCGGAGAAACATCATTTACATTAAATCATCGCCAGAAAGAAGTTTGAACGGTACCGAAAATACGCCATTTCTGAGATTTGGCAGCATTTGTGACTGTAAAGTAATTTACGGTCGCCGCCTTAAAGACTGTTGCTGGTGTCGTGTTTATGTCCGTCTCCCTTGTGAGATTGCCACATAGATAGCACCCTACGACGGCTTGCTTAATGGCGCCATTTACTGTCGCAACAATCGTAAAATGATATCGCCAACACGGTCGACAAGCGAATCCCGTATTCGCACGCATCACATTATGGGGTCAGCAGGTGACACTTACAGATTACGATAAAATATTAATGTAGCACACACACATCCGTATTATAAATATTTTTACACATTTCTAAACAGGTAAATCTGGTTTTAACAAAAAATATATTAATAAATTAAAAAATTATGCAAATAAATTTCGAAATAATATTAGTTTGCAATCTGCTAAGTCCTTATACTACGTAAAATAATTTATGAAACTTTTTCATCCCAAACGTCATTAACGTGTATAATTTGTACTTATAGTAGAAATAGCCAACATTATTGGAATCCAAGAAAAATAAATAATATTTATATTAGAATAATATAATAGAATATTGTTTATGGAATCTTAGTGATTATGTGATTCTTAATGTAATAATTTATTTACAGAATATTTTTGTTTCACACAAGTCTCGTTTGCAAGTAGCGGAAGGTGAATAATTAAACTTAATTTTCAGAAAACTAACAGACTAGCGAGCAGCATGTTCTCGTTCACAAGAAAAATATTTTAAAGATAGTGATGAAAATCTGGAGGTAATTTTGTGATTAACCATACATCGCCAATAAACGATGGACGCCATTTCCGAAAAACGAAAGCAAGCACACGGATCGTTTTTATCTACTTGTATCAGATTACATTCTAGTAAAAGAAACAGTGACTTTTTCTCAGTTACACTAACATCTCGTAGACACCTATCACAAGAAAACGGCATGCGCACAAAAACAGAGCGTGATTTTTTTATTTCCATCAATCGAGGGAAATGGCTGCGAAGTAAACGGATATATGTATTTGTATGAGGGCATCTCACATATGTTTTGGGACTCTAAGACTGGCAAATGGTAAATCCGGAGATAGAAAATTGCATACCATTTCTCCGTCACAATCGGATCTAATTAACCCCCTCTTGTCGTCTCAAAAACAATATATGAAAACATCTGTGATAAAAATCACACTCTTATCAGTAAATATAAATTAAAAAATTGTAAATACACAGTCGTGTCAGATAGTGAGTGCGATAAAAATTTTACAGTATTCGACATGTCCGTTTATCCGGAAGCCTGGAGCGTGAAAAGCCTTCGAACATCGACATGTTGAAAATTAGAGAACATTTTATGCAAAAAAAATTAATTACAATCTGAGTTATCAAATATTTCCCAGTACGTTTGTTCGCACAACTTCAAAACATTCAGTTCGTAGTAAAATATTTTCTCTGAAGTTTTCATTTTATGTTCCAGTTGATCGCGCACTACGTGCAAGATGGCGAGACGTTCTTCAAAATTTTCGCTGTCTGATCGCTGTCACGTTACCTAAATCCATTACAGTTGCAGTTCCTACCATCGATTTCGCGATTATTCAGGGCGACTAAAGGGAAAGGATCCGAACCCTACCAAACTGCATTATTTATGTCACGTAAAGCGTAATTTCTGAGTTTGCAGGCTTTCTAAAAGTAGCGTGGTTTATTCAAAGAAGGTATTGCGTCGAAATTATAAGTATAAAAACATACAGCGTGTATATGCGTGTCTTATTCACGTACATTTCCATGATTTTCGTAAGTTTCATTGTTTGTTTTCGAGAGGATGCTGGATACAAATGATAAAGATTGACATGTAGAAATATATAACGAGGTGATGTTAAATATTAAGAAATATTAGAATAAAGATAAATGAAAAAAAGATTTAGAAAAAATTAAAAGCGTAAGTATTCAGTATAATTGTTTTTGTCTGAGGTTGTTATTAAAGTGACTTATGAAATTTATGAGTAAGATTTTTCTATTTAAAACATTAATTAACCCTTGTTTCTATAAAAGTTACATGTTCAGTCCTTATTCCTATGTTTAACCTCCAATTACAATAGCCTAGTTTTCTTAACTTTAATCTATCAGAAATAAGGCATTGAACTCGATATTGTTTTAAAAAATATATCAAACATTTTCTGATGTCCGCCTTAATTTATAAGTATGCATTTATAAGTAACGATCGTGAAAAATGAATTTTGAAACATCTCAGTTTATCTTATTTAATGTATTTCTAGGTTTCCATTAATGTATCAGATAATTTTATAAACGAAACTGTGCAAGAATTATTTACGCAAATCTGAATCAGAAAAAATGTTGCGATGTGGGAGAGTTTGAATTTACGTCACATATATGCAGTCTGCCGCAGATGGATATTTATATGTAAATTAGTAGCCTCCTTTCATATGATCTTGGGTCACGGATCATTTGTAACGTCCAGTTTGATGAAGAGGGGATCTCATCCCCATTATATTACTCCCGTTCGTTCTTTTTTCGCAGTTTAGTCACGAACAATGAACCTTTCCGAAACTAAAATGGTATGACTGCAGATCACATTTCAATTTGATATATTTATTACTGTCAGAATTTAGAATATACTGAAATTGGAAAGGAGGAACGTACATATAAGCGTCTGCTGCTCCATATATATATATATATATATATATGGAGCATATATTATTATATATTATATTAACAAAAATATATATCCCGTATATTTGCGTTGGCTTTATTGCGTTAACACGAGTAAATTATATATAGACTGTTTATTACACAAATACAACACAATGTGATTCTGTTACATAAACAGTTTTAATCGCGTTTGTTGGTTTTTGTATACAAATTTTTGTGATTCTATCAAATTGTAACAAGAGGGTAAAGGTACATATTTCAAAATAAATTTCTTATTTATTCAACCTATATAACTCAAAATTTAAATTACACAGAAAAATTATTTAGTAAATTAAGAGTTGTTCAACAGATACTAAATAAAAATAATTGTAAATTATATTTTTCACCATGTATCTTTTATTGTTACTTTTATCGCGTAATCGTTATCGTAATTATTTTTAAATAGACTCCCTTCACTATGAAATCAGTTTATTATTTCCATATATTTACTCGTAAAATACTAAATACTTTATAATTAACAATGTGACTGATATATTTATATACAATACAATTTTAATAACACCCTTAATTCTCAGTCAAAATAAATCTCATTTCTTGGTATTTTTCAGCTTTTGTTTTTAAATGAGCTTTCGGTTAATTAACCTTAATAATCAACATAAGAATATTGTTACAATTTATAGGCATAACGTAAAATTTAAAAATAATATTGAAATTTTTCATTATAATATTTACCATTTTAATAAATTCAAACTCATTTCTGATTAATATTTATCACAGTGAATTAAATGAATTTTGAAGTAAGTGGGACCAGCAGGTCATTAAGGAACTTATATTTTGTTTATTAACAATTATGGACCAGATTATGACAGATAAGTCCACGTCACTCAAAGGTAAGAAAAAATTAATAGTAATAATGTGTATAATAGAATCAATATTACATCTCACCCATGAGAAATATTAATGAAAAATTAATTTGAATATGTAATAATTATAATAAAATGATAAAAATTAGAATGAATTAAATTTAAGGTTCTTCTTTTTAATTTTAACGATAAAAGAACATAATTATTAACCACAGCTCCTTAAAAAACAAATTCTGGAAAACTCAAAAATTAGTTTATATTCAATAATTTAATATAACTTTTGGGTACTTTTAGCAAGATGCGTGTTATCCAGTAATTGGTAAAAGACATATTTATTTTGTCTCTTTAAGTCATTATTATGACATGGGATAATTTATCCTAAGTATTACCAAATGTATCGTATCCTACATGTAAAACAGTTTGAGTTTTGTATGTATGTATATTTTGACCAGTTCCGTGAATTTTTAATGAAGAAAAAAATTTGTATTTTCTTATATATGGAGTATTATATTTTAAATATTTTTATTCCCTAAAAATGACGGTGTGCAATTTTATTGAGCTAGGACAACATATTTGTAGCCTGTTATATCTGAAATGTAGTTATAAGGTATTATATACAAACACATACGGTTAGTATGATTAGTAGAGACCTTTATCACCCTATATAATAAATATGATAATATATTATATTTGTAAAATTGAAAGTTTATTAAGGATCTGTTAATTTGGAAATAAATCTATCTATATAATAAGAAAGGATGTACGTATTTACGTTAATTTCTATACAAGTTTTAAAGTGTGGACAGAATGCAACAAAAATTGGTGCACATATTATTCGAAACATGAGAAACGGTACTGTGGGGTTGAAACATGCCTACCGCCCCCAGGAGAGGGGCTAGGCGGAAGGGGGGAATTTTCAAACCTGCTAAAACGGCCGATATTAGAACCGAATAAATATTTTTCGGGGTCAAAGAGATTGATAGTGTTTCTACCAATGTTATGGGTGCATAATTTCAACCCCTTACGGTATGGAAAGGAGCACCGTTAGGGGTAGGGGTGGAAAGGAGTTGCGAAAAATTAACGCGAATAAAACCGAGATTGGAGTATAATCCGGGGTTATGGATGCCACAGAGTTTAATTATGACAACCCATACAACGCCGGGCACACAGTTAGTAATAAATAAAATTGGATGTTTGTTTGTAAGTTCCGCGTACAAATTTAAATGTGTGTAGCAATTGCGCCTTAACATTGGACACATTTTCCTTTCCGCCCGGAAACAAACACTGTGGGGGTAAGACACGACAGTATAGTCTAGGTGTTTGACACATGCCTAGAATTCATAGTATTCATACTATTGAATTGTTTTGTGGCAATTTTCAGCCAGAAGTGTCTCGAATTCGAACCAATAGACTGTGTAACGGCAGTTCACGACACCACAACAGAACATATTCTTGAAACGCAGGAAAAATAGATTAGTCCACCCGTTTATTCGCGGTATCATCTCACACGTGGAGCACTTTCTAAGCTGAAATACTATATCCACAAAATTTCCCGAGTCTCTGTCGCCTGTAGGTATGTCGACGCAACACGGCCCGATGTTAAACAACAAACAGCAACTGTCAACAAACAACCAAATCATCATGGCCCACACAGTGGGTATGTATTTTAGACTAAATAAACGTTGCGATGGTAGAACCTAACATAGTATACTCCAGAAAAATACTTCAAAACAGTATTACACGCGGATCTCTACCCGCACAAATAGAAATAAAAAATAATGTATGATTTTGTTTATAGCGAAGATTCAGAGGTCTCATATTTCAGCAGCTGAAACTCAAGTAGTTTACAATTCTGTACTAGAATTGTAGTATGATTATTGAGTACTTAATATAAACAAAAACATGTATTCTTCATTAGGTCATTTCAATAGGCTTATATTGTTTTTTAAATGTACTCGTGTGTTTGCTGCGTTTTTTAAGTTCATTTCAACTGTATGTTAGTAGTTTCTAAATTAATTTGTTAATTTAATTAAATTATTAGTATCCACTTTAAAACTAATGAAAAGTACCATGCGAAAATACATGGTAAATTACAGAGGTACAAAAAATCGCACACGGGTGAGCTTTAACCGCTATGACATTGGCACATTTAACTTCAAACTATTATTTGTAATATAATGCAAGGGAAGGGGGCGGGGCGGGGCGGGAAAAAACTCAAAGAACATCGAAAAACCCTTTTCAAATACGTGTCGGAATTATTAAGGAATAAAACTATTTAATTCTCTTTATTTAAGAATTAACAAGACAAGTAGTTTATACCTATTTCTAAAGAAGTGTAAAACTATACTCATGAATGGCGGATATTATTCTGTTGACAAATTCGTAAAGCGGTATAAACCTAACGTTTATTACTTCCCCTGAAAGTGCTCGTTATCATATTAAATTGACATAACAATAATTTTGTCCGTTCATCAGCTTCTGTTCATTTCTTTATTTCCTGAACATCGTTGAAATCGGACGCGGTCTCCAGTCGCAAACGTCAAGAACTTTGGGAAATTGTAAACTTTTGTTTGTTAATTTGTATATTATATTAAGGCGGTAGGTACAGTTATCACATCATTTATACAAGCGAAGTTTGGACGTGCATATCTCATAAAACTTTTTTTTAATCTTTTATAGCTTCTATCCCTTAATTAAATTATAGTTTTAAGTATCATATTTTTCTATATATATATTTTTTTCAATTTAAAAAATTATATAAAAATTATTTAATTTCACAATTTCCCTGACAGCTCAATTTGTAATAAAAATTACTTCAATAATTTCTTATTAAAATAAATTTTAGTGTTCTGGGTATAACATGTACTAGAATCTTTCAGTTATATGGTTTCTAAGTCTGCTTATTATAAATTATATTAAGGGAACAACAAAAAAAACTTTGTAGGTGTAAAAATATTAATAACTTTACATACATTTGCACTACATTATTTATTTTATTGTATGTTATAGACGTATATTCTGCATATGTTTTCTGAAAGTTATAAACAAATCCAAATATTATTGGAAACAGTTTCCAAAATGCACATTCTGAGAAAATAAATTTTAATGATTCAACAAGCATATTAATGCAGCTTAAAATTAACTCCAAATTATAACTGTCTATATAACAAGTTATTCCTTCTAACTTCTTTATTTCCCTCCTCAGACTCCAATCAGGGCCTTCTCTTGATCTTTCTAGCCTCGTTTGTGGAGTCTAGTTCCCCTCTTTTTCTGATGTCTTGACTCGCAACAAGCCTTCATTTTTAAAGAATTCAACCTTATTTGATCCTATTGGTATCCACAGCCTAATACCTTTTTTTTTCATTGTCCTCTATCCATTCGGTATATTCCACTGTGTCTGTTTCGTGTTTCCGAAACTGGCATGACTCGAATGATGTTAATAATACGTCTACATCAATAAAATTGCCAGTTTTTACTACTATTACAGCTACTGCTTCATGTAATCGATAATTGATCAATGTAAATCGGAATTAATTTTTCAAGTATTAGTATTCAGAGGAAATGGACGTGGCAGCTCGTAAGTATCAGCAATGCATCAATAAACGTTGCTCTTTATAACTTGGTAAAGAAAAGAGCAATCGATGAAGAGAAAACACCAACATGGAAATAAAACTATAAAGAATTTATTGACACCATAATCCAAAAATGCTTTTTTTGATCCCACATAACTGTCCCAACCCCCTTATTCTCGTGTGTGTATATATGTTATTTTTATATTGTACTTGACATATCATATTTCTTCAATTGAGGATTAATGGATGAACTACACATTAATATAACGACTCGCTGTTTTGCAAGAAAAATTACGTTATTAGTAAAAAATTATTAGCAAAAAATAAAACCGTGTGGAATAATAGGACAAAAATATGAACGGTACAGTATATATTAAATATATTGAAAGAATCGATACGAACCGTCTTCCTCCACACGGCCAAGCGTCCCACTTATTTACGAAGTGGGAAAATTTTCATTCCGGTACCACAAGGAATAGTCCACAAGTCCAAAAAACTTCCTTTTTCTTTAGCTCACGCTGTACATTATTATTAATGAACGTTTTAATTTTCGATGACAATAATAATATAAGGAAATGATTCTAAAATAAATGAAGCAATGATCAATTTAAGTCACAGTTGAATCAAGTATATGGAATCAATCAGTCCTGAAAGTTTCTTTTTCGTGACAACACTATTTTAGTTGTTCTTATCGATTTATAATTGCAAGGTTAATTTTATCGTGTTTCTTTTATATTTTGTGTACTGTATATCGTGTTCACGTCGTATCTGTAAGCGGGATTAAAGCCACTCTGGAAGATAACGCCCCCTGCGGTCTTCTCAGCACGAACTCCGACCGAAGCTCCCGAATTCCACAATTAACTCACGAGCCTGCGGAAATATTTACCGGAAATCAATATGCGCGGGTGTCAGCACATTTATCGTCTTACATACTGTTCCGCTCCTCGGGGCCTTCGGGGAATAGGGAAACACCACGAAATCTCGGAAATGTTCGGATTAGCACAAAATTACGATCAATTAACTATCAACGAGCCATTTGTTGTAATAACTTGACGGGAAACATCATGACTGACTTTTTATATCTTAGAAAAGTTTATTTCTAAGAGGGAAATTTGAGTCATAATAACCCAATATGTCACGAACGTTAACTGAAAAACACAACAATGCAAAGACTTCAATTTTCGCCCACCCACCATTATGATTTATACACCATGAGTACTTCCAAATTAAAACTTTTCTAGTTCAATAGCGGTCTCTGTAGCGCTTTAATTTAAGAAAACTAAGCAATTCCTACCGTTGAAATCAATTTCCGTAGCGGTATATTAAACCAATTTTAACTAAAATACAACTGTCACTACTTGGAGAAGCAAAATGTTCTTTATAATCAGGTTTACGTAAATATTCCCATGACGCGTCAATGATTAAGAAACTTGGGCGTTATCTTTTAGTCAAATTGTCGTTGTCAGCTTATCTCGACTTTTTGTCCTCTCTCGCGCGACGACTATTCAGAAAATACTGTCTTTACCCCACTAAGTCTTTGCAAGACGTTCTTAAAACATTCACTATTTGGTCCATACTCCTACAGCAATAAATTTCATTCGTTCAGAAAAATGAAGTGTTTGACAAAAATTTATATATTTGGGTGTTTAATAACTGCCCACATCACCAAATTATGCCAAACGCAAATTTTATCCCCGGAGACCCCAACTTATTGTCTCATAATTTTTATCGCCGTATTTTTAAGGCCTTGTGCACGATGAGTTGCGAATTCCACAGCTTAACTAACGCTAAATGGCAGCGAAATGCAGTGCACACAGAAAATTGTTCAAGTTCTCCACCCTTGATAATATTATTAATAAAAAATGTCCTCAACGACTGCCCAAATCACGACAGTATAAGAAAACAACGAGAAGGGAGATATGTACCTCAGCAGCGGCAATAAAGAACCTGGTAAAGTTTAGTAAGGAAACCGGCATTACCTGCCTTCAAACTACTCTTGGAACAAGTCCTGAACAACGACGTCGACGTAATAGTTTTCTTTCACCTTCGGGGCGCTTGTTTTCCGTGATTTCCCTCGACACTCATCATCAGGGTGCTTGATTATCGCGAAATAGACAATGAATCTTAGGTTAAGAATAATATGTAATAATGTCATGTAGTAGGTATGGAAAGTCACCAACGACTATCATGTTAATGAGACTATATACAAAAGCTTTTAAAAAAATATTTTACAAGTACTTATTCTCAAATACCTCACAACTCACTCACCAATTTTTCCTTAAGTATTTCACATTTTTGTTTTTGTATCGATATTACAACCAAGATAATTAAATCACTTAGACGATTCCTGAAGACAAAATTAATAGCCTCCTGTAATGCTAAATGTAATTTACGTTAGCGGTGCGTTGCTTCCGGCTTGTTAATATGTCTCAAATTTCTAACAACGTTCCGACAATTCAACATATTATACTGAAATTAGGGGTGAGAGGACTGAATGTCTTTACCTGGAGTATTTTGACCGACACCTGGGTTCAGAATACAAACAAGTAATTTATTTGTAATTGATAAAGCAAAATATCTCCCAAAATACGAACCGTTCGAAGAAATAGTCCCAAGTTAGTTCTGACCGTAACAGTTTTATAATCAACAGATGAAGCTGTACTCGAAAAAAATCAAGTTAATTTCGGATTTTTCTGTTTAAATCCGTCTACCTTCGTTGCAGAATTAATTTACGATATACGATGCCATTTTTCGTTTTAAATACTTCTCAAAGATGTTGAAAATAACGTTACATCCAACGAGAATTCAAACAGTACCTGCCTTCAAACTACTGGAGCAAGTGCTGAAAAACGATGTCGACGAAATAGTTTTCTTTCACCTTCGGGGCGCTCGTTTTTCGTGAGTTCCCTCGACACTCATCATCAGGGTGCTTGATTATCGCGAGTACCGTTGCCAGTCATCGTTGGTGTGACACACTGTAATGGTTTCTGTTTATATTCTGTCTTTACCACTGCGAAATATATCAAATTATATAAGTAAAACAAATTACAAACATTAACACTAAAGATGGCATTGACACTACACTGAAGGGGAATAGTGAACTACGACGTCCACAACCACGTGGAATTGTTTGATATTCATGAATACAGTTACATGTACCGCGTATTGAGTATTTTCTTAGACAGAAATTGGTGGTGATTGTCCTAAATTAAATTTGCAACGGGACGGGTCTGAACTGAAAAATCCGGAATCAACGAAATTTTGACGATTACACCTCCATGTTTCAGATAGAAATTAACTTATTTCTGTTAAGGGGAGGGGAGGGTTAATTTATATCGATTACCTTCATATCTGGGACAATGTCTTCATACGATAGCTGACATAAGAATATAATTTACAAATATTATTATTTGTTTTGTGAAACGATTTTAATATGGTTCTTCGTGATATTTTTATGAACGTTTTACTGACATACAGTTGACAACAAAAAATACTCCATTTTATGTATTTTAAAATAATTAAGAGCTCTGCAAGGAAAAAACGAAACCTTCAAGATTAAATACACATTTTTTGAAGTAACATTCAGTATACAGATTTAGTGAAACGTAAATAGGAAGAGTGTCTTGATGACTTCTAAGATTTGTCGCCTGCTCGAATAACTCGTTCGCCTAGGAAACGTAATCGTGTTTTTCTCCTGAAATACGGTTTCACCGAGCGGCATTACAGTGGCGCCTGACTTTTGTTCATTCCAGAGGTTTTATGCGAAAACTTGAATAACGGTTGTGGAACTCAATTCGTCTTCTCCCACGGCCACGGGAGATACGCTGCCGTTTCTTTAAATGAAGTGGCCATTAAGGTGACGCCCCGAAACGAAGCCAAATTTCATGAATAATTGAAACAGACTCTCAGATAAAACCATTTCACCACCGAGAAAAATTAAATACTTATTGAAATTTAAAGAATTAATTTCTGACACTTAACATTAATATTTCACTACTGTATACGGAAGACTGTTCGAAACGTCCGTGCAACGTCCGGAAATTCTCATTTTCAGGTGGTGGAACACGTTTAATGTTTCAGCGGCGTCAAAACATTTATAATGCTTAATTTTGTGTACAGATAAAAGTTTTGGGAAACTAGAGTATGATTTTTACTATAAAGCAACTAAAACATCATGTATTAACGAGAAAAGTGATGATTTTTAATTAATGCAGCTCTTGAGATATTTTAAATGGTACGCGGCAGTTTTTCATTTACCTGAGTTCAGAAAGCGCGAACCTGACATCGATTAAGCACTACGGTGATTTTAAAATTTTGTGCAGTCAAGAGTAAGAATTTTTCGTGTCTCTGAGGTCACGATTCGAGATATAGAAAAGACAATATTTCAACAATGAAGACAGACAGTAGAAAGAAAAAAACATTTTTATTGTTTATTGAAAGCTGAGAGAAATATATTGACAATTGGTACGTGATGGGGAAAATACGAAAGGGATGATTCCAGAGAAAAGAACACTCATTGATAATGAACCCTCGGGTTAAGAAATTTTTCCTCTGGTTACGAACTCAACTTCGACTTTGAACGCACATTTCTGCCTTCTTACAGGTTGTTTCTACCCTCTCCTCTCTTAAACAAATCATTATTACACAAATCTGGGAGTGACAGACCACGCCCTACTCTTCTTTAACTATGCCTATGGAGTGCAAAATTGGTAAAATTTTGTTTTAGTGAGTTGGTGGTACTGATCGCACCCCACACTGACAACATTTTGGCAATTACAGCGTTTAACATTTGTAATGACAATATAAAACCAAATTTTAATATATTTTCGCAAAATCGACAGATTATTTTTGGTCCGGGAAGAGAAAAGAATTATCCGAAATAATAAAAAAGTAAAATCGTTCTGAATATTTGATTGTTTATAATTGTAAATATGTTATTCTACAATGTGTATTAGAAAGATAAACAGAAACATTTAAGGTTCAATATATTGTTCTCGGAGTTCAACAGGGTGTTGCATAATTATATTAGAACGCAACGTTTCGACGACTAAAAGCTCTGTCGTCATCTTCTAGGTGAAGTTTTGCCTTTCCCGGTGTAGTTGTTCAATATATTGTTCTCGGAGTTCAACCGGGTTTTGCATAATTATATTAGAACGCAACGTTTCGACGACTAAAATCTCTGTTGTCAATTTCTAGGCTTATTCTTAGTAAATTATTGATTATAATTACGGAAAATATTTACATGATATTGGGTTACGTTAGCCGGAGAAACAATCGGATCTCTCAGTCTGTATCCGACGACGATATGATGAAGAATGTATGTCTTTAAAGCCCCACTGATGTGCAAAATGAAATGTTCATGTCGACCTTTCTGGACGATATTCCTGGACAACGATATATCATTGGTTGAGGCAAACACGTGTCCAATAATATTTTAAATTTCTGGAGACGTCTCGATCTTCCTTCGCAGGAAACGGATCACGTCTCGGGTAAAACCAGGTGTCTGCCTGCTTCATGCTTATGCTCAGACGCCAGGAATTATCATCCCCGACAAACTGGCGTCATTTTCAAGAAAGTTCTCAGCCATTGCTAGTATCTCTAATAAAGTTAAATAAATAGAATATATTAAGTATTTACTAAACTATCGCACTACAGCAAAATAAACTCTTAGCAAATACTGTATTTTCCGTGCAATTTCAACGGGAAGGATATATTGGGGTTACGAACAATTCGAGATACGACCATAGTTTCGGAAGGAATTAAGTTATTGATAGGAAAACACATCAAATTGGGATTATTAATTTTAATTCTCAACACAATCTTCTTTCAGCACGAAACACTTCACCTAGCCTCTCCAGAAGTTTTATCAGTTTCGCTTGTTAGAAGTCGATTCACATGCAGAAGCATACTGTTCCGACTGTTGTTTTATCCTTGGTGTGGAATGGTAGATCCATTTTTCATCAGCACCGATGTAGAAGTTCGTCAGAATTTCGACTGAGGAGAAAACCAACCACTGAATTGCTTTTATTCTCCACTGTGAGCAACCGCGGCAGCCGTATTGCGAAATTATTTTATCGTGCAAAATTGATGCCATGGGATATGACAGCAATGAGTATCGTAAAAGTATTTGTTCTGATAAAACCAACGTCCTCTCAATGATTTTGTAAGCACTTATTGACCTTCACAATTAGCTTGGTGGAAAAAAAGTAGTGTGATCGTTGAGGAGTGAAGAAAGTGTGTCTTAGCTGAGGAATCTAAGACACGGGTGAATGGAGGGATTTTGGGATTAGAAAGAAGCCGTTCGAGCATCAGTGGAACTGATCACGGCATGTTCCAGAAATCAGAGAAATCGTGTAGCTGACATGAGGGGTAGTGAGTTGCAGATCTACTGAAATATTTAACAATCATAATTAATTGAAATGTCACTGGGCATTAATCGTACTCAACAGTTCTGCAAAAATTATTCTAATAATATTACTTTAGAGATATTTCTTCATGCGGGAATGAAACCACTGTTAACGTTAACGGAACAAAGATTTGTCTACAATGTATGTCATTGACAGGATTGAGCTCGATCCTACCTTTTTTCTTAAACGCCTTAAATTTCCAATTTAAAGACTTTAATATTTTTCTTTGTTTTTTCTAAATTTAAAGATGCCATTAAAGATGTTTTCCAATACATTCTCCTACGAACAGAAAGGTAATTGATCACACTGAGTTGAATTTTCAACTAGAGGATGACAATTTAATTTTTTTACTGCTTCAGCAGTTTTTGAGTAAGGCGAACAAATTAATTCCTAAAGCCTTTAAAATTAAGTTTCAAATCGATTTCCATTTGATCTCAAGGTACCTGATGATGTTATTACTAAACAGCTTATTACTCTTCTATATATTTAAGACTTCAAATTTAATTGAAACCGATCAAAATGTTTTAAATATGAAAGCAAAAAAAACCAAGATACTGTAACGTCCAATATTTAGTCTTCAGTCCGATGTAAATTTAATTAAGCTTTTTATTAAAGCTTAAAAAATTCTCACTGCTATGTGAAATAACGACAGAGAAGTTAAATCAATATTGGCCCGACCATTTTCTTGTGGTAACCAAACAAATACATTACTGACAGGAATTTAGATAAAATCGATTACGGGTTCCCTAATTTGTGAAACGTAAAGATATTCTAAATTCAATTATTAGCAATTTACAACGAAAAGTATTATATTTTTCAAAATATTTTAACATTATCGTAACTGATATTTATTTATATAAACTTTTATTATAACAATGTTTTTTATCATTCAAAAAATATAAAAAATATACTTTTATAAAATGTCTTTAAACATATTTATTTAATTTGAATTTAGTAATGGCATTAGGCAATTTCCGTAGTGATCTACATATTACGTAGTTAATTAAGTGACATTTATACATTTATATGATGTAATTATTTAACAACCATTATAATATTTTGTTCTAATAACACTAATGACCCATAAATATTTTATCGGGAATAAAATATTTTAAATTGTTGTTAAATAATGAGATTATATAAACTTATAAATTTAAAAATTCAATTAATTTTTGTTTTACTGTTCAGATGGCTATTGAAATTTCCGAAAACTGTTAGTAAAATAAAACTTAATGAACATTCTTGAACATATTAATTTAATTTTTTAGTATTTTTCTGAAGAATGAAAAATCACGATATAAGTAATGTTTCATAACAAGTGGTGAAAAATCCTTTCTAAGGTACAAAAATGATTTATTTAGTTTTAAGTCAATAAATTTTTAAAACTGCGTATTGTTTAATTATAAAATAAATGAATTCATGAAACTTTACAACAAATGTTTGCGACAATATCCGTCAATGTTGCCAATAAATTTAAACTCTTCGTTAACTTGTCAACATTTGTTGCCAACTCCGGTATAAACGCGGATTTAATCTGACCGTTTAAGGATATGGAAGTAAAATACTTTTATGAGTGTCACTGGTATATCAGATTATATATTTACTACGGTAGCTTTTGCCTTCAGTTATACTCGTGAATACTAAAATACTTTAAAATTTGTGTTATACCGCACTATATATTTCGTTAATATATAAAACTGGTCTGGTATTTACAACATGTTTAGTAAACTACTTTGTATATAACATTTATTAGGGACGATGGCCGAAGATACCTACAAAATATATTTATATATGTATGTGTCTGTGACCGTCAAAAGGTTATTTAACTTCAACGTGTAGATTGATAATTAATCAATATATCTTGCTGAGTAAGCAGGAAATTATCAAGGATTTACGATATAGCTTAAAAGGAAAACGCCTATTATATTTTACGAGCAAAAATCGATGATAATTTTTCTTTTTAATTTATTTTCATAATCCATATTTTAATAAAATATGCATGTATTTTTATTGAAAGAAATATTTTTTCTGAATGATTAATTAATTCGACGTAAGTAATATTTAATTGTATTATGGGTAGTTGAATTTCCTTGTCAGGTTTGACTAATGAGATTCCTGGTCGAATTACTATTCGAATATTCCTTATGGTCCGCAGAATGTGAAAAATAACGGAAAACAAATATCACAAACGTTGAAAATAATAATCAGAAGTGTTTTCAGCGTTTTCGCCTTTCACAATATAGTAATAAGAATTGCAAGAATCCAGCTCATAAAACAGGAGTCGCGTTCGGCTGTTCTTGAATACAATATCTACTGATTCAGCGTGGATTTGACACGTCGTCTATTTTTCTGGAGACTACGTTGGATCAAAGGTATCACAGATTCCCCACGAGGTTTCTCCAGCGAAACAAACTTGGTAAACATGCACAAATAAACCGCAGAATTCAACTTACGTAAGAATTAAAAGCATCTTTACCGTTCTCTAAAGACATTTTATAAGGGGAATATTACACACATTGTTAAACTTTTTTAATTGTCTTAAGTTAGAATTCCAAACAAAATCTAAAAATATTATAAAATTTTGAATATTCGCAAAACGTATTTGGCGGAACAATACTCTCGAAAATATTTAACGTTTTGGATTTATAGTCTGGCGTGACATTGTTCTCGATTAATAGGAATGTGAGAATTATTTTAATTTAATGACTCTAAAACTGTAGATCCTGAACTTGAAATTATCAGACATTTATTTTACACGCGTATATATATATATATATATATATATATATATATATATATACATTGTAATATAAAAATTAAGAGGGCTTTAAATTAATGAAAATAATTGGTAAATTTACAAACAAAAGATTTATTGTGTGGCAAATAAATTAAAACATTACAAATTTAAAATATTGAATTTCTCAGGGTCTTCACTGGGTTTGATAATGGACACTTTAATTATGTTTAAAAAAATCTTATTAACAATCAAATCACAATTAAAAGAAAAGAAAATTTACACGACAATTAACTAGAACGAAATTTAAAATGAGAACGAAATATTAAGAAGTAAAAAAGATTGACTCAGATTAACAATTTAAATAAGAGAACGAAATCTGACGTCTATCTTTCAATTACGTTTACATAATTAATTGTTTTGTAAATTGTTACTCACGTCTGCCCAGCATTCCAGCATACTTTTCATTTTCGAAAACACTATTGCGGGTTTTACACTGCTTCTGAACTCACAGATTTTTACACTGATTCTAAGCCAAAATTTTATATGATGTCAGGAACTCGGATGATCCTCCTTTCGTCATCTATCGGTTGACCGCTCGCCATAGGTGAATTCTGCTTGCCTTAAGTGAACTCCGTGGCTTGCAGATTTACCAGTCTTTACTGCATTGACCTCAAACTGAGATATTTACTGTTTCTGGCTGGCTATGGACACAAGACTGCTTTTACTTAGCAGGTTTCGACGTTATGTTTTTGTGAATGTTTTACTTTGTCCTGCTAATTGCCAACCCTGTTGAATTCACCTTCCAAAAACTGTTATACCTCGACGATGTCTTTCCGCGAACTGCTTCTCTCAATATTTCCCTGCGAACTGTATCTCATCATATCTTCCTGCGAACTGAACTGTCGTCTCGCAATTTAGCGCGGAATACGCCGTTTTTGGAACCTTCCGACAAAGGAACAGAGCCGGGTTTTCTATTTTTGTTCCAAAAGCTCTTGCCGCTATAATGGGTTTCTCAAACAATTTTGATTTTTATGTTGAAACAATTAATGTCCTAATTAATTGGCATTACAATATATATATATATATATTCGCAGTTATAGAAAACTATTCAGAATGCATAATTTTGAAAATTCATTCCTCGAGTATTTTCTACATACAGATCAAGTAGATCATCATCAAATAATTTCTCTGCTTCAGTTGACCGGAAACGGGTGCTGACGAACCTCTTTCAATTTGTTCTTTCCAACAACAACTGCAGTTCCATCTGAACTCCCCCCCCCCCTACCCACTTAGTAAGAAGTATTCAAAGATTTTTGAAAACTTTATTTTCCCGGGCTTCATACCTTTGTGTTTCATTATAAAGAAAATATAGATTAGAATTGAAATCGTATTTTAGTGTCCATAAGTGATATTTCGGGCAATATTTAGAGTACTTTATATTAGGCGTTTCTAAACTGAAAGAATTAAAATGAGTAATGCACAAGCCTTTCTTATTCGGAAATCTCCGAAGTAGCTCCCTTAATTATGATCCAATATGTCACCGTCTGATTCGCTTATTCCATCAGGTTTTACAACGCGCTCTAGAAATTTTATTTCTCCGATAAGCTTTTCAGTCATTACAGGCGGGACGTGCTGTAGATCCTCGTAACACATTCTTCCCTTTTATAGTTTTCTTAAACGATTGAGGAATTTAGACTCCCAGATCTGCTATGGGTGAATTACTAATTAACACTTAAAAATATATTCTCTGAGTCACAACATATATAAGAATATATTATGATAGAGTTCTGTTCATTCTTGGACGAATAATGCGATGAGTAAACTTCAATTTAAATTATAAAATAGTGCCATTGTGAGACTTATGAAATTAAAATTCATTAACCCCATCCCGATATCTAAACACAAAAAATCAAAACAAAAGTTATTAAAAATATTGAGAATTGACGCACTTTTACCGTAATTTATATAGATTTTTCTACAGTTGCGACAGGTTCAGTCATTATTTCTTTGTCATGTCTTTTCAGTGATTACAGGGGGGAATAAAATTAACGGAAAATTTTCAGAAATGGATTTCTCATTTTGTGAGGAGAAAAAAGTGTATTAAACATGGATCCGGAAATTCATAATTACATTTTCCTGAAATTTTGCCGCCAAGTTTGGTTACACTCCGAATATATTGTTTTTAGATAAAAATTCGATACGTAAAGCTACTGAATAGTAATTCTTTACGGGCTACTTGTGTTATATTAGACAGTTAATAATGTACACATAACAAAGTGTAAGTATTCTCTGTTATGTGTTATATCACAAAAACATTCCATTTGAGCAGATTTCTCCATCAAATTGTCAGACCGCAGTCGCAACTTTCTGCAGTAAATTGAATTTCTTGATCATAATCGAGCGAAATATTGAAGCAGCTCGAGAAGTTACGTCACCAAGGACTCTTGATCTCGTTGACCATAAAATTTATACAGTAAAACTACCTCAGCCATTAATATTCACTAGAAGATCCCATTTTGTACTGAGTGTAGTTTGCTATATCCTAATTATTAGGGTCCTCTGAATTTCTCACTTAGACAAAAAACTATATGATGATAGTACAAAATATCTTTTTCACACAAGATTAATGCAAAAACTTAATATAAACTTAAATAACACAGCATCAGAAATGTATTATCAATTAAAGGAAAACATAAGGAAAAAATTCAGAATATAGAAGAAATAATGAATGGTTTGATCCACATATTAGAAAATTAGTAGAAGAGAAAAAGAAAGCGAGAATGAAATGGCTGTCAGATCACTCAATATGATCACACACGGAATATAGTTTTCTGAAACGTAAGACAAAGTCGGAAGTAAGAAGAGAAAAAAATCAATACTGGGATAATATATGCTCGAATATATACCATTCGATTGGATCTGCTAGATCTACAGAAGCTTGGAGAGTTTTAAAGAATGTTAGGAAAACAGAAAGAAAGAAAACTAATATTCAGTTAATAAGACCATCAGAATGGGTAAACATTATACAAATCTACTTCAGGAAAACAGAAACGAATTTAATTTCCAAGGGATGAATGTAGAATACAAAACCGACAATCCAGAAGACGGTGTAAAAAAATCTCGGAAAGAGGCAAAAAATGAGAGAACACCAGGACCAGGAAATATCCAAACAGAACTTTTGAAATATGTTAGTAACCCTTTTAACGAAAATTTTTAATGAAGTTGAAACTGGAAACGATATTCCAGATGATTGGAATATATATATATATATTGGGTGTAGACACGCTATGTATAGGGTAATCCATATAGTGGCAACTCTCCTCTTATAGCATAGAAAAGGGATTTGAAAGGGGGGATGCGGAAGAGTAGAGGAAGGTAGCCAAGGGTTAACTAGGGCCCCCGGGCTATATTTTAAGGATCCTACCCGGTATTCGCCTAAAGAAATGCAGGGGAAACCCTAGAAAAACCTGCATCAGGTAGGTCGGGCATTAGGTACTTGTCCTTCCGATAGCGGGAGAGGAGTTTGCTGTGGGGACGCAGCATTTCCTTCTCCGTGCATCGACCAGTTTAGGAGGCAGCTGACCGACTATTCCCAATGGGAATAGCGGACGACTCTTACCGTATGCCCAAGGTCTGTGACCCCGGAACATACACCTCTCAAAACAGGCCGAGGTGCTTCGGCTTGTGGGAACCTTTGTTCAAAAACGGAGAGGAAAAGGCATCCCAAAGGTAGCCCCTTCGTATCTCTCCTACAAGGCTGTGGAATATATCATATATCACCCCTGTTTTTAAAAAAGGTGATAAAAGAATGTGTTTTAACTATAGAGGTATAAATGTTTTAGTTTCGACAGCGAGAATTTTCAGTAAAATTATTAATTCTAAAATTAATGAGACAATAGGACAAATAAGAGAGGAACAATGTGGTTTCCAGAGTGGAAGATCATGAATGGAAGATAACATATTCTGTATTAGACAATTACAAGAGAAGATGCTAATTAAACATCAAGAACTACGTATGGCTTTTATAGATTGACAAACGGCTTATGATAGTATCTCTCGACTTCTATTATCGTCGGCAATGAGAAATATGAATATCCATGATAAATGGATTAATATTGTTAGGAGAATCTATAATAATACAAAAGCCAAAGTTAAAATACAGAATAAACTAACAGAAGGCCTTGAGCAGAGATGCAGACTATCACCGATACTTCTTAATATTTATTTAGATCAGGCACTTAATTTATGGTATAAAAAATGTTCTGGAATAGGCATTCCTATAGGAGATAGGATACTACATTCATTGTTGCTCACCGACGATCAGGTCATATTTTTAAGAGATGAAGAGGACATGACATACTTGATAAATAAGCTCATGGAAGAATATAAAAAGTGGGGACTGAACATAAATTTTCGGAAGACAGAATACGTGTGTTTAGGAAAAGATGTAGAAGACATAACACTCGAAACAGGAAAAGTAAAAAATGTGAATTTTTTAAATACTTGAGGTCAATAATTACAAATGTAGGAACATGTGAAAGAGATATACAAATTTCAATGGCAAAGAATGCTACCAAGATTTTACACGTAATAATTTGGAATAAAAATTTAACAAAGCAAACAAAAATCAAAATTTATAAGAGCATAATACAGAACATTCTATGTTATGGAAGTGAAACTCGGCCCCTGACAGAATTACAAAAGAACAAAATTAGAACAGTAGAATTCGATTATCTTAGGGAAAGTCTTCAAAAAACAAGACAGCATTAAATTAGAAATGAGCTCCTTTGGAAAGAAATGAACGTTAAAAGGATTGAAAATCAAATCCTTAAATGGTATGGTCACGTACAGAGAATGGAAAATGGAAGATGGCCAAAAGAAATATGCCAACGGTCACCTCCTGGAAAAAATAAATGGGGCAGACCCAGATTAAAGTGGAAAACCCATGTGAAAATGGAGGATAGGAATTTGGAAGAGGGAGATTGGAACGACAGACAGAAATGGAAATTGAAGACAGCAAGCCTATAAAAGGGGAAAAATCCGAAGAAGAAGAAGAAGACAGAAAACAAGTCAAGTTACAAATTCATCAGTTTCAAGTTGTACTTGTATGTTTTGTACTTATAGTATTAATTATTCGAAGCCTATATTTTATTTAGAAAATATTAATACACAGTACCAGTGAAGTAATATTGCATGGAATACTTTGCACTTTGTAATGACATCTCTCAAAAAGGTAAATGCAAAATCCAAGGAAATGGCAGGCATATCAAACATTAGTACGCCCACTGACGGAATATGGCGCAGCATTCTGGGACCCGTATAGGAAAAATCAGATAAGAATCCTTAGAAAGGGCCGCGAAATTCTTACTGATAGGACCTGGGCATGGGAGCGAAAAAGTAAAGCTGCTAGGGTGGGATTCACTACAGACAAAAAGGGAAAGAACCAGGCAAGCGTTTGCAGATCAGAAACTTATCAACGAATTCGAGATTAGGTTGAGAGAACGGTACGGAAGGACTGACCACATGTTTAAGTTAAATACCAGACAGAAAAAAAGAGATATTGGAAAATACTCACTCCTAAATAGGACAATAAATAACTGGAACAATTTACCTGCAAGAGTTTTCCGAGAAAGTCCTCTAAAGGAAAGAAAATTTAGACTTAATCTGAACTCTCTAGTGAATATAGGGTCATGAAGTGAAGTGAAAAATTCTAACATTCCATGTCTATATAGTTAGTTAATCTATTTTCTGATATATTTCCACTTTACTTCTTTTCAGGCCATTACATCATTAATTCTTTCTTTAACGTTTTAAAAATTAACCTTTAATTAATATAATTTTATGTACATGTATTTATAGTTGAAATAATGTCCCAAATCCTAGCTTATATTTTAAAATAATTATATTAATTTACTCTATTATATTTTATTTTATTTGTAATTAAATTGTAATTTAATGCATCTACCACCGGGCATACTGTCCATTTGTATATTAAATTAAATAAATAAATAAAATATAGCATTCTAGCCTCATAAAAAGTAATAGTAGCAGAGCATATATTTCCATATAATACTATTTGAAAGTAAAATAATGTATTATTTCAAAATAAAATAAAATATAATACGTTGACTTAAAATAATGATTTTCACTGCACAAAAATTTGGATAGTTCTTTATATCTTTCTGGTTTCCGCGACCGGGTTGCGCCCGCTTCTTTCGTATTTTTTGGAACAGCCATATATAATAAACACTCCAAGATCATTTTCTAAATTATTCAAATATCCTATTCGTAGCGATTGATAAGAGAACATCCACGAGCAGCACTTCGCTGGAATAACTTATTATAACCTAGCAACGCCCTTCATAACTCACGAGAAAGCAACAATCCTTTTTTTCAGCGTACATAATAGCCGTCGACAAAGTGTGTGCTCGTGTTCCTCTGACAAAGGAAACTCTTCTATTGTTTATGACCTGTTTTGCACTTCTGGAGACCGCGCAAATTCATTCCATCAATGAATTAAGAATGTGACAATTGTCACTGTTGTACATTACAAACGTATATTTAAATATACATATAATTTAATTATTTATAAGCTATCTTTAATCTACATATGTAAAAGGTTCAGTACGAAAAATCAGTTGAATAATTAAAGTGATTACAATATTTATAAAAAAATATTAAATTAAATCGGTTCGTAAATATTTGGCGATGGGATTCAAACATTTCTACGAAATTTTCAAACTAATGCATTAAAGCATTTTTTCGTTTACTGTACTGATAGTTTCGATTCAATGGCGGTAGTATTAATTACATCAACAATCATTTGTGTTTGTATCCAACCACTACTAGAAATTTTTACCCTTATCATGGCTTATATTTCTGTTTATGTTTCCTCTTGAATACCGGAATAACCATTAATATTATAATTACCCGCTTTCCCCAGCCTCGTGAGGAATTGAGACTACCGAATGAACTTAATCTATATAATAAAAAAGGATGTATATTTGTATGTATGTATGTATGTATGTATGTATTTACGTTAATTTCTATACAAATTTAAAAGCGTGGATAGATTGCAAAAAAATTGGTACACAAATTCTTCAAAACACGAGAAACGGTACTGTGAGGGTGAGAAACGCCTAGCATACATGTGGAAAGAATTATAATTAAAAACCGTGATCATTAAATATTAAATTACTGCGCGCCAAGAGACAATGACGTCACGCGACAGAAAGACGTTACTACGCAACGAACAAAGGAAATATCTCCTTTATTAGGAATGAAATAAAGCAGAAATATTTTTTCTAATAAAAAGTATAATTTTATACAGCAATATTCCATCGAATGATACTAAAGAATAATACGAATTACTTTACCATCCTTGGGGGAAAATGTTAATTTTCGCGCTGTATTAGTTGTGAGCCTAGCTAACAATTTCATCAATGTAATATTTCGTAATGTATGAAGACTGAGTGACGATTATATCCTGAAATACTCGAGGAATATATTTAAGTATTCAATTAAATACTTTTTTGAGTTTATATAAATAAGTACACGAGCAACGCCGGGCACCTAGCTAGTAAATTAATAAAGAATTCAGTGAAGCCTAAAATCCACGTGATTGTTTTGAAAACCTGTTTAATACAGAATGTGACAGAAAATCACAATCGTTTCGCTTGAAGAATACAATCTCATAATGTGTTGTTGTTCGACGCGGGAAATAAGTTTCGTGCGCGTCATAAAATAGTTTTGTAGATTCCGATGTTGCAGAATGTGAAACATTGAATTTAATGCGTCGCTTTTATGTCAAAAGTTAAAACACCGATTTTGACTATGTGAAGTTTCAGTCACTGACTGTTGACAGATTAAGAAATAATTTAAAAACTGAAAGTTGACTGGCATTTTGAGATTTCTACTCTCCAACTTCACTGCGTTAACTGATTTAACACACCCGAAACCAAATTAAACTGGGAATAATATATTTGATACGTAACTTTAATTTGTATATAAAAAAATCATTTGACTAATTTTTTATACTATAATACTAATTCAATCTGAAATAACCTTTTTATTACCGACTAAGAATAAAAATTAATCTTGTCGTAATGTTGATGAAACTAATTCAAAATTTCTTAAATCTTGTTACATGCTTTAAATAATGCAGATGATTATGAAACGAAACGGTTTCGAATGTCCTGGTTTATGATAATATTCGTTTCGGGAATTATTATCGTTTATTCTGAGATGTAATAGAAAAAAGCCTATATATTAAATAATATATATATATGTTCAAAAAGTAATACATTTCATAAAGTGATTCTAGGAGGAATTGAATTCTTCTTCTGTTCGTATTGGATTAAAACCGCAGTCAAAGAGTCACTATAATTAAATAACAACACTAGTTATTTACGCCGTTGTATTTTAAGTAGATCATATTCCAAATCGGTGCAGAATAAACAAATAATTATATTTTCGCTCCTACGAAATTGAAAGTCAATAGAGAAAGTTTATTTGGAAAACGATTTCAATTTATCTCCGCATACATGATGCGAACTAACCGTAAATGAAAGGTCTCATTTTATAAAGAGTTATAAACATTTATGATTCAGGAAAACACCACAAAAATTGTATTCGTGTGTAAAATTTTCCTTGGATTTGTAAGTAATTATCTTAATGTGGTATTGAAATAAATTATTAGAAATCTGATAATGCTTCAGTAATCCTCACGATGATGTCATTGGTTCTCGTAAGTACATTCTGCAATGAGGAACTTTATATATAAAAATATTCGGATGTTTTTCATTCATTGATGGAACTATTACGAAATTAATGGACTGAAGAAGTTGCAATACGTGTATATGAATGTATTTTTCTTTGCATTTACGTCTTAGTTCTGGATATAATGACATACTGTGATCGTGACGCGAGTAAAAACGTACGATGTGATGTAGAGCTGATAAAAAATTACGCGCAGTTATTTATTTAAAATATTTCACAAAGTCTGTAATTAAATTATTAAAAAATCGACCAGGACTTTAGCTGTTCGCGAGGGCTATTCTCTCGCTGGCTGAACGTTGTACGAGAACTAAGGTTCCCACTAGCCGAGGCACCTCGGCCTGTTTTGAGTGGTGTATGTTCCGGGGTCACAGATCTTGGGCATACGGCAAGAATTGTTTTCTGTTCCCATTGGAACAGTCGGCCAGCTGCCTCCTAAACTGGTCGAGGCACGGAGAAGGGAATGTTGCGTCCCCACAGCAAACCCCTCTACCGCTATCGGAAGGATGTGGGACAAGTACCCAATGCCCGACCTACCTCATGCAGGTTTTCTAGGGTTTGTCCTGCATTACTTTTAGGCGAATGCCGGGTAGGATCCTTAAACTAGCTAACCCTTGGTAATATTCCTCTACCCTTCCGCATCCCCCTTTTCAAATACCTTCCTATGCTATAAGAGGGGAGTTGCCACCATGTGGATTACCCTCATGTAGCCTGTTACCCTAAAAAAAAATTAAAAAAATAATGGTTGGAGGGGGCTACCTCTCTTTTTTTGATATAAGCTTTCCACAAGCCGAGGACGGTCAGTTTTGAGAGGTGCATGATCCGGGGCCGCTATTCCTATTGGAAAAGTCGGCTAGCTGCCTCCTAAACAGGTCGAGGCATGGAGACGGGAATGCTGCATCTCCACAGCAAACCTGTCTTCCGCTATGGGACAAGTACCAAACGCAGACTTTCTAGGGATTGCCCTGCATCAATTTCGGCGAATGTTGGGTAGGATCCTTTAACTATAACCCGGGGGCCCTAGTTAAACCGTGACACCCCACTGTTAGTTCCTTTCTTAGAAGAGGCGAGAGGGCAGACCATGGATTACCCAATACATAGCCATCTACACACACACACACACACAGTAATTAAATTACTACTCGGCGCCGAAAGTAAGTTTAAGAAGGACGTTAGTACAAAAAGTGTAATAATTTGGTCTGAATGTTCGGTAACAAATATTTTAATAAATTATATATATATATATATATATATATATATATATACATATATTGTTTCAAGATATGTTAAATAGCTAAAAAAATTGGTCGTGAGAAGAGCGGACTAATCAATGAAGAATTATTTTAATGATATTATCATTTTAGTAAATATTTATATTGTGATTCTAATTCTTCTTCCAGAAGCGACATTGACTTTTTAGTAAGATTCCAGCCTAGAGTTAATCTAAAGATATGGGTAAATTAGTACGGCAGTTTCGGGATTCAACGTAACACGATTCTCGCGAGTTACCACAGAGTCGGTTCGCCTTGTTCCGTTTAGTTCCCTGTAAGGTAAAACCGGTTAATAACACGAATAGGATCGACGGTGACGAGATCGAAACCAGAAGCATCGTTCACACGCTAACGTGGAAAAGTTTGGAAACTTGAGCGGCCAGCTTCACTTTCGATATTGTTATCTCATACTTCAGGTGTACGCATCCCCGGGGTCCCATTCGCTCCAAAGTACCAATTTACTTCGGGATTTATGACTCGCGGGGAAAAAAAAAATGCCGTTTCATACTCGTGCAAGAATGTTGGAACATGAAGAGATAAAGCCGGTTCACATTTCACGACGACGCAAGTTTATAATTAACCGAGCCGGAGATAATTTCGCAGAGGGCGGCAAGGTGAAGGCAGTCGTAAAGGGCAACTATATCCGGATATTGGTGTGCCGAAGCTTTTAATGAGCTCCTCGCAATTGATCGGCCCGTCTGTAATTGCATTACGGAGCTTGGCTTATGACACGGTGCCGATCTCTCAGAAATGAAACGCAAGGCTGTCACTTTGCATAAGGAATTGTGAAGTGGGGAAGAAGTACGGAGCCGGCGGTCATTTGCAATGCAAATGACGTTCTGGCAACTTCATCATTACCCCGTGGCGTGGGCAAGACAGAAGACAGAGCGTTCGTCCAGGCAATATTGCATTCCGCCGCCGCCATCTTACGCCCATGCCTCCATTAGAGTGACTCGCTCAAGAAATAATTCTGTTCCTCAAAATACTCCAATTTCAAGAACGACCTAACACTTCCTGCGTAAGAAATTAGTGTTTTAAAGGGATTAGTGTGTTTGAAACAGGTGAAAACTTTAAGACAGGCTCTTGAGATTAAGGATGTAATTAAACAATTTGTTTTAATGTCTATTTTTTTTTTGTGTTCGAGCCTCAACGCCTCACTTCCGACCATACTTTCCTATACAAAAAATCTTTCTCCATGACCGTAGAATCACCCTTTACGTCCAATTTCAGTTTATTCCCCGCTTATTATCCCTTCACACCTTTGCTAATTTACCTCCACTGTCACCATTTTTTTTAAAACTCTGTGCCAAAATATAAAACCATCTAATTTGGAAATATTATCTATGGTTAGATATTGATTTGAAACATACGCGATTATTGTAGGCACAGGGTGACAGTTAACACGTTGACTGCCACGGAAATTTTCTGAAATCTGGCCTAAAATGACAATTTGATTTAATCACATTATATTATTAAAAACTCTAATTCTAGTCCATAGTTAATCAAAAAGCATAAAAAATTAGATTGCAAGAGCTCCATTATTTAGAGAGTCTACCACCAAAAAAAACGCCCTTTGTGTGGAAGATTGTTTTAAGAATTTCCACAAACACTAAAATATTATTTCATTTCTTCAATATGAAGTAATTTTTATAATTATATTTTTTGTTCGTTTTTTAATAAATTTTCTGTTCATGCAAGCCAGCATTGATTTTTTGTTCTCTTCCCAGAAGCCATCTACCGATATTAGCACTGATATACTCCGAGTTTAATCGTAGCTGCACAAAAATGGCAATTAAACATGGACGGGATAACTCATAGTTGGCGTCCTAGAAAAGAACGCGATCTACGAGTTATCAACGTGTTAAATTCCCAAGAAGGAAAAATACTCACAGATTTTATTATAGAAAATTAATCCGACGTGGAAAAATAAATTGACAGATATCCAGAGAATCATATATTTTTAAGGTACTAAACTACGGATTATTACCTTTCCAGTATCCTGCACATAAAAATAATCTAAGTTACAGTGAATTCTTTAAATAGCATCGACAATACCAAGGAGGTAAATAATATAGAATCAGGTTCTTATAAATGGAATAGTAAAGTTTTCATGTTATATTTCTGTAAATGTTTCATCCAGCATCCGCATTCTCTGCCGTAGTTGTTCAAAAAAATATCCGTTGATAAAGGTGATTCGTTTTAAACAGGAAAATAACGTGTTTGAGACGAAGTAAACATTTAAACTGTCCGCTGTTCCAGGAAACTTGTTATTTACAGAATTTCTTGAGCGTAGACCGTTCGGCTGCGAGGAGAGACGAGAAGAAATTTAGGACCCTCCGTGGAACTCCATCCATAATTCATTTTTGCCCCCGTGCGTTGTTGTAATAATTCTTTCATCTAGTACACTTTTGAAATTCGTGATAAATGATATCGAGAAGCGCGACTGAAGTATCGATTTTGCAATTATTGTTGTTTCTGGGCTCTAAAACACGAGTCGCTGACGTTGAGTTGAGCTTGCGCTTTAACATCAAAGCCACCCACACCGTAAATCAACAATTCTATATAACGCTCAGGTCTCGTCACAAAAAAGTAAAAATAAAAAGATCGCTCGCAATTATTTTTCGTAAGTACTTCTCGCTCTCTTAATGCTGTAACATCTTGTTCAGCTTCCTGTGCAGCCAATGGACGGACTCCATCAACTGGAAACTTTTACATTCAATGATTTAGTTTTGTTAACGTTGTTCTAATAAAGAGATGGAAGTTAACTGAAACATTAAGGGCACTAAATGAGAAAATATGAATGGCTATTTTACGTGGAATGCTGCGCTTTATCTAATTGAAAGCTAAATCAGAATTTCTCCGTACCCTCCCGATGGAATCAAGTAGAAGACTTCGTATAAAATTAAACCAACTTAATATCAGATTAATCAAGTTATCGTCCGGCATTCCAATTGTCACAAAATAAAGTTAATTAGGTCGAAAGCTAAAGTATTATCAGTAGCGACGCATCATACAGTAATAAAGTCTGCTCGTTCAAAGTTTTGTAAGTGAGCCAATTAAACGCAATAGACACAAGCATTCTAAATTGAAATACTAAGAGTAAATTTAAGGTTTCGACCGAGGAATTTCTTTCTTAATTTCTTTTAAAATACAAAATACAATTGAGATTTTTCTCAATTAATATTACAATTGAAATGAAAATGTAACACGTCTTTTGTCAACTGTATTGTGCGGTTGTGTCGCTCTTGTCTCTTGTTTTTTTCTTGGCACCTGAGGAAAGGAACAAGTTTTCCAGTATTTATATAATCACTTCTTTTGTCTCTATTTGGCTACTCTATATTATTATTATATATATATATTCAATAATGATTGTGTCATTTTGTTTGTTTCTAATAGAATGTATTAAGAAGTGGTGGTTAAAACATTTTTTTCCACCGTGAAACTACTGTATTCTGTTGAATAACAGTTAGCTACATAGTCAATTGTCATAACTATTCCATTAGTTTCTACAAAAATTACAGTATTAGTATTACATTTTACGTTCATTTAATTTTCTTCTCATTAGCCTGAACTGTAGAAAAATGAAATACTGTTATTTTTTCCTATTCTTATTATCATTCAATTTTTTTTATTCTTATCATTCTATCACTTTTACAAAAAAAAATATATTTAAGCTTTTCCAACTATGTATATGACGTGTTCTGTTTCCTCTATAGAGGAATAACGGAGTCGGTATATCGAATCAAAATTGTCCAACGGGATTATTTGACAACAAAGCAATAATTCGCGTGCAACTTCAACCGCCTCCTATAAATAAATGAACTTTTGTGTATGTGTATATCATTATCAGATCGAATAATTAAACACCATTATTGTTTCAAGTATAGTTTGTCATATATAGGTGAATTGTTCGTTTTTAGACCGGATGTATGCGTATAATTCCAAACACAATTGAGATTGGTGTCAAATCTGGGGTTATGGAAGTCACCGACTTTAATTATGATATTTACTATACTGGTTAAGATATAATTCAACCCCCAGAAGGGACGGGGGGGGGTGTAAGTGGGCTAAACAAAATTCCTTGTACAATCTTAAACGCGTAGAGAATGTTCTGTCGTTCACATGTTACTTACGATCCAGGAATAAACACCGAGGGATTAAGACACCTCTGGGGGTTGGAGTGGAATAAAAACTCTTGTTTTATGAACAAGAATTTAAGATGACGCCAGTCATCCTCCTGGTCTAGTGGATGTTAGATGCTGAAGGGTTAGGTCGGTCAGGGGAACATAAATGGGTAAACACTGACGCTATTCATGCTGGTTAAATGAAATGTTTACCAAGAGGTTAGTGTCGAATCAATTACTTCTCCAGGCTAATTTAAATAAATATCCGGGCAAACGCCGAGAACTTGCTAGCCAATAGATAAATAATATTGCTGTCATGAGTAACCGAGGAGATTTCTGTATATATTCGAATAGATAGAACCAAACAGTACAAAAACGTAGATAAAAAACTTGATTTTGGCACCACGAGTAATAAGTAACACGTCAAATAAAAACTAGACCGAAGTCGTGTTCTATGAATAGTACACAACTTTCTGTGCAAAAAGCGAACTACACTGTATGTAATTGTTCTCAAAGGTTTCATGTCATATGAAGGATGCTAACCAGCCAGTTATAATGTACACAAATTGAATTTGCATCGTATTTTTGTAATAAGTATTTATTTTTACGTAAACCGACCAATTATAAATGTTACAAATTTATTAATTTTAGAGTATCATTGGAAAGTAAGCCTAACTTGATTTTTAATATGTCATCTAAATCGATATGGGTGTACTAGAAATTTTTAAACCTCACCAAATATCCTGCTGTTTTAATTTTGTTTCACGATATTGTTGAACATCCACGTTACTTTCTCATACCCGCTGGGCTTAATTTAAAATTGAATATTTATTGTTAATTGTAAAGCTTAGTCTTAATTCTGATGTCTAGTTTATATTATAAATTATTGAATTTTATTCGCACTTGAAGATAGTTTGTTTTCTTAATGTGCAGGATTTCTAAAAAATAATTCTCTTATTTACATATAAAAATTATTTAAGTTCAAATATTTCTCACTCAAATACTAGTTTATATTATAAATAATTGAATTTTATTCTAAGTATTTATTGCACTCGTAGAAATTTTTCTTCTTAATGTGCAGGATTTCTAAAAATAAATTCTCTTATTTACATATAAAAATTATTTAAGTTCAAATATTTCTCACTGAAGTACTAGTTTATATTATAAATAATTGAATTTTATTCTAAGTATTTATTGCACTCGTAGAAATTTTTCTTCTTAATGTGCAGGATTTCTAAAAATAAATTCTCTTATTTGCATATAAAAATTATTTAAGTTAAAATATTTCTCACTGAAGTACTAGTTTATATTATAAATAATTGAATTTTATTCTAAGTATTTATTGCACTCGTAGAAATTTTTCTTCTTAATGTGCAGGATTTCTAAAAATAAATTCTCTTATTTGCATATAAAAATTATTTAAGTTCAAATATTTCTCACTGAAGTACTAGTTTATATTATAAATAATTGAATTTTATTCTAAGTATTTATTGCACTCGTAGAAATTTTTCTTCTTAATGTGCAGGATTTCTAAAAATAAATTCTCTTATTTACATATAAAAATTATTTAAGTTCAAATATTTCTCACTGAAGAACTTTTCAGTGTACTTTCGTTTTAAATGATATATTCTGAAATTAGTGTTGTTCTTATAGTCTTATTTATGATCTTTTCTGTTTATGTTTGTTTATGTTTTTTACTAGTCTTATTTTCTAATGGAACTAATAAATATAAATTTGCTTCGTCCATAGATATTGGACATTATTTTTGTTTATCGTTTATCCATTAGACGAATAAAATTATTAACTTAAATTTAGAAGTGTACGTGCACTCGCTGACCATGGAAATTGAGATTCAATAAACAAAGGGGATATGTTTTGAAGATGAGCTGTGCCCCAGGGAAGCCGGTTAATTTCCGTGCTCTATGTCAGCAATCGGATTAGCTACTACAGCAAGATAGGCACATCACTACTTCTCGTTTTCATAAATCCTCATTGTGACGATAGTGATTAATCACTGTCCCAAGTTTAATTACAGCGGCTAAATTGCATTAAAGTTGCCGTTGACAAGAGTGTGCGCTGCAATATAGCATGCGGTTCTTTCATTTGGTTTAGTTCGTTATTTGCAACTGAGCGCAAGGAGGAAATCCATTTTGTTGAGGTAAACTTCATTCGCTATTCCATTGAAGCTTAATCAAGTCATACCGGACTTATGAAAATAAAAACACACATATACAAGCTTCGTTAGTACTTTCATAAAGTTACGGAAAAAAATTGAAATACGGACAGACCACATCTTCCAACTGTCGAACGAAATTAAATTGTCTTTGCTCTCGTAAAATGTAACTTTTCAAATTTGAATAAATTTCTATGATATTCAACCAGAAAATGCTTAATTTTTCCTTTTAGCTACTTTTATTATCGATTTTAATTTAAGTAATTTACAATTTATTTCAAATATAACAATAATGCTCTTCGCACTTGAAATTAATCCAATTACCAGTAATAATAGAATAGGGTGCGAGGGTTTATTAAATTTAAATTAATATTACTTAACTGTTTTATTATCAATTTTCAGAATTAATAATCCAGAAAACATATTCATGTGACAAAATAAATTAAATTCACACAAGAAAATAAGTACAAGTGAAACAATATTGTTTAATAAGTTTTGTAAATATATCCGGACTTTATATGAGATTGATAACTTTTCCTTGTCGCAGCACTGTGGGAGCTTATGAATAAAGGCCCGAATTTTTTGTGACAACTTCAATTAAGAAACTTATACGTACCTATTTCAATGTGAATTCATACATATCGGAGATTGCTTGAGCTGCGAATTTTAATTGAAGCTCATACAATTTCATAACAGTTTCATTGCCATACATCTTCGTTAATAAATATTTACGTGGCCCCTTCCTTCTTAGGAGCTTCAATCCAACAAACCCTGTATTTATCGATTATACCGTCGTTTTTAAGCCTATACGACTCTCGTGGTTATCTCTGTTCAATATTCATAACGCTACGTTCAAAATCTCAGCTACTTTCCGTGTACAAAAACTTGGTTACTATATCGTCATTTCTGAAACTCTGCTACTTTCTATTCTTTGAATCCCTCCATTGCCGATGCTAGACCCGTATAAAACTTCTCCGAATATAATATGTGGGTGTAACAACCTTTAACAGCTCTCAGGTAGTTTTTCTAGCCCCGAAGCTGTTTTTGTACCATCTGATGTTTACACCTTATGCTGTAGAAAATCCATGTTATTCAAACTTACTACCGAATGACAGCTGTTTGCACTCGTTCCATCACAAAACGGCGCCGATACTATGACAGTAATATTTTCAAATAATTTCCACGTATTATTCACTATAACCTTCTAAAATCATAATCTCATTAAAATGTGGTATTACATACATTTGTAATATGTTTATTCATATTATTAATTTCGTAACGTCATGTAGAACAACGTTTCTCTTCCATATGGTTTAATTCTGCATATTCAGCTTACAGCATCAACTTAATTTTGATTTTAGTTGTGTGTTTTAACATTCATTTCCATATTTTTTTTAATATAATGTGAATACTTATTCTTGTAACATTGGAAATCTTTTGAATATACCTATCAGAAAATATATAAAAAAATTGGGAACTAGGTTGTCAAGTTCCAAAACAGAATTATCAGAGTTTTCAAAATTATTTAGTATTTTGCGCTAGTCTGTTTACTATTATTTTTCACGTATATGAATATTAAACTTTGTTCATTAGAAATGTTGTTTCCAGTTTGAAAACGTTTCTCCTCGAATCGTGGGTCCGAAAATTTTACCTATGCTCTGACTAATATTTAATAATAACACAAAATATTAGTTTTAATTAATATCATAATTTCAGATATGGGAAATAGATTGGATGAATGCAGTTCGTTCGCGGTATAAATAATATATTATTCTAGAAAGTATGATATATAATAAATTGGAAGCTGAAATAGTAATTGTAATAGATTCTGAAAGGTAGCTTTCAAGCCATACATTATTGATTGAATTTTTTAATCCAATTATGTATTACGGGTAGTAAACATTTGTCTAATATTGTGTGTTGAATCCATTTACAGATTGCTGGTGGTAATCATAACAGATAAATCTGTCTCGTTTGAAATCAGGAGAGCGTATAATTGATTAGAAAAATATTAAATTATTTTTAACCTTTCAAACGGCGGTAAACGTTTGAAACTCAAAATATTTCGGTTAGATCAAGTTACCCTACTTTCCGACAGGTTCAATATTTCTGTGAGACTATGTGCAAAATTCGTCGTATTTAAAATTATATAGTGTGAAAAGTCACCAATTAGTAATTCCTCGCCCGATTATAAGCATAAGTAGAAATAATATTAGACACTATTTCAGTTTATATTCCCGATTTATATTCGATTATAACTTATAAAACGTCTTTGGCTTTTTCTCCCATGTAACGTGATTGCTTGTTACAAGTTACGAAGAAGTGACGGAATAAAATTCCGTTATTAAAATCTTGTCTATATTTTGGAGTCATACAAAAGTAAATTTTATCACGTATTATGGATAAATAATGTACTGTAAATTTCTTACATATCCGACATTGAAGACATAAAAGAGAAATTTGTTGTAGGTTTACGTGAGGTTCAATGCCAAATTAAGGTTACGAAATAAATTAAAAAATGCCAGAATTCGTCTATTATCACTTAAACTAAAAATAAAATAATATCATTATTTTAAACCTTAAGCTGATGTTATGAACACATAATTTCATAATGGATTGGTTACCTTAAAATTCTGTAAAATGCGATGCGAATAGCGTTTCCAGTTTTTGAATCGATGTTGCTCAGAACGAACATGAGATAAAATGAATGGAGAGCACAAAAGAACACAAAGGAAGGTAAAGCAATTTAATTATCCAATAACAAAGAAGGCAACGGAGTCTTTAATCATCTGGGCTAAATATTGAATTTCGCGCAGTACTCTTTTTCTCAAGTTTTGTACCTGGAAATTTATTAGCCCAAATGTTGGCGTCCTGCTGAAAATCCTCTTACTTCATCGAAGAAATCGTTGCCAATTCCCGGTATCTCCCACGAAATAATACGCGTGTGGACATTGCCTTCGTATTAGTCTGTTAAAATATTTAGGCAGCTTGATGGTTGCTTACAGGGAAATTTCTCGTAATTATTTTGGAGTATATGACCACCAACGAAGAAACTTGTAATACGTTATGTATGAATGTGTAAACCAAACGATGACACTTTAGTAATGACAAAGTATTAGTCTGTTAATGGTGTATGAATCGTCATCGCGGAGCAGATTCCACGTGGAAGGAACTCCGACCACTAGACTAGGAGGCGGGACCTCCAGTTACAAGTCACCGATACGCTCCTGCTAGAAGATCGAAGATATACTTGTATATTGATGTAATATTGTCCCTGATAAGTGGAGCTTGCCTCCACAAAACTATTGTATTAAATTGGCCAGATTGTAATCAAATGAAGGTTTAATAAATGAAAAGTTTGTAAACCAATTGCTTTAAATTATTATGTAGCGCCTAGAAGACCCATACAATAAGGTATAATGAATGTAATTATCAAAATAAGGCTTGTATGATGGCCATAAGAAAAATATTCACAGAAGGAGCGGTGTGTGAGCTACAGACAATTATACATTCAGAAACAGAAAGACATCGACACTGTTCTAAGTAGAATCAGTGCAAGTGGACTGTTAGTGAAGAGTGGAGTTAATAACAAAAAATTAATCAAAAAAACAAATAACGTGAAGACCACACAACGGTAAGTAATAAAAACAAATTTTTCATCTGTAAACTTTATATGAAAATAGCTACCGTCAGATTTCAATCAGAATCCGATAACTTTATTAAAATATTTCAAATTGGGAATAATTCTTTTGTTGCAAATTAAATTTCATATTTTTGTAATAGAGGACCGATAATTGAGTTTTGACAAAAGCCGAGGGATAATATGTTAATCAATGACGTCTACAATTTATTAAATAAATTTAATTGTTATGCTTATAAATAATTATTCAATTTAAATTCCTTCATTTTCCCCGTAATAAAGAGTGATTACTATATATATATATATATAAACTTGTGAGGAAGAGACTTGATATGATATAAAAATTGTATCGAAGTTTATCTAAATTGTAACATTCGATAAATAAATTAACTTGTGAAGAATTGCATTTTTAAATATCATTTCTATTCCTTTTTCCTCCCCGCGCCAAATGGACGAGTCGCACGATAAAGATACGTGCAACTAAAGGAACCAATCTGCTGTCTTGTGCGATAAATTAAGGTAAAATGATTATTCCAATATTTTACAGATGAAATGGCATCTTATAGGGTAATAAAATAAAGAAAGCAGGCGTTGGACGAAGCAAAGGTTGGAACGGGAAGGAGGACGACAAGAAATACCACATTAGTGCAATACGCGTACTTTAGCTGCTGCGTGTTACAGGTCAAGGGGGCGGTTTTTGTATGAGTTCTAAAGGCTCAGTTTTCATCGCAAGCCAGTGGCTAGGGTGGTTAAAGCCTGGACACGTGGATGTTGAGGTTCCGGGTTCGAGCCTCACTCACAGCTTCCATTTTTTTCTGTTTCTTCCAGTTCTTTACCTGTCACCGTCGAGGTTTGCGACCCTTAAGGGAGATTCAAGCCTTCAACCTTCAACTCACTCAGTGGCTCCGTGGTTCGAGTCCAGGTGAGTGTAACTGGAGCCCAAGGTTCCGGGTTCGAGCCTCAATAATAGCTTCCATTTTTTCAGTTTCTTCCAGATCTTTACCGGTCACCGTCGAAGTTCGCGTTTCATAAGGAAGATTAAAGCTTCTAAACTTCCTTCAACGCCTGCTTTCTTTATTTTATTACCCTATAAGATGCCATTTTCTCTGTAAAATATTGGAATAACCATTTTACCTTAATTTCTCGCACAAGAGAGGGAAGTGTCTACCGTTAGTGACTGTGGCTGCAGCAGCAGACGCACGAAACACTCACTCACCTACGCTGTTGGTTGTCCCTCTTACAATCACTGTGTCCTGATTTGTGTTCATCGACACGTGGCCCATACTTTATTCTAATTTAGGACCATATCTTTCTTGACCGACCATGGCCTTGTTTGCGGAACCTGTGGATTTCCCTAATCCGTCCCGCAATTGCCCTCAGTCGCCTACTCAGAACCGGCAAGCCACGTTTCCAGTAAGATATTCAGCGCACCCCATAATATTCCCCCTTTGAAATTGGATGAATGGAGAACCCATTCGGACGATTTCAAAATAAGTCGCTTGAAGTTCGCGCATGCTCCCTTGCATCTGGCAATTTACAATCCTGAGATACAATTTAATTTTTTTATTATTATTCTATGTGGTTCTTAATTAACAGATATACTTACAGTTCAATTTTTCACAATTCTAAATCTACGACGGTATGTAATATTAAACAATACAGCATCATATTATATATTTCTTCTATTTTTTTATGCAACAGATCCATGCGATTGCTGCTCTAGATTTCCACAACTAAGCTAATTTTTGTGACGTTTTGGAACATTTAACTGATTTCATGGCTTTACCCAGAGCCATAACCGACACATTAAAGGACGGTCGCAATGTTCACATTTGCAGCTAACAATTAGTCCAAGTGGAAAGTTAATTATTGGCAGGCGAGTGTTTACGTTATATACTGATCCAAGAAACTGACTTCAAATGTAGTTAAATTTACAAAATCATGAATTCAATTTTCATAAATTTGGTATAGGTAATTTAGAACCTAATTTATTTAAAACTAAATTTAAAGACGCCAACCAGCAAGGCTGTAGTGTTAACGTTTCGGACCTTTGTAAATCTCCGATTCGTGCCGACAAAAACTTGAAATGCCCCAGAAAGTGAGTAAACAAAGTCTGTCACTCTCACCCCCTATAAATTTAACAATTCCCAGACGCGAAGGCCTGGATAGCACACTGGGAAATACATTAAAACAATCGGTCTTCCTTCACTTCTATATTGTTCTAGACTTCGGAGATAGTTTAATCTCATTTCCCAAATCTCATTTTTCTCAGTAACTTCCTATTAGTACCTGATTTCTTCCATCGGAATCCAAGCTTTCGTAAAATTATACGGAGAGTCCAAGAGCTACCTTGAAAATCAATTTTTCCCTTAAGAACATTTAATACGGACTTTATTGTCGGTCGCTCCTTTTTAGTTAAATGAAAGTCATTTACTGTTCGGCGAATGACGCATTTATCAAAACCGTCCACTTCAGATTTGTTTGTTTTTTCCTACACCGTACCATTTGTGGAGTTGAAAAAGTGGTCCCTCTACTCTGACACTCGTTTCATTTAAAATCCGCTGCAAGCTTCTGATAGATATTCCAGTTGCCTCCGCAACACGAGCTTGAATACTCTTAAGTTTTATCGGATTCCCGCTCTCACATTCCCTTCTTATGAATTTGTATACGTTAGAAATAATTTCCCTACTTTGGCTGTGGATAATTTTACTGCCTCCTAATTTTTGTTTAATAGTTTCACTTTGCATCCTGGAAACTAATGAAGTACAATAATAATACTTACAAAAATTTTCATAACATAAATAAAGACAAAATTTACCTACACTGAGTACAATATATTTCTTTCTATCAATGTTTTTAGAATAGTATTAACAGTTTCTAGGTGTCGCAGCAAAGAATCGTGTTCAACTGAGCTCATCGTTACCCCCACTACATCCTAAGGGTCGAGGACGACTGCGCAGCTTTGGTGGACGCGACATCTGAAACCTCTCGAGCTATACCTGGTTGAAGAATCTCACGGACTGAAAAACAAAATACTTTCAAAAGTAACTGTAGTCAACGAGGTTTACGGCCTGAGGAAGAAAGTGATTTTTCTCAAAAAGGTTTTACTTTTTAGCCTTTAAAATCAGTCATTTTAGTGTAATGTAGCTTTTTCCATATTTCAGTAGCTGAAACAGCATTCGAATCTTTCTCTACAATTTTCGCGGAGTTATTTTGAAGGCAAAGCGTTTAGTTGTTCGAGGCTGCTGACTCGAAACCCTGCGTCCCTTTTGTTACAAAGGAAGAAGGGGACAGTGACAGGACCTTAACAACTAAGGTCCACAGAAAGGGTGCCTGACGAAGAAATGAATAACCACCCCCGACAGCTTCCAGTGACGGCCAAAATTATTAGTCCTAACTAATATACTTCCGGAAGCCTGCTAAATTTTAAACATCTGGAGGAGAAGAGAGAAAACTTGAGGCATTCGGTTACTAGCCATGGTAGAAAGTTTATTCGTAATCCAGAGAAGGATAAGGTTTTAAACCGAGCAGCTTTGATTCATCGCTTAGAGAGAGAATCATCCGTCTGACGCCTACCACTGATGGACTCGGCAGCATCAATCTAAGTACGCGACGCCGTGCGACGCCACCGCAGAGCAACGGAACACCTCACCCCACCAGCCACAACTACACAACATCCGCCGGCACGGTGTCGTGACAATTTTTTTATATCAAGTATCGTATTGCCAGGTATCTAAATTATTTGATAGATAAATAAATTCCAATGTTTTTGATTCTCCCCTTTTGGTTCTGTTTTTCTGCCTCTGCTTTCTGTTCTAGTAAATATCTATGACAACATTCCTCCGTACCTGTCGACAGGAGATTAATACTAAGAAGTGATAAGTGTTGTGTGCGTGTTTCCTAAATAAACTGTGTATAACTGTGGTGACTGGTAAAATGTGAACAGTGCCTTAGAGACTTCAACTTTTTTTGTGAAACTTTATTAATTATTACTATTAATATGCATTCAATTTATACGTAATTTGTCTATTGTATTTATAAACTTATTTATGATCTATGAACTTACTTATGTAACATTTGTGACGAATCCTATTTCCTCATAAGAGGGCAAATCTACTATATATATAAAAAAAGGATGTATGTTTGTATGTATGTATTTACGTTAATTTTTATACAAATTTAAACGCATGGACAGATTGCAACAAAATTTGTTACACGTATTCTTAAAAACACGAGAAACGTTACTGTGGGGGTGAGAAACTCCTAGCATAAATGTGGAAGAAATTATAATTGAAAAACGTGATAATTTTGTGCGCGCCAAGAGACCGTGACGTCACGCGAGAGAGAGACGTTATTACGCGACGAACAAAGGAAATAGTTCATCTTTTCCGTAGTGTAATAAAATAAATATTTTAATTGAATAAAAAGTAAAATTTTATCCAGTAATACTCTATTGAATGATAATAAAAAAACAATACGAAATACTTTATGATCCTTGCGGAAAATGTAAGGCTATTTTCGTGACTTCAATATGGCGACCATTTGTTTACATTGTGAACATAGCTAACAATTTCATCAATTTAATCTTTCGTAATGTCTGAAGACTTGGGGACAATTATATCCTGCAGTACTCAAGGAGTATATTTAAGAAGAATTTCGGAGGTATGTTTTTTGGCAAAGATGCAATAAAATTCAATGTATTTTATAGCTGTTCAATTATGCACTGTCGGTCGAAAGGATGTACGGAGCTACGGACATTTAGATTTAGATTAAATTACTTCTTGACTAAAGATTATTACAGAATTAAATACTTTTTCAAGTACACGGGCAACGCCGGGCACACAGCTAGTGGAGAATAAATCTATCTATCTTACTATAACTTTTATTTTTCCTATATTTAAATTATGATTTTAAATTGATTAAATTATTTTTTTGGGTCCAATGAATCCCATAAACCTAATAAATAGAATTCCTAGTAAGCAAATTTTAATCGTGAGGAAAAATGTCGAGTGGACCAGGAATCGAACCCAGGACCTTAAATGGCCTTAAGCCTGATGCTTAGTTAAGCTTTACTAATTCTGTAAACATAATTAATTTTACACGTCATTTGACTCAGAAACAGGAAATAAGCTCTATCATGTAACTCCCGTCGATATAGTGAAAATCTTCTATGTACTGTTCCTGCAATTGGGGAACAACAGTGGTTGCGAAATCCTTTTCCTTAAGAAAATGTCAAACGTTTTATCTTTATAACGTCATTGAATCGATACACCAAAGCAGCATAACACTTTCTCGTCTCGAAAACGCTGATGGAACAGATTTCGTTTCTTCCGCTCACTTTATCGAAAGTTGCTTAGTGTCTGACTTGTGATAATGATTTTTATTTTCCACAACAGTAACGAAATTTATCTGGAAATGGGCTGAAATTCGTTCTAATATGTTCTATTATTCCGTTATTTAATTAAGTTTTGCTTTGCGATACACACCTCTAAGTTTATGATTTATTTGAAACACGAGCGATATAAAAAGAGCTTATGGCATTTCATGTGATACAAGAGCCTAATATCATATTATAATAGGTACGCTTCCTGTAATACTTTCCTTTGTAAAATTTGGAGAATTGGTAGGAAACATTAAAATTAACAAAAGTGAAAGACCAGGTAGGAAACGTATATAATGGATAAGAAGTAAATATGTTTGTCTTGAGGAAAGAAGTATGTATAAATTCAAAGCATACTCGAGAAACCGACTAAATCCAGCCCAGTCCGAGTCCAGTATCACGACTTCTTCTGCTGAAATGATGTTTCCATTCCCGTGTCTCTCCTTTTGCGTGAATTGCGAACGGGGAGCAAGGGAAAAAAAACATTTCTTTCCCTGTATGTCACTAGTACATAAAACAGGAGAAATGGAGATAATCAAAGGGGTTTCGGTGGATTATTCGTGCGGTGGTAGAAAATATGTGGATGTCATCAATCTGGTATATTAAAACTAGAATGGGAATCTGCAGCTCTTAATTTTGTAGTGCTGAATTTACTTCCACTCGCTTTGTTAAAAAGTTCATTCGTGTACAGATTTCGAGTCCTGGCGTTCACGCTTATGATCGGTTGGGACATTCTATTTCGTAAACATGAAAAAATTACGCTAAATTATTCGTTTAAAATTAATAGGCAAAGAAATGTTCCAACTAACCCTTCTCATGTTTCGAATATAAAATATAATCTTCCGATATATATTTTTTTCTAATACGATGACCCTCATAAATCATCCATTGCAATTTTGACTGAAATTATAAAGGTTTATTAACTACCGAGGTTTAATTTATTATTCAAAGCTTAATTGGCTATTAATTGAATTAACACAATCCGTTATTAAAAAAAAAATATGAGTTTGATTATAGAAAGGGTAATGCAACATATTCAGAAAAAAAACTTCGTCTTTCATTTATATTGGTACACACTTTTTATGTTTTCTAAATATAAAATATTTACGTCTTTAATTAAATATTTTTTAGTATTATAGACATTAAACTGACCAATAAACAAGAATTTAATTGCACAGTTAGAAATCAAACTATATATAATTAAAATATGTAATAAAGTAAAAAATGTGATAATAAATGTAAATTATGTTTCTATTTCCGGGAAGGTTTTTTAAAAATTTAATATGTAACATTCTGAAAGTAGTCTGTTCTTGAAAAAAAAAACATGCAACAATTAATTAATCTTTTTTGTATTTTTAGGGCCGTTAATATTAAGAATTACACTTCCTCTGTCGATGTTATTGTGGATGACCGTGCATTATAACATAAATACAGTTTACATTAGTGAGCTGAAGTGACTATAGCCAAGTATACGAAGTAAGGTGGATGAGAAAATCTTCCAGATCGCAAAATATGGGTCCGGTAGAGCGGAAATGGCAACGTTCACAATCCTTTGTTGCTTATATTGACCGTCTTGGGCATAATTCAGTACTACTGTGGTGGTTAAAGTGAATGTTAGTGCACTTTAGCGGGAATGGCTTGACAACGCCTATTGGAATAGTCGGCCAGCTGCCTCCTGAACTGATCAAGGCACGGCGAGGGGAAAGCAATCCCCTCTTCTGCCATCGGAAGGGCGTGGGACAAGTACCAAATGACCGACCTACCTGATGCAGGTTTTCCCCGCATCACTTTTAGGCGAATTTGCCGGGTAGGATTCTTAAATCATAGCCCGGGAGCCCTAGTTAACCCTTGGCTACCTTCCTCTACCCTTCCGCACCCTCCCTTTCAAATGCTATAAGAGGGGAGTTGTCACTATGTGAATTACCCTATACATAACCTGTCTACACCTAAAAAAAAACATTCATCAACACCGATTACTACTTTCATCGATATTATGCCTGATAAGTATTCACTACAAATATTTCCAATCTTATAAATGTATTTATGTATAACGTCAATACGCCATCCAGTTAGATTACGAACATAAAAGTGGTCTCTTTTGGAATCTGTATGAAATCAGCACTGAGCGAAAAGTCTTGGTCGTCATCACACTCCAAATAAAGTCAAAGGGAAGGAAGTTAAGTAAGGGAAAACGGGAAGAGACGCAGACTTGCGGTAAAGTAGACTGTGTTGCGGAATGTTCGTGCGTAACTTAGCTTCTCCCTTTTCGGAAAGCTGCGAAACTACCACGAACCGGAATGAAGTGTTCCGCTGAAATGTTTTCTGTTCTGCAACTCTCCGCCAGACACATAATGACGCTAATTAAGTCCCAGAAGCCGCGCCTCAGCTTCAAGAAAGGCCGCCTCTTGGACCCACAATGGAACCAAATGACATTATACGCGCGATAAATTAGAATAAAAGTGCTCGGTAAGAGTAAAAAATGCGTACACAACGGATAGAGGGCGTACTCAACGGTACACGTTCAGCTTTCCCAAAATCGTCCTGCTCTAATTACTCCTATTTCTTTCACCGCTAATTCAACTTCCACAAATTTAAACTGTGAGAGAAATCATATTCGTGAAAATTAAGGTAAATTCTGGTAAAGGCTGGTGATTGATATACCGGAGTGAACCACGTTCAGGTCAAATTTCAACTCACATGACAATTTACTTACTACAAGTATTCGTAATATATTCATTCAGTAGTACTTTTTTAATTATTCCAAGGAACAAAAATACCAGTAATAAATTTGTCAATAAGTTTAAAAGAAATTTATAAATTTTACTGAAAATTTCAAAGAGAAACATCGGGGTCTATTTAACAGTGTTAGATAAACATGCTGAAAATTGTACTGTAGAATTAGAAAACTAAGAACAGGCTTAAAAAATCAATGTCATGAATGCGAAAGAGCAGTTTTGAAACCAAAGTGAGGTCCTAGATGAAGTAGTACAAATGAATTGGGAGTCTATCGACTTTTAGAACAATATCGAACTAATCGGAAGAAGAATGGAAAAGTTCGTAATATATTCATAAGTCTGAAAGCCCTTAAAACAAGCGCAAATTGACCCAATCTCAAGCGAAAAATCCCACCAAAGTCAGAATTTATCAGAAAAAGTAGTTACTAATATATTGATTTAAGTAAACGCTTATGTTTTCTGGAAAATTTCGATTATTTATCTTCCCGATACGTGGAAAAAGGGAAAATTAAAAAAAAATACTTCGTGTCAAACTGTTGGTTAATGCTCATATTTTAGTGGTTTAATAATATTTTTGTTGAAATAAAAGTCTTCTCTTTCACCAAAAACGTTAATGATTTTAATTATTAAGAGAAATATCGACTAACACACTCTTTGAAGTTGAACGTTAACGCCCATAGGAACGTTGGGTCATTAATTCAATTGTTTGAAATAAATAAGTGTTCCGGTAAGAATATGTTGATTATAAAACATAAGAAGGTTATTGTTATATCTATTTGTTTTCAGTCCATGGAGTATATTATTAGTATTCCTGACCTCGAATTGTCTTTTATACCCTTCTCTCGTTGTGTTTTGAATGAAGTTTATTAGGATTTGTGATTTAGAGGGAGTCTTACATATCCGACGTTAATTTGATTTTGAAGTAGACAGTGTCTATTTTATCCACGAATTTTTTCCATTATTATTTTTCCCTGATAATAAAACTCAGGGATAGGCCTACTATTTGAGGTAGCTTCAGTTTTCGGTTATGTTCATCTGGGGTTCGAAAGAAGCTCAATTTTGTTTGCAAGATACAATTTTATTGAAATGAAAGTTCAAAAAGAAAAAAAAACTTATTTTGCATTGCTTTAACTGGAGGAAAAGACTAATAAGACGTTGCCGTTATGAAATATATGGTTTACCATTAGAAAAAAATTAAGATTTTTACTTCACAACGAAATAAAGTCATGCAGAGGAATATTATTTTTGGAATGTTAATTTCGTAAAAAAATCGTTTAACATTGATGTAATTAAATTATGTCGAAATTTTATATTCAAAATTATTTTTTTATTTGGAGGAATAATATAACATAGTAAATTAAAATTACCACTATTGTTTTATTTTACATACTTCAGCCCTGTTTAGTTAATTCTCAGAATAGTAATAAATTAAGGAATGAGAAAATAAATGGAGAAAGCATTTTATAGGACATTTATTCAGATATTTCTTCTGTTTTCTACTGGAAATCATATTAAATTATAAATATATAGATTGGAATCAATTAAATTATTAAATTTAATAATAACTACATAGTAATATATGATTATATATAACTACCATTAATGTTTTTATTTTATAATTATTTAATCAAACTATTTCGGATTATATAAATGTAAAATTTGCGCAGCTTCAACGTAATTTTAAGATCACGTATATAATTTAAATAGATCGAAATTGTTGTATGTTTTATTTAAATGGAACTTTATTATATCATAATATTCTAATAATTGAAAACTGCTAACTGTGGGGTTCAGACTGAATCTGACCTGTTTCGCCTTTTGGTATTGTATCTAATATTTACGTAAGGGTGCGAGTTCCACGCAACCACAGCCGATCGAGAAGCGCAGTATGGAAATTGTAGGGGAATCCTCGCCTTTTATTTTACTTCATTATACCTGCTAGATAACAATATAGATTAAGTATCGAATTTCCGATTCATTTTATACATAAAAAATCACTTTACATGGAATGCGTTAAAATAAGAAGACGAGAGTGGCTTTAATCTACAGAGTTGGAAGAGTGTCACGTCTCATGTTTAAGGCTTGCGAGGAATTGGCAGTTGCGAATGCCATTTTAGTCTTAGGATAAGCCAATCCAATGCACACGATATACACACAGTCACGTCTTCAATCTAAATGAAAAGTATTTTTATATCAAATTAAATTTCCACCATGGACGTCACCTCGAGGCTATCCGTCAAATTTAAAAACATTTAAGACTTTGATTGTCTCTGAATTATGAATCCATACATTGAAGGGCATCACGGTACTATAATTTCCTATTTTATTTTTAATTTGGTGTAATTTTTCTTCATGTATCAGGCATATCATCGATCAAAGAAACAGGCAAAGAGATCGACAAGTGCGTACATTTTAAATACAATATTAAACAAATTTGTATGCATACAAAAATTAATACACAAGTCACACATCTAATAAAGAAAACACGCTTCTATTTCAGCTGATTATTCATGGAATGTATCACATTTAAGAATCAGAACGATCTTCAAAAAGTCGTATTATTAAGAGAGGAAATAATGTCATATAAACTCTGTAATGGGAGCTAATTTCCAAAGTATGATGGAAGAGTAATTAAAATATTATCAGGAGAATGGAGCGCAAAACGACTAAAAATATATACACAATGCCTGAGGAAAATAAAATGGCAAGGAGATATAACTTAGTATCAGTCACAAAAATTACATAAGAATATTATAGGTCAACAATGATGTTCATAAAAAATTCACAATAATATTAACATGTAAGATAGACATACAGATGGCCATCATTATTTAATTAAGCACATTTGTGAATTAAAATTTCGTTGTATTCAATTTTTGCTCCGCGGATTTAAATGTGTCAATGATGTGCTAACTCGTTAGAGTAATGAACGCAGAGTCAACATATTGCTAACGAATTAAATTTTCCTGGTACACGAGGCGAGTAATTTTATTTATGGTAAAGAAACTGTTGGATTTATTGAGCAGGTGAAATGTTAAATTGGGTTTTCAAATTGAGTTCTTATTAAATAGCATAGGAGCTTGATGTAAAGCAAAGTGTAAAAGAAGTGGGCATCCTGAAACAACACGAAAAAGAGAAAAACAATAATTAAATTGGTCTGTGTTCGCTGTTCCGGAGTTATTGATTGAGATATTACACAGGAGGAGGCGGGCGGACCGACATCATGGATAGATACCACTGTGAACAAAAAGTAAGGTGAATTTATTTATTAAATATAAATTATTTATTTATTCTTCCAAATCAATTTCATCCCCTTCAAAGTAATCCCCGTCCGATAAAACGCAGTTTTTCCAACGTTTTTTCCAGTCCTCGAAACAGTCGGAATAGTCTTTTTCCGGTATAACCTTCAAGACCTTCTTCGATTCCGTTTTTATATCCTCAATCGTGTCAAAACGGCGTCCCCGCATTGGTACTTTTGAGTTTGCTGAATAGCCAGAAGTCGCACGGAGCCAAATCAGGCGAATACGGTGGTTGCGGAACGATACGAGTCGAGTTTTGGCAAAAAAGTCGCGAAGAACCAAAGCAGTATGACATGGTGCATTATCGTGATGAAGGAACCAAGAGTTGTTCGCACATAATTCCGGCCGTTTCAGACGAATAGCTTCACGCAAACGACGCATAACGCTCAAATAATATTCTTTATTGACAGTTTGGCCCGGCGGAAGGAATTCATAGTGCACCACACCACGATAATCAAAGAAAACTGTCAACATGACCTTGATTTTCGATCGACTATGCCGTGGTCTTTTCGGTCTTGCTTCACCTATTGCACGATATTCGCTGGATTGGTCGGTGGTTTCAGGGTCGTACGCGTAAATCCAAGTCTCGTCTCCGATAATGATGCATTTCAAGTGGTCCTGATATCAACAGCAAAGTTTCACACACATCAACGTGACGCTTTTTTTTCCAAAAAATTGAGCGATTTTGGCACCAATCGAGACTTGACGCGTTTGAGACACAAAACATTCTTCAAAATAGTTTGGGCGGAGCCAAATGATATTCCAACACTATCAGCGAGATCTCTAATTGTCCATCGACGGTTTTCAAGCACCAAATCTTTGATTTGTTGGACGTGGCCCTCGTCGGTAGACGTTGATGGTCGTCCAGAGCGCGGTTCGTCTTTGAACTCGTTGTACCACTTATAAACGTTTTTCTGTGCCATATTTTGATCATCAAAGGCCTTCAACGTATCCGCACAAGAATATTCGTTCCGCAAACAAATTTTTATGCCAGTTCTTTGCTCAACAAAATCACTCATTGCAAAAATCGAAAAATTCACTTTTGGTTGTTTACAAAAACACGTGTAACTCGGAGATAATTAAACCTTTTAACAAACTGACGCTTGGCAAATATTATAGACAGTCCTACTAACCTAGGGAAAAAAAATTATTTGCCTTCCTAATACCCGGGAGTTTTAAATGATAATTTCACCTTACTTTTTGATCACAGTGGTACATGTCTCAAATAGACGCGTAATGCGTGATTGAATCTGTAGAGGATCAATACGTATTATTGATTAAGTTGTTATTTAATATGATTGAATAATTATATTACTGATGAAGAACTTTGTCAATGAGTGAACTACATAAGTTGGTATTGTATTTAAAAAATGGCTAATATTCTGAAAATATATATGAATAATTATTAAGAACATCATCATTTAACTTGCTAGAACACCTGTTAAATGTATTAATATGAATTAATATCAATTTGCTTAATTTTTCATATGTGATTCGCTTGTCGAGTGCGGAATAAGAGAGAGAAATGACGTCATCAGGTGACGTAATTGCTGCCAAAATTTTACCGTTGTCCACATTGCAGTAAAGCTGCACTTGCGTGAGATCCTATCGAACACGCATATCAAGAAAGATACTTAAAATTGGCTTGATAAAATTATTGTGTGTCGGTGGCAAAACTCAACTTGTGCCAAGATTACTCTCACTTCATTATGTGAGGTGCAAGAGACTCGTGCATTTATATTTAATATTTGCGTTTGAATCAATAAATAGAGAGGTTCTCGAAGTAATAGCCGATGTAAATAAAAAATAGTATTTGAAACAGGGAAATTCAAGGCTTGTAAAAATGTGTATATGTAAATAAAATTTATAATTTTCAATTAAGTTATTGTGTTCCCCATATTTATATAATTATATAAGATAACCAATAAACAAGTAGTTGAAATATAATTCACCATGAACTTGATAATTTGAAATTAATGAAAATTAATGGAGATAGATAATCTGATTAATCTAACGTATCGATTTGGGCTGTGAAACGGTGTGATTCGATGAGGAAATGTGTATTAGGAGAGACATTCGACGCAGAGAAGACCTTAAAAGCAAACGCTTTGAGACATTTAGCCAACGAAATTCTAAGATGACTTTCCACCCAATTGTTTTTGGTTTCTACGTCATTGTTACTCATTTTTTATTCTTTCAGTAAATTAAAGCCAAGAATTTTACTGAAGGAGCGGAATTGTTAGAGAAGCAGTGGAGCGATCAAACTGGTCGGACGGAATTGATGAGCACGAACATTTAAACAATACCATTTACTTCCGTAAAGAAGTCTCTCTGCGTTTATTTTGCAATACTCTCACGAAATAGTAATTTAATTTATGAAAAATCAATATTTACCTTACAAAACATTTAAGTCATTACTTTATAATTTAAATTCTGAATTACAAAAAATACATCTTTTTAAGTATGTAGTAAGGGAGGAAGTTTCAAAAATATTTTGTTCAATGGAGTGCAAGGAAGTCCACAGGTAACAGAGAATAACTGAAAAATACGCTGCACAAAAAACATACATGTAATTGTTAGGGGGGGGGGGGGTGGTTGGTCGTAGCTCAACACGAACCTTTGTTACGGTGACTTAGTAATGTAAAAAATGTTCTTAAAATATGGACACATGTTGTGTTCTGTAAAGGATATGTTGTACGCCAAAATACTCATCCATAAAACTTCTCTGCTGCTGTCTGTATACCCCGTTAGTGTAATGAATGTTTTTAAGAATGACAGTAGCGTTACGCCAGCTTGTCTTCAAGGTCCCTTGACGACAATACTCCTACTGCGCATTTCGTAGGACTATCTATATCTCCCGATCTATACAATTTATTTGAAATGTGGATATTTTTTACAAAAGTTGTTGCCTACTTGCAAGGATTCACGACTTTCAGCTGTTTACCCTCGTTTAACTACAACTTGATGCCAATATACGATTCCATAGAGTTTTGATGCAGGCATAAAATATTATTTAAAAAGATGTTTAGCAAGTAGGTGAAATAAATTATTTTAATTTCGTGTAAAAATGAAAAAAGAGGATGCACATGAATGCAGAATATAAAACTGATACATTTCAGTTGTATTATAAATAAATATATTTTGCATATCTAAGAAAATATTTAATAATTAACTGAAAGAAACAGAATGTTCTTTTCTTATTTTTAAATGTGAGGTTGTTTTTGGTGAAAAAATTCCAAAAATTAATAAAATGATAAACATTAAAAATCTTCTCCTAAGTTGGCGATGCATACCTTTCATATTCTCGTTACTTCTCAGACCGGAACGTTAAAGAGCAGAATTTACTTTGTGTAATGAAAATTGTTTTGCATGAAGTAAACATGAGACGCGATAATCGATTCCCAATAAGCGCGCACCTGGCTTCCTAAGCTCTCGAATCAAATCCTTAAGATAAAGCCGTTTCTGTGTTAATAGTGGCAATCAATAAACGTCCAATCGAGATATAATTTTCGTCGCCTGTAATCAGTAACCCGTAACATCTGACATAAACACAACATGGGGAATGACCATAATTTTAAATATACATTATTAGTATTTATAAATTTTAACCTCATTAGGACTCAACACAGCATTCGAAGACCAATGAAATGATTCTATGTGTTATAATAGATAAACGTTTTGAATAGTTTTCTTATTTGAACTTTAAATTAAATTAAATTAATTCTTTAATTGGTAAATTTATATAAATTAAAACAAAACAGTGGATTAAATTCGAATACTTATAAAAATATTTAAATAATTTAAATTCATGAATATATAGTTATTTTCAAATGGGAGCCGATTTGACCTTGAAGCTCTTCCTTGTGCCGTTGCATCCAATTCGCGTGACGTTGCCACATATTATTGTCCACGCAACTGCAGTAAGGGTTTGTTGTCATTCATTACTGACAATGTGGCAACGTTTGTTTAATTCTCTTCTCTCATTTGCTGACAGCTATAACGGCTCCCACTTTAAAACCTCAAATAAATGATAACTCTTTCGTTCACTGTATTGTGGGAGTGTTTAACGAGTAATGGAGGGAGTTTTTGTGGCAATGTGATTTGAGGGAAATACATATTTAATTCGGCGTTAAATCTCACGAAAAATATCTTCGCGTGTGCTAGGGCTGCGATGTACTCGTTTACTGAAAGATTTGTCGTTTGACGGCTGTTTAGGGCTGGTTAAGCAGGTAGTTTTCATAACGCAACTATCCCGAGGGAAACTATTTTTATTTCACTTGCATATTGTTCCAAAATAAAATTGTAATTCAAAAAAGAATATATAGTAGTTAACATAATAAAGAAAATTATTTGCGTGAGTCAATATTTTTAAATAATCAGTTTAGGAAGTTCTTTTGATCTCAATCCTCACGAAGCAAACGGTTGGTTGGTGCACTACCCCTGGGTTTATAACGCAATATCCAATACCCAAGACTCGGGTTATTACAAGCCGTTGTTTATTGCGTGTCCACATCTTTGCCAAGGATTTGTAAGTTTCTTTTGTAACGCGGCGAAGTTCGATACTTTTGCAGGACAATGGTGCGTTACCGAAGCTTACAAAACTTCGGATATTTGCCTTCGCGAATAAAGGCGTAGGAATACCAGCAGTGCTGCTTATTATGGCATAATTAGCGCCACTATGGCTACGCAGCTAACTTAAATCTCATACTTCGTAACGAAATTCCAAGCCCTGTAGAATGCGTCTCTCTCGAAGTTTTGTTCTCCATGCAGTTCAGCTTCAACGGATTAAATATTTAGTAGAATTAGCCACGAAATACTATTGCATAAAATAGGCTCACGTTATAAATATAGTCCAAGTCGACCTGTTACCTTTAAAATTCAGAGAAAAATATTCTTTAGTGGAACTAATTTTCCATACACAGAATAAAAACAATGGCTTCTTATTAAACAAATGGAGTTCAATAAAATAATTTATTGTCTTAGGATTTGTTTATGAAATGTTGCCAATATTATTAATTTTTTCAGTAGAAATAATATTTTTCATTTATGTTTTAAAATAAAATGAGATAAAGAACTGAAAAATAATTTGGCTGAGTATCAACAAAATACTGGTAACATATTTCATCACTAGGGTGTAGATAAGGATGCGAAAATATACTCTTACATAGAACACCGGTAAACCCAGATATAACAACGATGACGTATTCTACTATTCCCTTTAGTAGAATATTTCAGACTTTTTATAATTGATTGTTATTTTTAGGCTACCCTTTAAATTGTCAATAAGACAATTGTTGTGTTGGCATATTTCACGATTATAAATTAACTGAATAACCTGAATATATATTTCTCTGGCATTCCCTACTAATTTAAACGTCGTTTAAATTATGACAGTTAGCATTTAGTTAGTTTGCATTGTAAAAACTGGGATCTGTACAAAACTAAGAAGTTAAAAATAACTCCTGCAGCAGAGATCATGGAAGGAAATGGAAACACAAGGGTGAGATTTGTGCTAGAAGACAGGGGGAAGTCGGAGTAGTTGAAGTGAAACACTGGCACGTTGTGTGTGTTGCTGAGTCGTGATGGACAGGGAGAGTTGCAAAGCAGGGACTGCGAATATTATTTATCCTACTTCAAGAAGTTAATTATTCAGCTGCTTATGAGGATATTAGTAGGTTCAAGATTTCGCCCGAGGAACGGAGCACACAATATTTATCCTTCTTCAGAACTTAGCTCTTTTTCAAAGCCAGAAAGTTTCATTAGTATTATTCAAGAATTGCTACTCACTCGAACGTTAGTGAAGTTTATTGACGAACCTCACGTTCCAAGCTTTCCTTGTGCTTCACATGTAGTCATCAATATTTTTACTTTTAATATCGATAAAACCGTGCTTTCACACAAATGTGTTTTATTTACTGTTCTTTTAACAAAGTTTTTTTAAAAAAATATTATTCCGTTATTTGGGAGCAAAGCCCCAATAGTTCCAGTGCGGGGAATATATTGTCTGGCTAGTCAGCGAATGTGGTGACGTAATTTTTTCAGTTTTTGGGAAACGTTTCTTCGTGTGGGGTGAAGGCGATATATATATATACGTGTGTGTGTGTGTATTTTTCATCGTAAGTTCAGTCTTTATTAATCTTGTGAAAGACTCGTGTAAAAAAAAGGTGAATTCTGAAGAAGACTCGTAGTTTCCTTGGTTCCCACCACAATATCAGGCTTGCTGGCTTGACCTTTCAACCATACGACAATTTTCAGGTTGTATTTCAGTCTATAACGCTGATTATGTTCGATCATCATGCACCAAAGTCCACTTTCAGAGGCCTCAATATTCTGACGATACGTGATCAAACACGTTCCACATCCATATCGCTATTTTCCACGTTTTATCTTTTTAATATTTATATTTCTTATGTGAATATAAAAAGCTAACTTCAATTAGGTTAAACGACCCTGTTGCTCGTTTACAATAAATCCAAAATCTATTAAATTAACCGTTCCGTTATCATAACGGAAGTTTCCCCGATTTCATATCGGAGTTAAACTTCACTGTTTGTCGGGATTCGGGAAAATGCACACAGCTGTTGCACTACAATTAATTCACACCACGCATTGATGCGGCGAGTACAGGCAATAATACTTAAGATTAATGCGAGTCCACTGTTGCATAATGCAGCTGTAATTAGCGTGCGTCACAAATCTCCTGTATTAACCCAAATGTTTATAGCAGTGAATATGTGGCCGGTTTATAGCCTAATTGTATCTTAAAATCTCATTACTATAACTAACGTATTGTTATTAAATATTAATTCATTTAAACCATCTTCCTATTGGGAACGGTCATTTGCTGGCTGAAACGTCGGCGTTGTAGTTTATTTGCTGTGCAGTACATTCACTGGACACATATTTCGGACGTAGAAAGTTTTATTACGTCCATATAAAGTAATCGCAGTAAATATTAAGTATTCTGGAATAGTCTACATATTTGTTGGCGTATTAGTAAGAAATTTTTTTAAAGCTTAGTAAGATAGATATTTAAATTTTATATGCTTACAGTTATATATTTCAAGAAAATAATAACTCTTTCACACGGAATTTGTGGATTTTTAGTAAATATTATATTCACAAAGATTTAAGGTGACTCATCAGGTGATTTTGTAGGCGAAAAATTTCTTGAATTGTGATGGCGAAGGTGGGATAAATCAACGGGTGTCCAATGCTCCTATGATTCCATACGATAAGCCATACGAAAAATAAATAATTAGTAACATAAATTATTTAAAATAATTGTGCACATCCATGAATTTCTTTTGTGCATGCTTCTTTTTATTGCACTGCATGTGTTTAGAAGAATGATTATGTAGAATCTATTCGGCAAACAACTTCAAGGCCGAATTTTGCATCGATTCAAAAATTCAAATTTTTATGTTTAAATAAAATTTCATTTGCCTTCAAATACATCGTTCTCTTACTGGCGTTACTACATATGATTAATAAATATTAAAGCCGAAAGTAAGGAAAACATAATTGAGGAAAGACATCCAGTCTAGTGGCCCTAGTTAACCCTTGGCTACTTTCCTCTATCCTTTCGCATGCTATTAAAGGGGAGTTGCCACCACGTGGATTACCCTCATGTAGCCTGTTACTCTAAAAAAAAAAGGTGGAGGGGGAGAACTGAGAGTCGTTGGGGGCTACGGTAAAGTGGAATTTGATGCAAGGCTGGAGAGTTGTAAAGTGCATTCAAAATTGAAGAGCTGCTCTCTTGTGCGTGTGTCACTTCTTCCATCGCACGGCCACGGTCATCAAATACACGGCACATGAAACGTTCCGGATGAATCTCATTTAAGGAAAAAAATGTTTCACTAGACGCAGAATTATATGAATATATTTCTGCAAAACTTGGTGGCATTCCTGACGTTACAGATTTGGGGCGGAAAACTAAATATTGAATTATAAATATAAAATAACAATAAAAATAATTTATAAACATATAACTAAGACGATAAGAATTAATAATACAGAATACGATAATTAAATCCCTCAAACTTTTAATAGATTAATGAAAAAGGAACGGGTTGAAACTATAGTAAGTCTTTAATATAAAAATTATAGATAGCATAAATTAGTTCATGTATTTTAGTTGAGATTATATTCTGTTTGTAGATGTGTGGGACGTTAAAATTATTGTTGTTGCTATTATCAATTGGTTTTAACTACAACCTCACCGACGTGACACATTGCATTCCTTTGGTTATTATGTCTTGGTTTATGGAAGGTAGAGGAACGACACAAACGTGGCCATCATGGTCCAGTTGTAGTCCATCGATTACTAGCTCAGCTTTACTGTTCAGATACAGCAGCGCTGTTTAGCTGGTCGAAACTGATCACTGAATCTTATCATTTAATTATGCTTACTTCGCCCTACTGTCGCCATCTTGACAGTTACTACTTACTATACTTTATTGTCTGTCCTTCGCTAATTTCGAAACAATTATAAATGAATTTCCATACACTGGTCCAAACATAGCGGCATAGTTCCCTTTAAGCGGCATAGTTAGTTCCCTTTAAGAAATTACAGTTCTTGGAAAAGACTGTTTTATATTGTCTCTGGGTGAATCATTCTTAAATTTTTCCTATATTTAAACTGATATTGTAATAGTAAGACCAATTTTATTATCAAAAATTTCAGAATTTAATGTGTTCAGATTTATTTAGGTTTTAATTCAATATATACTTTAAATGATGAGGTTTAATTGTAAACGCAATAAAATATGTTTGGGAAATTACCACTTTAAAAATATATTAGGCAACTGCAGATAATAGAGAATTTATATTCACGAAAAAAATATAAACGTGGCACCTACTTTTCCTATGAGCATTTTGTTTCGTTTACAATAAGTCTCGTAAGACAGCCTTATTCTTAATTATGATCACACAGTGCGTATTTGACTATATTTTACAAAGATCGAAAGTGACAAAGCGATCGATATAATCGTTCGTAAGTTGCAGAGTAATTAGGAGGATGTTTGACAAGTGACGTGCCCACCATGGCCTCCAACTTCAGCGCCGGTCGTTATGGCTTTAATTATAGGTCCATGTTGGCCTGGGAATACATTAGTGGGTCCCAGCTAAGACTGCAGGGGGATTACCCATTCATTCAGAAATAAAACTTCCCCGATGAAATATCGAACGATTACGGCCAAAATAGTGATGCTCCCGTCAGACTTATTTTATTGGAAAGCAATTCGACTTTCATTTGTTCGTTTGTGCAGGGATGCCATGAATACTAAGTCATCTTTACCTTCCGGGGGTGGGGGCGGGGGGTGGGGGGTTCATTACCGTAAATTCAAGATTAATGTAATTTTCCACAACTAAATTCCTAAATTACTGTTCAATTCCCACACGTGAAAAAAACACGTTTTTATCTGTTTCTGACGCAAAACAAAGATTTATCTTTGACACGCGCTTTTTAATCTGATTGTTATTCTTCGCGTAACTATTTGTGTGGGAGCCAATCCCAATAATATGTTTCCTTTGCCTGACACTTTTAGGTTAATTAATTAGCATGCGCTAGTGATATTTCAGAGTACAACACTGGCCAGTTTGATTTCGATAATAAAGAATCATAACCATTGAGCTTTTCTTTTACCTGTTGCTAAAATATAAACATATATGTGTCATGAATGGGGAATTACGCCTAAATTCGTTAAGTGTTGGAAAATATGACGTTTTTGTGTTACTTTGCAAATGGCTCTGACATGTTTGTACAATGAACTGTGGAGCCATCTTGTAAAGCAAATATACAGAAGTCTGGTGTGAGAAATGTACATGTTTACATAAGGAATAGGTAAATTAAATTGTATTTTTAGTATATGAATTATAAACGCAAAATAATTGTCCGCGTACATCTACCTGAAGTGAAATACTATAATCTTATTAAAACCAGCCTGCGGTAGTTTTTTTTTTCTAAATTAAATGTGGTTTTAGAAATGAATATGTTATTTATCCGACGCCTGAATTTCAAACAAAACATTTTTAACCATTTATGTAATTACGACAAACGCGCACTTTTACTAAAAAATTTAAAATCCGTGGAAATATCGAACGATTCGTTCGTTTTCTTATATACGTTATGCGATACTTTATTAAATTCTGAAATAGCCCCTTCGAATCAAAACCAACACAATTTCAGTTTCAGAAGCCTCTGAAACTAAAAAAAACTCTAATAAATGGAATTACTAGTGATATAATATTTCTTGTGTTTTCAGTGATAACAGAAAAATATTTAAGTTTTGGAATATATGAATTGCAGGAAATGATAGATAAAACCGTGTTTTGGTGTTGAATGATCGACTAGACAAATTTCACCTCCACTGGCCACTGCATAAAAATTTGTGAATAATAAAAGTACCTGCATGAGGGAGGGGCTGCGTTAAAACAAATCGAACTATAAACGAAATCGTGTTCAATTGAATTATAACTAGATAATTGACAAAATTTGGATATACACTGGGTTAATATCGATTGATATGTGAAAATGAATGATCCAGTTTTATAATTACTTATTTACATACCCTTCCTTTTTAAATATTTTTTTTAAAGAAGAAGAAAGCTTAACTAAGCATCAGGCTTAATGCAATGTTAAGTTATTTATTTTAAGCATCAGGAATTATAAGTGAGCTGAATTTCGGTCTATGGATGAATTTCGCACCAGTTCGGGAGACGACGGGTATAGCTTAGTGGTTAGAGCGTCCGGCTCGTCAGCGGGAGGACCTGGGTTGAATTCCCGGTCGACATTTTTACTCTTGCATAAAATATTTAATTTTTATTATAAAAACTAGCTGGGTGCCCGGCGTTGACCGGGTTGTCATATATACGTTTTGACTATAATTTCGGTTACTTTTGCGTTATTTTTAAGGACCATATCCCTAACTGTACTCACCTACCATGCCGACAGGAGTTGAACTCATTGAACCCGAAAAAGTTTCTTTCAACGAATGTATCTCCGTCCACCCCCGATACTGAGGGTTAAAAAAAAGTTAAATGTCAGAATTAATCTCAGTCATATCCATAATCCCGAATGAATCTCAAATCTCGCAATATTTTATGTAACGTCCCTCCACCCGAAACCCTAAGCGTGGTCTTCTCCCATTCCAAAATCGGGTTGAAAATATAAAGAAAAAAAAGTAGAAATATTATCAATCTAATTAACTCTTAAAATATTTATTCAACGCAAATATCGGCCGTTTTAGCATGCTTGAATATTTCCACTCCCGCTCCTGGGGGTGGTAGTCGTGTCTCACCCCGACAGTGTTTGTTTCCTGGTCACATGGAAAAACTGTACGAAATTTGCAGCTTTTGCGTTATTCTTAGGTAACGCAACTCGAACTCTACCCCTAAATATGTTCACCTCCCATCTCAAATGGTGTTAAACTCATTGACCATGAAATAGTTTCATTTGACGAATATATGGCCGTTTGAACATTTTTGAATGAAATTCATCGGCATCCATAACCCCAGAATTGACTCGAACCACCTCTAAGCGTGCTCCGGTCCAATACCGACAGGGGTTGAAATATTTTTCCGACGAAAATTTCCGCCGATCAACATTTTTGAAAATTTGTACCCCGGTTCAGCAACAACCGTTGGGGTTAAACTGCAAATTGAATGAAAAAATTAATCTCAGTTTCATTCATAACGTCGGATTCGACTCCAATCTCGGATGTTTTCGTTATTATCAAGCAACTTCACCCTACACTTCATGGTTCTCTCCTCCCAAGCCGATAGGGTTTGTAATTATACACAGAAAATATTTAGAAATATTATGAGTCTCATTGACCTCGCAAAATATTTATTCGACGCAAATATCGACAGGTTAACATTTTTGAACACGTCCGACCAGCCCTCCCACCCCCACCCACCTCCGCGCGCTACCCAGGTTGTCGTATATAAATTCAGTGACGTCTATAACCCCAATTTGTCTCGAATCTCTGTTGTTTTCGCGTTATTTTCCTGTAACTGCCGTCCACCCCCACCCCTAGCCGTGCTCCCCTCCCATACCGAAAGGCGTTGAAATTAAATACAAACAAAATATTATCAATCTAATTAATTCTAAATATAATTGTTATAAGAAAATATCGTCGTCAGTTGCTTATTTAAAAATAACCGCCCTCGACTGTACCCGTCCCTTGGGATTAAATGACATGTTGAATGTCATAATTACACTCAGAGCCACCTATAACCCTGGATTTGACTCCAATCTCGGATGTATTCGCGTTATTTTCTTGTAACGTCTGTGGTGGGTGCTCCTTTCCCATGTTAAAAGGAGTTGAAATTATACTCATATCACATCGGTAGAAACACTATCAATCTTTTTGATCCCCATAAATATTCTTGGTCGCTAAGAATACGTGTACGAAATTTGGCGAATTTTGCTCCATCGGTGTATATTTTTATAAGGAACATACAAATAATGATACATACATTCAAACACTCTGCTTTATTTATTAGAAGAAGAAGATTGATTAATCATAGTCAGAAACACGAATTTCACTATCATAACTACGAGACGATATCTTAGAAAATAATTATTAATTCTTATATTTCACTAAATACTTGGTAATTTTGGCTCAGTAACTTTATAACTATGACCGTAAATATGAAAATATATGGAATTTTTTGAAACCACCACATAATGTAAATTGCAATTTTTTTTCAGAAGCATTCATTTTTATATCAAAATAATTGTAATAGCCAATTAGTAGCTTCAAAGAAGTAAGAGTAATTAACTCACGCAAGGGCAATAATTATATATTTCATTCAGTTTTAATTTTGAAAATTGAACAGACTGTCATTGACGAGTATTGTATTGAGATTTGAACCGTATATTCGATACAACTGAGTCCTACGGAAAACTGTTTTGTCCGGAACATTAAACTGGTAACGAAACTGATAACTTTTCTATATAAATCGGGTGAATAATTTTCAGTATATAGTTGTAAATGAATCGCAATGACTTTGCAGATTGGACTGCGTGCCGCATCCTTGTCGAATGAGATCTTTGTGGAGCGATTGCATTGTCGACGAGCACAAGCAACAGTAAATTAGTTAACACGGCTGTCGAAGGGCCGAAGACAATTAGTAATCAGCAGAATATTGTTAGTAATTACCAGCTTGTTTGGCAAGCGCCAGCAGCGCCAGAATGACAAGTGCTTCAAAGACAAATAAAGGGATTGTCAAAACTACAAAAAAACACCCACTAACGACGTCCATTAATTAACACGCAACTTTTATTTTAAAAATATAAACTGTAAGTAAGCAAAAAAAAAAGAACTCAGCGTTTATCGAACGCTGAAATAAGTCACGCTAGCGAAATTGATAATTGACAACAAATTCTGGGCGAGAAATTAGAATTTTTAAAAGTTTTTCGAAATAGTCGGTACAACGGTTGAACGAAAATCATAGTATGAGAAACACATTTCATATTAAAGCGACAGTGCGCCATTACCTAACATACAAGAGAGAAAACGAAACGGTTATGTAACAGAAACAACAGAATTTAGATGCTTAAAATGTATTCAATTTTTTTCGGGCTCATATCGGAACCTGACAATCACGTTTCCTGAAGACGAACAAAAATTCTTACTGTTCCATACGATTTATTTTATTGATTACATTATTTCTGTGCAGAGGTAATAGATAAAAAATACAATATTGAAAAGAGTCCAGTTATTACGTTTTTTAATACTTTTATTTTACCTTCAGTACCACGGCCGATTAAAATGTTGTTTTTTTTGCGTTGATTTTTTCGGGAATAGTTGTTATTAATATTCACACCTATTTTTATGTTTCGCTAACAGCCACGCGTATATTAAAAAATCTTTCATTCCATGAAATCATAAAATGTAACAGCAACAGTATGAAATTTGAACCTCTGTACGGTTCCGCTGAACTCTGGATCAGTGATCTGACTCTCAACTTCGTGTTCTTTGCGCTCAAAACCAAAATAGTTTCCTTGCTGTTCGAGAAGTTGATTTCTCTAATGATAATATGATACTAAATCATAATTTAAAGAACACAATTTGACTGTAACAGATTTAATATAATAAACTACATGATACACAGAAGTAGGTAACAACTTACTAAATATTTGTATTTAATAAATTCTTTTTTTATTTATTACAATTTTCAGAATAAAAATTATATACGGAACGCTTATATATAATACAATTTGTAAATAATTACAATAATTATTCATAAAATAAATATTTCAACAAGCAAATCTTTATCTTCAAAATAAAAAAAAACGAATGTGGAAAAGTTTGCGTTGTTCTGTGCAGGTGTTCAATATAGTTAATGGTTTCTCAGTAGCCGAAAAGGGAACATTACGGTGATCAGAAGCGTGGAACGGAGAACCAAATAATAGAGGTGAAATGAGAGAAAAGTAAACAACAGTAATAATAATAAAATAATTGATGACCTTTAATTTATTTTTTATTTATATTATGACGTCGTTTCGATACCTTTTTGTATATTCTTCAGGTATTTTCCTACAGAAAAGGTATTTACAATTGTTTTTTTAATTCAAAACAGACGTTAAATTTACAATTTTTTGGAATAATAATAATATTTGTACCACGTTATATTAACATTTATTATTTTGTACAATTTTTATCTCTCCTTGAGCTTAAGTATTAAAATAAATGCAACTATTTTTGCTTCTCGTTTAAGTTTTAATCATTATAAACGAATAAATAAATAAACATCAGCTAATTCAGAAAAAATAATTTATTAATGTAAAATTAAACAACGTTTCGTTACTTTCTTTGCGACATAATCAAGTTCAAATTTTAAACAAAAATTGTAGGTAATTTTTTTTTCGGCCACGGCAGTCAGAAAATTGCAGTCTATGAAATTGTTGTTTAAACTTGAACAGGATGAGGTAAATGCAACTACTTTTGCTTCTCGTTTATGTTTTAATCATCATAAACGAATAAATAAATAAACATCATCTAAGTCAGAAAAAAGAATTTATTAATGTAAAATTAAAGAACGTTTCGTCGCTTACTTTGCGACATCAACAGGTTCAAATTTGTAGGTCATTTTTTTTTTTCGGCCACGGCAGTCAGGAAATTGCAGTCTATCAAATTGTTCTTGAAACTTGAACACGATGAGGTCGCAAAATGATCGACGAACCGTTGTTTAATTTTGCATTAATAATTTTTTTTCCGACTTATAATTGGCTGATGTTTATTTATTTTTAAGACTGAAAACATTCATATGGTCGGTAATCGAACCCGGATCTGACTTGTATGCATTTCTTCATCTACCTCTACTTGTTACTATTTACTGTTACCATTCATTCACGTCATAATTCTTAGGAACTATCTACGTAATGGTGTTTTGGCCCAACCTGTTTCTTCACTAGAGGACTAATGGAATTATTAAATAAATAAAATCAAAACTAGCAAGTCTCTTTGTCTTACTATGGTGAATGTTCGAAATATAGTTGTCTGGATTTTCATGGTTAGTAAACGTTGAAATAAAGAATTCTCCTTCAAACCATACACAGAAATCATTTTCATTGAACACGGTTCAAGGAAAGTGTTTAATGGTGGATGAGTGAGTTTGATATTTCCTGATTTGTCTGTAACGAGAAACATTGTCTGGATAAGAAAAATAATACGCAGAGATTATTATTTAATTAAAAATTCAATTAAAATCTGCTGTTTCGAGCTCGACTCAAGATATTCTATAAAGCAGGAAAGACTGAAATGTGTGTAATTATTTTTCCTATAATGAAGAACATCACCTTCTAAATTAGGAATAATTTTTTTTTGCCCAATAAATTTTAATGACAAGCAAAATAAAATAAACGAGTTGTGCTTAACGAAAAAATTATGTTACACTTTTATTTATTTTCAAGCTATAAATTATGATTCCATTTTTTTATGATTCCCTCAGTTAAATGTGTTAATTAGTAAACAAACGATTATAATGAAAATGAATTAGAAGAATTATAAATTTTCCTCTTTGTTTCACAATTCCAGGAGTCACTAAATATTGATACTCAAGTTGATGTAATGTTTCTAATAATTACTTCGTAAAATATCGTAGCTAAAATTATTTGTTTAATATTTGGTACAGGTATTTAATTGAACTTGATTCATGGCGGCAGAGTAGAGGATCTGGGATGCGTTGAGAACATAAGAAGGAAGGGAAAGCGCTTTTACTGAGATTAGAACACAGAATATCTCCACGTCTACAGAGGGAACTGCCATTTACTTAACAAAGATCCGTCTCCTCCGTTGTAATTTTCATCCGAGTGATTCATATTTAGAGAATGAACAGCGCGTTAATCTACACACCTCGTCTCAGGTGAGCCACGGAGTAGTGGTTCAAATCCCAATTCAGGAATTCATCTTGGTGTGTGCAATTTCTTTTCCAGATTCTGAAAAGTAACTTTAACATCGAGAAAGGCAATGGACGGACGCAGCTTTTAGTAGTTGATATTGTGTGGGATTGATGAAGAGATCGTCATTTGTTTATGAATCAATATTGAATCTTTATAGACACTGTTAATATTTGCCGTGGAACTATCCGACTATTAATTTTAAAAAAAAGTACCTGATGAGGTCGATCAGTAAACGACGAAACGTTGTTTAATTTTACATTAATAAATTATTTTTTCTGACTTAGCTGATGTTTATTTATTTATTCGTTTTCTATCTTCGTTTATAATGATTAAAACTTAAACGAGAAGCAAAAGTAGTTGCATTTACCTCATCCTGTTCAAGTTTAAAGAACAATTTGATAGACTGCAATTTACTGACTGCCGTGGCAGAAAAAAAAATTACCTACAATTTTTTTAAAAAAATTTGAACCTGATGATGTTGCAAAGTAAGCGACGAAACGTTGTTTAATTTTAAATTAATAAATTCTTATTTCTGACTTAGCTGATGTTTATTTATTTATTCGTTTGATTAAAACTTAAACGAGAAGCAAAAGTAGCTGCATTTATTTTAATACTTAAGCTCAAGGAGAGATAAAAATTGTCCAAAATAATAAATGTTAATATAACGTGGTACAAATATTATTATTATTGCTAAAATTTTAAATTTAACGTCTGTTTTGAATTAAAAAAACAATTGTAAATACCTTTTCTGTAAGAAAATACCTGAAGAATATACAAAAAGGTATCGAAACGACGTCATAATATAAATAAAAAATAAATAAAAGGTCATCAATTATTTTATTATTATTACTGTTGTTGACTTATTATTTACAGAAACACTTTTGACAAACCCGTAAATGTATCATAGAGCAACTTTCCACTCATTTCATCTTTATTATTTGGTTCTCTGTTCCACGCTCTCGTCATTAGTTCGCTTCTGATCACCATAATGCTCCCTCCCTTTTCGGCTACTGAGAAACCATTAACACAATATTGACCACGACAACGCAAACTTTGTCACATTACTTTTTTTTCATTTTGAAGATTTAGATTTACTTGTTGAAATATTTATTTTTTCTCATCGGGAAATAACAATTCTGATATTTTACGAGTGTTGATTGAAATAGAAAGTGCTAAATTTTATCAGTATTCAGTTTGGGATTACTCTTTACCAGAGATAATATTTACATCGTCACCAGCGTGCTTAGAATGAAATTACTTTTAGTTTGCAGAGCAAAGAAGAATTATAATTTAACTGAGGGACCCGTATATGTACTTTCATGGATGCAACTGTTGTTGTGGTTAATCCCCACTATAATTGTTTCATACTCCGTGGGCTCGCCGCTAGCACAGTTGGCGGCAGATTATTCCAGTTCAGAATGGTTCGATTTAGGAACGAAAATTTCCATTTTTTTAGAGTAACACGAGGATAATCCACATGGTGGCAACTCCCCTTTAATAGCATGGGAAGAGATTTGAAAGGGGGGGGGTGCGGAAGGGTAGCGGAAGGTAGCCCCCGGGTTAAAGTTTAAGGATCCTACCCGGAATTCGCCTCAAAGTAATGCAGGACAAACCCTAGAAAACCTTCCGATGGCGGTAGAAGGGGTTTGCTGTGGGGACGCAGCATTCCCTTCTCCGTGTCTCGACCAGTCTAGGAGGCAGTTGGCCGACTGTTCTAATGGGAACAGCGAACAATTCTTACCGTATGCCCAAGGTCTGTAACATACACCTCTCAAAACAGGCTTGTGGAAACCTTAGTTCAAAAACAGAGAGAGGAGAAGGCATCTCCGTCTCTCCAGAAAGGTTCACCTGCAAGGAACCCTCGCAGGCTATGATTTTTCTTTTATGAAAATATATTAATCTATTGAATTGTCCAGCGGAAATTAAGAGAGAAACACTACATTAAAAATGTCTGCTACATGTTCTGATTTCAGTGTGTTTCTTGGCAATTCCGTATGTATATATTTAATATACAAATGGGCAGTTTGCCAAGTTGCAGATTCATGAAATTACAATTTAATTAAAAATTAAATAAAGGAAGTTTCAATGAAGGAAAAAAGAGCAAATTAATATAATTATTTTAAAATATCAGCTAGGTTTAGGGACATTATTTCAACTATAAATACATGTATATAAAATTATATTAATTAAAGGTTAATTTGGAAAAAGTTAAAGAAAGATTTAATATTGTTCTGGCCTGCAAAGAAGAAAAGTTGAAACATATCTGAAAATAGAGATTAACTAACTATTTAACTGTCTTAGGAGTCAAATATTTTACTTTCGTTTATAACGGAGCACTATGACTTCACTTCACTATACTATCTTATATTCACTAGGTAGTTCAGATTAAGTCTAAATTTTATTACCGTTAGAGGACTGTCTCTGAAAAGTCTTACAGATAAATAGTCCGTATTTAGGACAATAAATAATTACGATTTTTATCGTAAATAGAATATGACTGAAAATGTGAAACATTATTTTCCACAATGAACTTCTAGACAGCTAATCGATGTTTGCTTTAATAAATAATATAAAAAAAGTTAAATGTAGACAGGTACTTCAAAAAAACGTATAAGTAATGTTACGCCTTTAATACAGCTTAAAACTAAAAATTCTCAGAAGAAGAGCTTTTAATCATAAATAATTCTGCTGTCAGACTGCTTTATCATCTTTATACTGACGGATCGATGTGCCTCACAGGATGTTAATCCTCAGGAAAACTTGAGACTGATACAATGGATGCTTCTTCATCGACTGCGTTCAATTTAGATTCATTAAAAATTCATAATTTTAAAAGACTTTCATTCAGCCTGCATATTAAGTATAGGAAATATATTCGTAGGTTGACCTGACAATATCGTCAGAATTACATAATATATACTCCTTTAATAATTATATATCTATATAATAAAAAGGATATATATATATATATATATTTGTATATTTTCTACATAATTTCTATGTAGATTTAAACGCGTTAACAGCCTTCCACCCCCAGCAGCGGGGGCGGACGGAACGGAAATTTTCAAACATGCTAAAACGGCCGATATTTGAGTCGGATAATCAGTTTTCTGGGTCAAAGAGATTGATAGTGTATGTACCGATGTTATCTGTGCATAATTTCAACACTTTACAGCCTGGGAAAGGAGCACCGGCGTTTGCCCGGATATTTATTTAAACTACCCCGGAAAAGGAATTGATTCGACAGTAACCTTTTGGTAAACATTTCATTTAACCAGCATTAATATCGACACTGTTTCGAACCTTAACACATTTACGTTCCCCTACCCGACCTAACCCCTCTGCACCTAACTTCAAATAAAGCAGGATTATGACTGACGATACTTTAACAACTCGGGAATTCTCCTCCTACATAAAATAAGAGTGTCTAAAATATCCCACCGAATTGAAAGAGTGAAAACTACTCACTAGCTTATTAAAATCTAAAAATACTCATGGTACATTAAAGAAGTCTCTTTTTACTAAATAGAGGCCAAAAATATAACTAGTAGCGTACGAAAAAATGTAGTTTCAATATTCCTATTAGATTTATAATGCATTTAATTTGAGTAAAAGCTGTAATTTACGCAGGAAGAGCGTGACCGTATTTATTCAAATTTTGTATTATGATAGTAACAACGGCTTATGAGGCTAACGAGTGATAATATTTTCCTCAACAATGAAATAATTAAGTGACGAAAACGCTCAAGATCAGTTCCCTAAAGGATTTAATAAAAAGTGATTTATGTAGGTAATTTCTTCCGGGTTAAATCGATATATAGAAAAATTATTGATAAACACATTTGTATTCGAGGAAAGAATTCAGTTGCACCAACGCCGAGTGATGAATGTAATAAATTTTCAGGCAGAACAATTATTATGCATAATTTTCTACACTGCATTGCTTGATCATTTATTTATATTACACTGGGAACGGTGTTAATTAGACAATAATCTCTTGGACACTCCGAATAATTTACAATTAACTTCACGTGAACACGTAGATTCAACATTATTATGACCCCCTACCCAACCCCACCACCGTTTTGGGCTGAACTTGAACTTAACCGGCATGATGAATTTTAGCATTCAAACTCGGCGAGCTACAGAACAGTTCAATCGACAAAAATCTCGATCGTTTTCGCATTATTTGTATTTCATCCCCGACACCCCTAAGGTTTCTCCCCTTCCGTGTCATTAGGGGTTTAAATTACACCGAGAATGAAGCTATTAATCTTAGCGATCCCTAAAAGTGTTAAACTAATATTTGTCCTTTCGAATTTAGCTCCATTCTTTTAAGATTGAATGAGGAACACAAAATCATACATACAAAACGTGACTTGCTTTACTTATACATTAAGTATTCATCTTTGAGTTATTTCTTAAAGGGAAGTGAAATATGTGTGGCTGAGGGAACTTTTTGTACTTCCGCAATCCTTGTAGTTGTCCAGATCATTGATGAATATATTTAATGTATGTCTTCAAGATAACATATTCATATTTTCCTGATAACAATTTAATAATACCTATAATTCTTTTCAAATGACCTTGAAGCTCTTCATTGTGCCGTCGTATCAAATTCGTGCGAGAGTCAGAATTACTCACCTTAAAGAAGAAATGATTTTTACTTAATTTATCATATGAAGTTGCGACTGTTTATTGGCAGTAAACAAATTGGAAATATGCATCGTGTACGGATCATATTTAAGATGAACTATGTTGTTGTTGTTGTTGCTATAGCAAGTGATTTTACATTTTAAGCTTAAAATATAAATAAATACGGGTACCGATTTTCTATCAAACAAATATGAACCTTTCAATCAGACTTAGAAGTAAAAATTGTTGAAAATGATTTGGCACTTCACACATTGATGACCCTAACATCGAAATGAGATATTTTCCGCTGTGGAGAAACGACGGAATTTTCTGGTAAAGTTAGTAGTTTGAGTTGTTGGCGGGAATGCGGGGGAATGGGGGCGCAGAAAGACCTATCCAATAATACGAGCGGTTTCCAGAGTCTAGGAGAATGCCTCTGAATATTGCAGTCGTTTAGGGTCCATAAAACTCGACTTTCCGATTCCCAGATACTCTCCCAAAGGCCCTCTTGTCTACTCTCCACAATATAGCCCTTCTGCTCCTTTTACGTCTATATTATGCATACACTTCTTCCAATATAATTTCGTCCTCCAAATATGTCGATAGCGTAGTGGCTCGCTTATAAACAATTTTAATATTAGCGCTAATACGACCCGTTCTTCAAGCAATTTACCGGCCTCATACACACCGTTTTTTAATTAACGGCTAATATTAGCCACGCAAATTAGCTGCAGGTCTACAGACACAAACGTTGGGGAGGGTGAAATCGCAAAGCAACATTGTCTCCCTCAGTTTTCCTGCTTTGTTACGAGTCCAATTAGATAAAATTAGTCAAACAAAATACTCATTGGGATATTTTTTATAGTTAAAATAATTTACTCAAGAAGCTTCCTGAGTTATGTATATAATTGAAAATTTGGAATTGTATAAATAGCCTGATGACAGATTCATAATTATACTGTCCTCGTAAATATATATTATTTCTAATCTAAATTTATTATTTAAGTGTCCTTAATAACATTTAAAACCATAAAAAACTGCATGAAATACCAGTCATTGATACTTCAAGATAAAATACTCTTGCATATTCTCCTGATAAAAGTTGAGTAATACCTATAGTTCTTTCCAAATGGTAACCTATTTGACCTTGAAGCTCTTCATTGCGCTGTCTAATCAAATTCATGCGACGCTGTCACATATTACTCTTCGCGCACCTGCAAGTAATGGCTTTGTTTTCATCCATTATTGACGGTGTGGCACAACGTTTGTCTAATTCTCGGCTCTGATTCGCTGACAGCCAGAACGGCTTCCATTAAAACGATTACATTTTTGTATTACTCATAACTTTTCAAATACTGAAAACTACGAAATAAGATGGTTAGATAAGTTTCTCCAAGCTGAGGGATTAGGAATTATTACATTATATGCAGTTATAAATGGTTTTTGAGAAAAATAATAAGCATGTATTCACAAGCAATACATATAAACACAATTTTCTTATAATAAACAAGAAAGAATTGTATAAACGTGACCAAAAACAGTCAATTTCACATAAATCAGTCAATTAAAATTTGTATTGATATAAGTCATAAGCTCAAAGATAAAAATTAGTAAAAATAAAATTAAGAAACGAACGAACCAAACTTTAGCTTAGTCACTCCTATGCAATTAACAAATACAGAATTAGTTTTATATTAAAATAAATCTTCCGATAATAATTATAATTAATACATAATTATAATATAAATGTATAAATTATATAAATTGTAACTAATAATAATTAATTATCAGTGCAAATTCCAAAGAAGGTAATTTAATGTATGGAGTACAATTAAAAGTTATAGTGTAATATTTCTTGGGATTTAGATTTATTGGTTTCCTTATTCGTCTACTGAGGAAATAGGTAATGTATACATATGTAGATAATATAGTACAAACAAGAATTACAGACAACTACGAAAATGTATTAATGAGAAAGAAAACGCTAACACTAACAATACGCAAACAAACAGAAAATAATATGTACACAACCGAAAAAGCAAACACGATATGAAATGGAAAATACTTAACCACCGATGCGATAGAGAAAATTGTACATTATGAAGAACATTTACGGGCTATAAGTGTTTCTATATTATTATATTAAATGTATAATAAAGTCTCTTGATGTCCAACTTCTCGATTGAGTCAATGGAATACGACATAATATTAATATTACAGAATCACATTCCAAAATCAGACCATCAGTCATATATATCGTTTCCTCAACTCTCCAGATTGTTCGAATATTTATATGTTGTTTAATGTACCAATCATTAGTAATTTTGATGTAAAATACCGCCTTTCAGGTTTTCCTGTTATAGATTTATACAACAAAAATATTTTCACCGTTGTATCCAACCTTTTTTTACCCTCCCTTCAATTTCTTTCTTATTCATCCATTCCCATACCAGTTAATCTTCCGCGTATAAAACTGAATAATCACGAAAAAAACAACATTCGTGCAAAAAAATTAATTTAAAATTTATTTCGTTTATTGAATGCTTCGAATCTACGAAACTACCAGTGCGGTGGAAATTCTAAGCTAATATTTGAACAACATCTACATATTTCGTATCACGTTGAATAATTTCGTATCAGAAAATTATCATTTATATTATTTTAAAAAATCTTTATTATATATATATATATATATACGCTGTATGAAGATTTCACGTTTACTAGGATACCGAACGAAGCCTGATATTTCCATTACGGCAACCAATCTCTGTCCCAAATGAAATATTACTCTAGATAATAAGCGCCAGAACGATTTATTTTATAGAATGGAGTAATAACGGATACGTTGACAGTAATAGTGCTAGTATCACATTTGTTGGATACTACTGAATAAATGTGTAATAAACGTTGCTCTGCAATGGCGAAATTGTCATTTCACTTCAAAGTGATATTTCGCCGTAATCAATATATTTCCTATCCAAATAATACATTATTACTATCAAAATACATAAATAAAACACCTTCAGTCTTCAAATTCTTTATTCTAACTCATCCACTAAAAACCAAGTACAAATAGCAGCAGCTTTAGGCCATATTTGACAACATCATCTGCACAAATCAGCTGTATTCACAAACATAGCATTAAAACAAATTCATTAAATACAAATCTGCAGCAGCCCTAAGCTGCTTATCAGTAAGTAAAAGCGGGCTGTGACGTCACGGAAAAGAATACGCTTGTTGGAATAGAGCACAATAAGTGACACGTGTCACACAAAATGATTGCCTGGAAATTTCTAAACATAAAAATAGTATAGATAAGCAATTCATTATTGAAATAAATGAATCTAAATTATCGTTACAGTTATATATTCAAATAATTGCTCCGCCTGCCCAAGTGCACGTATGCTTACTTCTCAGTTGATGTGTCGTGCATAGAAGCTGGCTCAACACGGGGCAGCTGCCTTACCTTTGTTAGAAGTAAAAGCGGGCTGTGACGTCACGCTTTCTGAATGTTGGACAGTAACTGTCACGTGTTATACAAAATGGATGCCAGGAAATATTTTAATATGATAATGGTATTTCTTAAGTATGATTTAATTTATATTAACAAATTATTATTGAAAAAAAAACTTTTTTAATTTTTTCGCTACAAGAATTAATACTAATAATTGCTCCGCCTGCTAAAATGCAGGGATGCTTAATTCACATTTGATATGTCATGCAGGGAAGCTGGCTCTACACGGGGCAGCTGCCTTACACTTGTTATAAGTAAAAGCGGGATGTGACGTCACGCAAAAGAATACAATTTCTCAATGTTGGAAAGTAACTGTCACGTGTTATACAAAGTGATTGCCTGGAAATTCCGAAACATAAAAATAGTATAGCTAAACGATTCTATAGTATATATTAACAATCTATTATTGAAAAAAATATATTTAAATTATTGTTACAGTTATATATTCAAATAATTGCTCCGCCTGCCAAAGTGCACGTATGCTTAATTCTCAGTTCATGTGTCGTGCAGGGAAGCTGGCTCAACACGGGGCAGCTGCCTTACCCGTGTTAGAAGTAACAGGGGGCTGTGACGTCACGCTTTCTGAATGTTCGACAGTTTCTTTCACGTGTTAAACAAACTGGATGCCTGGAAATATTTTAATATGATAATGGTATTGCTTAAGTATGATTTAATTTATATTAACAAATTATTATTGAAAAAAAAACTTTTTTATATTTTCGCTACAAGAATAAATACTAATAATTGCTCCGCCTGCTAAAATGCAGGGATGCTTAATTCTCATTTGATATGTCATGCAAGGAAGCTGGCTCTACACGGGGCAGCTGCTTTACCCTTGTTATAAGTAAAAGCGGGCTGTGACGCCACGGAAAAGGATACGCTCTTTGATTATTGCACAATAAGTGACACCCTCCACTCAGTTTGTACTCATGCGTTCCTATTTTCCAGATCTACCCAACCAACCTGTGAAGAATGCAGTAAACCGCTAACTATTCCCCATATACTATTCTATTGCAGCAGGTACACCGACATCGGAATAAATACAATCGCAAAACACCACATCTCAGACCTCTGTACTTCAACGACAGTTGTCTTGGACATCAAATTTATCGTGGAAGCAAACATAAGTGAACAAATATAGAAACCCGATTGCAATTAATGTTAAGAATGTATGTAAACAGTAACGCTATGTAATATATTGTAAATAACATACGGGTCACCAATGACCACGATGTCGACGCGACCGTTATAAACTTTAATTTTTAAAAAAGAATAAGTGACAAGTGTCATACAAAATGATTGCCTGGAAATTTCTAAACATAAAAATAGTATAGCTAAACGATTCTATAGTATATATTAACAATTTATTATTGAAATAATTGTATCTAAATTAGCATTACAGTTATATACTCAAATAATTACTCCGCCTGCCCAAGTGCACGTATGCTTACTTCTCAGTTGATGTGTCGTGCAGGGAAGCTGGCTCAACACGGGGCAGCTGCCTTACCCTTGTTAGAAGTAAAAGCGGGCTGTGACGTCACGCTTTCTGAATGTTGGACAGTAACTGTCACGTGTTATACAAAATGAATGCCTGGAAATATTTTAATATGATAATGGTATTACTTAAGTATTATTTAGATTACATTAACAAATTATTATTGAAAAAAACGTTTTTATTTTTTCGCTACAAGTATAAATACTAATACTTGCTCCGCCTTCTAAAATGAAGGGGGGCATAATTCTCAGCTGATTTGTTATGCACTGAAGCACGGTAACACGACCAATCCACAGAGTATGAAGAATACGTACACGTTAGTAGGTGGTGTAATTAACACTATATTATTATTCTTTAATATTTTAATCATCTCTTTATTAATATTAAGTAGTTTACATTAACTCAATTATAATATTACAATACTATTGTTGTATCCGAAAATTTTGAAGTATTCTGTTTGTACGACAAGAGAAACTAATACTCCATTTAGTAAAACCACATTATTTTGCGAAAGCATATTTCTAAATTAAATTTGGTTGATGCACCTTGAAATAAAGGTAATAACTCTTAGGTTGAAGTTTCTTAATGAATTATTCTGCGACGAAGTTGTCGAATTTCAGACAGGAACCTGCCTTCATAAATGTAACTAAACGTCCTATGGATCCAAAAAAATATATAATTTGAGGAAAAACGAACCTCTTTACCTTTTCGTAACGGTCACCTTCAAAGAAATACAGGAAAATCATCATAAAAAATAATCAGTTCATGAAATCGGTCCATAAATGAAGTGTAACTGATACGTATATAGAAATTTCGGTATTTAATATAACTTTTACCGTTCAAGTAAAGGAGAAATTCTTGTTCGGGAAGATTGTTGCTATCAGACAATTAAATTTTTCCTTACAGGTATTCTTTCTCCATGACGGAATCATTATTTGCTTATTTTAATGAATTATGATAAAATAATTAGAATAATTTCTGTCCTCTATTCCCGTATAAAAATTAAAAAATATTGTGTGTTGTTGAGTTTTGCGGTTATTTTATTTGTTTGGTTTGAAATTTTTTTCTTCATGTAGCGTTAATTCGCAGTAAGGAAATTTATTACAATGTAATGAATAACATTTAGTTATGTGATGAGAATAGCGTATCGTTTTATGTCACGGTCACGGTTAGACTGAAACCATAGTTTGCTTATCAGACCCAAACGAAATTCGTTATAGAATGACGGTTTCTAGGAGTCAGTTTAATATTTCCAATTGTTTGTGGAAACTCTGAGGTGTTACCGGATCAGATCCAATGTTTTGAGAAGTCGTCGAGCTTCTTCCCTTAAGTGCTTTGCGGGTAATTAATAAATACGGGAATAAACCTTACGGTCGCAGAGGGACAATAGTCGCGGTCTTCACTGTACCAGATTTTTGTCTCTCAGCGAGAAACAATGGCTACCTAATTTATGCTCGGAGAACTGTCCTGTCCTTGATGACAGGGAAGCAAAGCACGTCTTTGTTTGGGTTTTAATTTCCACGTCTCTGCAAACGCGAAGTATTAATTGCGAGGGGAACTAATTGTTTCACTATTCTAGATTCTATTTAACCTAATACTAATCTTTAAGGGAAAGATTATGATAAATTAAGCTGATGAAGTGTAGCCACTAACAGTATTTGCAACAGTTTTCAGACAGGATATAACCGATACTACATTTTTTTTACTTTAAGATAATCTATATATATATAAATAAATTAATATATATATATAAATGAATGCCTGTGTGTGAGACGCTCCTAAACCAAACATTCGATGGCGATGAAGCTTTCGTTTCTCTCCAGTTGCTTTTAGCGTATAACTTCAACCCCTTACATGCAAAGACAACACCACTATGGATGGGGGAGGATGGGCGATACATAAAAATAATGCGAAACAACCGAAATTGTTGTCAAATCCGGCGTTATACAAGTCAATGAGTTAAATTCTGTCATTAACTATGTTGGTAAAGTTTTAGTTCAACCCCTGGGTGTGGGGGTAGGAGAGAGAAGTATAAAAGTATAAATGTAATGAATAAACAACTGAAACTGATGTTGAATCAGGGGTTCTCGAAGTCTCTGACTATAATTATTATATTTACCATACTGTTTAGGATCGAGTTCAACCCCAAGGAGGACGGGATGGAAGGGGCCGAAACAAATTTCCCTGTCCAAACTTTGTTCTCATGCTACTTACGATCCAGGAACAAACCCCGAGGGATTATGACACATCTTCCACTTCTAGGGATGGGGATGGCTTGGATAGCATTTAAAAACATTCGTAAACGGCCATTATTAGTTTCGAATTTAAATGTGTTATTCTGGAAGTTTTAGTGTCTAATTTGTAGTAAAAAAAGGCAAGGGAGGAAAGCATTCGTACGGATAGTGATGGAAGAGGATTAGTGCCGATTCCGGGGCTATGGGGGTCGCTGAGTTTAATTCACGCATTAACCATGAAGGTTATTTTTCTCGTCGTTGCGATGGACATGGTTTCTTGGACACTATTTGATTATATAAGAACACAAACGGTTAAGTTGCAACTAAAACTGACATATGAGGTTTTATTAATTTTCTCTATGAAAATTAAAATAAATTGCTTAATTACTTAATATTAAGTCAAATAAAGGAGTAATTAAAAATGTATGAGTAACGGACACTAAATTATAAAAAAATGATTTTAATAGCTAATAGTATTATTGAAGCAAACCGGAATTGCATACAAATGTTTCATAATTTTTTTTGGAACGATTATTCATTACTGTTATTCTCTTTATTTCTTTTATATATGAATTAATAATAATCTAGTTGGTCAACCAACGCTTTTCAGAAGTGCCGCACATAAGTAGAAAAATGTGAAACATTACATATTGTTTTATTCCCACTATAAATGAGCCAGTGGCCGTAATATCCATTAATTGCAGACTAAATCCAGAATTTATTTACAAAAAAGTAATGAATCCCATGTTGTACTTAAATATAGTACCTGTCTGTCTAGTCACTTCACTTCATTTGTTGTAATTCCTACCATTTATTTTAATATTTTATATTATATAAAATATCATATACCATAATATAATAAATGTATGAGTTAATAAACGATTCACGATCAATTATATACAGAATAATAAATAAATATATATATATATACGGCCTTGAGCTAGAAAATTTAAAATGTTTATTAGCAAACATTAATTTTACGACGTTTCGTCCTCTTTTACGGCCTCTTCAGGTTGGACAGTTTTTAATAATTTTGTTCGTAACTGATGCATAAAATTGAGAGGCAAGGTTCTGCAGCCTTTCCTCTTGCAACCGAAAAATAATTTCAAACAAAATTATTAAAAACTGTCCAACCTGAAGAGGTCCTAAATAATACGAAACGTCGTAAAATTAATTTTTGTTAATAAACATTATATTTTTCTGACTCAAGTCCGTATATTCATTTCCATCACTATAAATAGTTTTTTTCTTTATTATTATGGTATGCAAAATTTATTTGTTTATGAATTAAAGTTCAGAATGGAAAAATCTTTGACCGAGCCGGGAATCGAACCCTGGTCACCTTCAAAATCCGAGGCGCTTTAACCACCGGTCCGATAAAGATTTTTTCCAACCTGACCTTTAATTCAAAAAAGAAATTCTTGGCCTAGATGGCGAAGATTTGTTGAAAGCTTTTCTTCTCTTCTTTCTGAAATTAATTTATTTTACATAGGGGCTTTCGGCCTTCAGTTGGCCATATTCATCCGTTCCCTGGGTACATATTTAAAAAGAATTTAGGAAAATAAATATTTACGTACATTTACATTAAAATAATAATAAAATTGTTTTTAAATTATATACGTACCAAAGCTTTAATTAACTTATTAATTAAATAAATTTACAAAGTACTTGGTGAGGGACATCACAACGTATAGTTTATTTAGTTTTGGTACGTATATAATAGAAAAACAATTTTATTATTATTTGAATATACATAATGATTTTATTAAATTATTTTTATTATACGTAACCAGGAAACGGATGAGTGTTACCAACTGAAAGCCGAAAGCTCACATGTAAAATTTATTACTTTAATTCCGGGTGACCGTTAAATGTAATTTACTACTACAACCTAATGGTATATTATCAATTAAGTAAACCACTGACATATTTTCTCTAAATAATTGTTCTAACGAGATTCTGTAGCAGGTAACTTGTCAAACATATAGATCGTTTGAATCTACGTGTGTGTGCAGAAGCATTTATTTTAAGGTTACACTTACCTTTTGTAATGTCAGTAAGTTTTTCATGAGTATATTTCCATTGTTGAATTTAAATATATCGAAGAATCCATCTTTCTGCCGACTTTTAGATGTGCCCAGTATCTCGTCCGTGATCCCGATGGACGACGTCTAATATTGCCGAAATCCGCTAAATTAATTTTGAAGTACCGTGCGTGAAAAGTAACTTCAATATGAAGTGGTCGAAAGTATCTCCCAGCAACCCGAAGAATTCCGAACACGTTGAAATGCACGTTAGTTCCGCAGCGATACGCATATGCGCACACACTCAATGGAAAATTCTCTACTTACATTTTTCATTTCAATGAAAAAACTTGGTCGAATAAACACTTTGTTTGTAATTTGTTACAGGCCGGTGACGTTAATCCGCCTGCTCCCTTGACAAGATTTATGAGATTATGTGATTATTTTCCGTGCGGCAGCGGACTCTAGTGGACACAATCATTTTTTGAGAGGATTAATTCAAGCAGGTTTTAAGCAGCTTGGGTAGTGTACAGTGTTCAAATATTTCGAAAATGAAAAAAAAAAACTTCAGCAGAAGTTTTATTATACCTCCAGCGCGTCTGGGAAAGTGTAGTAACACGTTACCGTCAACGTAATCGTTTGATCGTCAACAAAGCTAAAATTCCCCTCCCACTCAAACTGAAAGTCGGACCACAGTGACTATATTTTATTTTTATTTTTTTGATGTCGAAATAAGTTGCAATTTTCGAAATCGGTGCGTCCGAACGTATTTTTTGGCACGACATAAAAATGCTGCAACAAATTGGGAAAAATTTAAAGGTGATGAATCAACTCTTCGATTTAACGAATTGATTGAAAACGATAAAATAAAAAATAAATGTTGTGTTTTTAAGGCTCAGATTATGTGCGTATATTTTACGGCGTTCCCCTGAAGACATGTTTGTAGTTTTTAAATACATTTTATTTTTTCGTATTATATTTAATAATTATTTATCATTTAATAATACAAATTCGTCGGAGACACGTCTACAAACGTATTTAGAATATAAAACAAACGTAAATTTGAATGAATGTTATTTTTGGTTTCCTATAGAAAAGAACTACTGTTCCATATAACCTCTGAACGGATATGTGGAACTATAACCCTCATTTTCGGTATTATTACTATTATCCTGTTTTATCGTTATGATCACCAATAGAAACTGATTAATAAAAACAAATATATTTCGATACAAATTATTGTTACATGTTCGATATCATTGTCCCTGAAGCCTATTAAATTGTATTGTTTACATTTAAAATAATAAATGATCAAATTATATAACTTCGAGAAATAAATATAATTCTAATATCATCAAAGCGAATAACCAATTCTGTCAATTTGATAACGTAATAATTTTCCTTTGAAAGGAGGATAGAACAATTATTTTAAATTCTGTTGTTGATCCCAACTTGAGAGTAGTTTCAATTCCTGCAATATTAAATACGGTACTTCGGAACACCGCTCCATTAAACTGTTATGAAACTGTTATAAATATTTAGGTTGACAGTTTTATTCAGCTGTTGATTACGACAACGCAACGAGTGAGAACAATCGCATATCGTACAGCAATATCTGCGACATGTTCCCATCGAGGAACCATCAATATGGCGGAGTGAATGGAGACAGTTATGAAAAAGTCGTGGACACGTGGCTGACGGCAAGGACAATGGCGGCCATTGTAGCGCGCTGTTGCCAGCTCTTGCTAATTAACCCCGAACCCGCGCCCTATCAAAACGCCGGCTGCCAATTGGATTATGCAGCATTCATCGAGGTTTTACATTGGCGGGGGTGTTGAAAGCTTCTATTTTACGGCAACGAGAACCACCAACACAAGTCTCTGAAGGTAGAATCGAATGACTATCCAAATTAAGGATTTGCCACACATTATGCTCGTTCCTTGAAAAACAATTTTATATGCTTCACTGGAGCCATATACATCAGCTGAAATTACATACATCAATATATTGACAAAAGAAAAGATTAGTTAATTATTAATCGTACATTAAAGTAATAAAACATATTTCAAACAGACATAAGAAAGGATTATTAATTAGAAATGAATGAACACCCTAGTAATGAAGTCACAAGTTACAGGTTTTTGTAAACAGAAAATAATAGTATGGTGTATAGGATTTTTTAGATTTTTTTCTTGAGTCGCATCAAGTTAAAGGTCACTTGTTACACTTATTTAGTTTACATTAATTATTTTTCTTACATTTCACAGTAAAAGTTAATAATTTTCAGGTATTTCCGTGTTGCAAAACGAAATGATTTGTCTTCTTAGAAAGTAGGGACGTAAGGACGAAAATGCGGCACTGAGCTACAAGAATTTTAATTTTAAAATGATATAAGTGAAAGAAAGTGTGCATGAACCCCGGCTCCAGTCCGCATGCTGCGTCAGTAGTTCTGAGTGTTCTGTTATACGTTCCATAAGCTGATTAATGTTGGAGACAGTGCGTTATTACCTAATGCTCGGTGGACTCGGTAAACAGCAGGTGTTAGCTTGACTAACCGTCGACTGCGTTATTACGTACGGCAATATTTTAGTTGAGGTACGCAACGCTGTATCGAACACAGAGCCATACATCACCAACAAACCGAATTACAAACAAATTGACGCGTACAAACAGCGCGGGTCTGGCCGTAGGCGTGACCGAGTGCGTAGATTCTGCGCCATCTTATCAATGCTTTTGAATTCTTTCACAAAATACTACAATGTTACTATTATATCAGAAACGGAGACCGTAAACTGTTTAATTGTCTGGAAGGAAATACAAATTTCTCTAAAATGGAATGGAATTCTTCGATAGATGAGGAATACTGAAGAAGATTTAAATTTTTAGATTTGTATTGATCAATATTGTGGAGTGGCTTAGATATTGATCAAAGTGTTGAATATTTTCATCAATATTATCATATTAGGCGGAGATTTCTCACTGTGTGGTTGTACAATTTATGACGTCGTTACAAATTATTGAACAATTTAAGCCATTTCCCTCCCTAATCCTTTCTGATCAAATGAATGTTAATTCTTTGCTAAATTACAAATATTTGAATAATCATAAATCATAAAAATATACAAATTAATATGTATTAAATAATATTAATTTTTTTTCTCACACAAAGAGTGGGCAATCCGCTGGTTAGAAACTTTTATCAATTTAATTTTGTTTTATAATTGTAACCTCGATACACCTGAAGAGATGAAACGCCGTGTTTAAAATTTAAATGTGAAAAATGTTTTCTGACAAAAGGCATCTATTTTATGTTATTTAATTTCAATGTGAAGTCAGACAATTATAATCATTAAGATGTATTGAATGGGTTTTATTCTTTATTTTGAAAAGTAAGACTTGAATGAAGAAAATCCTTTGCTAAATTACAATTATTTGAATCATTGAATTTGAGAAATGCAGTGATATATTAAATATAGAAATTAATATAAATTAAATGGTTTTTTTTCTACGTGCTAAATTAAGTTAACGTCACTGACGGAGTAGAAACAGACAAAGAATACAATGTGGCGGGTCTTGACGAATGACGTCACTGGTGGTGCAACAATCATTAACTTTAGTAGCTGCGTACAATATGTTTTGTTCGGAGAAGTAGGAAAACTAAATAAGATTTTTTCTTACTAGTCATAATTTATTGAAGAAAACAGATGAATTAAAATTGACAAATACAAATCACACAGACATGTATTTGAATAATTAAATCATAAAAAATGAAGTGATGTATTCAATATAGATTAATATGTGTTAAATAATATTAATTTTTTTCTGTCACAAAGAGCGATATCTCGTTAGAAACTTTTGTCAACTTAATTTTGTTTTATAATTGTAACCTCTATACACCTGAAGAGATCAAACGCCGTGTTTAAAATTTGAATGTGAAAATTTTTTACTAAAGGTTGATATTTTTTTGTTAATTAATTTCAATGTGAAGTCAGACAATTATAATCATTAATATGTATTGAAGGGTTATTTTATTCTTTTTTTTTAGAAGGTAAGGCTTGAATGAAGAAAATCCTTTGCTAAATTACAATTATTTGAATAATAGAAAAGGCTTATGATAGTATCCCTCGACATCTATTATGGTCGGCAATGAGAAATATGAATATCCATGATAAAAGGATTAATATTGTTAGGAGAATCTATAATAATAGAAAAGCCAAAGTTAAAATACAGAATAAACTAACAGAAGGACTTAAGCAGGGATGCAGTCTATCACCCATACTTCTTAATATTTATTTAGATCAGGCACTTAATTTATGGTATAAAACATGTTCTGTAATGGGAATTCCTATATGAGATAGGATACTACATTCATTGTTGTTCCCGACGATCAGGTAATATTTGCAGGAGATGAAGATTGACATGACATACATGATAAATAAGCTCATGGAAGAATATAAAAAATGGGGACTGAACATAAATTTACAGAAGACAGAATACATGTGTTAAAGAAAAGATGTAGAAAACATAACACTCGAAACAGGAAAAGTAAAAAATGTTAATTTTTTTAAATACTTGGGGTCAATAATTACAAATGTAGGAACATGTGAAAGAGATATACAAATTTCAATGGCAAAGAATGCTACCAAGATTTTACACGGAATAATTTGGAATCAAAATTTAACAAAGGAAACAAATATGTTATGGAATTGAATGATTGCCCCCTGACAGAATTACAAAAGAACAAAATTAGAACAGTAGAATTAGATTATCTGAGGAGAAGTCTTCAAAAAACAAGACAGGATACAATTAGAAATAAGCTCCTTTGGAAAGAAACGAAGGTAAACACGTCTGTCGTTAAAAGGATTGACAATAAAACCCTTAAATGGTCACGTACAAAGAATGGGAAATGGAAGATGGCCAAAACAAATATACCAATTGTCACCTCCTGGAAAAAATAAACGGAGTAGACCCAGATTAAAGTGGAAAAGCCATGTGAAAACCATAATGGAGGATAGGAATTTGGAAGAGGGAGATTGGAACGACAGGCAAAAATGGATATTGGAGACGGCAAACCTATAAAAGGGGGAAAAGCCGAGGAAAAAGAAGAATAATTTGAGAAGTGCAATGATTTATTCAATACAGAAATTAATATATATTAAACGGTTTAATATATATATATATATATATATATATATATATATATATATATATATTGTAATACCCAGTTAAAAAGGACATAAATTTTGTTCTTATTTCATCAGATTTGTTTACCAACTCAGACTGGGGATTCTTGAGTGGTTTGTATATAACAAAAATAATATTAAAATGATGGATAAGCGACTCTTAGAGAAGGGGAGCTCTTAGAGCTAATGGTTTTGACAGACATCGGGACGAAACCCTAAAGGCATAATGACAGAAGTTTGGTGGACGTCCAATTATATTAAAAGGAAATGATTATTTTAATTGTATTGAGTGGCTCTCGGAGCGTGAGAAAGCCAACAGTTGGTGTTTGTTTGGCGAACGTGGAAACTCAAAAACTGTGATAAAAATGGAATATTCTGGAGAGGGGGAAGCATATAAAAGTTAGTTAGACAGGAGACCTCAAAGGAGATAGATGGACGTGGAGTCGGGTGCCAGAGCGCAAGAGGGAAGGATGTTGGAGTGTGGTGCCAGAATCTGTACGAGAAAGACATAGGAGTTGAAATGTAGACCGCAAAGGAGGAGGACGTGGAGGCGGTGATAAATATTCGGTCAAATTGAATGGTGGCCGTGCCTAAAAATAAAATAAACGTTTTAGTCCATGCAAGCTGTCAGGAGTCGGGATATCAAAAAGGATAAAGTGAACGTGTGGGTGAAGCGTGTGTAAAAGTCTGTGCACAGAAGGGCATTGTAGATTAAAGTGCATTCCTGAAAAACCCAAATAAAATTGTAAGTAGACATTCAGTAATAAATTCTGTAAATCGTTAAATCAATCAGATTTCGTTTTCATTTTATTTAATTGCATTGTTTAAATTGTAAATTGTAGTTTTCCGTTTCCTTATCAACCCAGTAAAGACCCTGGGGTACAGAGTCTGATTTATAAAATGTAACTGGATTATTAGTGTAATTTAATTGTTGAGGTAAAATGATACATACAAAATATAGAGAGATTTACTTGAGTTGTATTATAGATTAATAAAATTGTTTGTTTATAAAATTTAATAACTTGTTTAATTTAAATTCCTATAATCATAGTTATCTATAGTTTGTGTATTCAATGGGAGCAAATTAATTAATTTTCAAGTTGTGTGCAAGAGACGATTCATTCTCGCAGTGTTACTATTTTCATGTTCTTTTCCGTTCTCTACTCGCCATAACTCCGCACTCCAATTTTACCATTCAAACTGCAGTAAACCCTTTATATATATATATATATATATATATATATAAGAGGGTTATTACAAGATATATATATATACGGACGGAGTAAATAATACAATGTGGCGGGGCTTGAAGTATGACGGCACTGGTGGTGCGACAAAACATAACTATAGTTAATAGGTTGTATATGTTTTGATTGGAGAAGAAGTAGGAAAACTAAATAAGCTTTTTTTTTTACATTTAATAATTTATGGAAGAAAACAGAACTATTATTTAATTAAAACTGACAAATACAAATCACACGGACAAGCACAGTGATAAGCAACAATCAAAATGAGCCGAAATATTGACTGTCTTCGGTTGTATCAATATTGATAGTGGATTGACATAAAATATTGACCTCTCTGTATTGATCAATATATTGACCGTGTGCAACCTGCTTTAGAAAAACAGGAACTTGTATAGTATTTGAGGGGAAGGAGCTTATTGCATGAGAATAGGTACAGTTGAATAGTGATGAATGGAACACTGTCGCACTTAACAACCAGCGAGGATTATTGCGGTTAGTTCTTCAGGAATATTACGTACGACGAACAATATTAATAAAAGGAAAATCACAGGGTACTCATTTTAAAGGGAAAATCAGTGTCGTATAAATTTTCAAAATCCAATTCTGACGAAATTTCGGAAGTTGCGTATATTGAGCACTACGGGCAGACAAACATTAATAGTCTTCAGCATTTTGTATCATTAATAGAGGATTCTAAACACGAGGAAACATTAAATGTGTAAGTTTTGAGTGCTGTGTGCAAGAGACGATTCATTCGCGCAGTGTTACTATTTTCATGTTCTTTTCCGTTCTCTACTCGCCATAACTCCGCACTCCAATTTTACCATTCAAACTGCAGTAAACCCTTTATATATATATATATATTCACTCCATTGTAAATGAATCCCAGAATCTAACATAGCAAAAAAAAAGTGTAAAATGTTACTGTATTCCATAGATTTTCTTTTTTGCACCCTGGCGTCCACTCACGCTAATGAATAACAGTTCCCTGTGCAGATCCAATATTTTTTTGTGCCATCTGCCTTACTCGACAAACAGTTCACCTGCTGATATCGTTAAATGAGATATTAGAAGCCTTTTACGTTAAATTTTCGTCATAATTAGTTTATAACATTTTCCATGGTAATTTTTTTTTGCATCGAGAGACAAAAATAATGAGTTATATTAGTCTCTGATGTTTTACGAATTAATTGCTTTTCAACTGAACCAGTGAGAAGGAACGTAACTTTGATAGTGATTTTTTTACGTTTCGCTAATCACATGCGGTCTTGATTAAAGGCAGCAATGGTGGGGAATTAATTATTAGTGTTGGTAGCGCTGTCAGTGGTTTCAACTTCAGGTAGCAGCTTCCCAGTTCATACGCGGCTAATTACGGAAAATATGCCCATTAATGTTTACAGTATTAGAGTAACAGACTTAATGAAAACCCTTCCCCCATCGCGAAGTAAATGGCTGCGATTATTTGTTCGGCGCACGTGAGGCAGGATTCGCGGTTTGAGAAAAAAAAACGAAGAATTAAATATTTGTGGAAATGTTTTGCGAGACGTCGGAGAAAAAAAATGGAATCTCGGACGGAATCCGAACAATTTTTTTATCATGACATTTTATGGCTATACGTTTACGAACCACTGTCGTATCAAGGTGCTGCTTCACGTTGGAAAATCTATAAAAATGTATATCTTATTTTCACCGTTCTGCTATTAATACGAAGGTTACTCCAGCCTTTTTCAACGTCAAACCTTTCAGTATTCTGCTAACACTTTCTTGTCCTATTCCAACTTGGAGTGACAGTTCTTTCATTATCTTTCACTCTCTCCACATTGTCAGAAGTTGTGCAGTGTGGGGTATGCCGTTGCGACGAGTATCCCGTATATTGGCGTGCCCTCTTTCACCACGTAATCAACTTTCCCACAGACTAACTGTTCTGCGATCGACAGAAGCATCTTCATACACCCTTTTCAGCCTTTTGTGGATGTTCCCAACTATCTCGTTCTCACGGCACAGGAATTCTGTAAGAGCACGCTGCTTTTTGACGAATGTCAAGTGCGGTAGCCATATAGAAGACATACTATGACAGTGCCACTCACGGTAACGTTTTGAAATAATTTTGAACATGAGTGGGAAAGATTTATATATAAACTCCATACATTGCAAAGATGAATAAGAAAGATAGCCAATACAGACAAAATATGGGGTAATATAAATACCACACAACGTTTCTGCGATCCTTGTACCTTTCGTCAGGTGCTAAGAAGAGCCTAGAGAAACACAACTGCACTGGTCACTTGACAACACTCAAAAGCGACGAAAACGCAACGACAATGGGAGAGCCGAAGGGTCAGCGTAACAATAAGGGAGCAACGACAATGGAAAAACAGAAGGTTTAGCGTAATAATAAGGGATCATAGCAATTATTGAGTTTAATCGTAACTGTTTTTACATTAATATCTGTGATGTTGGATTTAATGTGAAGCATCTCCGAAATGAGTCTGGAATTGTACCTGGTGTCAATGTTTAAAATCTTAGCATTTTGCCAATCAAATGTCTGTTTAGAACTGTTTACATGTTTGGATACTACAGATTGTCTATCAATGGGAAGTTTGATATTAGACATATGTTCCTTGATACGTGTATTAAGGGAACGTTTTGTTTGCCCTATGTAGCAGGAATTACAATTAGAGCAAGAGATTTTGTAAACAACACAATGTTTGCTGTAGATGTCAACTGGGTCCTTGTGGTTTTTAATCAAGTATGAAAGGGTGTTAATGGATCTGTAAATGATGGATATTTGATATTATTTGAATATTTGGACAAATTTGTGATGTAGAAATTTGTAATAAGGGAGTACGAGAAAAAAATTGGCTTGAGGTGTTTGGGGGATGATTGACAGTAAATTTAATAAAAAAAATTTGGCTTGACGTGTTTGGGGACGATTGACAGTAAATCATGCGCTAATTGTAATTCCTGCTACATAGGGCAAACAAAACGTTTTCTTAATACACGTATCAAGGAACATATGTCTAATATCAAACTTCTAAACATAAATTCGATTGACAAAATGCTAAGATTTTAGACATTGACACCAGGTACAATTAGAGACTCATTTCAGATATGTTTCACATTAAATCAAACCCCACAGCTATTAATGTAGCAAATAATTGCTAAGATCCCTAATTATTACGCTAAACCTTCTGTTTCTCCATTGGCGTTGCTCCCTTATTGTTATGCCAACCCTTCGGCTCTCCCATTGTCGTTGCGTTTTTCGTCGCTTTTGAATGTTGTCAACTGACCAGTGCAGTTTTTTCTCTCTAGGCTCTTCTTAGCACCTGACGAAAGGAACAAGAATCGCAGAAACGTAGTGTGGTATTTATATTCCCCCATTTTTTGTGTGTATTGGCTATCTTTCTTATTCACTATTTTCTATCAGAGGTAAATTTTTTCATTTATTTGCAAAGATGTTGATTGCAAAATAAATAAAAATAGTGTGCATTACTTTTGGAGTGACCCTGGTATAATTTTGACTGTACTTGATTCCTTAAAATCCAATTTGTCGCGTAATCTAAATTAATTGAGAATTGAAGATGAATGGAGGTGTTAAAGAATTACCTATTCCAAAGATATTAATCGTTACCGCTTTGACCTTGTGTCCACTTCCCCGAGTACAATGTTAGAAACAACATTGTAAGAAATATCTCTCAGTGTGTTGCCGTGCACTAAGAAGTTATCACATGCCGTTGCAGCTGAGCTTCGCCCTCTTGGAATTGGTTCTGCTGATGCAATCACGAGCTCCTACATGAAGCAATTGCGTGGTCTCCTATCGATAATAGCATTAGTGAGTACACCTCGCCGGAGATGAGGCCCGTTCACCTATAGTTCATGTGATTTCCGTCACTTAATAGGTTTTGTTAACAGTCCAGCTCGGCGAGCTGGAATTGACACAACACATGAATAACGCCGTGCAAACTTCGATTGATCTTCCTCGATCATTGGATCTTGCTGTCGTCAGCCGCACTCCTGGAACACGTGCAACTTGCTTAAATAACACTAATCATGAAAACAGGATGTGATATATAATTGATGGATTTGCTTATCGATCTTAACCTAAGACATAAGTCACCTAGGATGTAGGGGATAATCAACATATGTGCACTAAAAATATATTACTGTATTCATGAATAAGACAGATTAATTTAGGAATTCAGATTAATATGAATAAAAATTACGGCCAAAGTAATAAAGTCTGGATATTGTATAAAGATAAAATATTAAGGGATTAGGACTTTACTGAAGATTGAATTTTGGTGTAAATTGAGCTCAGATGTTAAGAGCACTGCGTACTAAGCGGAGGTCCTGGGATATATATATATATATATATATATATATATATATATATATATATATATATATTGTAATAATTTATTAACTATAGCTTTTGTTATCTTTTGACAATAATTCATGATATGAATTATGTGGCGTTTTTAAATGAAAAGAACTATTACGTGAAAACTATTAAACAAGATTTATTAACAATTTTAAAACAAGTATTCAAATTACAAAATATTTGGGATCTCAGGGTCTTGAACTGGGTTTGATAAATGGCAGAATTTATATAATCAAAATCACAAAAATTACATTTGCTTTATATGGGAATCAATGCGTCTGAACATAGCCGAAATTTGTTGCTGAAGAAATAATACTAAAGATTGAATTTAAACAATTTCAATTTTTATCAAGAAATAAAGAATGATCTGAATAATTAAAGATCTCATTTTATCGATAATTAAAGAACGATCTGACGTTTATCTTTTAAACGTGGTTTACAATGATTTTAAAGTTTTCTTTCTACTTACGGCAGCCCAGGTCTCATTTTGACTTTTCGTGCACAATTTTGGGGATATCACTGATTCTAAGTACTCACAGACTCTAAATGTTCACAGACTCTAATTAGCGTAGTTTGTTAGTTGGTTTAAAATAACTTTGTCGATTCTCGATGATTTACTGCAACCTGGATTTGTAGGTCTCGTGGATTTTTGTTGAAAATGCACCTCATTGGTTTTGTCTGTTGACTGAAGACTAGTTCAATTTCTGCATTTTTGATATAACAGCGTACTGGTTACTGGAACACTTTCTCGTTCTTTAAATTAGACCTTTTTCATTCTCGCTGCTAACTGACTAAATTGTTCAACTTTTTGTGTATTAGAATTTTGTGGTATTTACACCTCGCCGTTCATTGCCTGACTGTACTACTTTTGTAAAATAGACTTTGCTGGTCTTTATGCCTCGCCGTTCATTGCCCGACTGTTCGTTCTTTTCGTCTGTTCTATTTGCTGTCTGCTGCCCGACTATTCGTTCGTCTCGTAAATTTTGAGCGCGTAAAACCTTCTCGACCGATCAACAATACTTTCTTTGCATTGCCGGTTTGTTGCGGCGTCCGCTATATCCACCAATAATGAGTCCTCTACAATTCAACTTTTCAATTAGAACAATGCCTTAATTACCAATTACTACAATATATATATATATATATATAACATGAAGTAGAATGGTTCCGGCACTTCGCCTAGAAGATGACGACAGTGCTTTCAGTCGTCGAAACGTTGCGTCTTAATATAAATATGCAAAACCCGTGTGAATTCCGAGAACTATTTATTGAACAACTTCACCGGGAAAGACTTCAATCTTTTTAAGAGATAATATTTTTAAAGTTGGCATAAAACTTCACAATTTCCTTCTTGGTCATCGGACGAGACCTCCAGCACTTTTCTCCTCAAAATTTCCCTGCTGAGTCATCTACCACCAGAATTATTTTGTAGACGTCAAGATTTTGGTGAAACGTTGTTATTTTCATTGCGAATCCGTTCACTGTTCAAAATTATAGTGTTATTTATGGAGTTTAGTGTTACTAGTACAGTTAGTTCTAAATAATATTTAACCAGTAACAGATTAAATGGATTCAATCAAAGGTCAGCTATGAAACTGAATTAAGGGATTAGGATAAAAAAAATCGTTTGGAACGGTAATCGAACCCAGGACCTCCGCTTAGTACGCAGTGCTCTTAACATCTGAGCTCAATTTATACCAAAATCCATTCTTCATTGAAGTCCTAATCGCTTAATCTTTTATCTAACGATTATTACTTTTGCCGTAATTTTTCTTCATATTAATCTGAATTCCTAAATTAATCTGTCTTATTAATGAATACAGTAACATATTTTTTAGTGCACATATATTCTGAATTCTCCATGTTGTGCTTAATTATTTTCTGATATATTGTACTATTTATCCATGTCAGTAAATTTCTACAGTATTCTTTTTGTATATCTCCTATTTTCGTTGGTAATTTTTACCACTGTTGTATTTTCCTTTTTTCATCAACAGAAGTCGAATGAAACTACTACGTATAAAATAAAAAAATAAATCATAACTAATTGATAATTAAACGACCTAGAGTCAGAAAAATTGTTTAATTACAAAAAAAAATAAAAAAATTCCGACGTTCCGGCCCCGTTTTAGGACATCTTCAGGTTCAGTCTCAATCAAATTAAGCGTCCCCTTGACCCAAGTGTGACGTCATCACAGGTTTCCGCTCAACTTAGGTCAAAATAGGACACCACAATATCTTGACCTTTCGTAGCGATTATTTGAAGGGTGAACCTTGAAGTCGTCCAAAGCAAAGATGAAACGTCGGTATAATTAATTTTTTTTAATTGTTTGATAAATAATTTTCTGACTCAAGGTCGTTTACTTATTTATAATACTATAAATGTCTGAAAATTTTCATCTGTAATCGGATAATTGAATTTATAGAATTTCATATAACATGAGTCTAATATGACGTAATAATATGTCAGCAGTAAAATATTTTTTTAAAAAAACAGAACATGTATTATTTATTATTTAATAAGTTAATGACCAATTCCAGACAATATTTATTTAATTAATTTTTTTTAAAAAAAAATCAACGCTTAGGTTAGTATTTTTATCTTCTTCAAATTTTGGAATATAATTGTGTTTAAATATTTAATAAAATCAGTTATTTTTAATTTAATACGTCAACAGGGAAAACAGCAAATTTGTCAGATTACAAAATGTGTTCTAATCAACCAAAAATAATAAAAAAAGAAGTCATTATGATACGATATTACGTCCATTATTTAGTGACGTCATCAGGTATTATACAGTTTTAAAGGTATGCATCAATATAACATATGTAAAATTTTGGTTAGAACCGTCAAGGCACTAAATTTATATTTGATCACTTAACATTTATATCTGCATAACTTCATAAATACGTGAAGAATTCCCCCAAAATAATGGTCGAAACGTCGATTTAAAATGAAAAGTTTCCGAGTACTGTCAACTGAATTGTGCATTTGTGTCGCTCTTGGTTCTTCTGCTTCTTATTTTTCTCAGCAGCCGAAGAAAGGATCAAGATTTGCAGGAACTTCTTTTGTATGTATTTGTTTATTTAATCCTATTATTAATTTTCCAAACTGACGTATATTTTTCATTTTGTAACGTTCTTTTGTAATGATATTTATGGACTTTTGGTTGGTTAAAAAAAATTTTTTTTAGGCTGAAAAAATAGTCGGCTTAATGTTAAATTATTAAATGATAATCTTCAGAATTTATTTAATATTAATCTAAATTACTTATAAAATTAACAGCTATTAAGGTGTTTCTATATTAAATTCATTATCTAGTGACTTCATCAGGTATCATACAGTTGTGAACGTATGCATGAGAATACATGTGTAAAATTTTGGTTAGAAGCGTCATGACGCTAAATTTATATTTGATCATTTTAATTTTAACATTTATATGAGCATAACTTCATAAATAAGTGATGACGGCCGCACTACAAAGTGTAAAGATCCTGAGGAGCCTTATTAACAGTTTGTAGTGACTTGCTACAACTCAGTAGTTTCTATCACACACAATCAAACTACATTTCTCCTATGTCAGAAGACTTAAGAAATATTTTTTTAGACGCTATGCCTATAATAATAATATAAAATACATGCTTGGCACACAAATATAACAATACAAGTAATTAATATATACGTGACAGGAAAAGTCTGCTAGTCATGTATAAGGATCACGGATTATGATTTCAGATTTATGTGTAGAGCATATTTTTTATTATTAATATAATTACACACACACACACACACATATATATATATATATATATATCTTGTAAAGGAGACTACTTTCATCAAAAAAAAATTAAATTATCAAGATAATAATGGTTATTTATTTTTAATGACATCACAGAATTCTAAATAAAAATGAATAGATTTAATGAATAAAATCATCAAACATTATTTACATAAATTTTGCCTGGTTTTGAGATAGAATTTAATATCTCAGGACGCTTTGCCGGGCCTCGGAACAGTAATGGAATGAAATTGGCTTTTTTAATATACTTCCCATTTAATACAACGAAACAAAGAAGTTTAAAGAATTCTTCAAAATTAATTTTACAAAATATTGAAAATAATAGAACATTTTCAATTTAATAAAAGTTGACGGTACAATTTAAATAGATTTATTATTAATTTTTCCAAGTGTTCTTTACGATTCCAACACCACTTCTCGCGCCAAAAGATTTAGAAATGGCAAATTACCAACGTTGCTTGGAGAAATGTTTTACACTGTCGCGTAGCTCTCAAGGTCCAGGGTCCGGTATTAATTAAAACCGATAAGATGTCAGTGCAAAGCGCGAACGAAACCTAATATGCAAATTCGTATTTCAGTAATCGGCGACCAAAACATGATTCACATCTGATCATTATAAAATGTCGGACCCCTATCCCCCCCCCATTTCATATGTCATGAATTTATACTCTTCCAAAAATTCCGTAAATCGTTTCACATATTCGAAACTACTCATTGACTCCAAATTAATATTCGAATCGGGGCATATCTGTGCGTTTCGCAACAATCCCGTTCAATTAATCCCGTTGTTTCGACGTTATAATGACATGCCCTGTACGTTTTCCGTGCAGGAGCTCGTCCCCTGGCGTTGGTAAAAACATCGCAGTGTTTGAGGTCCTTGGGAGGTCGTTGTGTTTGCAGATAATGAGGGTGGAGGCTACAAGAGCGGCTCCTGCTGCCCGTGCTTGCCTAATTGGGAGATGACGTCACAACTTGCAAATAATCCGCCACTGGCTACCAGACAGCGAGCCTAATTACCGACACCTAATTGCACTTCACTAATTAACATGAATCTCGTTAGGCAAACGTACGGCTGTACGAAGACCCGGCTACTTTCCTCCGACAACTGCCATTGATCTGCTTTCCCGGGGATCCAATACCTCCATAAAAGAAATATATATCTAATAAATAAAGCAGAGCGTTTGATTGTATGTTCCTTATACAAATCTATACCGGTGGGGAAAATTTCATCAAATTTACTGTTCTTTACGACCAGGAAACAAACACTGATGGGGTGAGAGACGCCTGTCCCCCGTATAACTGGGGGGGGGGGGCGGTTAAAGGTGGTGGAAAAATTCAAACATGCTAAAAGAGCCGATATTTGTGTCGGATAAATATGTTTACGGGTCAAAGAGATTGATAGTGTTTCTACCGATGTTATTTTAGTATAATTTCAACCCCTTACACCATGCGAAAGAGCACCGTTAGGGATGGGCGTGGACGAGCGTTACAAGAAAATAACGCGAATACAATCGAGATTGGAGTAAAAACCAGGGTAACAGATGACATTGAGTTTAATTATGGCATTCAATTGGCCATTTAACCCCCAAGGGCGGGGTTGGACGCGGGCGGAAATTTTCAATCATGTTGATCTGCCGACATTTGCGTCGAATAAATATTCTTCGGTATCATTCAAATTCATAATAATTCGGTAGATATTCTACGTTGATAATTTCAACTCAAATTGCCATGGGACGGGAGCACGCTTAGGGGTGGGGTTTGGTGGAGCGTTACATGAAAATAGGACCGAGATTAGAGTCAATCCTGGGGTTATGGATGTCGCTGAATTTCACTGTGACAAACTGTGTAACGCGCGGGGGTGGTTGTTCGAGAATATTCTAAATACATTTTCAGCGCAATTGAAAGCGGGTGGATTAAAGTTTATTAATACTCATTCCCAGTATCTTTCACGGTTTATACAATTCTAAATCATTAAATAATATGAATAAAATCGTAAAATAAAATAAAAATATTTTTTCCCCTGGTTGGCTAAATCAAAATGAAAGGTTGAATCTCAGCTGCAACTGAAAAGAGAATCATCTCAATGCGAATTTATTAAAATATTTTTAAATTGATATTGTTGAATCTTAATCTTAGTTTATTTCCTTATATACAATAATAAATATTATGTTTTCGAATATAATTTCTGTATCAAATATGGTTAAAACGCTCTTATCTTCTTCTTATAAATAAAACTGTGTGTGTGTGAGTGTGTGTACGTTACGCATACAAATCTACAACAGTCGAGCAAATTTCGTGCACGTTTTCCATGTGACCAGGAATCAAACACTGTCGGGGTGAGACCCGACTACCAACCCCAGGAGCGAGGGTGGAAATATTCAAGCATGCTTATTTGCGTTGAATAAATATTTTCATGGTTAATTTGATTGATAATATTTCTACTTATGTTGTTTCTTTATATTTTCAACCCCATTTCGGAATGGGAGGGGACCACGCTTAGGGGTTTTTGTGGAGGGGCGTTACGTAAAAATATTGCAAAAACAGCCGAGATTCGAGATAAATTCGGGTTTATGGATGTGTCTGAGATTAATTATGACATTAAACTTTTTTAACCCTCAGTAGCAGGGGTGGACGGAATTTTTTGAACATGATAATACGACCGACATATTCTTTGAAAGAAACTTCTTCGGGGTCAATGAGTTCAACACCTTTTCTGCATATCATTTAGGGATACGGGTTGAGGTGCGGTACATAAAAATAACGCAAAAGTAACCGAAATTAGAGTCAAAACGACAACCCGGTCAACGTAGGGCACCCAGATAATTTAATATAGAAAATTGAAAATCTAAAATTAAAATAATATAATAAAATATCATTTCTGCGTTACTTTGTTATTTAGACAATTCATTTTATTTACAATTATATTGTGGTAGTTTTGAAATTAAATATTCTAGTATGTCAACGTATTTTATATAAGTTTTCGCTTGTTTTTCCCTCACACGTGACGTATCGGCGAGAGACTAACAACACGTCGTTATTTCCATGCCAACTCTATCCTTTGATATGCCGGGTAAGCCGGAAGTACTACGTCAGCAGCGAAGCCTTGGCGATGTATTTTCTATTCTAATTCTTTGTGTAGAAGTGAGTCATAGTACCGCGTCCAGACACAAGGACTGACTGTGTGGGCATCAGATAATAATTTCTCAGGCTCAAAGATTGAAGCCTTTCCCGGTGCAGTTGTTCAATATATTGTTCTCGGAGCTCAACCGGGTTTTGCATAATTGTAGAACGCAACGTTTGCTCCGAGAACAATATATAGAATTTCTCAGGCTACCACGCATTTTTCCTATAACTTCTTTGGATACTACAACCACGTAGTTTTATTCATTGACGTTTTCATATTTTAATTTCCAGTAAAGAATTTTTTATAGGGGAATAACGCTTAAGTAGACGATAAGGCGTTGTAAGGAAATGAAGGATATGGAATGGGTTATTTATTTAACTCCTTCATTGTTGATTTTAAGAATTTATTAAACAGAATATAAGTGTTAAATTTAATAGCATAAATTAATAATAATAGTGATAATAAAATAAAATTTAAAACGTTTAAATTAATTGTTAATCAAAGCGTTTATGGGAATTATTCGAAACTGAAGAAACTTTTTCAAACAAGGTATTTTCGGCGTGTAATGAGTAATTTTATGGAATTCTCGATTTGATAATTAACACCTATGTATATATTATTCGGCTTTAAATCGGGTGAACTGCATCCTGGAGCCTGCTAATCCCGGAATCGTTGTTGCGTCATACGGTGGCTATTTTTGCTTCTTGAGTTCCAGGTAAGTTTCCTAACAGGCTCGTCTCTTGAACCGAACTTCCTGTCTCAGGCAGTAATGAGACTGATTTCCTTCAGTGATTTCAAAATCCGTTCGCAAAAATACAGCACAGGTTTTCTCCTTCTCTACGACGGACTTGAATTCTGTTCACCCCAATTGTTTTTGAATCATCAGCTGTAGAAAAGTAGCATCGTTTGTTTGCGCCATATTTCTGTACGTGCTAAAACCCATAATTTCAGACTTGACGTCAAAATGACGCCGAATCACATCTGTTGGTCATGAAGTGTATTCTTCTAATTTTACATTATTATTTTATTCTGAGTAGATGGAAGTAATCAAACCGAGAATGGATGGGGCGTGATCAATAAACGAGATCCGGTTACCGGACAGATCGACAGTTTTCAACCCGTTTCGGGTTTCAATGTAGACTTAGCAATAACCTAGTATTAACCAGATTAGAGGACCTCAACCACCTCAGTGATTCAGAACCTTTTGATGGGCTCCCTACAACGCGCTAGGGTGGGAAAAGTCTCTAGGATAAGAACGCCACTCTAAAATCAGTCTTGCTTCAATCTCCGAGTTGTGGTTCCCTACAGAACAGTATTTCTATTACACTTTATCTTTAAACTTCTTTAGCTCGTTCTATTTTGTTCACGTCTCTGAATGGTACTTTAGATACCAAGAACCTACACGTTAACAACTGTCCTATCTCCTACCCTAGATACCTTCCTCTCGACGCTGAAGAAGAGACGACGCTAGATTTTCCTCCGACCTACTCCTATTCAGTCTCATCCTTTCCGTACCCTCGATAAAAACAACAAAGTTTTGTTATTTTGCCTTTATACTTCACTGGTCCAATTTCAGATATTAATTTAATAAATACAAAGAATAACCATACGGATCATCTGTTGAAATTATCCACGAATTTATGCAAGAATTAGTATAAGAAGAGTATCAATAAAATCTCTATAATTAATTTTCAGAGGCGTGCGTGTCTGTAAGTAAACTAACGCAATCTCTCAGAGGTTAGCGTAAGCTAAGGAACACCATGAAATATTGACATATTAACAAAGCGTAATTAGGAAGGAAGGATCCCTTTGTGCGTCGTCTTCGCGGCGTGTTTACACGATCGTAGCTGGGACTGGATCACACCTCAAACATCTTACGCTAAGCTCCTCTTTATGCATTCATTTAGCACTCTAAGATAAATCAGGCTCCAATCCACTCAACCACGAACACATCGCACCTCCGGTGGAAATAAAGTCATAAGAAAATTCAGCTACAGCGTTAAAACGTAAACACCTTTACATTATGCATTGGGAAATTATCATCCAGTTTTTTTCTATAATGTTCCTTTTAAATGTTCTTGGTGCATGTATATTTTTTCAGGCTCGTTTCTGAAAGACCATGACTTACATATTATGTCTGCTCCCCAAATTATTTGTACAATTAGAGTTCAAAATGTATTAGAAATTTTTTTTTGGTAATTATGTAGTCTGCGCCACGAAAATGTAATACTAAGTTCCAGCCACAGGAATAAAAATTATGTCCAATAACAGCCACCTTCAGAGACTAAGTTTTAATGGTTAGTGAGGAGCTGCACAATCTGACAACACCGCTGGGACGAGTGTCGTGAAGCGGGGAGGTTATTTACTTGACCTTGATATTACATTTTAGTGGCGCCGACTATAGAAATATATTTACTGCGTCTTTAGTCAAATTGTGTTATGATTCATGTTATTGTAGAATCTGTCCTAGACTTATTTATTTTCATTTCCCTTAGACCGAAGAATTATGCCCAGTCCTATACATCATTGCACTCATAATCGTGAAATTAATAACAAAATAAAATAAAATGTAATTACAGAAATATATTGTAGTATTAAAATTATATAATAGGGCCTCAATTAATAATAACCCAGCGTGAAATAAGAAAGTTTATAAAACTAAAGGTAACAAAATATTGATTTAAATTTACATGAATAATATTAACATAAGAGAAATCTAGAGAAATCTGAAAATAATTGACAAAATGTGACGGTACGCAATTTTATACTAGATTTACAATAAAAATTTCGTGCATACCAAACATCAGAGCAGCTCTCCACGAATAATTTAAAAGATTTTAATTAACAGGCCATGGTATTATTTCACTTTAACAACAAACCAGATTTCCACGTAACCACAGTCAATGAAGTCCTACAGAATGTTTTAGCTGATAAACCGATCCGTTTTAAATCGCCGCTGAGTTATAACTCTTTCATCAACTTATAACAACTTTTCAAAACCACATTTACTTTTACTTTACCATGTTTCCGGTCAAAATGACTACCGGACACGTCTCCAATAGTCCTTCTACAACCTTTCTGTTCAAGATCTACCAGAAAAGTCTTGGAGTCTAAGCTCTGCATACTTTTGAAGTCCACATAGAAACTCTTGAACGCTCTCGGTCATTATCCTTCTTCGACCGCTACCGATCAGTTCCCATTGCAGACTGAACTGTTTCTTTCGTCAAAGCTTTCAACCTCAAAACACTACCGGAAATAACCACGTCTGAAAACTCCACATTCTTATGCAACGCTGACTGTTTCCTACAATGCTTGGGCCACAATATTACGCTGACAATACAAACTTTTAAATAATTTATAACAATAACTTTCATTCAAATTGGAATTCATTAAAATATTAATAAGAAAGTGATTTATAGAAAGTAATTGAACATTACAGTAGTATAATTTAAATAAAATATCTAAATATTTAAACTAAATAAACATAATAACATATAAAAATAAGAAAATAAATGAATTACTTAAAAACTAATCCACGTACTGACTCTTTTAATGTTTTGACACTGCTCTAGTAGAGATAAATGGGTTGAACTATTTATAAGGTTGTCATGTTTTCAATGCTGTATAGGCCGGAAGCTCCCGAAATTAAATTAAATTTTTGACTGGCAATAGCGGTTTATTATTGTCTCACTTGAGGACCTAAAGAAGAAATATAATTAATATGGACAAATCGATCATTAAATAACGCAAAATGGAATAATATGTACATAAACGAGAAATGTAATTAGCAGTTGAGAAAAATCGCAGATTTTTAGATTTAAATTTCTTATTATGTATTTCAAAAGAATAATATTAGCATATGCTCATGTTCATGAATTAATTTATTCGTACACATTTTTATTACGCCATATTACATCAATTCATATACCAAATTTCTCTACGTATAATCTAAACTAATATTTCATACTAATGTTTACCAAACCGGACAAAATGTCATTCAAGGTAAAATTATACAGCTGATATAATGATATTATGAAACAATAAATGCCTCGTCAGGTTAATTTTAATTCACGTACATGAAGCTTGTAGGTTAACTGAACATGTCAGCGGAATCAATATTCAGTAGTGTTGTAAAACAGAGACTGATCGATTTTTTTTTAAAAAAAACAACAACAATAAACTTAGCTTCTGATTGCTTTTTTTATTTCCTTCTGCATATGCACATTTCAATCTTGATATGACATCTGTATAATGGCGAGCGACCTAATTCCGACGCAAGCTACGAGATTAGTTTAACAAAGACCCCAAATTCTATAACATGAACAAAAATTTATGTCGACTGTACACTCTCTTAAGATAGTGCGTGTATTTTTTACTCTATTAGGGTACGGAGTATAGTTTTTCAAGTGTGTTTTTGATAATATTTGGCATCGGGGTATTAAAGCTTCTCTAAATGCACTATGAAATTAGCTTAGGTAATCAAAATCACTTCTTGAGTAATAGTGGAATTAAATATTTTTTCGGACTTATATATAAATACAAACCATGGCAACGACGGGCATCCAGTTAGTTAATTATAAAAAATAGAAATAGTAACACTGAAATATTCTTAATTATTTAACAGATTTTCTGCATATATTTCCTCATAATGTATGCAATTTTTAATTTTTAGGCAATATTTTCTCCCTAATCTTCCTTTCCACATTCTGTAATACAAGAAATTGTCTGAATGTATTTTTTACAACAGATTATTTAAATCTTTTATAGGATTGTGATTGGTTATAATTATAAATTATTTGATAAAGATTATTTTTACGTAATTTACAAAGTTGTTAGATTATTTTTTTCCGTAAGTTGTATATTACGCGAAAAGCACAAAGCGGAGTTTCCCAAATCTTCCCGCAATTCTGAACTCGTCCAACTCGGTATTCGGTTGTCATTTGTGAAAGAATTTGTTTCCGTAATGAGGCCATCAGATGGGCTAAAGTGGTTCCTGGAGACGCCTCGCCACGGCGTTGTGCTCTCATTGGATTATCAGTGACCTAATTAACGGACGGCCACCTGAAGACCGCATTTACTCGCTCTCAAACAAATGAATGTGTTGGACCATGAAACAGGGTTTTGATTTCAGTCACACTGCCATGAAATTATCTGATTACATCTACGAGCAGCGCTAATCCACACAAAGGCCGTGGGCTGGTCATTACAGCTGCAAACACCAAGACTGCACACTCAACACTAACTATATTAAAGCTTCCGTTATGTTCTACTATACTACAGTTTCAGCCGAACTCCCCTTGTTTGCCTTCGCTGCCTATCCAGGCACAGAAAATTAAACAATAATGTCTTCCCTTCAAGAATCCCTACGAGCACAGTCGCTTTCATGAAATTAATGTTTGTATACGCGAATTTTTTTTTTGTAGTAAGAATTATTGAAAACATGATTAAAACAATTTTGGTTCCTTAACTAATCAATATTGCCAGGAAATGTCACGAAGGAAGAGCCAGCGAATTTAAAAACCATGTACCAGCAAACTCCGTCCTTTAAATAAACGTTTAAATCGAAACAGTAATGACCTACTTACACGGAATCAACTAGAATAAAGTTATGATCATATAAAATAACTATTTATTAACTAATATTAAAATTATTAACTGTTTGGTTATTTTAACATAACCTTCCATACCAACCTGAGTTTCAATGGACCAGGGCGTGGAAAAATCTTCGAACTTGTATCAATGTTGTTAAATATCCACACGACTCCAATATTTGTCAACTATTTTAACTGAATATAGGCGTCAGACCTTGGCAATACTCAGTTAATAATATAATGACATCTACGTATTTTATTTATTAACTAGCTGGGTGCCCGGCGTTGCCCATGTACTTATTTATATAAACTCGAAAAAGTATTTAATTCTATATTAAACTTTAGTCAGGAAGTTATTTAACCTAAAACTAACTCTTCCAAGTTCCGTATACACTTTTGACCGATGGTGTATTAATTGAACAGCTATAAAATACATTGAATTTTATTGCGTCAGTCCCAACAAACATACCTCCGAATTTCTTTACGAATACAATACTTAAATATATTCTTGCAGGATATAATTGTCCCTCAGTATTCAGACATTACGAAAGATTAAATTGTTTGCTAGATTCACAAAGTAAACAAATAGTCGCCATATTGGAGTCACTAATATGGCACGGAATAACTGCGAATTTTAAAAGCGGTGACGTCATGAGTCGTTAATATTAACTAAATGTCCTCAAATGCAGACTTCTAAGAGGATGCTGATTAATGTTCTTTGACGAAGACAATACAAAAGGTTCTTTTTTATGTCTCCCTGCGGATTCCACTTGCCCTTCATTTGTTTACTTCTAAATTTTCATGTCACCTACTAGTTAGCGTATTAAAACAAACTCGGCAGTCCTTTATGAATCCGTTAAATTGTAGTTAATTATTGCCCTCTAACGTTACGTTAGCACGATTATTTTGTTTTTATGAAACTTGAAATGATGAAACATCTCACAGAAAACTGATCTGGAAACGTAACATTAAATAAATGGAAAAAAAAAGTTTTGGGATCACAGCGAATTTATTTTGAAGTCTTTTATGATAAATGGTTTGTGTGTGTGTGTGTGTGTGTCCGTTTGCGTATGTCTGTGAGAGGGGTTCTGTTTATATTGACAAAGTTTAGTCTCTAAACATTACCCAAATTAAATTAATAACTCCTAAATTATCAACAAACAATCCTTTTAGAAACAATTAATTCTTCTTCATCTTAAGATGAACTGGGATGTGGGTGCATCACCAATACTTTTGAGAGAGAAATGTCCCTGTTGCTCTATGATGTTATTAGACCCTACCCGTTGATTCTCATAGTGACTTTATTTCAATCTGACCCAAAATCTCGTAGATCAAAGTCCTCATGGATCGTTAGCGCGATAGTTTTATAATTGGTATATATATTGTAACGTTTCCCCTGGTCGGATACGCAATGCCGCGGCTGGGGGGGCAGGAGGCAAAGCAAAATTTATAAGGGATGTGGTTGGGGATCACTGAGGAAAACCGTTGAGGAACGTGACCAGATTCGACCGTGCGGTAAATAAAATTCGGGGCACTGGATACTTAACAATTTATAATTTTCGTCAATCAGCGGAGTACAATTTAATCTTGCCAAAGGCAATTATGTTACAAAAGTAAAATCAAGGAACGGCTCGTTTCAGCACTAGTACAAAACAAATCGTTAAATTACTACGTTACGTCTGTCTTTCTGCATTCACTGGTTCATGGCGGGATGACGCGTCGCCAACACGCTGGCAGCAGGCGTCGGGGCGGGCGCAGCGACGTCTTCCGGCCTCCTTGGCTGTAGCTCGTACGACCGGGGATGATCGTAGTCGGGCTGTAAGGTCCTGGCAGCTTCTCCTTGGGTTGTCCGACCGGGCCGGGAACAGATCGGCAGCGGCGAGGTATAGTGGAGGTTTTTCTAACAGCAATCCAAACACCAACGTTCACTCCAAGGTCTCTCGCTATATTATTTTACTTCATGGGGTCACTAGCCAGCTCGCCTCGGGGCCCCGTTCATTTGTCGCCAAATCGGGTGATTCGGCCACGTGGGTCCGAATCGGGCAGAACCTACAGGTCCTATTGCCCCAGTATCTTAATACACGCAGTCGCGCACCGCACCACGCACACCAGTCAACAGTAAAGAAATAAAATACCTGAGAAATAGCAGAACGAATGAAAAAAAAATTAAAACAGAATAATTTGCGCAGCGCAATAATGACTGACTAGACTGTTCTGTCTCAATATATATATATATATATATTATTTTAATGTAATTAGATATTAGAAAGGGTTGAGAGCTTGGTAAGTTGGAATTTGACCAGGCGCCGCCGTGGCGAATACATAATCCGTTCCGTCTGGACATAGACACGTAGGCTACCTGGACTGTCACACCGTGGGAAACGTCTCTCCAAAAACCCCAGGTATTGAATTAACACGTGACTGCCTGAACCAATTACATTTCTTGGTTCAGGAAAGATCGATCCAAAATTGATCGAGACCATCGATATTTGACATGCAGCGAAGGGGCTGTAAAGAAAGTGTAGAGGAGACTCCTCGACGAACCGTCGACAGGGATGAACGTACAGCACCAAACTTGCATCAACCAGAGGACTCTGAGAGAACGACGGTGCCACATGATCACGGTCAGAGATCCACGCAAGTGTCTCAATCCTTGAATTACAGTAAACCATGGTTTAACTATGGATTAAGTGATATGATTGTTTTGCCCGGTTAACACGCATAATTTATATTTTTAATTTTATTTGTCCATGTTCAGTTAAATAGTTAATAAATTCTGGAAACTGTCCTTTATTTTATAATTTACTAAACCTACCACTACAGCTTCCTTTATTAATCTATTGTCCGCGTTAAATTGGTTCCATATATATTATCCAATTGTCTTCAAATGTTGGTCTCGAACATCTCGTTTAATAACATATTTTTGAAATCCGGAAAAATCTAACTTTTTAACCACATAGCTAAGAAAAACTGGAAAAATTCCTGGTATTAGACTTTAGATAATTTCTCGGGTGCGCCTCAAGGACCGTGGACACATTTTTGGAATTTTTCTCCACATAATTTTGCAACTGAATCTCAGATCATTGCTTCTTTTCCAGAATAATAGAGATACTATTTTTTTTTCTATATTTATTAACTTTTGCTGAGGTCTAGTTGCATGTGTATTTACTAACGGGACGTTAGAGGTAGTAAATATTTGATTATAATATCAGTCTCAAGTGGACATCGTTGCTGCTATTCCAAACTGGATTAAATCCTGAAACTCTGTCGCGTTTGATCTGCACTCAGGTCCACGTTTCCTCTCTCGAACTGCTCGCACAGCTTCCTTCTGTCATGAAGTTACAGTATGTTGTCGGAACTCGTCCGCACAATAAACTCAGTTTGAGAAATACAGGTTTCACCGTGATAGATTAGGGACCAATTCCATTATCATCATGACGCCAAACATTTCTACTCTGCTTCTCGTCATATTTAGGCGGGGGAGGAACTTTTTCTCTTGTTAGTAGAAATACTACCTCACTGTTTCCTTCCAAGAGATTTTAAAAACTACGCGTTGATTTTCGTCTTTACGATCATCTGCATTATGTTGATGTTTTCACTCTCGTTTGAATTCAGTAAACATGTGGCTTTTACTATTTTACGAGGTCTTTTAGTTGAAGACACGTGGAAATGATTTCCTTCTGTTATATTATTTTCTTGAAGGTTGAAAATAATAAATTACCAAAATATCAATTATGGCTTAATCGGAAGGATAATAATAATCATAATTTCTTCTCCACGAATACCGCATTAAATTCATATTGGTAAGAATGTTAACCTGACCCTGTATGTACAGATAACCACAACCCAGTTGTTCTATTGGATTCCAAAATTAAACTACTTGGTCGCAACTCAGGTGAAATGTCTAAACGAATCTTCAAAATAATCTGGCTCAAGTCATAAATCAATTCCTTTCATTAAATATAATGTTCCTTGTACTCTAGCTGAGAGTTTTAAGTCCAATATCGATAACAGGCTTGTAAATATTAAGTATTTACAACCATAAATGAGATAATTATGTGTCAGAAATCTATACTGGATCACTCAGTCATCTAAGGCATTTTCACATCCTCAAGAACAAAAATGGAAATTACCACGGATTTTATGTTTGTGCGTCTTTAATATGGATGTGCAAATATATTTAATTATTGAACTACATTCTGCTTCCGTTCAGCATAAATTTTCAGCCCATATTATCTCCCCAGCTGGTGAATGCTCTGATCTTTCTGGTGCAATGGACGTCGAGGTCTAGACAAAATTTGTTTGCATTGCCAAATTCTTTGGCACGTTCTCTGCCCGAATAGAGGTTTTTTTTCTGAGGTTCGGAGCAGCCACTGCTGACCTTATCATTTCCATACTGCCTGCTAGTGGCGGTAGAATTTTACGCATTTCAGTCTTAAACTGACTCCAGGTCCCACTTTTAACAGTTGAACTCTTGCTACAGAATGGAACACAAATCACATTTAGTTTACACTTCCTCTCACATTTCATGTCTTTGAGTTTCTAATATTTGAAGGTTACGGAGTCTACAAATTTGGCCTGTGCTTGAAACGTATCTCGTGGTAATTTCAGCCCAGATGCGATAACGTAAGAACTGTCGAAAGGATTGTTGGAGCAACTCTTCAAGATTCTAATTTATATCTAGGTACCTGCGATATATAACTAACCTCATATTAATTGTGCACTTCAATGTTCAAATAGCTGAAACTCTGTGCTGCATATGAAACCAGCACAACTGTAGACTTTGTCCCGCACGGTTCTTACAAATGTTGTAAGGACTTGTCACTATGTTAACACAGTTCATTACTTATGACTCCGGAAAGAAAAGTGTCTCAATGAAGACAGGAAATAAAATAGTATATTTTCCAGAACTAAGGTTTGAGAAATCAATACTTCATTTATCTATCCTACTTAGTGTTTTCTGGTAAATGTCAACTTCCTCCAGTAAATGACAACATTCGCCAAATCGCTTTATGGATGTTCGAAATATTTACCAAATATCATAATTTCTCACTTACACCGATGAATGTCGACAAACAGTATGCACCGATGGCCAATGTCGAAAAAAAATCCTATCCATTTTAATTCAAACAAAATAAAAATTTGTCAATTATGATTTATAATATCAGCTTGACTCCGAACTGACCATAATATTTTAGGCGCACTATCCTTCATTTGGTATTATTTACACAAATTTAAATGCGTCATTACAACTCCAAAAGTAATCATTTTAAATTTTACATGCAATGTTTCAAGCATACGTGTTATTCCTCTGTGGCCTGTTCTAATGTGAGTTTCGGAAAGTATATTGAACAAATAATCATACGTAGTACTCGATGTTAGTTTCTCCAGGTTTTAATGGCGCAATCATCTTTCCTTCATCAGAAGTTTATAAATGTTGAAACGTTTCAAACGTCTATAATCCAAAGGTGTCCTCCACTTAGTTTTAGCAGAACTAATTTATGAAAGTAAATTAGAGCATCTTTCTTGAGAGAAATAAAAACATTTGACTTCTTGTTTACTTCCTGTTAATCCATGTAATTTTTCACAGATTCACGGTTCACTGGACTAGAGTTTCAGATAAAAAAGACAAATTAGCAAATGTTGGAAACACACTGTGAAATTGTAAGTATGACTGACGAAAATCAACAACACAACACACCTCGTGCCAAATTGAGACATTTCGTCCGACATTCACCGGAGCACATCTTTATTTGTCGACATCTACCGGCGAAGGTCCGAATGTATAATATTGAGAAACATTCTCGTGTTTGGTATATGTCGACATTCGCCGGAAAATGTTGACGTTCACTAATTTGGGAATTTCACAGTAATATATACATGAAAATAAAACGCGTTAAATATTAATGTGTAGGCCTTCAACGACGATAATAACACCATACACCGTTTGGTCACTGTCTTTTTATGTAGCCTTGTAATCGGTCAAGGTAAATTTTATTTTTAGTTTCCAATAACGTGAGGAAAAATAAATTCATTACTCTCTCTAATTCCCACTAAAATATTGAAAGTTATATTCCACCTTAGAAAGAGTATGGTTACAGTTACTACAATAGTATGAGTTTTAAACCAATTATATTATGAGACGTGTTCGTCAGAAAATGTGAAAAATATTAAAAGAGGAAACCGGTAATCAGAGTATGCTGCCAACTTCTTGATTATTTGTAAGTAGCTTCTATACGAAGAGTAAAGAATGATTAAATATCATAAAATGTTAATTAGAATTATCGAAGGTATAAAAATACGAAATTTACGTACGAATGTCAAATCGGTGTTATTATTAGAATTGTAATTTAGAATGAGAGTTTATTTGAAGGGAACCGAAATAACTGTGTAAATAGCGCAGTTGGTAGGGTCCTGTCCCAACGTATGTCACAGGATAAAATAATATATTACTTTCCATTTCTTCAAATTAAAAATCCAGTCGTGTGCATAGCGGATTGAATATTCAATACTTTGAGTATTTAAAATTACTGTAAATGCGGTTCTTCTAAGTACCGGTGGACATAATGTTTATCTGTTTCGCATAAAGGACTTGCACTTCTCGATTTCTTTTGGAGTGGCAATTAATGTTTCAGTTTTAGACGTCATCTGAGTAAAGCGTGGTCTCAAAAGAGCTTCCCTTGGGTCGTTAAATATTTCCCTATTCCTCTTTCGGGAGTTTAGAGGAATTCTTGCGCCTACATCAAGCACCGGTAGCTACTATACTGTTGATAATGAGATCAAAAGAAAATTTTGCGACTCCATCGGTCCTTATTAACACACAATTGCTCTTATATTTTATCGGAACGCATTTTATAAAAGACCCAATTACGAACAGAAACGATGAAAACTGCAAAATTGTACACTTTTTTACTTTATAGGCTGATGCATGCATCATTTTTAATATTTAAATTACCTCAATTCAGTTAAAAAATATTCTAAAGCCTTTTGATTAGATTATAAAAAACGCTTATATAAAAACGGACCATATTGGTAAGTCTACATTTATTTTACATTTAAAAAGTTGAAACTTTCACGATATGACTGGCGTATCAAATAAAGGAGAAATAAATGCAGAAGACAAACATTGCAGCATTGGGTATAAAATCGAATTCATATGATTAAACAGTACACAATGAACATATATTATTAATTTTATGTTAGTGATATTTATATTTTCAATACTATGGATATTTTAATGCTACCATCCATATCGAAGAGAATAAGGTCTTGAAAGTTTTCTATTTCGTAGGTTGTAATTGTCAAATATTATAATACTACAATTGTTTAATTCACATTAAGAAATACAAATTAAAAAATTCACATATTCCAAAAGTTGCGAATTTTGAAAGTTGTAATGAAGATTTGTTGCGCGGACAGATCATCAGAATAAAGTAATTTTTTTACTTGTTTCTATATTTTCTATTTTTCTGACCAAAATTATTTGGTATAATTTTTCTTATAACAAGGGACTTAGTTATACTCGTTTCTAGAACTATCACGATGCAGTTCCAATCCTCTGTAGCTCTAGCTTCTTCCTTAGGTGTAGTGACGGAACATCTAATAATTGAAGGTAAGTATGTAATTAACGTTTGCTTTGGTTCCCAGGCTTATATAAAATCCAGATCCAAAATTTGTAGCCATCACAGGTTTTTTCTTATCCTGATATGGATGGATTCATTTAAAATTACAGCCATACGCAGCTTGGAAGGTGGTATTGAAGAAGAACGTCGTTCCCTTCCTCGTCCGCGACGCCCGATGGAAACATTGGGGTAGAAAACCTTTGCGTTATTGTTGAGTTTCTTCAGTGTTTAGCGAGTGCAGAATACGGATGTTTACAAAGCCAGAGAGAGAAGTATATGAAACATGCATATATTGGAACCAGAAAATAATAAAATATCACGCGAACCTCGAGCACAAAACCACCCCTCAATAAAACACGGCGTGCAGTGTAGGATAACGAACTGTGCACAAAATACAAGGAACATATTGTTCCCACAATAATTTTCTCATGTGTTGTACGATATTTAACTACGTTCTGTAATAGAAGCATGTCTGATAGGTGAATGTGTGGCGAATCGCTATTAATCGTTCCCTCATTCTGTACGTAGTGCCAGCGGAAGACACGCCTTCCTATTTGCGACGGATTACGTCTTTCATATTTATCACGTAAATAGAGTCATGATATGAATTAAAATCCTTTATCGTGAATAACATGTTGAATTTTACCTTACAAGTCAATCCGCTTCACAAAGACTTTTAAGCGTTGTTAAAATTTTCAGACTCAGCGGAAATTACATTTATTTCTCCGGGAAAATAATATTCCCTGTCGGAGATAGTTTTTCAATAGATTACGGCCAATTAATATTCCAATATTCTATCGGATCACGATCACAGTCCCCATTTACAGATTTTTTTTACGTTTATGATACGAACCGAAACTGTTTACCCTCATTTACTCGTTCATTAATTTATTGTAGACCATTAGTCGACTAATATACATTTTAAACATATCTCTTAATGTAAATAGGAACTAGAGTGGACATCATTTTAACTGATTAATTGGATTGTAGTTGCATCATAAATCATAATGTTCAGTGAGGCTTCATTCGAAAACAGTGAATATATCAGCATATTTTAACGGCTTAATTGTCGCCATGTCAGGCTTTAAACGGTGAGTCTATCGTGAGCCTATGATGATCCTCTGAATGGTAACCATGGCGCTTGAAGGTATTGTTTGTGACCACGGAGACAGTCCTTTGTTCCGTTCTGATACCACTTCTGTCTCCTGGGCCACGGGGAGCTAACAATGACGGCATTTAAACTTTCACTTTTTTCTCCCCACAATTTACTTTTTGACTATCTAATATGGGGATGGGAAGGATATCTAAATCATTAAAACGTTTATACGTTTATCACATTAGCTTATAACCGTCAATGAAAACTTAATAACCGTGAAATAAAGTAGCAATAGATAACTAATAATTTCTTTTACGACCTGAGACTGAACTTACACTAAATAATTAACCTTCTTCGATTCACTGCTCACAACAAAAATGTATTGTCTCTCATTCCACTGCAAAACTTGTGAAAAAATTTCATATAGAAAAGATAATTTGAAGCGACAACAAATATCGCCATCGCAGTCACAATCCTCTATAATATTATTTCGTTGAGAAATATTGGTTCATTTCAAGGAACCACCACGAAGTTAAGCGTTGAAGCCACAATAATTCTTATCTTCAAATAAATAAAATTTTCTGTTTGTGTGTATACTGTGGGGTAAGGAAATGACTAGCACCCCTATGGGCGGGGGTGGAAATTTACAAACAAGATAAAACGACCGGTATTTGCGTCATTCCAATAATGGGGTCAATGAGATTCATTATATTTCTTCCGATGTTGTTTCTGTATAATTACGACCACTTTCGGCCTGGAAGGGGAGCACCGTTAGGGATGGGGGTGGAGGGGCGTTTCATAAAAATATAGCAAAACAAAATAGATTGGTGTCGAATCAGGGGTTATGAACGCTGCTCAGTTTAATTATGTCATAAGTTGTACTTCAACTCTCTCAACGCGCCGGGAGTATTTTTGACGCGTTTAAGGTAGCAAGAGTATTTTTCATAATATTTTGTACCCATAATATTTATGCATTCCTAAATGCTCTGGAACTCTCTTAGGATATTCACAGTACCGAAAGTATTGTTGTCTCTGTTAGGGTACTAGCAGTATTACTGTCAGTATTAGAACACCGGAAGTATTTTTGACTCTTTTTAAGACAGGATTAATTTGATTCTTTTAAAGTACCGGTAGTAATTTTGACTCTTTTAAGGTGGTGGGACTGTTTTTGGTTGCCTATAGGTTCTGGGGGTATTTTTTATTCTCTTAGCTTGCCAGGTGTATTTTCTTAGGGCACCGGAAGAATCTTTAACTCTCTTGAGAAACGTTGAATAGTTTTCACTCCATTAGAAAACCGAGAAAATTTTTGAATCGCTTAGGTGCCGAGAGTATTTATTACTCTATTGCGAGTATTTTTTACTCTCGAAGTCCAGGCAGTTGGGTACTGGAAATATTTTTTACGGGAGTATTTATGAATTAAATATTTTTTTCCGGGCCTATAAAAATAAATATCCGGGCAACGCCAGGCACCCAGATAGTAATATAGAGGGGAAATAGTAACAGTGTTTTTATTTCTTCACCGATAAAACTGCGCTCCTTGTAAATCTAAAAATCCTTTACATAAAGAACATAATTACTCATGAGCTTTTTTAATGCTACTTGAGCAGTAAAGTCATAATTTCCTACGATAGCTTTAAATACAATATGCACTGCCCACTTACTTAAACAAATCGGAATTAAGAAAAATATACCACTGTGAACAAAAAGTAAAGTGAATTATGCATTTATAAAATATAAATTCTTTATTTATTCTACCAAATCAATTTCATCCCCTTCAAAGTAATCCCCGTTCAATAAAACGCACTTTTTCCAACGCTTTTTCCAGTCCTCGAAACAGTCTTTTTCCGGTATAGCCTTCAAGACCTTCTTCGATTCGGTTTTTATCTCCTCAATCGTGTCAAAACCTGGTCCCCGCATTAGCGTTTTGAGTTTGCTGAATAGCCAGAAGTCGCACGGAGCCAAATCAGGCGAATACGGTGGTTGCGGAACCATATGAGTTGAGTTTTTCGCAAAAAAGTCGCGAAGAACCAATGCATTATGACATGGTGCATTATCATGATGAAGGAACCAAGAGTTGTTCGCCATAATTCCGGCCGTTTCAGACGAATAGCTTCACGCAAACGACGCATAACGCTCAAATAATATTCTTTATTGACAGTTTGGCCCGGCGGAAGGAATTCATAGTGCACCACACCACGATAATCAAAGAAAACATGATTTTCGATCGACTTTGCCGTGGTCTTTTCGAACTTGCTTCACCTTTTGCACGATATTCGCTGGATTGGTCGGTGGTTTCAGGGTCGTATGCGTAAATCAAAGTCTCGTCTCCAGTAATGATGCATTTCAAGTGGTCCTGATAGTCAGACAGCAAAGTTTCACACACATCAACGCGACGCTTTTTTTTCCAAAAAATTGAGCGATTTTGGCACCAATCGAGACTTGACGCGTTTCAGACACAAAATATTCTTCAAAATGGCTCGGGCTGAGCCAAATGATATTCCAACACTATCAGCGAGATCTCTAATTGTCCATCGACGATTTTCAAGTTCCAAATCTTTGACCTTTTGGACGTGGCCCTCGTCGGTAGACGTTGATGGTCGTCCAGAGCGCGGTTCGTCTTCAACGCGTTCTCGGCCCTCTTTGAACTCGTTGTACCACTTATAAACGTTTTTTGTGCCATAGTTTGATAACCGAAGGCCTTCCGCAACAGTTTCAACGTGTCCGCACAAGAATATTCGTTCCGCAAACAAATTTTGATGCAAGTTCTTTGCTCAACAAAATCACTCATTGCAAAATTCGAAAAATTCACTTTTTGTTGTTTACAAAAACACGTGTAACTCGGAGATAATTAAACCTTTTAACAAACAGACGCTTATCAAGTATTATAGACAGTCCTACCAACCTAGGAAAATAATTTACTTGCCTTCCTAATACCCGGGAGTTTTAAATGATAATTTCACCTTACTTTTTGATCACAGTGGTATAAAAATTAGGACTGACACCTCCGTTTCATGAATGTTATTAATTTAAATGCCATACAAGGCATTATAATGTGTATGGAGCAATTTGTATTCTGTTGTAATATAGAAATTAACAATATGAAGGAAGCAGTAAAATTTGAAGTGGCTTAGAGGCCTTATCAAACTCACATAAAAGCCAGATACAGCGAGGTATTCTCGGTAGCTATTCCTGCTTTGAAATATCTTGGGGAAACTGTTCATTTGGTTGGCCATCAGAGTCTGGTTTAACAGCGGGAACAAGATTAAGCGAGAGTTATCTAGTTAATTGCTAATTAATACCACTGAGCCTTCGATACGAAATCCTACGCCCTACCTCAGCGGGTGCATTAAGCTGACTACTGTTCCCGGAACAGTCGCCAAACAGAAACATTTGCAAAATTAATCAAATGGAATTTGTGCCTGTGAATGCATGTTGGCATCCAGCGATTCCATATGACGATAATAAGTCTCGAAACAGCAAGAAAACAGGATAATTTTTTTTTATATAAAACAATCTTTTTCAAATCACTTCAATGTCACGTCATTGGAAAGTTTGTAGGATACTAATGGTTAATGTAACCATAATCACGAGACAAAAGATTTAAAAATACACACATTAAATTTCATTATCTACTTGTGAATAATATTTCATAATTAATTTATCTCTAAACAAATTAAGTAAAACCGTAATATAATTTTATTTAAATACCTCCAAAAATTCGGCAATCCCGAGACCTTGAGATATTAGTCAACATTGGTGTTAAAAACTACCTTAGATTATAGCCTAATATTTTTAATATAGTGACTTTCATATAACGTAAATATAACTTTTGACTGTATTTTGTGTTGCAAATCCTAAATTGTTCATTGGGATACCTGTACGAAATTGTTGTAGTGATAACATTAATTTTACCACGAGGGTCAGGTAAGTATTCGTCGTAAGGGACTTGAGATCTGTAGGGAAATTCCTGCAATCTCAGACAAGTGTCGCTCCGTGTATCATGTCCGTGAAATTGAACGAAACTATTTTCGGATGTGACTGAACTAAAAACAACCAACCAAAATGTGTCGGAAGTACATGTAGAATTAGACGCAGCAGTCGTCTAGAGGTGGAGTGGCGAGTAACAGGGTCGAGGTGTAGTATGGGATTAAAAAATAAGATTTGGATATGTTAAAATGGAAGAATTGTGTCAATTTGCGTTGCTAAAGCGTAAGCACTTTCTTTTGATCCTGCAAGTTCCTCCGCAACTGCTGTCGCGATCACCCAGTTCTGAATAACAACGCTCGACCTCAACGCCCGGATCCAGTTCCTTAAGAACTAACGCCAAAATTATTCCAAATGGAATTGACCACTAAATGGAACTCTGACCTGACGAGAGACACCTGGATGAAAAATAATTCTAAATTTATCTCTCACCCTGAGTTATCTTAATAATAAAATAATTTTTATTTTGTAAATAATAGCTCATTTATTTATTTTATTTATGTGGGTTAAATTTTGAGTTAAAATAATAAAATATTATTCAATAAAGTATTAAATTTCACAATTTAAGTCCTGTAAATTAAATAAACCCAATAACATTAATATAAATAATACATTATTCATCAACTGTTACTCATTTTTATTTACTACCTCAAAGTTCATTGAATAAAGCAAAATTGACTGGCGGTAGGAATAGAAATAAATGGAACCCAGAACGTTATTATAATAACGAAAATATTATTGATAAAGACTATTTTTCTTCACAATTGTGTTTCTTGAATAACACTTAATTTTCAATTATTTCAATGAAAGTGTTATCTGATGTACAAAGCCAACGTTTGTGTGTCTAAGTTGTTAGTATTTTATATTAAAATGTGCCAAATAAGAAGTTCACAGATCAGTATATAATATTCCAACAGTGCCGAATTTTATTTTCTATCACAAATAAAATGGAAATTATTTTTTATGGTAGAACATAACTACAATTCTAGCAAAGAAATAATTTTATTACAATATCTATAAACATCAAATATATTATTAACAATTCAAACAATCATGGACAAAAAATGTGAAATTATTAGCCATACTCTGAAATAAAAAAACATGGTTTGTATCTTTTTGAAATTTTAGAAAACATACTCTTTAATCCTGGAGCATTTTCCAGAGTCAAGTTATAAGTATCTCCATATCTTCTAGTTACTGAATTGATTTGTATATTAAAATGAAATATAAAAAATATGAAACAAACGTTTTTCAATGATTGCATATGTTGCGGAAACGCAGCTTATTCGTCTGAAAGGCTCCAGAAGCTGACGGACATGGCTTTTAGAAAAAAAAAATTATCGACCACATGTTATTTTCAGCGAACAATGAAAGTTTTTGGTACTTCATTCCCACGGTCAGATTTTGCTGATATTTCGTATCGGCGAACTCGTAAATGCCATTAAGAGGCACTGGAACCAATAAATCGTCAAAGGTGTAACTGTATCGTTAGTAACGTCGACGTACTTTCTTTTTGAAAAAGAATAATATATTTTTACTAGACCCTTTTTGCGTTGATATAAATTAAAAGTCGTCTTCTAGATGAATTCGGAATTTGCATTTCTCTTCTCATGTTGTGGTTTCACAAGATTATAAAAATCTACATTAATTTATAACTGTTGGCAACGTTATTCATAGCTTCGTATGATCGTTTGTAATACAACACCATAAAACCCACTTGGTCCTTAACGGCATCAACAATCAAGGCGAGTCACGGGGGGGGGGGGGGGGTTATATATTGAAATACAGAATTTCAAATTTGTTTCTAACTTACTTTCCATATTCTTGACAGTGCCGCCTATTTATCAAAATACATTTTAATCGAGAAAGGTGATGATTTTATTACTTTTGTTCAGTTACAATCATTATCGGTAACAATTTATCTATCGATATATATAAAAATGAATTGCTGTTCGTTAGTCTCACTAAAACTCGAGAACGGCTGAACGGATTTATCTTATCTTAGTCTTGAAATGTTCGTGGAGGTCTAGGGAAGGTTTAAAAGGCGAGAAAAAATCGAATAATTTCCGGGAAAACCCTAAAAACAGCCCTTTTCTATTTCCAATACAAACGTTTTCTAAATAAAATACAAATCTACACCAGTCGATCAATTTTCACCAAATTTCGTACACGTGTTCTTTGCGACCAGGAAACAAACACTGTCGGGGTGAGACGCGTCTTCCACCCCCAGAAGTGGAAATATTTAAACATACTAAAACAGCCGATATTTGAGTCGGATAAATATTTTTAGGGGTCAAAGATATTGATAGTGTTTATACCAATGTTATCTGAATACAATTTTCATCCCCTACGCCCTGTGAAAAGGACACCCTTCGGGTTAGGGGTGTAGATGCTTTACAGTAAAATAACGCGAATGCAACCGAGATTGGAGTCAAATCAAAGGTTATGGAAGTCACTGTGTTTAGTTACGACATTCAAATTGGCATTTACCCCTCAGATGCAGGGGTAGCGGGGTGCATATTTTGGAACATGCAAACACGGCAGATATTTGCGTTGAAGAAATATTTTTCAGAGTTAATTATAATGATTAGGGTTCGAGTAGCGTTACATAAAAATTGCGCAAAAGCAGCCGAAATTGGAGTCATATCGGGGGTTACAGGTAAATGACATCTCGGGCAACGCCGGGCACCCAGCTAGTAATTAATAAAATTTCTACTTTCGAACAATCGTATTGTCACTATTAATTTAAAAACTCTTCATTATTATAAATAAAGAAATTATTGAAAATAATAAGAATGGTGAAGGCTATGATAGGGTAATCCACGTAGTCGCAACGCCCCTCTAATATCATAGGGAAGGGATTTGAAAGTGGGGGATGCGGAAGGGTAGAGGAAGGTAGCCAAGGGTTAACTACGGCCCCCGGGCTATGGTTTAAGGATCCTACCCGGCAATTCGCCTCAAAGAGATGCAGGGAAAACCCTAGAAAAACCTGCATCAGGTAGGTCGGGCATTTGGTACTTGTCTCACGCCCTTCCGATGGCAGGAGAGGGATTTTATGTGGGGTCGCAGCTTTCCCCTCGCCGTGTCTTGACCGGTTTAGGAGGCAGCTGGCCGACTATTCTAATAGGAATAGCGGATAACTCTTAGTGTATGCCCAAGGTTTTGCATCCTGGAACTTACACCTCTCAAGACAGGCCGAGGTGCCTCGGCATGTGAGAATTTCCTGTTTTCACCAGGTAGATTTTTTTTTTTCGGGTTTCCAACCGGGAGCGAGTTTCGCGCTGAAGAAGGTGTCGACAGAGCGTCAAAAGGATTTGTAGGCTGAGCAATGAAATTGTATATATTTTTTTAAAAAAATTGTCAATTGCAACGACTCCATCCCATGTTACTGTACTCAGGAACGACCTTCCTGTCTGGCAATTCTGTCAACATCGTGCTCAGGTTTTCGGGTTACTGGCTGGAAGTGGATGTTCCTTCTTTGCTTACGCAGTTGGCGATTTATGTTTACTCTCGTACCAGCTTACGCAAATAATCGCGAACGTGGTGATTCATGAACCTTTCCCTGCTCAGCTCTAATATTTCTGAGGTTTACTCTTAGCATCAAAACAAATAAACTGCAATTTCCTCTTCGGAGTGCTTCTAACCTTAGTACGAGTAGTATGCAAATTGCACTATTTTTTACCTTAGGATCAACAAAAAAAAGGGGTACTCTTCCACTCCTATTTCTCCTGTAAAGGGTAGAAATACTCTCTCTGAAAATTTGGTTGACGTAAAGTCGAGTTCGACAAAAACGTATTTTTCCGAAACGCTGTCTGAGAAGTTCGGGTTTTCCAAATAATTACCATTTTACCTTCTTCCGCTAATCCGTCCAACTCGTGGATTTCCCCTTTTTTTAAAAAAATAAATTTATTTGCTTTAAAATTTATTCATTATTCCAATTTGAGAATTTCCTCTAGATATGCGCTTAGGCATATAGGATGTTTATATATTATTAATGCCTTTTCTTCTACAAATTGTTAATTTGTAATGAACATAGCCTTTATGTGTGTCATTCACGCCCGGTTATTAATAATCATCAGTCCTTCAACCACACACGGAACAACCAGTAACGATTTTCTGACACGGTGATTGAAATCTTGATTATTAGGTTGTAAAAACCCTTTCCGTGTGGGTTAATGTATCTTTATGCCAGCCAGTCGCTAGAACATTTAGCAATGACGTTACGAGGCGGACGTGATAAAGAATAACGTGATGTGAAACTGAGCGAACTCGCATCTAGAAATTTTCAATAGGGGCATGTTCGCTCTGTCTGGAAACAATGTGTTCTGTCCGTGCCACAAAATCCTGTTCTGCGTGTCCTTTACCCAAATTATTCGTTTATGTTCTGTAACCAATGCAGAAAATCGCTTCAACTGGTAGCTTGTGGTCTGGACTCCTGTGTGCATTCCACACGAACGTTTAAATCAGCATGATATTTTCCTCAATGGAGGATGGTACATGTGTTATTATTGGGTAATGACGTTTGTGAACTTACCACATTTCAACAGGGCGACGATAAAAATAGAAATTTGACACTGAGCATGGTTAGGAAGACGTAATTCAACTTTACCACAAGAAAAATTCAATTATAAATAACGAGGATAAACATTTTTTATTTTCTCACTAACGGAATATACAGACAGAAGCAAGGCCTATGTACTTATCGTCTGTTAACTGTTAGGGATGAGTTTTTCGACTCACAATATATCCAGAACTGCAGACAATATATTTCCATTCGTCAATGTTTTCAATATAGCTTTTACACTACGAAGTTGCCGTAACAAATGTTCGTGTTAAGCTGAGTTACGGCCTACCCTCAATACAGTTACATGGCTGTGTGTTACTGCGCATCTGATATTGACACGACTTGCCTATTTCTCGCGACTTGTACGTAGATGGAACAAGCTTTCATAGCCCATCTTGTGAAGACGTTCAAGCCCTCTCAGAGGTCTAGTACAAAATTCTGAGAGACACTTTCCCGTTGATCGTTTTCACGACGACTATAACCCCATTGACATTTGACCGACAGGTCGTTATCCTGATTGACGTTTGCTTGACTGGATCGTAACCGATACGTGTACCAAGCTTGCTTGAAATTGTGCAACGCATTAATAAATAACTTACGTTAATAATCATGTATAATAAGATAGCTAACATTGAGTGTTCTTTTAATATTATTCTTTATTTCGTAAAAACGCACCTTTCGGTAAAATGACCCGTCGGGATAATGACCTGTCTGGCAAACGTCAATAGGGATACTGTCGTCGGGAAAACGTACGTCCGCCAAATGTCTGTCGGGCAAATGACCGGTTAGAGAGCGTCGGCACCGCATAATTTTCCGTTAAGTGAACAACTTAACGCTTTCGTGTCACGTTACGAGATTTTTCTAATGTTAAAAATATTGTAATATACAAATTAAAAGGCTTTTAAATTAAAAGAATTTTTCAACTTTACAAACAAAAAAAATTATCAATCATTTAAACACAATTACACAATTTAAAAATATATCTCTGGGTCTCTACTGGGTTTGATAATGGCGAATCATTTTATTTCTCAACTTAAACACAAATTCCAATTTAAAAGAGAAAAGATTTACTCGTCAATTAACTAGGACGAAATTTACTTTTCAGCGAAGTTAAACTAAAAAGATGGATTCTAATTAACAAATTTTAATCAAAAGAAGAAAACTAAATCTGACGGTATCTTTGAATCAGGTTTACATAATTAGTTGTTTGTAAATTGTACTCACGTCTGCCCAGCATACCAGGATACCTTTAATTGTCGAAGCACTATGACGGGTTTTTGCACTTCTTCTTAACTCACAGATTCTAAATTAATATTTTAGATCAAAATTTAGGAACCAGGATGATCCTCCTTTCGTCTCTCTCTCGGTTGCTTCTGCTAATTCTGCCCGGCTATGTTCACAAGACTGTTTGTGCTTAGCAGGTTTCGTAGTTCTGCTCGAGTGAATATTTCGTCTTGAGCAAAATGTTCAGGGACCAATCAACTCTGTTGATTGGTAATTCTCGATTTTTCTCTGCAACTTTACTTTAAATATTTGAAATTGTCTTGTATATTTCAACACGACCAATTTCTGTCGTGTCTGACTGCCAACTCAAATTTCTCAATATCTTCCTGCGACCTGCATCTGACCAAGCCTTCCTGCTAACTAACTCCTGTCTCGCAATTTTGAGCGCGCATTACTTCTTCCGACAAAGAAACAATGCTCTTCTTGTCTATTGTTGTTCTGTTCTGTACCGCCGTCAAGAATAGATTTCTCAAACAATTTAGATTTTTAAATTCAAAAATTTATGTCTTAATTAATTGACATCACAATATATTCATGTTAACAAAAGCACAGAGAATCGAAATAATAAGACCTTATAGATGACGAGTCCATATAACGCCATTCTACAATTTTTCCCGATTCATACAAATTCTTCTCCAAAATTTTGGGAAAAAGTAATATATTGTAGTAAACACAATTAAATGTTTAAATATTACATTTAAATAAGCCAACATTCATTTGTAATAAATCAATTTAATTAGATTTTAAATAAGCAAATTAAAAGTTGAAATAAAAACACATTCTGTTCACAATTGACAATTTTGTTACAAGTTGATAAAGTGCCACGGCTTAATATCAGGGCCAACTATCGGGCCTCCAATAAAGAATGTTACGACAAGACAATAAAAAAATTCTTAACTTTGAACAATTATTGAAATATGAAATCTGACGATAATTATTATTTACATTTGGTTTAAAATTAATAAATTTTCTTTATAGTTTACATTACTATTAGCTGTTCAGTTGGGGCTCGACCTCACTCGATCACTGTTAAACACTTCACAGACACCTCACTGAATTTAATGTGGTTGTAATTTTCTGACACAAAGCACTTCTCGCTCTTTATAGTCGATAACGTTGTTTTTAAATCTCTGATACTTGCATAAAAATGCCAATGGATAAATTTCAGATTGTCGACTCGTAATTCATAAACCCGGGACTTTAATAGATTATGTTTCTGCTGCCTCGATACACTTGCTTGAACTTTGAATCAGGTTCGCTTTCCTGGTCCAAGGAACTCTCAATTACAACCTCCTCAAAAAAAACCTTTCACCATCATGGTCCAAACAACTCTCAATCTCAATTTCTGACAAACACATCATCAGTCTCCCAAAACACACTGACATTCCCGCGCGTCTCGACAACGCAACTTTAGCAAGCAAGCATTATAGCTCCATATTCTTGTACACAATCCTTATATTTACGCCGCCGACAATGAACATCGTAAAATTTTGTTTATTAAATAATTACATGTATTTAATTACCACAATATATTTTATTCGAGATATTTGTAACAATCCAGCTCAAGTCGTATTTCAGTCTCTACAAACTGTCTTTCCTATTTTCAATCACACCTGTCGAAAAAAGTAAATTATAATTATGAAAACGGCTTTACCATCGCTTGTGCGAATTAAAAGAAACATTCGTCATCGTTTTTCTGAAACTCCATATCGAACCCATTTAAGTAACACGAAAGAAAAAAATAATATTATATATTTTATTAGTCAGTTTTTAATTGAATGAAATTAAATAAAATCTTAACTCAAATTAAGAATATCAATGTGAACGACTTATCAGACCGATACATGAACAGAAGATTTTTAATTGTGACGAAGTCTACGTGTGATGAAAGTAAAATGAATAGGAGTTAAACAGTCGAAAACTCCGGAACTGCATGACGAATAAATAATTGGGAGTGAATTTGGCTTAAGACATTTATTTAATAATTCGGATTTAAAAAATCTAAATTGTGGTTGCCGTTCAATTAGACCTCCATAAAATTATAAATCTCATAATTTACGTTGTAAATAATGAATTGTTGGTTTGGGATGAATTTTTCTATTATCGGCGATCGAGTTAAATGTCTTGATTCTTAAAATTGTAGTTGAAAAGACAGAATAAAAATTAAATATCACGGTCTGAATTCCGATGTGCAGTTTTTGAATTTTCAGCGCAAGTATTTAATAATTTTTTCCCCTTCATAACTCATAGAAGCAAGTAGTATGTCAGTAAAAAATCTGATCTGATATTTAAATGTTCATAAGGCTTTTCATAAGCGTCGGGAGTTTCACAGAAAGGATTGGTTTATTAGCATTTATAAAAAATTCTCCCCTCTTGAAGCAGTGCATTGCTCTGAATATTAAAGCAATGAATCATTGATATGAGATAGGCATCTATAAAAACTGTCATAAACCTGTTGCTAGATTTCAATTTAAACGTTGCTGCGCCTGGACTCAGATCTAAGCGCATTCGTTGTACTGTGAAAGGAAATTGGTTCACTTCAAATAAAAGTGTACGAGGTTTCAGTTAATGTAACGATACCTTGTAACCGTTGAAATGTATTTCTGTGAACATATGATTTTATATTTGCGTCTTTTAATACGATTCCGGACGTTGGGGTTAACCTTTGGTGCAAAGAATGAGTCAGTCTCCTGTCCTCATTTTTTTCTTAATTACATATTTTTACTGTATATCCCCATCTATAATAGAGAATCCTACTCATAAAAGCAAATGTTTGGATTACCTACCGAAGCCTTAAAAAATAAATTGGGCAGATTCAATTATTAGCTATAACTTTTTCAAACCCGACCAGCTTATTTGATGTAAAAAGCACAAAATATCTGCACAAGCAGTTAAAATCAGATTTCAAATCTCTATAAATAATCTATGTGAAGCGTCATCCAAATATTTGATATAGATAATTGTCCCGAGGCGTTTATAGACCGTCATACGCGAAAATGCAATTAAGGTTTTTATTTGTGTGTAACGTTGACACGCCAGTCATTAGGACAATTGCTGGAAAATGAGACGGATAGTTGGAATGTGTTTGTTGAGAGACGGCTCGACCAATGATAAAGCTTCTATTGTTGAAAAGACCAGGAACAGAAATAAGTTAACAATAGTAACTGTCTCACAGTCATGACTGTAACGGTATTGCCTGCGAGGGATGTTCTCTCGCAGGCAGAACCTTTTAGGAGAGATACGAAGGGGCTACCTTTGGGTATGCCTTTTCCTATCCGTTATTGAACTAAGGTTCCCACAAGCCGAGACACCTCGGCCTGTTCTGAGAGGTGTATGTTCCGGGGTCACAGACCTTGGGCATACGGTAAGAGTTGTTCGCTATTCCCATTGGAATAGTCGGCCAGCTGCCTCCTAAACTGGTCGAGGCTCGAAGAAGGCAATGCTGCGTCCCCACAGCAAACTTCTCTCGCGCTATCGGCAGGGCGTGGGACAAGTACCCAATGGCCGACCTACCCGATGCATGTTTTTCTAGGGTTTTCCCTGCATTTCTTTAGGCGAATGCCAGGTAGGATCCTTAAAATATAGCCCTGGGACCCTAGTTAACCCTTGGCTACCTTCCTCTACCCTTCCGCATCCCCCCTTTCAAATCCCTTTCTATGCTATTAAATGGGAGTTTCCACCATGTGGATTACCCTCATGTATGCTGTTACCCTAAAACACGAAGGCGGTTTTTAGTGATCAATTTTTTGGAGAACGAGCGGAGGCGGACGCGTCACTGGGTTTCAGTGGAGATGATGAGCGATCCGGATCTGACGCGTCTCTAGTTAATTAGTGAAACGATTGGAACTGTCAGGTGAGTCGGACGCGTTTCGAAGTTGCCAGCTTTGCAGGATCGAGGAACCTCACAGCCCACGCCACTGAGGTACGGGACCCGAACCTGGGACCAGCTGATTGCACCGGGAACGCCACCCCAGACCATTATCCTTCTTAAATATTTGCCGTGTAAACAGTTCTAGTGTTGAGAGTCATTTTGTGTTTTTAATCACCGGCAGTCCTTACGCGCAAATGTATATTTCGGCCAAATATATAAATTAAATTCCGTAACTTTAAATTCAGTTGTATTATATTTAAATTTGAGTAGTATGAATTAGAGCGTGTCTCACATCACAAAGGTCCCGGGTTCGGAATCCCTGCGAGGGCAGGGATGTTTGTGTGAGTGAGGGAAAACTCTCGTCAAAATCAGGTCCCCGACAACGCAAAAATATGTTCCCTTAATTAGTCGCTAATAAGCAGAGCTGTTAGCGCGTCTGTAAATAAATCAATAATAATAATAAAAAACTTCGGTCACGTTCGGAAAACATCGCCAATCTTCGGCCTGAGGTAATGCACTATATATTATTTCTATTAATGTTTCAAGATGGTTGCCCTATATAATTTTCACTGTTTTAACGATTCTTTAAATATGACTGTAAAGACTATTCTGAATTCCTTTGAATAGTTTAATGCTATTTACATTTCAAGAATTTTCTGTACTAAATGCTTCATATGTTTTGCCTGGAAATTATATTCTACTTGTATAATCGTTTTATTTTCGATTGCTTCGGTACATTTTTTCTACAAATGGTTATAAAAATTCAACAATTAAGTCTACAGACTAATTAATTTTAATTAAAAACACTTCTACTGCCGGGTTGATAATTAACCAGATTATAATAAAAATTATTGTCGAGAATGGCTTACACTGAATTCCAAATCCGATTTCCTATAGGTTTAAGCAGTGTGAAGTAATTTTTTTAAAATCCACTCGTTTGGAATCGTTAGCGCTTTACTAACATTTTTTTTTGTTCCGAAATAATAACTCCAATCGTCGTTTCCCTCTCTTGCTGTTTTTTTTCTCGGATATTATAAGTAGACTATAATTACAGAGCTATTTCATGTCTATATTATAAGTATGGGTCTATCTAGTACAGAATTCTAGAAATAAAATGTAGCTAACATTTTCTCTGTTAAAAATTCATAATGGGAATCAACGTAAAATTATATTCCGTCATTAATAAAAAAGCCACTCTGTATTAATAGCATATAAATGTTTCCTTACTGCAGTTGGGCATATCTCGTTGACAGTAACAACTAATAAATAAATAAAAATGGCGTATAATATTTAAACGATTAGAAATAATTTATCAGATGCTGAATCGAAATTTTGTAACGGAAAATAATTCAAGTCGCATGAAAAACAGAGTCCGGCTAATGGAGAGGATACGTACAAATTTAATTAAATCGATAGAAAAATTTTATATTCATACATCGCCATTGCGATCAAATAACTGAAATAAACTGTAACCTAAAAATTATACCTAAAAACCCTGGTTGTTTCTGATAATATTGTATAATGCGGTTCATGAGATCGGACAAATGAACAGAAACTGGTACAAATATTTAGTTTTCGCATCTTCTCTTCTATTTTGTTTTCAATCATATATATATATGGACGGTGGTGGAAATCTTCAAACATGCTAAAATGTCCGATATTTGCGTTGCATAAATATTTTTCAGCGTTAATTAGATTTATAGTATTTCTACTCATGTGATTTTTATTAATTTTAACCCATTGTGGCACGAGGGTTGAGCACATTAAGGGGTGGCGGTGGAGGGGGGGTTACAAGTAAATAACGCTAAAAATACCGAGATTCGAGTCAACTCAAAGGTAATGGATGTCTCTGAGTTCATTTATGACAATCAGGGCAACGCGCGGTTGTAGGATTGGGTAGGAAGGGTTGGGCGGAGGGTAGAACTTTTAAAATAAGTTAACCAACCGAATTTTGCATCAAATAAATATATTTCGGGAACAATGATATTCATAAAATTTCCCTACACGTTCTCCGTGTTTAATTTCAACCCATTTCGGGCTTGGGAGGGATGCGCCCTTAAGGGTAAGGGTGGACGGGCGTTACAAGAAAATAACGCGAATACAACCGAGATTAGATTCAATTCAAAGTATTATGGATGTCAATGAGTTTAATTATGACATTAGAATTACCGTTTAACATTCCCAACGAGTGGTTGTAAATTTTCAAACATGTTAACCGGTTGATGATCGTGTGGAAATAATATTCGGCAGGCGTTAATGGAATTGATAGTATTTCTACTGGTGAAGTTTGTGTATAATTTCAACTCCTTTCAGTATGAGAGGGGAGGACGCCTAGGGGTGGGGGTAGAGGATCGAGGAGCGTTACATAAAAAGAGCGCAAAAGCAACCGAAATTGGAGTGTATCGGGGGTTATGGATAAATGACATCTCGGGCAACGTCGGGCACCCGCTAGAATATATATATATATATATATATATATATATATATATATATATATATGCCTCCTAAACTGGTCGAGGCACGGAGAAGGGAATGCTGCGTCCCCACAGCAAACCCCTCTCCCGCCATCGCAAGGGCGTAGGACAAGTACCAAATGCCCGACCTATCTGATGCAGATTTTCTAGGGTTTATCATCCTCATCACTTTTTTAGGCGAATGCCGCGTAGGATCCTTAAACTATAGGTTAACCCCTGGCTACCGTCCTCTAGCCTTCCGCATACCCCCTTTCAAATCCCTTCCTATTCTATTTAAGGGGACTTGCCACCATGTTGATTACCCTCCTGTAGCTTAAATTTAAAATAATAATAAAGGTTGTATCAAGTTTTCGCTTTACGTCTAAATAAATATGATATAAATATAAAATTCTATCTTAAATTTATTGAGCTTCAAACTAAGTGATTAGACTCCTTTATTTTACTAATTTTCAAAAATTATTCATAATATTTCTCGTGTTCAAATAGAACCAACATTCGCTTGCGTCATGAAGCAAGACTTGCTATCATGTTTAATATTCTGTACCAAGATGATTTATTATCAAAATGATTCATTTAGAAGGTAACATTTTAAACGTTTCTCTGTGCATTTATATGAGACCAGAAAAGCGATATATTTAATAATTTGTGTCAGGAATAAGTGTCACTGTAACTAATAACTAATTATTTTTTACGTTCCACCGACTTTCAGCGTTTATAAACGAATTGTTGGTGCAATCGGGTGAACAAAATATTCCGATACTCAATTACAAGGAATCGGACTACCTAAAACAAAGAAAATACGACAGAAAACACAATAGTTTAGTGTTAAAAATGTAGAAGAGAAAGCATTCAATTGGTACGAGTGTGGATAACGTCAGTTGATGACTGAAAGAAAATGTTAATGAGCAAACTTTCCGTGGATTCATTACGGTTCTAATAAGTTTCACTGGGAATAGTTTCTCAAAAGGCCTGTCCGTATCAAGTAACCCAAACTTCAGACATCGGTCACACCGAAGAATGGGAGAACTCTCTATTCACGTGATCTGGAAATTTTTAACGACATGGATTCCGTATAAAATCCGACGCCTATTATAAGAGACGTTAGTGAGAATCGTAAAACTTGTTTGTTGGCAGTTGGTAAGGTTAACCGATAAAATTCTTGCAATTACAGGATTAAAGTTTACTACGACAATAATTTATCACTAATTGGGACTCAGGATTGTTATAGAAATAAGGGTCTGAGTTTAATCCTAACGAAGACGAGTTCGTATCGAGAATTGGGTTTTGTATGACTGTGTCAATTAAATCAAAATTGGCGCTTAAAAGAAATGGAAAATAAATGACGAAAGTTTGTCTTACATCAGAACTGATAAAAAAAAACAATATAGTTTACATATAATTTTTCATTATAATTCCATGAATTTTCAAACAATTTAGATAGGTTTAACGACTTTCTGATGAAACTAATTAGTTTACGATCGCGATTTCCATACCTCCCCCTCCCCGGAAAATATTACTGTTCATCTCAGAATTTATTATGTCTTAAATGTAGCTGAGAATCATGGAGTCAAGGTATCCGTTAGGAAAACAACGCGGATTTTGTTTGTTTACATATATGCATTTGGACTCTTGACCTCCTTGGACGAATGTGGAGGACACGGCAATTAATTTCATCACGTTCTGAAGACTATGAATACTCATTAAATGACTCAAAAATAACGTACGCATAATGCGACACCAGAAGCAACATTTCTAGTTAGCACAAACGTTTATTTTTTGTCGTTTGTCCTTGGTTGAGAGATAATTTCTTCGACTTTAATTGTGTCCAGATCCGTAAAAGAACTCTGGCCATCTTTAGTGGAAAATAATTTAACTAACAAGAAACTACTTGGTTCAGCTTAGTCCCTGAAAGGCTTAGATGACAAAAGGAAATTTTATTCCAGTATGTACAGGGGTAGTACACACCATTATACACGTAAAAAATCATTGCGTATAAACAACACATATTATTACAATACAGTCAAATGTAAAAAAAAATATGTATTAAAATTAAAAAATAAGTATAAGAATTGTTCGCAAATGAAAAATTTAGTAAATTTGGCAAATAAATTACAAAAAATGAAACGTGAATGATTAAAATGTAATACACAATTGAGAAAACCTAATTCATAAAAGCGATATTAATACATAAGTGACAAAATAACTTATATGAGAAATTTTAAAAAATTAAAATCTATAATACATAGGATAGAATATATAATTTAAAAATAAAAATATTTAATACATAGATATGAAATACTTTACGGAATTTAAACATATATAAAACAAAAAATTAATTTACTTAGAAAATTTAAATAAGCCATAAAATCCACATATTTAGTTATAATTCCTCATACGTAAGTGATAAAATAATTTATATGTGAAAACTTAGTAAGTAAAAATCTATAATACGTAGGATAGAAAATATAATTTATAAATAAAAATATTTAATACATAGATATTAAATATTTTAGGGAATTTAAACATATTGTAATAATCAAACAAGTTAAACATTTAATTAATTTGCCCCACGTTGTGGTAGCCATTTATGTAATAATCAAATATTAAAAGGTTTACAAAACTAAAAGATTATAAAAATTAACAAACAAAATAATTATTTATTCACTTGTGGCTTCCAAAATTAAAACAATTACAATCAAATTAAGATCTTCACTGGGTTTGATAATTAACAGAAAAGTGATTTAATAAACTGATTAACAATTCAGTTTAAAATTTACCTAAAAACAATATTTCGATAAAATGAAAGAAAGCTTAATGTAAGGAGATCAAACTTGAACGAAATGAAAAGTGAACGAAATCTGACTTTACCCTTTTAGTTATCGTTTACAAATATTATTATCACAGTTTTCGTTACTCGCATAATGTCCGACTGGTACCAGCATTCTTTTGTGGCTTCAACACTACACTATATATGCAAAATTTTTACACTGATTCTAATTTCCTCACAGATTTTACACATACGCTGTCGAAATGCACGTACTCAGCTCTCAGGAACCTCGGATGATCCTCTCCTAATTGGTCATCTATCGGATGTCGGTTTTCCTCAATGCAAAATTGTTCAATTTTTTATAATGAAGCAACCTTTGCTTCACCGTTGGCTAGTTGTTAGAAAATCTCTCTGTCCAACTATCTGCTTGCTTACAGGAACTCACGATTTGCAGATTTTAGACTCTTACTGTTCTATTTATCTATTTGGATCGAACTATTTGTATCTCGGTGAAGATTTCTTTTAATGTCTCTCCTCTCATGGCTGACCGTAGACGTAGACTAACTTTACTTTCGCGCGCACAATCGCCGTTTCGGCTTTTCAACAAAGCAACAGAACTCAGCGCTATTGTCCCTTTGGTCGCTCAATACCGGGACAATTCATTTATCATAACAATTCAAATTATTCCTAATCAATTTAATGGCGTAATTAACTATTGCTACAATATGTAAAACAAAAAATTAATTTACTTAGAAAATTTAAATAAAGGGCCGTAAAATCCACATATTTAGAAATAATTCCTCACGCTTGGGAATATTGTGTGCAAAGGTTTAAGCTCTCTTAATCATGTCAGTCGTGACAAAACACAGAGAGAGAGTAACAAGATTCTTAAAATTAGACTTGTTTACTTGATAAGTTGACCCAGACATGACACGACGACGAATTATCGTGTGATGTTTTCGTATTCAATTAAGTAGTTCACTCCGTTGTATTCTTTAAATGCTATTGCTCAAATGTCTTAATAAATTAAATATGTTTGTATTATTTTTCTTCTTAATTACTTTCGCATTCAATCGCAAATAAAATTCAAACATCCATGGTAGGTTGAAAGTCCACTATTGATGAACTGGAATCGTTTAGTATTGATTATCAATTTTGTAGTTAGAACTAATTAACTTAGTAATTCACACTCGTGATTAAAATTTTGTTGACGTTATAATCAAATTCACCTGTGTGACCTTTATTACTGCGTTAAATTAATTGACCAGACGATCGTAATAACCGCTGAGTACAGCGTCATTTGAATTGTTATAAATGTGAAGGGAATCTAAGTAAAAAAATAAATTTGAAATTAAAAAAAAAACTATCACGATATTATTGAAACGAAAATGAGGATTCTGGTTATAATATTTTCATTCAGAAAAACGACATTGTATACTTTTGGTTGATGAATTAGAAACGTATTATACTGTTACCTTTTAAAGGTAAATTATTTTGAATGGCACGAACGCAGAGCACATTTTTCACTTACTCATATGAAAATATGCAAGTAAGGTTTATATATTTCCTATACTTCAAATACTGAAATTCTAAAATCATTTTTCAAAACAAGAGCGAAGAAAATAAAAACATGGAGATCATAAAACTACACAGAGCTTTTCTTTCATGTCGTGATTTAATATGGAACGAGTCATTCCCTTCAATACACTCAGATAAATTACAGACATGTTGGATTTAAAACCGTAGAAAAAAGCTTTATTCGCATCAAAGAAACAGTTTTGAATTAATAAAAAGCAAATATTAATACCTGAACGAGAAATACAGGACAAATATTGTAAACCAAAAAGCAGGAGTAATAAAGTTTTGAAGACAAGTACAAAAATATACAACTTAGAAAAAAATGGTAAACTACAGTATCGAAAATTTTAATGCGCATTCCGTGTATTAAAACTCACACAAATATGTTTCAGTACGTGCATTAATACGAGAGAAATAAAAGTTTATATTGCATATGACAAGATATATCTTGTAGCCTAAAATAAAGTGAGTTAAATGTATCAAGACGCAGAAAAACATTGAAAAACCATGATAATATTTTTATTTTTTATTTTTATAAAAGTTAATTTTTAATTTGACAAGATATATCTTGTAGACTAAAAAAAGGTGAGTTAAATGTATCAAGACGCAGAAAAACATTGAGAAACCATTATTATATTTATTTTTTATAATTGTATAACGGTAGTGACAATATTCATATGAATTTGGAGGGGATTTTAATAATTAAAAATTGGCGTCAATTATTTATTTATATGTGACATAAATCCTTTGTTAAATAATAGACTTTTTTTAATGAATGAGAAAGCTAGCCAATTCAGACAAAAAAGTGATAATATAAATACCACACAACGGTTCTGGGATCCTTGTTCCTTTCGTCAGGTGCTAAGAAGAGCCTAGAGCGACACAACTACACTTGTCAGTTGACAAAACTTAAATATAAAATTAGTCATATTTTAAAAACTATTAAATATGTTGCTATTTAATAAACTACAATTCTCAAACCTTGAGAAGAATTTGCTGTTACCATACAAATGGTGCATTAAATAAAGGAATTAGAATGTGGGAAATGAATACCAATACATTTTTGTTTTTTGAGTCGCATCAACGACTATAAATTGTCATTACGAATAAGGAAGATAGCCAATTCAGACAAAAAAGGTAACGTTTCTGGGATCCTTGTGCCTTTCGTCAGGTGCTAAGAAGAACCTAGAGAAACACAACTGAACTGGTCAGTTGACAACACTCAAAAAACGTTGTGTGGTATTTATATTATCTTTCTTGTCTGAATTGGCTATCTTCCTTATTCATTATTTTCTATCAGACGTAGATTTTTTCAAATTATGATTACATTGACTTATATATAAATATACGTTTACATGAATGATATATATTTACATTTAACATTAATGATACATTTTTACCTTGATTAAATAGTTATTTGTATATTTCCATGAATAGATTTAGCTCTCTGAAGAACTCATCAGCAGCAATAAACAACCTCATAGATTTTACGATGAAAACTGATTTGTTTAAAGTAATTTAAATGTTATACAAATGTAGAACTTAACAGATGTAAGTCGCTAATGACCAATGCGACGTTAAATTGGAATTAAAAAAAAATTTAACTGGTACGTCGGCGAATTTATTTTTTCGTTGTTTTCACCTTCCTCAAGGATTATTTCTTTGCCGGTCGTACATTTTGCAAATCCTGAATAATGTGCTCCACAGTTACTTGTACTTTACATATTTCGCATGAGGTCGATGTGGTGTGTCCGGTTCTTGTTCTTGATTTAATTACTTGATATCTACACTGTAGAAAGTCGCAGTTAATGGGTGACGTTTCCACGTCCTGGTGTAAGTACAGTAAAACCTTGATATAATGGACTGACGTCGGATGTAGCCGAAAGTACGATAAGATTTCTTAATAAGGAATATATTAATATGTCCATATTTATAGGATACGATTACGACGACTTGTTTAATTTACAATTTAAACAGATTGAATCAACTAAATACTTTAATTGACTTGCAGTAAACAAATTAAACTGTCGTGCAGAATAATGACTCTTCAACACTATGGTCATTGTTGATGGGATTGACCTCGCCAATGCTTTACTATGTGGAGGGGGTGGGGGTAAACCATTCTCTCTGCCCGTTATATCGAGGTTATTGTAATGAGTGATTTGATCTAACATATAATGAATACTTTGAGTAATTTTGCTGATTCCTTCCGAACAACTGATGCTTTTCCAAGGTCTACATTAAAAAATGTAATTTGATGCTCTCAGTTTTCTTTCATGTCTTGAAGTACAACTTAGCCGATAAAACGCGTTCATTTGCACCCCCCCCCCCCCCATTCCCTGTCACTGAATTCTTTGTTGCATCAAGCTCCACTTTCATTGTTAATCAGCTTTCGATTCGGACCGAACTGTAAAAGTGTTCTCGGCTGACGAAGAGCCGGAGAGTCTCCTCTTTGTAGCTAATTTAAACGCAGAGTACGTTCGCGAGGAGTTCAAAAGTTTGGCACACATATGCATAATTCCGGGATGGGAGTTGGATTCAGATCCGTCCCACGGGGACTCAGACTCGCAACATTACACTCCAACACACTGCACGCACGCTTATTTTCCCTTATATTACCCAGATTATTTGTGAAGGATGGCGGTGAAAATTCATCTCTGTCCTTGACGCAAATTAAACCAGTGACGCGCAAATAATGGCTTGCGTATAGAATGCATACAAAACGTTGAAAATTTTTTTTTTTGGTCTGTGTTATTTTACACCTTGCACTACTTATTTCATTTGGTCCACTTGCTGAATCTGTTTCCATCTCGCATTTCGGTCTGATGCTTACAGCATTCAACTTTCATTGTCCTTTTTTTTCTTCCAAAAATCCATTTTCCATCAATTTGTTACGTTTTTAACGATTATACTTAACTCGAACAAATTTGTAAATTCTTAGCTTGCGTTTAAGGACTTTTAGGCGAATGCTGACTATTTCCAAGTACATCATATTCAAATGTCATTATAATTATAACTATACAACAATTATTGAACAATCACGGTACACTCAAAAAACATTATCTTATTTTCATTACAAAATATAACATGTTAACATTTACTATTACAATTTTATTAAGGTGAAACGCTCATTAAAAATATGCATTTTAATATGGACAGTTTCCTGTAATGTTAACTGATGTATCTCTTTACTTTTAATTAAAGATGACATCGATAATGAATTACCTTCGTCAACTTTCATTGCCCTTTTTTTTCTTCTTCCAAAAATCCATTTTCCACCAATTTATTACGGTTTTAAAGATTATACTTAACTCGAACTAATTTGTAAATTCTGAGCTTGCGTTTAAGGACTTTTAGAACATCATATTCAAATGTCATTATATTTATAACTATGCAACAATTATTGAACAATCACGGTACACTCAAAAAAACATTATCTTATTTTCATTACAAAATATAACATGTTAACATTTACTAGTACAATTTTTATTAAGGTGAAAAGCTCATTAAAAATATGTAGTTTAATATGGACAGTTTCGTGTAATGTTAGTTGATGTATCTCTTTTCTTTTAATTCAAATTGACATCGATAATCAATTACCTTCGTCATCTTTCATTTGTCCTTTTTTTTCTTCCAAAAATCCATTTTCCGTCTATTTATTACGTTTTTAAAGAATATACGTAACTCGAACTAATTTGTAAATTCTGACTTTCAGGCGAATGCTGGCTATTTCCAAGAACTTTCGGTACTGCACATTATATTCAAATGACATTATAATTTTAACAATACAACAATTATTGAACAATCACGGTACACTCAAAAAAAACATTATCTTATTTTGATTACAAAATATAACATGTTAACATTTACTATTACAATTTTATTAAGGTGAAACGCTCATTAAAAATATGCATTTTAATATGGACAGTTTCCTGGAATGTTAACTGATGTCTCTCTTTACTTTTAATTAAAATTGACATCGATAATCAATTACCTTCGTCAACTTTCATTAGCCTTTTTTTTCTTCTTCGAAAATTCCATTTTCCAGCAATTTATTACGTTTTTAAAGATTCTACTTAACTTGAACTAATTTGTAAATTCTTAGCTTGCGTTTAAGGACTTTTAGGTGATTGCTGACTATTGCCAGTGTAGTTGACCAGTTTCTAGTTGTAGAATATTGAATGCAGTAAAAAAAAAAGTAGTTTTCATTATTATTTTTTAAAGAGAATTTAAAATATAGGGACTGGTGATTGGATTTTTCAAGAAACAGGTACAACCCCTCCTACACGGATTTTTTTTTTAAAAAAATGCTTTCATTACTTTACAAATCAATGGCAACAAGAGTTGTCGGATATAATGATACTTTCCGTCTGTAAACCACAATCTCTCATCTCATTTCCCTCGTTGGCTGAACTTCATTGAACGGGTGAGTCGGTGAAACTAAAATCAGTTACAGAAGAAAAGGTCAGCAATGTAACATTCCTGGTCTAATAAAGGAGATATTTTTTGAATCAGTTTGGCTGAAAGATGTTGAAAATAAATAGTCAATTTTAAATACTATACTTACTGAGGTAAATAAATCGGATAAGCCTTTCTCTAAAAAATCAAAATAATTATAGGCCGGTCCATAATTGTAATCTCCCTAAAATATGTCAGATAATGATGTTTTATTGGGCAGGTTATTCATGCCGCAATGTTGTTGATAATCCAACATGCCGCTAATTGAATTTGAGGAGTGTGGACAATTGCTGAATGAAAGTACCTCGCTTCACGCCAAACATTGACTGTGCAACCTCGTCAAAGAAAGCATTCAAGACCAGACAATAATTTAATGAGTACAAACGGTTAAAATTATTAATTATACGCACGGATTTTGAGTGCGTTTGTTCGACTTTCGCCTGTATTGAAGCAAAGAATTTGTGACCTTCAAATATTACAAAAAAATTAACCAGGTGAATACTATTAAAAGTAAATTTTACATAAGATATATATAAATATATATTTTGACTATTGATAATAGTAAATAAATAAACGTCTGCCAATTTGAATAAAATTTATGACAGTTTGCTTCTGTAATGTTTAATTTACTTGTCGTTATAATTTTAAAATTAAATTGTTTCAATCGTTAACCGCACACAACAATGTATGATATATATATATATATATATATATATATAAATTTACTGTTCGTTATCATTTTAAATGGTATATTTCGGCCACGGCAGTCAGAATAATAAAAATATATACTTATAGTGATAAATATCATCGAAAGATTTGTGACTGTTAATTAAAAAAAATAATGATATATATAAATGTATATTCTGACTATTGTGAAAACTAGTAAATTAATAATTGTCAGACAATTTTAAGCCAGAAAAAAGAATTTACTAATTAAATTAACAGCGTTTCATCGCTTATTCTGCAACTTAAAATATAAATCTATGAATATTTATATTTTTTATCTGCCAAATGTATCTTAAAAATGTTATTGTAATCATTGTAATTGTTCTTTTTGTAGTTTTAAACTGAAACCAAATGAGGTCGCAAAATAAACAATGAAACGTTGTTAATTTAATTAGTAAATTCATTTTTCTTACTTAAAATTGGCTGATGTTTATTTATTTATAAAATGTGCATGCTTTGTGTAATCATTTCCACCTCGGTTCTTAACGTATTGTTAATAATTTATACAAGTTTCGTCTGATCTTACGACATTAACCAGATATAAATTCAATAATAAGTACTAGATGCTGCACCCAGTTTCTCCATCGTGAATTTTGATTTTTTTTTTCAGACCCCAAAAACAGAGATATCATCCGATTAACTGAATAATTGAGGCTGTATTTATTGTATAATTGGTTTCAACCAAACTACGTCTTCAGGATAGTGACAAATTTCTTTATTCTGTATTCATTACATTAAAATTCCTAGAACCTTCGGTATTGGACATCATATTCAAATGTCATTATAATTATAACTATACAACAATTATTGAACAATCACGGTACACTCAAAAAACATTATCTTATTTTCATTACAAAATATAACATGTTAACATTTACTATTACAATTTTATTAAGGTGAAACGCTCATTAAAAATATGCATTTTAATATGAACAGATTGGTGTAACGTTGGCTGATGTATCTCTTTACTTTTTTTAATTGCGTAATTGCTAATGAAAATAATGTTATGTTTTTTGAGAAAAAACTAAATGTTTCCTAATAAATGCGGTAACATGAAATTTTTTTAAAAAAGATTTATATGAAACCCGTTCGTCTGTTACATAAAATAAGTAACTTACAGCATCTAGTCATTGATGGAAAATCAAGTTCTTTTAATTATCGTACGATGTTTCTTTGCAATTTTTGGTAAAAATTGCAACGAAAATATTTGTGAAAGTGTCCAGTGACACGCTGCGAATGATTTAATTGACTTGATCAAATTTCAAAAATTTGTCTGCGGCTACAAATGTCAGTTACGTAGTCCCCAGACACATCGTGTAGATTTTGTAGTCTGTGGACCTCGTTATTAATCACCCCGCGGTCTCCTTACTAATATAAAAATTAATTCTTTGTTTCAGAAGTAGTTCTATATGTAAATATTTTCATATAGAAACTTCAATTTGTACTGTGGTTGTATTTCATGAATTGAGGAAGAAACAAATATGATGCCTAGATAAACTGATCGTTTCTATTCACAAAATGCGACTCCGTAACTGGGAACAATTTTAATTCTACTATACGTTATTATATTAGTATACATAATTTTTAAGACTGTCGTATTTACGTATGAGTTATTCTTCAAAGGCTTGTGTAGCTTCTTTCGTCGGGTGCAAAGCTGTTGATTTGTTCTTTTCTTTTGTGAAAATAAATGGCGTACATTTTAATTTCCAAACGATAACGGAATATTTCGTTCGAAATGCCTTGAAAATATTAGACTATATTATCGTAATTTCTGGGACGTGTTTAGAATATTTTAAGATCATATCGTGCGTAATTCTGCTTATTTATGTGTGGGTGTATCCCAGTAGTGGCGCTTAATAACTTCCGTGTGACGGTACTGTATCCAGCTTCTATTTGTTTATCTGTTAAATAATTTAGTGTTAATTTTGTGCCGAGTCCTCTCGCTTCCCTGTCTTGTGTATAATTGAGCTCTTTCTGGCGTCTTAATCAAACTTTTGGTACAGTTACCCTGGCTTTAATTAAAAATACATCGCACAATTAATGCCTGAAGTCCGTTCCCTTCGGGGGGTGAAAAATATTCATAGTATTTATTAAAAGACAAAAAAGTCTCATTTATTATCAGATAAAATAGTTCTCCTTCCTTATAAAGTCTTCACTCATTTGATTATACTTTACTAAGTTATTCCGCTGAATTCTCAAATTATAAATACGCTTTTTATATTCTCTATAAACGCGTATTCCAGATTTTATTATAAAAAGTCATTCTTTTCTTTACCATTTAGCTTTTAACGTTTCGATCATTGAGGTATTACAAAATCTAAGAATGTTTTGTGCTGTTATTTTAATTATTTTTCGATTCCATACAAACATTAAATTCATTTCCATTTCCCTTTCGAACAGTAATAGATTATATTGTTAGTTCCAAAACGTTCATGATGTTACAAGCTATTGAAAATTACGCTTGTTTTACGATGACTGTTTATAAATTGTCCTGCTAATATCGCTGTTACTACGTAAAATGCGTCAGGTTTCGAAATGGTAATCAATAAAAAAATACAATTCATATTATTAAGTTTATATTTATAAGACAAGTAATGAAATCAGGGTCAGTCTTTTTTGAGTTACTTACCTGAGATCAGGTAAATGAGCAACGATACCCAAAGGAAACCTGAAACAATAAAGTCATTTTAATGTAATAAAATTAAGAGTTCAGCAAATACGTGTAAAGGATCTTTTAGAAAATCATAGGAGGAACAAGTATTAAAAATAAATTAATAGTTTCATATAAATTTATTTAATTTAAAATGTCTGATTTCCGTTACTCACAAAATTTGTTTTGGTATGTCCATTAATTATTGCAGTTTTAGTGGACTACGGTTGAATCATCTTGAAACTTCAGATATGTCATATTCGACGGTATTGGTGTAACTAAACGAAAAACTCGGTACTCTACATTATTTAGTGTTTGTTTGACAGTCACATAGAAACAATTGGTCATCATTATGTGATACAAAACTGTCATTTGAAAGGTCTCAGTCCGCCCAACATCAACGTCGAACTAGATTACACTCTAGGGCGGTCGACTCCATCGTTTACAACAATAAAACATTAGTTGGCGTAGTAAAATGGAGGCCTCTACACAAGTGACAACGTCGGAAATGGTGAGGAAAAGCCACATAATGGGATTGGATGACCGTCGACTGAGTGCTCGAATTAGCAGACATGGTAGATATTTTAAAATGTGTATATGGACTAAAAATTCCCACACAAGAAAGCTATGAGCAAGTTGGATGCCGCGTTTGCTTAGAATTAAAGAAAACAGCTATAATCGAGTGTTTGGCGATGTTTCACTGCAATAATGCCAGTTTTTGCGTCGATTCATAACCGAGAAAGAAACACGGGTCCGTCATATGAGACGAAATGGGAGAATCGGCTCCAAAGAAGGTCGTCAGTTGTTTTTTTGGAATAAGTAACATTGATTATCGTCAAAAAGGAAAAAGATTCAATCTCAAATATTAAGCGAAGATTTTGCAGGTCTGAGAGATGAAATAAAGACAAATAAAACAGAGTGATGGAGGTTTAAGAACTAACTTGAAATGAGAAAAATAATTTAATGTAAATTCACATAAATGACTTAGCGCTTTCAGAGACTGGATTAACGTATTTTAGAATTTTTCTACTATTATATATATACATATTGCAATAATCAACAGGTAGGTTAAATTAATTTGCTCCACGTTGTGGAAGCCATTTTATGTAATAATCAACAGGTAGGCTTTAATTAAATGAAAAGATAATCAAAACTTAAAACATAAAATAAAATTTATTATCAAATTGTGGCTTCAAACTCAAAAACAATTACAATTAAAATTTTTATATCTCAGGGCCTTTACTGGGTTTGATGATTAGGACACGATAAACGTAGAATTTGACTAATTAACAATTCAAAATACAATTTACCTAAAATAAAACAATAATTCAATCAATAAAAAGAAAACTAGAAGAAAGCGAACGAACAAACGAAATCTGACTCTATCCTTTAATTACCGTTTACAATATTATCATAATTATGTTACTTACGGACCGTCGCTCTGGTACCGGAACAATCAAATTTTTACCTCGTTCGGACACTTTTACACTTTAATTTTTATTCATCAGGCCTTGGTTTTCACTGACTCTAATTAATACTCAGTCAGACACGACAGAAATTGGTCGTGTTGAAATAGACAAGACAATTTCAAATATTTAAAGTAAAGTAAAGTTGCAGAGAAATATCGAGAATTACCAATCAACAGAGTTGATTGGTCCCTGAACATTTTGCTCAAGACGAAATATTCACTCGAGCAGAACTACGAAACCTGCTAAGCACAAACAGTCTTGTGAACATAGCCGGGCAGAATTAGCAGAAGCAACCGAGAGAGAGTGACGAAAGGAGGATCATCCTGGTTCCTGAGTTTTGATCTAAAATATTAATTTAGAATCTGTGAGTTAAGAAGAAGTGCAAAAACCCGTCATAGTGCTTCGGCAATTAAAGGTATCCTGGTATGCTGGGCAGACGTGAGTACAATTTACAAACAACTAATTATGTAAACCTGATTAAAAGATAGCCGTCAGATTTCATTTTCTTCTTTTGATTAAAATTTGTTAATTAGAATCCATCTTTTTAGTTTAACTTCGCTGACAAGTAAATATCGTCCAAGTTAATTGACGAGTAAATCTTTTCTCTTTTAAATTGGAATTTGTGTTTAAATTGAGAAATAAAATGATTCGCCATTATCAAACGCAGTAGAGACTCTGAGATATATTTTTAAATTCTGTAATTGTTTTAAAGTATTGAAAATAAATCTATTGTTTGTTAAAGTTTATAATCTTTCATTAATTTAAGAGTCCATCTATTTTGATTATTACAATATATATATACACATAATACTAACAGTGTGAGCAACTCAGTGACGTTATGTGACGTCATCTGACACTATTTCATTGGCGGTCACCTACACAAATTCATTCGTTGAGAAGTACAGTAACAGATAAATCTGTGTGTTTATTTAATACTGATGTTTTGTTTACCGTAGTTAATAAAGGTACAGTATATTCATATATATCTACCTGGGGTAATTCTCATAAATTAGCAAACGCCTGTACACAATTTTAACCGTTATTTCGAGTATCTAAGGCAGATTATACTCGTTCTTAAATAATTGAAGGATCAAAACTAATAATATTTGTGGAACAAACATATAAAAATTTATATATATATATATCCTCAGCAGCATTATGTTTGCTTTTCATTAAAATCTCGCCGCTGATGTGACACTACGAGAATGTAAGACTGATTAAAATATAGTTTTTGTAGTGTAAGAATCTCTTTGACAAGAGAAATCTCAGTTTGAGAATCTGGTGTCACCATAGGTTGAACTTTCCCTTGCACACTAGAGATACGATATATTAGTTATATAGCAGTAGTGACCGGAATATATGAATGTACACTCTCCCTGAGCCGCAGAATTTAAGCATTTGGTGATTTAAAGCGAAAAGCGTGTACTATGTTTTGAAAATGCTTTGTTGGCAGCACTACAAACAAAGTATGCAGCATTTGTTGGGGGATACAGGATCGGCAGCTATTTTATGAATGTAGATCACTGAATTTGCTTTGATCAATGAGGTATTTCTCTCGGAGGAATTCCGTGATTCGGAACACCAAATTGTTATAACTGTACGTTTTATCTTGACATGAGACCGCAGCTAGAAATCCATCTTCGTGATACTCCATTGCGGTACAGAAGTAAGGAAAACCGGAGACGGTATTTCTCATTTGACAACAAAATGTTTTCTTCTGTTACGAAGGAATAAATTTATATCCAGTTCAAAACAGGTCAACGGTATAAAAATTCGTTAGTACAATATATCCATTCGGTTTCGTCATTATTCTTCGACATATTCACCTGCTTGAGGCTGAAGGCGATTCGACACGATTTCAGATATCGAGACCATGGATTTGAAGGCAATTCCAAAGGTTGAGTCTCAGAAATGTCACGAACAATTTTTCCAATGCTTCCGGTTGACTCGCATGGACACTATTTTGAATAAAAAGTCATGTAAAATAAACGTTTTGTACTTCATTTCACATCAGTCACATTTCCTTTTTCTTTTCTTCTTTTACGGATAACAGGCTACTTGAGGGTAATCCAAATGGTCGCAAATCCCCTTTAATAGCATAGTAAGGGATTTGAAAGTGAGGATGCGGAAGGGTAGAGGAAGGTAGCCAAGGGTTAACGAAGTCCCCCGGCCTGCAGTTTAAGGATTCTAGCCGGCATTCGAAAAACGTGATGCAGGAAAAACCCTAGAAAACTTGCATCAGGAAGGTCTGGCATTCAGTACTTGTCCCACGCCCTTCCAATGGCGGGAGAGGGGTTTCCTGTGGGGACGCAGCATTCCCTTCTCCGTGCCTCGACCAGTTTAATAGGCAGCTGGCCGACTATTCCAATGTGAATATCGGGCAACTCTTACCGTATGCCCAAGGTCTGTGACCTCGGAACATGCACCTCTGAATTTTTTATATTTTTTTAGGGTAACAGGCTACATGAGGATAATCCACTTGGTGGCAACTCCCATTTAATAGCATAGGAATAGATTTGAAAGCAGGGATGCAGAAGGGTAGAAGAAGGTAGGCAAGGGTCAACCAGGGCCCCCGGCCTGTAGTTTAAGGATCCTACACGACATTCGCCTAAAAGTAATGCAGGACGAACCCTAGAAAACCTGCATCAGGTAGGTCGGGCATTGGGTACTTGTCCCACGCCCTTCCGATAGCGGGAGAGAGGTTTTCTGTGGGGACGCAGCATTCCATTCTCCTTGCCTCGACCAGTTTAGGAGGCAGCTGGCCGACTGTTCCAATGGTGGGAACAACGATCAACTCTTGCTCTCTCTCTCTCTCTCTCTTTTTTTTAGGTAACAGGCTACATTAGGGTAATCCACATGGTGGCAACTCCCCTTTAATAGCATAGGAAGGGATTTGAAAGGGAAGATGCGGAAGGGTAGAGGAAGATAGCCAAGAGTGATTAGGTTGAAAGAAAATTTCAGGTGTAAATGAAACCTTATTTTTTAAAAAAGAAAATTGCCTAAAAAAATGATGATGTGCATGAAATTAAACAGTGGCTATACGAAAAAGTTAATAAATCTGTTTTCCAGCAAGCCTGTAATTATTTTTCAATATTCCATGGGAATTTTAAGTCGTACTCGAAACCGCTCTCACGTGATTATATTTGTGACGAACTGTTGTTTTCTTACACAGGAAAAAAGGAGAGAGTTGTAAATTGTCGTTGTGATGTTATGAGATGGCATATTTATTAAAAGAATATACACAAATTTAATTGCGATATTAAAAGGAGGGTATATTAAAAGCAGTTTTAACTTCATATGCAAGTTTTGCGGGCAATGAATATACTATATACATTCATTACTTAGGCAACTGCATTATACTACTTTTTTTAAAAAAAAAATAATATTTGTTTCCCAGTATGTGATAATTACGCCGCAGGCGCCGGGATTTATCAAAGGGCTCTGTTCAAAGCTTCTAAAAGCCCTGAGTACACCTGCATGTTGCAGCATCTCGTGAGATTCTATTGGAACGTGCTTCGTTCCCGACGAGAAAGATTACTCTCGCACTTTTTTCTGATGTCAGTTGTTTTCGTTCCTTGTAGCGACGCACCAAGCGAGCCATTGTTCTTATTTACCTGTCATGAACGAATTTCGGTTTCCAACTGCTTCCTTTCTATGCACCTATTTACATTCGGATCTCATTTAACGTCGCTGGAAATTTATTTAATTATTTGATTTTATTACATACTAGCCAGGTGCCCGGCGTTGCTCGTGTACTTATTTATATAAACCTGAAAAAGTATTTAATTGAATACTTAAATAAATTCCTTGAGTATTTCAGGATATAATTGTCAATTGTCACTCAGTCTTCATACATTACGAAATATTACATTGATGAAATTGTTAGCTGGACTCACAACTAATATAGCGCGAAAATTAACTTACATTTTCCGCAAGGATGGTAAAGTAATTCGTATTCTTCTTTATAACCATTCGATGGAGTATTGCTGTATAAAATTATACTTTTTATTTAAAGAAAATATTTCTGCTTTATTTCATTCCGAATAAAGGAAATATTTCCTTTGTTCGTTGCGTAGTAACGTCTTTCTCTCGCGTGACGTCATTGTCTCTTGGCGCGCAGTTAATTTAATATTTAATGATCACGGTTTTTAATTATAATTCTTTCCACCTTTATGCTATGGGTTTGTCACCCCCACAGTACCGGTTCTCGATTTTGGCAGAATACGTATACCAATTTTTGTTGCATTCTGTCCACGCGATAAAATTTGTATAAAGAACAACGTAAATACATACATACATACATACAAATATACATCCTTTTTTATTATATAGAAGAATATGTGCCGGTTGAAGTTTACTGTAATTACTTACAGCATTACAAATGCTTTGTGGAAAAATTTCAATTAAAATTATAAATTATCCCGACTGTAGTAACATAATTTTTACAGGACTCCTTCACCGGCCGCTCAGTTCAATATTGAGGATCCTATTCAACTAAGTAACATGCAATACTTCATATATTTCTACTGATAACCTGTATCGAGTGAATATCGAATATTTATTTATTTAATCTACAAATGGGCAGTTTGCCCGGTGGTAGACGCATTAAATAAGTTACAATCAAATAAATGCGACTAAATTAATATAATTATTTTAAAATGTTAGCTAGGTCTAGGGACATTACTTCAACTATAAATTACATGTATATACAATTATTGTAATTAAATGATAAATTTTGGAAAATTTAGACACAGAATTAATATTGTACTGGCCTGAAAAGAACAGTGGAAATATATCTGAAAAGTAACTAACTGTCGAAGGAGATTTATGACTGAGCACTATCACTTCACTACACTACCCAACATTCACTAGAGAGTCTAAATTTTCTTTCTATTAGACGATTTTATCTGAAAACTCTTGCAGGTAAATTGTTCCAGTTATTTATTTAGAATAGAACGTAGTTAATCTACAGATGAGTTTTACTCTGTTCCCATTGGAACAGTCGGCCAGCTGCCTCCTAAACTGGTCGAGGTGCAGAGAAGGGAATGCTGCGTCCCCACTTCAAAACCCTCTCCCGCCATCAGAATGGGCGTAGGACAAGTACCAAATGCCCGACCTACCTGATGCAGGTTTTCTAGGATTTGCCCTGAATTACTTTTAGACAAATGCCGGGTAAGATCCTTATACTATTGACCAGGGTCCCTAGTAAACCCTTGTCTACCTTTCTCTACCCTTCCGCATCCTCCCTTTCAATGCAATTAAAGAGGAGTTGCCACCAAGTGGATTATCCTCATGTAGCCTGTTACCCTAAAAAAAATTCGGACTGTTTTGAAAGATGTATGTTCTGGGGGCACAAACCTTGGGCAAAACGGAAAGAGTTTCCTGATATTCCTATTGGAATAGTCGGCCAGCTGCCTCCTAACCTGGTCGACGCAAGGAGAAGGGAATGCTGCGTCCCCACAGTAAACCCCTCTCCCGCCATCGGAAGAGCGTGGGACAAGTACTCAATGCCAGACCTACCTTATGCAGGTTTTCTATGGTTTTTCCTGCATCACTTTTAGGGGAATGCCGGGTAGGATCCTTAAACTACAGGCCGGGGGATTTCGTTAACCCTTGGCTACCTTCCTCTATCATTCCGTATCCCCCCTTACAAATCCCTTCCTATGCTATTAAAGGGGAGTTGCCATCATGTGGATTACCCTCATGCAGCCTCTTACCCTAAAAAAAGGTAGCAGAAATCTACAAATAAACGGTTGTAGCAAAAATAATTTCATTTAAATTTCATTATTGATTTTTTATTGGAAGCTGAGGTCGGTTAAATCATGATGGTGACCGGCGATTCGTCACGATAGTACATTTACGCGGATTATAAAAAAGTACAACCAGACAATTTCGTCATAAATATATTTAAATAAAATAAAATATTACAACATGTTAATAAAAAATAGCACGACGCAGCGTTCCTTTTGGAACCTCTTCGAGGTATAAATATATTGTAGTACCAATTAAACGGGCTATTAATTGTTTTTAATATAATTGAATTGTTGGCGGAACGGGTGCTTAAAGTCGACAATCGCAGCTGGTCTTTCTTTGTTAACAATGAAGACTAGAGACAGCGCACTTAGAGAACTCAGTCTGCGTCGATTCTATGTCGAGCCTGGGTCGAGAAAGGGTACATAAAAGAGTCTGCGAAAGATACAACACAGTAAAGTTTGCTAATCTAAAAGCATGAATAGGGCTATCTAGGACGTTCAACGGCGAGATATAATAGTTTACATAAAACGTAAGTAAACATTTTGATATAGAGACTCATAAAATCGCCATTTAGAAGCATAAGTTTTGCTTCGCAAACAGAACTAATTTTCGCATAGAGAAACTTAAAGGAGACCTACGTCCGAGGTCTGACTGAGGGGCGGCTAATCCAGGTTCCAGGATAACAGAGATCGAGAGTAACGACCGGGTATGTTTAAAATCTAAAGTGTAGAATCAGTGAATAATGGCCTGTTTAGTGGGTGTTGACTTCATGATACAAGAGTCCGAACTGGTACCAGTAGCACTGTCGTGAGTACAAAACAATTATTAATAACTGTAAACGATAATTAAAGTGTATAGTCAGATTTCGTTCGCGTATTTCTTTTCATTCGTTTTCTTTTATTTCTTGTATTTAATGTAGTATTCCGTTAACTTCAATGAGTTTGGATTGTTAACGTTTTAGTTCATTAGATTGTATTTGTTCTTACTATCAAACCCAGTGATGACCCTGAGATAAAGAGAAAATCGACGTAGTTGATTGTAAAAATATAAAGCTGTATTTTCATAGAACGCCACGAATTAAAAAAATTACATTCAAATATTTGTTTGTTAAATTCATGGAATTCGGCCTGCAAAGCAGGGCTTATAATTATCAACAATAAATTTTTAAATCATAATAATTTTGTTATTTATTCCTATTTAATTAAGACCACCTTTTAAATCATTACAATATATATATATATATATATATATATATATATATATATACATATATGAATATAATTTAGTTCTTGACATATAAATAAATAATTAAATTTTTTTAGAGAATTTGTAAAAAAATGTGAGCTTTACAAACACTTCGAAGATGATAGAGGCTGACAGACAAACGGCCGGTAATATTGGTCGCTGCAATTTTGACTGGTGCAACACATATTGTGGTCCAATAACATTGGTCGTTTCAATTTTGACTGGTGTCCAGGGGCGAAACAAATTGGGGTCAATCGGCTGGATCGTCAGTTGTCCTGAGCTCGTGAAAGGCTTCGACGGTGGTTCTTACTGGAGTGTTGTGTGTTAAGTGTGTGTTCAGCTTCATGCGCATTTTTGGCCTGTTAAAAACAATAAAAAGTATTTCGTTGGTGTTATTTGTGTGGTTGTATGAAATTTAACTAATCAAATATAAGTACATATCGTTTCTATAATTAAATAGTGATAGTAAGAATTGCATAGTTGTGTACATTTTTAAATATTAAATTAGGTATATTTTATAAATTTAAATATTTTGTTAAATTCAATTTTAAATATGTTTTGCTGTGTGGAATTCAAGGAGTATTAAAAAGAAAAGTAAATTTCATTCCGCACATATCTGGAGGCCCGTTAAAGCTCTCTATGATGGAAAACTGTATATTACTTATATGGTAACTTTTTAGATCATATCATTTAATATATTTATTAAATCTTGTATCAACTAAAATTCTGTTTTAAAATTTATTAATCAGTTCATTAAATATTAAGAACCCGTATTCTTTTAAAAAATTAAACATTTTGATGAAAGTTACTGTTACATTAATTAGCTTATTTAATTAGCTGAAATTAGTTATTAAAGTAATTGGTTGTCAACTGTGCGGAAAAGTCTAATTAAAATTAATTAATTTCAAATTGGATATATATATATATAAATAATCAGAAACCAGATGAAGCATATTCTCTGGATAAAATTAATTTTTGTGTCACATTTTAAACTTGAAAATATTTTCTTCTTGCGATCAAGGAAAAAACAAGTCGTGAACGGAAACGAAATTTTCACGAATTTGATACAGGCGCGAAATTATTTGCATCAGAAGCCGAACCATAATTAACGCCCTTGTTCGGCAGAACGGGCATTTTATCTCGGCTCCACGACGAACTTTATCAAAGTTTCTGTTCGCGGCGACGTGTATTGTGAAAGCCGCCCCGTCCCGCCATTGCGGAATTATTCATAGAATAATAACTCTGTTTTAGACCAAGCAACTCGGCGACAGTAGGATTTCCTACCCATTTCGGCGGGAGTAGCTCGTTATATTTTCGAACTGCCGCGGTTGCCAATTAGCGTACGTCGAATATCCAGCTGCTAATTAGCGTTGGCTCAATCGGCTATTTGTTTCACTCTTTGCCGGCAGCGAACGGAGATTTTGCGACGACGAGCGCTCTGTTCAGACGAAAAGAATTGGACCCGGTTCGAGTTCTCCAACGTACTGGTAATTGTCAAGAACTCTCTTATATTTACGTTCGCTAAATCTAATTAAATACGTCGAATCAATTTCCAGAGAAAAATCAAACAAAAGAACTAATGAGAACGATAATAGAAAGTAATTTTGCTTGCGTAAGAATGAAGGCAACGGCTAGAGACGCTGATAACAAAAATTTATTGCGATAATTCTATTGGTAGGAGCGTTTGTAAGGTTACAAATCATAAATTGGCACACCGTCAGGAGTTTAAAGTTACATTCAAGTTTCTATGTTACCAAATCATACGTAGTTGATTAAATTATTATTAATAAATTGATTTGTTTAAAATTTTTTAAAAAATCGTTATAATGCTACGTAGGAACGGGGAAAAGAGACGTTTATTGGTAAACACTCTAGGAAATGAGGAAAAGGACCTGAATCTTTCTAGTAACTTACGTAGGTACGAAACAGGGCTTCGAGGAAAATTGAGCATTTTCCAAAATTGAACCACATTTATGAATTCAGATCAGCAATGGATATTTTTCTTAATAGTATAATACTGGAATGAATTGGTCTTAAGACACGCAGTATTTTCTAAAATATTGAGGAGACTAAGAAATATATATATATATATATATATATATATATATATATATATATATATATATATATATTAAAAGTTTATAATGGTCGCGTTAACAACTTGGTCATTGGCGACTCATTAATAAATTACAAATAGGGCTTGTTTACGTAAGTATGCTACGATTCACATTTAATCCAATACTATACATACAATTGAACAGTTTCAAAAATTAATTATACATTTCAAATGTGGGTTTCTTACATTTACATTTTACAAATCGCATTTGTTAATTATTTATCATAATAATAGGATAATTAATTATATTAACTTATTTGAAGCTGCGACTGTTGCAAATTCCACTGTACTGTAGTTATAGTTTGTTTTTATTAGGAAGAGGCGTCTGCTTCTAAATATGTATCACTCTCTTGTTTCTTGACTAAATTTATGAGCCTTTTTATTCTACTTTTTGCCGTTTAATCATTTAAGTGTGGGTAAAAAGAGTCCAATACATTTAAGAATGATGTAGAGGATATTTGATAATCTCTAATAATGGTTCTAGGGTTCTTTGAGTCCGTAGCAATTAGTATAAGAGTCTTTAACTGTTCCAAACGGATAGGTGGAGCACTGGTTTCTTCTTCATATAATATTTTTAGTGGACCTAATGATTGACTAAGCGCCTTATATTTATGCTCCTGAACGTTTTGTTTTGTTTTCTTGGGTCTTGTCGCATGAATTAGGTGTCTATCCTTATGGAAGCGGCCACGCTGAACACATTGCCGTTGACCGCAGGTTGTCTTATGTTCAGGATTACTGTCGTCTTTCTTATCAGCTTGGCTTGTCGAGCTCGTAGATGCAGTTCATTTTTTATTTGTTAGTCATTCCGCGAAAAATATAACCTGAAGAGCCGCTGACTTCAATTATAGAATTTCATACTTTATTTTAATAACAATTTTAGAAGAAAATATTCCCAATAATTTCGATAAGGATTGTTTTCAAAATGGAATTTTATGATTTTGTAAGTCAATTCAGAATTATTATTTTTTGAGAAGGCGTTCCAACTACTAGCGATGATGTCAATCTAGTGCGACGGTAACTTTATGTGTTATATATATATATCATCAAATTGCCAATTACACAAATGAATACACACCACCAAAATGACTTTACATATATATACAGGCCTACATACATAGTGGTTCTTTGAATTTTCTTCCCGTAAGTCAAATACAAGTACAATTATTACAATAGGACAACGTGGGTTCCAATGCCCGACCTACCTGAAGCAGGCTTTCTAGGCTTTGCCCTGCATTACTTTTTGCGAGTGCCGGGTAGGATCCGGGGGCCCTAGTTAACCCTTGGCTACATTCCTCTACCCTTCCGTATCTCCCCTTTCAACTCCTTTCCTATGCTATTAAAGGGGAGTTGCCACCAAGGGGATTACCCTCATGTAGTCTGTTATTCAAACAAAAATTTTAAAAAAATTGACAAAGGCCACTAAAGTTGTTGTTTTTATTTTTATAAGGTTTTGCCACCAGCCTAAAATGTATATAATGATACAAACATTTTTAGTTCATCACTGAACTGCTGTCAGCGATATATATATATATATTATAATAAATAACTGGAAGGCTTCAATTAAATGAATCAATAATTAACAACAATTTCTAAGCTTAAAAAGGAATTTATTATTGTTGATAAAATTTACAACTTTCAAAACCTATTTTCATGCCGAATTTCATCCATTTAAAGAAATACTTTAATTTTCATTTATTAATTCGTGGCATCTATGAACATACAGTTCTGATATAATTACAATCGAATACGTCGGATCTCTATATATCAGGGTCACTACTGGGTTTGATAATTAGAACAAAATCAATGTATAAACTGACAATTAACAATTCAAATATAAAAGTTAACCTAAAACAATTTGAAAATAAGTGAAAAGAAAAACTGAACGAAACTAAAACTGAACGAAATCTGACTCTACCCTTTTAATTATCGTTTACAAATTTATATCAAAGTACCAGATCTCTCACTTGTATCTTGAACACTACCACACTAAAAAGCCATTTTTTTACACTGACTCTACTTCATTGCAATTTTAATACACACGCTTGAATTTCTCGTCCTCAGCTATCTGGAACCTCGGATGAGCCTCCCCTTTCTGGTCAGTTAACGGATGCCGGATTCCTCAATGCGAAAATTGTTCCATCAGCGTGAAGCAACCTTTTGCTTCCCTGTTTGCAAATTGCTAAGAAAATCTCTCCGTACAACTATTTGCTTGCTTCCATACAGGAACTCGCGATTTTTACTGTTTGATGTTCTAAGAGAACCGAACTGTATTATACCTCTCGTACTCAGATTTTAGCCGCCTTCTCCTATCATTGCCGATTCCAGACTGGCTCTCCCGGGAGGAAGGCCTGCGAGGGCTATTCTCTCGCAGGTAGAACCTTGTAGGAGAGATACGAAGAAGCTACCTTTGGGGATGCCTTTTCCTCTCCGTTTTTGAACAAAGGTTCCCACGAGCCGACGCACTTCGGCCTGTTCTGAGAGGTGTATGTTCCGGGGTCACAGACCTTGGACATACGGTAATAGTTGTCCGCTATTCCCATTGGAATAGTCGGCCAGCTGCTTCCTAAACTGGTCGAGACACGGAGAAGGGAATGCCGCTTCCCCACAGCAAACTTCTCTCCCGCTATCGGAAGGGCGTGTGACAAGTACCCAATGCCCGACCTACATGATGCAGGTTTTTCTAGGGTTTTCCTTGCATTTCTTTAGGCGAATGCCGGGTAGGATCCTTAAAATATAGCCCGGGGGCCCTAGTAACCCTTGGCTACCTTCTTCTACCCTTCCGCATCTCCCCTTTCAAATCCCTTCCTATGCTATTAAAGGGGAGTTGCCCCAAAAAAAAGCTGGCTCTCCCAGCGCATACAGAGTTGAAACGCGCGAGGTCTCCATTGTCGAACAAAGGAAAAACCCGCCTTCATTGTCGCCTTTACGCATTCGTACCGCTAACAATTTAATTATATTAAAACAATTAATGGCCTGTTTAATTGGCATTACAATAAAATCTTTTATGACTGTGAAAGGTTAGTTTTATAATTAATAATATTCAATAAAAAATCAATTATATTATGAACTAAATTTCATTTAAAATGCAGAAATTAAAAACGACTATTACTTCGTTTTAGGTAGCAAACACCTTCTAAAGGTTAAATATTCATATATCCGCTTAGAGAAATATTCATTTTAAATTATTGAGGTACTAACTATTCAAATTTCTCTAGAAAAACATCAAACATTTTTTTCTAAATTAGCCATAATGCTAATTAAATATCAAAGGACGATTCAATAAATTGTTTATTCTTCTGTCACGTGTTAATTACTAATCAAGAAGCTTCAGTTCCTTTAAAACGTGTGAACATCCATTCCCATTGAATATCATCACGATGAAAGATTCGAGCGATACGAAATGAGACACCACGAACAGAAACATTAAAAAAAAATTGCCGGTATGAAAAGAGTGTGTTGGCAAAAGGTAACATAAAACTACTTTTAATATGAAAACCATCAGCAAGTTCAATTATTGCGCACTGCGTATTTCAACAACGAACCTCAGCCAAATGAATATAATAATCTGCTATATCCAATTTTATCCTCCATAAAATTTACTCAGGTTCAATTATGTTATTAATTTAGTATCAGCTGTTACAGCCAATGTTTGTACCGAACTTTAATATTTTTTTTTTCAACTACATGTAAATGAACACAAAAGCTATTACGAAATTAATGTTTGTTGCACACAGGTGAACCTAGTCCCTCAATTAAAGAATTTTATATATATATATATATAATATTTTTTAATTTAATTCATGAATCTTACAAATGTTATAATTAAATATCATTAATCTTAAAACGTAATTTAGTAAATATTTTTAAGCAGTTAACTAAAACACTTATTTTGGATGACGATTTTAAACTTGAACTTGAAGAGTGCTTAACGACGGTATAATCCGGGAAAGAAAGGAAATTTATTTCCAGTAGGGGAGCTGCAGTGAAAATTATATTTTTATCTGGCGAATGACCGAAGTGAATCGATGAAGTACTGCGGGAAAATACTCAACGCCATTCACAACACTTTTTTTTATCAAAATTTTGCGGTTCTTCAAGTATTTAGACTGTTCAATGTATTTTTAAATGTCTTTTCTCTCATTTATAATTGAAACGTATGGAGTCTAATAATGTTTTGTATTACATATAATACGTAAATTTTGGAATTATACATCAGAATTAAGTTAAACCTAAGAATCGTTTTTTTATTTAACACCCGAAAAAACTCCTGCAACTGGACTCAACGGCCCCTAAATACATGCAGTTTTTTTTAATTAGTTCTTCATTTATAAACACAAAGTAATACGAACAGTGTTCGTAGTCAAAGGGATTTAATAATTTTATCACGCTTTGTGATTTCTCTCAAATTCCGGAATCAATTGGCGCAAACGGTATGAATAGAATGATTCAATCTTCACAATGCCATTATTAAACGGTGAAAAAGACTTGTTTTATGATGAACGAACACACATCGTTCAAATATTCGCATCAAACAAATTCGCGATCTGTTCAGACATAATAAAACTAGAATGTGGACACTGACGTCGGCAAAACCGCCAGCCCGAATTCCACATTAAGAAAAATAAAACGAACCTCGGAAACGTAATTGAGTAGGACGGAATGTTTCATACTAAATTAAGTGGACAGGCACTTGTACTAATCACTCCAAAATTATATTAATACGTTTCGATTAGTTCGAAATATTGTTTAGAACATTCATATCCCGTCTATGCTATGTGGAATGAGTTTTGAATGTACTTAAATAGCAATTATATCCTAATAATGATGAAAAAATATCTGACATTATTGCAATATTTTATCGACCATGTTTATTACAGAGTAATCACGTTCAACAGAAACTAGAGAGACTCGACAACTAAAGATATAATGCCTGAAAATTGAGCCACCACGTTGGGATGTCGTAAGGAAAAACAATTAGGCTAAGCAAAATATGTTAATTTTTCCCGGAAAAATGTTTTTTTTTTTCAATTGGCACACGATCATAACAACGTTTTGTAAAAGAAACGTGTCTGGTAACGTCGCTTTTCAGCGGTATTTACCTGTCTCTCTCCACAGTGCCAGCAGAATACCGCCTTACGAGCTGCACCGGACTATAGGAGAGAGGATTTATCAGTCTGTACAGATGTGAAGGAACCAATAAAATAAAAACCAAGCTAAGGAAAATAAATCTAATATTATATTTATGTAGCATGAAAAATACTTTAAATATCAGAGAAGAATCGATAGGAAAATGGTCTGTGTAATTGATTGCAACTTTTTTTACTTTCTTAGACAAATTTACCGTTCTTTTAAATAAAAGTTTTACTGCCAGGTTAATGACCGTAGCACGCAAATTAACGACATATTTGTTTTAGGGATCCTTATTCATAATAATACCGCCTTACCAGCTGCGCCCGGCTATAGGTGAGAGGATTTATCAATCTGTACAGATGTGAAGGAACCAATAAAATAAGAACCAAGCTAAGAAAAATAAATCTAATATTATATTTTTGTAGCATGAAAAAAACTTTAATTATCAGAGAAGAATCGATAGAAAAATGGTCTGTGTAATTTATTGCAACTTTTTTTACTTTCTTTGACAAATTTACCGTTCTTTTAAATAAAAGTTTTATTTCCAGGTTAATGAACGTAGCACGCAAATTAACTACATTTTTGTTTTAGGGATCTTTATTCATAATAATACCGCCTTACGAGCTGCGCCGGACTATAGGAGAGAGGCTTTATCAATCTGTACAGATGTGAAGGAACCAATAAAATAAAAACCAAGCTAAGAAAAATAAATCTAATATTATATTTATCTAGCATGAAAAATACTTTAAATATCAGAGAAGAATCGAGAGAAAAATGGTCTGTGTAATTTATTGCAACTTTTTTTTACTTACTTAGACAAATTTACCGTTCTTTTAAATAAAAGTTTTATTTCCAGGTTAATGACCGTAGCACGCAAATTAACGACATATTTGTTTTAGGGATCCTTATTCATAATAATGCCGTCTTACGAGCTGCGCCCGGCTATAGGAGAGAGGCTTTATCAATCTGTAGAGATGTGAAGGAACCAATAAAATAAAAACCAAGCTAAGGAAAATAAATCTAATATTATATTTATGTAGCATGAAAAATACTTTAAATATCAGAGAAGAATCGAGAGAAAAATGGTCTGTGTAATTTATTGCAACTTTTTTTACTTTCTTAGACAAATTTACCGTTCTTTTAAATAAAAGTTTTACTTCCAGGTTAATGACCGTAGCACGCAAATTAACGACATATTTGTTTTAGGGATCCTTATTCATAATAATACCGCCTTACCAGCTGCGCCCGGCTATAGGTGAGAGGATTTATCAATCTGTACAGATGTGAAGGAACCAATAAAATAAGAACCAAGCTAAGAAAAATAAATCTAATATTATATTTTTGTAGCATGAAAAATACTTTAAATATCAGAGAAGAATCGAGAGAAAAATGGTCTGTGTAATTTATAGCAACTTTTTTACTTACTTCGCAAATTTACCCTTATTTTAAATAAAAGTTTTATTTCCAGGTTAATGAACGTAGCACGCAAATTAACGACATATTTGTTTTAGGGATCCTTATTCATAATAATACCGCCTTACGAGCTGCGCCCGGCTATAGGAGAGAGGCTTTATGATTCTGTACAGATGTGAAGGAACCAATAAAATACAAACCAAGCTAAGGAAAATAAATCTAATATTATATTTATGTAGCATCAAAAATACTTTAATTATCAGAGAAGAATCGATAGAAAAATGGTCTGTGTAATTTATTGCAACGTTTTTTTCTTTCTTTGACAAATTTACCGTTCTTTTAAATAAAAGTTTTATTTCCAGGTTAATGAACGTAGCACGCAAATTAACTATATTTTTGTTTTAGGGATCCTTATTCATAATAATACCGCCTTACGAGCTGCGCCCGGCTATAGGAGAGAGGCTATATGAATCTGTACAGATGTGAAGGAACCAATAAAATAAAAACCAAGCTAAGGAAAATAAATCTAATATTATATTTATGTAGCATGAAAAATACTTTAAATATCCGAGAAGAATCGGGAAAAAAATGGTGTGTGTAATTTATTGCAACGTTTTTTTCTTTCTTTGACAAATTTACCGTTCTTTTAAATAAAAGTTTTATTTCCAGGTTAATGAACGTAGCACGCAAATTAACGACATATTTGTTTTAGGGACTCTTATTCCTAATTTCCTGCACGAGTTAGCTATTTTCATTGTATTTATTCTGTACGGCAACACGTGAAGGTTTTATTCATTAGAACGTAACGCACACAGCGCACAGGTTACGTAAGAGAGAATTTCTGTTCGATGTTGAGTATTTGCAGCTGGTTTTATCGATATGAGTTGGTGGATGTGCTGAGCAGGCAGAGAGCAGGGAGGGTATCGCACTTACACAAACATCATTATGCAGTCGAAAGTGCAGAGCAGGCAATGTTCCCTCCCAAGGTAAGTAATCGCTCCACCAAACAGCCTCGTTCTCTCTTCCACGAACACGCTACACAACTATTCTCCTTTACAGAAACGCGTTAACACTTGAATACTAATCCATTTTTTTTCCCCAACCCCCGGTCCATCGCCCGGGCGCCTCCAGAAGCCTTCAGTAAAACTATTCAATGTGTTCTTATATAACGCAATTTTTTTTCGTAGTCAATAAATATTCTCTCCGTAGAAAATCAAGCAAAAATAATTCTGTAGGGTGTAAGAATTTTTTGAATCAATTATAAAGATAAACAGATGAACGCATGTCCAAGATTCCTTCAATAGAGTAATATAAGATTAAGGTGCATTGCTCGAACAAATTAATTTTTTCATGTCCAAGATTCCTTCAATAGAGTAATATAAGATTAAGGTGCATTGCTCGAACAAATTAATTTTTTGTAACGATATCACAATAACATAAAATTAAATTTTCTGAATATTATCAATATAAAATGCCTTATAATTACTTTCTATAATTAATTCCAATCGAACAGCATCCAATTCCGAAAGGATACTCCTTCTACCACCATGATATTTACTACCGCAGTAAATATATACTTATGAACCAGCAAACTGACAACTTCCAACCGTTGATTGTAATTTACTGCTCTCTCAATCCCAAATATCGGCTCCATATGCGTTGAAGTATTTAATATCGTGTCCTACGGTATCAATTTAATTTTTCTCAATTCCACTGATTACTACGCACTAATCTATTTTACGGTCGGTCCTAACGCTTACGTATTTAAGGCTCATTAATTTTAACTTGCGAATTCCCGAACTCGTGCTTAGAAACTGCGTTCGATAACGTGCAACTTGTATCACACGTGGATCTATCGTTCATCTTCAGCTCCAACAGAATAGTTTCGTTCACTGGTTATTCCGTTCTTTAGAATAAAAATATATATTACAAATCAACGACCTAATTTTATCGGACAAAAAAAAATTCTGTGATTCAACACGTGGGAAAAACGCTAATAATATTTCTGTCAATGTCAAAACTGATACAGAGCATTTAATTTAATATGTTGTTGCTTATTATAACTTATATGACGATTTTATTCAACAAAGCTTTCATTCAGAGCGGTGGATCTTTAAGAAGGGGGTTCCACAAGGCCCTATTCTGGGACCTTTGCTCTTTTTAATTTACATAAATTACTTACCAGAAACAGCGTCGACACAAGTTTTCTAATGATATAGGGGTTTTTATAAATAATAAACATTGGGCCTTAGATGCAAGGTTCTATGCATTTAATCGTCATAAAAAAATCCAATTCAGCTGTTACATTACGAATGTCACCTTATATTTGACGAGTGTGTGTAAATATTTAGATAATTTTGGAAAAATCGATCACCAACATTCGAAATATTGATACAATTAATCTTTTGTTACTTCGGTAGCTTGACGTCAATTTCGGACCAGATTTACGAAGTATCGGTCTTGAAAGCGTCTGCCAGCGGTGAACTTAATCGTTCGTGTTTAATATAAAGATGGTGTTGCATTTCTGTGATCTGCTACAAGAGATTATTACTTCGTGAAAATAAAGTATAAAGAGGGTAAAACGGAAACCGTAATTTGCGGCTTTAAATGCGGGATATATCTGGACATAATCTCTGCTAATTCATCTGTAGGTAATTAACTGTAATTACGTCTGATTGTTTAATCAAAACAATATTAATGAGCCATCACTAATTGTCCTTGAATAATTTAAGTGATTGCAAGCAATGCGTCGTCAAGGTCAGTATCGTTGATATCACGAGAAAAACGCACACTAAAACAAATTTGTATCATAGCAGCCTACGACAGTGTACATTCAGTTAGACAAGCGCATTTAATTAATACTATTGTTATTAATTGTACGTGGCTATTGAATATTGCGTAAAAACATTAATTTGTATGCTTATACCACAGCGTGTAGTCTAGTGAAAATAACTTATTGATATAAAATATATAATTTTTTAAGACCAAGTAAAGTAAATCTGTGAACCACATGACAAAAGGATAAGTAGTTGAAACGTTACAGTCGACTTTTATATGCATCTCGCGAGGGCTCGTAGACTACAAAATAACTACGGGTCATTTGGCTCCATGCGGGGGGGGGGGGGGGGGTTCGTTCATCGGGATTAAGAGACAAAACAAGAGCCTACGAGATCAGTATCGTTCAAGTCACAATGAAAGCTTGATGAACAGTCCAGTAACTCGTTTCTTAAGACGTTTCAACTAAATGAGAGAATTTCAGTATATTTGTGTAACTCAAGCTTAAGGCCCCATATATGGTAAAAAAAATCTGTTAATGTCTCTCGTACTCAGCTTTCGTGGCGAAAAATATGTTTATGGGATAGGTCTTTCACATCTTACGAATGAATTAATTTAATAAATTATTATTCTGGAATGTTATTAATTATTTTCAATAAAATTATTTTTAATAACTGTGTATTATTGCATTACTTGCAATAGAATAAATATAATTATTTCATTTTATTTTATTTTACCATGAAGCTACATTTCCTCCGTGGATTCGACACCAATCTCGTTTGTTTTTGTGATATTTTTATGTCATGCCCGTCCACCCGTAAGCTATGCAGAATGGGGTTGAATTTCTACACAAACAACATCCGGAGAAACACTAACAATCTCACTGACGCAGTGGTTGGAAAAGGCTAAAAACACGCGCATAGAACAAAATAAATTAATAAAAACAATTTTTTCATTGTATATATATATATATACATAAATTAATTGTTAAAAAAATAAAAGAAAAAAAATTAAATGGTCTTTTTTTTCCGTATAAAATGTCTTCAAAGTTGTGTCATTTGTCCCTAAAATATACCTCATTGACAAGCCGTGAAAACGCACTAATCTTAAAACGATTGTAATATTTATATTGCATACATTTTTTAAATTCCGTATAATTATTGAGATATTTATTAACATATTTCACACAAAAAATACTTACTTTTTGGATTTTTTAATAAAAACTATGGAAATGAATTACACAATGATTATATTTGAATCTTAGTGTAACGATCAATTCCAAACACCTGTTTGGAATTCACATATTTTTTGTTAAGCAAACATTCAAGAATATATTTTTGCAACAATCAGCCGCCCGCAACCACCCCTCTTATAAAATTATCTTATGACTTTTCATTAAGTATTCACAAATCACGACACTAACATCATTTCTTAAAGCATTTTTATGATTATCACAGGTATCAAGAAACGTAATAATAGGCTCAACATCGACCTTAGTAACCTTATCGGAAGAAGCTTTAGAACACAGAAATAAATAATTCAAAAATTATCCAGATCAGCCTGCACGACAAACTTCGAGAATAGAAAATTTAACTGATATTTTTAACCGATTTTTATTCATTTCCGATTCCTACATTACCGAACTAAGAGCAAAAATCTATATATATGATGTACTAAAATTACTTTAAAAATGAAAAAAAAAATTGAGTAAATACGTAAATGTATTAATTTTTTGCAAATAAATTAGTTTTTTGTAATAAAATTATTTTTATTTCTTTTATATATCATTGTTGAACATGAAGAATAAAAACGTAACATTATAATTAATATTTAAGGAACAATAGAACGCAAGAGGCCATGCGCGCGTTTTAGCCCCTTTCCGACCACTGTGCGACACAAATATCGGTCGTTTTAGCATGTGTCAGAATGAATAAAGTCTCCTCGGGCTTCTAACCGAGTAAACAATTTTATTCGCGACGTTTCAATGACGTTCACTGCCATCGTCTTCCGGCAATTCAATGCTAGTAAACAATGCATTGCATTGATAGAAGACGATGGCATCGAAACATCGCGAATACAATTGTTTACCCTGTTAGAAGCCCGAGAATACTTTATTCATTCTCTACACCGAGAAAGAATACATTCTTTATGTTTCAGAATATCTATCCCGTCGACCCCCGCCCCTAGGGATGGTAGCAGTGTATCACCCACAAAGTGTTTGTTTCCGGGTTGATAGAAACATGTGTTCACGCGTTTAGATTTGTATGCGGAACATACAAACACATAATCAAATATGGAATATTTCATATTTTGTATAAACATAGATCACGGATTCATTTAGAAACTAAGAACCTGGTCAGTGATCACACACTTCGTGAAACTTCCATAGTAAAAATAAAATTATAAAGACATACTTTTTAATTTACAAGACAGAAAAGACGAGATCTGTTGCGAAAATTGCTAGTACCGTCAAACTATTCGATTTGTTGAAGAAGAGGGCAAGGCTAGCATAAGCATGGGAAGAGATTAGTGGTCAGTAAAGTCACGGGTCAATACCAAAAGCGCTACTTAGGGATTTGGTTAAGAAGGCTCCAACTTGTGTGTCGTCGTAGCTTAATCTCAATAGTAAATCATTCGCCAATCTCAACGATCTCGCAGAGATCGAGATCTTGACTTCAAAACTATGTATGCGCTCTAATTCACATTATATAATTGGAACACGAAGCTCAGTTCGAGAGTCCTAAGCAAATATTCACATCTCCTCAAACCATTACTGGTCACCGTAATATAATATATTTTCAGAGTTTTCTGTGATGAAATGGACCAGAAATAGCTTGTTGGTAATTAAAAGGCAAGGTGTATTATATTTAAGAGAGACTTCGCCAAGAGGCGTAGCCGTTTAATTCTTTTTATCAGCTACCGTGTGTCTGTCATCAAAACTAAATACTTTTATGACCAACCATTAATTTTCTTCTAAAAGTCTTAAACTGTATACGTAACGAGTCTATCGAATGTTGTCTTCTAAATATTTCTGGTTCTGTGTGCACTTCACTCACGCACTGTTCCCGGCTTTTATACACTTCACATCACACGAGATCAGCTGGTTTTCTTCACCTCAATCTTCTGGTACGGTGTTGTCGGACCACTGGGTTTATGTGGGAGTGAAACCTAACTTAATGTTTCATAACATACCGTTTTAATTATTACTTAATGGTTGGAATCCGGAGATCCATATGGCGATCGGTATTTCGGATGTACCAGTGGACATTCACAATGTTTCGTAACTCTTTATTCTGAAATTTAATATAAGAAAATACTATCTTTATATCCTTGAATTTTTTAAAAGAAATATGGAAGTAATGAATACGTTAACTACCGGACAGATTTTTATCCAAATATTAAACCATTGAGATGACTCTCAAGTCCAGTAGACGTTCAGTACGACGTTCATCGCTTATGGTTGTCCACCGTCAATGAACCAATTTTTATCGGATTTAAGCGCAGTGACATATTTGCCAACGACACCAAATTCCTTCAAATGGAACATTTTTTCCATTGCTTGTAGACAGCAAAGACTAGGAAAATTGAAATCACGCAATGGACATAGTTGACAATTTGAGAGCAGAGTAGTAAAACCTTATAAATATCAGAAACGTACTTGTTCCGATACTACTTACATTTTTTTAAGTACATTGTAACCTACCCTAGTACTTATTGTGATCTTCTCTGGTGAACACCCAGATTATCTCATTTTCCAAACATCTTTATGCTGTCGTTATCTTCTGATGGTACTGGTTGCAAAATGAGATTTCTGATTCAGTTCTCTGCCTGATTCCCTACATATTTAATAATGAACGCTGCAATTAATTGTTGAATCGAACTATATGAGAATACCAAATCTCTTCTGTCGCTGCTTGGGAAGAAAATTCTAACAATTGTCTGAAATGTCATATATCTGTAATACGTGATGCGGTTTTGCTGACACAAGACAGGACTTGTATGAGAACCATTTAAAACTAGTCACACCACAAGGAACGTGAATGAAAAACCAATCCAAAGTTGACCCATTCCGTTCAGATGCAAAACACATGGTATCATCCTACGACACGAAGTGAAATATGGACGGGTTGAGGTTAGATTACGGAACCACTCGAGTGCCCATTAGAGGGAAGCAGCAAGAGGAAATATGTAAGCGGGAAGAAGAGCAATAAGTCAGAACGCTGAAGTTGACAAAGCCATGGCTTGTTTTGCCCGCGGCCACAGCCACCTGAAAAACGCCAGAAGTTTTTGCAACTGGAGCGGCAAATGAAGCCTCTTAGCGTTAAATTTTGCTTCGTGCAGATATGTTAACTGGAGCCTCACTAATCCTTTTGGTGCGCTTGATCTCCGCCCCTTCTGAGTAGAATGTCTCGCATGACGCACATAACGAACGACAGGCCATCACATTGGAAAGGATAACGTTTCCCTTCTGACATCTGAAAAAAAAAATTGTACACGTTGGCAGTCACAAAAGTGGCAACTTGGCGAAATTGGACAATTTTCTAGAATTTCAAGTTAAACTTGTAAACACTGCGAGAAAATTCCCTTGAAACTCGCTGACTGCAGCGTTACATCGTAGTCTTTCTCAGGATTATTTAACGTTGCGGTCAAATTAACAGGAAAAAATAATTTAAGGGATGGAAGTAGTGAATTACGCTTTTGAATGGACAACCTTTAAAGGTTCCTCATCTTAAAATTTGTTTACGTATAAATGGCTAGGTTGACCTACTGCGTATAACGTGATACCAGTCTTTCCTGGGAATTAACACGTTGTATTGTAAGAGGATGCTTCTAAAGTCTATTTTGAAATGGAAACCTTTGTTCTGTATCTGCGTTTATAGAGAAATGTTGATGGCAGTTTCTTTGTTGTTCACCAGACAGATAAGAAAAGCATACGGGTATTTCGTTGCTTGTCTCGGCGCTTTGACGATCAAACTCACTGGATCTATATTTTTTAAGCTACTGCTTTTCAATTACGAAGCATATAATAGGATTTTCCTTTGAGGTATTTATCCTAATTACTTTGCGTAATAAATATACCAAACAGAGAAATTAATGAACAGAGTTTATCGTCTATAGCTGAAATAGAGAACGTTAGTTCTGTCATATCACTTACGGGAGTAGAGATTTAGAGTCCCTGAATCTCCCATTTTGGACATTTTATTTACATCTGCCACGAAACGGAAGGAAAACAACCTAACTTTTGTTAATGAATAAATAATTATTCTATAAAATCAATAATTATTTGGGACTAATAAATTTCAGCGAAGAAAATTCACTTAAATAGTCCATTTCCACTAGAAATATTGCACAGTTAAATAATAATAATTTTTATCCTACACCTTAATCCGACGAAAAATGTATACTGTCTGGTTTGACTCTCGGAGCTGCAGAGTTTCGTAGGAATGTCATAAGCACAAGCTATAATAAATGTCACATTTTTGAACTTAAATCCTTTTTTCATCACTCCAAAGTTACCAACAGCTAATGTGATAGGAGTAAGAAAGTAAATTTTAAGTATTACTGCCAGGAATAATTACAATTATATACACATGTGTGCAATTTGGCATTGAAACTGAATTCGATGTTCGTCAACCCTTAAGTGCGTAGGGCAACTATCAAACAAATGAGCTGTAACGAATGAATTAAAAATTTATATTTCCAGAAATCTATAATTTATAATATAAATCACTTTATTTTTAAATATATATTGTACAGATTTCTGAGCATCAAAAGGTTTAGAAAATCACTAATTGTGAACGTAGATCTGGAAAAAATGTTTATCTGAATGCAAAAACTATGAAAGTAAATAAATGGCAGAATTGAAATAAAAATAAATATTTTCCAGTTAAAACTTAGAGTATTACTTACAAATTATTAATTATTAATTATTAATTGAAAACAGTTATTAAGAAATGTATCCTGAATTATTTATTTTCAAATTGTCAGAAGTTTTCAGTTATTTGCTCCTGTCAAAAATAAATAATTTGGGAGAAATAACTTTTAAAAAGTTTTCCTTTTTATAAGCTAGTGAAAAATTAAAGGCATTGGGCTAGATATATAAGCAAAGTATCAGTCAATTTGAATTTAAAATTTCTTGAAGAAAAATAGATTATTTTTAATAAAAAAAATCGCGTAAAGGTTATTACCGTTGAAGGACTATACATACGACTAAATTTAAATAAAATTTATTTCTGGATATATAATGTAGTTGTCAATGTTCACAAATAGATAGTTAATATTGAATGCTAGAAATTATAATTAAAAATTTTACATTTTTAATAAAACTGTTTCAGTAGTACTGCATTCCGATCAGTTAATGACTCTTTCCTATGGTGGAGAAGTACCTCAGCGTGTTTGTGTCGGAGCTGTAATGACTATGGAATTACTTAAATAACTGCGCAAGTCTGAATCCGGAGCATGTAACAGTAATGGTGATAATTACGGAGGAACAATTCCGCGTTCCTCGTCGCCGCTGCTGACAGAACAAAAGGGAGCACACGCCGTTCATTACCGCGTGTCAATCGCAACCTAAGTCCACGGAAAACAACGCAAAAAAAAAGCGAGGCATATTTCAGATTCATAATAGGACCACCGATTCCCGGTCGTACTTCCACAATTTTACGCCTGCTGAATACGACGCGGACGAATATTCCAAAATCATGCAAACTTTGCATGAAGCTGGTGTCGGTGAAATGTGTATCCGTGAAATCAGCATGGAGTATGTTAATATCTGAATCATTAAAAGTAATTACGATGTAAAATGGTGTCTCAATAACTGGGTGATGTTGTTATTGAAAGAAAATGTTTGGATACGTTGGCAGAGTTTGGATCCAAAGGAGGCGAGCTGCTCTGTTTTCAGAATAGAATAGACTCCAGTCTAGGGAAAAACTGGTCAATTATTCACAGGAAATCAGAAGCCTTGTACAAAGCTTAGATTTCTCTTCGCATATGATTGGTAATTTTCAGGGATTTATTATAAAAGATTTTTTGTTATATTCCATTCCAACTTATTGCTTACCCAATGTTTTTATTTTACTTGTAGATGTTTATATTATAAAATAAAATAAAATTATTTTGTCTACTTATTGAAGTTGGCCAGTTGTTTCCTTGTCTGCAGTCACCTAAAATTTATTGCTGTGAATCCGTGCGAAACAGGTTTCTGATTGTTCAGCGAATTAGACAACCGTTGTCACATCCTCAATAATTGACAACAAACCATGCGTGGACAATAATGTGACAACGTCGCTGGAATTTGATTCGACGTCACAAGGAAGAGCTTCAAGGTCAAATCGGCTCCAATTTGGGAAGAAACGAAAAAAGTTGTTTTTAATAATCAATTGTAATTGTTTTATATGTAACAATTTTTTTTTACATATAAAAAATTATAACCCAACAAATATTCAAAGAAATTTACAGGATGTTTCTTGGCGGTATTGCAGAGACAGTTTTCTAAATATAAATTTGGTCCGATCGTGCATACTTTTATCACAGATAAACTTGTTTTCATGTCTTGCGACAGGATGAGCACCAGTAATGGAACGGTCTGGGTTTTTCTCCGAAAGCAGACCTCGACGTTGCACATCTGTCGCGAAGAAGAACTTCGGAATGTCCGGGCTTCTTTCCGAGTTCTACACATTAACTACGCCCATACATAAACTTCCTTTGACACAAAAGTGTGCACATATACTTCTATCACCATATTAACTTCTTTCGAAAAAAAAATCCTGACCTCACTAATCAATTTCCATTTCCAAATAAACGTCTGAAACGTATCTCTATAACTTAGTTACACCAAAACTGTCGGAAAATTTCATTAAAACTATCCACTCTGGTTCCCTTTATTTCTTTTTAAAATTTCGGCTGTTTCGTGCACGCATCAAATATTTTAGTTCTCCATCTAGAATCAAAATTTTTTACGGCATTTATCTGCCTTTCGGACATTCTCCCAACATGTCCGACCAATAGTTATCACCAAATTTCCCGACTAAGTGTTATTTGTTCGCGTTCCGTGACTCCTATTTTTATGATGGCGACTGGGACTCTTTATCTCTACAGCGAACACGACTGAAGTTCCGACGGAGTCTATCAAAGTCTTTGGAATCCCATTTCTGCATCACTGTGTGACAAAGTGAATTCCAAGTGCTGCATAATTGAACTTTTAAACGAGAAAACACTACTTTAATCACGCAAAAATAAAACTTCGCGTTAAAGTAATTGTAAAGCTCAAGGACCGAAAACGCTCCGAGAGTCAAAAAACCGACCACAACGCGTTTTGGATTCTCGAGAACGTCCAAATATGCGTTGCGGAACTTTTATTATTTCTCCAAGGCCGTGTTGAGCTCAGATTCCAGAAGTACAATGTTGTAAATGATTCCTTCTTCCAATTTACAGTTTCTTGATGACGCTAAAGTCAAGGTTCCTGATGCCGTTAGACGACGCACAGCCCCAAGAAGTGTTTTAGCTGTTTTTCATTAAAACAGTTCATCAGGACTTTGTCGTTGAGAATCAAAAGAAGTTGCCCTTGATCGAAATTATGCTTTTACTGATTTTCTGAGAGCAATTCAACTTCAAGAAATACCTACACCGTCATTAAATCTTCTTTCAGATTCTATGCTGTCGACTAAGCAAGATTTTGTACGCAAGCCATTGATAAAAGATGCTCATATCGCTCTAAAACTTTAAGTGCAATTCTAAATGTCACGGCAATTGTTCTTGAAAACTAAGTAATTGTGAAGAAACACGTTATTATTATAAAGTGGCGATTCGATCAAGCTTATGAAAACTGAAATTAATGATGGTTGCGGCATTTAGCTTGTGAAGTTGATTGAAACATGTTCTATTAGACAAATTTTAATAAACATTTTAAATGATTGGTTTGTTTTAATTATTTGAGGGGGCGGATGCGCCAACAACCGTTCAGAAAGCGTTACGGCATTTCCTCTTGAAAACAACGCGTCGTGTTCAAATATTCAAAGAGCCGCCACACGAATTTCGCGTTGTGCATGTTTTTGTGTAGCCACAACGTGATGTGGTCGAATTTGCAAGTGCAACGACACGAATTTCGCGTTTCGGGTGTTCTTGAGAAGCCCACAAAAGCTCTCAGTAAGCATTTTCTTTCATTGAACCTAGCCTGATAATTTGTTTCTTCAAGACTTATAATGCAAGAAGCAGCATCGAAATATAACTCATCAAAATATTGGCAGACAGATTATTTAAGTTTAATCAGCAAGATCGCGTTGTCTCCCTTTTCTAGTCTGTGTTCTCAGGTGTTCCTCGCAGGGAAAGTATCGACGTTGTGTTTTACACAAACAATTGCGTTACACTGCAGGAGGTCAAAAGTAAAACTTCTCTTCAGTTTTAGTAATTTGTTTACGCCTAGAAGTCGTCGATAAAAATAGATTAATTCCATATTTCACTCATTTTCCGTTTTATATAATATAGAATCGTAGAAATAATTCAAATATTGATTTTTTCTTCTATTTAATAATAAATTATCTCTCAAATTTTCTTTCATAGTTTTAATTCGTATATTGTCAGAATAGTCGTTCGAGTAAGCAAAATTAGTGCCACGTACTTAGAGAAAATACGTGGCAGGCGAGGTCACAAATCGCAATTTTTTTAAAAAAAAATGTTCCAAAGACCCCATGGTACCAGAGGCGAGTAGGCTTTAGAAGTAAAACAGACATTTTGGGATGGTCTATTTACGTAACAGTGATAATAAAAGTTTTAGATATATTATAAAAATTTTTAAAAGGATTATAAATGTATTAACACAGCCAAATTAGTTAGAAATAATAAATTAATAAGAAACCTTATCACAACGTTTCGTCCTCAATATCGGACATCATCAGATGTGGATTTATAATTTTCTCACGACATGCCTCACAAGATTAATAGTTGTAATTATCTGACTTCAATACAGCTAAATTAGTCAGAAATATTAATCTTGTGATGTATGACCAGAGAAGATCAACACCTGCTGAAGTCCTAGATTGAGGACGAAACGTTGTCTTAATGTTTTCTTGTTAATAAATTGTATCTAGATAATTTTGCTGTGTTCATTTACTTATAATTAAATAGAAGTCAGGCAAATATTACTATTAAAAGGATTATTTTATCATAGTTGAACGAAATGAAGTGATGCTATTGAGTGATTGGAAGCTTTTAATTTTCTGGGAAAATAATCTAAAGTCATTAACAAAATAATTTTGTCTTTAATCATTGCTTCCATTGATGTTCATAAATAAATTTAAATCCTTCATACACCTTTTCCCCTCTCCTATTAACAGTAATTGCCACGGTTCACTGGCTATAGCGCATTTTGGAAAATGAGAAAATACTGAATTGCTAGAAACGGGACTAACTAGTGTTAGGTGACCTTCAAACCCAGACGATTAATTCGCCTTCTAGGCTCTTCGAGGAGACTGCATTTATAATGAGGTGCAATAATAATATGAAAAGTTGGAAACTCCTTGGTTCGTAGTTCATAATTGTACATAAATAAACTTCAAGGAATTTAATACTGTTATTGCAGAAAATAATTAAGAGGGACGCGTAGGTAACCTGTCATTTTATTATGTAAGGGCCGCATTGATCAAAGTTTTAGAAAAAAAAAAAGAAAAAAAACTTGGCTCAAGAATTTCCGGGAGTCACCAACTGAGAATCTGATGGATCCGTTTAAATATAGCGAGCGTATCACGCTTACGAAAATTGTGCGTCATAATCAGATTTGAAAAAACGGACAAAAGTAAATTCGGTTTTTTCTTTAAAGAAATGGATGACGGCATGATTGAATTAATAATTACCGTTTGAATCGAAATATTCACAGGTGTCATTGGATTTAATCTGTCAATGCGGAAACGCGTGAAGATTTGTTCGTAAAACCTGAATAATTAGTAAAAAGGTCAATTTCGTAGACTTCGTTTCGTTTTCTGTTTAAATAAAATAAATAAACGTTACAGAAATAAACGCTCTAACTGTAAGCGAGTACTTCCACATTTATAACGTAGTCATTTAAGCAGAACTTAGCTGAAACCTAACTGTAGCAACACCTAATGGCTTCGGCATGAAAAGTTCTTTTGTTCTTTTGTAAATCGATCATGTTGATTCATTCAAACGGAAAGACAGCAGCCACCACCTAATACCCTCTTTTTATTTGTGCTTTTAAAAGCAGCTCAATGGAAATAGTGAATAGATAATACACAACAGAAAATTGATGTCAACACAATATCTTAGTGACAGGAGATATTCTTCACTGTAGTCTATAAGCTTCTGTTCTCGGCCAAATGGATCTCCGTAAATATGAAACCCGTGGTGCATTAAGAGCAAAATTCTAAGGTGCACGATGAAGCGAAGGAGACTCAAGTTACAAGACTTTTTTTTTCTTTCCTTTCCCGGTTGGCTCTGTCATTCATCAAATCTTTAAATGGCGGGTTCAAAAATGTTCTACGCGCAGAATTGTTAGTAAAACCTCAATAAACTTTTAAGAATGGAGAATTTTAAGGTGTGATGTTTCCCGGTAGCTTCGGACGAAACTTGATCCGATAATAAACTAAATACACTAAGTAGTATTATTACTTAAATTAGTTAAAAAGAATGTTACTAAACCGATGAAAATCGTGGAAAATTTTCAGGAAGACATTCATGAAAAAAAATTGGAAATGAGTAAAGAATATAGAATAGTGTCTTAAATTGCGAAAATGATTTGACACCTAGTCAATTTTATATTATTACTGTAGTTCATATTGATGGAAAAGCAATTAAATTTTTTTTCGATCTGAAATACGTAGCGCACGCACATAATTTAAATAATTGAGTGTTATTTATTTTATTATTGATATATTGTTTATTATTTTACGAAAAGAAAAGTTGTGGGCAGTTTATATTCTTGCGTTCAGTCTTTCCAGGGCAATGCCCGCGACTGAGGTGAGTGACGGACAGGAAAAAAACAGCCTCAGCGGCATCCTTTTGTGAGTATAAGGGAAGGTGCCCAAATATTTCGACCGTCTGACCAAAAGAAATCTTCGGTCAGAAGGTTCGGACAAGACGCTCCGGCAAATTGGTACCGTCGAGAACGTGTATTTCGAGTGGGCGGAATTAATCAGTTTTCGCTGCTTCAATTAATTTGTCAGATCTAGAAAATAAATCTTGCTTATTTTTCGCCTCCTTTTATTTAACTTGTCCCGTAGTCCATTTCAGCCATTAACGTATTATAAATCAGTTTTCTATAAAGGATAAAATTAATTCCTTAAATAATTACAAGTTTTTTTCTTTCAGTATCTGGGTGTAAAACTTGTAAGTCACTGTTCGGTACTCAATCTCGACGAAATACGAAATCTACAGTAACAGAAGGTCAACAGTTAATTTACAAAGACCTCTTTTACAAGTTTTCTTCTTCATAACATATAACGCAATTTTCGTTTGCTGATAAAAAAAATCATAATATTTACCATTCCATATTTTATAAGTTCGGAAATATTTTAAATCGGATACAAAAATTAAAAGCGATTAAGTCTATGAAATAATTCAAAATTAATCTCTTTTTTAAAATGGTGCAAAAAGTTATGAACAGAAAAATGAAGAAAAGCGCGTACTAATTCAATTGCATTGTCATAGCTACAATTATAACAGAAGAGGAGATACAAAACATTGAAAATTTAATAATATTTAATCTAATATGCAATCTACAACCGTATCTCTTTGAGGAATTAATTATTGAGGTATACAGTATATTGACCGTATATAATTATAATATTTTACACAATATTGGATTAAAAATACAAAAGAAACGCCTTTATTTTCAAAGTGACTAAATAGAATAAAATCATTTTTCCACAGCCACGACGATACTTTGAATTATTTATATCTATATATAAGTACTTTCAATCGTAATATATATTTATTTCTTCAGTAATAATTTTCGAGTTAGCATGAAAATTTTATTTTTAATTTATTTTCAGTATAATTCATAACGAAACAATTTTTTTTAAAAAAAATTATATGTTTTTATCTGCTAATACGTTACGGTCTTTTTGGGGTTGTTGGAGGTGATTTTTTTATTGATTAAGATATGTTTTTGTGATATTGAGATAAAACGGATCCCATTTCTGTACTACCAGTTGACTTGTATCACAGTCGCGTTTCTTTTTACAAGGACGTACGTCGGACTCGTCACACATAGTATTTGACGAGCAAGTTTCTGTTTAAAAATGTAAGTAATTTTGTCTCGTAAATATAATACCTGAAGACAGCTTCCGAGTTCTCCAAAAGAAAGATAACTGGGCGAATAGATTATTTTTTTATTGTAGATGGCTTCTTTTGAGACGCTGGACCGGCGCCGCGTTTGCTTTGGCCAGGTGCTGGGGATATTGAGTCACGTTTCCGACTAGCACGAAACAGGAATATAGATTGCGGCTGGGATTATTACGTGTTTAGAATTAGACGCAGAGCTGCGCACATACGTGTTGAGATCTCTCGTCTTCCTACAACACCGAACTGTCCGGCCACACAGCCCCAACATCACAGAACACTCGTTTTATGTGAGCGGAATAAATGTGCACTCGCGTCGCGTATAACGCACCTTCCCTCGGGTACACCATTCAATAAAACAGATTAAATTCGGCAGAAGAGTTTTATTCATATATATTCAGTACGTTGAGATAGTTTATCTAGACAATAAGAGGAAAAGCTCCAATGTGTTATTCACAGTGGTATACAAGTACGGAGCCTATGCCATGGACCACCGTAGATTTTTCTTCGTTGATACTAATACAGCATGTAGTTTCATGTGCAGCAATCGTGATTACACGCATTGATTTTCCAAATATTTATCACAATCATCGTATATCAGTAATATGTGTTGTGGGCGCATTTCACGTAAATGTACTATCGTGACGCGTCCAGGATCACGGAAACCATAAAAAACATTCATATTAATATGACCCTAAATTCTAAAATATCGTGTAAGCTTTAGAATTAAATCACTCATCTGTAAAAAAATTTAACGGTGAAATAAAATATTAATTTCTAAATTATTATACTGTAATGTCTTAATAATTGATTTTAGTGTTGAATATTAGTGACATAAAAATTGCCGGTAAATAACTGTTCGGCTGTGCTCTTTTATATAAATAGTTCACTAATATTCATTGTTGTTATTATTAATTGACATACAAGTACTACAGTCTCTGTTAAAAAGAAATATATAAATATATTTATATTCTCTCAATATCACAAAAACCTATCTTAATCAATAAGAATATCACTTCCAACATCCCCAAAAAGACCGTAACTTATAAGCAGATAAAAACAAATACTTGATTTTTTTTAAAAAAAAAAAGTGTTTCGTTATGAATTAAACTGAAAATAAATTAAAAACAAAATTTTCGAAAGTTGTTTCTGAAGAAATAAATATACATTACGATTGAAATTACTTATATATATAAAATTCAAAGTTCCCTCGTGGCTGGGTTAAAATGATTTTATTCTATTTAGTCAATTTGAAAATAAAGGTGTTTCTTGTGTATTTTTAATCCAATATTGTGTAAAATATTGTAATCATATACGGTCAATATACTGCATACCACAATAGTTAATTCCTCAAAGAGATACAGTTGTCGATTGCATATTAGTTTAAATATGATTAAATTTTTAATGTTTTGTACCTCCCGTTCTGTTATAATTGTAGCTATGACAATGCAATTGAATTTCTACACGTTTTTCTTCATTATTCTATTCATAACTCTTTGCACCATTTTAAAAAAAGAGATTAAATTTGAATTATTCGTACACTTAATCTCTTATAATTTTTGAATCCGAATTAAAATATTTTTTCGATCAGCATACGAAAACCGCGTTGTACGTTATTAAGAAGAAAACTTGCAAAAGAGGTCTTTGTAAATTCACTGTTGACCTTCTGTTACTGTAGGTTTCGTATTTCGTCGAGATTGAGTACCGAACAGTGACTTACAAGTTTTACACCCAGATACTGAAAGAAAAACACATTGTAACATCCCAAACTGCCATCATGTAACACTCCACCACTGTGAACATGTAACATCCCAGTAGTTGGAAATGGGAAGTCCAGATAGATCGTTCACCAACCGAGCTATACCTCCGTTAGCTCACCTGGCTACCGATCTAGAGGATAAAGGAAGAATTAAGAACAGGAAATAGGAAAGTCGGTAACGTGAGGGTTCGGGTTCAACTAATTGAACCTAGGCGTAGTGGTTGGTGTTTCGCTGCACTTCAGTCAAATAAGAGTTGATGAAGAATAAAGAGACTTAATAGTTAGAAATAAAATAAAGTAAGACAAACTGGTGGATAGCACCAGGAGCCACCAACCCGTCTGGAGGTTGGATCACGACTGTCGTTCCCAAGAAGCTCTGAACAATTTGAAGACTCCTTTCCCCCTCCCTGATGATTTTAAGTCTCCAATGAGAACTCTTACAGGGTGGAATGATTTCTGCTGCCGTGTGCATGTCTGCATAAGGCACTTAAAATGCTGACTTCTAGACGCAGCGTTTTCACAGCTGCCTAGGCGGAAGGGGTGAAGATTTATGTTGTTGTGGTGCGTTACTCACTATATCTAAAGTGATGTCTTTAACTGAATCAGCGTTCTTGCAGCTGCGCCCTCTTAGGTCCGCTATGCTGAAGAGACGATATGATAAGAGGGCACGTGTAGACTATTATATTACAACATGTTATTTTTTAATAAATCAGTTTTTTGCTTATTATCATCGAAAACTGAATTATACATACGTGAATGGCTAAAATGGACTACGGAACAAGTTAAATAAAAGGAGGCGAAAAATAAGTAAGATTTATTTTCTAGATCTGATTATACTATTGCTGACAAATTAATTGAAGCAGCGAAAACTGATTAATTCCAGCCACTGGAAATACACGTTCTCGACGGTACCAATTTGCCGGAGCGTCTTGTCCGAACCTTCTGACCGGAGATTTCTTTTGGTCAGACGGTCAAAATATTTGGGCACCTTTCCTAATACTGACAAAAGGATGTCGCTGAGGCAGTTTTTCCGGCCGTAACTCACGTCAGTCGCGGGCATTGCCCTGGCCAGACTGAACGCAAGAATATAAAGTGCCCACAACTTTTCCTTTCGTAAAATAATAAACAATATATCAATAATAAAATAAATAATCCTCAATTATTTAAATTGCGTGCGTGCACTACATTTTTCAGATCGCAAAAATATATCAATATATTAGATATTTTACTTTATAAGCAGAGTTATGCTCCTGACCGAGCTGTGAGCTTGCGCACAGAGGTGGAGGGGATGTCGCTCAAAGAGCGGCCTCGAAATGCACACGCTCCTGGGTGAGCTGTCAGCTGGCGCAGTGAGGGTTAGGGGATGTCGTCCATAGCAGAGCGCTGCAGAGAGACGTACAATGTTCTTACACATTATATGGTCTTGATGTCCAGATTTTCAACAGGGACCATTATCTAATAATTTATCCAAACTTGTATTTCATCGTTAAATTTCTTAAATTACCATGTCATAAATATTTTATCCATAAAGTGACGTGCAAGTCAATTTCTAAGTTTCGATGTTTTGAATTTTAAGTAATGTCAGTTTAACATATCAAATTTTTGTTTCTATTATTCATCCTAAAGTGGGAAGTTTTTGCCAATTTCATCACATTCTTTTCCTGCATTCGTATCTTTTTTTTATTCTGAGGTATTAAACTGACTCTAAAATCACATTTTAGGTTAATGTCGTTTTTTTAAAGGATTTAAACGTCATCATCGTTTATTTCATGTTTAAAGTTTAAATTGATGGATTGATGATGGGGTATGACTTTAATCTGCAATATTTTTATTCTGTATATTCGAGTGTTTATATTTGTAAATTTTCAAATAAATATTGAGTTTCAAAGAAATAAAATAGTCACAAGTCTATTTTATAACCGGCGTCTTCGGAACAAAGTTCTGACGTGTGTTTAGTAATGATTTGATATCACATTATCACTAGTGGTCGTTTGCAGAAATAAGAGACAGTGGCGGTGGCGTGGAAAACCAAGTAAGTTATTTAAAGGGAAACGTCAAATACGTATTATCATTGCATCACATTTCCTCTTGCTAGCCACTAAAGGAAATGTTTGGTTGACCACTACATAAACTAGCCGGTTTGCTCACCGAACTTTGAAGTCACATATTTAAAAATATTTCTTTCAGGCTATTAGATAGGATGAGTTTATTGAACACATTCCGTATGAAGTTATAAAATACCCTCATTCGTAAAATGATAGACACTAAAAAACGAACGTTGAAATAATTTTGAGGTTCTGATTAATCAGGGAGTATGATGACTAGTTCTAATTAGCTCCAACTCGTGAAATTTCATTAAACTGACTCTTCAAATGTTGATAAACAGTTTTTTGAAAATAAACAAAAGGAGATTGGGTCAGCAGGATTTACGGAATTAATAATTGTAGTTTATTAGCTATTTAATGAGTGTATAAGTCAAATAGAATTTATAGATAAATAATTCATATTAATTTTACAGTAGATCATAAATAATTTGTATATTTGTTAATATTTTTTCCACATAATCAGACTCATCATAATTTGGCTAAACTTCATTTCCACGCCTAAAAAATAAGGATTCTGTGTTTTTCTGAATCAAGAATGTTTAAGTGTGATATAATTAGGAGACGAATAGTTTCTATTAAAAAATTGTTGAACAACACTTTTTTATTAAGCAAACTCTTCTGTTATAAAGCATCAACATATGCATTGGTGACCTGAATAAAATGATTAATAGCTGATGATCATTTTAATTAAGTAAATATTGTCTTATTGTTTCATTCAAGAACAGATTTTAGTAACAATTTATTCATTTTTTTTTATAAAGCAGGATATGGTCTTCCTAAAGGAATGGATAATAGGCTATTTTAATTTATAAAAAAAATATGTATTTATAAATGAAAAATGTTGGAAAATAATCATTAAAATTAAAAATAACAACAAATGAATATTTTCAAATTTATTAAATCAGTTATTTCGTTAAGTTTTTTATTTATTAATACATTATCCGCAAATATAACTTACGAATTGGAAATGTTTCAGTATTCAAACTCTACCGTAACATCAAACAAGTTATTTCGTAGTCTTTGTGTTCAGATTATTTATGGATCAAGTGATTTTTGTCAGAGTGGGAGTATCCTGCCTTTGTAACGGAGGAACGTCGACAACAGGAAATAAGGTACAGAAACACTGAATAAAAATAAAATACATATAACATAAGCCTTTATTGACCCGTCATTTCCGTAAAATTGTAACGGAGCAATGCCCGTCCGTTAATAATTTATTTACACAGTGTTTATTAACGAACATTGCTCAGTTAAATTTTAATTAAACTGTTATACCTGGATCATAAATACAAATATTTCTTTTTATAATAAATTATATACTATGTTCTAAAAAAATAGAAATGCTTAGCATAAGTACTTGAAAAGGAATTAAGTAACAATTCTAGAAAAATTGTTTAAACCTGATAATAAAATGATAATTTTTAAAATTATTGATAAACTGTTCGGACACGAATCTTGAAAGATTTTTCACCAAATTTTATCTTCTTCCGAGGAAGTTCTTTATTATTTTTATTTTTGTATGCGAACAAGAAAAAATCTCCAACGAATATGTTAATCCAGAAGTTCTAGCATCATTTCATGAACAGAATTTATTTAGGCCCCGATACTTGATAAACGGCAAACTATACTTGAATTAAACCAATCATAATTCTAAGTTATAAGAAAATGATATGAAATATTTATATTTCCACGAGAACATTTATTACTATTATTTGAGGAAATAATGTCCCGACTGGCAACCTGAGATATCACACAGGACTAAACCACAAGCGACCATCAATACGTCGTCTTGGAGGTACTTAGAAATGATCGCAGACGGACGCCGAAAAGTTTCCGCCTACTATGATGAAATGTCGACACCCTTGACGATATAATATTCTTTCATCTACTTTAAAACGCACAGAAAGATCATAGGAGGTGCCTCGTACTTAAAAGGGGATAAATCCGCGGAGAAATACGTTGAGGTCACGATGCATCTCCATGCCGGAACAACAGAAGAGAAGCATAATGGTGAACTCCAGTATTAGCTGGCCTGAGGAGAGATTGTCTTTGTCTCAGACGGCGAGCTCAGAGGGCTCGGGGAAGACCGCAGGCTATCGCCCTCACAGATGAACGCAGGGAATCGCGAAAGTCACGCTGAAATGCCGTCAAGTAATGCAGAGCTGAGAACCTTGGTCCGGGTCAATGAAACGTCGCGTATCAGCGTCTCTTGATAATTTACATGTCAGACGAGACGAGAATTGTTGGGTACGTCGATGATTTAGCTGTGCTGATAACAGCACGTGTGAATGAGAGTAGCCGGGTGCAACATATCTCAAGTCAGGCGGTTATTTTTTTAAAGGATGAAAAAGCATAGAAGAAAGATGCCCGGCTTCAAAATGGATGTCTTACTTCTCACCAGGAAGTGTTATGAAACACCATATGGCTGAAAGTGAGAGAAGTTTCAATCCCGATCGCAACAAGTCTCAAGTTCTTGAGACACATAGATGGCCTTTAGGCATAGTATCCAGAGGGTTCCCGAGACAGCAGCTAAAGCCACATCTGCGTTGAGCAGGCTCATGGAAAACGTCATGAGACGCCTGCTAATGTCAACGATACAGTCAATTCTTTCCATACCTACTGGAGATCTGGGTGGAATCTTAACATATAGAGAAATACAGAGATCTTGGTGGAGAAATACGGAAAAATATTGTGGCTGAGCTGTAGAAAAGAGCTCTAATGGTGGCCTGAGACTACCGAACCGTTTTGGAGCCTGCGGTTTGATCGTTCCTATTGATCTCTTGGTGACCTAGCTAGAAGACGTCTGGCGCAATCGTAAGTTTCCTCGGATCTTACCAAAGTAAACTCGAGGCCTGAACCAGATGTCTGGATCGATTGAAGAAGCGTTGGGAGGACACACGAGCGAGATGGACTGCGAGACTCATTCCACGCTTGGTTGCATGCGTAGACAGCAACTTTAGGAGAAATGTCTTGTTATACAACACAGATTCTGACTGGACACGGACACTTTCAAGCTTACCTACATAAATTTCGTTAATTAATACTAATTGCGTACACTGTGGAGAGTTAGACAACACCGACCTCACTTGCTTTGAGTGCGATCAGTGAAAACTACGAAGTACAAATATGGAATCAGTCACCGTATTGTCGAAATAATGCTTCTAAATGAAGAATCGTAGATAAAGGTTATCTCATTTATTATTATCATGCTTTTGCAGAAGATTACAGACATAGAAGCGAGGAATCGCCAATCGATTCAGTGATTATTACAGTTGTTTCCTATAGGTGCTAGTGATGATTGTTATTATAATTAATGTTAATATCTTCGGAGCATTAAAGTAAAGACGTCCCTGTTTAGGCAGGGAAACGTAACCACCAATAAGTGGTATTTTTTCTGCCATGAGGAAAGGGTGGTTATAGTGATTGAGTATCCCACACTAGAACTGCGGACCCGAGAGATATTTTTAAGAATAAAACTATAAAATTTCGAAGCGTTGTCTCACTGTTGTGAATACTACGACAAATACTTGAATAAATAATTATTTCACTTCATTTACACATTTTTATACTATTTCATTTTTCTCCAAGAAGACAATTTTGCGTACTACCTTTTAAATATGGGCAAGCTGATGTCTTCCACTTTGAACACCTCTCGTAGTTTTAGAAGCAAAGGGTATTTATGTTTAATCTCGTGCTGCATATGTACTTTTCCATTTTCTCCCCTGAAAAGTTTATTTAGCGGACTGTAACATTTCCACTTTTTGAGAAATTGCAAATCCTAACAACGCTCGGCATTTCGCAGTTCTCAAGACGGAAACGCGTAATCTGGCGTTTCCTCAAAATAATGACGTGAGCTGATTTTAAACTGGAATGTGAAATTGTCAGTCCTTGTGTTTCTCTTTGAGTTCACAAGACTGACGTCTGGCGCTGATTCAAAGTCAGTCGCTCTTGACGTTTACTTCATAACTTCCCTTAAAGCACGTCCGGTTTGATGGAGTGGATTTCATTAGCACAACGAAAGAAGCTGCAGTTTATGACGACTAAAGATTTATGCACAGAACGACGGTCTTTTTAATTGTCATCAAATGCATATATATATATATATATATATATATATTGGAAGGGCACAATTTTTTTAAAAAAATCAGAATAAATTTATAAGATATAGATTACAAAACGTATATGTGCCTCATACATAACTTCTTACACAACTATATCACAAGACGCTGTACATAAAATTCTCAAAAAATTACTTAAGAACTATTTTCCGAATTGTTATTGATCTTGAACGATATTCTTACGCGATGAGAAGTCAAAACTCGATTTAACGTCTCAGTTACAGCGGTGAGCATTTTAATATAACCCGAATTAAACTATGTCGCATTAAGGAAAACAAACTATTTTACAAGGTTCATAGCCTTTGAACTGACCCTCTACGCCCAGAGAGACTGACGCAACTGGCACGTAATGAAATTACGTGACATATTTTCGATTACGTGAAACACGTGACCAGTGTGCATATTTCCCTCCGTTGTCTGTGCCATTTTGAGAGAACTGGAAAAGAAGGTTTCCTGACATTGTCACTGCTTTCACCCCAATCCGTCTAAGAATGGAAAATGGTAAACCATGAGATTGCTAAATCAGGATGATCGTTTGGGGGTTCCAACTCCAGGAATTAATTAGTCAGGTATTTTTTTTTCTAAACGTAGAGTGATAATATAATTATTACAAAAAATAAGTATAACAACATATGGTGCAAAATTAGAAACCGTAGTACTAAATTAATAAAAAAATTTTGGTCAATCCTGCGATGACAATGTTAATTCTGGTTGACTATTAAGCGAATATTCTAGAACAATTAATGTAATTTTACTTAGTACGTCGAGATTTATGAGTTGAGAACTCCTCCGACGACGGGAATAAAAGTTAATCGATATGCAGAAACAGTGTAAAAATAAATGTATTGGTCTTGAAATATAAAACACCATCAACTCGGTGATAAGCGTATTGTGAAGTTAGAGAAATAAACCAGTTCCGATCTCATGCAGCTGAGTTAGAAAGTGTTATTTTTGTCGGAACTGTAACAATTATACAGCGAACGAGAGAAAGTTTGTGGCAGGAAGTTTGTTTCAGCGAACAAACACGGAATTTGGCTGAATGAGAATGATACGAGGTTTCCAAAGCAGAGAGAGAGGACTTAACACGATATTTTTATTCCCTCTCCACAATTTTCTGGCAAATAGCTGTTACGAATACTGTCATACCATTATTTGATTCGTAACAAATATTTGTGATTCGGAGAAGGAACATTAATTTTTTTTTTATTCGGATAAAGGTGTTGGTTAGGATTAAAGTCTTAAAGTTACGTCCTGTATATGGAGTTATTAAAACTATTAATCACGTATTTCATAATTTTGTAAAATGTATTATATATATATATATATTATAATAATCACTAATAAATTTTTGATTAATGAAATTTGCCCCACGTTGTGGTAGCCATTTTATGTAATACAAAAATAAAATAACTACCAATTTAAACAATCAATTATCATTTATTAAAACACAATTTTAAATTACACAAATCTGACGAAGTTTTATAAATCAAAACAATTTTATGTAACTTGAATACATTTTAAATAATTGGACTCGGTCCCCTCAAGGTCTTTACTGGGTTGATAAGAAACGGAACAAAATGTTAAAATTAAACAAATACAGTTACAATAAATGAAAAACGAAATGATTTAAATGATTCAAACGAATGAAACGAAAGTAACGAAATTAACCGAAATCTTTGAAACAAAATGAAACGAAAGTAACGAAATTAACGAAAGTAACGAAATCTGACACCTTTTACCCTTTATTAGCGATTTACAATTATAAATTCAGAAAAATAAACTTACACGCTCTCGGGTACACACACTCACTTTATACCGGCTTAACAGTCCCCAGGCTGAACTCACACTCTGCTTTCACAGTCACCTCCTCTATACGACGTCATCCTCTCGACGAATTCAAACACCTCTGCTGGCAGACAAACCTCCACGATGAAGCTCCCAACTGTTGACGACTGATGTCCAGCTGATTACTCTCGGCCCTGCGTCCGCCCTGCGGACCTGCACCAGCGAACTCTCCCAGCAGACACGTCCGTCTCCTCTCCAACACGAAATGATAATGAATCCTCCCCGGTCCAACTGCCCTCTTATTTATATCCCGGCTCCCGGATATTCCCTTGTTTTCACAGTTGTTTAGAACTTACATGTTCGCCAAAACAAACACCATCTGTTAGCTTTCTCCCACTCCGAGAGCCACTTAATCAATTACAATAAGCATCTCCTTTTAGTATAATTGCCTCGTCCATCTTTCAGAGTTCCGTCGGTCACACAATTTGCCCTAAGAGCTGCCAAAATGTCCCAATTATTTGTCCTTCCCTTCTCTAAAAGTTCACTTATCCGTCATTTTTTCATTATTTTTAATATGTACCAACCAATCAAGGATTCCCCGTCTCAGTTCGTAAACAAATCTGTCAAAAATAAGAACAGACTTCATCTCTTTCTGAGCTGGTTATCACAATATATATATATGTATATATATATATATATATATATATATATATATATATATACATATAAGCTCAGATCTGAAGCTAAGTGATTAGTAATTATGAAGTAAGATGTAAATATTTGGGCCTACCCGGAAATAGAACCTAGGTCCACTGCTATGCTGGCTGGAATTGATGCAAAATCTGATATTCATCAACGAGGAATAATATTATTCAGTATTCCATATTTTGGCAAATGACAAGTGCAACGTATTTATTATTAAATGTAAAGGTTTCTTATGAATGCGCGTATCATTCAGCAGTATGCGTCGGTCGGTGATAAATTACTACCCGCACGATTATAATTTTAACTGCATTTATTAGCCACTATAACATATCCAAATTTGATATGCATATTTGCACCGACACGGCGCATTCTTGTATCCCGTCATTTGAAACGAAACAGCATCATTTTAATGTTTTTTACAGTTTACTTTCTATAGATCCCACGTACAATTGTAATACATATTTTTAATTTCAGATGTTAATTCTGTCTATAAATAAAATAAAGTTATATTCCTTATAACACTAGTCTACTTCACAGTAATTACTTTATGATATTTGGCCAGAGGTAGAATGTTACGAGTAGATGAAATTTCCCCAGGCGGATACAGTCGTGTTTCTGAGTTTGCTGTGAAAGGGTAAAAGGAACTTCAGCGTAATGTGGACTAACGTCTCCTTACAACACCAAATAAACTCAATTTCATGATATAGCGTTAACCACCACTTTCTTCGAATATATTTTTCATCAATGGATCGTTTCTAAATTTCTAATATGCATCGAAAAAAATTTATTTTCACATTCAAATTCAACAACAATCAAATAAGTACATACGAACATTCAAAGCAGTTATTGCATTAAAAAAATAATAAAGAATTGAATCAGACTGAAAGGAGAATCATGTGTGGATGCTGACCAATCCACAACAGCTGACAATTTCACTTTTCTCACAATTTTTTTTGAAAAGAAAAATTGAATTGAATTGAAAATTATCATATTTTTTAAATTTTCATGTAAATGTTAATGGAAAATATGTTAGAATAAAAACTAGTTGCATTAATTTTTAAATTTAAACCCGAAGTTGTTCAAATGTATAGATTTTGTATACGTTTTGTAATCCATATCTTATAAATTTATTCTGGTTTTTATATGATTTTTTAAAAACATTTGTGCCCTTCCAATATATATATATATATATATATATATATTTACTCATATATATATATATATATGTATATATATGAGTAAAAATGTACAATTAATGAAGGAGGTTATATATTTCAGCCTGGTATGATTTTAAACTTCTTTTACGCTCGTTTAGGTATCTGAATATATACGGACAGGAAGTATAAAAGTTTCTCAACTGTCGATATCTTAGAATTCCTTTTTAGTTTCTATTAAGTATACGTTTTTAATATTCATAACTCAGATAATTAGAATTAATGAAAAATTGTTTGCAGACAGGGATCAAATCATAACAGAGATGAAAAAATATCTAACTTTTGTATAATAATATAATTAAATAAATAGCTTTAGTCAGAAAAAGTTATTTAGTTTATAGCAAATACACGACGTTTCGTCCTTTTCTAGAACATAATCAGGTATTACCATATTTAGAATTTTGAATATAAAAGGCAAGATTCTGCTGCCTTGTCTGTCTCGATCGATAAAAACAAACAGGCAAGGCAGCAGAACCTTGCTAATAAATTTCACTCTTGGATTATATTCAAAATTATGAATATTGACATACCTAATGAGGTCCTAGAAGAAGGCGAAACGTCTTGTAATAATTTTATAATTTTTTCTTACTAAAGGCCATTTATTGATTTATAAAAAAATTCCTTTCGGTTTTTAACGAAATCTGCTATACTCATATTTTTATATATTTAATTATTCCAATTGAACTATAATCAATCTCAGACAACTGACATGAGAATTATAATTTTATTTTTAATTTTGTTGCATATACAATTTTATAGTTATAGTAAGAATCTTTTTTTCGATAAAAACAAACGGGCAAGGCAGCAGAACCTTGCTTATAAATTTCAGTCTTGGATTATATTCAAAATTATGAATATTGACATACCTGATGAGGTCCTAGATGAATATATATATATATATATATATATATATATATATATATACTGTAATACTTTTATAATTTTTTCGTAAAGGCCATTTATTTATTTATTTATAAAAAAAAATTTAACGAAGTTTTTATTTATTTATTTATTTTTTACAATTTAACTTTAACTAGTGTAAGGAAATAAATCTCAGACAACCGTATGAGAATTATAATTTTATTTTTAATTTTGTTGTATATACAATTTTATAACTATTGTGAGAATCTTTTTTCATAAATGCGTAGAAGAGAATTCACCGCCTGCCGAGTTACGACGCGCCGGCAATAACTGAAGTAAGTAGCTTATGTATAATAATAACTGTGAGACGAGTGGTCGTGGGAGGAAATTTAGAGGAGGCACTTACGAATTGTCATTCTATCGGAGTTTTCACGTACACAGACAGTTCCGCACAACCTGATTAGTCAATTTGTGATCTGCTTTGAGTGAGCACTGTTGCTGCTTTGGTGGAAGAGCCGTCGCTTTGTCTTTAGCCATCGCAATTACCGGCCTTGTCATCACCATGATCAGGGCACTTCACCATCACCAGCTTTCATTTGCTTCAAAGGCGACCCATGCACCCACGCACCTGTCTTACTTTAAGCACTTCTCGTTATTACATTTGGTAAGCGTCCAACTTATGAGAGTGAAACGAATTTTCGTTCCTAGAAACGCAAATATAAGTAGCTTATATTTTCAACGAAATGACAAAGAGATCATAACTCTTTACGTCTCACATCACGAAAAATTAAATTAATTTTATTATTAATGAAATTATTTTTCTGGATACAAATTATCTCCGGTGTAATTTGGACAAAATAAACGATCAGTATTTAAAACAACTAGAACATTCATAAGACATTCCAATATATATATCTAACTATTTAAAATAAAAGTATGCTCCTTCTAAATTTAAAGAAAATATGAGTCTTAGTATTCAAGAAATATTGTATAATTTAATAGTAATCAAATAATATTATCTTAAATGAATTTTAAGCACTATTTGCAATTATTTTCATACATATTTGTACTACGGCACTAAGCATGTCTCGCATCAATAAAAAATATAAAATAATATAAATATATAGTGATATTTTATTTATCCTGTGTTTTTATTATTTAAAATTTTGCTGTCTATTGTTCGTTGAAACCGCATGATGGGCCAACACGCCACATAAAAACGAATTTTATTGTATTCCTCCAATGTTATTACCAATAATTAATTCCAGCGCGGCCACTGGGATTTGGTAGATTTACATTTTTCGGTAGCGGCTTATACTACTTTACGATTCGTTGCCGCTGTAGACCATCATTAATTCATATTTGCTTATTAGCACCGGGACTCGAATAAAGTGTACACTTGCCTTGCTTGTTTATAATAACTATATCTAAATATTTAATTTTTGGGAAGTTGATTATGGCTGTATAAAACTGGTTTTAAATGGAGAACGTTTGCAAAACTAAGATATTACTTTTAGTTTTCAGCATACCGCAAAATCTATGGGAATGGGAGAACTTAAGTGTATGGACTGAGTAAACATTGAACATATTTCTGATTAAATAATATGAATGACATTTTCAATCAGTTTCATACAACACGAGAATTTGACTTTTAAAGAATTTTAATGATAATATTAGACTAAGTAAATAGCATTATAGCGTATGAACTATACAACATATTGAAGCAATGTGCATTTACATTAATTAAGAGTTAGTATCATTTCTGTGCGAATTACATTTATAATACTACAGTATTTATAGTTTTAAAAACTTTTTAAATAAAATATGGAGAAAAATGAAAGCAATACTATATTTATAATTTCATTTTCTTACATATAATTGTTAATCAATTTACTTTGTTTTGTAGTTTCTTTAACTTATTTTAAAAATTTTCAACTGTAAATATTCTCTTATTTCTGCTAAAGAGTATTAATTGAAAATGCTGTAATGGGAGGTAAATATTATAGAAGCCCTCTGAACGATGTTATTCAAATAAATCTAAATACACCTTTCCCCCCCCCCCATTTTTTTGAGAGCTCGAAACGTATTCCTTGAACTTTCACCTCCAAGAATTATACCTGAAGTCATTAAATTTAGGAAATTCAGTAATGATGAAATCACTTTAAGTGATAATTAAAGCTTCCTTAAATTTCATCCTTTTAAGGTCACTAGCATGAAATATTGTTTAATTCATTCCTGAGAAATAGTAATATGAAATTCGTTCGGTGAACTATACTTTGTGTGGTTTCTTAACTATAATTTTACCGTTTGAAGCTGCTACCATAAGCTGCAAACTGGATGTTCTACCGCATTATTTTACAGTATTTTCTCTTTTCTATGTTTAAATACGTTTCATAAAATAACGCACAGATAACATCAACATTAAGAACGGAAGTTTCATGCAACACTGTGAAAATTTAATTTCTATCTGCTCCTACTTAGAGTTATGAATATGTGACGGAGGGAAGAGGATTTTAAATGTTATATTTTTCTGGGTTCGTGAAATAATATACATGGGAAACCAACAGCCTAGATGACTAGACTGTAACGGTTTTCAAATGGGATCAGTTCTCGCTGTCAGCGAATGAAAGCAGAGAACTAAACAAAATGTTCAATAATGAATGACAACAAACCCCTACTGCAGCTGCTTGGGCAATAATATGTCACAGTCTCGCACGAATTTGATTCGACGGCGCAAGGAAGAGCTTCATGGTCAAATCGACACCCATTTAAAAAAAAATTATAGGCATGAGTAATGGGCTATTAAGTAAATGAACGACATGAAGAAGTACGAAAGATATTCCGGAAAAAATACTCAGGCAGTAGAGTTGTCCATAACAATAATGCAACGTTTTTTTACTTTGCTGTTTTCACTTTAATTTCGGCAAACTATATCAACTACGAAGTACCTTCAGACAGTTAAAATATATATACGTAAACAGCATTGATATTTGATCAGCCATTTTTGATGTTATCCCGTTTAACGGTCCGACAAACAAAACCTTGATTATTTCTTGTCACGACATTGACAAATGTAAAATATCATGTAATAATCGTCTGTTAGTTGATATGGTTATCAGATATGAGCACAGATTACACACTGTATTGTACATATTCCTATGGAAATGTCATTGTTATTTATGCGTATGCAGCGGAATCTGTCTCAGTTCGGGTGATAATTTACGATGGTGATCGTTGGCTGACAGGCGAAGTCATTACATCACGGAAATTGATGCAAATATGAGTCAACTTCACAAAACTTAATAATTCTCAAATAAATGAAACCAGTTCTTATATGGACGCTTCACTCCAGTCAGAACAACTTTATGATTGAGTCATTTTTAAAAAGGTGTACCAGAGATTACAAATGAAATCAAGACAAGTCGAATAAATAAATACTGATGTGTTTATTTTTAGAGTGGTGTATCAGAGTATTTTTTTATTTGTGGATTATAAATTAAACTGTGATGGCAATCGTACCACTCTGGGAATCATCACGAATTAATGTTATGGTAGTTATTACTGAAATTTACATTTAAAATTACGTATAAACAAATAAAAACTACTATTACAGGCATAGTTTTTGTTGATCTAAATCAGAAGACTGTTTATTTGAGTTGGTTACCTTATACATTATTTTAAAAATGGATACTGCGTAACAAGTTAATTAAATCTTATAAAAATATATAACTGAGACTGTTTGATTGTCGTATAGAATTAAGCAATATTATAATTTTTTTTAATAAATATCTTTGTTTTGTTGCATATTTTATATAAAATAAACTATATCTTGTTTTTTTCTCAAAAGGTTCTTCTAATAATATTTAGAATCGAAGGCACAAGCGTACTAAAATGTGTATGAAATGAGATGAGGTAATGCGGGAAACATTCTGCCCCTATCAAGTCTCCTGTAATAAAAACATCAGAATAGACGTGATATTTAGTGACTATCAGTTGATACCATAAGCAAATTATTTTCTGTTGGATGAGGGTCGTTTAATTTCTTTAACTGTACAGTATATAGCCTTTCCCAGTAAATTTGCGTAACACTGGGGCTCTTTATTTATCAGAGATGATAAGTTTATAATTATAATAATCTGACTTCTTTCTAAATAATGTTAAAAACACCAGCCTATTAGTCAGACAAAAATTATGGACAAATTTAAAGCGTTACATTTGACAAACACAACGTTTCATCCCTAATTGGGACTTCTTCGTATGTACGTATTCAATTAACAAAGAATTTACATTAAGATTTTGTTTTATTAAATTTTTAGATAACTAAATTTAATTGAAATTTTACAACTGAAGATGTACCCATTAAGGGCTGAAACGTTGTTTGTCAAATATATTGTTTTAAATTTGATATTAATTTTTCTGACTAATAGGCTGGGAATTTTTCACTTTTATTGATCAGTTTATAGGCCAATAAATCTCCAGTTTGTTGTCCTTTTGCATTTTTAGAACAAAAAAGAAAGAAAAATAGTTCATGAAAATTGCGTAACTAAGGAGGTAAAATGCAAATAAATGTCGCAGTGCAAAATTACCATAAATAGAAACTTAGTAGTTTTCAATATTAATTTAATTAACAATTTTTTATTTTAACGACAATATTCAGTTTCATTGCATTGTTCCAGGTAGAATTTCAGCCTCGTAATTATTTCCGTTAATTCGTCGAATTTGTGTTAAATTTAAAGGAAGAATCGGAGTAAGATTGTGGATAACATCTGTTCGTGCTTGCACACACGAGCCTGGGCTTATGTGGAAGCTCGTAATCAAAACTGGGAAGCGTCGATACACAGTTTTACCTAACTCGACTCTTATGGGAAAAGCACGTCGCTGCGTGTGAATATTATATTACATTTTATTTAAGCTTTTACGGGTTTTATAATTATTTATATTAGATATCGGTAATAGTGATTACGATTCAGTTTTCTAACAGAGCCCATGTTACTTCACATCCTGTTTCCATAAGTTGGGAATTTGGTACGAATTATTATACTTAAAGAGACCGTGACGCTAAAATCATCTATTGATTTGCCACGAACACGGTATTGCGCCTGTATTTAAAGGCGATTAAAATAAATCGAAAAAATTAATTGGAAAAACGCCCAACAATTACTAAGCTTTAACAAGGAATCGTTGAGATTTCATTCATAAATATAATGTGTAATGAATTTTTTAAAAATACCATTGCTGATAATAACGGACATAAAATGCATTTAATAAATTTTAAAATTTTCTTATGTTTTTTTAAAAAAAAGTGTTGTATATGGAATGATCTATTATTTTATATGCGCCATAAATTAAATTCATATCTTTGGTATGTAGCATAATATAAATTAGAAATTATTTATTTTAAATTTTATGATAAAACAGCAGACAACAAACATTTAAAATATTATATTTAATTAATTGAATTAAGATATGTATCGGTCCTAAAGTGGACCTTCTTCAGGAAAAGAAAATACAGTAACAGTAAATACAGACATATGTACATTATTGTAGGAAAAATAAGAATTTATAAGTATAAATAAGTGATGCAGAATAAATAGAAATTGCAAAAACTTACGATTCATAAAATATGGAGTTGTAAATAGCACTCAATGAATCGGTATCTCTTTTAACATTAATGGTGTTCAGGATCACTTTTAGTGTGTAATATTTCTGAAATTAGCATTCATTGATGATTGTTTTCTACACTCAAAATACGAAAATTGTACCAATTTATCTGGTGGTGGTTCTTGTCAAAAATATGTTTTGATAAAACTGAAAGTTTATCTTGCATAATTTTAGATTGTATTTATGTTATTTAATCTTATATCGTTTATTTATAATTATTCTTTCTTCTTTTTCCTACAATGATATATTTATGATGTACATATCTTTGTATTTACTGTTACTCTGTTATCTTTGCCTGAAGAGGACCGAAACATGTCGCAATTTAATTAATTAATAAAATAAAATAATTTGTAAATGTCTGTTATTGGCTGTTTTATCATCAAATTTATCTACACAGACGATAAAACTGGTTATATTTATCTATCTTAATATCAATATAATTCTGTAAATTATTTATCTAATCGGAGTGGATAAGCCAGAGATGGGTTTGTTCATTTTTGTACTTAATTTTATTATATTTAAACGTTTAATATTGTTAATTAATTTATTAAATATAGAACTACCATTACAATGAACTTCCCTATGTTTTTGTTTCTTGTATTAATATTGTGCATATTTGGGCGGATGCGAAAAGGGAACTATTATTTATCAGAAATATTCTTAATTTTTAAAGCCATTCACATATTCCTGCAATTTTGACGAACCTTTTTAGAAGAGTAAACGTTTTCTCTTTTCCTTACATTAGTAAATTGTTCCATATATATAAACAGTATTTTTTTATAAAAATAAAAGCGGAATAAGTCAAAAAATAAATTTCGATTTCGTTCCCTTAACAGATTGTTAACCTTTCAATAGTTCATGTTTCATCTCGTACATATAGACATACTGAAACGCGAATTCAGCTTGAGTTATTGAATTTCATTTAGAGCTTTGTCAGGTAGCGTGTGAAAGTCAGTGCCAAATCGAAGGCTGACAGCTCAATCCACGATTTGTCTTTGTCAGATTGTAAGGGGGAGCACTGTATAAATAAATGGCTTGGGAGTGAAACGGGTTTGCCTCAAAAGACTTGCCTTCCTAATGCTGTATGTATGACTGAACTTCAGTCCGTATATAAAATTCACTTTCATTTCACGTATTGCCCGTAGAAAAATAAACTAGTAGCAGTGGTAATGGGAAATATAATAATTACATATTAACAAAAGTGTACTCCCTGAAAATGATAAAATAATGAGCATTTTCTAGGAGACGCGTTTTTCTCCAGATAGTGATTTTACTTTCTCGTTATATTTCAAAATATCATTAAAAAATTTAGGAACAGAAATGTCTGTCGTCATCTTCAGAGCTTTTAGTCGTCGAAACGTTGGGTTTAAACATAAATATGCAAAACCAGTGTGAATACCGAGAACTATTTATTGAACAACTACACCGGGAAAGTCTTCAATCTTTGATCATGTATACTATTTTTTTTTAACCTGAAACAATTTTTTTTCTCGCTTATAAGCACTTAACAGAAGTAACCCTCCATAAATTTGGTATTTATGGATATATAGTTGCTGTCTCGACTATTCCTTTGACTATATTTTCCCTAAAAATAATAAAAAAGGGTTAAAAGTAAGAAACTAGCAGGTTTCAACACAAAATGCGCGTTATATTCCCTTCCAATAATTACCAGCAGCTAAAACTAATAAAATTCCTACAAATAAAAACGAATAGCTAAAAGTGACAAATAATTTATTCTAATATGGTGTTTCTAGACGTTTTGCACCTTTGAAACACCCTCTCAACGATATTGTTTATGTATAATACTCTACACACTATTCTTAGTTTAATTTTCCTATTTTCGTTTAATGAATTTTCTGTTTGTGTTTTGACTAGTCATTGCGACGATTTGAAATATATTAAATGCATTGTTTTTTATATTAATTTTTTAGTCTCACTAGCAACACACAACTGACTTATTTGCGCAAATTTTCACATGTCAATTTTGTACACATAAATTCTAAAATAATGTAGATAGTTTTTTATCTAAATATTGTTCGACAATAATTCGTTACCTTATTTTCAGTTTAAATAATCTAAACAGAGTGAACCAGAACGAAAAACCGTTTGTCTTTTATACCAAAATACTCAGAAGGCATCCCTTGAAAGTTTGGCGGTGGAGTTTTGGTTCACCCTGTATATTTTACATATATTTAAAATATTTAATAGATAAATTTGTTCCTTTATATGTTCATTCATTTTCTTAATGCATATATTTTATGCTATAGATATCTGTGGCGAATTGCCAAAAGCGCCATCCAAATTGTAAATTAATAAATATTTTGGGATAAATTAATTAAGTAGGTTTTTGTATAAATTTTCGACTGAAAAAATATAATTTATAAAAATTACACAAAAGCATTTCCAGTCAATTTTCCTATGTATAATAATAATTTTCATTTCGAGTTTACTTATTCTATTTATTTTCTACCCTATGTTAATTAGAAACGTACAACTATACTTTCATTATTTACCATCAAACGGAGCTTGGAATAAGTTTACGTGACATTAGAATTTTTCTTTGTGAGCACAAGACTTGGCTTCAACAAAATATCTTAGTTCTCAGTCAATATAGAACCCAAAGGTTCTTCAACTAAAGTCGTAACTTAGTTTCCTTTACCGTCCAACCTCTCTCTCTTCATCTATGCATATTGGAACATCAAAGAGCTGTAAACTATACGTATTGTTTTACTATTATATTTTCCTGGAGGCTATAACGTTTGAGAAGACATATACTACACATATGGCGTGAAGGAAATAAACTGCATTGAGACCTTGACACCGAACGGGTTATTGAAATCCCCATCTCGCTTCACAAACTTACAGCCCTTATTTCAGAAACTCCTAGTTCTTATCATTAGGATTCGTAAGGTTCCTTCATGGCTATACCTTGTCATCAGTTTGAATAGGGCCTTCATTTTGTTTACGGGCTTTATTAAAATACTTGTTTGACAATAATCTGAAGGATAAATCGCTTTCTTTTACGATATGATAATATAGCGCTGAGGAAGCCATTATAATGGACAATAGCGAATCATTCGGCTACAATGTGATTTTGCAGCACAGAGGAATCTCAGCGCGATGATGAGATACCAATTCTTGGAGGTACAAAAATAACTGTTTACATTCACTGAAAGTATTTGCACCTGAAAATTTTGTTGGGAAGTGTCGGAATTTAATGATCTCAGCTGATGACGACGCGATGAGAGTTGAGAAGGAGAGAGAACTTTCAAGCTGAGATTTAGGGAGCCACTAGTTGGACAGTAGGAACCGATATACTGGAGTCGGTTGACTGGATTGTCCTCAGATCAAAGCAAAGCGATTTTTCCTATTAGCCTGGGTGAAAATTAAGCTGATTAGGTCATCTACATGGAAACTGTGCCGCAGACAGCCCTGCACGACAACTCTCGACCGTTAACGCCGAGATTCGGATGTTGTGAGAGATAACATCAAATAAGGATCAGATTTCTAGTCGTTCAAGGCGGAGAGCTGATCTTGTTTTTTTGTACAGTGTCTCACTTATAATCTTCGATATTTTGTCAAGCGTAGTACTAAATTTTTGGCGCTTATTTTAAATTATTTAATTAATTTAGTTGATGATATGAATTGTAAATGTAATGTATGCTGCTCTAGTTTTCGTCAGAGAGTTTTGAGTTCCGCCTTACAGCTTCGTAAAACTAAGATATGTGGGTTAGTACGGAATGACCTGTTCTTATGAAATTTATGCTGTCATGGAAATGACAGATCAGATTTACAAAAAAAAAGACTAATGAAATTAATAATCTTCCCAAAACACTTATTAAATAATTTTCACTGACTGGAATTTCGTTCACGTAGCTACTTAATTTCCCCATAAGCTTTCAGAGAACTATAGTTAGCGTCAGGAACGAAGGCGGTAGGCGAAGATTGAGGGAGGGGATGCGAGGTCGACGGTGCCACGATGCGCACGACAACGATATAACGAGGTCAAGTTCCTGACGCTTACTGAAGATGATTGACTGCGTGCTGCGTACCTTAAGGTACCGGGAGTAATTTTTACTTTTTTAGTATTTATTTTGTACCTTAAGGTACCGGGGTTATTCTTCACTCTCTCAATATATTGGGAGAATTTCTGATTAAATTAGCATTCTCTTTTGAATATATAGGTTAAATCACTGCTTGACTTATAGATTGCAATAGAAGTAAATACTTTATCGGGCTTTTATAAATAAGTACGCGGGAAACGCCGTCCACAGAACAAATTATTAATACAGTGTAGCATGTTTCTAATTACATACTACGTTTATTTAAGGTAACGAACGAAAAAGATTTAAATTTGTAAGCATATTTCAATACGCATATAACAGATAAAATAAGAAAATATTTGATTTAAAATTAATTTAAATAATAATAATATTGACGCTTCTGAAAGTCCGCGGGTGTGTTTGAATACTATACTGCAGTATCGGAGACTAAAGTTTCGATTTACACTCACCACAAAAAAAATTATTTTCTTACTTTATTTACTTCACAGTTGTACTTTCTGCCACAGTAATTTTATGTTACTAGAAAATACCATCAGTGTATAAATAATATTGTCGACCAGTAGTGGCGTAGCGATCAGCGTCACTTCCTGGCATCGCAGAGGTCCCGGCTTTGGTATGGACGCAAGAAGTTCATTTTATCTGTCAGTTGGCTATTTTATATAATTGTTACAAAAATTATTTTAGACAATTATTAAATTTAAGTCCGATGTTAGATGTCACAGTTGCTCTGAGTTTAGAAAAAAAGTTGGGGAATACAGACAAGGATGAACTACAAACAAACTAACTGTAGTTAATTATGTGCTGTTATCAACGGGGATGAGCGTTGTAACCTTAAAATGTAGAATGTTATTTCCAGTTTTTTTTTTATATATTAAATGTAGCCATTGACGTCTATGCTGATGTACGAAAAAAAAAAAGTTACGCAGCACGGATGCCGTAGGGAAGAGATTTTCCAGTCTGGTCACATGTCTTTTCTGTTTATTACGAAACCTGCCCAGCTCGTCGGGTAACTAACCCCTCAAGGTACAACTCGCTAATATACCACCAAAAAAAATACAGCAGCAAAATGAGCAGCGCCTGATAATTCTCATTACGTTCAGTGAATGATAAATATTTCTTAATTAAATTGCTACGTTTCGGCAGTTCCAGTACAAGAAATATTGTACTTTTTTAAAGCGATGATCAGATATGTAGCGGAGTTGCAGTTGTTTACGGCTCCAGAAATGTTTCTCATACTGATATTTTCTTTCCTCCGGAAAATATTCCAATTATTGCTGAATTCGATGGAGCACTTATAATTTAATGAAAAATAACGGAGATGGAATTGAAGCGTAAACGTATTTGAATTTTTAGGTACTCCATGTTATTTTTAAAACACATTCAGTTAATACCTTACTCCTATTCCGTTCTTGAAATTCCTTGATTCTGTCGAGTATTTGCCAACTCTAGCCTTATTAAGACCATTAAAAGGCCTCGAAAAAGGAAGACATTGCAATATAATCCCACTTGTTTGCTAAGCTCGACGTACCTATAATTGCCCCCAGCCCACGGAATATTACAAATGTGTTCGGAGCCGCCCTTCTGGGGTGCAGGCGTGATCGCCCCGCCGCTCCTCCGGAGTAGTCTTCACATTTGCTCAGTTTTGTTGGTTTCGCCAGTAACAAAAAAAACTAGTTACTAAAAAAATCATTTAAATACGTAGGACATGAACTTCTGCAACTTATCGCTTTTTCTTTCGGAGAAATTTTACCGTTAAATATTTAATTTAGTACAACCACTTTCAATTTTACCGCTTGTCTTTGCCAGCCAATGACCTAGATGACGTTCACTTAGTTACCACCTGTATCATAAAGCAAATGGCCGTTACTACCAATGACAATACAACGGCACTACGAACAAAATTCAATTATTTACTTTCGTTAATTAAACTGATCAAACATTGGAACATTTAATTAATCGTTTTGTTTATTATTTTACATTTGAAACGATTCAACCAGATGGCAAACATTTGCGAAGCAGTTAATATAGTTCCGAAATCATGGTCAAACGAATTGTTTTTATGGAATTTGTTAATTTCATTTTCGATAATTGAGACTGCACTAGTTTATTCAGTACTTCTGATATGCAAAATAAAACAAATTAATGCATATTATTTCTCTTTACGTGTGTGCTTGTTTCCGATTAGTAAGCGACTTCATAGTTCTTTTGTAACTTCGTAAGTAATTGTAAATATCCCATGCTTGCACTTCTACTTCTATTCTTCTAATATTAATCACTGGTATCGTAAGGAAGGATGACCAACTATTGTTAACTCGTCAACTGATTCTTCTGTATACCTTAGTAATTGATTCTATTTGTTTCCTCCATGTTAGTCCTTGGCCCTATAAATTTCATTACGTAATTCTACTGTCGTATTAATATTTTCTTATTTCCAGTGTAGACACCACAGTATTCTAAATGATATTGGGTCACTTTGCTGATCCTTTCTCGCGCGACGTCATGCCCATCATGTTAAGGAAATTTATTGTTATTATTTGTACGTATACAACGTATAAATTTAGATTCTCGAAGTGTCTGAAACACATTGAATGCTCTGATCTCTTCGTTATCCATTGTTTGTTGAAACACAGAAATTATCGTGCTTGCAATTTCTCATTAGAACTCCTAACGGCACCGGCACATGCCATTCAACGTTCTTCTTTCCGTCGCTCCGCAGACGTCATTGCAACATTATTTACTGCAGTTGTTGTTTGTTTTGTATGATTTTTTGAAGCAATAAGAGATTTGTTGTTATCGGGAACTCTAGACTCTTTCGTTGTATTCATTACATTTTCTTTCTTTCCCGTGATATATCCGTAAGCAGCCGTCACTTTCCTGCGTTCATATTGTTGTGGTGAATTTGACAACCATGACGAGGAAATATAGACTTGGCACAGAATATCTGGTTACTTCATCGTCACTTAATTTTTTTTTATCAGAAAGAGATATTGTCAATATTTATCGTCATTGAGTTAGACCTGCCCGTTCCTCTTCATATTCTATCAATTGCTGGCGCGTAATTAATGGTTAATAGTAACATACAAACAGTTATTCAGTTTTCTACAGAAACAGGTTACTTTAGCTTAATACACGTTGTGTCCACTTCCGTAGAATAGTATAGGAAAGAGTAGAAAAGGGGGATGCGGAAGGGAGGACAATACAACCAAGAGTTAACCATAGAACGCGTAAGCGGTGATGGAGTGTGATGGAGATTGAGAGAGGGGAGGAAGCGTGGACACATTCACCATAAAACCCAAGTCGGAGAGGGTGTGGCACCTGTGAAACTAAACTGGGCCGCCAAGAAATGTGACGCGCACTCTAGGGCTCACTAGCAGCGGGTTAGGGACCCGACCCGGCATTCGCCTTAATGTGATACAGGAAAATTCCTGGTGACCAGCATCAGCCAGGTTTGGCTCTGGGTAATTGTCCCACGTCCTTCCAATGACCAGAGTTTCGGGTTTATGTCCCAAATCGGTCAATACGTCTACTCGTTACGGAGCTAATCGCATGTTCGTACGGCAGGTGGCTTGTAGTGGAAACATTTAGCTAATCTTTTGAGCTTGGGTAGATAAGGTTAGTTTCTGAACTATAACATTTCGTGTATGTAAACCTGCGGAATTAGTCACTTAACAATTGAACGACCATGAACCTGCCTAAATCACTTCAATATATGTGAAGTACTCAAACTCCAAATACGTTTTATGACTCCATTTTATTGGTAATGGGCCATATCTAGAAATCGATAATCATGGAATGTATACAATAGAGGAAGCATCCCTATACTGTAAGAACGTCGATATTATGGAATATAAACTTATTATTTCTTATATAATTAATCATAAAATACAGTACAATATTTAAACTTTAATAAAAATAATTCCTGTATCAGCATATTTTACATCAATAGTGTAAAGCACCAACTGAAAACCTAAAATATTAATCGTCACGCTCTTAAGATAGATCAAGATCAGAAAGATAGCCAATTTAGACAAAAAAAAGGTAATATAAATACCACTCAACGTTTCTGGGATCCTTGTCCCTTTCGTCAGATGCTAAGAAGAGCCTAGAGAAACACAACTGCACTGGTCAGTTGACATCACTCAAAAGCGACGAAAACGCAACGACAATGTGAGAGCCGAAGGGTTGGCGAAACAATAAGGGAGCAACGACAATGGGAAAACAGAAGGTTTAGAGTAAAAATAAGGGATCATAGCAATTATTGAGTTTAATAATGCCTGTTTGTACATTAATAGCTGTGATGTTGGATGTAATGTAAAGCATCTCTGAAATGAGACTGGAATTGTACCTGGTGTCATTGTCTAAAATCTTAGCATTTTGCCAATCAAACGTATGTTTAGAATTGATAATATGTTTGGAGACTACAGATGGGAAGTTTGATATTAGACACATGTTCCTTGATACGTGTATTAAGGGAACGTATTGTTTGCCCTATGTAGCAGGAATTACAATTAGAGCAAGAGATTTTGTAAACAACACAATTTTTGCTGTAGGTGTCAAGTGGGTCCTTGTGGTTTTTAATCAAGTATGAAAGGGTATTAGTAGATCTGTAAATGATGGATATCTGTTATTCTTTGAATATTTGGACAAATTTGTGTGGCATTTATATTAGCTTTTTTTGTCTGTATTGGCTATCTTTTTATTCAAGAATGAACAATGTAAGACTTATGTTAACATCATTTTGGAACAGTCGTATCATATTTTAAACAGAGAACCCGATTCATTTTACAGGAATTCTGTTAAACTTTGAGCAGATATCAGAATAGGCTTATTTTGTTTTAACCATACTTTTGACAAATAATTGAGAAAATAGAGATAATAATTAAAAGCATCAGTTTCATAGCCTGTAATGCTGAGATTCTTAGATAAAATAATTGAGAGAAATGATTTGATATTGTAAAGAATTATTTTTGCGGGCTGGGTTTTTACGGTTAAATCAAAATAAATATTTGAACGTATGGTTGGAACTCTATAAATTAATACAAAAAATAAAACGAAAATATTATTGTTCAATAATTTAAATAAAAATATTAATCCTTAGTAGAACGATCCAATTATAATTATAGAATTTTTTTAAAAATATAGTGTAATAAAATGGACAATGTCCGTAAATTTAAAATCAAAGAAAAGGCATGTAAATAAAAAAAACTATTATTGCTTTAAAAATGAAAAAAATTACGTCTGATTGAAAATAATAAATAATAAAAGTATTAAACCGCATGTCGGCAGAATTAGACGTTATTCTTGAAACAAGTATCTGGCGAGACTTGTTACATAGTTTATAAACATGTAAGTTACTAAATAAATTTGTGGATTAGAGAAGGCGAATTTTTTTAGTCTTTATTGATCATCAATGTACTGGTGTCAGCTGCAGAAAGATCAACTTTCGGATTTCCTGTAAGACAAACCCGTTTCGCGGATATAAAGATGTGGTCGAAATTGTCATATCTAATTTCACAGTTACATTTCCCAAAAGCAGTATAAATATTAGAATAGATTTCTGTAGAACGCAAAGCAAGTTTTTTTTTTAATAAGTCGACGGTCGCGGTGACCACGCTGGCTTAATGAGGTAATTTGATTGTGACGCGATTTTGATTGTCAGCGAGGCGAGCATTGATCGTGGCATTGTTGTCCCAGTCGAGGCTCACTTTTCACTCGAATTATCCACGTTAAGCCTGGGCTTGCGCTCGCCGGGGATTATACAAAAATCTGCCCTAATTCCCGCCCAGTCGGGCTAAAGGGAGTCAACTTGAATTTTGGCCATGCTTTGTCATTTATTAAAGACGGGATAAATGTGTCAGTGGGGTTGGGAAGGGAAGCTTTTTCGCACTAAAGCTCGTGAAAGTGAATTTTAAATTATGTTTGCTTACGCTAACATGTAAAGCGTTCATATTCCCCCTTTTTTTTACTTTTTGTGTCTGTGATTCTACGAACCTATTAAGTACAGAGATTGTAAGTATTCTAATTAAATAGTTAAGATTAACAGGAAACGTTGCATTTTTCTTCAAAATTCTCAGTTTTACAAGTCTAAATAACAACTATGAATCATTTAGATCGAAAACGTCGATATCCAGTATTAAAATAACTACGGTTCTATTCCAGCAATTGTTACATTTGTTTCTCGTCTATCATATTGTAAGGCGTGTATTTAGGTTTAAGTTTTTCTTTGTCTCGGAAGTGTTGTTTGCTGTGGTCTTGAGAATACGAAACCGTGCACGTGCGTGGGGGTGGAGGAGATAAATATTTCTATCCAAGTAATTTCGTGTCCTGTCTCGATTGTTGGCCTCAACATGACAGAATAGTTAGCCATTGGTGACTACGGAACTGCAGCTGCGTGCTATAAATCTTGTGACAATGGAAGAATCAGTCAACTGGCATTTCGACGAAGTTTTCTAACAATGAAAAAAGTAAAAGAATGGGAGGATATAATGGAGGGGACGGAGATAAGCTTTTGAAACTGGACAGTTGTTCTGCGCTCACCGAAGCTGGTGGATGTGATTAAGAGAGGCTCCGTAAAGTTGTTGTCTCTGATATAGTTCGAGGCAGAATCGTCGTGAGAAATGGGCCACAATTTGTTAGTGAAGAGTTCACAGAATAGCACCACACTATTTAGTACGACAGCTTGCCACCATTCAATCCCGGAGGCCGACGCCTTAGCCAGCAATCAACCCCCGAGTTGACGCCAGTTCGTCGGTACGAGAGCTACAGCAGGCAACACAATACAGAATAGCAGTACGCATTTGGTACAGGCAGCAGATCTCTTCTATGTAAAAACCGAATGTGCCTGAGATAAGAGTTTTCATGTTTAACTTTAATAAACTTATATAAAATTTCTTTATTGGTCAAATATTTATTTTTATTTAACCGTAAAAACCCAGCCCACAAAAATAATTCTTTACAGTGTATCAGTCACTCTGTCAACCCGACTGTTGAGCCAAACGTTAGTACTGATTTCATCAACAATAAATCTAATTTTTTATCGAATAAAAAAGATACATTCCGTTCAAACAACGGTAGTTGTTGTGTTAATGTTTTTGAAAGAAAAAATATCATGTAAGCTATTCACAATATACAAGTAAAAAATTGAACAATTTATTGTCATGTGGAAGGTTTTCTGACTACGATTTGGAAACGTCATTATAACACTTTCCTGGAAGTGCACGATAGCTGATTATATACATTTTAAATTTTTTTTCAACTCCAAATAATAAAATTTGTGGTATATATTTTATTCTTAAATAGTTCACGTCTTATTTAAACTTCGATCATACAACTCAAACTACTGTAAATCCAGTATAAAATGTAGCAGACCTTATCATTTCCTATATCCTCATTCTTTATAGCTATTTTTCATAGTTTTCAAATTTATGAATATTGGAAAAATTTAATTTTCAAGTAAAGAGCTTACTATAGCGTTACTTCAAGACTGGAAGAGTCTGCAGACAGAGGCACCCTTTTCGACTAATTCTCCAAAATGGGAATGAAAATTATATGTAAGCTCCAAACACTGATTAGAACTGCCCGTACCAAAATAATCTGCTTACAAGTAACATTAAAATTTAATCCGTTGAATCAAAATTTCGTTTATTCCATGCACAAATAACGCTAATAGTAAACTGTATTTTTTTCTGTTTCAGGCAATTCTTAAACCGTTTCGGAGGACGCGGATTGAGAGCGAGCTCAACGTCTGCGAAAATAATTTCTCGAGGGACGTGAAACTTTCAATGTACCGAAAGTAAATCGGTACTACAGAATCACAATTAGTCATCATCCTTACTGTGGTCTGTCAAATTTTTACATTCTTTATGCGAACTTAATAAATCTGTTTTTATTATATTTTCTAAAATTCTTTAATCTTCCTAATAAAGCTTCTTGATTTCTATTTTTTATTCCATCGGTTTTCAATGGTTTCGCATTTCTCTTCTTAATACAAAAAAAGCAACGCGACATCATCACGTATCTTCTAAAATCACATATATTATATTGTAATAAGACAAAATTTTTAATGCCTCAAACATTGCATGAAAAATTAAATAAAACCGTAAAGGACTTGGAGCTTCTTGGAAAACACGAAATCTGGGGGGTTCCAGTGAGTGACAGCGGCCGACCTCTCGTTGAGAGGGTTCGGGTCTGAAAATTTATGACGGTCACTTTCACACATCTGTTTTGCAGACCAGAGGAGTGAAACAGTAGCTGTTATGTAACCGTGTTAAGCGGATCCTTAGTAAAGTATAAAATGTAAAAAGTTAATGGCAGGGTTCAATGACGAGCGATTAGAATTCACAAAAGTCTGAATCATCGTCGCTATGATTGAAGTTAAAACATTGAATACATCGAAATATATTAAAGTGCAGCGAATCAATGTTAATGAAAGACGAGTATAGTGTTTGTTTAATAAGAAAGAAATAAGTGATCAGTGAAAAGTCTAACAGACGTGAAAAATGTTTAAAAGTATCAAAGAGGAATTTCAACTGCGACACTGCGACAAAAGATAAGACATTTAAATTAATAAAAATATTTTGGTTATATTCTCACAATGCAAAATTAAACCCTGGCTGAAAAGGACTTATGTTTTAAATAGTTTTTAAAAATTGGTAAAATTTATGTATTTCCCTTTAATTGCGTTGATTTTAATTCAACTACTTCATAATAATTAAAAACTTTAATTATTTGCAATAAATAAAACCAAATCAGAAATTATTCATTAAAATATATATATATAAAATATTTTTTTCAATTCTTTTATTAAGACTTATATTATATATTTATTTTCCAAAATTATGTCTTTTATATTGATAAATAAAATATTTTTCAGAATGATAATGGAAACTATAGCTGAAACTTCTCTTAATAAATAGTAATAATAAAAACGTGTTAGTGACTATATATATATATATAATATAAAATATTACATCTGAAGCAGGATAATGAATTATTTTTAAAATTCGCATAACATAAAACAGTTGATATACTAATATGGAAATTGATATTAATTAAATGTAGATGAAATTATGGAAGTTTATGAGTAAAATAAGTATTTTCAATTTATAAATTACAGATAGCTTTGTTTGGAAGTTTACACGATGATTAAAAAAAAGACTATGCTAAACATCTAAGTGTTTCTTTCCAAAGTTTAATACTTAAACTTCACTCACTATAAGAAGAAAAATTCTATGTGGGATTCGAAATTAAGATAAAGTCCGCAACCAATTTAACAAGAAAATTGAATCCATTAAAAGTGAAAAATTTCCCTCATTAGCTGCAGTTTCCATGCCTCAGGAAGGAGCGCACCGTAAAAAAAATGCCTGTAGAGATAAAACTCGTTCTTGTCTTCCATGGCTACCTTGCATTTCGCCAAAAGATGCTTCCGAATAATTCCAGGTGAATCCTAATCTCGAGCGGTTAAAGCGCTTATCTTTCAAGCACTTTTAGGCCATTAAATAATGGGAAACTTAAAGCGTTTCCGAAACGTTCAACGTTTGTGAAGCGAGAATATTTCAAAGCACAAAATGGTTGTTATTTTGCTTCAGGGTGAACACAGTGACTAACCTTTCGCATAATAGACTAATTCTAGTTAATGGAAGGGAATTACAAATGGGAGTAAATAAAAATCGTAATTCGGTCACTTTTATTAAAATTTTATTTTAATCCGCATAAAAAACTACGCCTTTAGCGAAAACACATTTATATTATATTTGATTCACATATATTTTTAAAAATCACATAATTTTTAATGTCCATGTAATAATTTATGACTTTAATGAACCTTATAATGTTCGTTTTGTGCGTTGGTGATACTGTGATTTTGTTGAGCTATTTTTTCTATCCTTCTCTGTTGTTCGTATTTCTTGCAGTCTTGGATAATGTGTAAGTTTACTTTTTTTTTTCGGTTCTTGATTTTAGAATTAATTGGGAACTGTTGGTCGGGTTCGCTGATCCGAATTCTGAATCGTTGCGATATGTCATTAATTAATTAAACACAATTCAATACATGTCATCACTGCACTGGTACAGTTATTTCAGTAGCTGAAAGGAAAAAAAACCCTGAAACATCGGAACAGAAATATTTTTTATTCAGTTTCATATTTGCATACACACACTTATATTTATAAAAATGTACTATCGTGACGCATGGCTGGTCACAGTCACTTTTATATATATATGAATTTGCCTTAAAACACCATGTATCAGTGTAATAGGAATTTTAAGGTATAATATCATCGGTTTGACGTTTATTTTTTAATGAAAGTCAAATGAGGGTGGATTCCATGTGTTTGTCAACGCAAATCGAGCTGGAAAAAAACCAAAGTTCTACGTTTTGTCGAAAAAAAATAGTGTTCCCTCATTACGATGAGGTAAACGATAAACAAATTTGTTAGTAATTCCAAGCGCTTAATCGTATGAAAATTAGTGAGCAAGTAACCTCGTATTTCCTTCACGAACAACTAGTTTGACCCCAAGTAGGGATAAGAAGAGTAGAAAGTAGGAAATCTTTGACTAATAATTCTTGGTATTTTCTATTCTCCTTCGGGCAACAGATTCTTGGAATAAGCACGAGTATTTAAGTGTCCGACAAAGTTGCTAACTAAGTTCCCAGCGACTCTGTTGGGCGTTAAATATGAGTGAGATAAGCGCCTCTTCGAAGATGCAAGTTTTACGCTTCTCTGCGAGGCCCGGGGCTTCGTTTCCTTCTTTCCCTCTTTATCTCGGAAATGTTTTACTCGCACTCTGCACTAGAGATATCTTACATCTCCTTTAATTTCAAGGTTGCCTTTTATTTTAATTCGAGAAGAGTTATCCTGAGTTACGTTTGTTATGCTGTTATCGCTTCAGTGGCATCGAGTCGTTCGAAAGGATTCAAAATTATCAAGTCATGCAGTATAAGTAAAATGTACCGAAAATATATCATTAAATAAAATAACATTTATTAAAATAGCATCTTAATGTGATACGGACGTCTTACAAAACACGGTGATGTATAGCATATACAAACGATGATTTCAGTTTGTTGATTACATGACAGTATTACTTATTTAAAGTCATAATCCAGTGATCATTAAAATAAATATCTCTTATTGTTTTTAGAAGGTACTAGGAGTCATCAGAAACTGCAGTGAAACTTGTATATTTCATACAACCAATACAGCCACAGCCAGTACGTTTTTTCAGATATAGTTTCCAAATCGATTTAGGCACTTGTCGCCTCGTTGGATGAGTTTGAATATTCCCTCCCGGTAAAAATCCTATCCTTGCGTTTTCAGCCATGTAGTCACGAAGTGTTTCACCTCCTCGTGTGAAAACAATTGTCGGCCTCCTAGGTGCTCGTTCAAGTGAGGGAAAAATGCTGAAGTCTCTCCAAAGGCGTCATATTCCTTCACGACAACACGACGCCTGTTGAAACAGTTTTTCCGGGACATCATCGACCACCTTCCCTACAGCCCGGACCTCGCTCCAAGATACTTTCACCTTTTTTATTTCAATCGTATCTCAATTAATGTTCTTATGTGTTATTCTTATATTGTCTTCTTTTACTTCGTCCAGCTGTCAGAAATTTTCGGAAGGAGGAGACTCACTACTAAATTAAGACATTTATAAATTAACTAAAGCCGTGATGTTATACTCATAAATTAAATTTTTCCACATTCGTTTCAATTTTTGTATTCGGGACTTGTCAAAAAGTCTGAGCACCAAGCGACAAATATCATTTGTTCTTTTGGAGAGCAAAAAATGGGGTTCATCTTTAATATTGTAACAACGAATCCCTTCATTTCTATTTACAAATTAATATTTCTATGAAGAAGATAAAGTAAACAATTAAATAAATAAAGTTACATCTGTAGTCGATGTTTAACATTACGTTTCCATGACACGACTTCAACCTGTTGCAGCTGGCACAGCTGCCAAATCTCTGTCACGCAACTCTTCTCCATCAATGTTATGAGTCCTTGTCTTCTCATCTCCATGGCCTCAGCTGAAACCTTCCTCTGGACCATCATTCCGACACAAGATGGGGCGCAAATATAGCGGACAATCCGAGGAATCCAAAGAACGTCATCGAAAGCACGTCATTTTCGGAATATTTAGGCACAGCAGAGAATAATTTTTCGATGTCAGCTCGTGAACTGTTCGTGAAGATCTAAGGGACGGCAACGCTTGCATTCAGCAATCAACATTCCCAGTTTTCGTCCCAAAATCTATTTTTTACAATTAATCGTACCGCTTATACCAAACAAAATACATCCATCTATCATTTATTTTCAATATTTTACCGCCAAGGTATAGCAATATATATATATATATATATATATATAGTTTTGGAGGCACGTAAATACTACTTAATTCTTTACGTGTTTGGAAATCAATTTAAAAAGTCATAATCAAATATGAAAAATTTCGCTACTCGCGTATGTATATTTAGTCGTTACTTTCTATCGCCTATTAGCGTTTTTAAAGAAGGTTAACTACATCTCCATATCCGAAAATAAGCTATTCGTTTTGGAACTTCAAGTTAAGTTTTAATGAATATATTTTACATTACGATTCTGAATTTTTTTTTGTATTCAATTTAATAATGAATTTAGCTGAGAAGTCACAAGATTTGGAACGAGATTCACTTGATGTGTGATGTAAAATAAGGCAAACAGAATTTCCATTTCTAAAGTACTAAAGTACTAAACTGTCCTCCTGCAGCATGACAGACAATCACTCTGTATTTTTTATTTTCAATTTAATACATCACATTTACACGCAACTTAAAATGTGAATCGCTTATTCTATCAAGACGGATAATTATGTGAATCAATGAATATATTTGTCTTCTCTACATTCAGTCTTACTGAAGTTACAAAAAGAAGAAACAACATTTATATGCAATATTATAAAATCACCATGATTTTGAAACATAGAATATTTACAAAAGCGAAATAAAATTTGATAATATTGGTAGTAATTATCATAAGGAATATTCAAATGTTTTTTCCTCTGCGACAGGTACGAAATAATTTCATTGAACTTGAAGAGTTTCAATTCGACCACGTTTCATCGAATTTACATTACCTCTTTAATTTTTGCAAAATTTTTCCAATAATTGGCTACTTTGGTCCCCCTTCCGCATCCCCCTTTCAAATCCTTTCCTGTACTATTAAAATGGAGTTGGCACTACGTGTATTACCTAATTATATATATATATATATATATATATATATATATATATATATATATATATACATACAGCTGTTAAGGAATAGACTCAAGGTTAAAACGGAGAATATATCGCTGATTAAAGATTTTATTTTATTGTTTTGGTCGTGATTTATAAAAAAGTAATACTAGTCTTTAACATAAGATATACAAGGGTTGTACACCGTAATAATCTGAAGATTACCCAAATCTGTATTGATAATGTTGGACAAAGGGATTCAGGTTTCTACTACATTCGTTTGTATTATGCACTGTGGGAGAATAATTTACGGTTGAATTGAGATCGCTTGTTGACCAGTCCTCAATTAAGCGACATGAGTACTCGTGAGCCCACAAAAGGCTATTTTCAGGCTCCTGGAGTATATTCACGGAGAAACGGCACAAATTTCAGTAGACTTGGTGGATTAGAGGGTATGGAAATAATATATACAGGTTAGGAATGATCACGATGGGCACTATAAAATAACGTTATGTACACTCCTCTCCACAAAAATAGAGCGCCCTTCCTGAATACTATCGCAAATTAAGTTCGGTTCGAAATTTTTATTCGATTCATATTTTCTATGAGAAGAAAATATCATCAGTTGAATAATGCATTGCAATCCAACTATATCTAGCAGAAAAAAAATTTTTGATCAGTATATTTAAAATTGTAAAGAATCTGCAGTAATTCAAGATATGAAAATGTGTCAGCCATCTTGTTACCTTGAAACCACGTAGATATAGACATGAAAAAGTTAAACTGTATTTCCAATTTAAAATTATGATTAACATTATCGTAAATGAATAGTGTGTTGAAAGAAAAAAAACTGATAATTTTGTTTAATGACTTTAACTGATGAATATTCTTATTAACTTGGTTTGTTTCAATTTTCATAAACTTTAGTATTCAAAATCATGGCTGGATTCTAATGTAACTTGGTAACTTCTGATGTTTAATTGGAGACATTTATTTTCCGTGAGGATGCACAATATTTAATTACTTTTTGGATTTTCGAATTATTTAAATTAAAAATTATTTAATATAAATCTTAATTTTCAATAGGGGATATTTTTCTTTTTAATTTATTTAAATTCATTATAGCGAGTTAACATCGGGAACGTCAAATTTGTCGTATTTATTTTTTAACATTTTTTGAATGGTTATAACAGCTATTTTATTTACAACAAAGGTAAAATTTATGTTTCAGCATAATTTAGAACTTAAGGATGCAATATGTAATATATATTATCACAGAGAAAAATGGGATAATTTTAGCGTATGTAAGTAACCACCTCTGAGCAACGGAGGAACAGGAAGACTGGAAGACAAATGACAGTTAATCTCATTCTGAAAATTTCAGGCAGCTGCCTGAAGCAGCGAAAAGTTTATAAATAAGTAAATACCATAAGTTGAGTTTACGTATTGATTTAAAGAGGAATCTAGAAATAATGTGATTGAAATAAGAAATGGCCGGGCACTGTGACGTTAAATAATTGGATGATGGACTTGAAGGGATGTTTTATATCCAATAAAAAACATATAATGATACTGGATTGGGAAATAGAAGTAAACCTAAAATATATGAATTTCAAAGAGCATGTGACTATTAAAAATGAATAATATATACTTAGTATAATTGAAAATGGAAGAAACTAGTAAGTAGTCAGCCGAATGAAACGTAACCTTCCAGTGTTCGTGAGTTATATAAAATATATGATGGAACTACGCAAGTACAATTGTGATTATTATCAGACATTTAATCAATATATGGTTTTATTTTCTTGATATTATATTTATTATTAATAATAAAAAATGTTTTAGATTCATTTTTCATGAATGAAATAAAATCCATTTAGTTAATGTTAATCTGTAATTTCTGGAAACAATTGTTAGCTGTATAAACAAACAGAAATATTGTTTAGAAAAGGATACAATTTTAGCTATCGATTTTAATAGTATAAAATACGCTGAGAGAATTCTAAAGTTTTTTTTACGCATAGCAAACAAGAAAAATACCGTGTCCTCGATTTAATTAATTTAACAGATTTGACAAGTAAGGTATGTCGATTATAACATATAATAGAAACAACGACACGCACAATGTAAATCTAAATTTTATATCTGAACCAGCAATCGCTGACAGAAAATATTTTGATTGAATTATTCCGTAATGATAATTACAGGAGAGTTTCACTAACACATATTGACAAAACAATCACATTGATGAATATAGCAATCATCCCAGCAATTTGAGTTTAATATTGCAATTATTGACGTAACGTGAGTTGGGTCAACATTGTTTCTGTGGAAGATTTTAAATTGGTTTACCTGCCTGAATGAAGTACAAAATTTTTTAATTATCTTCTATATATATCAACCGACACGAGAACAGTTTTGGGTGCTTGTCGGTCAGTTATTATGCGGCCTTCTAGAGAAGACAAATAGAGATAGTGAAACGTAGTAACCATTCGCGAGTCACCATTAGTTAACTAAATTATTATATTGTTATTCATCTAGTGCGATTCCATTGCAGTAAATTTTTTAAATGAAGCCCGAGTCATTACATTTTGAGTAATTACGATGCGGTAAATACGCGCTATGACAAAAGGAAATTAAATATTGCTTGTTTTTTTATTAAACAAAACTTTTATCTTAAGATTATTTGTTGTTACATAAGTATTAGAGTATATACAATTAAAATCCTGTATATAATTAACCTGGAAACTTGTCACTTAAATTAATCCAGCAATTAACATAATTTTGCAATTTTTTTTTCATGTAATTTAATTTGTGTGTCTGAGGTGCATACATTGTTGGGTTATGAGGGTTTGCTGGTGATGTTGAATTTGATGGGATGGATGAGTGGATGTGTGGGGTCTGCGGGTATGAGTATGGGGTGGGTTAGGAGGTGCCAGAGTGTTCTGGGGTAAGGATGAGGTCGATAGGGCGTTTTCTCTTGAGGCGACGTGCGTGTGGGGGTGGGGGAGGGTTGCAATGGAATTGCTGGATCGTGGTGTTAGGATGGTTGAAGGTGCTTTTGATTAATGAGGTTACGGATTTGGTGATTATTGAGTTGACTTGGGGAAGTTTAATGTTGTGGTGGATGATGGAATTTCTGAGGTACCAGGGAGAGTTAGTGATGGTGCGAATGATTATGTTTTGTTTGGTTTGGATTTTGGCTGAATGGGTTTTGGCTGTTGCTCCCCATATGGATGAGGACCAGGTGGGTTGAATTATGGAGAGATACTAGGCGGTTTGTGCTGAGGGCGAGTGGGGATTTTCTGTTTAGGAGAGGATATAAAGTTCTGAATTTAAGGTTAATTTTAGAGAGGAGGTGTTTAATGTGGGGTTTTCAAGAGAGTTTTAAATCGGAGAGGAGTCCTAGGTAGGTGGTTTCTGTTTTTGTGGGTATTTCGGCTTTGTTTAGATATAGGGGGATGTGCGGAGGAGGATTTTTGGATTGTGTGAATGGGACGGTTATTGATTTGGTGGGATTTATGCTGATTCACCATTGCTTGGACCAGTGTTCTAGGTGGCTGAGCGCTGACTGAAGAGGTTGGATATTGGAGGTTTGGTAGGAGATGGCGATGTCGTCTGCGAAAAAGATTGTGCTTGTGGCGGGATGTTGTGGAATATCGTGGGAGAAGATGTTGTATAGGAAGGGGGCAATGACGCTTCCTTGGGGGACTCCTGCAGCGATGGGGTGGGGTTGGGAGATGTGGTTATTTATTTTGATGGAGAAGGTTCTGTTGAGGAGGTAGTTGAGGAGTATTCTATAATGGGTGTCATTTAAGTAATCTTTGATTTTTGAGAGAAGGGAAGGGTGATGAATTTTGTCGAACGATTTTTCTATGTCAATAAAAGTGGTGATACAGGATTTACGTTGTTCGAAGGAGTTGTTTATGAGGTTGGTGAGGGAGTATAAGTGATGGCAGCAGGAATGTTTTGGACGAAAACCGTATTGCGTGTCAGAAACTAGGAAGGAGATTTGGTTGATTAGATGAGGGAGAAGTAATTTTTCAAATAGTTTGGAGATTGTAGGAAGGAGACTTATTGGTCGGTAATTTTCAGGGTGGGATTTTAGTTTGTTGGGTTTCGGTAACATGATTATGGTAGCATGTTTCCATTTGGTTGGGTAGTAGGTGGTTCTGAGGATGGCGTTGAAGATATAGGTGATTAGGATTATTGTTTTTTTTTTGGGAGATGTTTTATATAGCGGTTGGTGATGTGGTCATGTCCTGGGGAGGCTTTGTTTTTTAGTTTTTTTATTGCGGTTTTGATTTGGGAAGGGGTGAAAAGTTTAGGGAGGGGGGATAGTTGTAGGGGCTGATGGAGTTTTGTTGCTATGGTGTGATTGTGATTGGTGTAAAAGGAGGAGTTTGGGGAAAATTGGTTAGTCAATATTTGGGCGAATAAGTTCGCTTTTTGTGAGGGGGCGAATATTGCTTGTGTGTCTCAACTTTTGACAGATTACAGTACGTAAATATTTACAGTATATATCTACACTTGTGTTGCCTATATTATTATATGTTAAATTCTGCGTTATATTGAAAAATTTATAGTCCTGGTACCGTAAGGAATGACACGAATCCTCTCTCCAAAAGATCAAGTAATAATACACCTATCCGGCTAACGTGAAATGCAACAAAGAAGTCACACCAACGCCATTCAGAAGGGGGTAATCTTTTTCTTGTTGAATTCTTCCTCAGTCAACATGAATTTGAAAGTAAATCCCTACCATAATTTAACTATTTAAATTTCCAACTAGCAGGCTGGCGATTCGGATTACATTAGCAGTTTATGCAACTTTAAAAGTTAAAGTTTTATACACAAATTTAATATAAAAACAGACTTAAATAGTAACTGAATATTTATGAATTTCTAACGTCGTCGTTTTTTTTTGCACTGGATTGCGAGATTCATCTTAAAAACTAGTAAATGTATTTTCTGAATCTGAAAGCAATTCATAGTACAAAAGTTAATAATCGCCTCCCCCTCAGAGCGCATTTCAGGCGGGAGTATATTTTATTATATCCGAGAGAACGGCTCCCTCTTTATCGATATTTGCAATTCTATGTCATTTCCTAACCGTCGTAAATCAAATTTAAAGGGAACAAATTATGCTTGAAGAAGCCATTACCGTAAAACTATTTCGCTTAGACACCAGATTATTAAATTCTAATACAATTTAATTTTTCGTTCCTGGACGAATATGTTTATATAAAAGCAGGTGTTTTTTTTCACGAGACACCTATTCATTCTCCAAGTATTTTATATCGTACATTCTATGAACGCTGTCCGTACTGCAGTTTTGGTTCACGCTGGAACCCAGAAGAAATACAATTGAACACTTTGAAAAAGATAAATTAGGCACATGAATGTTTGTGGCGTTAAAACGCAGCTGAATATTTTAATTAATTTTTTGGTGGGTGAAGATGGCAGAGAAAATTTTGTGACCAAAATTTGCAACATAATAATTATAAATTTTCTCACACACTTCTCAGAAGTGTTCTATGAATCAAAATTAAAGTAATGTTCATAGCACAAAATAAGTTTTTTCGTTATTTTGCATAAAATTATTCATCGTATTGATTCTTTAAACAGATTACGGTCCTTCATCCATGGGTTCTAACGTATAAAATACTCAATTCTAGTATATTCCAAAGAAAGGAACGAATTTCCAATATAAATGATTTAATACGTCGACGTAAAACATATCTCAACCGAAAATAATTTTTTTTCCGAGTGTACTGTGCTGTAGTGCCATAGTTTATTGATTGTTATAATATATAATTACATTAGCAAGGTTGATAACTTGAAACATGGAGTTATATATTTTTCAACAACTTAGTTTTCAAAGCGTGTTTTTTTTTACTATTAATATCGGCGGAGTGTCCATTTTACGAAGTATGGAAGCTTTTGAAAGATTGAGAAAGTTTTGAATAATCTTATGGACTCAGATATGGGACAGTTTCTAGACTACAGCAGCAAAAAAATCCTTGGCGCTATATAATAATACCTCTATACAATAAACATTGAAAAAATAGTCTAAATTATAAAAGAAATGTAATAACATTACATTACATTACTAAGTAATACAATCATTCTCACTGTTTTAACAGTGATAAATAATTTCAGATTACATACCATGAAATCATAATGTAAGACACTATACGTAATTCTAATTATTATTTAATAGAATTACTAAAAATGGATTTGGTTTATTGTAAATAAATAAATTGCCTTTAATCGTAAAATTATAAAGTTTATTGAAAAATATATTGTAAATACACGACGTTCCATCCTCTTCTAGGACCTCATCAGGTATGACAATATTCATAATTTTGAATATAATATATGTTTTTTGCAAATAAACAGTATAGTGTTTTACGACTTAAGGCCGTTTATTTATTTATAATATTATAATACAGTGAGATTTTTTTCATTAATATTGGGATTTCGTTTCTGATTTCGTTTCCTGTTCCACGGAATCTGGGAATTTATTTTAAATAACAATAGAATTATAATGGATTCCTTTCAGTGGAACATGCAAGGGAAATATTCAAAACAATGTAGGTTCTATGAGCGAGCTTGTATTGAGATTCGCGCTCAATACTTGTAGTAAAGCCGCTTGTAATTGTGAATAATCAAGACCTGATATGAAACTCTAATAAACTTGTGCTTAGTCTGAATGGTGGCAGTGTTATCAGGAGCGTCTTTGTTGCCTTGCCAGAAGGGAAACAAGGCAGGCACAATACCCACGTGTATCTCGCTACGAAACCCGAAGAGCTGGTAGCTTCAAACCTGACGCCACAGACGCGCCAGGGTCCAACATCCTTCATTCAATACACAAAGGAGTCTTACAACTGAGATAAACAACCCGAACAACAAATTTCATTATAATAATACAGCTCCGTCCGTCCGCAAGAGAGCCTTATTCATAAGACATACAAAAGTAAGACCCCGGATTACGAAACAACTCAAAAGTAGGCACATGCATTGAAAGAAATGAAGGGGAAGTACAATGTATTATTTATTTTTAATTTAGTTTACTTGATTCTTTAACTGAAAATTTAAATGTTTATTAAAAGAAATATATATTTAATCATTATCGATTAATTTAATAGTAAAAGAGGAAAAGTGATGTAAAAATATCTGTGTTTTAAATTTGGTGACATTGGTGAGGAAACATTATTATTTAGATGTTTCGGGTATTTCAGTGTGTGGGAGTAGAAAGGTGAGCAAGAAAAAGATAGCAAAGTGAAAAAAGGAAAAGCAAAGCAAAGAAAACAAGAAAAACAGAAAGAAAGAGTTAGTGTGCATGAAACAATTAAGGTTAAATAGATGACGTGAAAGATCGTGTAAAAGATCAGAAAAATATTTAGAGATTTACTCCTTGGAGTAAACCCCTACATCTGTTTCTGAACTTCTAGAAACACGGAAACTTCTGTGTGTTGGTATATATAGCTGTCCAAAGATGATAGGAGGAGTCAAGCGGGTAGCAAAAGATCGTAGACGTTGCTCAAAGAGCCCGTGTCACTTTGATTATTAAGAGCATTCCGTTTGTGAATTTTGATGTGAACCATTTCCGAAATTAGTCTTTGATAATAATTGGGTTTGACGTCAAGGATCTTAATTTTGCTCCAGGTGTGTGAGTTTCATACTCACAGAATGCTTGTCATTAGGTACCTAATTATTCGCTGTGTTTTCTTTGATCCTCGTCTTGGTCACTTAACGAACTTCACCATCGTCACCAACATTCTCTCAGAAAATTGTTATCCATATTATTTTATTAAATTGAACATTACTAACAGACTCAAACACGTTTTACATTCCCCTATTGCCAAACCTCTTGTTTTTCCCAAAGTTAAGAACGTTTTTCCGTACTACAGGGGATAACATGTAAACATCTCCAAATTGTTACACCAGTTGGTATTATTTATAGACCCACTTTAGAGTTTTATCAAGAATGGCAAATATCATTTACATCCCGTAGTATACAAAATCAGCTCGGTTGATTGCAATTCTGTTTACATTGGCCAGACTAAACGGACTCTAAAGACGAGGATCAAAGAACACAAAGGTACCTAATGACAAGCATTCTGTGATTAGGAAACACATATATGTAAAACACCACAATACGAACTGGGGAAAAATTAAGATCCTTGGCGTTGAACCCAATTATTATCAAAGACTAATTTCGGGAATGGTGCACATCAAATTTTCACAAACGGAACGCTCTTAATATTCAAAATGGCACGGGCTCTTTGAGTAAAGTCTACAATCTTTTGCTACCAACTTGACCCCTTCTATTATATTTTGACAGCTATATATGCCAACACACTTAAGTTACCCGGTTTCTTGTTCGTGTACTTGAGAAGGTTCACAAATCTGTAGAAGAAACCTTGTACCTGTTTTTATTCTTGTGAGGTCTGTTTTTTGGCCACATTATTCATAATCTTAATAAATATATACTCAGACGTAAATTTTAACATTAAATATTAAAAGAACTAAATGTATAACATACCCGAGCGAAGTACTTCTGCGCATCGCTGTAGCTCCCCACTCCCCGTAGCGCACCCTTACTCCTATTTTGCGTCCGTAGTTAACCAGGTACATGTGTATGTTTGTAGTAATGTAGTTCATAAACATTACTCTGGCTAAGTTATAATTCCTGCAAACACTGCAACCCCAGTTGGCTCCGCATGAGCGAGTTGTAACTTAATAAAAGTAACGGAAAGAACAAATAGATACATAAGCCTTTTGTTATTAGCGAATGAATGCTGGATACAATGTCCTGGGTTTTAAACCCGAAAACACTTCAATTTTTTTTCACGATTTAAGCCTTAAGGTACTGAATTCACTTACATATGGAAGATATGCTGACGTCCACGGAATGGCAATTCATATCTGAAACATAAAATAGTACGATAATTGTAAATTCCATTTGAAAAAATAAACTGGAATTAAGGTTATTCCAGAATTAAAATTAAGATAATCTGTTGAAAACTTGTCTGCAACAAAATTATTTAATACGTTTCTAATATACGAATTAACATAATCTTCTTCTAATAAATAAAACAGTGCGTTTCTATATTTGTTTGTATGTATGTATGTATGTTCCGCATACAAATCTACACGCGTGGAGAAAATTTCGTACACGTGTTCCTTGTGACCAGGAAACAAACACTGTCAGGGTGAGACATGTCTACCACCCCCAGGAGCAGGGGTGTAAATTTTCAAACATGCTAAAATGACCGATATTCAAGCCGGATAAATATTTTTAGAGGTCAAAGAGACTGATAGTGTTTCTACGGATGTCAACAGTATAATTTCAACCCCTTACAATATTGGAAAGGAACACCCTAGGGTTGGAGGTTGGGGGGGGGGGGGGGGTGTTACAAGAAAATAACTGAATTACAACCGAGATTGGAGTCAAATCCAGGGTTATGGATGTCGCAGAGTTTATTTATTACAACTGCGGTGGAGGAAAAAATTTTCAAACATGTTAACCGGCAGATTTTTCCGTCGAATAAATAGATTCATAAAATTTCTGTACATGTTCTCTGTGCAGAATTTCATCCCATTTTGGGATGGCACGTGGGGCGTCGTTAAGAGTGGCGGTGGAGTCGCATGACATAAAAATAACGCAAATACAATTGAAATTGGAGTTGAATCCGGGGTTATGATAGTCACAGAGTTTAATTATTTATTGGGTAACGTGCGGGGGTTGGCGGGTGTGCGAGGGGCTGGGCAGAGGTGACCGGGGATACAAATTTTTAAACAGTGCATCCGGCCGATGTTTGAGTGGAATAAATACCACAGTAGCGGGTGAGGAAATTTTCCAACAGGTTGAAACGGCCGATATATTCGTCGAATGAAACTTTTTCAGGGTCAATGAGTTCAACCCCCGTCCGCATGGGAGGTGAGCTCATTCACGGATAGGTTACATAAAAATAATGCAAACGTGACCGAGATTGGAGTCAAATCGGGGGTTATGGATGTATGACAACCCGGGCTACGCCGGCACCCAGCTAGTTACATATCAAATAGCAAAAACAATTTTTAGGATTAATTAAGTGTGTTAGACGTCTCGCTGATGTTTATAATTTTACTTTATAACCGTATAGAATCAAATCAGGCTATTCATAATTTATTCCTTTCCGCAGAACTTCATATGAAGATGAGATACTTTGTGATATTATAAAGCTAATGATGGCCGCGTTAGTTTGTTCCCGAGATTTCAATATACTAAAATTTCACATTGAAAGAAATGGTATTTTACGCGGGGGATTTTTGAGCAGGAAGTCGTTTTCTGTTGCCGTGGCATCGCTTCTCTAAGAAGGTCTTTCGTCCGATGGTACAAAGGAAGAAGGGGACAATGACAAGACCGTAACAATAACTACAAAAGGGGTGTCGGAAGAAGGTTTGAAAAACCACCCCGCAAGCTTCAAAGAGATAACAAAATTATTAGGTCGAACTAATTGAGTTCCGGAAGCGAGCAAAATTAATGACATCCGGAGGAGGGAACAGAAAAATCTAGGGATTCAGTTGGAAGTTCTTGTACCGACCAGTCAGGACCCAAGCAGTTTTCGCAGTTGATTACAAGTTACGAGTCAGAACCGTCAAGTCCGAGACCCTGGGAAACATCCCTACGACGCCTGCCACATCATCCCAAGTACGCGTCGCCGTCCCCTGATCAGCTCGACACCTCATTCCACAGGCCACAACAACTAGACAACGTAGCAAAAAAAAATTTTTATCAAGTTTCGTGTTGCCAGCACTTAAGATGCTTGGATAGATAAATTGAAAGTTTTAATCAGGTTTCGGTTAACTCCATTAGTTTCTTTTACGATCACTGAGAGAAATAGTACAACATTATCATTTTATTACTTCAATAATTTATATGTTTTACAATTTCTATTAATTTTTCAATTCAAATCAATTTTAAATTTGCTTTTTGTCATTAAATTATTCTTTTAAAATTAAATAAATTTTATATTTGAAACTATCCCCTCAAAGTAATCTCCAATATTAAATTTTACAGCATTATACATCGCTGTTTCTATTTTTTTAAATTTTTCACACTTATGCAACGATTTTGTATTTTCTCGTTTACGTATGAATAATTTTCACTTATGTTTCTTTATATATATTTTTTTACTAATTCTCTGTTTTACGCATTCCCTCATTTATGTATTTCTTATTTAAAGATATATATATATTATTTGTGTGTTTTTTCCTTGCTCTCTGATCAATTGTTAAGGTTATATATTTTATTATCTATTTATGTATTGGTGGTGGTTTGCCTTGCGTTGATTCCTCAGTAGAGGACAAGTTGAATCAATAAATGTGAATTATTCTACATCTCAATTCTCATTCTTCTCCCATCATCATTTTCAATTGGACCTAAATCTGCCTTTCTCCTGCTTCTCCCGACTGTTGTAACCATATTCCTCAGGTAAGTGGTCTTTGTTCGAGGTCAAAGCCCACATGGCGCCTGCCCGACTGGAGTTTAATATCCTTGTCTCACCTGCAAACACACGTGGAGCGTTTGGGGCCCCCGCCAGACAGTCGCCACTCTTGGGAATTCCTCTCGTCATCCCTCTGTCACAAAGTGAATTCTATATTACGTCTAAAATTGCAGTTTACACGAAAATAAAATAATCGCGCCAAAATCAGCGCGTTCACAATACGTAACCAATTTTGCGATCACCATTACAAATAACGATACTGTGCCATATTAATGGTTTGGAATCTCACGTTTCTTCCGATAGAAAGTGGGTTTTAAAGGGCATGGGTGATTACTTAAGAAACAGGGAAGCAGAAAATAATTCCGTAACACATCAGGAAATTTTGGAAAAGAAAAGTGAAGTGCTGAGCAGGGAATTCATAAAGTCTGGATGAAAATAAAACACTATATGGTCCATTACACTTTACTGAAATCATCATCTCGTTTATTAAATAATTAAATAATAAAGATTGTTAAATAATTTTATAGGAAATTCGATGATTTACCGAAAATTTGAGATTTTTGTCTGGATTAATGAATCACAGACGTGTCTGGACGACAGAAAATCAAACACAATCGAACAGATTCCAATCAGTTTTCATTTTCCAGTATCTACTAGGATAGTTTTAGCAATTTTGGAGCAAAGCAAGGGGGTTTTAAGGAAAGACAAAACATATCCACGGATAACTGAATTGTCGTTGTTTTAACACTTTCTTCAGGATTATCATTGGCACATTTTTATAAAAGAAAAAAACGTAATTGTCTTTGTATTACGAACACACTTAAGAATTGAAAGTGAAGATGCCAATACAACATTAAAAAATTCAGTAAATTTCATAATATATACAATATATACGTAAACTATTGATTTTTCGTAAGACGGACGTAATGATAAATTATATGAAAAATTGGATAATTTTAAGTTATGTATGTATTAATCTCTGAACAACATAAGAACAGGAAGACTGGAAAACAGATGACAGTTAATCTCTATCTGAAAAATTCAGACAGCTGGACGAAGTACACGGAGCAATCCGCGTGGAGAAGCCGAAAGTTAACAAATAAATAAATACAATAAGTTGTTTTTACGTATTGATTTAAAGAGGAATATAGATATAATGTGATATAAATAAGAAATGTCCGGGCTCAATGACATTAAATAATTTGATAATGGACTTGAAGGGATGTTTTATATCCAATGGAAAACATAATGATACTGGATAGAAGTAAACCTAAAATATATGAATTTCAAAGAGCATGTGACTATTAAAAATGAATAATATATAGTTAGTATAATTTGAAAATGGAAGAAAATAGTACGTAGTCAGCCGAATGAAACTTAACGTTCAAGTGTTCGTGAGTTATATAAAATATATGATGGAAAAACGCATGAACAATTGTGATTCTTATCAGACATTTAATAAATATATGGTTTTATTTTCTTGATAATATATTTATTATTAATAGTAAAAAGTTTTCCGATAATGTGCCTACCAAAAATACTAAGTATATTAGATTCATTTTTCATGAATGAAATAAAATCAATTTAATTAATTATTTAAAAACTATGTTATTCTGTAATTTCTGTAAACAGATGTGGACTGTATAAACAAACAGAAATATTGTTTAGAAAAGAATAAAATTTTAGCTATCAAATTTTTTTTGTATAAAAGACTCTGGAGAATTCTACAGTTTTTGTACACATAGCAAACAAGAAAAATACCACGTCCTTGATTTAATTAATTTAAGAGTTTTGACAATTAAGGCACGTCGATTATAACATAGAATAGAAACTAAGCAAAGCACGGGGATTTTAAGAAAAGGCAAAACATATCCACGGACAACTGAATCATCTTTGTATTAACACTTATCATTGGCACTTCTCTATTAAAGAAAAAAATTCATTATCTTTGTATTACGATCACTCGAAGACTGGTAATTTGCGAGGCACACTTAAGAATTGCAACTGAAGATGGAGTATGCCGAAACAACATTTAAAAAAATGCAGTGAATTTAATAATACATACAGTGCTCTATACGTACAATATTGATGAATATTGTCTCCTTTCATTTTGGGATTGATTGAATGATAAATTATATGAAAACATTGCTTTAATTAATTGAAAATATTGAAGTAACTGTGCCATTATGGCGGACAACACAATGTCCCGACTAATAATGGAATGTATCATAACATACAGGAAAAAGAAGCACGAGAATCATTTGGAGAGAATTTTGCTACTACATAGTAGAGTGGAGAAGGACACACACATTTCCGCGTGCGTGCTTTTACTTCGAAATTTCTTTCTATTTGCCTTACATCACGTCTTATTATTTGAATAATTGGCTGTGGATACGAACATTGAGTTTTGGATTAATATTAATTACATTGGTGATTCTTCGCGCAGTTAATAGTCCTTGAACGACGGTTACACATAGATATATCTCTTGTTTATGTCGTTTGAAAATTAGTGCAATATCATGTAATTATAAAATAATTGTATGTAATAAATTCTAATTAATCTGTTACTTTCACAGAAGGAAATTTTCGTTCCATGTTTCATGTGTTATTATGAAAATGATTGTGACATCTTAAGTGTAACTCAATGTCAACAAATCACTGTATTGAATAATACATTATATGTTCTTATTTATGTTAATTATTTAAAAATTTCCAGTACGTTATTAAATAAGAAAAAAATAAACAATTAATGTTTAGGGAACACTTAAATATGAAATAATCTATTCCGCGGCGGAGCGTGCTCTAGAATTCGTAGTTTATCGGCTCCTCGATGTTGAATAATGCACCTGTTTAGGTATTAATTAGTCCCGGGAAGAGGAGCTGCGGGCGTCGTAAATTTGAGCGCGAGCTTGCTCGTTACGGAGCTGCAACCCCACGCGCTTCGGACAATGCATATTAAAATTGTAGGCCTGCTGCAGAGAGTCTCTAATAATTGGTTGCCCTGGTGGCCCCTGGGAACGAAGCTGGATTAACTTGCACTGACATTAGGAACTACTGTGGTTCAGTCGTCGAGCGGACGAGAGAGAGAGAGAGAGAGAGAGAGAGAGAGAGAGAGAGAGAGAGCTGGAAAAACGAACGGAGGTCTTGTGATTCGATTCCAGGATTGAAGACGATTTCACGACGCAACAGCGGCTGGAGTATTGCAGTATGTTATTTGAAAACACTCTCTTCCTCGTCTTTGTCAGTATAATTGATCTAACTGTTTGCCTAAGGCTGACTTTCTCTACCAATAAATTGTAGTCAGTGGTTGCTGCAATTACGTGCAGGACATTTACACTGGTAAATGCAAGCGAGTGAAAGAATTTGAACGCATATTTTTCCGTGCAAATATTTGCAGAAAGCATTTACATTGTAGAGTTGCAAGTAGCACGTGGTGACTTTAGACGTAACATTTCTGTTTTCAATATGGCGAACAGAGGACGGCTGTGCTGAGCGTGTTTGTTCCCCGCTGTGATGTGTCTTGTATATTTCTGTTTTTTATTTATTATAGTAACATTCATTTGTCTGCAAATTCAGTATTCATAATGGGTAGAAGTGCAGAGTTGGTACGTTTCGCTGCTGCAGTTATTGTTTTGAAGTATCGAAAGAAGAAATGAAGAACTGTTTGAGTGCTCTCCTCATTGTTGAGGAGACTCAAGAAACTGCGATAATCGTGTCCCGAACGAGTAGAAAAACGCACAGTTAGGTCACAATAATATCCACTTCACTTAAGTATAAATAAAATAAATCTTTAGCTTATGTGTGCATGTTTAGTCAATGGACCATATCCGACATACGACAATGAACACCCTATCTTATGAATTAATGTTTATGATTTCTTTGTACATGGTTACGTAACAAGTTATTCATACGGGAGGAGATTAATGAATTGTGAATGAAACGTATTATTAATAATTGAAAGTTATATTTCAATGTCTGTCTAAATCATTGGTCATTTCTTTTATTCTGAATCAAATATGTACTTATTTTTTTAAAACAAGCTATAGTTGTAGTTTTAATACATCCGTATTATATTTTAAAGCTTGTGATATAACGGTTAATCATTAATTTGTATACGTATATAAACTTTCATGGCTGAAATTTTTTATATGCGAGAAGATTCGTTAACAATGAAACGTATTAGAGGTTATATTTTAATGAATGTCTGATTCATTGGCCAATTCTTTTATTATGAAATCAAAATATTTCGCGTAATTTCTAATATCTATACTGTAAAATGATTGCGGATGTACCAAATAAATGAACATAGGGAAAAAAATTTAAAATCACATATATTTGGCACCGAGACATTCTTTACTACGTGTCCCATAACGCTTCTCCAAAACTTGTAAAGATTTAGAAATGTAGTTTCTATTCATGCAAGAACTTGAACTACCTCTAGTGACGATGATGCAACTCCTAGCATGTTTATTTGCAAGGACTTGTACAACGATTTGAAGGCACTTTATACTTGCAAATTTCTTATTGCAATAAGTGAATTGCCGCAATTACTTGCAAGTGTAAAGCTGCAAATGGTTAGTTTGAGATACGTCAACATTTCTCGTGTGCGACCCTCTACTTATGTTTTAACGTATCCAGTTTCGTATTCGACATGTTATACTTCATTTTGCACAACCTCGTTAAACATGTCATCTTCATTATCACCCTATCTCTGATGTAGAGGAGCAATCCTCGATGGCGTACAGGTCTTCTGGGTACCGATGAACGTTTTTGTCTATCCACCACCAGATAAACCTTATTTGACCGGACTGTATTTTCCATCATGAGTACTCAACAATTTTTAAAAGGCGTAAGGGGAGAGTGTTGTATGTTTTATTAAATTTCAAAATGAGGAAAAGCTGATTTTTTAGAAAACCGTTATTATAAAAGGCATAAGGGGAGAGTCTTGTGTGTTTTATTAAATTTCAAAATGTGGAAAAACCTCTTTCTTTCTTTAAAACTTGATTATAAAAGGCGTAAAAGAGAGTCTTGTATGTTTTATTAAATTTCTCAATGAGGAAAAAGCTGTTTTTTTCTTTAAAACTTTATTATATAAGGCGTAAGGGGAGAGTCGTGTATGTTTTATTAAATTTCAAAATGTGGAAAAAGCTGTTTTTTTCCTTAAAACTTTATTATAAAAGGCGTAAGGGAGTGTCTTGTATGTTTTATTAAATTTCAAAATGAATTTATCAATTTGATAAAAGTCACATTCCAAAAAAACTATTGTATAATTGTTTACAAACGCGTCAAGAATATTGAGTCCTATCACACATAAATTCACAATTGTACTGTTTTTCGTAGTTTTCCGACTATTATTCAGAAGTGAAATTCGTCAGGAAGAGAGGTTTTATTAAGTAGCATCATTAGTTGAGGTGTTAATACTACTCAGTGTTTTCACGTCTACTAAGTGAACACGACATGCTTCATCGCTGGCCTTCGCAATCTCCTCCCCGACAACTTTGGTAACAGTTTTTGAAGGGAAGCGACTGAAAAATGGTTGGACATTCCACAGTTCAATTTTCCCGTAAGCCACGTCGCTGCTACTACCTAGAACCTGACTAGTGATCAGCCAACTCTGAACGACAACGCGTCACCGTCATCGCAAGGATCCAATTCCGTAAGACCTAACACCAAATTATATATGTGTTTTTTTTTTCTGAATGGAAGTTGCCACTTAACTGCAATCAGTTCCTCAGACACCCAAAAATACCCTAATGTTAAAGAGCTCTTAACTTATGTATTGCCCTGACAGTTTTGCATAGGAAGATCATTGAAACTGTGTATTTAATATTCGGTTAAAATCAATGTTTCTATTTCTATGTTTTATGTTATTAAATAAGTGTTTAATTTTTTAAGTATTTATATTTTTTGAATTAGATATTAATAAAATATAGAAACATGTATCATTATTCCATTCAAAGTTCTTCGTACCATATCTCCAACTAGCGCATTAGTTTTGGTAAAACCAAAACCTGGTAATTGGTAATTGGTAAGGGATCCATACTGGAAATACAAATAATTGATACGTTACTCGGAACAACAACGCCATCTCTTCCAGTTGGTAAAACGCAATAAGTTATTTACGTATCAATTCTCTTCTGGTAGATCGTGTCATCGGTGATTAAACGCAACGCGTTGCTGCGGTGCCCCAGGCACATTCACAATTATTAACATTTGGTGTAATTATAAGAGATGACCAAGCTGTGTCGAGTTCGTTAAACTCGAGAAACTCAGGCCTTCGAGAATAATTAAACTTGTAATCATGCGCACAAGTGTGAATTTTGAAAGCATGTTTTGTTAGAACATTCGCTACTGCCGCTTCTGAGACTAATGAGAAAACTAACAGTCTCTTTATTACAATTTTACCGGTGTCTGTTACCTTCAAAACATTATTGGTTCGGGACACGTCACAAATGTTTATCCCCTCCTTCATAGAACTTTTAAAATAAATATGGAGACATCAAAGTCGTTGGCAATGATCAAATCGGACTGATGTAATCTGCATCTTTGAGATTCAAAACTGACAGGTACCTTTTACTCTAATTTATTAAAACTATTATCGCATGACTGTTATAAGCCACTGTGGCGTATTGCTTACTTTATCCGAGAAGTAATCCGCACCATATTATAATTAGAGTATATTATCTGTTAGAGCTGCCAGGAATGCTCATTTTCTAAAGTCTCTACTTTCTCTCCTCGTCATATTGCGCACTCAAACTTTATCCTATAGCCGGGAGCTACTATCCAATTACTTTTCCAATAAATAAAGTGCACCCAATTTTCTTTCAGAGACAATAATCTGAAACCACGTCTTTTGCACAATCACTGAACCTGATAGAAACACTCTCTTTAGCAGAGAATAATATCCACTCTCATTTCAAACAGCTTCGCGTGATAAATAGAAATTTTAGTCAAGTTTATCATATTATTAAAAACAATTTCCTGAAAAAGCAACACTAGGTATACTGGAATATTAATTGTAGTGTAATTTGTCAGGCAATAAACAGGATTATTTCCTATAACTGCACCAAATGTAGCTATTTAACAGACAAATCAATGTCACATGTTCAATACAGAATTTGTAGTTCATGATGGCAACAAATAATATGAAACCAATTAACAAATCATTGTTAATGTATGTTGAGTTGACTTTGGCGGTTGGCAGGAAGGTTATATTCGAAACTTGCCGTGGCCACGGTTTAGAATAGTAAGGTTTCTACACTGAGCACCTTTTAAGTACTCCTGCGTGAATGACATGCGTGCCCCAAGAATCCTCACCTATAAGAAGTCGAAGTAAAAGGCAACGCGCACCGCCTCAGACTTGGAGGCACTTCATTCCAAGAGTGAAGCCGCAGTAACTTTGATCCGCGTGAAACTGTTCCATAGAGGACTTGATGGAGAATCCATTAAGTGGAAAGTCAGCCCCGTATCTATAAACAAGAGTTCTCAAGACATAGTGGTCCCGCCAGAAGCTTCATATATTACCCCCATAAATAAGGCGTACGTTGCAGCCAACCCCTGTTTAATTAAAAACTTGAATTGGAAGTTTGAAATAATTTTACGGGGTACTTGGGGGGGGGGGGGGAGAGTCAGTCTTGCTGATGCTCACACTGGCCACATTTATCGCGAGGGGAGTTTTATTTGAATTTATTATCTATTCGCAGACCTCATTCTCTATGAATTTAAACAAGGTTATAATATTAATCATTTAGACTGTTCATTAGAACAAGACAAAAATTTCCTAAGCGGACGCACAACCATGTATCTGGGAACAACCCGTTTATTCATTCACAACTCGTCACAAAAATTGAGCGCCTCTTCCTGAATACTACAAGCAATACACACTTTGGTACGGTGAATACACTCGACTTCTAATGGCTATGAAAGTTAATAGCTTCTCCCATTACAAAATGTCTAACAAGTGTACTACTTATCCAACAGTTTCTCAATTCGATTATTCACTTGCCTACCCTGTTTTTATTATAAATATAGGCGTCATAAAACCCCGTAAAATGCTAAATTTAACTCCGAAAGTAATATTGCCTGTAAAAAATTGAACTACCAAAATAATATAGCCTATATGAAATTTAACTACAAAAATATTATAGCCGACAAGAAAGCAATGATTGATTTATGAAGTTATAGCGATTTTAAGTATTGGTGGTTTGATTAAGGCTGATCGAAGACAGCCTCGTATAAACCAGATTCAGGATTAATCGCGGGATTTGGATTTATTTATGTTTCCACTACAAGTGAAGTGTATCATTACGTAAACAATCACTACATAAAAAATGAATACATTTGGGTTCAATTTATTACGTCAGAAAATAAGTAAAATGTACCGTATTCGAAATCCTTTTTTACGGTTCGAAAAAATCATTATCGTTGTTTCTTACAACTAGAGGGAGCATTTAGATCGATGAATGTGAATTCTTGAATGACAGAAAATGAATTTAACTGTACAGGCAAGGATAGTTTTAAAGTTACTTGTCATTTCAATTAATATTTTACGACATTTTAATAGACATGAAACATTAAAATATTTTTTCTCATTGTCACTGCCTACATTTATATATATATATATATATATATATATATATATATATATGTAGGCAGAGGCAATGAGAAAAAATATTTCTTTTTCATAAGTTTTAATACAAAAAATAGAGAAAAATTAAATCACGGATACGTTAAAATAAAATAAACCTGAAATATGTTAACCCTACATTATAGTTATAAAGCTTATCTAAACTCTTATGATAATTGTATTGTGTATCCTTCGGAATAAAACTTTGAATCAATGTTTATTATTTCTCTTAGTGATATGATTTGGACTAAAAAAAACATTTTGTTTTAATTTCGCTGTTTTCGTCGATCCCTCTAATTAAAACTAATGTTAATGGACTCATAAAGTCCTGGTGTCTATTGCACACTCGCTCTAATTAAGGGCAAGGGAAAAACTGAGTAGACGGTTGCCAGCTTTTACACTAGCTTCAAATGTACAGTCTGGAAGAATTTCAACAAACGGATTACAATACTTACCGAATCCCATTGTCGTAAAATGTGTACATTTACGTAATACGTAAGTAGAGCGAAAGATCGTAAGTTATGTAATAAATTTTGTTTTACGATTCTACGGAGCCAATTAAATTCGTCAGAAAATTGATAGTGGAACCATCACAGTCTATTTGAAGGAGAAGCATGGCAGAAATGTTTTTATAAAACGAAGATATGTCGAATGGAAATTACTATTATAAAATTAAATACTCGAAGTTTAGAAAAGTATAAAAAATGTAGCATGTTCTTAAAATTGTGGGTCTTCAAAAATATTTCAGAATATAATATCGCAGAAACAAATTATGTATCATAATATTTAGATGAATATCACCAAAATTTATATACCAATATTAAATATTAAATTTTTTGTGCGAACCACGAAATATCCTTAAGGTGCAAATATTATTCCAGATTAATGAGCGAGATGTTACATATTAGATCAAATCATTCGGTCATTAACGTAACAAATGATACAAATAGTTTATATATGATTCCTTTAATGTGTAATCCATTTATTTGATTATGATAACTTTTTTTCCATGGTTATTTTAAAATCAACAATACCGTTAACAGACGTCTAAATGTAAAAACCATTTCGGCTGTAAAGTTTGTGCAAATCGCACCTTTTAAATTTTCATTCACCAATTCTCATGTAATTAAATGTACGTTAAATAATTTTTGTTATTAATAAATCTTAAATAATCATATTTGTAAAATGTTGTTTTCTTTGATTTTTTAATTTAATAATTTATATTTTTATTAAAATTTTACACCAGAACAGGTCCCGAAATTTAGGGACTAAACGTATTGTTTATATAATGTTTTAAAAATCTCGTAATAAATCTCATCATTAATTGGCTGATTTTATTACATTCAAATAACAATTATTCCATAATTATAGGTACAGTAGCAGAACAGTTTAACGCAGTCAAATATATTTTAGTCATGGGACTAGTCTTCATATTGGGTCCAATGCGGGACTGATAGAAATAGTCATATAATAAACGATGTTTCAATTATCACGGTCAAGAGAATAAAATTTTTGAACGCAAAAAACTTTAATTTATCTTGAGGATTTAAATATTCACTGGAGTTTTTCTAAGTTTCCATTGAATGCGTGTTTTTGAATTGAGTTTTAAATTAATAGGGTTCGTACTTAGGCCAGTCACCTGTCACCTGTATAGAATTCCCCACCCTCGCCTAACCTAGATACAGATTCAGATCCCAAATACGTACAATTGCAATCGCACTTTGAGTCTATTACCCACGTAAGTGTGTGTTTGACTGTACATAGGTGGAATAAATTAATTTTTGGTTTATTTATTTTATTTTACGTAACAATTTTAAGCAATATATAATCTCGCCTCCAGACTGGCCACGTCATTGTACGGAACTCAGGTAGCGATGGTTTAGCAAACATCCTTCAGCGGTCTTTAAAGGGGTTAACGACGGGCAAGAAGGCGACCATATATTATAATCACGAAGCGGAACAAATATATGAAGTACGTGTGTTCCCATGGACTTCAATCTACCTATGTAATACTATAGGGGTAGTGGTTGATAATAATGTTGAGAATTTGGGGGTCAAAGATTCTTGTTGGCCTGTATCATCCAGATTTTAATATATTTGGGTGGAACATTTTCTCACCGCGGTGTGAACTTGGTCTGCAGAGCTGGCAGAGGTTTACTCGTTGGGTAGTCCTAGAGTGTGGGAGTAATGTAAAAGTCGTGAAGTTGGTCTGTCGTGTTATGAAGTTATGAATTTGTGTAGGAGAGCAGTTCGGAAGTTGTGTAGTGGAGAGAAGGGCAGTAATGTCGGAAGAACAGAGTCGAGTTAGCGATTTATGAGAGACAGTAGAATTGAGAGTTGTAAGAGAAATTTAAATTGAGCAACCCTACGATTCGGCCCACGAGGAGACAGAAGACTGTGCCACCCTCTTCCTGGAAAGCGGAAAATCAGACGATGCGCCACCCGTGGAGCAACTTGCCTGTCAGACAGCTGAAGGAACCGGTTAAGTATTGAAACGATAAGTCCATCAAAGTCGGTGTTATAAATCCACAATAGCCAACATATACATATGACCACAGTATGTTGAACCCGCAACCGCATGAGAAAAAGTTTTATTGGGTTTTTTCTTTATGTATGTACATAGCCGCTAAATTGACGATTTGTAATTATAGAAGGAAGTTTAGGAATTTTTTTTAACAGAAATGTTTACCCTACCTTAATGATAAACAGTCAGAATCAAATAATTAATTATTATTATTTTTCAATGCAGTAGCTTCAGGTGCAGAGATGAATTAAAAATTCCCCTACACTACAGTGTGTAACTCATTAAGATATGATAAGAATTTATGTCGAAAAAACGGAGCATGTAGAATAAAGAACAAATTTAAGGCTTAATAATGGTCGTTAATTGTTCACGACGGCAATACAAACGGCGTAGTAAATATCGAAAGGCAATGCGGTCGACGATTTGCGAGGATCTGGAAACACCCACTTGTTTTACAGAAATTAAATCGGTTCGTTTGACGTCTGAGTATGGAAATGAATGCGCATAATAAAGAGAAGGATGCGAGGACAATCATGGCGACCTCGCCCAGTTCCTCACCCCACAACCTCCGACACTTTTTTATTATTATTTTGAAGGGTAGATCGCTAGTAGCCTAGTTCTTCCTCTTTTATCTAATTTTAGCTTATACCAGGGCGCTGTTGAATATGCAACAGGAATCCTGGGTCGGAAAAGGGCAGCGTTGCTGTTGCCGTGTAAAAAATTGTTTCGGTGGGAAAGGTTCTCACCCATCGTGCATGTTGTCACTGTTACTCAGAAAATTTGCAGATCATACGCGACTCAGTTCGGATACACTAAACTAGACACCGACGGCGAAACTTATGATCGAAACTGGCGTTTTGCCTCAACTCAGTGTTGTTATCAGAACGAAATAAATATTCAAACGATTCTGGCAGATTTGTGGAATGGGTCACGTTCATCTCAGCTGAGGCTTTCTGGAGTCGGCAAAAAGAATATCCGCGCTATACAAAACTTCCATATAAAGTGTTTATTGAGTGAAATATACGCAAAAATCAATTACTGCGACACATAAATTAAATTACAAAGAATTCAATTTCGAAGCCGGTCAATAAGCGGTATTCCGGCGAAAGTGTTTCCGACTGGGTTAAGAAACAGTTATAAAATTCGCACGACATTTTAATGACATTATTTTATTCTAAGATTTTTATTATTTACGTTAAGGTTGCTTCAACTATATAACATGTTATTAGCGACCAAGAAATTATCATAAATTGTTACATGTTCGTAATATACATAGAATAGGTTTTATATTTAATAAAAGTGTTAATATACTGAAATCTAGATTACTGAATTTACATAAAGACAGAACGTCGTCATTGTTATTCGTATTTCTTTCCTTATTTAACGTTTTAGATTTATAATATTTTTCAGAAAGTTTTTGCACCATTTTCGTTAGATTATTGGTGAAACTGTAAATTGATGAGTAAGAACATAGAATTATTAAGATTGTATAAACACTTTCCGTCACGTTTACGTCAGTTGTACGTCTGAGCGACTTCGGTGTACGGCAACCTAACTTTCAGAATGGCCAGACTAGATTCTGTTCAGTTTCAGTTTGCCTGCCATTCCCGCGCGCTACCGGTGACCGCAGACCTCATATGATCATACCTATACAGGAAAACTTACGTTTCGGTGATTTAAACAACAGCCGTGAGAATATTTTACCTGATTTACAATGAGAATCATTTTTTTGTTATATAAAATGGCCCACAATACGACCCTGAGATACAATGTGTTTCATATAAATATACGTTTTTATTACTTGTCTGTTCATATAGTTATTTTATTAATTAATTTGTATAAAATAATGTTCAATACCTAATATTGAATGCAGGGATTATTCACTCGTGAAACCAGGATTGTCAAAGTTATTCCCTATCACAAACTTTGGGATGCATACTCTCCATATTTTCATATACCACTGTGATCAAAAAGTAAGGTGAAATTGTCATTTAAAACTCCCGGGTATTAGGAAGGCAGATAAATTTGGTAGGACTGTCTTTAATATTTGCCAAGCGTCTGTTTGTTAAAAGGTTTAATTACCTCCGAGTTACACGTGTTTTTGTAAACAACCAAAAGTGAATTTTTCGATTTTTGCAATGGGTGATTTTGTTGAGCAAAGAACTGGCATCAAATTTTGTTTGCGGAACGAATATTCTTGTGCGGACACGTTGAAAATGTTGCGGAAGGCCTTTGGTGATCAAACTATGGCACAAAAAACGTTTATAAGTGGTACAACGAGTTCAAAGAGGGCTGAGAACGCGTTGAAGACGAACCGCGCTCTGGACGACCATCAACGTCTACCGACGAGGGCCACGTCCAAAAGATCAAAGATTTGGAGCTTGAAAATCGTCGATGCACAATTAGAGATCTCGCTGATAGTGTTGGAATATCATTTGGCTCAGCCCAAACCATTTTAAAGAATGTTTTGTGTCTCAAACGCGTCAACTCTCGATTGGTGCCAAAATCGCTCCATTTTTTGGAAGAAAAAGAGTCTTGTTGATGTGTGTGAAACTTTGCCGTCTGACTATCAGGACCACTTGAAATGCATCATTACTGGAGACGAGACTTGGATTTACGCATACGACCCTGAAACCACCGACCAATCCAGCGAATATCGTGCAAAAGGTGAAGCAAGACCGAAAAGACCACGGCAAAGCCGATCGTGAATCAAGGTCATGTTGACAGTTTCCTTTGATTATCGTGGTGTGGTGCACTATGAATTCCTTACGCCGGGCCAAACTGTCAACAAAGAATATTATTTGAGCGTTATGCGTCGTTTGCGTGAAGCCATTCGTCTGAAACGGCCGGAATCTGTGTTCCTTCATCACGATAATGCCCCATGTCATACTGCATTGGTTCTTCGCGACTTTTTTTTGCCAAAAACTCGACTCATATCGTTCCGCAACCACCGTATTCGCCTGATTTGGCTTCGTGCGACTTCTGGCTATTCAGCAAACTCTAAAGGCCAATACGGGGACGCCGTTTTGACACGATTGAGGAGATAAAAACCGAATCGAAGAAGGTCTTGAAGGCTATGCCGGAAAAAGACTTCCGACTGTTTCGAGGACTGGAAAAAGCGTTGGAAAAAGTGCGTTTTATCGGACGGGGATTACTTTGAAGGGGATGAAATTGATTTGGAAGAATAAATAAAGAATTTATATTTTATAAATAAATTCACCTTACTTTTTGTTCACAATGGTACGTGTTGTTTTTGGTGTGTTGTGTAAGTTCGTTAATTTTTTTATTATGTAGTTAGGTTAAGGATACTTCTTTTAATGTTTCGACGTTGACAAATTGTGATTTATTATGATCTATTATTCATACCATTAGTCCTCGGTCGAGGAAATAGGATACGTCTGAATATGAGAGTACATGAAAATAATAAATTATTACAATTACAAAGTTTAAAAAATAAACATTGTACTTTACAAAAAATTATATAATTTAAAACTACGTTAAAGATATTAATATAACAGTAATTAGTAATTAAAGAAATGATAAGTATAATAATGAAACATTTTATTTCGTCCGGAAAACCATTCTATAGATTTATTCCGGAGTATCGAATGCTTGATTCAAAAAGACATAGGCGATGTTTTGCTATGCGGAGTTGTGAGCGATTTCTAGTTACAGCAGTGTTAAATAAGTTTACTGCTGAGTCCATACATATCATATGCATTTGAAGATTTTAAGTCTTTATTATGTTAAAAATCTCATTTTTGTTGATCGAGAGTAGAAAGAAAGACTTATTAGCCGATGTTCTGGATCCCGTAGCAGTTCAATACAGATCGAAACTGTTGTTTCACATTTAAATAAATATATATATATATATATATTGTGGTATGCACAATTAATTTTTAAAACAATAAATGCCCGCGTTAAGAAACAAATTATGGGGTATTCACTAGATACTAAAGAAACAAAGAAAGGAGGTTTAAATTAAACCAAATCTCTTTTAAAAGATAACAAAAATTATTTAATTGACAATTTTCATTTTCGTTGAATTTACATTTTATATTTTAACGTTAATGCCTCAGCTTTCATGAGAATCTAAATTTCAGGGCCGCTTATAGGGCCTCTAAGAAAGACAGTCATTTGCAGTTTTTACTAAGTTACAAAAGAAAAAAAATGGATTTAAATTTAGAATAACAAAATTTTATACGAACAACTATAAAAATCTGAAAAGTCTGATAAAGCTATAAAAATATTTGACAAAGTTTTATAAATCTGGAAAAATTGTATAAATCTGGCGGTAAACGATATTTACGTAAAGGCTCACAAAATTCACGTTTTTACATACCCTGTTTACTGACTGTTCTGCTTCCCAAACACACACTCAGCTCTCTGACTAAGTGCTTTTTTTTTTCTAATGTTTGAGCGTCTTATATACGCATTTCGACCATACACCGTAGCAACCATTATAGTCTCTGCATTCTCGCGCCAAACAATGCTGTTCTTTACAATGCTCGGCCTCAAAGTTACGCCGCCAATAATTAAAGAAATAATTTAAATGAAACATTTCATTACATATTTGTAATCTTTACAATATGTATATATATGTATATATATATATATATATAGTGGAATTCCGTATTTGCTGAATTGTAGTCTGGATTGTAATAGGATGTCGAAACTTGCTCAGAAGTAGCGGCTGTGCATACGAAAGCGAAAAAAGAGCAAAATGATTATACACGCAGTTGAACTTTCCGGGGCTGTATTTACCTTTGAGTTGCTGACAATGTGCGTGCAGCTTAGAGCAGAAATGGATGTTGGTCGAGCACCTACCGTTTGAGTTTCATCAGCAATCATCTTGACGCAGTATCTTCACATAAATATTATATCGATATCCTTCACCGTAGCCCAGAAATTTAATTTAAAATAATAATTGAGCTAGGAATTCATTAATTTATGTCTATGTATAAAAGTGGATTCTCACACATGCACAGAAATTAAAGTGAACTGATTATATTTTTCTAACATATATTTGCATTACCAGTAAGCTGAGAGAATGGTTCCGCTGTTTTTATTTAAACAAAACATGACGTTATACACCATAACATTATATCATTTTAAAAGCAGAATAAAATAATGTTTGATTTTTTGTGTCAGTCATATTTACAATTAATAGATCAACTCGAATTAGCGTAAATTACGGACATGTTTGGGGAAGCGGTATTTCCCGGTATAACAACTCAGTGTCACACGCATGTTAGTCGTGTTTGTGAATTTAGCATTCGCAGAAGATGTCGTTTTATTTAAATGTCAGTGGGGAAGCGGCCGTCAATTAGTAGAGAGGCTAGGCGATAGGACCAGCTGTCGGTGACATTTAAATCCCGGAAATTATTTAGCAAAAATTACATCGTCAGTTTCCATGCACAGTCTGTGGCGATCGACCCGATTCAAAGAAAAGCCCGATATGCTGACAAAAACTAATATCATTGTTTGAGAATTTATATTTTATTCAACATTTTTGCAAATTAATGATCGATATTTCCGGAAGTTATAAAAAGATGTGAGGTTTATCCACGTATAAAGTAACCTGTGTCGGTTATAATTTAACTGGGGCAATTGTTCTCGTAGTGTGGATGTTTTCAAACTGCAAAAACGAGCCATTAGAATTATATCAGGTTCAGATGCTAGAGAAAGCTGCAGACCTCTGTTCAAAAGACTTCATATTCTGACTCTACCTAGCGCTTACATATTAGAAATACGAAAATTTGTTAAACGCAAGTAACGGGGACAATCATCGAGGAACCGTTCAGTTCTCAGGGCTAACAAGCACAGCCTCAGCGTTCATTATTCCGGTATCGCACTATTTAACAGCCTTCCTGAACATGTAAAGAACATCAACAACTACAACTCATTCGTCAAGGGGTGTAAAACTTTCCTTGTAAATGAAACTTATTACTCCGTACACGAATTTTTGAATCGGTCTCGCATTCGTTGAACTGCCATGCCTACAAAATTGCCGAATATGCTATAAATATGTAAATAGTTTGTCCAGTTTTCCCCTTTTGGTTCTGTTTTCCTGCCTCTGCTTTCTGTTTTAGTAAATATCTATGACGACATCCCTCCGTACCTAGCGGCAGGAGGTTAATACCAGGAAGTGATTAATGTCGTGTGCGTGTTTCCTAAAGATAGTGTGTATGATTGTAGTGACTAGACAAATGTAAACAGATATGAATTCTTGTGTTTTTTTTTTGTGTATTATATGTTTATATGTAATTTACCTACTGTACATTTGTGACGAATCCTATTTCCTCTTTAGAGGGCTAATGGTGAATAAATCTATCTATCTATCTAACTGTTCCGTAATTCAGCCGTATACAAAAGTAGGGGTTACGAGATAATTTATTTCGTTCCCGACAAAACGCCATAAAAAATAATTTTATAGATCTGAGAACCTTAATGCAACATCTTGACATCAACACAACGTATTTTCATTCCCTTATGTGTTATGGCATTGCAAATTGGGGCCATTGCTCCGGGAGCATTGAAATGTTCAAGCTGCAAAAGCGTGCCCTTCGAATACTTTCTAATACGGATAATAAATACAACTGTAAACTGTTTTTCAAAAGTCTGCGAATATTAACTCTTCCCAAAGGGTTTATTCACGAAATTTTGAAGTTCGTTAAGCGGAACATGAATCTTTTTCAAACGAATGGCGAGTCTCACGTTTACGAGACTAGAAATCGCTTAGGTCTAAGGTCTTTGCTCTCTACCAGAGAAGTATTCACCATTCAGGGATAGTTTTATACAATAGTCTTCCTCCAGATGTAAAGAAAAATAATAACTACAAGAGTTTTGGGATTCAGTGTTAAAATATTCTACTGAAAGGCGCCGGTTTTTCAATTAATACGGGACTTTCTTGATCGTTCCCCTAATAATTAATTTTTTAACAGCGAAAGTGTTTAATGTGTTGCTAATAAAATCTACTTATTTCATAACTTTCTTAGTCTCTGTTGGTCTTTTCTGCCATTTTGTTTGTTTGTACGGCCTGGAGTTTGCAGATTCCTCGTCGCTCTGTTTCGTGAAGTGACTTGTCCGTCGTTTGCGTTTCCTCATAGTGTGCGTGTGTCATGTTCTTGTGTGATGTGTAATTCTATATTTTATGATAGTTAATTCTCTAATCATTAATTTTTTACTAGGACTTATTAACTTTTTAATACCGTTAATATACCCTTAGTATAATTGAAGAATTATTATTTTTGATATTCTTACTATATAGGTCTTTTATTTATGCTGGACAGGGAAATTTGTCTTCCCGAATATTAGTATTTTTATGTTAACTTCTAATTATTTATAACTGGATGCCCGGCGTTGCCCGTGTACTTATTTATATAAACCGAAAAAGTATTTAATTCTATTTTTAATCTTTAGTCAAGAATTGATTTAACCTAAATCTAACTGTTTCTAGTTCCGTACATACTTTCGACCGAAGGTGCATTAATTGAACATCTGTAAAATACATGGAATTTTATTGCATCAATCCTAACAATTATACCCTTCGAATTTCTTCTTTAATATACTCCTTGAGTCTTGCAGGATGTAATTGTCCCTCAGTCCTCTGACATTACGTAAGATTAAATTGATGAAATTTTACCTAGTTTCACAGTATAAACAAATAGTCGCCATATTAAAGTCACTAATATGGCACGAAAAATAACTTATATTTTCTGCAAGGATCGTTATTTATTTAGTATTGTTTTTTATTATCATTCGATAAAATTATACTTTTAATTTAATGAAAATATTCCTGCTTCATTTCATAACGGAAATAGGAGCGCGTAGTAATTTAACACAAAACGATCACATTATAATTATAATTCTTTCCATCTTTGTGCTAGGGATTTCTCACCCCCACTGTGCCGTTTCTCGTGTTTTGAAGAATATGTGTACCATGTGTTGTTGCAACCGGTCCAGGCGTTTAAATCTGTATAGAAATTAACGTAAATACAGACATACATACAAATATACATCGTTTTTTATTATATAGATTGTAGCATCCAATTATTATTTAATTCAATATTAATCTTTAGTCAAGAAGTGATTTAACCTAAATCTAAATGTTCCTAGTTCTGTACATGCTTTCGACCGATAGTGCATTAATTGCATAAATACATTGAATTTTATTACATCAGTCCCAACAAACATACCTCCGAATTTCTTTAAGAATAGAATACTTAAATATACTCCATGAGTATTGCAGGATATAACAGTCTCTCAGTCTTCAGACATTACGAAATATTAAATTCATGAAATTGATAGCTAGATTCAGAACGTAAACGCCATATTGGACTTAACTAATATGGCTCGAAAATTAACTTACATTTTCCGCAAGGATCTATTTCGTATTGTTTCTTATTATCATTCGATGGAGTATTACTGCATAAAATTATACTTTTTATTCAATGAAAATATTTCATTACGAAAAAAGTAACTATTTCCTTTGTTCGTCGCATAGTAACTTCTCTCTCTCGCGTGACGTCATGGTCTCTTGGCACGTAGTAATTTAACACAAAATTATCACGTTTTTCAATTATAATTCTTTCTACCTTTATGCTAAGGGTTTCTCACTCCCCCCCCCCCCCCCCCCACAGTACCGTTTCTCGTGTTTTTAAGAATAAGTGTACGAAGTTTCGTTGCAATCCGTCCACGCGTTTACATTTGTAGCATGCAATTATTATATTGTAATTTTATGTAATGACGTATCCTATTTCCTCATACGAGGGCTAATGGAATAAATTAAATCATATCAAATCATTGTTTCAAAATTTTTCAACTAGTAACATTTCTTCCCGTTTTAATCGTATTGGAAGACTGGTCATTTCTTTGATTCGTTATCTGGCCCTCAATTCAGTGTATCGCTAGGTGTTGCGTACATCAATATCAGCGGTTTTGAGTTTCTTGTAAAACCTCAATGAAACTTAATCTAAAAACTGTTTCATTAGGTAAGCCCTTGAAATCGGCGCGTGGTGAAACGCGACTTTTGAGTTTCAGCCCGGACTTCGGCGATTCTCTATCAAACGTAACGACCGATAATTGTTCAACATTCAAACTCATGGGGTAGACAGTTCTATGGTTTGAACCAGCCCATTAATGAGCAATTACGGATGACAGAAGGCGTGACGCAATCAGCCAGATAATCACGTAGTACAGTCGTAATTTATAGGGCACATCTGTTGAGATGCGTTATGGTGTGATTGTGGCTGGGCGCCGCTAAGAGGCAAACACTTCATTCTGCTCAATTTGTGGAAATACCACAGATAATCAGGTTCGTGTACGTCAGAACGAACGAGGCAAAAAGTAAACCGTAATTCGTTACCAGTGCGATTAGTTTTTAATTTTAATATTTTCCCATTCGTAACGGTTTTAAAAACAAAGCCAAGGAATTAGCGACCGGATAATAAGTATTCCAAAATCATAACCTGTAAGACGTATCGATAATAGGCATATATAATATTCCCGTTCGTCAGGCTTCCACAGTAGTTGCAATGTTCAGACGATGAATCTAAAAACACTTTCGGCAGCAAATACATTTGAATAAATTTCTACACACACGAACAACTAAATTAAACCAAAAACTCACTAAACTGCTTCTGTAGAACTGCGATATTTCGTAGTCTTCCCATACAGCTGTTGCAAAAGTTTCAATTATTTTCTTAGGAAACCGGTTTCCCCATACGGTGCGATTAAAAAATCATTTCTAAGCTTCCTCTCTTTATTTATTTTAAGTTTTATCATTTTTCGATATTTATGTAGAGGTTTCTATAAGGTCGAATTTCCAACATAAGCTTTGCATGATTGAAATGACATTTTTCCCCCCTTCTCTGAGAGGGTTCGCTCCTTCCATTTCAACGCACCCTTTTTCTGTATTTTGTATTCCATCCGAGGATTGAACATTCACTTCCCTGTGTGTATCAGAATTGCTCTGCCCGTTATTGAAGAATCGGTCGGAAAAGCGATCTTTAAACTATTTCTGTGCGTCGCATTTCGTTGTTTCTCGGTCCCCCCCCCCCATTTTTTTTGCCAAATGCAATTATTTCCACATAAACATTAGCCAGCACAGAATTAATACTTTCATCACAGTTGAGAGTTTTATTAAAAGCGGCCCAATATTTGTTCCATTACATCCATTCCTTTCCGATATCATTGAGAGAAAAACCACAATATATAAATCATTCGGCCTCTCGATGTTAGATGACAATAATTCTTGAAAAAAAATAGTTACTAATTTTTTTCAATGGTTTTACAGGACTTGACTAACTGTTTTCAAGACACTTCGCATTGCAAAAGTTATATGAAGCAGGGCCTGTTCACATAATACGATATATATAACTGTAATAAATTCGCAACTAACTCTGTTGTGCCAAGTATAATAAAAGAAACAATAATAAATTTGCACATTTACAATGACCTGACCCTTATGGGAATAATGTTATGGAACACGACAAAGAAAGTAATTAAATACTTATAGGATATTATTATAATTACTGTACAAATCATGAGTCATTATTTACCCTTGAAGGCCAGCTTCGAGATAGGTTTTATGAAATGTGACCTAATACTGTAATGAACACTGCTAATTAATTTTTTTATATTTTCCAGTTTATTGAAATATTATTAATCAAATTAAATTATGTATAGGGAATACTAATAAAAAAACAAATAATATCGCAGATTATTTTCGCCTTTCGGTGATAGCAAAATTATTGATTGTCATATAATATCAGTTTTTATACATCACAGCTGCTACACAGAAACGCAAATGCACACAACGCGGGCTCCCGTCACCGGTAGCGCGCAAAAATGCCGGACAACAACGACAAACAGAGAGATATTGTCATCGAACCCCAAAAAATAACATAAAAATAGTTTAAAAAAATATATTTTAATTACTAATGCCTATCCTCTGACCTTCATCTCCATAAGAATTGATAAACTTAATCGTAGTAATAACAAAAATAAAATAATTGACTGATAGGGAAAAATAGATTGTGGAATTGCCTCATCATGATTTTAGCGAACTTAACTGTGGTAAATCCTATATTGGTCAGACCATCAGGAACACGTCTGAAAGAGCATAAGAATAATCAGAAAACGGTGAAGCACAAACCATAGATTGGAGAAAAATCACGATTTTAATTGAGAACATGTTGAGGTGTTAGATGTTGAATCAAATTTAGACAATCGTACTCTATCAGAAATTATGCATATAAAAGCACCAAAAACACAATCAATTCGCGCAACCATACAACGAAGTTAAGCAATGTTTACAACTCCTTATTTTTCTAAATTGATTTTCTTAGTTTTGCTTCAATCTTGTTCGTGTTAAGTGAATTGTATGCCTCGGACGCCCGTTCAAAAACTGTGTGAATTTAATAACTTGTTTCGTTTAGTTGAGCTAGTTTACCGTGTTCATTTGGTAAGTTATTTGTTATTTATTTTTTTCTGTACTTTAGCTTTCCTTCGTTTAATTTGTACAATCATACTATAAATCTAATCAATTGTAAATACCTCCTCGGTAGGAAAATACGTGAAGAAGATACAAAAAGGTATCGAAAACGTCGTTGCAATACAAATACAAAGTGTCTTTATAGGATCATCAATTGTTTTACGAATAAAATATATATACACGATTCCCTCAGTCAAAATCACTTTCATTTCTTTCGTCTATAAACGACATTTAATTTCATTCTATACTCGCTGATGACGAAGAAAATCAAAAATAACAATTCCTGGCCTCGGAATTATTATCTCTGTCAAAGAAATATCTACGCCCGTAACCGGATACAAATAACATTTCGGGCGTTTTGAATAATTACGATCCTAATAACAGAAAACTACCGTACTAGAACACAAGTATATTATTTTCAGGGATTTCTTTTACGTGTATTACTGCTAGTTTCTGTGTACGAGAGGTCTAATAATTGTTTACGTGATGTGTTTAGTTTCGCCGAAATTAACCTTCTTCTATATTATTTTAAAATATTGCCATTTTTAAGTGCCGATTAATTAGTGATTCAATTATTTTGAATATTTCCCTTGCTTCGCTATTTACGTTTAACAAACCATTTGGATATTATGAGTAAAGCTGAAATGAAGTTATCCACATCTGATTCATCTAAAACCACTTACGTCCACATTAGGAAAGCAATTTCTGTTATTATTATCAGATTTACTGTTTGGTATTACGTTTCATTTATTTGTTGTTTTTAGGTTAATTAAAAGTTGCGAGACTGCGGCAGCAAATTAAATTTCAAATATAGACTGAAAATTTCAATCGGATTTCTATTTACATATTTCGCTTTAAATCCTGGTCGGTATAGTTTCTTCATAGAGCTAAAAACTGTCGTTTCTTTCCAGCTATGTGAATGAAGCAAGTAAACGTTGACTAAAAATGATACTCTACTTTCCAATAAAAATTAATATCAAATGGTTAAATTCAGATTGCGCCATTACCTTAAATTTTTATTGTATTTTTTTTTCTATCACCATTTTCGTTTAGTAATGCAGTTAATTCTGAATGCGAAATAATATGTATCACGAGTGCGCGTATTCAATAACATTTCATCAAATTCAAGTTGAATGCTATACTTTGTAGTTAATTATACCACCTCTGACACAGTGCATAATTGTTGATATTCAAATAGAAATGCAGGACATGATGGGTCTATTAATAATTATTTTTCTCTAATTTACACAATCCTGTGTTTCCACTTCACTCACAGTGTTTGATGTATCAGACAAAAATGTATTTATATTAAATATTATCTGCTGGAACAATACAATTTAGTAAATAAACGTCATTTAGTATACGTAACAAGGATGGTGAACGATTAAGTGTCCATATTTTCATATGCATTATTACTAATATTATTTCTAACCGTGCTGTAAAACATCTACGGACTGTGGACTGATCCGTTGAACTTAACAATTTATCCTCTCTCGTTTAACATAAACATCTGTTATTGAAGCATGTATGAATATTTCCGTTTGAATGCATTAGGTGTGCATGATGAAAATTACAATAAAGTTTACCATTCATGCAGATTCATTTCTCTGGAAAATACAGTTTGTAAATTTTCCTTTTTTCAGAATATTAAATCTACAATGCCTCAGCAATTATATAAATAGACCCACAGTATAAAATTACACACGTATTATTCCCAAAAACCCACTGAATTAACACACAACGTACGTTTATGTAACACTAATAATCATAATGATAAATAGGTTTAATAACTCCGAGAAAATAATAAATTTGCAATTACATATTATCCCAAATTTTTTAAAATAAAAAATTAATTATATATATATATATATATATATATATATATAATTGTTGAAATTGAAATTGTTTAAAGGCAAAGGAAAATTGTATTATATGACAATGGCTACTCTCGACAAAATTCTAAATGATTTTTATTTATTTATTTTAACTAAACGGGCTTCATGTCCAATTAAAATTTTCAGAAAAAAATATTATATACAGAACGCTTATATATAATCCAATTTTTAAAATAATTTGAATAATTATTGATAAATATAATTATATAATTATTTCGTCAAATGACAATAATTCGAGTTACGCAAATTTATATCATATTTATTCATTAATCATTTTTTTAAATTCTGGTTAATGAATTATTCCGTGTATAATTAGATTTATAATATTTTATGTTTCTCTGCCTTGAATTTATAACAGGAACTTTAAAAATAAATTTATAATCAGATGCCATTCTATAAGACTTTAGTGTAGGAATTTTTAGAACAGAAGAGATGTGTTCACAGTTATGATGTAAATAAGGATATTCCAGTTTTAATTTAAAAGACATTATACTGAAAATAAAATTATGTTGTACAGTTTCCATTTTATCAATATTCACTTTAGTATGTGGAGACCACACTATTCTACAATACATCAATATAGGTTTAATTAAAGTATAAATATAGAATTCTGAAAGTACCAATATAATTTAATTTTTACATGTTCTTCTCATAAAACCCAATAATTGATTAGATCTAATAATACAAATATCTAGATGTAAATTGAAATTCATTTTAGAATCAAATATAACCATCAATTTTTTAGATGTCTTTCTTTTTTAAATATTTTGGGGTCTGGTGCAAAGAAATTACATTATAACATAAAATCATTTTAAAGTAATTGCGGGAGAAATCGTAAATTTTGTAACAGCAACGCTGTTTCCGCTCTACATGTCCCCATGAGGTTCTCTCTTGTAATGTCGATTAACGATTCGAAACGGTTTACTTTCCTGGCGCCATTACCCTGGGCTTCGTTACTTATTGAAATTCAATTACTTTTACCGGTCGGAAAATAATTACGGCACTTGAATTATTTATCTTAAACACAGTCCAGGTCGAGAGATCGTGTAGCAAACGCTGGGGAAAGAAACCACAACTTCATGGCTCGTGACATATGTATGTTTCTAAATTCTTTTTTGGAAAGTGATGTTGAATCAAAATACTTTGATGAAAATAAATTTCATGTGCCGAGTAAACAATTTAACGGTACTATAAAAAGGAACTCGATAAATATTATGGTGGTTGTAAAATTCTGAATCCATTTATAAATCACACAAGTTGAATTATTTTACATTGATGAATACAGACATGTCAAAGAAGGAAAGAACGAGATTAGACAAACTTCTGCAGGGTTCTGGGAAAGTTTTTTATTTCTTTATCTACTCAACGTCAAAGACGTTGAGGAAATGTTGAACGTACTTAATTGGAGATTAATACTATTTTCTTTGAATATCCAAAATTTTCCATATTTAAAATGATCATTACGAAATTAGCTTAATTTTTTTTACTTGCTATTTTTTAAATGTCAAGTATTACCTGCAGGTGTATTAAATATGACAATAGTATTTCAACACTCTGTCCGCTATTCCTATTGGAATAGTCGGCCAGCTGCCTCCTAAACTGGTCAAGGCACGGCGAGGGGAAAGTGCGATCCCACAGCTAACCCCTCTCCCGCCATCGGAAGGGCGTGGGACAAGTACCAAATGCCCGACCTTCTTGATGCAGGTTTTTCTAGGGTTTTCCCTGCATCACTTTTAGGCGAATTGCCGGGTAGGATCCTTAAACCATAGCCCGGGTGCCCTGGTTAACCCTTGGCTACCTTCCTCTACCCTTCCGCATCCCCCCTTTCATATCCCTTTCCTAAGAGGGGAGTTGCCACTATGTGGATTACCCTATACGTAGCCTGTCTACACCTAAAAAAAATGCCCGTATAGGTTTCTTCGTTTTTTTCCCCAATTACAATTGTGTTCGTCTGAATTGGTAGTGTATCGATAATTATTATTTATACCAGACTGTAATGACATGTAAGAGTAATAATTGTTTCACATGTATTACTGCTAGTTTCTGTGTACGAGATGTCTAATAATTGTTTACGTAATTATAGTCGATCCATGTGTTTAGTTTCGATGAAATTAACCTTTTATCTATATATCTATAATATATATATATACATCTATAATATTTAAAAATATTGGCATTTTTAAGTGCCGGTAATAAACAGGTGTAATAATGGATAAGAATAGCGATAAAAGTACAGTAACATACAGTGATTTGTCAAAAAGGTTAAAAGTTATAAATCCAGAATATTTTAAGGGAGTATATATTGATTTGATGAGTAAGATTAAAAAGCTATTACCCCAAAAAACATCAAATAACTTACATAAGTTTGATTCGACGATCATAAATTTATCGGGATATCTCATAAAAGGTGGGCTAAAAATAGGCGGTAAAAGTAACGACAGTAAAGTTAAAGTGAGTGTAGGATTAAAGGATTTAATTATTTTGAATAGTTCCCTTGCATCGCTATTTACGTTTAGCAATCCATTTAAATATTAAGAGTAAAGCTGAAATGAAATTTTCCACTTCTGATTCATCTAAAACTACTTACGTCCACATTAGGAAAGCAATTTCTGTTATTTTTATCAGACTTACTGTTTGCTATTACGTTTCATTTATTTGTTCTTTTTTAGGATAATTAATAGTTGCGTGACTGCGGCAGCAAATAGACTGAAAATTTCAATCGGATTTCTATTTACATATTTCGCTTTAAATCCTGGTATAGTTTCTTCATAGAGCTAAAAACCGTTGTTTCTTTCCAGCTATGTGAATGAAGCAAGTAAACGTTGACTAAAATTGATGCTCTACTTTCCAATAAAATTTAATATCAAATGGTTAAATTCAGATTGCGCCATTACCTTAAATTTTTATTGTATTTTTTTTTCTATCACCATTTGCGTTTAGTAATGCAGTTAATTCTCGATGTGAAATAATATGTAGCACGAGTGCGCGTATTCAATAACATTTCATCAAATTCAAGTTGAATGCTATACTTTGAAGTTAATTATACCACCTCTGACACAGTGCATAATTGTTGATATTCACATAGAAATGCAGGAAGTGATAGGTCTATTAATAATTATTTTTCACTAATTTACACATTCCTGTGTTTCCACTCGACTCACAGTGTTTGATGTATCAGACAAAAATGTATTTATATTAAATATTATCTGCTGGAACAATACAATTTAGTAAATAAACGTCATTTAGTATACGTAACAAGGATGGTGAACGATTAAGTGTCCATGTTTTCATATGCATCAAATTCACATTGAATGCCATACTTTGAAGTTAATTATATTTTAGTTATGTTTTAGAGAAAAATAACCATTTTTAAAGAATAAAAGTTTTCGATTTATCCTGACATAATTTTAACTTTTTTTTCAATTAGGAGCGGAAGTACGCAAAGCATGCTGATATTACTGATCTTTGGCATCATTCTAACAGCATAGGCAGCTGATCTTAATTCATTTTCAATTGTATTGATTCACTTTTTGCAATTTAATTTATTATAGACACGTCTAATAAATAAAACAGTGTGTTTGTTTGTTTGTTTGTATATTTGTATGTTCCTTATACAAATCTACACTGGTGGATCGAATTTCACCAAATTTCGTATACGTGTTCTTTGCAACCAGGAAACAAATACTGTCTGGGTGAGACGCGTCTACCACCCCCAGAAGCGGGGGTGGACGGGGGTGGAAATATTTAAACATGCTAAAACAGCCGATATTTGAGTCGGATAAATATTTTTAGGGGTCAAAGATATTGATAGTGTTTCTACCAATGTTATCAGAATATAATTTTCATCCCCTGCACCCTAGGAAAAAGGCACCCTTAGGGTTTGGGGTGGAGATGCTTTACGGGAAAATAACATGAATACAACCGAGATTGGAGTCAAATCGAAGGTTATGGATGTCACTGAGTTGAGATATGACATTCAACTTTGCATTTATCCCTTAGATGCAGGGGTAGCGGGGTGGCAATTTCGGAACATGCAAACACGGCAAATATTTGCGTTGAATCTATATTTTTCAGGGTTAATTATATTGATTGTATTTCTACTGATTTTTCTGTATAATTTCAACCCCTTTCGGCATGCGAGGGGAGCACATGTAGGGATAGAGTTTGAGGAGCGTTACATAAAAATAGCTCAAAAGATAAATTACATCTCGGGCACCAAGATAGTTTATAATAATTATGACCTTGTAAGTTTAAAAATTTATATAGTTTCGACCTTATCGCATAAATATTTTATCTTTTTTGCGTAAAAATTGATTTAAACGAGCAGCGGACCCAGAACGGATCCCAATCAGATTATTAGCAGAGTCTGAATGCTTCAGTGTTATTCATTGTTTCATGTTACTTAAGTAGGACAACATGATCGTAAATATTACGAAAATTGAGTTAGGTTTATGTAATCGAATTTTTCACCAAAATTAACCGGATTAATTTTCACTCTGCAGGCGTCAACGCTAGAGTTTTTTTTTTTTGCAGCCGTCAATGGAGATATGAAGATTATATTGAAACGCTATAATTGAGATCTCTAGGGGGGTTTTAACTGGCCCAGGTTTGGATAATAGGCGTCTGGGAGAGACGACTGCGTGACGGAAGGCAGGCATAGCTGGAATTTCTGGAGTTCTTATTAACCATAGCCCACATTCCAGCAGGCGCCGCCCTATAGTCGAGAGCCAGCCTCCACTTTATTAAAACACACGGCTATGAACCCGCCAATGTTTCCATGATTTACTCTTCAATATGGCACCCTGGTAACACAAAATTCACCCTCCGTCGCATCGCTGAAATACGCCTGCATTAAGTTCAAAAGTTAATTCGCCCAAAAAACATAAACTTGAGACCTTTCTCGGTTTTTAAAGTCGATAATATGTCTCTGTGGGAGAGTCTTCACGACCTTCTAGCATAATTACAAACGCGGACTCCAAACTTGCACAAGAAATTGTCCACAGTTTCCTAGAGATACTTTTATTACATTTAAATACAATCTGAGATGTGATTCTTGATTTTTATATTTTTTGTAAATAATTTCTCAACAAGGCACAGTTTCGTCGTCCATTTGTCACATGACACCCGTTATTTACAAATTGAACAATCAAAGAAATAATTAATTTGGGTCTACATCTCTATAGCAAGCTCAATTTGAAAATTCACATAACCAAGAGAAGAAAAACGGATATAAAACAAAAATAACTGTTCTGGTTACTAGGACGCAAGTCACACCTCTCCAGTGAAAATAAACTTCTACAGTACAAAATCAGAATTATACCAATATACCGGGATAGAATTATGGGGGTGTGCCAGTAAGTCGAATACTGTAATAATCCAAAGATGCCAGTCTAAAATACTAAGTCTTTCTTAATGCCCCCTGGTACATAAAAAATGAGCAAATACACAGTGACTTTAATATCCCCACTGTTATGTAGATTGTCCATCAAAAGGGTGTTAGTCATCACGAAAAGCTCAAATCACATTCAAATCCTTTATTACAACCACTATTAGAAAATTATGTAATAAGAAGACTGAAAAGAAAATGGCCAGCACACGTTTATATATGATTTAAGGAGTTCTCTTCGCTGTAGGGGATCTCATCAGAATAATTTTAAGTATTGTATCATTGTATCAATTCGTTATTCCGGGATAAATCTATTCAGTAGTCTTCCGGAAGAAATAAAAACTTTAACTATACCAAATTTATTTAGAAAGAGTTGTAAATCTCTGTTAATTAATGGAGCGTATTACTCAGTGAAAGAGTTCGTAGAAAGGAAGGACAGATTTGATCCTCTTTAAAAACAAATAGTTTTCTGGTATTCTATCAAGTTTCGCTATTATTTTACGATGATAATATTCTAGAATTTAACAGCAGACTCATTTTCTTTTGCATGTTCGACGGGAATCGATGTAAGATTTTCTACTGGAAACCCCGTCGAATGAAAATTGAACATGAATTAAAACACTTATAATATCTTTAATTACTAATTTTTGTCATATCTTTAACGTATTTTAATTTTTTTTGTAACGTACAATGTTTAACGTAGTTTTAAATCATATATTTTTTTTGTAAAGTACAATGTTTGTTTTTTAAACTTTGTATTTGTAATAATTATTATTTTCATGTAATCTTACATTATGACGTATCCTATTTCCTCGACCGAAGACTAATGGAATGAATATTATAACTAAATTTAATTTAATAATGAGTCTGAAATCAGAATAGAAAAGATTAATTTTCCATAGAGCTTCTTGTGAAGAAAATATTCGAGGATAAGGAATCAGACATGCATTTTACAAGGTTTTGGTTCTATAATAAACAACTGAATTTTACGTATTTTTCAGTATTAAAAAAATATATAGGATAAATAACATGTTAACGCTGCCACATTAACGTATAAATTTAAATGTAATCTGATGGCTGAATATATATATATATATATATATATATATATATTCTGCTATAAAAGTGCCAATGAATTTCAATTCAATTCTCAATTCGTAGAGATCCTTCGAAGAAAATACATCAATTATAACTGAAATAAATAGAGTTGAAAAAGTCAAGTTAATATTCTAAAACAATACAAATTCTGTTAAAAGACAGTTGATGGAAAAATGTGGACCGGACCAGAAATCGAAACCGGGACCTGAGCTTACCGGGCGAAAGCTCTACCAACTGAGCTACCCGTGTCGATTCCACTTCCGGTGAGAAATTCCACCAACCATTTCACCAGATGCAGGCTCGCCTACAATTTACTAAATCACACTTCTTAGTACCTGGATAAAGAACCGATTTTTATATGTAAATACATCAAGGTTTTTTTAGAAATGCCAATTAAAGAATAGAGTTTCCATAGCGGCCATGAAATTAAATTGAATTAAAGTCGTCCTACAGTTATTAAGGGTAAAAAAAATCATATCAAAATTTTCTGAAACTCTGATTATAATGAATACATTATTAATAAAATTAGGCTATGTCATAACGTGTTATATATTGCAGAGATTTATTTAGAAAGACTTTTATTACTGAAATGCGGTTATCAGAATAATGTATGATGTCGGATCAATGACTGCTTGTAGATTGTTGTTAAAATGGAGGTATACTGATTTTTCAGATTATAAAGTCATTAAAATGTTAAGAACATCAGGAACAAATAACACATTTATAAGTAGTGTAATCAGTGTAAAAAAAATACATAAAGAAGTACATTAAAGTACAGTATCCAGCGTAAACAAATTATGAACTATAGAAGCGAATTAAAACTGTAACTGAAAGTAAACTGCTGCTCAGTTACTCTTTTCTATTCTGTACAAAAAATATACGTGTCCGTAACAAATTTCAACAAAATGATTTATAAATTTTTGTGAAATACAGCCGATAGCTTAAAAAATAATGTGGACTAAGAATTTTGATAAATAATTAATTTAATGCACGAATTAAATTAAATTTGAATTTGATGGCCTATAAATGACTTCACAGTCAGTTAATTCTGCATTGACAAATATTTGAACGCTTCCCTTTACAGAATCTAGACCGAGAGAGCCCCGATGTATGAAGTTTATCTTCAACCGTAATTGTCAATATAGAGTTACAATGAGATCCTAAATGTAATACATATTCGATCGATGTATAGACGATGTTCGTCTGACTCATGAATCAGGTTATTTTAAGTTGTCCTTAATTCCTTATCTTTATAATATTGGCCAGTGTAATCGCAGTTATTTGCTGAGAGAACAGAAAGAAGATTTCTTACTCCCGTGCTCAGTGGATCGAGTACAATAGGAAGGCCTTTGCTGAGTTGACAGTTGGAGAGTGGTCACTCAGAGGCTTACAGATTTCAGAGATGGTACGTCTTCTCTGAAAAAGAGACTTGAGTTTACACTGGCCAAGAGCACAACTGTACGGAATCTCAAATATTGAATATTTTCAAATTTTATAGTTTGAAATCAAATCTTAAGAAAAAAACGTAAGCGAAGAATTCTAAACCGTCGACGAGTTTATTATTATTGACTAGCGTTACCCGGGTTGTCATACATTCATAACCCTCGGTTTGACTTCAATCTCTGTTACTTTAGCGTTCTTTTTATGTAACGCACATCGACTCCTATCCCTAAATGTGCTCACCTCCCATGCCGAAAAGGGTTGAACATTTGACCGTCAAAAAATTTATTTCGCCGTTTCATCAGGTTCGAAAATTTACCCCCAGTCCAGCCCCTCTGTGGGTTAAACAAATAGTTTAATGTAATAATTAAACTCAGCGACATCCATAATCCCGGATTTGACTCGAATCTCGCTTGTTTTTTGCGATATTTTTATGTAATGCCACTCCACCCCAACCCTCAAGCGTGTTCAGCTCCGAAGTACTAAAGGGGTTTAAACTATACAAAGAGAACATGTAGAGAAATTTTATGAATCTAACTGAATCTCTACTCCTCATACCAGGTTTAAGGCTGAAAATTGTCTGCATAAATCTCGTATGTTAAAAGAACTTATTAAAAACTTTGAAGGACCTAATTGTAATTTTTGCCATTATTGCAACTGATTCCCGAATTCTCATCGGAAATCCATAAAACTAAACAATTTCTTTGGAAGAAGCACATGACTTAAATTGTGGAGTCTGTATTCTGGTTTTAATTTTACAAGAATCAATTACACGGTTAATACAAAAATATTGTGACATTGAAGTAATATTTATTCTTGAAAGCTTTTCACACTTTAAGAATAATCATTTAAAAATACATATAATGCTGTATTAAAATAATTATTTAAAAATGATGACTTCAAAATTAATGTAACACTGCCCTCTACCAACAAAAAAGTAAATTAAATAAAAGAAAGAAAATGATATATAATCTGTGTATGATTTATTTGATATTACAAACAATCGGAAATTGACAATGCAGTGTCTATTCAAGTATATTACAATTTAAGTGTATAAATGGTAATTAATTTACGATTCACGAGAAAAATTAATGACAAATTGACTTTCAGCTGTTCACGTATGAGACACTGCTTTCTCAATTTCTAAGTATTTGAGAGGGGTTGGATTCTTATTAGTATAGCTGATCACTTTGTTACTTTATACTTCCCTTTTGTGTCGGTTGAGAGCGACGTTCCGTTCTTTTTTTGAAGTTTTGAGAGTATTAAAATTCACAGCGTTATTTCTACCTTACCTATTCATTATATAAAATGGCGCTTCAGTTCTTGGAAATGCTAGACATTTACGAACTTTACGCAGGATTTCAATTTGTCCAGTGATTGTTTTACCATTAAGGACGCGTCATGCACAAAGACAAATCAGTCGCTTGCAAGCGCCAACTGTAAACTACATGGAACGAATTTGCTGAAAAGTAGACGAGTGATTCGGAAGTTCTGCGCTCTGTCAGACAAACATAATTACAATCAATGTTTCTGATTTTCCACAGAGTACGGAACTTGATATTCGTCAGTAAACAGTTTTGAATCTAAAATGCAATGTGAAATTTAAACATAAGAGAATTTACTTGCTCGCAACCCTAATATATATATGAACGTTAATAATAAAGGTCACTAAATTATATAGTGAAACTGAAGCGATTTTGGTATTTTTCATGATAGTCAAGTTTTATATATTTGGAACTGTTCAATTAATTACGTTTATTACACTTCGGAGGCGCGGATCCACACCAGGTGCCTGTCTGCTACGCGCTACTCCAAGGGTTGTCTCCACGAAAAACTGGCACCGTTGACACGAATGTTCCAACTTGTGAAGTTCTTTACCCTAGGAAAAAATCTCTAATAAAGTTAAATTGAATCAAATATTAAATAATTTCTAAACTATTGCGCTTCAATACATTTAATATTATTATATTTAGGTACCTATATCTGCTATCGTGACAAAATCTCTCTCTCTCTCTCTCTCTCTCTCTCTCTCTCTCTCTCTCTCTCTCTCTCTCTCTCTCTCTCTTATCAAATGAAAAGAGTAATTCTACCAGAAAATCCTGCAGATGATTTTCTTCAAGAATTCCAAAGAAATACGTTCCAAATTTAGAGTAACGTCTGTCGGTAAGAGTCACTGTATGTGACAAAATTTAATTAAATAGTAATATTCTGATATTTCGGCCGTACTAATAATTGGAATATTTCAATGTCGCCATACGCTGTGAAATGCTGTTAAAGAGATAAAAGCCGGAGAAACTTTGAAGGAGACGCACAACGACTCTCCACGGCTATCAGCACAAGCTTCGCCACGACGTAGTCGGCGGCAGCTCATTCTTATCTAAAATTAATTTTCCTGTTCCAACTCTTTTCCCATTCTATAGGGAAAACATTAAACTGAGGGCAAAATATTTACGGAGACTTACATTTTCTATTTGTTGCCTTTTGCATGTTTTTTTCTGTATGTCGAAACCTTTGTCTGCACATATGTGACTAATACTTTTAATGAGTTTGTCTCTCTTTCACACACACACACTCTCAAACACACTACCTTATCCATTTTTCTTATATTTGTTCTTAATTTAATAATGTATTCATTCTTTATTGTTGCATAGATATTAAAACTTTCAAACTCGAGTTATTTATGCTATTTAATAATTTTAAAGAGTTACAATGGGATAAAATCATTTTTTTACTTCAACTAATCCAAGATTAACTTATTAATTCCCTCTTTCAGCCTTCATGTAATAAAATACGCATAGTAAATCTGTAATGTTTTAAAAGACAAATTATTGAAAACATTAAATTCAATACTGATTAAAATAGCGTCTGAATTGTTTAATGATTGAAGTGCCGCCTCGACCGCGGGGAGGGGAGAGATCGTGTGTGTTATTGGCGTCTGTCACTCAACCAGACGCCCGGTGATTGTCAGATGAATAGCCTATGGTTGCAGATGTTGCTCAACTCACCCACCTGAGGGCCAGCACCAACATCCGCTTTATCAGGAATCGTCAGGGTGGCACGAATTCCCATGACATAAAAATAGGTTCGCAATACCTTTCAAACTCGCGCACAGAATATGCAGTCACGGAGTGTTTAAGTTATTAATTAAACCTTTTTTTAAAATTTATTGTTTATAGTCGCGTCAACATAAAAGTTTCCATGCCTACTACATGAAATTATTACAATTAATTCATATTACATATACATTTGTGTCTCAGATTCATTGTCTATTAAGATTATATTTTGAATGCCGGTTTCCTTAATGAACTTTAGCAAGTTATTTATTGCCGCTGCTGCTGAGGTGTATTTCTGAATTGTGGCTCTTCTAGTCCTGTCGTACTTTGGGCAGTCGTAGAGGACATGCTGGATCGTCAGGGGCAGCCTGGCACATGTCACACGTAGGTTGCGGTGATCTAGAGAATAGTGCGTGAGGTTATAATGGAGAGTTCTTAACCTTGCAAGAACCACCGCTGTCTCCGTGACAGATTTCCTTGAAGTTGTCGACTTCCTTATGAAAAATCCTTCCTCTTCTACACTTGTACCATTTTTCCTACAAAATTTTGTCATAGGCTTGGCCCCCATCATTTTTAGTGCATATTGGACTGTTTGTTGTTGTTGTTGTTGTTTGGATGCCTCCATATTAGCACTTTTATCCGCCCTTTGGTTTCCATCTATTCCTCTGTGTACCGGTATCCATAATATCATTATCTTGTTATTGATAAATTAAATTTTTCCATACACACTACGTCCAGCCCCGTAAACTGCAGGATGGTTACAGCAGTGCGTCGCTTTCGAAGACAGTAATTACAACGTATCAGACAAATGCAGCACCATACAATTTTGAGTAGGAAACAATGAAAATTCAACACAGATATGCGCAAACAAACGACTTCGTGGCTAAGGTTACACTTTTTTTTTTAATTTATTAGAAAATTAACAATCGGAACTATATAGGACATGTTCCATGAGTTAATGTGATGAGACAATAATACAATAACGTGAGCGGATACCCATCCAATGACGTTATCCGGATTGTGAACTTATACTGCTTTCAGGTCATTCGGCCATTTCTTGTTCTGAAGTCTTCTGTAGGGAGGGTCGTGTTGCAGGGTGGACGCTAGTTCGTTTGAGTGAAGTTGGAGACGCAGGAAGTGGCTGGTACACCGGTTGGTGCATTCTTCTTGAACGGTTGGCATTCCGAGGTCCGTATGTAATGTTCGATTGCTGACGTACCAAGGTGCATTTACAAGCATTCTGAGTGTTTTAGATTGAAATCGTTGGATGATGTTGACGTTGGATTTGCAAGAGCAGCCCCATAGCTCAATGCCATATGTCCAAATTGGTTTTATTATAGCTTTGTAAAGTAAGATTTTGTTTTCAAGCGATAATCACGATTTTCTCCCCAGAGCCCAGTACATTTTTCTCAGTCGCAGGTCGGATTCCTTCCTTTTTTTTAATATATGTTTTTTCCACGTTAGTTTTTTGTCCAAATGTAGACCCAGATAGCGAACTTCGTTTGATTTTGGAATTTCTATATTGTTTAGGGACACTGATGGACATTCTGATCGATTTAATGTAAAGTTGACTTGAGTACTTTTCGCTTCATTGACTTTGATCCGCCATTTATTGAGCCATACTTGAAGAAGGGATAAATGGATCTGAAGGTTTGAGGAGGCCATGTGTGGGTCGGTATGTTGAGATAGGAGGACGGTGTCGTCAGCAAAAGTGCCTATATATGTGTCAGCTGTTGTGGGGATGTCGGCTGTATATAATTGATAGAGTATAGGTCCCAGCACACTTCCCTAAGGTTACACTGACAGTCATCCTATAAAGACGGGACTCCACGATATTTACAATTATCATCGTTTATTTATCTCCCTGTTGTAGCCTCCAATATTTTATTATATTAACAGCCAATTTGAAGCTGAAAAGCACCACTAAATGTTTCATTACCGTTTTACCAAATATCAGAGCTGAAATAAATTTTATTCCGGGAAACTGGTTTCCAATAGCTTCATTACAAGCCTGAAATGTGATGCTTGATTATGGGTCATTAAGTTCTCATACAATATTATAATAAATATTATATAATGTATTAAAATATACTTATGAATGTTTCTAGCATTGAAAAATACTAATAATTATTTACAAAATGCCGGAAACAATTGAGCGGAACATGCACGAGACGTCTGGATTTGAAATTTCTTGACAATGGTGAGGTTTCATTATTAGTTATATTATTCGAGTATTCCATTGTCTTGGAATAGATAAGTGAGAAAGAAAAAGTCAAAGAAAAGTTCAGGCAGATTCCTTAATTTTCTTTCTAATCACCCTGGCATTGCCGTCAACCTTTTCCATTACAGCCCGAAATATCTGTTCCGAAAAACACTTATAAAACCAAGAATTTAAAAACATTTCATCCGATTTACAATCTAATAATTATTCATTACGGAACATACACAAAGTCAGACAGAAAGTTCTTCGTAACACCATTCCCCAAAATACCAACAGATTTTCCAAAGAGTCTTTCTTTTCCGACCGTATTCATACCTTATATACCAAAATTGTATGAAAAAGTTAGCATAATCACGAATCGGTTCAACATAAAAATAATATTTACCGGCCACAATTCTCTCCGCAGCAAAATATGTCACTCCACCCCCCCCCTCCCCCCAGATGAAACCAATAGAACGTCTGTTGTTTATTGTATTGCATGTGAGTGCAGCCTACATTACATAGGTGAAACAAAAAGCTCTGTCACCACTAGGGTTTAAGAACACCGCAAGAACGTACAACAGGGTGAAGTCTCGAAATATAAACTGGCTGAGGATTCGTGGAATAATAATCATAGGTTAAAATATGACGATTTTTCGGTTATTTGTTCAGAACCCCACGATTTTAAAAGAAAGCTCAAAGAAGCTAGTTACATTAGAAGCATAAAAGCTGTTTCGCAACCTAACACAAATATCTCGGAAATTTGGCTTTCCTCAGTTTCCTTTGTAGCTGACGTCAGTGTCTCCACTTCCGCCACCCGTAGTTTCTTTAACCTAACTTGTTTCTTGCACACTGCCTCTCTTTCCTTGTTTTCTTCGCTTGGAGTCTATCTCTACATTTTTTCTGATCTTTTAGACGATCTTTCTCGTCATCTCTTTGACCTGCCTCTTTCTTTCTGGTTTTCTTTATTTTTCTTTGCCTTTTTTACTTTTCCTTTCTCACTTATCCACTCCAAGACAATGGAATACACGTATAATCTAAATAATAATGCACGAGCAGAATAGAAGAGAAAGTGAACTGTGTGCATGGATGAGAGGAAATTCGTAGACTTGACAGTGATCTCGAAACATCAGTTTCTTCGTAGTATAGTTTCTTTATTAAGTAGAATTTGGATGCGAATGTGAACGTTCGTGGGCGTTTGTAGCTAAGAAAGATGAATTGAGATCATAATTAGAACGGTATCTCTCCCTCTGAAAGGAATTCACTGCGCGCCGAGATAATCTTTCGTCTCGTGCGCCTCTAATGTTACACGACAAGGATCCAAGAAACATGAGCCTACTTTATAACGTGAATATTAGGTAAATTAAAGCTTATTCAAGTAGACAACAAGTATGAGGTAAGGTAAACTTCGCTGTCTCTTCGTTAATTAAATAAACTATCGGAATAGATGCAGATTTTTTGTAGCTAAGGTTCTTAACAAAGTTTTACCTTGTTTGTTTCAGGCCCCAGGAAAGCCATCGAGTAGCCACGTCTACTTCAATAACGTCTTGACTTATTCATGACCCTCCATGTAGTAATTACTTCAAATCATTCATTGCTGATTAACCTAGAACTTTTCCCTAGAGGATTGCCGCGGGGAATTCCCTCATTTTAGGTGCAATACTTAAACGTAGATATTGTATGTGGCGGGGTGGGTTTATAGCGTCAAAAAATCAAAAAAGTTTAAGTATATTTATTGACTACTATTAATTGGAACTAAGGAAAATATTTGCATGGATCTATACAAATTGTATGCGTTCTGCTGGCTGGAGACACAATAGGATCTCTTAATTTCAGAGTTCACCTTTGACGTGTGCTTCAAGGATTGAGATACTTGACAAATTTCGTGCCTCTGTGGCTCTTGTCACGCTGCATTCGTCTCTGCAGACGACGCATTGAAGAATATAGACCGCCCCTGCTGACTACACGTAGAAGAATATCTCTGCCCAGCAACTCGATCTTATCGACCTTTTTGGTCGATCTTCCTGCCTAAGAAATATTATTGCCCCAGGTAATCACGTGTCCGATGAAATTTTATATTTGTGGAAACTTCGCGTCCTCACGGTTCCCCACCTCGGGTTAAATCCAGATATCTGTCTGGATCGTGCCACTGCCCAGATTCCAGGGATTAACTCCGCGACACGCTGGCGTGTGGTCAAGTTGTAATTTGCCAAGTTCTCAAACGACGCTAATAACTAATTTAAATAATTGTAAAAATATATATTACCCAATCATTAAACTATCGTGATATACGCAACACGATAAACAAACTTCTATCACATATTTTCTAATACTGACGTACTTTAGATTAAACCAAATTATTCAATTTAAAGCTTTTTAATTGACAACAGATAAATATAAATACACACTTTGAGTGATTAAAATGTTACATCGATCAATTCGTCGGCGTTTCCTCACACACTTGCCGATTGTAAAGTGAAAGGATTCTTATATATTTAAACGCCGTTTGGAATAACCAAGGAACATAGATCAGTATACCCTGTAAAATTTTGTTTGTAACACGATAAGCTTTTCTGTAAAAAAATTCTCTCTCAAACGTTACGTTTAATAATCAAACTTTTACTTCTTTAACGTATTTTTCCTTAAATGACGAAATCTTTCAAATTTAGCATAAAGACATATTGAATTTGTGAAACAGGACTCTTCGTAAGTATTTTGGAAATATCTAAAGATATAAAATTTAAAAATATTACAACGTAGGTAGTTGAGTAATTTCTCATTCACTAAACAATATGTGTTTATATATATATATATATATATATATATATATATGCATGGATTTGTGTATATATGTGTATGTAAGAATGAATGATATTCAAAGATGTAAATAATCGAGAGAGAAGTTAAGTTGGCACCACTCGGGTTTAATCTGCTGAGTTAATCTTTGTTGGAGTCAGCAGTAGTTCGAGAGCGTGCATCGCGTGGGATATACGTGAGAATCGGTTGTAGCGGGTGAGTACCACGTGAAAATGAGTACCTAAGATATAACAATAATTACTTGGTGATTGATAAGAGAAAAATCTGTATTCATTTAAAGGCAACAGACAATGAATAGATGATTGTGCAACAACACGAGACTTCAACAGAAGGCTCCGGAAACGTCCGTTAATAAAAGCAAAGACAGATTAAGAACGTGCATGTTGATATCAGGAACAATGTGAACAGTACATGAGCGCTTGCAGGAAAAAAATTGCATGTATTCAGGGTTACAATGAAACCGCCCGCAGCGCTAAGCGTCGCTTACAAGTAAATTGTTGGAATTCTTACACCTATAAATTTCAATTTTTATACCCCCGCGGTTCCGTTGATACAGTTAACAAATTTATATTTTAACCAGATCTGTTTCTTGTGTCTTATGCGAATGCGGAGATGCACGCAGGAAATATTATAGTTCCAGTCAAACAACCGTATGAATCGCATTTGCTCGGCAGTTATGCAATTTAATTGCATCTGTAAATCATACACATTATTTCTCGAATGTTTAAACGAGGTTTTATCTTTTTTAAGACCCAATAGAGCTGAGCCCCATAAATAAGGTAATAGTGCACACTTTTAGGAAACTATTTAAGAGAATTTATTAATTAATTCGATTACATTTTTGGGGTTTCAAAAAAAGACTGATGGCTGGAGACGGGCAGCCAGCGTCGAAATGTTCCCGGGGTTGGAGAATGGTTTTATTTTTGCTCAGATCATGACCCTGTTGCCCTTCCCAAGGCCAAATGTACAGCAAATATGGAGGCGACCTGATTGGACACATGAACTCCATCAAGCTTCCCTTGAGACGGTGATCCAGCACGATCAGTGAAAGGGATGAAAAGATGCCCTATCACGTGACAAAATCAACCAACGAGTGACCGAAAGAGCAATTTCTCTTAGGAGATTTGTGCCTTGAATTCCAGCCAGACTGATGTCGCTTCAAACTGTCCAGTCGCATGCTCTTCATATACGTGTGACGTTTCACGAGTTTTTTGCAACCAAAGTAACACGGTTTGTCCTGAGATAAATATTCATGTAAAGACGGGAGCAGTTGGCAAATGTAGGTCGTAGCGTAGATTCTTCTTATTACAATAAAATTATTTGGTTATCTCTGTATTATTTCTTATTTAGAACCATAAGGTATCTACGGATAGTTAATTCTTCATTGCTATTGTCGCTGCTACTATACGCTTCTCTACCTTTGCTGGGGTAACCTTCATTTCTCTCTATTCCGATTTTTCGCTATTCCTATTGGAGCAGTCGGCCAGCTGCCTCCTAAACTGGTCAAGGCAGGCCGAGAGGAAAGCTGCGACTCCACAGAAAACGCCTCTCCCGTCATCGAAAGGGCGTGGTACAAGTACCAAATGCCCGACGTACCTCATAAAGGTTTTCTAGGGGTTTCCCTGCATCACTTTTAGGCAAACTGCCAGGTAGGATCCTTATACCATAGCCCGGGTGCCCTTGGCTACCTTCCTCTACTACTTTTTCGACCTACATTTGCCAACTGCTCCGGTCTTAACATGAATATTTATCTCAGGACAAACCGTGTTACTTTGGTTGCAAAAAACTCGTGAAACGTCACACTTATATGAAGAGCATGCGACTGGACAATTTGAAGCGACATCAGTCTGGCTGGAATTCAAGGCACAACTTTCTCCTAAGAGAGCTACTCCTCAACAGAAATTGCTCATTGGATGATTTTGTCACGTGATAGGGCATCTTTTCATCCCTTCCACTGATCGTGCTGGATCACCGTCTCAAGGGAAGCGTGATGGAATTCATGCGTCCAATCAGGTCGCCTCCATATTTGCTGTCAATTTGGCCTTGGGCAGGGCAACAGGGTCATGATCTGAGCAAAAAACGCTTTTATAAACTGATCTGTGTCGACGTGAACCAAAACATTATCTACATAAGACAGTTCCGCAGTACCTAAAGCAAAACATTGACTTCCCAGGCGGCAAAAATGAAGATAAAATCGTCTCATGAGATAAGTTTGTTAAAACAAATGCAGCATCTGCAGAATTTCAAACTAACAATTAACTGGGGAGATATTTCTTGGGCTGGAAGTATATAAATATTAGAACACTTTTCATACAAGTGAATACTAAAAACGCATCAGAGAAGGTTTGAACCGAGTTCAGAAGCAGCAACAACAGGATAATTATTTCATAATAATTTCTAAACAAACAGGCAGTCGCATTCACCATTTTGCATCTAAATGCCGCCATTCACTTTACTCCAGAAAAATTGTTTTTGTTACATACATTTTTCAGTAATTCGTCGTATATATATATATATATATATATATATATATATATATCAGATTGTTAATGGCGCCGAGGTTATGGAGAAGGTAACACTTTTGTAGAGTTACAACGCAGCTTACTGATGATTGGTGACGTAAAGCACACAAGCGATGCGCTCGACTGGTTTTTATATATATTCTGTGATGAATGTTATGTAGAACTTACAAATTATTTTATGCAACATCCTAATATTTTCCACGTATACCTTCTGATATTGTGCGTCTAAGTTGAAATGTTAGAAAATTATGATTAACAACGAATTTAATTAAAAGTTTAATTGTCTCCAGTTCTTCTTTAAGATTTTGAGACAAAGCCTTATCGGAGGAGGTAAACAGTGCTGAATTAAAGTTTGCCTTGAGTTATTTGAAGCCAGTATCTAAGAATAACGAAAGGACTTGTAACTCACGGTTTCCCCAGGGCCATTACCTGCGAGTGAATTTTCGCCCTAATTGCAGGAGAGCAAGTTTTGCCGAGCTATTCACACTACTGGGTCCCTGGGGATTAGTCCTTATTTTGCCGCAATTGACATTCATGGAGCTAAAGTGCCAACGGCAGATGCCGCTCTCCTACTTGCCGTAACTTTGCATATTGCTCCTGCCTCCGGAGATAATTTCTTCATTGATAATATGGGTTTTTTGGAAAAGAGCATCCTATTCAAAAGAAAACCTTAAACAATGTCGGCACAGAGTCTGTATCACACATAATAATTATTTTCTTTTATGTGAACAGGTAAATAAAGTTACTTCATTGCATCATCGTGAGGCAAAGTATAAGATTTACTCATACAAGCATTAAATATAAAAACCAAAAAGTAATAAGGTACATGGGATAAAATTGTATGAAAAATTTAATATTGTACCGAAAATTGACAAAAGTGTACCCCACTAGTTTTGAATAATTTATCAAGTAAATAGTTTCCTGATATTAATTTCTGTGCTGTTTAATTTCACACAAAAGCGGATGAACGTGTATAAGTGGATATATCTATATACACTCCGCGTCACAAAGATGATCGCAACTCGCCATGGGTATATACGCTATGGCTTTGTAGAAAAATACTATGACAGGGTGTCTAAAAAATAATTCACTTTTCGTAAATTCCTTGTTTTTATATTAAAAATATGCATCATAATTAGTCATTTTAATTTCCAAAAAAATTTAGTCTCTTTCAAGCAACCACCTGTTACAATAGCAATAAGGGTAAAGAAATCTAGAATACAGCCACATATACGCAGTATCAATCGTTTTTCTCTACTAAGGAAATATATAGAAGCAAAATTATTTATATTAATTGTGAATTATGCTGTAACATTAACATAAAAACTTAAATGGAAATCAACAAGGTCCTAATTTTTTTATATTGATTTATTCACAGTCGCATCGACATCTCAGGTCATTAGCGTCTCATTATGGGTAGTCATTTTGCCTTGTCGTGGGGACTAATTGACGAGAGTTTCTCTCGCGCACCACCCAAACATCCACGACCTCGAACCCGGGACCTCTGTAATGTGAGGGAGGTCGGCATAATTCTATTTATAAAAATATAAAATGCTTCTTTCGTGACAGAAACCAATTTAGGAAGGTTTCATTAATCATTTGAAAACCAAATTACTTGAATTATTAAGAAAATTCTCATTTATAATTTAGAAGTTAATGTCGATATGCAAAATGTTTGGAATAAAAAAATAGTGTTCAGGTAACTAGTGATTAATATAACTGTACGTACCTATATGTATATGTATGCAGTACTTAATTTGTTTAAACATAAGTAGGAATTCATTCACAATTGTGAACGCCAGATTCCTAAACCCATCATTTAATATTTATTTTTTTAGAATAAAAAATATATAATTATTAATAAACACACATTCTGGTACAATCAATCATTCTACAATAACGTAACTGGATTTTACTTGCTTTATTACCTTCCATATTCACTTTAACAAAACCTCTCAATTTTTCATATTATATAAATGGATTTATTACACACTTTTTTCAAGAGCTTTAGTTTTATAACTATTGAAATAATGATTTTGTTTCAGTTTTTCCATAAAGAGACACTCCCTGGTGGTATTCAGAAGGTAACGTATTAAAAATATCTTCACCTAATTGGTTCATTGAAAGAATTCTGCCATGTATGCTTAATTAATTTCTACATTACACCAACGTAAAACTTAAATAAATGGAAAACCTAGGAATAAATTTCCAATACTCGTAATTGAATCGATTTCGTTTTAAAAAAAAAATATTTTTCTTCCTTCGCAGGATTTTTAAGGTGCGAAAATCCAATAATTTCATTATTTAAATAATTCTAAATTCATTTTAATTCTGGTTGTGTGTGAAACCTGATTCACTAATTAAATATTCTTTCTGGTGGCTTCCAACATTAGTGAGGTCTGACGAATGTTTACATAATGTGTTTATACACGTAAAGCTAACCAACATTCCTACGCAACTAAACGGATTCTTCATTTAAATATTTAGTTTATATTTTTCGATCCGCAGCGCTACGTTTAAGTAATTAATTATATCAACTTACGATAAATGTATGGTTTCAAGTTTAAATTTTCTTAGTTTGTGAGCTTAGAGAGGAAATTGCGTTTACAACCGAGTGACTCGGATTTTGCTTCCTATATTGGCAGTACTGCTTCAGTTCCTAAATCTGTTAACATATAACAAAATTCATACGGGTGTAGCAAATTGACGTAAAAATGTTTATAAATTAAATTATTTTTCTTTCCTGCCAAAATAAATCTTCAGTGGCGATTTTTAAGAGAAAAGATATATGAAAATGTTTTCAGTGTTTTACGATGATTAAAGCTTGACAATAACAAAATCCCCTAAAAATATTTAATTTTTGTTTTTATACTCCTTAAAAATATTCCGCACATTCAAGATGTAAAACACAGTCTCCGGTCACGTATCTGTTCATTCTCAAATAAATATTATACATTATGAGACGTAAGTGCTGCCTACTTGATATTTTAATATACAATCACTTCGTTTCGAAACATGAGAACGGTTTAGGTATTAATTTTGAGTCTGACCCACGTAGAATGTCAGGGCAACTAAGAAAATATTATTGTATGAATTCCGTTAACTGTTTCATTTGGTTTTATATACAATATTAGAACATCAGAATCCTAACGATAGTATAATAGACCATAAATACATACGTTATGGCGTTCTTTATAGAGGAATAAGAGAATAATAAAGCCACGTTTTATGGGACACTATCGTTTTTATTTTTACACGTTCGAATTTATGGCGTTGGGGTAAACTAACTATAGAAAACATAAAATAATTAATATTTTTTGATAGATATGCCTGATGTTTAATACTGCTACATGCAGACTTTAATTAACCATCCAACTTTTTTAAATGTTACAAAAATAGTTTTAAGCGGAGTTTGAAATATACATGAACAATGAACTGAGAAAATTATGACACGACCTTTAAGTCCAACAACGACCTTAAAGAAGTTGAATGTACGAAGAACTGAGGTTTTCAATTAATTAAATGTACTGAATAAATTTTAGATGAGTTTTTGAAAGTTATTTCAAGCGTCGAACCAACTCAGCTAAATCGTTTATATTATCGATTTCATGGATAAATTATTAAAATATAGCATTTCTGATTAACAATATACAGTAATTTATCCTAAATTAGTTTCTGTCAAATTATCCAAGTTTCTAAAAAATTATTTTTAACGATTTTAGGCATGATCCATATTTACTACTAAAAACTTAGTGCTTTTCAAAGTGATTAAAGTTTCCACTGAGAAAAATGTGAATGAAATTGTATTTAAATTGCATAATATAGTGAAGCGTGTCAGAATTTCACTTGCATTTTAATATTACAGGAACTGTTGCCTTTTATTAAGTCGAAATGCCAACGACATTCCTTGTTCCGTATGACAAACATTCCTTCGTGGAATTGTGGAAGGGAACGGAACAAATATATTTCAACACTAATTATATGCTCGCCTCGATTCATTATACAGTACAATGGCTACCGCGTGTAGTAATCAAATATTGCGGAGAGAATTATTTTGAAATTTAATTTTATCTTGAGGGTCATCTAAGTATTCATTTTAAAGGACGTACGAACTGCAAAAGAATTCCTGGAAGCCAGGAAAGTACCTGCTAGGGGCCGAAGTGTCGTTCACTGTGGCGTATTCGTGATATCAAACAAAGAACTTTTAGGACTTGGCTTAGATAAAAATCAATAAGTCATCCAAAAACGTCTATAATTCTCAAGAACCATCAAATTTTTGCTTAGAATTGAAGGAAAGGGATAAGGAGAGGCAGTCAGGTACAGCCTGACAACAAGAGAGTGTAGTCAGCATTTGACTGGAGAGTGAGACACCTGGAAGTCCGGCTGTAGTTAATACTTGACCGATAACGCTCGACCCCCAATCCCGCGATCCAGTGTCACGAGAACTAACCCCAAATTAAATATGCGTTGCAAAATGAAAGTTGTTATTATATGGAACTATATTCTTCAATTATATTTTTTCGTTCTCAATTTATGTCACCGTGGGACATGTCAATAGTTGTTTGTATTGTCGTAGTCGGTCCACAGACTGGTTTGATGCAGCCCTCCATCCTAATCGTTTCATTTCTGCGTAACTATTTCGCCTGATCTAAAACATATTTTATTTTATTTTAATCACGAACGTTAAATATTCCAGTTAACGAGTAGCTATAATTAAATTCAAATAAATAACCCCGGCAACATAAGATACATATCACACGAGTCTTAGTTTTTTCGCCTGATCAAGATCGAAATATCGCAAGAAGGTAGGCCTCAGAATCAGGAAATTTCTACAACTTTGATTTCACATCAAGTACGGTTCTGGTGAAATTGTTGTGAAGAATAAAAAATTTCCCAGTTTCGTTAGAGGGTTTGGGATCCTTGTTTTCTAGCTATAATTTGAAGTAATATTCCTCTTTACTACAGCGTCTTCCTCCACTTAATTAAATGGCGTTATGCGATTAAATGTAGCAAAAAAAGAACTGGCTTTGACTGCATACCTTTCGTCAATTATTAAATAATAACCTGGTGCTTAATACTACGTAACCCTTCAGAAGTAAGATTTTTCTTCGTAATTAAAATTTTAACTTTAATAATAATGTGCGAAATGCGTGGCACAATTTTTAAATTCTTATATCAGAATCAAGAAAAAATCCTAAAAGCGGAAGATTACTTAGAATACAATAGAATTCCATAAAACTGTATTACTGAGAGATTTTCCTAACGCATTTTCACTGCTAAAGCAGTCATTTTTCTTAAAAATATTACAGGTATTTTCAGTTCTTCGCAAGTCAAAGGGTCAGTCCATCTTTAAGATTGATGATACTTTTTTGTTTAATTAAAACATCCCAACTATTTTTTAGCTTATACTAAGCTGTATTAACTGCCGTCTGGAATTCTCAACCGCGTTTTTAGTTTTCCATAATATTTAATAAGCATCCATTTTATTATACATTAATGATTTGAAATTATACCAAATAATGCATATATAATTGTAGATGTGCTTCATTCAATATTAAAGATTGTTATCTCCTTGGGGCAGCTGTGCGGGATTTTGGCCTGAATCACTTCCATCCATTCATCGATTCTCAGATAACGATCTTTCTACATTACAATGTTTGCCCTTATCTATACAACATCCGTCCTCGGATTTCCCAATATGGAAACAATACAGAACGATCACTGAAATATCCTGGCTGCGCAGTAATGGGCCAGAGTCTGCAGAAATTACTCGAGAAATCTTTCGTCTCCATCTTTTCATTTACAAACGAATCAGTGTGCCAGAAAAAAAACTGTAAAAGGGAACTAAATTATGATAATGTACACCTTAAATTCGATTACTTGTTACATTCAATTGAGTTACAAAATGGTTCAAAGGAGCGAATATCTACGCTTCCTTTTGAATAATTCTGTTGACGTACCCCACGAAATTCTGTTTCGGAAAGAGGAAAAAATTTTCTAGGGCATTACGGAATACCTGATTGAATAGACCGATTTTTAAAAAACGCGCTTTTTGATGACTTGAATGAAAGCTACTAATTTACATAATATGGTTTAAAATAAGCCGATAGAGTTACTCCGAGTGAACGAATGACATAATTTGTAATATCAAAGGATAACTAGTGTTGGGTGAAAGTGTTTTGATTTCCACACACCCACGCATTGCCAGTCCAATTAAATTCGTAGCAGACCTGAGGCAGAGCGAATTTCAAACAACCGCACGTTCATTCACACCTTCCCTGGCACTCAAATTATTACGATTTTAATTTATTTTGCCGGCTATGGTGCGAAAATGTAGGTGTTCTAACGTTATTCAACATCTGAAATCTTGAAAATAATCTGTAAAGTCCACAGCTGATAACAAATTCTGCTATTAGCATTTTCTCGAAAAGTTTTTGAATTTTAGCATTCAATTTGTTTATATAAAAATGTTCGACATGTTTTAGGCCCTTTTTTATTTATCTACAAAAAATTATTTTAGGAATTGCGTTAGAATTGCATTTTGGAAGCAGACTTGGTTTAAGTTAGTTGATCAATATATACAAGATTTACGAAAACAAAATAATAAATTGTCATTTGAGTGATTAAGTGTGCTATGAAAAAAAAGCTTATTTTATAAAATTTTCACCTTAAAGGAATTTATTGCAGACAGTCATTACAGACCTTACTTTCAGCTCATTCAAAGTTTAGTTTTAATTTACTAATTAAATTTATTTTTACAGAACGATTTTGAAATGTGTTTCTAGAAAATAAAATAATCGACCAGAAATAAATAAAAATTACATTTGCTAGTAGTAAAAACAATTTTAATCTTTGCGCCTAAAGTTTGCTTTCCAAAAACTGAAAGTCTTTTTAAAATAGCATAAATTTTATGACATCTCAAATGAGTTTATTTAATAGAATTAACGTCCTCTCCAGAAGAAAATGTTCTATGATCTTCAAAGATATAATAAATTGTATTTAAATGATTGGTATCATTTTTACATTAATGGCCGACATTTCACTCGTCAATCTGGAATAATATTTGCACTCTTCATCTAAAAATTTTATATAATGCCAATAAAAATGTTTTTTTATAAATGTTTGGAGACGACTAAAAAGTCTTTCTACGTTTAATTTCAAACTGTTTTTATTTTCACGGATTCGAGTATTTAAAGAACGTTTTGTTCGACCGACATATCAAGAATATTAATCTAAACACTTAATCTTAAAAATTACATTATGTGTACCACAATTATTAATTTTGTCGTGTATATTTTTGACTAAATTTAAATTCTTGGTCATTTTAAAAATAACCCGAATACCACAAGTCAATAATTTTATATTGTATGTTGTAAAAATGGGTAGTAAGAGAAAAACATTTATTCTTAGGCTTTTTAATTGGCAAATTAATTCTAATCAATCAAATTTTGATATATTTATAAATAAAAAGTAATGGTTAAGAATTTAGAATCAATAAAATCAGAGAAACCTTTATGACTATCCTAAAAAGCAATAATAATATAACGATATGATGTATATCGGCACACTGAGAAATAGAGGGAAACGAATCGGCTGACAGCAGTACCAAAAACGTCCTCTACGACTGCCCAAATCACGACAGGATTAGAATAGCCACAATTGATAAATCACAAGAAGGGAGATATATAACTCAGCAGCGGAAAAACATTGTATAGTTTAGAAGATGTAATCTAATTAGACGATGAACAATGGGTATATATAATATGAATTAAATGTAATAATTTCATGTAGTAGTTATGGAAAGTCGCCAATGATTAATATAATGACGCGACTATAATCAATAAATAATAATAAAAAAAGACAATGAGGAATGGAAATACGCCATATATACTACTATGCAGATTACATAGCAGTAATGTGACATAACTCTGACTATATATGTTAAACTTATTGTAATGTTACATCTACCATCTAATGTATCTAATGTATTAAAATTATGATATTCAAGTAATTAAAAATTAAGTTTTAAATTAGTAATTTAATTAATAGTGTCATTTCAATTTGATACGTTTTTGATATAATATATATGATTTTACAAACTTTAAATATTGGATAATTTTAAGCAAAATTACATTCAAAAATACTATGAACAGAAATTGGTGAAAAATAATGGAACGTTAATTTAATTAAATGTAAATGTATAAGAAAATTCAATGTTATAAATATAAATGAGTTAACGCAAACGCGTTTAGTTTTGCTGAAAAAAAATTAAAAGATCAGTATGATGTCCGTGATTTATAAATAAAGAAGAAACGTATTACAGCCTTGACGGAAGTGTACACAATTCGCGAGCTTGGGCTGAGGGCAGGGACGCGAGAATGTTCAAGAGCTAGGGTGGAAACTGCTGGAGGCGAGTAGGTTAAAAAAGGAAAACCTTGACTGTACCACTGCCACGCATACTCGTGAACTTAATTCTGTGAACATAGTTAAGGGCGGAGTTTCCACGGTTGTAGAATGGAACTCGGAATTAGAACCTGATGTGACGAACAATATATATATATATATTGAAATAATTATATTGTTAATAAATTTATCTTGGCAAAATTATTAATTGAAAATTCAAAAATCAGTTTAGTTCATCCTAGTTTGAACTTCTTTATGAATTTTATTAGTTATTTTTCATTGCGTTCACGTTTCCACGATGCCGCCATTTGAATTCAAAACGTGGCATAAAGTAACTTTCCTTACATTTAATTCAAATTAATTACATTAAATAAACCGCACAGTATTTTTGTAGACACAAAACCTTTTTATATCTGAAAGCTATGAATACGGTACCACAGCAATTATTTACGCATATTCTTAAGTAATTTCTATCGAGTAACGAACTGTTTTATTTTTTAATTTCGTCTATCTCATTTTTATTTAATTTATAAATGCGACATTCCTCCTTTCTGTTCCCTTATATGTATATATATAAATATATATATATATATATATATATATATATATATATATATATACACATTTAAATTTACGGATTATGATAGAAAAATATCCACCGGAACAGGAATCGAACCTATTCCCTATCACTAATTACGTGAACACTATAGCCACTGAGCTATTCTTGTCGACTTTCTCTATCCTGAACACAGGGTCAACTACAAACTGAATTTTTTTATTTAGCGCTCTGTCCGATTTTCGACACCAAATATTTCTTTTTAACAAACCTTAGTAGTTGATACCCAGTCGGCTAAAAAGACATTTTCTTGGGGAACCAATAAAGTTTAGTTTCTTATTCCTTGGTCACATATCTGGAGAACGTCTGTAAAAACATCACAGGCCAATTATTTTGTACCGGAAAACATATTTTTTCGGACTATATCCAATGGCAAAAATAGCATATGGCATTTACGACAATAATGTCGTGATTTTCCACAAAAAGAATTACGGATAAAAGTCACATTTTTTGCCAATTATTTTTATAGATTCAATGTTCACTACAAGCAGTAAAATATAATTAAGCTTTAAGTTTGGAAAGGCTCGGTTGGGTAACTAATACTTCATATGAGGTTAACAAATAATTTTCTCGCTTGTAATTTAATGACGCTCATGTTAAATCTTATCAGTTTTGATGCGTGGGAGGTTGCCCTACCCTAATTATACTGAAGATTATTTATAACTTTTTCTTACGAAGATTTTTAATGTTGGATAATACTTAGTCGTTTGTCTGTAAACTTTCTATACAGTTATTTACCCATACCATTAAAAACCAATGCAATTGACTAAGTTTCTGAGAAGGCGATAACGGCCAGGCGAACCTCGCACAAACGGACAAAATAACCGAATAACATGCGTCAATGCATATTTGAACTCAATTAAGGAGAAAGTTATAAAATTTTATTTGTGTTGAGCGCGCAACTCCGCAGTCGTAGAGCCCCCCCCCCCCCCCCTCACAGTATAAATCACTGCCGCGTAATCCTGCACTGTTGCACAAAACTGGATTAAATATTAACATGCGAAATGAAAGAGTAAGAGAGAGAGAGAGAGATATTGCGGGAGGGCTACGAACAGTGGAGGCTCTGTGGATTGTGATTTCACGTCGATGTTTCCCGTATATTGATGAGAAGTTACTTCAACACTTGTGCAAAAACCCTCTAATAAAATCAGAAGCACCGATTCTGTGTAATAGGTCCTCAGAATTACGCCATTATATCTTATTTATCTCTGCCCATTAAAAAAAAAGAGAAAACTAATTAATATCTCACACATTTTGATTTATATGCTCACATCCAAAATTTTGCGAACAATTTTTTATCAATTAACCTAATTCAAGTCCGCTGTGAAATGCAATACTAATAAATGTAATACAGTGATAGCGTAAGATTAAAAAGTTGTATTTTAGTATATTTAATTAGATAAAATTTAAATCGTATAATAAAAATCATTTCGCCGTTAAAAAATACTTAATATGACGAGCGAATAGATAGATTGATAATTGTAGAGAAATAAAAATAAAATAATAATGGGATTTTTGGTCGAATAAAACAACACCAGACACTATTAATAATTGTAGATGAATAAATATAAAAGAATAATGGGATTTTTGGTCGCATAAAACAACACCAGATACGGTTAATAATTGTAGAGAAATAAAGATAAAAAAATATTGTGATTTTTGGTCGAATAAAACAACACTAGATACTATTAATAATTGTAGAGAAATAAAGATAAAAGAATAATGGGATTTTTGGTGGAATAAAACAACACCAGATACTATTAATAATTGTAGAGAAATAAAAATAAAAGAATAATGGGATTTTTGGTCGAATAAAACAACACCAGATACTATTAATAATTGTAGAGAAATAAAGATAAAAGAATAATCGGATTTTTGGTCGAATAAAACAACACCAGATACTATTAATAATTGTAGAGAAATAAAAATAAAAGAATAACAGGATTTTTGGTCGAATAAAACAACACCAGATACTATTAATAACTGTAGAGAAATAAAGATAAAAGAATAATCGGATTTTTGGTCGAAAGGAACAATACCAGATACTATTAGTAATTGTAGAGAAATAAAGATAAAAGAATAATGGGATTTTTGGCCGAATAAAACAACACCAGATACTATTAATAATTGTAGAGAAATAAAGATAAAAGAATAATGGGATTTTTGGTCGAATAAAACAACACCAGATACGGTTAATAATCGTAGAGAAATAAAAATAAATGAATAATGAGATTTCTGGTCGAATAAAACAACACCTTACAGGTACAACATTTGCACCAAATTTTCGAATACAAAAAGGTACGTTGTGCAAAAAAAAACAATCTCATTAATTGCGGTAAAATACGTATAGAAATCGAATTACTTGAACATTATTCATCATTTTTGCCATTTTCGGGTCATATATTGGCTAAATTATGGAACAACTTATTAGATTCTTATACAAAAAAAGGTTTCACGTTGACGATAAATGTGCCTTGTACTTAGATACAATGAAAATAAAAAGGTGACGCTTCAATTCACCTGTTCTGAAGTAGCAACACCAAGTTCGGTACTTATTATGACATAGAATATATTTATTTACATGTAATAATACAATTACTATTTCTGATAAATATAGTGGTATCGTGGTATAGTGATGAGTAATAGGTAATGGCAAGCAAATAAAATACTATTACTATAAATTGTAATTATGTTTATTAAATCTGATTGTTATTTTGAATACAAGCAAATAACTACATTTTCTATCGTAATTATTTATAATTTCCATTGCGTGGTCATTTTCCCGTATTAAAAAATACAACAGCATTGATAAAATAATAATAAACTATTATTTATATTCGCCGAAAATTGGGGACTGTCTTATAGTCTGGTCCCAAAGAAAAGAAAGCTCTATTTTGAAAAATTATCTGACATTCTTGAAAGATGTAATTATAAATGTTATAGTCGTCTCCACGAAAATGTGATATCAAGGTCAAGTAGCTAACCACCCCGCTCCTCACCCCTCATCAATCGACGTTGCCAGATTGAGTAGTCCCTTACTACCCGCTAACGTACAGTAGCCGCGCGTGTATGTTATTGAACACAACGTTCGGCAACGTAGCCAGTAGAGTCCGTGACCTTGGTATTACATTTTCGCGGCGCAGATTATAATGGCCAAAAAACAAGCTGATCCATATCACAAATTAGTGTATTTCTAACTTATTCGTATGAAGGATTTTTAATATGGTAGTTAAACTTTTAATTCTGACTTATTTGGTTATGAAAATTTATATTAAAAACCACTAGTACTGAATTGCATAAATATTTCACACTTCATTGTCGGTAGTGTGGATTACGACAATGTAAATAACAATTATAACATCAGTATGAGTAGACTATGTCATTAATTTATTTTCTGACTCTGTAATTCAAATTACTGCAGTGAGGAGGGGTAAGAATGCAGTTTCCTAATAGTCAGAGGGTTGATGTAGTTGTAGCCACGGGAGACTTGTAACATTATTTCGGTTACTATCTGTCGTAGTCGTTTACCGAGAGTCGCAGCAGCTGTTTTGCCTGTGTGCAGGAAGGTCCTAGAACCGCGGGTTTCCCTCTGGGGTAATTAATAATATCCGATAATGCGGCGCCACAGATGTTTAAGAGCTATATTTTTCATTTTAAAGGCCTTGGCCCCGGAATGTCTTTTGTTTCAGTAGGAAGAGGTGGGGGTGGGTTCAATTAATCAAGCTCAGCGAATGGGCGTGATTGCAAATTTCGAGTGGGTTTTTGGACGTCGCCCAAGTATATGTCGCCCTGGCGGAGTTATTCCGCAGATTCAGGTAATTGAAGAGACTCTCGTTAGTAAAGCGGACCTAAATGTTCAACATTATGTTCAATCCTTTGTGTGCCCGTGATCTGTCATTCCTATTACTGTGGTCAATGGACGTCGTTCTTACTTATACAGTGTCAGCCTGATGCAGACTACTTAGAGCTGGATTCTTCACAGTAGATTTGAGGAAGCTGGTCTTAAAATATTCATCCTCGACGTTACAGCCCAGCTCTGATCGAGATGACAATAAACCCATGTTACAAATAAAAGTTAAATAACTGCCTTATAACTTCTTTGATGGACTAAGTCAGATCAAATAAGTTCCTGGAACGAGAGAAGTGGGTTTTATTAACCTCAGAAGTTTCTCCAAGAGGAACTCCTTGAATAAATCGGACGTTTCGCGAAAACTGTATAATGTTCCGACGATAGTAAAAAATGAATAATACAAACAGGAACACAATTCTAATTCATATAAATTCAATTGTACCTTAGATAATCGTTGTGAAATTGTGACGATAGTAATTATTCAACCAATGCGTAAAAGAGGAGCGTTTAATAATTGGGAAAATGACATCATACAATAGTTCGCTTAGAAAGAAAGAAATCTTGACATGTTTAATACAACTTATTTAATCTATGATAAACCACTGGCATAATTTACATTGAGTGTTTTTGGAGAGGCCTATTCAAGAAAATAAATTAAGTGAAATGATAGCGATTTCCCCGTAGAATATAAATTAAAATCAATAAATCACCGAGTTAATTTAAAAATTCAGCATGTAGTTAAGTCCAGGGACAAGCAGTAATTAAAATCAATTATCATACGCTGTGATAGTGTGCAAGTGATGTGTTTATTGTCAGGAAGAAATTATGCTACCCGAATTTGTCCAATCTGCGGAATGTCAATTATACAACCTATCAAAAGGGCAGGTTTAAATTAAAAATTACAAATTGCGTTTAAACTTTTATCAATTATAATGAATAACATTGTTAATGTAGAAGATATAAAGCACTGACATCTGTATATTCCGTTCGAACAAACAATTGAATTGTATCTAATACCAACCTGCCGGCTATGCTTTAGCTTTTATTAATTACAGGAAAATTTTCAATATTCCAACTTATAAAGATATAATACAAAATCAGTGAGAAATACATAAAGGCCTGGGAATAGTTTTTTGGGGTTTTATTAATATATTGATGAATCTTTTTCCGTGAAAGTATCTGTAGTCGTCGAATGAGTAACAGATTAAAATTGTAAACGTACATATATTAAATTTGGCGATAATATTATGATCTGGATCTGGACATTGAGGAGCGAGCGTTGTTGTGCAGGGACTTTCCGATTACGGGCCCGTTTCCAAATAGGAGCAAAGCGGCGGCAGTCTCCCTCGAAAGTGTTTTCGTTGTGACGACGAGAAACGGTTACGTGGTTCCTTTTCTTCTGGAGATCTACTGAACAGAGAGTCGAAAGTTGATGGTGGAACCGACCAATATAACAAAAACCCGGCAACTTTCTCACTTTAAAAACATTCTACTCCTCCCCATCTTTTCACGATTCTCCACTATTCCCTCTGATGTCACTGTGACCGTTTGTGTAATGTACCTTCCCCTCCGATGCGCCGTTTTCGGGGATCCAATCAGCTGAGATCCTTAATTATCAACATACCCCTAACTATATTTGCGGATGCAACCACCTCCAGCCATAGCAAACAACTATCAGGACATTTTGCTAGCTCACTAATTGTTTTCGGACAATCGGCTTGTTTGTGTCCCCACTTTTCGGCCAGTTTGACAAACTGTATATTTGCTCTACAAAATATCTTTCCCATGCAATGTCAGCGATCCACTAAATAAAATAATATTTTAATATTATTTCCTCAACATGTTCATTTGATCACTATTAAGTAAAGAAAAAATACAGAGAATGTTGGAAATGATTTACTCTTAGTATTGTCACTACCCTGGAATCATGTGAACTGGGGAAATTGTTTCTTACTTTTTATGGTTGTAATGGGTTAATTATTTATGATGTTATTAATATGTGATCCCACGATTAGGGTGCCAAAATTGTAATAGATTAATGCCCTACTATATTTGGCGTTAAAAATGGTAATTATTTACACACAAGCATACCCAGTCTTGTGGGTTTTTCTACAATTTAGCCTGCTCAGTAAATATATATATTCAATTTGGCGTTAATATTACGATCTGGATCTGGACATTGAGGAGCGAGCGTTGTTGTGCAGGGGCTTTCCGATTACAGGACTGTTTCCAAATACGAGCTAAGCTGCGGCAGTCTCCCACGTAAGTATTTCGTTTTGACGACGGAAAAGGTTACGTTGTTCTTTTTCTTCTGGAGATCTACTGAGCACAGAGTAGCAAGTTGATGGCTTGAAATATCAATCTGACAACAGCAATTAAATTAAGTAGTATAGTGCGGCTTGCTCGTTCAATAACGTGTCTTTCTTAATCTTTCCACGACGTCTGTTCAATTAAATATAATAACTAGGCTCCCTCAGCCAAATACGTATAACATGCTATCTCTGAACCGACTGCCTGATCACGTGATACTCTCCGACAAAAATACCTCACCACGGAACGCCATATCTTTGAAAGACATAACATCAAATTTACAAATTCAGTGCATATGAATCATTAGATGGTAGAAGTGAATTTCATCCTATTGGTTACGATATGTGGATAGGAAAATTACAACTATCCTTTGGAGAGTAGCTCAATGTGGAGTAAAAGAGAGGGGCACTGTAATAATTTTTGCGAATGGATAATTTACTCTAATCTGATTAAAACCAAAACGCATCCGATAAATAAACTGATGGAGAAACAAACTGTGTTTTGTGACAGTTCTGTGATTTGCAGGGTGCTTCGTTAACAGCAACAACTAGATTCCTTTCCTTCCATAAACACGCGAATCAAGCTGCCTCATGATCGAGCTCTATTTGCGTGTGAAACATACGTAGGTCAATATTTACAGTGACGTAGGCTATTAATGAAGCCTGCTTTGGCTAGCCGCGACTTTTTATGGACTAAGAGTTTAGCAAACATTTGACAAATCTGCTCTCACAATAAACCGAGTCATCGGAAACAGAAACCGTGCGAAAATGTACACACCATCACCGTTTAAAAATTTAAATATAAGTTCATGGGCGCTTTTCAATTTCACGTTCAATACGAATTACAACTGAAGATAAATGATTTGAAATTGATATAATTTGCACACGTAAATCAGTGAATTACTAGCTGTCAGTGTTCTGAAATTCAATTACTCGTATCGGGGAATTGAATCCCGCGCATTTACCAGTAAAAATGTATTCCATCAGTGTTGGCGATGGATAGACGAAACGTAATTCATGGAAGCAACGCGTATATATTTCAAGGAATTACGTAGTTTAATATTACAATTCCATTGGAAATTAACAACTGGAAGGAACTGAAATTCAGCCATGCAGATTTAATTATGTTTTAATATAATTATATATATTTTAAATATGGTTAAAGATATTTCAAATATTTGTTATAATTGTGAGCAATTAATCTCATTATTAGAGTCCGGGCAGTATTATTTATTTGCCCGCTACGAGACGGTTACAGAGCGGTATCTTTTATTCTTGAAGAATGTTACGGAGATACCGTTTTCAGGGCGCGGTGAAAGTGATACGGTTATTACCTGACATCTTTGGTTTCCGGGAAAAGATTGAATTTTTATTCGCTGAGAAAGGAGATGCTTGAATTTTCTGTGAAGGTAGTTCCTCGGAGCATCACTCTCCCTGGCAACGTCGTTGAGTGCGGACGACAAAACTGACACGGAAAAAAATTACAAAATTTTCTTAGTATTGCTCCGTACTAGAGACTAGCTGAGAACAGGGGACAACGTACGTCCGAGGAATCCGACCGAAAGAACCAGCCCTGAACTTTATTTCAACACGTGATCCTACGATCCGGTGTGCAACGTGGATTTCAGCAGGCGAGGAAGACATCTCACATCCCGACGGCAGTCGGCGAAATGCCTTGGATTTCTGCTATCTTCACCCAGGTTCAACCACGAGAACATCAACGAGTCGAGCCGCGTGGCCTAAGTGACCTCAGACTGTCTTCCAAACCGTTACCTGTCACGAACCATTACTGACAAAAAAAACCAAGTGATGCACTTTCCAATTCTTGAGACCATTCTGATCTTTGTATTATTTTGCAAACAAAATTAGCCACCATTCCCTGTAGAATTAAGAGTGAATAACTACGTTGTTTTTCTAAAACATGCTCTGGCAGACGAAATTGCCAATATCCATTCCAATTGTATAACTATTTTTCGTTTATTTGTGGAATTTGTTAAATAAAACCTTTTCCCGTTTCACTTTTGTTGTGAATCAAAATATTCCTCCCGTAATTCGTAAATCTAGTATTACTTTCATAAGCAGTTTCTTGAGGGCTGTATGTCTAAGTAAATTTGTGCATCCTCACGATTGCGTTATGTTTACAAGGCGTCTTCATTCATCTAATCGCTATCGTACATATAATAAAATATTATAATACACAGAATGAATAAACTTATGCTATCTATAAACGAGCCCTGCAACAACCCAACCATTTTACGTGACTACACTTTTAAGGTTCTTTTTCATATTTGAAAATTAATTATACAGTTCATTTCACAAAATATCCATACGTGCTTTGGTTTTGCAAATGCAAAATCCCACTCGTATAATGCTGCAGGCTACTTGTTCCACTGCATTGGTTTGGAACGCGCGTTTTCTTGATCTATTTAAATGACACTGCTCTGATTTTCAGACATCTTAAACACTGGAATAAGAGATCAAATTGTTTCTCCGACTGGCGGAATCCAAATAATTTATATACATTCTCATGTACATATTTTCCACAATTCCAATTAAAATTTGTCAGTATAACGCCTCACAGTTACAGAAGTGTTTGCGTTTAACTTCTTTTTAGCTTTGCTTTGGAGTTCGTAACCTGGTTCGTGACGTCATTACGGCTCTTGGGGGGGGGGGGGGTTGAATCACCTGACGAAATACAATAATAAATTTACTCATTTACTGCGTCCCGTAACTCACTCTTTGTTTTAATAATTGACTTAGGTTAGTAATAATCACTTGAAGATAACCGTCGATCGTGACATTCATAAAGTTTCCTCCAGTCTCCTGACGGCCATTTTGTGGAACTCTACACGTGTGGTTGAAATTGGACGTTACAAACAAATTCGACTAATCTGTATGGAGGCAGTACTGAAGCTTTAGAGGATCATAACGAATCTGTAAAGCTCGTTTGTGAAGGGTAAACGCATATATTCATATTCAGGTCGTGAACAGCGGGACAACCGACGAGAGAGTAAATGGAAAAACTTAATAGCGCTTGGTCCGTGACTTGAAGGAGCGCTTTGATGCACTCTAAATGGAAACCTGTTAATGCTACAACGGCATTGATTTGAGACCTGGACAGTTTTCTCATTTACTCATATTTGAAATTAATATATCACTGGATTGCACCTGGAGCTTCAATAGCTTACTTCTATTTGGACATGTTGGCGAAATTTATTACGACTGCCGGCATATTACGGAATACAGTAGATGTTGAGCATGTGGTATGAAAACATTTTCCCTGATCCAGCAAATACACGTGAAATTTGTTTCGTCAAGTTGGAAGTAGACGTTAAAGTCTACAGCTGTTGTCAGGCGGTGTGACCGAGGTCTAGGAAACTAAACTGGCTAAACCAGCTTTCATTCAGAATAACTTCAAGAGAGAAAATATAAGAATTAAATAGACGTAGTATAAATAGTTGGCAAAATGAGAGGTAGTCATCGTTTACGTGTAAGGGTGACAAATTTTGTAACCATTGGGCAGTGAAAATAAATCAATCTGGAGAGCTGTTGTAGAATAACAATATTGTTATTTTTTATTCTCAGTAATTCAGTGTGTTTATTTATTATAAGTAGACATGTTAAAAGTGAGAGTTACGTTAATTTTTTCCTGCCTTTTGACACCCGCTGGTCATGTCACAACACGAAAGAAAGAAAAATTCGTCACCAGAGTTCTAGTAAATTAGCCTACAAACAAGTCAAGCCACTTCGACGTGTACCGTTAAAATAAATATAATCATATAATGATCAGAGGAGCTCCGACCACAAAACGCACCGAAAGAGAAATTCTTGAATTGAATATTAATGCTCAGCCCCTTGTAGCAATGAATATTGTAAATATTAATATACATTTCATTATTATTAGTTTGCAATGTAATTAAATTCATTATTCAATTTATTTGAAATAAATCAATTATTTATCAACATAGCAAACATAAATTTGTAAAAAAAAACACAATTCATTGCCTTTTATTTTATTCATGAAATATTTATGCGCCAAGTATATTTGCCCACTGCATTTTCCCGCTGCATTCCAACAAAATTGTAACTAATCATAACATTGGCAATTAATCAGCTAACATGTTCTCATTGTAATATGAACGAAGTGTGCAAAACATATCTTCGGTTTTCCTAATTAATTCTTATTTCAATTGAAGTAACGCAAACATCGTGTCCGAATTATTCTATTTGAAAACTTAGTCAATTTCGCAGGAATCTTCCATTACTTCACAATGTTTGCAAATGTTGGTCCTAATATTGGAAAGGGTAATCTCTGATATAACGATAGCGTTGCCCTAGAGCTCTTCTTTTACATTTCTTGGACAGTTGTCAATATCATAATTATACTCAGCGACTTCCATAACCCCGGATTCACCACCAAACGTGTTACTTTTACGGTACACCCCTACACCCCCTTCAATGCCGAAAACGGTTGAAATTTTACACAAACAACAGAGGGAGAAACGCTATCAAACTTATTCACCCCGAAAAATATTTATCCAATGCAAATATCGGCATTTTATGCACGTTAAAAATTTCCAACCCCCCGTCTACTGCCGTTTTTACCCCCATAGGGAAGGGTTGCAATGTTAAGTAGTCTAATTATAGTGGGCAACATTTCAATTATTTTTACTTTTGACACTAATTATTACGGGATATTTCAGTTCTACATCCAATTATATCGTGATTTTTTAAATTTAGAACCACATAATTATTCCGGTGTTATTAACCAATATAACGCGATATTTCTGTTTTGCCATGTAATATCATCAAAACTTTCAATTTATCCGTCCAGTATATAAGGATATTTTACTTTTTCAGGATATTATCACGGAACATTGCAGTTTTTCCACCAAATATCTTGCAATATTTCAGTTTAACTGCCTTGTATCTCAGATGATTTCAGTTTCATGTCTAAACATCGCCGTATATTTTCGTTTTCGAGCTAAATATTACATGAAACTAAGTTATACCGTAAGGATATCCCTTAATTTTAGTTTTACCAACAAATGTTTTGGTATATTTCTTTTCTACCGCTACATATATCTAATTCCTGTTTGAAAGGGACAAGTTTACAAAATTTGGTCGAAATTGCTGCACGTGTTTAAGATTGTAAGCGGAACTTTATTTTCCCATTCCATCCTCACTCGTACGGCTTGAAGTACAACTTAACCGGCAAGTTCAATATCATAATTAAACTCGACGACTCCAAATAACCTCTGAGTCGACACCAATCTCGGTTGTTTTCGTGTAATTTTAATGTAACGCCCGCTCCATCTCATCTCTAAAGGTGCTCCCTTTACATTCCGAAAGGGGTTGAAATTATACTCAACATCGGGAGATAAACTGTCAATCTCACTCACCCATAAAAAAAATATTATTTTGACGCAAATTTCGACAGTTTTAGCATATTTGACGATTTGCATTCCCGCTTGTAGAGGTGGAAGTCGTGTCTTACCCCCACAGTGTTTGTGTGCGGCTCGAGAAGAGCACATGGTCAAATTTTGTCCACGGTTGTAGATTTGCATGCGGGACACACACAAATAGTACGGAAAAAGATTAGAAGAAATAATTATTTGAGTCTCTCGAAGATTTGAATTCATTTCATAAAATTCTCTACTTGAAAACGTAACGCTCACGGCATTCGCGTTAATGCATTTTTTTCCTTCAAAGTTGAAACTCAGCCAGTCTGATAATCCATTTTAAATTCTTTAAATGATTATTTTATGACCCTTTTTATTTATATACATAATGTAACCTTTCAGATGAAATATTCAATCAACTTCTGTTCCATGAAACTGTAATGTCTAAGAAAATTCAAGGATAATTTTAGATTGACATGATTATATATTCTGAAAAAATAATATCTCTATTTTTCGTGTTTATGAAATTTATTTATAATTGTACAAGAGGCGTTGTCTCTTACAGTTAGATAATTTCCAATAATATTTCAGTTGTTCAAATACCTTTAGTAGATATACGGGGGTGTTTATTTATCCTATATTCTATATTTCCTCCGAACATTATAACGATTAATTTAAATACAATTTTATCTTTAGTAAACGCAAAAATGTTAATGAGACGTTATTTTTCCAAGGCACGAGTCGCCGAAGAGAACCTTTCACCACAGCGATTTTATAATTTTATTATTATTATGTTATATTTAATTTTGTGAGTGGTCTCCTGTGTAGTTAAAAATATTTTGGCTGTCGTAGAAAACTAAGAGAAAAAACTGAAAATCAGGTATCGTAATAGTCAGTTCTCTCCCGTCGTATTCGGTTGCAAAGTTTTTCTATATTGAATTTTATGATTAATTCGCACTAAAAAATATTTTCCGCTCCACATGTTTACTTTATGCAGTTGTCGTTTCACGATTTCATACGAAGTTATTCCTTAAACGAAAAATCAGCGTCAGTATTATTTACTTGTCTTAACTATATTATATATACAAACGAATTTAAATAAACATTACGCACTATTTGGGTGCGTCTCTCAATTGAGGATTCAAATATCGACAATCTTTACGATTGCAGAGAATATCTCGACGCTCACAAAGAATATTTGTGCGATTTTAAAAAAAAATTACAACAATTAAAATAAAATAGCCTAGATGTTACATGTATAAATCTATAAATGGATTTTTCAATATCTGAGATCACATTTTTTTAATTAAAACAAACTTGTATACATTAATGAGAACAGAATAATTAGCTGCACAATGATGCAATTCGTTGTATTTTTAACAGTGTCCGTCGTGAATTAGTAATATTTTTTTGAATTATTAAGGTAATTCACGGCGAAAATTCAAAATTTATACAGTTTCCGCGGAACAGAGAATAATTAAAATTGCTGACCTTACTGTACATGGTAATTGGATGGATTTTAATAATTAACACACGCACGACGCTCTCATCCGATGTCCCTTTCACGTATTGATGGAGATTTTTGTAAACCTATTAAATGCCTCGAGACGTTTCCCATCAATAGATTGGATCTCAAATTGGATGCTCTTTCATTATTGATACGTTAGTTAAACAAATCAACATGAGGTCGTACTTGGCCTCCGAGTCACGTATGTTTAATCAAAGGACCAAGTCATTTCAGTTCCCTCGTCGAATTATACGCATATACCGGGAGGCGAAGCACAAAGAGAATGTAAATAGAGATAATTCTGCAGACTTTCAACCAAAAATAATGAAAATAACACTGTTCGTGCAAAATAAATTTCTCAAATCAAGCTGAACAGGAGAATTTAATTAAGGTTGAAAATGCGCGATATCTACATAATTAACATGCAAACGTGTAGAAGTTCAGAAAAACCGATATTGTATATTCGTACATATCGGTTTTTTCCAATACCTTTTTTACAAAATAATAAATACTTGATTTAAATTAAAACAATGTACCAGAAGTGGATAATTTCACTCACCCCTTAGCGATAAAGAATATAATTATATATATTTGCAAGTCTATAAAATAAAAATACATGGGGTTTGGAAAAGAATCAAGTATATATATCGAGAATAATAAACTTAAAATTAATGTTAATTTTGTAATAAAAAACTTTTTAAAAATTTTTATATGTACTGAATAAGCCCCAATTGAGATGCACGACATATGTCAATACGGTATTCAAATTCGTCCCACACTCTATCGAGCATGTCTTGAATTACTGCTTCCACGGCTGTTGTAATCCAGTTCCGCAGTTCGACCACTATTGCTGGAAGTGGAGGCAGATAAACTTAGTGTTTTATAGTCCCTACAAGAAAAAAATGCTGTGAGGATCGGTGACCTTGGCGGCCAGTGACGTAAGACTGAATCATTTTGTCCCAGTACGGCCGATCCATCGTCAGAGAAGGCTGTCGTTTAAAAACTCTCGCGCGTACAGACTCCGTTGTGAAGCCACGTGAAAATCAAGAGTTTCGTTTTAAAACACTTTGCTCAGTCACGTCAGGTTAAAAGCTGAATACTTATGAATTTTTAAAATCTGATGAACCTTTTTGTAAATACTCGTTTGCAATATTTGTGGGAGAAATGAGAAATTGTGTAACTTGACATCGCTCTCAATGAAAAGGAGGCCTGCGAGCGAATTCTCTTGCAGGTGAACCTTCCCAGAGAGCTCTGGAGGAGGCTACCTTTGGGAATGTCTTCACATCTCTCTGTTTTTTGAACTAAGGTTCCCACATGACGAGGAACCTCGGCCTGTTTTGAGAGGTGTATGTTCTGGGGTCACAGACCTTGGGCATACGGTAAGAGTTTCCTCTGTTTCCATTGGAACAGTCGGCCAGCTGCCTCCTAAACTTGTCAAGGCATGGAGAGGGGAAATCTGCGACCCCACAACAAACCCCTCTCCCGCCATCGGAAGGGCGTGGGACAAGTACCAAATGCCCGACCTACCTGATGCAGGTTTCCTATGGTTTGTCCTGCATTACTTTTAGGCGAATGCCGGGTAGGATCCTTAAACTATTGTATGGGGGCCCTGGTTAACCCTTCGCTACCTTCCTCTACCCTTCCGCATCCCCCCTTTCAAATCCCTTCCTATGCTATAAGAGGGGAGTTGCCACTATGTGGATTACCCTCATGTAGCCTGTTACCCTAAAAAAAAAATTGACATCGCTAGACGACTAGGCATCTATGAGCTGTAGCAAGGATATATTCACGAGACAAACCACTAACACGAAGAGTCCTTGTATGCAAATAGCCAACCGTGCACACGTGCCTATGTCTAGTCCTGCAGCGGAGTTCTGTATGAAATTTAATTTGCCCGTATCGCTCACAATTATTGCGATCCGACAATCATCTTATTGGCAACACTTAAAATATAAATGAGGTCACAGATAATCATTTATCATTATTATTAAACCTTTTTAAATTAAAGGTCCTCGGCTTATTTGTTTCATTCCGCTACTATAATCTAATATTACATCACATAAATATGCTCATCTTTTATTTCTGAACAAAAATCACGAGTGAAGCAGCGAATTTTTGAGTGCGACGGCAGGGTCGCCATATTGTCCTCGTTATATCTGTGTTGAAGGTCCAATTAAACATGTATTATATTGGGATTCCATTCGTTATTCCATAAAAGTCTATGATATGAGATATTTCTGGCGATGACAAACAGATATTACTTGTTATTTACTTTGGTACGACAACAGCGCCCTTTTAAAGCAATTTAATTTTCATATTTTCCGTTTAACCGCATACTGTGTTTATAAATCAATATTGTTTGACGTGGATGAATCTGGTCATATTCCACTGTTTACTATCACTTGCAGGCATTGTTAACCGATGTGGTATTTGATTTTAAAATACAGCCCTGCAAACAGATTTTATTACCACTTTTGATTTGGATAAAGAAAATGGGAGGACTTTCTAAGAACGCAGTCCGTGAATAAATGGAATCGTCTTGGAGACATTTTTCATAATTTTTCTATACTTAGGAGCAGAGAAACAGTCGCAGCTCCTCCTCCGCATTTACCCGCGTTTCATTTTCTGTTATATTCAGTTAGTGCATATTACGCCTTAATTACCAAAATTAAAAGATAAATCACAAAGGGAGTTCCTCGGAGCTGGCGGCAGAAAGTAAAGCCGCTACAATAAATTCGGCTTCCGATTTAGAGTAGAAGCTTATTTCTCGGACAAACAAAAAGCAACGTATTATGTAGACGGTGAAAAAATATCAGGCTTGTTTAATAATAACATAAATAAAAAATTGAGTCTGAATCAGAAAAGTAATTATAATGTTCAACGCAAAAATATTAAATTCAAAACGACGTTTCGTCCTCTCCTGGACCTCATCAGGTCTGACAATTTATAACCTACAATATAGAAAGTAATAACATATCTATCTATAAAGATTTTTAAGAGAAATTAAAATTATATTAATTAATTTAATTTTACCAACAATCTTGTGCACAATTCATGAAGGCAAAAATGAAAAATGTCTGAAAACAATTGTTTTGTTGCCTGTATATCTTAATACTACTATAAGTTTCATTACAATATTATGTTACAAAAATGTTAAAAATATTAAATTAACAGAGTATCATAAATTTGGAATCAGATTTTACGTTTAAAGCTGTTGGAGTTGAACGGATGCGTAAAATATCTTAATTCTTCAACTAAAATTATTTCTTTGTCCCAATCAAATGTGTGACTCTGCAACAATTTTGACTATTTAATTTAAAATTCTTTTTAAGTTTATTAATGCGGCTTTTTGGTGATCTCTTTGTTTGGCCTATATAACACGCATTGCATTATGTTTTTTTCTAGAATATAAATTTTATCTTTAATATTATTTACTTAATTTAGATTGTTAACTTAGGTATGATTCAAACGCCATAGTTATTAAATATATCTATCAATTTATACTGAATATTATGAAAATATTTTTTAATGCTAGGATTTATAACGGGCTCATTTTTAAATTTGTTTCTGATATTAATAATATTTAATTACGAGTAAGTAAAGTTAAATTAATTAATATGATTTCTAATGATTCTTAAAAACTTTATAAATGTATATATATATATATATATATTATTACTTTCTAAATTGTAGATGTCATGCCTGATGAAATCCAGGAAGAGAACGAAACGTCGTAGTGAATTTAATATTTTTTATTTTGCAATAAACATTATAATTACATTTCTGACTGAAGGCCATGTATTTATTTATATTGTTATGAAATCGTCCCATCGTGTAGGTAGATCTCGAGCACGTTGTCTTCTTTATTTATTGTTATAATGGGACAGTTTATATATAATATAATAATGGGATAGTTGTTTATAAACTGCATCCGGTATATATATATATCGATAATATTTTCGTGTATGGTTGGAATTTAAGGAGTTATTGGTGATGGTGACCTGACGTTTGAACTTGAAGCATCTATTTCTAGCGGAGACGTTGAATAGTTTCGTACGTTACAGGGAATTGGAAAAGAACTTTTAGAACGACGCTTCGAACAGTAAACAGTCTTCGTCTTCAGGGAGTAAAAAGGAACGGCAGTTGAGAACATTGTAACGCGAGTTCGCAACCATCACTGGCGCTGACCTACTTGGCTCAGCCCAGTCCAGGGTGAATAGACGATGTTGACTGCGACTTCTTCCTCCCTTTGCATTACTTTGCCTCATTTACCTCGATCCAATGACTTATCAACTTTTTCCTTCTCAGGCATTGGACCTCTCGAAAAAATATTATCTGAGTATTCGAAATAAAAACCCATTTAAGTCAGCTTCCCGATTGAGGTTTTTCATGAATTTATTTTACAAAAAAAATAATTTCAGACATTTTGTCATCTTAAATATTTATATAGTTCACTTAAAAATATATTTTCAGCTTTCTTCCATTGCTTCACCAAGAAACACATTCAAATGGATACAAATTCTGGTGGGCCCACATGGCCAAGAAATGTAGTGAACCTGCGAATGAAGACTGAAAATATATTTTTAAGTGAAGTATATATATAGTGAAGGGTGACAAAATGATACCGTAAAATAAATTTAAAAAAACACACAATCTGGAGGCGGCTGCCTTAAAGGGTTTTTATTTCTAATCCTCAGTAATTCTTCTCAGCCCTATTACATTCAAGTAGACATAAATATTATCTCTATATTTAGAATATATATTGTCTCGTTAATGGTGACATTGTGCAGCCTCCTAATTGCCTTAAATGGTAACCACTTTATAAATTAAGCAGTTCGAGACCCGCAGATCGCTGATTTCTTATCGCTTTCAGTATTTTATATATTAAACTTATTAATTACCTTGTGATGCATATCTGTTAAAATTATAATTGAAATACTGTTTGATGAATAGCATACTTATAATGGAACGAGCCATTTTCTGTCATAGCGAATCTTAATCTAATAAACACACGGGAGTAAATGTGTGTTTCTTGTTGAATTCATGAAAGGGTCGCTCAATTTTTGTGACGAGGAATGTACAAACTGATCTTCATAGAAAGAGAAGTCTAATTTAAAATAATAATTGGAATATTTATGCAAGTTGAGAACAATTTCGAAGGTCGCAAGATTTTTATAGTGATTAATAGTAAACCGAAAAATTTAATTGAGTTTAAGATAATTCGTGACTGTAACCATTGCACAGTGTACCACATATGCAACATAACTTCACCCCAGAGGCGTCTGTTTCTTTCTAAGAGAGCTAGTTTGTGATTCAGGTATGAAACAACCTGCACTTAAGAAAATGTGAAATTTTTGGCATCCGTAGACATGGTAAAACATGTCTTTCCTACGTTTCTGTGAGTCAACCCCTTATGCCCGAATTTTCTACCCGCCGGTCAACTTCAGAATATTTATTTTCTGTGCTTTTGTTTACGTTCTTTTTTCAAAAAGAAAATTTAAGCGTCATTCTCAGGGTATTGCAATTGCACTAAAATAAAAATTATGCAATTAGTGTGAATTATTGATAAATCAGACCTAATAGTATTTATGTTGACTATGTGCAACATCATAATGCAAATTGACTTTTGACACGTTTGATATTTAATTTAATTTATTTTTCCGTATTGTATTCACAAAAATACATTTAAAAAATTTAGTTTAGAAGAATACAAAAAATCATGCACTAAAGTGTTGATATAGTAGCCGCTTAAGTAAAAGGTGCTTTCAATAAAAAAAAACGCGCGTTATTCATTTTCAAACAGGATCAGCAATTTAACGTGCTGCTATTAGTGCATTCAAGGGTCGCGATAGTTCAAATAAAATATACAGAATCGTCCTTAGGTTTTTTAAGGTCCTGTGTGTGTAATGTTCCTTGCAGGCTATACGGAAATTCCGTCAATGCAATCAAACGTATTTCTGAAATCCTTTCCAAGAAATCTGAGAATGATTAATAGTAGTTGCATTAACTTGCATCAGAGCTATCATGCATTTTGTGAGAAGTATAATAAATGTATTGGACGGAATTAATTAGAAGGTAATTTGTAAAAACCATTGAAAATTCATTACATATCTCAAAATTGTCCGAGCAATTAGTCCTTTTAACTATTTATTAAAGACCTTAATCCAGTACATATAATAATTTCGCTAATTCTAAATTATGTTTTCCACACAATGTTTGCGATTGGTATAATCCTCGAGTAATTAATGCGGATTTAAAACTAGGTGCGTTTTAACTCCCTGAATGACGAGCTACCAGTATAACAATTTTGTGTGGAATTAGAATTAGCAAGATCCATTAACCTTGATTGCTTGCATATTTTTACAAAACATTTCTAAATATTATATTTGATTTTAAAATAATTATTTTTATTAATTTTATAAATCAGTAATTTAATTTAATGCTTTTGTATACTTGAGAATTGTACGTTACGGTTTTAAGCCAAATACTGTGTTTTCCAGGTGTAAAAATCACAATTCTAAATGCAATTTGTAAAATAGATAAAACGCTGAATAGATTATTTAATAATTTACCATGTTTTCAAGATGTATATATTTGTCGGCTGGGGGTCTAGTACAAAATCCCGACAACAATATCCCGATTGACGTTTACCCGACAGGACAAAATCCCGATGGGTCACTTTGCCGAAAGGTGAAATGAAGCATAATATTAATATCGTAGAACACTTAATATATTAGTTAATTTATTATACATGATTATTATTGGAAATTAAGTTATTCAATAATGCGTGGAACAATTTAAACCGAACTTCGTACACGTATTATTTATGATTCAGGAACCAATCCCGTGGATATAAAATTCCTCTAGGACCCCTATGGCGGGTTGAAATGGGTGGTATTTTCAAAATACAAAAGTATGCACCGAATAAATACTGTACGGGGTCACTCAGAATTATAATGTCACTCTCGATGCTTTTATTGTCAATTTTCATCCCCTATCGGCATAAGGACGGGTATGAGGAGGTATGACAAAGAAAACCTGCTGAGATGCCTTAAATAAGCTCAGCGACAACCATAACGCCGGTTTCGACACCAATATCAGGTGATATCAAATTATTATAATCATTAAAAACACAGCCTTCCACCCCCACAATCAAGGGTTTAACTTTAACTTAACCCTGCTGAGATTCCAGAAATAATCTCAGCGATTTGTAAAACACAAGATTCGACACCAATCTCGGTACTTGTCGCCATTTTTTGTCACCCCCTTTCACCCTCCTCATACCTGTGCTTATGCCGATAGGGGATGAAGTTCGAAACTAAAAGCGGCGAGAATGACATTATGAATCTGAGTGAGTCCGTACACTATTTATTCGGTGCCAATATAGACCGTTTTCGCATATCTTGTATTTTGAAAATACCATCCCTTTCCACTCATAGAGTTATTTTAAATCCACGGGGTTGGTTCCTGAATGATATGTGATACGTGTACCAAATTTGGTATTATTTGTTCCACGCATTAATGAATAATAATTGTGTATAATAACTTAACTAACATATTAAGTGTTCTACAATGCTAATATTATGTTTTACTTAGTAAAAACTAACCTTTCGGCAGAATGACCAACCGGGAAAATGACCTGTCGGGAAAACGTCAGTCGCGATTTTGTCAATCGGGATTTTGTTGTCGGGCAAGTGTTTGTCAAGAAAACGGTCGGATCTCTGTCGCCTGTGTAGTTTTCTCGACATAACGGTAGTATAGCTAACGAAACAACCAGTACCTGTAGTCGTACTCCATTTATATCACAAAAGAAACCTCACTGGAACTAAAGCCAATAATTTGTAAAAGCCTGGAGTACAAACTCACTCAGACAAAAGATCAGAGACAATTCTCAATTTTCTTTATTATTATTCTAGGCACTTTGTGTTCACTAATCGTCCATTAGTACAACTTCTTCAAGAGATATTTAATTTAAACGAAAAATAGTACAACACCACGAGCAGGTTTCAACGTTCTAAAAATTTTTTATTCACGGAAAAAAAAAGTGTACAACGATTTTTACTTCAACTCTAAACGCAGAATTGCAATAAAAATTGCAGTGCGTTATTTTAGTCTTCTTACGCAACAATTCCCTTATTTGAGTTTCACATATTTAAATGGCAAATAATAGGTTTCGTTTACACACGCGGCGGAACAATCTGTCCTTGCCGTAGGCGAAATGAGACAAAGTGGGACTCTGCTTTTAGGTTGGACACTGAGTAAATAACAAAAAATAAAAAATAAAACGTACTTCAAAGTACTGCGAAGCTCACGCCTATCCTAATACAAAATTGCAATACTCACATACTCCGTCATCAATAACATCACGTGTGCGAGGAGTATATGTGTAGTATAAACCAACAAAATCCAGATTTTTAATATTATATGTTTATTGTACAAATGTTGCATTAAAGCAGAGATTCAAAACCGTCTCCCGAATTACAAATGTTCTATGTGTTTAAGCTTCATTCTTCACCCTAAAGTTACACATTAAATATCAAAAAATAAATATAACAGTTTTACTGTATATATCGCTCAAATGAAATATCGATAAACACGTAATTATCTAATAAATAAAACAGAGTGCTTGTTTGTAATGTATGTGTTTATATATCTGTTCCACATACACCCGTGGAGAAAATTTCACCAAATTTGATAGGGTGGACGGGGGTGGAAATATTCAACCACGCTTAAACGGCCGATATTTATGTCGGATAAATATTATTAGAGTTCAAAAAGGTTAACAGTGTTTCTACGGACGTTATCTGAGTATAAAGAACTATTAGGGGTGGGGCTGGAGGGGCATTACAATAAAATAACGTGAATACAACCGAGATTGGAGTCCAATCCATGCCTATGGATATCGCTGAGATTAATTATGACATTCAACTTGCTGTTTAACTCCCCTAAGAAGGGTGGTCGGGGATGGAAATTTTGAAATATGCTAACACGTCCAATATTTGCGTTGAATAAATATTTTCAGGGTTAATGTGATAGATATCATTAGAATATTTTTTCTGGGTGAATGAGATTGAAAGAGTATCTGTCGAAGTTGTTTGAGTATAATTTCAACCCCTTTCCGTATGGGAGGGGAGCACGTTTAGGGGTGGGGAAGGAGGGGCGTTACATAAAAATAACGCAAAAACAACCGAGATTCCAGTCAAATCTGGGTTATGGATGTCATTGAGTTTATTAATGGCAACATGGACAACGAATTTGTTTGGGAAGGGTTGGTCGCAGGTGGGCGGGTATAGAAATTTTCAAACATGTTAACCGACCGATTTTTGCGTAGAATAAATATTTTTCGCGATCAATGAGATTCATAAAATTTCTCTATATTTTCTCTGGGTATAAATTCAACCCCTTTCAGGCTTCGGAGTGGAGCAAGCTTAAGGGTGGGGATGGAGTGGCTTTACAAAAAAATAACGCAAAATCAATCGATATTGGAGTCGAATCCGGCGTAATTGTTGTCACTGAGTTTAATTATGACTTTAAACTTGCCGTTTAACTCTCCCAAGCGGGGGTGGAAATTTAAAAACATGTTATATAAGCCGATATATTCGTTGAAAGAAACTTTTTCGGGGTCCACGACTTCAATCCCTAACGGCATTGGAGGTGGGCACATTTAGCGATAGGGGGACGAGGTGCATTATATAAAAATAACGCTCAAGCAACCGAGATTGGAGGCGAATCGGGGTTATGGATATATAACATCCCAGGTAACGTCGGGCCCCTAGCTACTAAGTTAAATAAAATCAGGAACGAAATTAATTTTTAAAACTTGTATGAATGTAACAACTGTTTTAAATATTCAACTTGGTCGGTTGTATTGAATACTTCCGGAATTTAATAACGTAATTGTTTGTCTGTTTTAATTAAAATTAAGGGCGTCCTCGGGGTAGTGTAGGAACTAATGAAATATACTTAGATAGTAACATTGGAAACTAATATGCCTGAAAATGTGTAAAATAAACAGTCATTGAAATATGTTACAAATTTTAATTAGAAATTGAAACCGGGTTGACCTCTACGATTTAATATTTAATCTAACTTGAAAAATTATGAACGATTTGGGAAATAAATTATTATAATTAATAAAGTTCATATGATCAAATACTTATTTTTAAAAAAAAAACTAAGTGCTGAAGTTCTTACTGCGTATAAATATATATTTGAATGGATATAAATTTAAATTTTATTTCGATAGTGTTCAAGCCAATGCTATATTGCTGATCTACTACGGTCTTCTTTCAAACAAAACCCTGCGCTAAACAAAGAAAATATTTGGCTGGAAAACAATCGTGACAGGTACGATATTCGGTTTTCAACATTCACAGTGCACCTTTCAAAGAGTACGCGGAGGTTTTGTTCCACCGGCGCAGTAAAACGTTTCAAAAGGTTTGGAGAAATGGATACACTACACACTACGGGGCAAAAGTCCAACATGAAACAAAATAACATGGTTTCTTTTGTAATATTTAAAAAATTAATTGGTTACTGTATGTTTTTTCTGAATATTGTTTCTATAAACCAATAATCAGATGCATTAAATCGAAATACATTACTTCTTTATATTTAAAATTATTTGTAGTACTACAGACTACGTTAATGCCATAATTACTAATAGCGAAATAAATATTTGTTATATTTTTATACTCGCATATTTAAGTAAAGATACGTAATGAGGTAAGTGAATTTGGACTCAATAATGCTGATTTGTAGCATATTAAATTTAACGTAAGTCCAAGATTGTGACACAAAAACAAGCAAAATTCTGAAATGAATATTAAACAAAACGCTGTCGGGATGAAAATTTAGAAGTAGCCAACTCGTTGCGTCCAGTTAATAGTAATGTTTTCTATGAGTCTCTACTAAAAAAAAGAACACTGAAACCTTAATAGGAAAGTGAAAATATTTATTTAATGAATTTTGTTGTACTGACATCAGAGGATTCCGAATTGTGAGATTTAATCGTTGAAAATAAGTGGAGGTTTAAATATGATTTCAGCCACACTTGAAGGTTCTATTCTTGGCGAAATATTAAATTCCTGGAACAGGCAGGAGTATTGCAATAGACGAGAGAGAGAGAGAGAGAGAGAGAAAGGGGAGGGGCGGCTTCAAGAAGACATTCTCAATGTCACAAACATTTCTATGAAACTCATTATGTGACAGAAAAACGTATATAAGAAAAGAATTATATAATTAAATATTTGAATAACGTAAGCTGAAATAGATGAAAACCATTTTGTAAATTGATTTCATATTCGATAACTAGAGAATATGCTGGAGCGATATTTGAGAGAATTAGGCATGAAGGTATACGTTCACAGGGTTTACGCCAACCCTCGCAGCTGTTCCAACTTAACTAATCCATGCAAATGGGAGTTTCAAATCCCCATCGACGACCTACTCCTTGATTCTGATTGCGCATTATGTACCAAATTCCACTACGAAGAGCATTTTGCGTTTATACTACGCAGCTACTTAAATAACTTCAAATTAAACGTTATACAAATATTTAAATTTAGAATAAGTTATAAGTGCCATTATTAATTGATGACGTTGTTTTAGCTTCACCCGACACTCGGGAAACGTACGAAAAGTACTCTTCAACAGTCTTAAGTAAGCATATTCCTGCAAGAAAACTAGGATTCTCTTTCCCTAACTCTGATTCCGTCATATTTCACGTTAATCACAATAATTCATCACCCTCATATTTTTTGTTTGTCCTTTAGGCCCCGAAAAAAAAAGGAAAATCAGTTAAAAGTTTTAGTTTAACGTCTGTTTTTGAATTAATTTAACAATTGAAGTCCTTATACAGACACATTTTATTTTTTATTTATACTGTAACGACGTCTCGATACCTTTTCGTATCTTCTTCAGGTATTTTCCTAAAGAGAAGGTCTTTACAAATGATTTATAGTATAATAGTACAAAGTAAACAAAGGCAAACTATAATTTGTTAACTTTATACAATTATACTATAAATCTAATCATTCTTTAGGGAAATAAATGAATACGACACAAATACGTATCGAAACGTGGTTACAATGTAAATAAAACATAAAAATTATCTGTAGAAGGCCATCAATTGTTTTACTAGAAAAATCAGTTAATTAAACGCCGTACTTTAAGACTTTAAATAAAATTTGTTATGTGCCATATTTCTTAAGGAATACATCTTAACTTTATAAAAAAAACGACGTATACCTGATAATCTGCAGCACTTTGATTCTGAGTTTCCTGCTTTTTATAACTGTTTCAAATAGTTGATTAAATCAGAAGAGTCTATTGTTTTATAGTAATTTCCAAGTCAAATAGCGCAGACCGAAGTTCATGGAGAAATAAATGCATGTGCCACTTAATTAATATCTATGTTCCCAAACGACCTGTAACACAGCCAGGCAATTATCGACATTATTGTTCTGTTCGTAATCTAGAAACGTCAACAATTGGAAATCGTTGCAGATAAAATTAAAGTCATCATGAGCCGAAGTAGATGTTGCTTAGACACAAAAGATGGGTAAATAATTAAACAAATATAATTAAGGATTTTTATAAAATTGTAAAAGGTGATTAATGCCTAAGAGGAAGATTATTGTAGTAATCAATTAATACGTCGAGGAAATCTTTTAAAAATATCATTTTACCAATACGACAGGCAAAGTATCTCAGCTAAGTGATTTTCTGGCCTGGAAAAGTTATGTCTTTTATCAAGGAGTCCGACAAAAGAGGGTACATATAACAACATATGTGCGAAAGAAATATTGGGGGGGAGGGGCGGACCAAAATGACTTGACAATTACTTACTACGGCTGGTGGTCGCTGCACCCGCATATATTATTGTGGGTATGTCGATAATAAATATCTCAGCTGACTGGATCGCCGGAGACTGACGAATCAAAAGTTGTGAGGGGAACGTAAGTTGTGGAAGAGTTTACTCGCCTCCAAATCTGGCCGAGGTATGGAGTCGGAAATGCAGCAAACCCCACATCAAGTTATCAGAAAGGCGTGAGACAATTACCGAGACACCGACCGCCTTGATGCAGGTTTCCCTGCATTACACACAGCGAAGTGCGATATAAGTGCATTAAAATATCGCCTGGGATTCTATTTAATTCGTTTGGTCGTAGGAACTAATAAATCTAAGGTTAGTTGCGTGGAAGAGCCATAGAAAAGCCTCGTAAAATTATTTTGGTAGCCAAAAGAAAAAAAGCCTGAAAGGTGACGTAACAGAATCCTCGAGGCTGCCTGCACGACAACGATCGCCCCTCAACGCTGAGATCAGGATTTTGTTAGACCTATCAGAATTATAAATGTGTGTGTTTTCAATTGTAGTTAAGTAGCACTCTGTTACTCATTAGATACAAACAGACAACTTGAGGGGGAAAAAAAGAGTTCTCAATTTATATAAAGCACTGAGAGATTCGAATAGTAAATTAATTAAATGGTTTTAAATAATTTTTGCTTCAAATTCATTTCAATATTTTTATTTATTGTATGTTATTAGGATTCATTTCCATAATTTAAATAAATATTTTATTCAATAAACTAAAAAAAATTACAATAGAAGAGCGGATTAAATTTAAAATAAATAAACCACCATGAAACTTCTTCCCCATGACTTTAGCATCGTATCGACAATTACAGCAGATAGACATTCAATCTCTATTCTAAATTTCTATCTTTATTACTAGAATGTCTTACATTTGAATCAACAATTTAGGATGCACCTCAGAATAACTAGGTTAATTCAATTTGTCTTACCTTGTAACCTCGAGGAACACGGTTCTAGGTTGCGTTAGGCTCTAGGATCTGGAAACAAATACAAAAAAATAACTTGCAATGACATCAACGAAGTTTACTTAATGAACTGCTTCTACGCATACAATTTTCATTTTTTACTATAAACGACCCATACCAGGAACGTATAACACCATTTTTTTTATTGATTTATTTACAGTCGCATCAACAGTTCAGGTTATTAGTAATTTTTTATTTTCGGTGACCTGATTTAACGAGAGTATTCTCTCACGCACACAAACATCGAGGCCCTCGCCGGGACTCGAACCCGGGACTTCTGTGACGCGAGGTAGTCAGGATTACCCCTGCACCACAGGAGACACCATCAGTTTACCCCGTACACCGTACCCGAGCTCGCGACGGTTTACATTACAATCGGAAAGTGAAAGGGGTCTTCCCCCAAGTGTCTCGTAATCGGAAGTCCGCGCCACGTCTGTGTTAGCGCAATACAAGTGAACAGAATCATTATGCTACAAATAACCCCATAAAGATCAATCTATCTATATAATAGAAAAATATGTATATTTGTATGTACGTATGCATTTACGTTAAAAAATCTGCATACATATTTAGACGCGTGGACAGATTGCAACAAAATTTGGTACACACATTCTTTAATCGACGAGAAACGGTACTGTGGTGGTGAGAAACCTGTAACGTATAGGTGGAAAGAATTATAATTAAAAAATGTGATCATTTTGTGTTAAATTACTTCGCAATAAATCATGACGTCACAGCACAAGCCAGAGAGATTTTACTACGCGACGATACTGCACAACAAAGTAAATAGTTCCTTTTTTCAGGAATGAAAGCAGTAACATTTTGATTGAATGAAAGTTATCGAGAAATACCCCATGGAATGATAAAAAAAACAATACGATATGCGGAACTAATTTTATTTTTTTATAACTTGAATTTCAAATGGCTAACACAAATATGGCACGTGCCATGATTTTCCGCAATTTTGTATGTCCTGGAGGAGACATATAATAATGGTAAAATCAATACCTAATATTTGTTAGTAATTTTAATTTAATAGATTTTTAATGTGCTAAAACTGACGAATTATTTGAAGTGAGATTCTTGAAAAATTATGGTTATATGTTTATATTATAATTATTTTACACATTTTATTGTAAATGTGTAAAGATGGATTACCCGTGCAACGCTGGGCACCCAGATGAACCCAGGTTCTGGGCAATAACGATGGAGTGTCGATATATAAATTTGAGTCATACAGTAATTAAAAATCTTATCTTAAAGTAGTTCATATTTTCAAAAAAAAATTGTATTTGTACATTTTTGGTACTGGTTTTAAAAAAATCATCGCACCACTCTGCATACAATACCGCCATCATGCGTGGTTTGTTACAAAAATTTACTTAATTTAAAATATGCACGTAGGAAAAATACTGTAGTTTTAGAGATGCGGGTCAATTTGATGCTAAATAATTCCGCTTTTAATAATTAGACACTATTGGAAACTATGCATACGGTATTAGGGTCAGAGTACTGGCAACACCATAGTTGTTGTAGTATTATTATCTATTTATTTATTTGTAGGTACTACACAGACGTACGTCCGATTACGTAGTAACCATACACTTTTTTACATGTTCAAAATGAGCCATTGCTACATAGTACGCTTATATTAAACAATATATACAACTAATACAATTTTTGTCAGATTACTTATTATATATCAGAACCTTATTTTATTTATTATTTTATAAATACATATCCTTTCTTAGTTCTCCTTGAATGGATAAGAAATGGTTTATACGGAATTTAAGTGGAATAAATCTATTTGCGGTGGTAATTGATTGTATAGGGAAGTGATTCTGTGCATTGGAGCCGTTGAAGCGGTTATTGATTTAATATTAGTGCTATAAAATAATTGCTGGTGTCTGTTGGTAAACGACGGTACACGAAAATGAACATAGGATAGCAATGTATTATCATCAATTTTACCATTACAGAACTTGTAGAGGAAAAGGATTGACGCTCGCTCACGTATGGTTGAAAGCGTCTCTATATTGTATCTTTCTAGTAACTCGTCGTATGGCGTGTCTACGGTGTATCGCGTAGTTTCGATGTAATAGAGAAATCTTAGGAACTTCTTCTGAATTTTCTCTTAATCTTGAATGACTTGTAAACAGGATCCCAGATTAATGACGCATACTTACTAAAGATAAATATAATAGGGTGGATGTGTTTATAAAGAGTTTATAATTCCTCACAATTAGCCCTATAACTCCGTTCGCTTTTTGTGTGCATTTTTATATATATGATCCTCGAAAGTAAGGCTTTGATCAAAGCAGAGGTCTTTTACCGAGTTAACATAATTTAATAGCTCCGTTACCATTGAGTAATTGTACTTGAAGTAACTTTTCTTTCGTGTACAGGTAAATGATACGCTTTGTGTGTGTGTGTGTGTGTTAAAGAAAAGTTTATTTGCTTCTGACCATACAACAGTACTGTTCAGATCTTCTTGAAGAGCTGCACAGTCAGAGTTTATTTGTCTGTATACTTTGAGATCATCTGCATAATTTCAGATTTGAATTAATGTGTTCGGCAACATCGTTTATGAATAACGTGAATAGCAATGGACCAAGATTAGATCCTTGCGGCACACCTGAACGGGTGAAGAAATTTTCGGAGTGGAAACGTATTGTTTCCTGTCTTGTAGGTAAGATCTAATAAGATTAATGAGGCTATCAGAAAGGCCGAATGCGTGTAATTTTTCTATTAACATTTTGTGAATGACAGTGTCGAAGTCTTTTTTTTAAAATCTGTGTATTTTACATGTACTTGGCCTCCAGTATCTAAGCTTTCATGTAGGACTTCTGCATAAACTCAATTTGTTCAAGAAATGACGGATGATTGTCAACTAGAAATACCGTACGTTCATCAGCGCATTGAAGATGATCAGGTCTGCCAAAGAGAATCATGTCAGGCGAGGAAGATTCATTTTGATGGCTGTTTGACGTGATTTTTCGTCTGGATATGTAACTAGGTGAATTTCTTTGACTATGAAAATGGTCAGCTCTGTCGTTGGAAATCGATGTTATTACGGGACTGAAAAAAAAAATGTTTTCAACCATTTGGATCTGGAAAACCATTAGTTCCAGCAGAATGGGACTGCGCTCCGGTTTTTATATATATTTATCTGGAGCTATCTTAAATCTGAACCGTACTTCCACTAATCAGAAACCATTCATGAAATCTAAGATCAATCGATGCTCCAATGTTTATTTTACTCAACGTGTAGTTATCCGAGATGATCATTTGTCCGATATCACCTTCCACACATAATTAACATGTGGAGTAATTACACTGATACAAATAAACACGAACATATAAAAAATCTTGTTTATTTAATTGGTTTTAATTACAGTCCCTGGTGCGCCAAATATACCTTTGTGAAGGAAAATTTCAATATACTAGAATCAATATATTCAGTTATTCATCTAGGCTGTTAATATGCGAACGAGCTTTGCTCAGTTCTGGAATTTAGTAACTAAAGTCCTACCAAAAATTCACCCCGTGTTAGGAATAAAAAGCCTTAAAACATGTAAGAACTTTTCAGTAGTCTGCATTACGCATCCACGAATTATTTAATAAAGTTTTCTTCTCCCAAACACATTCTCGGCTCTGATATATAATTTTTAATTCATTTAAGGTTTGTGTAACTTCTACTACACGTTTGCAATTATTTCAAGCATAAACTTAGAACACAAATAGTTTTTTTTAAAAAAAAGGGTGAAGCGTTGTGAAGCCATAAAATATATGAAATTAATGACATGTTTCGCTGAAAAAAATTGAGAACAACTAAAAAATCCATAGTAAAAATGAAACAGCTTGTTGTTGCTAATACAGTTAACAATATGTGAAAGTAGACAGTAATGTATGTGTTATATAATTTCATTCAGAAATATTCTTTTTATTTATTCAGGAAACGGAAATGTTTCGTTGCCTTAGAAGAGGATAAACAGAATAACGTATCTTACGAGTCTAGGAAAGAAAATCCGTAGGTCAACAATAAAATAAAGAGACTGAGGCTTTAACTTCAAAGTTGGACGCCATTGAGTCAACACTCGTGTGCATACTTTCTTTCCTTGTAACCCTACAAGTGCTGTTGAATGTGTCTTTTAAAGAAAGAGAAAGAAATACCATGCTGCTAAATCCAAAGAACAGAACGATTTTCAAAATCAGACAAAAATTTCTTGACCGATTATGAACAAGCACATTTGTATTCTTTATAACATTTTTACCCCCTATTTTCCAAAATTAATTTAGAATATTGCTGGTTAATTATGGGTTTTACATATAAATGCAAAACAAACGAGATTGGTGTCGATTCGGGGTTATACGAGTTTAATTCTCGCATTAACCACGGCGGTTAAGGAGATTTTATGGAGCTCGACGTGGAGGTGGACGTGGTTGACGAAAACTTACTCCGAGTATTTTTTAATTTCCGGGTGAATTTTTACTCGTTTACGGTACCAGGAGTATTTTTGGACTTCATTAAGTCAGCGAGTATTTTTTTACTCTTCTAATTCGCCGTGGTTTTTCAGGAACTCGTATTATATGCAGAAAGAGAATTCCCGAGTTTTTCAAGTACCGTGAGTGTTCATCCTGGTTTATTTGAAGTTAGCTGCCGAGGGGTTAGGTCGGGGAGGGGAAAATAAGTGGGTAAATGTTCCAAACTGTGACGCTATTGATGGTGATTAAATTAAATGTTTACTTTACTTTTCTGGGCTAATTTAAAAAAATATCTGGGCTACGCCTGGAATCAGGTAGTTATATATACATAATTAGCCTATGTTGTCTGTGATTGAAATAAACACAAGATAGGGACCCAAATTATATTTAATGTATTGTAATGCCAATTAATTAAGACATTAAATGTGAATTTGAAAATCTAAATTGTTAGAGAAATCCTTTGAAGCGGCAAGAGCTTTGAACAACAGTAGACAAGCCAAGCACTGTTACCTTTGTCGGAAGGCCCGCAAAATGGCGTATGCTCGCGCTAAAAGGCAAAACGAGAGTTCAGTTGGCAGGAAGATTTGGTCAGATACAGGTCGCATTAAGATATTGTGGAGTCAGTTTGTATTATGATTTGGTGAGATGCAGTTCGCATTATGATTTGGTGAAATACAGTTTGCAGAGAAATATTGAGAATTAGCATTCAACAGAGTTGATTGGTCCCTGAACATTTTGCTCAGGACAAAATAAACATTCACAAGAGCATTAACGACAAAACCTGCTAAGTAAAAAAGCAGTTTTTGCGCACATAGCCGGCCAGAGTTAGCAGAACAATAAAGACAACCCAAACGACGAATCGCATAATTTGCCCAAGGCGAGCGGTCTAACGTGAGGACGAAGGAGGACCATCCGGGTTCCTGTCGACATATAAAAATATTGATTTAGAATCTGTGAGTTTTAGAAGCAGTGCAAAACCCGTAATAGTGTTTTCAAAATTTAAAGGTATCCTGGAATGCTGGGCAGCCGTAATTAACAATATAAAAACAACTAATTATGTAAACCTGATTTAAAGATAGCCGTCAGATTTCGTTCTCTTCTTATTGATTAAAATTTTCAAGCAGAGTCAATCTTTTTAGTTTAACTTCGTTCACAATTAAATTTTGTTCTAATTTCATTGACAAGTAACTTTATTTTTCTTTAATTGTAAATTGTTGATAAGATTATAAATAAAATGATTCGCCATTATCAAACCCAGTTGAGAGACTGAGATATATTTAAACTTGTAATTGTTTAAATTATTGCCAATAAATATTTTGTTTGTAAAGTTTAATAATTATTCTTTCATTTAATTAACACCTTCCGAGTGATTATTACAGTCTATATTAAATGTTTTTAAGTTAACGCGCCATATAAATGATTCGTATTGCTAAATATAGCAAATTATAATCAAAGTGGAATAGAGGACGATCCTATTCTAGAAATTTAAATTTTATAATTTCGTGACATGGCTGAAAAGTTTCAATGGATTAATGTCACATTTGATTATTAATATTCTAATTACTATTAAAAAGGGAAATTGAGAGATATAATCCTAATCTTAATGTTTGCAGCTTTCAGAATATTAAGGAATTCCGATGGAAATATTTTATGAACAAAACATTAAACTCCTTGTTAGCATAATGTGAAACTTGGTTGAAATTGAAACTTTTTTGTAAATTCTTGTACTCGCGAGTTACGGCGTTGATCAAATAGTCCACCTGGGAGACGTGAAGCTGTGAATGGGTAGGTCTCTTTTTAAGCTCGCTGCGAGTGAGTGCGTGGGAGGAAACGCGCGGCCCGAGATTAAAAGAAACCGGCGACAGTATCGCGCAAATTAAGGGGGGATATATACACGCGGAGAGCTGTAGCCAAAACAGAGAATGAATAATCAAAACCGTGTGGCGCGGTGATAAGGGCGGGTCGGACTCGGATAATACGCCGCTCTTCAATTTCCATGCAAATGTCTCCCTCCCCACAGCAACAGTAAGAACTACCGTAATTGCTAGGATTGTTAGGCGAACCCGCAGCCGAGTCCCATGACGACTGAATTTCTTACTCTGCTATGTGAATTGATTAATACCGCAGTACCGCCGAAGGTGCTTTACGATAAATTCATTAGTGGCCAAGGTATCGCGAACTGTCAACCAATACATGGTTATATCAATTTTAATCATTTGAAACATGCTTCCATAAAAATATAAACCAATAGTTACTCTACTTATTTTGTGTTAATCCTATTACTTTCGAAAAAGCAGTTTTTCACTAATGTCATCCAATGACGAGCTGAGTATCTCAAATGATGCTCACGTGCAATCAATAACAACAATTAAAATTTTAATCCCATACAGCAACACCACACACAACATAACGGAAAATAAAATTCAAATTTCCTCCAGCTGGAATTTGATCCACGGACCTTCCGTGCCTCGTCCTAATAATATATTGTGGTGAATAACAACCTTAAGTGGCCGCCCTTGTGTCCGCGGGCCTGAGGAGGAATACATTAAACGTGCACGTGTGCTTGCCCGAGAGGCCAAAAGAAATCGCGGGTACAGGTCCCTTTTTTTGCATCGTTTGGGGGGACTGGGTACGAATAAATTCTCCGAACCCGGGTGAAAGTTTGACAGACGCAGGCAGACCGAGAGATAGAGGACGGAAAGTGTGAGAGAGTCGAGAGGGTGGTAAATTCAGGCGAACGGGAAGCAACAAAGGTTTTGGAGGGACGTCCAGCGCGGGGAGGCCGAAGAAGATGTGCTGAGACTACAAGACGAGTGACCCACTGCATGTCGGCTGACGCCACAAGTAAAGTAAGCATCACAACTTCTGTAAAGTGCCTTCAAGAGTAGAATTTTTTACACAGTGCCGAAATAGATTCTGTTCTTGAATAGCTAACGAATCGCCCACATTACCCTGTTGAGAAGGAGGACTTTATAACCAAGCCGGAGTTAATGTTAATTTTTTTTGCAGACCAATGTATATATGCTGGCGCCCAATAATATTTTTTTTAATGTATTTTTGTATTTTCTTGTAATAAAGTTTATTTTTAATATTTAGTAATAAAGGCTAATCATTACAATATACACAAACAATTACGGCACAAGTCCAAATAAACATCAGAGTTTAATTTACTTTAATAATTCTCACTCACCGATTTCTAGATACTGATACACATTCTAAAATAAATTTTACTTTTTTCTTACCCGGATAGTTATAATAGTCTAATTTAATAGTTTTGGAATTGAAGCTATATAATTATAATTCTGGATCCTGGGAACACGTGGTTCCCTCAAACCAGGCTGCTGTATTAACAGTCGGTTGGTTCAATTGTTAGCACTTCATAAAGTGTCGTTTTCTTTTACGCATGTGTCGTGACGTCACCTGAAGACAAACTGATGATGGATGTACACGGACTGCGCACGCGCTATAGCGCAACAGCGCCGACCTCGGCAAGACCAACAGCCGGTCCATTTCAGTGGGCGCTAACACCAAGCATTATTTTAGAAGCAACATTCAGCAGTTTTCGGGTATTTACTCGTAATATACCTTATAATGAGAATATTTTCTTTAATAGCTCGACTATCACCAGGTTTGTCAAAATTCTATATTGATTTATCACGTCACACAGATTAGTATCTCTCAACCCATAGTAGCATTTCCCGAGAAATACATAACGACACATTTCCGACTCTTAGTACGATTACCCGCAAAAACGTAATTTACACGAGGAACTTTTTTAGGTGAAAAATATGATAGTCACGTTGGCTGAGGACTGCCATATTTATAGGACTTCCAAATTTATTTGGTTGACGAAAGAGAAATTGGAAGTAATTCCGTCAGAGCGTCGAAGGAACGGAATGTAGTTAATGAAATTCAATCACTTCCGCGTTGACAACTGACAGACTACTTACCTGTATGAGCGAAATTCTCCGCATTCCTGACAGGGTTCTCGTGACTGCTAATTTCAGATTGCTTTGCTAAATAAATTAGCACAGCCCTCCCTGAGATGCCTTTGAAAAACAACCCAAATACAGCGACATCGAATCTTAATTACTTTCCAGTTGGAAACGCGAATATTTATCGTAATTCGTATAAAAGTTGACCTTTTATTACGTTTTGAACTCAAAAAAGACAGAAAATAAAAATATTTGCTATTTTCTAGTGTGTACAAATTGTTCCTGCAATGAATATAAGGAAAATGTTGAGTGTTGTAGAATACAGAAGAAATTATTTACTGCAACGAGAAAAACCCTCATACACCTTCGATTGTTTCAGTGTACTTCCTATTGAAAATCATATTTAATTAATGCTTAATCCAATTAAATTTGCGAAATATCTTGAAGATCCGTGATTATGAAGAGAAAAAGATTTATGTTGTATGCAGTGCAGTCAGTATTTATTTACTAAATATATTTACTTAACATTTCTATTCTCGTTAAAATAGTTGATGTCAACTTCTTGTTCTTATTTGAATCAAAAAAATATTAATATGTAACCCGTATTTTATTTTATTTTACTCATACAACTGCTCGTATTTTTTTGTTAGTCATATCATCATCCTTTTTTAACGGTCATTAATATAGAACATTGGCTAAAACAGATTAAGGAATAAAATAACTTTGACTAAGGGTATAAAATATTGTGGTTGATTATGAATACAAACTTTACGCACTCATATTATATATCAGTCATTTACGATAAGTAACGTTTTCCGAGGATTTGTGACAGGTTCCTCAGATCCGTTTCAGCTCTTCGAGGATTTAATTTATGGCTATTTACCTTGCAGTGTTTGAAAACGTACATTTTTATGAATTCAAAATGTAAGTCACGGACAATGTGCGGCTGTACTGTACTGAACCGTAATTGTTAATGCACGACGGCCAACGCCACAATGTTCCAGATCCACCAGCCACGTGGTACGAAACACATAGAAATTTGTCGATTGAGGAGAGTCAGTTTAAAGTGTGAGTTAAGTGGATTAAACAGTTAGTGAGCGATTAGCTGTGCAAACTTGCACTAATTACTTGATAATAATAGTAGTAAGAGTGGTTAGTCGGGAAGTGAGGCTTATTAAAAATGTATTTAACCTGAGATAGGCTAATCTTTTTATGTTTGGTGACATCCTGTTCCTGCTGTGTTGCCCTGGTCATCATGGTTAATGGTTCTGGACATTGTTACAGGCAAGCCGTCAAAATGTTTTATAAACAAGAGTCTTCGTGAATTTTTAAGTAGGCCTATTTTAAAAATGGCACAATTTTAACTATTATATCGTCTTATATTAAGCAACTTAAAATTGTCTGTTTTATTACTTAAATCCTAAAGGCATTAAAAAAATTATAGTGTTCGCAACAATTGACGTGATCATTTCAACAAAATTTACTGTATCATATTTGGTTGATTTTGGTGTAAATTCTGTAATAAATTTTAATTGTGTGTGAATTTTGAAAGTCAACTGTTTAGCCGAACCTCTCCTATAATTGAATAATGTAAAATGAAACCACAAAACACTTTTTAAAGATTTTAAAATCGTTTACTTTACAGTACAGTATGACGTCAATGTAAATACGCATTTACGGCAACGTAAAGTCTTCATACGTACAGATTTGAACTTGACTGCCCAACATAAATCTACGAAATATATTTAAAATATTTTCTTTCCATTAATAAAACTCTTTTACTTGTGACCAAATGCCCGTATTGAACCAGACAGAAACATTGACCGACGAGTCCTGTACTTGTTATGGTCTCGTATTTCATTGTCGTTAGACTGCGAAGGCATAAAACACAAGGTGCTTATTGAAATGAGCCCCGGTTCTTGCCAGCGATCGTTCGCAAAAACAAAGCCCTATGCCAGAAGCCGAATTCTGTCTTGCTACGGAAATTACTAGCCTCCAATTGACGGCGTTGCCCCGGGAAAATGGTTCCTGCTCTACTTCGCCGGACAATTTAATTGTCTCGATGTTTTTATCCTTGTTACAGATACAAACGCCGAGTTTTTTAATGGAAAATTTAGACTAACCCTTTGATATGTTGAAAAAAAAAGTCTTCCCTGCAATTAACGCCTGTTCAGCCCGCCAGAAAATTTGCTTTGCTTTTACGCTATTTACAGCATGTTACGTGACAAAGTTCGCTGTATGAGAAATTCTAATTTTATCCAGGAAGTAGGAGAGGGAAATGGGTAGTATACGTACGATAACGAACGTGTGAAACTTGGTTTGCATCCACGTCGGACAACTAGTTGTTCTCTCTCATTTACAGTTTTTTTCTTCAAAAAAACGCAGAATTAGTTCATTAGTTTATTCAATTGTAGGCCTTAAAGGCTGTAACGATTTCAGCTATTATTATCTATTTCCTGTTAGGAACATGCTCTTCTGACTAAGTAAAATAAAACGATCTGGGAACGATAATTATCGTCATCACCTCTTTAGGAATTGATTTGTTTATTAATTTACTGGTCTTTCCGTAGCGTATATATATAACATTAATTACAGGTTTTATTACTTTTAATAATAAAATTAATACATTAGATAAGGTCTCTGACAACGAGCAGCGATATTTCATAATATACATTCGTCGTCACAAAAATTGAGCGTTCCTAACTGAAGAACATCCATTTGGGCTATTTAAGAAAATTACCATAACTAGAATTCTAGTAAGTTTTCGTGTTCCTCAATTCGAAAATTATTTTGTTTACAGCTTAGACACACGAATTCAAAATGCCGGATAATGATAATTTTGCGTATGCAACACATAACACCACAGCGATTTATGCGACTCTCTCTAATTTATGAAGTTATAGCAATTGTAGAAATAAAACCCCCTCTGTACAGCCTGTACTTTATAGTACACATTCAAAGGTTTTAATGCACGTCATTGTCATCATTTACTAAACAAATTAATTATAAATATATTATTAACACGATAGTATAATGGTTTCGTGACAATATTAATTCTATATGGTATAAAGTGATGGTAAAAATGTTCCATGTCCGTACAAGAAACGTAGACACAGACCTACTTTGAAAAACATCGGTGTATCACCTTATCTGGTTTTATGTGGGTAGTAACGGTCACTCAGTGCTATTTATTATTCTGCTCCCATCTAAAACTTAGTACTTGTACATGTATTATTTATTATTCTCTAAAATGAATTAATAATTAACTATATCCTACAGTGTAATCAAATACAATTGTCACGTTATATTATTTTTATTTCTATTTGTAGAGAATAATCTCATGATTTCAGCAGAATTGGTCTCGATTTCTATATTAATTACCTTATCCGGATATAAATTTATGTGTAGTACGTAATAATATCGTCAAACGTTCGCAATATACGTGAATACGTATATTATTGATTAAATTCTGTTAAATATATAAGTGTTCCGGTAGGAAGTGTTTGATTATAAACCAAAATAAAGTTACATGTCCTGTATTACATTTTTGACCACGTCAAGTGATCTCTGAACATGGTTTGACTTTCGTTTCTTCTCATTTTTACGAGTGTGACTGGCTGCCTACAGATTACTAAATTAGAAGTAAAAACAAGACAAAAAAAACTTGAAAGCGTATCTGCGATCGGACCAAACGCAGACTTTTGGAGTAAATTCCTTATTTATTTAAGTTGAGTTGTATTTAAATAACTATTCTTTAAATGTGTACTATTTGTTGCCCTGGAAAAGCCCTTTTATGAAAATTCAATACGAATATCTGTTTATTTTCTCAGACTTGAATCCTAGTATTTATATGTGGAATCAGATATGCCGTGAAAGTTGAATCTTCTTATTCCTCACATGTTAAAGTGACGACTGATAGTAAACTCGCTCTAAAACAGCAACGTGTTGCTTAAGCAATTATTTTTTCCCCTGAATAAATGCTAAATTGTACCTATTAAATGCAAAATTCCATATATAATTAACGGTTTTCTTTCCTACCACGAAAAATGTGTTTTCTATTTTCATCTACGCCATTTATCTTTAAGCTCACCCTCGCAGGAAAGTTTAGTGTCGTGTGTGACATATTTTCAGTTTATAATTATCTATTGTGAAAATATTTATTTAAATATACTATTACAAGTAAATTTAATAGCGAATTTATTTTAACTATAATAATTTCTTTATTTTAGTTTGTGTGGTACGATAAATGAGTTAATGAGAATGATATATTAACTATTTTTTTTAATAATTCATATTGTTTGGACAACGTCTAATTTTATTGCAAATGTTTCCAATGTACTTTTTTCACATTTGATCTCACAGTTCGATCACGTTTGTTAGGAACTGAAAAGATACAAAAGGTATTGCGCTTTTGTCGATTTGAAAGTAAGCAATGAATATTTCAGCAATATCTTCAAACGAAAATTTTGTATTATAGAATTCTACACAATAACGTCTTGAGAATGTAATACACGAAATTCTTCTGTAGTTACCCTTTGTGTTCAGAAGGATAAAGCCAAACCGTTTCCAGGAGACGGTCTGTATTTTATAAAAGTGACATACTAGGATGGAAACAGCCTGAGCACTGCATTCTTCATTCGTAATTTGGCCAAACATACTTGGAATAGGTTTAAGGCGTTAAAAGGGAGCGTTTTTGACGCGTCTTTCCCGAAAAATTCACTTCCGTTCTGAAGTGCTATAGTCCGTTTTAAACAAGAAGTCTCCTGGAGTGTCCGTGTGGAAGGTGTGCACTAAATACCATATACCACACACGACTTATACAGCTCACTGAAAACAGTTGAATAACGTCTCTATTGTTCGGCAACGCTGTTTTATTCATGTGATTTATGATATGCAAAGTAATAGTCGAACTACGAAAGAAAATGTCCTGTTCATTACTGTCTACCGAATAAATCTTCTTTCGGAGTTACACAATTGAAATATTTAAATAGCTTACTTATTCTTTTATTTACAGGTATTGTTCACAGACATCCTGGACATGGTAAATTATACTATCAATATAATGGAGGGTAAAACAAAACAGAGATTTTCGCGACAGTTTAGGAACAGATTCCATCGATTCAACCCTCAACCAACCGACTATTACCAAAAAACAAATATAATAAATTACTGTATTTTGCATCTATTTCAATAATTTAATATACCACTGTGATCAAAAAGTAAGGTGAAATTGTTATTTAAAACTCCTGGGTATTAGGAAGGCAGGTAAATTTTTTCCTTGGTTGGTGGGACTGTCTATAATATTTTCCAAGCGTCTGTTTGTTAAAAGGTTTAATTATCTACGAGTTACATGTGTTTTTGTAAACAACCAAAAGTGAATTTTTTGATTTTTGCAATGGGTGATTTTGTTGAGCAATGAACTTGTTTTTTGTTTGCGGAACGAATATTCTTGTGCGGACACGTTGAAAATGTTGCGGAAGGCCTTTGGTGATCAAACTATGGCACAAAAAAACGTTTATAAGTGGTAAAACGAGTTCAAAGAGGGCTGAGAACGCGTTGAAGACAAGCCGCGCTCTGGACGACCATCAACGTCTACCGAAGAGGGCCACGTCCAAAAAATCAAAGATTTGGTGCTTGAAAATCGTCGACGGACAATTAGAGATCTCGCCGATAGTGTTGGAATATCATTTGGCTCAGCCCAAACCATTTTGAAGAATGTTTTGTGTCTCAAACGCGTCAAGTCTCGATTGGTGCCAAAATCGCTCAATTTTTCGGAAAAATAGCGTCTTGTTGATGTGTGTGAAACTTTGCTGTCTGACTATCAGGACCACTTGAAATGCATCATTACTGGAGACGAGACTTGGATTTACGCATACGAACCTGAAACCACCGACCAATCCAGCGAATATCGTGCAAAAGGTGAAGCAAGACCGAAAAGACCACGTCAAAGTCGATCGAAAATCAAGGTCTTTGATTATCGTGGTGTGGTGCACTATGAATTCCTTACGCCGGGCCAAACAGTCAACAAAGAATATTATTTGAGCGTTATGCGTCGTTTGCGTGAAGCTATTCGTCTGAAACGGCCGGAATCTGAGTTCCTTCATCACGATAATGCACCATGTCATACTGCATTGGTTCTTCGCGACTTTTTTGCCAAAAACTCGACTCATATCGTCCCGCAACCACCGTATTCGCCTGATTAGGCTCTGTGCGACTTCTGGCTATTCAGCAAACTCAAAAGACCAATGCGGGGACGCCGTTTTGACAGGATTGAGGATATAAAAACCGAATCGAAGAAGGTCTTGAAGGCTATACCGGAAAATGACTATTCCGACTGTTGCGTTTTATCGGACGGGGATTACTTTGAAGGGGATGAAATTGATTTGGAAGAATAAATAAATAATTTTTATTTTATAAATAAATTCACCTTACTTTTTTTTCACAGTGGTATATTTTGAGTACGTATCTAAATGCAGAGTCTAATTGACAAATAACGTGTATCACTGTGGTTAGTCTGAAAACGCGTGCACGTTTATCGCTTGTACAAATAATTCAAAATATTTACCGTTTTGAAAAACAAAGTAGGGATTGCATAATTTCTGTAGTTGTTAATTTAAAATCTCGTGCCAAAGCATACAGAATTCCAAGCTGGTGTATCGCAGATTCGTCTAAATTACACGTCCTCCATACCGCAACTTCGAAATTTTGTTCTAAAGTTCTACAATTTTAAGTAAAAAAAAATTGTCGATTGACTTGGCGTTCTTTAATTTCCTGTGTAGTATTATCATCCTGCTGTAAAGGCTGAAACGAACTTCCGCAAAAGTTTCTCACTGCTGAGCTGTTTCGTAGTCATCCTCTCGTGCAGTAACGACATCAGGCCGGACTAATTTGTGTCTGTAATTGTGTTGCACCCTGGGGACCACATCATGCTAACGAATCACCTGGGAATAGAGACGTCCTAGGCCAAGGTCTCCGCCATTTTCATTTTACGCTCTCCATTACAGATTATTCTCAATTTCGTTCATTCTGCGACCATTTCTGGTAACGTCACAGCTGACGTTACCGAATTTATTTTTTTTCTAATTTTAAATCAGCACCAGGAGAAAAATGTACGAAACAAAAATAAATATTTATAACAAAAACAATCGGTAACAATTCTAGTAAATAACACAAAACAATAGCAATGTCACTATGATTGCACACCAAAAAATATTCTCCTCGACTGTGAAATACGGTCAAATGAAAAAGAAACACGGGTGTTTTGAAATGCCCGGAAGGATGGACATTCACCTCGCGGCGAGGAAATTACGTGTTTTAGAATTTTCGGTTTTTTAGAATTTAACTAACTCTCGATCTAGACAACGCAGTGCTACGGACGATGGACTTAACTTTTCAAGCCCCATGTCTGGAAACTGGGAATATTTTCCCATCAACTTAAATTCCTGGCCGCGACTAGAGCTCATTTCCACTTGAGGAATAACTCAAATGCAAATACAGAACCAGCAGAACCTAGACTAAAATGGAAGCACAAGTAAAAATTATGAGCTTGACGTAATTTTCCTTGAGCGGATGCAGACAGAAAAAATAAAAGTACTCCCAAATTCTGTAAAGAAAATTTTTCTAACGAATCTATATAATAAAAAAGGATGTATATCAGTATGTATGTATATTTACGTTAATTTTTATACAAATTTTTATGCGTTGACAGAATGCAACAAAAATTGGTATACATATTCTGCCAAAATCGAAAACCGGTACTGTGGGGGTGACAAACCCCTAGCATAAAGGTGGAAAGAATTGTAGTTGATATAATTTACGAATAAATGCGAATATTTGCGAACGAGTTAAATATTACTGCGCGCGCAGTTATCGTGACGTCACAGCACTCAGAAGCACGAGAGACGTTACTACGCACTGCTACTGTACATCACAGGAAATAGTTCCGTACTTCGTAATAAAATAAAGTAGAATATATTTACTGAATAAAAAGTATAATTTTATTCAGTAATACTCCATCGAATGATAATAATAAACAATACGAAATACTTTACTCTCCTTGCGGAAAATTTAAGTTAATTTTCGTGGCGGCATATTATGTGAGTACAATATGGCCACCATCTTTACATTGGGAATGCAGCCACCAAATTTCATAAGCTTAATCTTTCGTAATGTGTGAATACTGATGGACAGTTATATCCTGCTATACTCAAAGAGTATATTTAAGTATTCTATTCGTAAAGAGATTCAAGGTATGTTTGTTGGTAATGATACTATAAAATTCAATGTATTTCATAGCCTTTCAATTACCATCGGTCAAAAATATGTACAGAACTAGGAATATTCATATTGAATTAAAAGTGAAATTACTGTACTTTATGCAACGCATTTCTCTAAATAAAAAGTGTAATTATAACCAGCAACAATATAAAAGGATATACAATCCGTCGAACTAATGTTCTTTTAAATAACTTGACTTTTAACGGGATCACGGACCAAAATTGTGCCCAGTTATATCGTCCTACAAGCACTTGAGGAGGCTAAGAATGATGGAAAAAACATTACCTAATATTTCTTAAATCATTTTAATTTGATAGAATTTAAATCTGCATAAACTGACGTATTGTTAAAATGAAATTCGTGAAAAAATTTGGTTACGTGTGTATTATTATATATTGATTGTAAATGTGTAAAGCCTAAGGGAGTAATTCCAAGTGAGAACTGTTAAATATAAACTTTGTTCAATATCGTTAGTATTATCTATTTAAGAGTTGGCGTATTTCATAATGTTTTGCATTTATTTTATACAATGCTACCAACGTCAGGGAGTAGAACTCACCAAAGAGCACTTTGACTCATTTCAGTTATCTGGAGTATATATGGTTATAATCATAATGGTTTTGGTAGTATACCACAAATGTACCGGAGTATGTTTTACACAAAAGAAGTGATGATGTACATTTGTCTATTTTGTTATAATTAATTTACGAAACAAATGAAAAATTTTCATTTTAGAAATTAAGTTGTTTCAAACATGACACAGTCAAAATTATTAACTCATTTGAACACAAATAATCAATTGACTTACATTCAGGCAACAGCAGTGTGACTGGTTTGTAATAATTCAGGATTATTTAATAACTTATGGCTATTTACAAATTCATATATATACACTAACTTATTTGGATTGGTAACGAGCCAGAGAGTAGATAACATACCATATATCTGTATAAGGTATATATAATTTATTAATATATATTACTTAAATCACTTACGGAACTCCCAACAAGATTTTGGTATTGTCGTTATTCAATTAATGTACTCAGTCAAAGGTATGTAAAGAAATAGGAACAGTTAGATTGAATTAAAAGTACAATTAATTGTAATTTATGCAATGTATTTCTATAAAGTTGTATAAATGTAAACAAATTAGTGCGTGTAATATGTGTAATTAAACAAAGTTGGCTTTTCAGTAGAATAACAGAAATGTTTGCTTCATATTATTTGTGAGTAATAATACATCATCTAATTTATATTTCATATTTGGGAAGGACGTTATAAGTGTTAAACTTTTGAGCTATTAATCATAAAAACTGACGAATTTCTTCAAACGATATTTGCGAAAAAAATTTGTGTGTATATCATTATCATTTCACATATTTGAATGTAAATGTGTAAAGAGTAAGGGAACGTATTTCAATTTCTGATCTACTTTCAGCATTTATTTCCAGTAAAAAAAAACATATATATCCAAATTGGGAATATTGTGATAACATAAATATATATGTTAACTGTCAATCAAATTAGGATGTTCGGTTATTACAATTGACTGTACAATTATTTAAAAGACTTCTCAAATTTTGCATCTAAAGCAGATAATTTTTTTACAATCAAACCTATTTTTATGACGGTTACAGAAAAAATTGGTAAACATTAATGATTAATCATAAATCTGCAGCACAAACATATTTGTTCCTAGATATAGGAGAAGTAACATAAACTAAATCTATAAATGTAGTTAGATACATTGAGCCACAAATAAATTATGTCCATGATCAATGAACAAGTGGTGATAAGAAATATAGCCTATTATATTGTGAAATAAGTGATAATATTAAAGTATTTTTCAATACAAAATACTTTATTCATACCAATAGTACAGTTCACATTAAAATAACAGTTCTTCACCAGGAATGTTTTTAACTTATATTTGAAGATATTTAAATCAAAATATTTTTCCAGCTGAAAATTGTCTACATTACATAGTAGTTGATAAATGGGAAAATATTGCACATGTAAATTAAACTAGCTATTCGCAAATATGGAACCTAAATTAATGTGCACTATGTCAATATTCATCTGATTCAGATCAATATTTGTAAAGTCTTATAAATCAAGTCAAATTTTGAATATAAATCAGATAATATTTTTACAAATAGACCTGTCACATATACAGATAAATATTGGTGCATAGTAATCATTCATCTATAAACAATAAGTCCTGAAGAAGTGGTCTTAAAATTTTAATTACTATTTAAAGTATACCACCTGTTGAGGATAGGTAAGTCAGCTCCAATTAATAAATTATTACTGAAGAGAAATTTATCAATTATTTATACGTATAGAATGAAGTTTTGAAAATTTAGGTTTCTGAGATGTGACATAATCAAAATAATTAGGTCATTTGAATATAAAACAGATGATTTTTTTACAAATAGACCTGTCACAGATACAGATAATAATTGTGCATAGTCATTATTTTAGCTTTGAAGCAAAATTGTAATAGAAGTTACAGGGTTTAGGAAACAATAACCCAATTACGATTATCATTTTTATATTTAAAAAAGTTAAGCTGTCGAACCAGACATATATTTTTAAAAATCTGTCCAACCATGATGTTTTGATCTGTATAAATATTCTTTATTTATTTTAAATGGAATATTTTATTTTGTTTTTCTGCAAATTGTTAGCTCTTTATACAGAAATATTAGTCATATATTTTATTTTCACGTTTGTTTTTAACAATGAATATCATTAACGGCCATTAATTTTATAATTTAAAATAATTATTAATCATAAATTATTTAATTAACAACACAAAAACGTTTTCGTACATATTTGTAAAATATTCAGGCTGTGTGAATGGAAGAAAGGTTTGTTTTGATGTTTTCAACGTTTGTTCAGTCTGATTTTATTTGCATGTTGAAGATCGTTAAATATATCTTCTTTGTCACAGTGTAATTAATCTCTAATTTAAATGTTGATACATTATGTGACATATTGGTACATTATATAGTCATCTAATGTAACAATTTATATGTTGAATAAATTTTTCACGGTTACGCACCATATTCAGGTTTCTCGACGTTGACGTGACTGCTGTTGTCTCCAAACTATGGCGCTGCGTGACGTATGCCAGGTATATATAGTGTCGGACATGATGCGACCTAATTGGCCGCTGAGGATCGCCTGACCACAGCGTCAAGGACACATGTTTTTCCATGTAGGGTAGTAAATGTCAGTCGATCCTCAACGGCCAATCAGGTCACAGCATGTCCGACCACGCACACGTCACACAGCGCCACACAGGCTGTAGACGTGGAAGAACCTGGTACGTAACCGTGAAAGCTGTCTTTCTTATTAAAATTATTTCCGTTGTGAGAGTCTGTGCGTTATTTAGGAAGTTACATTCATCAGTTATTTTATTTAAGATACATATCTTTAAAATGAGAACAAGAAATGCACGAGAATATTGGGAACTTGGCAAAAATTGTTTTTTTTTTCATATTACAGAAAGACATTTAATTGTGTTTATGGGACATTATATGAAAACATATGGAACGAATAAAAAAATGATTGACTATAATTTTACATTTGTAATTTTGTAAGTATGGTAATTATTGATTTAAAAAATAATTACGGAATACGAAGGAGATGAATACGGGAACGCCAAAATCATTCCGCTTAAAAAAATTGATTTGCAGAAAAATAAATAAAATTAAACAGTTTTTAATTTAAATAAAAATTAATTATTTAATTTCAGAAATTAAAGTACCACATTATTAATTTAATTTAGTGAATTTTCAAACAATGCAACCTGGCCGATAACACATTTAGGGATAGAGGTCGAGTTGCGTTACATAAAAACAACGAAAAAATCGGGGGGTCTCGGGTAACGCCGGGCACTCAGCTAGTCTATATAATAAAACATTATATATTTGTATGTATGTATTTACGTTAATTTCTATACAAATTTAAACACGTGGACAGAATGCAACAAAAATTGACACACACATTCTTGAAAACATGAGAAACGGCACTGTGGGGGTGAGAAACGCCTAGCATAAAGTTGGAAAGAATTATAATTAAAAAATTTGATCATTTTGTGTTAAATTACTGCGCGCAAATAGACACTGTCGTCAGGCGAGAGAGAGACGTTACTACGCGACGAACAAATGAAACAGTTCCTTTTTCCGTAATGAAATAAAGCAAAAATATTTTCATTGAATGAAAAGTATAATGTTTTTTCCAGTAACACTCTATCGAATGATAATAAAAAAATACTAAATACTTTACGATCCTTGTGGAAAAAGTAAGTTAATTTCTTTGCTGTATTAGGGGCTCCAATATGGTGACGATGTGTTTATATTGTGAATATATCTAACAATTTCATCTTTCGTAATTTCTGAAGACTGAGGGACAGTTATATCCTGCTATACTCAAAGAGTATATTTAAGTATTCTATTCGTAAAGAGATTCAAACACTGTCAGGGTGAGATACGACTACCACTCCTAGGGTCGGGTTTGGACTGGGGTGTAAATTTTCAATCATGCTAAACGGCCGATATTCGGGTAATCAATATTTTTCGGGGACAATTAGATTGTTGGTGTTTCTCCCCATACAGTTCGTGTATAATTTCGACCTCTTTTTAGTATTGGAGGGGAACACCCTTAGGGGTGAGTGTGGAGTGGCGTTAAGTAAAAACAACGCTTAAACAACCGAGATTAGTGTCGAACCCGGGGGTAGACGAGCGTAGAGAAAAATGACAAAGTATCTCTGGAATTCACAATTGTTCTGCAATAAAGGTCAGCCACGAACAAGAGGCTTCAGACGATCGATTTGTTGGTCAGGAATTTTAGCGCCACTCTTCCGTTCGTTACTAAATAATCAGCCGTGGCGAAGGTTTTTCCTCGCTACATTTAATTATCGCTGTGCGGGGTTCATTCGGAGGTCTGCGTACATGCAGTATTCTTAATTAGACGAAAGGAGCAATATTCGGCATACCGTAAATTTAACCAACCGACGGAATAAAATCCAAACACGACTATTGCGATTTTTGATTAACAGAACTCAAAGACACAAAACGCAAATAAAAAGTAATTCCTTCAAAATATAAAGCAGGATAAAAATATTTCCAATGAGAAGTAAAAAAATTAATACTACATATTTACATATTTCTGACTAACATCAAGTTAATATTAGAAATATACTAATAAATTGAACACACAAAATGGGTTTCAGAAAAATAAACTGTCGGATGCCATACACGAAGAGAAAATAGAAGTTTTCCATGTTTTGAAATATATAAAATTTGACAAATTGAAGATATGGAGTTGGATTATATTTTTCTAAATAATTGGTTATTACGATATATTATTATAATAAATATATAAAGGTTTCTTAATGTTGGCAAATTATATATAGGACTTTGTAAATTATAAATGGTTTTCTAAAAGATAATTTTGTTTTGTAGATGAACATGACCAAATTATCGGTCGAAAGCTCCCTGCTACAAAATTTATAAAAAAATTATTAGTGGGGTTTTAGTTATTTATGCAGACTGATTAAAAACCTGTGGGGTTATATTACATATATACCAAAGAGAAAATATTCTGTACATTATAAAAAAGATAAAATAATGGTTGCATAAGATAACTACAGCGTATCGTTAGCTCTGTTAAAATATAATAAGAGACTCATAATTTTCTGTTTATCAAAAAGATCAATCAAGCCAAATTTAATAAGACAATAATTTATTATTTGTAGTGACAGTACATTCTGAAAACGTAAAGAGGAAACTTCCGAGATAATAGAGGTACGTGTCCAGTATTAAATGGAATTCTAAAACAGATAATAGTTTTCTCGTGAAGCAGATATTAAGGACAAAATAAAATTATACGCTCGAAACATGAAAATGTTATGGTACGACATGTAATTTTGCCGAAAAGATTATCCAAATAAAACAGAAGGAAAGTGCACGTCGTAATTCCTCCAAACAATTCACAGGTTGGTTTGCTTTAGTAACCAAAACCGTGCCGACGCCGGAAAATCCCACAGTTGATCTAAAACAACTTTATCGTTTGTATCACGCGGGCTAAAGGAAATGATGATTACAGGTGAGGGAACGTCGTATAAAAAAAACAGCGAAAAAGGATTGTACGGCTTTCTTTCTATCTTATGAAATGGGATTCAGTTGATATTTTATTTTAATTGTTCAGAAACCGTGATATTTCTTAAATAAGCTTGAAATTATTATGATTTTGCATTAAAACGATGTAAAAAATGTGATAATTAATTTGTCAGGAACTTTTAAATTGTAATTTAAATTAATTTAACAATTTTAACTCTTATTTTATAGAATTCAACAGGTTTTTTTTATATAAAATAACAAAATTACACTGTTTAAGAAGAAACGTACAGACTGAAATCATTTAAGAATTTTAAATATGATAATCCTATTTCTCAGATATGATCGTACATAGGTGGTGATACATGGTTTAAAGGTTTCGGTACATCTTGAATTAATTCATATTTGTGAATGAACAAACCATTTAGTAAACGTTATACTTAAATAAAATATATTCATTTCCTTGAATTTAGTACTTTTGTAGTCAGAATGTGGTGCAATAAAAACCATCGAAATTTAAACATTTAAATAAATGTACTTTATTTGTGATGAATAAATACAATATTTTACAATGTTTTAAATAAATATCAAGACACACTGGGCCTTTCAGTAAAATAAAAAATACGAAAGTAACTGTACAAGATAAGAAAAAGGTCTCGGTAGATATTTTGCATGACCGAAATATCATAGAAAATTACAAAAAAAAAATCTCCTGGGTTATAATGAGCGTAATAAACTGCATCGAATTCGACGACTCTCAGTAAAAACTTGGTTCGTGCTTCTCGAAACGTTGTTTTATATTTTAAAATATATAAACAACTCCCTCAGTCAAAAGCATGCTTCTTCGTTGATCTCCGAACGTCCCGAGCTGAGTGCACACAAAAGTGAGGACTTTCTCAGTTATCAGTAAATTCTGATAATTAATTTAACTACATGTTTCTGAGCGTCTATAAATTATATTTTAAAAAGGCTTAAGTAGTGCCTTCCTGCTATGTCAATTCTCAAAACGAAACATGAATTTTATTTATGTATTTCTCCTCAATATATTCTATTTAAAAAATAGTAAATATTTATAGCTATTGAAAGTTAGGTTATCTCCATTTACATGCTTCTTAGGAGCATTAATAAGCGTCGACTAAATTTAATTTCGATATCAAACTCGAACTGGCGCCACGAGACAACTAATGTATGTTTACACTAATGAAACAGTTTAAGTTTGCTTCCGTCGTAACTGAAGGTAAAAAGGACCCAAAGTGACTACAGTGTTCAGGAATGGCTGAAATTTTTCTTATTTTTCATAGAGATCATTAGCAGAAGTGCTAAAAACGTATCCAAGTGGCAAACAAAGATTCTGCCTTCAAACCGGAAGAAAAACGCAAATGATGTTAGAAAACATATGCATTTAGGTCAGAAGGTATTAACAGAGAGAAATTCCTTGCTTTTCTCTTGGTACTGAGCACCTAAATTTATCATTTCAGCTTGACTGTCCGTCCTCCTGAATATGCAAAGCAGCTGATGGATGAAGTGAGCTGCCCACAGACTCTAACATCAACCGCACTATTCTTCATTCCCTTTAATTAAGCTACTACTCACAACGGTAAAGACAATTACAACTACTCATAGTAAGTTATGCGGTCTAATTATTCTCACTCAGCGGATGAAAACCGTAAACCAGACTCCACTCTCAAATTAATTTTCTTTTAATTTTATAATTTTTATCGACCGTATTACAATGCAAAAAATAATAGGGTTCCCATGTATCCAAAATTCCCCAGTCAGATCTCAAATTAGTGAATTTGTAATCGTAAAATTAAAAACTCATAAATTGTTTCACTGGAGGCTTAAATTCCGGTTAAGATCTAAGAAACAAGTTCTTAGTAATAAGAAACCACGATTGCTTCTCAGCCGCACTTAACCACTGTGTTCTTTTTCATTCAACTGGACCTTTACTTCTTCATAATTCATTGAAGAATGAATTCTATTGATACCTTTATGCGTATGTAGAATTTCCGATGTGACCGTCGACATTACCCCAACAGTCGTGCGGCTGACATCTGAAAAAGTCACGTAACATTTATCCTGGAAGATGAGTCAAACCAACATTTACAGCAAGGTATATAATTATTATTTTATTCAAACTTAGTGAGTCTTACACTGCCTCTCAATCTTATGCTTTCTGAGTCGATGACATCATTCAAAGTCATCTCAGTTTTGTAAAAACACGAAAGGCACAGCGGAATATGCGGAATGTATACAGGACAATGTAAATAAATTTATTAGAATGGCTGGGGATACCAAGAGGATTAAATATGGTCGAATTCTCTAAAAATGAGGACTTGTTGCCAGTCAAGACATCAGGAGAAAAGGCACAAGACTCCCGAAAAGTCTTACCATGGAGTCTGAGGGGAAAAATAAAAGAAATATACATTTGGAGGGAATTTTAAGATTCAGTAATATGCTTGTTGAATTTTTAATAATGATTTTCTCAGAATGTGAATTCTGTAAACTTTTCCCCAAATAACTCTTGAACTAATATTTGAATTTGTTTCTAACTTTCAGGAAACATCTGCAGTAGGCTATATATATATATATATATATATATATATATATATATATATATATATATACAAAAACCACTCAAATAATTTAGTATTCATACTTTTAAATTAATTCATTTCTTATACCTGAAAAATTAATGACTTTTTGTTCCCTAAATATATATTGTAACAAACATACTTGGAAATCATATAACTGAACGATTCTAATAAATGTTCTACCCATAAAACTAACCTTTATTTTTCTAATAAATTAGAGTATTAATTATAATTACAAATTGAGTAATGAGGGAATAGAGAATTTAATATTCTTTATAAAATTTATTAAATTTGAAAACAATATATGTAAAATAAAATATATATACATAATATATTTTATTTCACTTATATTGTTTTCAAAATTAATAAATTTTTTAAAAATTATTTACATTATTATATATACATATATATTGTAGATATTGCTAATGTGTAATGAATTGTTTTATTTAAATTGTTAATTTAATTATTGGCGGTGTAACTTTGAGGCTGAGCATAGTAAAGGACAGCATTGTTTGGCGCGCGAATGCAGAGACTATAATGGTTGCTACGATATTTTGTCGACAAAGCGTGTATAGGAACTTTTAACAGAAAGACAGTCAGAGAGCAGTGAGTGTGTGTTTGGGAGGCAGAGCAGTATGTGAATCAGGCATGTGTGTTCTGGGAGCTGGAGCAGTGTGTTGTGGCGAATCGGCCAATGGAGGCCGAATTCAACAAAGTATAAGCTTTATATATCAGCTTATGTATTAAAGGGATTTTCCACAGCAAAACCGAGTGTGATGATGCGTACTAAAGTAAAGTAGAAATGCGCCGAAATTGTTGTAAAGTGCTACGACAAAGTGTGAAAAGTATAAAGTCAGTGGTATGACCTGTCAATAAAAATATTGTTCTATAAATATTTAAAATAATCACGAGTGTACAAACAGGTACCAGACAGGTCAAAACAGAAGGGTACTTAAAAACCTTCTGCTGTAAACCTTTATACAAATATAAATTTACCGTCAGATTTCTATAGGTTTTGTTGTTGTTAGAGTCTTTGTATGAACTTTTGTTCTTGTAAATTAAATTCTTATTTTTCTGTTGTGACTTGGTCTTTATTAGAGGCCCTATAAGCGGCCCTGAAATTTATATTCTCATGAAAGTTCAGGCATTCACTTAAAAACATAAAATGTAGTCAACGTAAATCAAAATTGTCAATTAAATAACCTTTGTTATCTCTTTAAAAAATTTAGGTTTAATTTCAACGTAAACTTCCTTCCATTATTTGCTTATAATTAAAAGTAAATAGAAAAAATGTTTTATGCTGATAATGTTTATACTTTATGACCAAATTTTGGCGATATACAGCATGTGATAACTGTACCTACCTCCTTAAGGAGCAAAGTTCAAAAGTCTTCTAGGATCGTTTGAAAGCATGCGATAGATTTGGGTTTCTTTTATCAAATTTTATTTAATTAAACGTTCATAGTCAATATTCTGCCACCGTAGTTAGCAGAGCCTGTATTGTTACAATTCTACGATTTATAGGTACGTAAATATAAAGGTACTTCAGATTTAATATTCTAACTCAGACTAGCAGATATTGTGCCGCTTCTCCCTTCGCTGAACCCAGTTTAATCCCTGGACTTTGTGTTAATAGGAGGCTATGAAATCGCAAGTGCTCAGAACACACGAATATTTAGATAATCTTTAGCAATAACACTACCATACGCCTACTAGTTATGATTCAATAATTTATAGCCCTCTCGGAAGTGAGCAAGAGATAAATCATTAAACATGTATACATATAATTTATGCATGATAATAATTATAAAACCGCCGATCGCTGTAATTTAATCATGATTTCGCAAACCACAATACGGTCGTTCATGGTATTTTTATGTTAAAACAGATATACATTCCTTCAAACAGTTTTCTTGACATTAGACTGTTCCCACTTTGTAGAATTTTCTCTCCTTTCCAATAAATTTCACGTTTTAAATCTTCTACGTGTATTTCGTTACTGAATTTCTGAACATTTTTTTCTGCCAGTGAATATTGGTTTGATATTTATTATGAAAAAAATATATTTTCTACAAAACATATTTTATATTCTCCTATTGCAAAATAAAAAAATAATTTTCTAACCACAACGGTTTTGAAAATAAGCCTAAAACCTCGGTGTGCTATAGAATTCCATTTGTGTAACACTTTTTTAATTAGAACCGCGTCCCGTAAAATAGTCTTCCTAAACATAAATTATAACTCACTTAATCCTAGGAGCTTAGATCTGTTGTTCCACTTTTTTAAAAAAAATTTCACCCAACGCAATCTGTGCCTCTAGCATCCAGATATTAAAATACAGGTTACATATTGTATATTATATATTAAACATTCTGCATTATGTACATACGTTTTTTATGTTAACATCAGAAAAGCGGTACCAGTATCTTAAAATCATATCTTTGTTTACATAAAGCGTAGAAAGATTTGTTCAACTTCAATTTATGTATGTTAGCCCAACTTCGGGATTGTTCCCTTTTCTGAGCGATGCATGAAAACATGAAATATTACTAGAGATTGGTTTATATAATGTATTTTACGGAGTGAAATTGAACTGCCATCAAATGACCGCATCTGGAAATAGTTCAGATATATTTTACTCAGGCGATTTAATACAGAACAAACGATTTCGTTTTCTGTCGCCATACTCAGGCTCAGTTGCTAAAAGAATATTTTAGGAAGGTAATAGCGGAGAGAAAGCATAGTTTTCGACTGACGTTTTTAGAGACGGGACTCGTAGAAGATAGAAGAGAGAGAGCTTCCAGTGCTCTGCATTATTCAAATTTAGGCAGAGACGCAATTAGGCGGTCGTGTTGGGGCGAAACCGCTCTTGAATAACACGCGGGAAGCCACCTGTAGTCTCTTCCCCTTCAATTACCTCTCCATTAATTTGCAATTTCTAAATGGCCTTTCTCTTCCTAATCATTTCCTTCGTATCTCACACAGCATGCAACTTCACGTACTCCATTTTGTCTCCTATAAATCCTACATCCATTTATCTTCAACTCTGCGTCACGCGATTATTTGGATGTGATCTTCAATGCCTTTATCGTTAAAGTTGCTTCATTCTCCATTGAAGCGACGTTCATGATTGCGTCCAACGTTGTACTGGGTCAGGCATTCCAGAAGGATATTGGTGGAATAACTTGTTTAGGATCGTCGTCCCTTCATTGACCGGATAAAGTCATACAGGACCACAGTCTAATGATCGCATGAAGGGAAATACGTGTATGATACTGTAATGAGCGCTTATAAGTTTATCTGCATTTTTTTTAAAAAAAAAGGTACGATTATTAATACGGAAATATTATGCTAGAAGCAAGAGTATCGCGAATAAAGTAAAGCTTACTTAAACTAATGCGACTTATAATCGTATAATGATTTATTCAGAAATTTTTGGAAGTCTCTGAGGACAAATTGAGGGTTTAAGGGTGAACAGATTACGTAGGAGGGAATTACAGGTATTATGCATAATTTTGAATTTTAGCGTCCAAAACACACCTGATCGTAAAACAATAATTTTTTTAAAGATAGTTTTTAAAAAAATGACTGGGCTGTATGAGGGTTATCCGCTTTGATAACATAACATAGGAATGGATAGAAAATGAGGAATATGGAAGCTAGATCAAAGTAGCCAAGGAGTGACTAGGGCCCCCGGACTGTAGTTCAAGGATCCTATCCGGTACTCGTCGAAAAGTAATGCTGGGTAAACCCTAGAGAAACCTGCATCAAGCAGGTCGGGCTCTTGGTACTTGTCCCACGCCCTTCTGATAACGGGAATTGGGTTTTTTTGGGGGAGGATTACGCTACGCAGCATGACAGACTCCATGCCTCGACTCGATCTGGAGGGCAGCTGGCCGACTGGTCGAATAGAATCAAAGAACAACTCTTACCCCTCTCAAATCCAGACTACGTGTCACGGATCATGCGAACCTTATCTTAAATCCCTGGTTCAAAGCCGGGAACAGTAAAACCGCAAATTATTCTTTCCGGACTGTTTCGGTTAGAGTCCGCTGATTTTGGCTATATTAAGGACCAACATGCAATAACATACAGGAGGAGCCAAGAAATGACAGGACCGGGGAAAAGGGAACTAAAATTCATCATGTTTTTTCACCTTCCAGCGAACGTGAATTTTCCATGTGTAGATTACGATGAGCGAGTATCATAAATTTTAAAATGATTCGTAACATTTGCGTCAATACTGGACATGATGGGTGTAAAATTAATCAAAAGTAAAATTATAAGGCTCGGCAAGTGTCTCAGAAAATGAAAAAAAAATTAGGAACTGTATTTCACCTATTATTTTATTTTTATGGAACAAGATAATAACGGAAGAGAGACTGTATTTTTTTATTGTTGCAAATAATATTATATATTATATTGTTGAAAGAATATTATAAGCACAACATTTCGATGATTGCGTCCAGGTAAACATTAATGAGTAATAATTAAGAAAACGATGATCATTAAATCAAAAATGTGGACTTCCACAGTGATTGAATATTCTTATCTTTCGTCTGCCTAAGCTTAAAACTGTTTATTTGCAACATCGTCTTAATCCCTGTTGCTAAGAGACGACGTCCGTGGAAACAATTATTACCCTTGAGATTTTACCAAAAACGTAAGCCGATGCTCCTTGTTCAACAAAGACCAGGTCTTCCGCCTCAGTAATCACGCTTGAAATACAATCTTCTCTTACATCCAGGATATAATATATATTTTAAAATAATTTTCAATAAAAATTTGATTTTTTAAGAAGATATATTTTGCTTTACACAACATTAAACATTCAATTTTATGATTTTTGTAGTTAAGAAATTGAAATATTAAAAAGGAAACAATGATAACTACAAGCATTTCAAATAGTTAAAAATAATTCTGGCCATCCTATGGCAGAAAGTTTTTTTTTAAAAAAAAAATCCAGCTTATTGAACCCATGATTTTCCTGCACAATTGGTCTTCATTTAACGTATAATTGTTAAAATTTAAATACATCAGAAGCACATGAACACATTTCATTTAATGAAAAATAAGTGAATCTTTTCAACAATATTAGATACTACCATAATATATATATTGTAATACCCCACTTGTTGACAATTATTGTTATAGGAATTTAGATTAAACCAGTTATTAAAATTTATTAAACAAAACAATTTTATTAATCTAGAATACAACTCAAGAAAATCACTATATTTTTTTATATCCTTTTACCTCAACAATTAAATTACACTAATAATCCAGTTACATTTTATAAATCAGACTCTGTACCCCAGGGTCTTTACTGGGTTGATAAGGAAACGAAAAAATAAAATTTACAATTTAAACAATGCAATTAAATAAAATGAAAACGAAATCTTACTGATTACCCTTATTTAACAATTTACAGAATTTATTACTGAATGTCTACTTACAATTTAATTTGCGATTTTCAGGAATGCACATTAATCTACAATGCCCTTCTGTGCACAGACTTTTACACACGCTTCACAGACACATTCACTTTATCCTTTTTGATATCCCAACTCCTGACTGCTTGCATGGACTAAAATGTTTTTTTAGTCACGGCCACCATTCAATTTGATCGAATATTTGTCACCAGCGCTAAATGTTCAGTTTGTTTGAAATATTTCGAAATGACCAATAATGTTTATCTCCAAGCTTTCTTCTTTTCTTTCAAACAATCATGGATTAAATCCTTCCATAAAGTCAGTAAACCACCATTTATTTACACTTCAGCATCTATTTTCTATTTTCCACTGCTACAGCCTTCACGTCCTCTTCTTTTGAGGTCTACAGTCCAGCACTTCCTCGTTCAGATTCTGGCACCACACTCCACGTCCATCTACTCCCAACTCTGACACCACACTAACTTTTCTATGCACTTCCCCCTCTCCAGAATATTCCTTTTTTTCACAGTTTTTGAGTTTCCACGTTCGCCAAACAAACGCCAACTGTTGGCTTTCTCACGCTCCGAGAGCCCCTCAATACAATTAGAATAAACATTTCCTTTTAATATAATTGTGTGTCCACAAAACTCCTGTCATTATGCCTTTAGGGTTTCGTCCCGCTGTCTGTCAAAACCATTAGCTCTAAGAGCCGCTAAACGTCCAATTATAGTCCTCCCCTTCTCTAAGAGCCACTTATCCATCATTTTATTATTTTTTTTATATACAAACCACTCAAGAATCCCCAGTCTGAGTTGGTAAACAAATCTGATGAAATAAGAACAAAATTTATGTCCTTCTTAACTGGGTATAACAATATATATATATTCAAAACAATCAATATTGATATAATAACTACAACATAAATTTTTATTGTGATGTAATAAATTGAATATCCACTAGTGGAAGTAATTTATGTCATATATTTATAGCATAAATTATTATATACTTAGAGAAACGAAAAATTTTAAATATAACTATTGAATAATACGCATGGTACTACCCTCGTAAGGGTGAAATGTGGGTTGGACGTTGAAAGGACATTCTAACACAGCTTTTTAAGCGTCTTGATTCCCTTTAAGAATTTAATAAAACCCGAAAAAGGTTCCAGAAGCTATTTTTCTAGGCCGCAGCGTTTTCGTTTTGCTAAGCAGCGCGGTGTAGCTTTTCCGACACAGAAGTGACGTCACATGTGTCATATTCACACGGGTCAAATTACAAACACACATTGTAGTTTCTAAATTAAATTTCAAGGATTGGTCACGGTGTTATGTAATAAAAATATGGACCGTTTATTTGTATATTTGTGTGTTTGTTCCGCATACAAATCTGAACCCGTGGAACAAATTTGACCAAATTTCGTATCCCTTGCGAAACAGCAACAAAAACTGTGGTAAGACACGTCTATTCCCAGGGACGGGTGTGGAAATTCTCAAACATGCTAACACGGCCGATATTTGCGTGGAATAAATATTTTTCGCAGTCAACGAGATAGTGTTTCTCCTGATGTTGTTAATGTATAAATTCGGTATGGGAGGGAAAAAAGCGTAAACAACCGAGATTGGAGTCGTATCCGGTGTTATGGAGGTCGCTGAGTTTAATTTTGACAAACTTTTCAGTTAAGTTGTACTCCAACCCCTAGGAAAATAAAGTTGCACGTACAATCTTAAAGACGCGGAGAAATTTAGAAAAAAATGTAAGCTGCGTGTATCGAGTTGACAGAAAATTATTTTGAGGAATAAAATAATTTGTTTTTCTATTATGGTATTTATCTACTTTAGTATTTAACCAAGAAATTTTAAATTTCCCTCTCTTCCCTTTCTGATTTGGTTCCTCATCTCGACATATTCGTCTCCAATTCGGAAATTATATTTTCCGCTGCATAGTCTGAGTATTCATTCAGCTGCCAGCAGTGATCGTGATCTTTTACTGAACGTATTCTTCGAGTCTGATGAACAAATTTTATTCATTTGGTGTGTATCGAGAGCCGTGAAGGCAGCTAAAAAAATTTTGGCGCTACACGTGAGGGGACAGTGGCTGTGCACGGCCTAACAACCTTTACTTAGCTTCATGCGATTAATGGCAGGCGAGAGGTGAAATGCAATTATGAGCTACCGGGGCTCTGATTTCAGAGCTCTTTAATGCTGGGCCCCGGGGCGCAGTTATTTCCACAGGCATGGCTGAAGGACCGCTGGACAAGAAATTTTAGCCAAGGCAACGTGCAAGGTCATTACCGAGTTTACCCAAATACTGTTAGCGCTTGCGAAAAATTCGTAACAAGATGCTAGGTTCATGCGTTGCTGACGCCACAAAACGGAATTTGATAGAAATCTCGGGACACGACTAATCATTCTAAAATCGCGAAATCTTCATTCACTATAATCCCCACGTCTTTTAAATGTAAAAAAAAATTATGTCCGTACACGTTTATTTATTTCTAGGAGAAAATAACCGTCGGTTTATGCGACGTATGTTGTCTTTAACTGTCAGTTCCACGAACAATAAAATTAATAAACCCAATCTTTATTCATATAAATATGAATTCCTGTGTGTCCCCTACGCACTCCTAAACCAGTCATCCGATTACGGTGAAGCTTTGGTGAGTTATTGTGCGCACCTCCGGGAAGGTTTCTGTCGGGTTTTCGAAGCGTTAGGCTACTCCCAATCATTGAACGGGGGTGAAGTGTTAAAACATGCTAAAATTGTCTACATTAGCGTCGACCAGCTACTTTTTCGGGGTCTATACTTTGAATACTTTCTATCCAGATGTATTAAGTGTATAATTTCCACCCCTTAAAGCACAAATCAGGGAGAGGGTGGAGGGGCGTTATATAAAAATAACCCGAAACAACCGATTTTGGTGTCAAATCCAGGGTTGTAGAAGTCACTGAGATTAATTCTGGCATTCAGTATATCACTTAAGTTGTATTACAGACGCTACGTGTGGAGGGGAAGGAGAATTTTTTTTAAAAAAAATCTAAAACGGCCGTTTTCATCCTCGAAAAATTAGTTTTTGGGGTCTAAGACTCTTCAGATGTTTTAGTGCATAATTTCAACCCCGTAGAGCTTGAGAAGTCAGCACTACTAAGCGTTAAGGGAGGGGGTGGAGGGGAGTTACATAAAAGAACGCGAAACAATTTTTGGTCTGCCTTTAATTAAATATTGTGTTTTTGTTGAATGTTAAATTCTGTTGTCATAACTTTGTATGTTCTATGTACGTTCTATGGATGTATGTATTCGTTTTGGCAACATTGTTGTACGAGTGTAGTCCCCGTAGTACATGGATGTGTTCCCGGCGTGTGTCGCCAGATATGTGCTACGGTTGTATCTTTATTAACTTAATAAATTAAATAGGTTACGGGCCCAGACTACGCGCCCAAAAGCACCTTTTAAAGTGAGTAGATTTGTTCTACCTTCCAAAAGTTTTTCTTAATCTGAAAGTTACGCGGCGAGCTAGGCCTAACGCGTCAACATGGCCGGTTGCGATGTTTCCGCAATAAACAAGTTCAACGGTCGGAACTATTCTCAATGGAAGTTTCAGATTAATTGTGCCCTGAAGGCAAAGGGTGTATTCTCAGTTGCAAACGGCAACAAAATGAAGCCGGTCAGTGATGAAGCAAATATTGAGAGATGGGAAAAAGATGACGCGATGTTCACGATTTCGTCAGCCATGGAACTATCGCAAGTTACGCTCATTGAAAGTTGTTCCACATCTAAAGAAATGATTGAAAAATTGGACTCCATCTTTAAATTGAAATCAGATTTTAACAAAATGTTCCTTCTCGATAAATTTCATCAGTTAAAAATGGACTGCAATGAAACTGGTGCAGTACATTGCAAAAGTTGAAAATCTTGCTCACCAAATTAAGGAATCAGGTGAGAGCATTAGCGATGCAACTGTGATTACAAAAATTTTAGGGACACTTTCTTCAAAGTACAGAAACATAAGACAAGCTTGGTTATCTGTTGATGATAGCAAGCAAAATTTGTCAAATTTAACTGCGAGACTAATTGATGAAGAGGCTTCATTATCGCAATGTTGCAACGGTTGTATCTTTATTAACTTAATAAATTAAATAGTTTTTTACTACTTTAACGTAGCAACAGATGTATTTCAGTCCCTACGTGTGGGGATGGGGGAGGATTTTTAAAACATGCTTAAATCTCCGGTTTTTACCGTTGAATATTTAGTTTTCGGGGTCAATGAGATTAATACTTTCTTCTTCAGATGTTTTAGTGTATAATTTCAACCCCTTAAGGCACCATTAAGGGAGAGGGTGGAGGGGTGTTACATAAAAAATATGCAAAAAAGACCGATGTTAGTGTCGATTCTGGGGTTCTTGGAGCCGATGAGTTTAATTCTCGCATTAATCATTGTGGTTTATTAAATTTATGTTCCTGTTCGTGGAGGTGGCTGAGAAACGGTTACGCGGAATAGTTTTGACCCTCTTAAGGCACGGGCTAAATTTTTTATTTTCTTAGGGTACCCTCTATATTTTGGTCTCTATTGAGATAACGGTTGTATTTAATTACTCCTTTAAAATATCGGGATTTAGTTTTTAGCTTTATTAAGTTATCGATTATTTTTTTCTGTTTTCATTCATCGTGATTTTTTAGATTATTTTATGTAGCTGGACGGTTCCCGAATACTGTCAGTCATCGTCCTGGTTTTTTTTAAGTTAGATGCCGATGGGTTAGGTCGGTGAGGGGAACGTAAATGGGTAAATGTTCCTAACACTGGCCCTATTGATGCTGGTTAAATGAAATGTTTACTGTCGAATCAGTAACTACTCTGGGTTAATTTAAATAAATACCCGGGCAACTCCAACACTCGGCTAGAATCTTATATTATTTTTTTTGCATATGCAAATACTGAAAAATTCTCCGGAAACGGCTTACAGCTAACCTTGCTAAGATTCTAGAAAATTAAAACAGTTTCTAGGACATCCATTAATCTAACATGTTGCCAATTACGCAGAAAACTTTTTTTAACTAAGATCAAGCGACAACTTTGTGAAGAAGAACGGGCGATAAGAGATATTGTGTGGCGAGGCCTAATCTTGTGATGCTTGAAGGGGAAAGTGTGATACAAACCGCATTTCATCACTCAGGAGAAGCAGTCGTAAGATATAGTAGGTCTGTGACATGATAAGGCCGAAGTTTCCTACATATTCCCAGGAGCACAATTTTCCTTGATGAGAAACCACAAAATTCCTTTCCAAGTGCTTTCCCGCTCTCACAGCAAAGTTAACATTTTTAGTGAAACAGCGCCACCATCTTAACTTAGTCAAGTGAGCGTGGTACTCGACATAACACATTTTAGTGACGTTGTGTTTTATAGTGATCACAGTCCTTCTCAAATACAATCGTATTCGCAACACAATGTTAACACAGAGGCATGAGGATGTTGCTAGGGCACTCGAACCTAAATTCGTAATATCAGCCTGAAATTAATTTTAAATATCAGACATCAGCAAATTCTTCTCATAAGACATTTACCGAAATTTTACATTTCAATCTTTAGTAATATTTGAAAATTAATATTAGTCTCAAATAATAGAACCGGTTATATCTATAAGCAATGGAATAATTAGTAATTCATAAACTTTTAAAATAAAATAAAATCAATGCTACAAACAGAAGTATTTCACTATATGATTGTTGGCTAAATTGATTACCTTTCATCCGTATGTTTGGTTTGATATGAAAGACCATCGAAATAAGACTCTCTGAAACGCACTCAACTACCTCTCTCTCTCTCAATGAAACAGGCTGAATTGTAGACAAATACCAGGGAGTACCCTACGCCTTTGCACAAAGCAACAACTTGTAACTTCAAAAACGTAGTGATATCGGATTTCACTAACAAAGTAACCTACGAGAAAAGGAGATTAACTGAGTGAATGTTTAACGTAAAAACACATATTCTAAGATGTTTATAAATACCACTAACTACCTGCATTTGTAAAACGTAAGTGATGTGCAATAAAAACATGAGAAGTGTCAATGAACAGTAAGAGCTGAATGCAACAAGCAATACACCTTTCGTGGGGATGAGTACTTTGACTTTTATTCCCTATTGAAGCTAATAACTACTATATATAAAGAGTTATGTATGTTTTAGCACAGTTTCCCAATTCGAATTTTTACTACCATAGCTTCTTATTATTTTAAAGATATGTAACACATCAACAAAACGGCCATTTTCAAGCATATCGAATAGAAGGCAAAATTCTTACTAATGAAATAGTCTTTTACATTTGAAATATATTGAAGGATATTGTCATTAAAAGCCAAGGATGGGACGTTAAGAAACAATATTAACGGGAAATATTTAGGATATTATTCGTTTACCTAAAATCACAACAGGCTTCTATCTTGATTAAAACAGAAATTGTTTTATTAATCATCTTAACGAAAACAGATTATTTGAATTATTTAATGAAATCTCGTAAAAATCTCGCGATACCCAAATATATAATGCACAATTAATTCAATTGTTCACATTAGATGACAGTGTTCAGGTGCTATGTATTTGATTATAAAACACAAAAAAGGTTAATCGTCCTATATTTCCTTTTTCACCAGCAGTGCGGCCATGGCTTTTATTACTTGTCTGGCTACTTCCAGGTGAACAAGGGATTCAGTTTCAGTTCCAGAAACTTTGAAATAAAACACAAAAATTGAAAAAAATATATTCCATGCCAACTCCACAATTTATCTGGTCGATGATTTCTGACTGTACTTTAAATAATATACGTCTCCGAAACCCCAAGCGCGTGAGATTAACTGCAATCAGTTTTGGTTACTTTGTGTAACGCAAACGTTCACGATTATAATGACTAGTCTATCGAAAGTTTAGAGGGAAAGGATGTTTGGATGCCATGTTTGCTCTGACGAGGGTTGCTGGTCACGTTTTCCTTATGAAAGCCGACGGAAGGGCCCGATGCAATGTCTGTGAGGCAGAAGCATCAATTCCCAGGGGAATTATCGCACTTTAAAGCGTGTTTGGCGTATGGAAAATGTCGGCATAGCTTGGATTTAAAATTTAATGAAAATGCTGGATTTAATTCAGCGACATTAAAATTCGGGGGTTCCATTGCGGAACATGCGGTTCACAGAAATTACGAGGGTGGTCTAAAAAGTTTCGGACCTGACAAAGATACAAGACATTTTTTTCGTCAATTTTATTTTTATACATAGTTTCCTTGTAAATCTCCACAGTTCTCCCAGCGATGCTCCCATCTCTTTAACCCGTCCAAATAGTAATCGGCATCTTTCTCTGCAAAACATTGTTTACGAAGGTGATGGCCTCCTCATTTCACGAAAATCTTTGTCCACGGAGCTCAACTCTTAGCTTAGGGAACAGTAAAATGTCGCTGGGAGGTAGATCTGGTGAGTAAGGAGGGTGGTCAAGCACTTCAAACCGTAATTCATTGATTTCACCATGGCAACGGCTGAGATGTGAGACGGCACATTGTCTTGGCGAAGCAATATATTTTCCTGCAAATTTGGCCGTTTTTTTCCCTGCAATTTCTGCCTTCAGCTTGTCAAGCAGTGATGCGTCGCATGGTCCTGTAATTGTTTTTCCTTGTTGAAGACAGTCGATTATGATAACTCCATGACTATCCCCAAAAAACAGTCCCCATCACTTTCCCAGCCGAAAAAAGAATTTTTCCTATTTTGGAGCCGCTTTGCAGTCCACAGTTTTTACTGTGTTTTTGTTTATGAAGTATAGTGGTAGTAACAAGTTTCAAATACAGTAATTAATCGGCACCAAAACTGTGACTTACTGTGCCTAAGCTGCGCCAGAAGAGCGTTGGAAATGTTCATTCGAACACGTTTTTGGTCTTACTTGAGCAAACGCGGCACCCAACGCGCGGACAGCTCTCTCATGCCTAAATCTTGATTCAATATGTGACAAACACGCTATTGAGACATATTCATAGCCTCTGCTATCTCTCTCTCTTTCATTCGACGGCTGTCTAGCACCATTTGATGAACTTGAGCGACGTGATCGTCAGTCGTTGCGGTTTTTTGGACGCCCCGAACGTTCATCGTCTCCGAAGCTGGTACGGTAAATGGTATATGTCGGTGTAGAGTCCCCGTACACCAACTCGTCTATGAATTTCGTAGGCGTATTAACTTTACAAAACAAATATTTAATGACAGCTCGATTCTGTATTTTTTCCGTTTTCACAAAAGCACTCACACTGACACACTCAAACGATTGTCAAATAACCGTGGAGTCCAAAATTGCTGAAATTTTGGTGAACATCGTTCAAGACATGCACAAACATTCCCTAGATTTTGACGACTAGTGCTGCCATCGTTCGGTAACTTTATAGCTCACCCTCTGTATACTTTGAACTGATGCTCATATCTCGCTGAAGACGAACGGATTTTTTTTTACTGTTCCAAACCTCGGTCTTTCACTCTTTCGTTTCTATGAATTAGCTTTCCTCACTGACTACATCACTTTCATAAAAACATTCGTAAGGATCTGGCAGTCGGGATGCCACGTTTCACCGTTACACTGTAAAATCGTTTCCTTTCAATATTAATAGCAGAAGCATAAATTACAAGCACGCATCTCGGCTTTGTAGATAATTCCCTTGCAGTACGCTTCACAAAGCTTGAAAGGTGCGAGCAACATTTCACAAGGTGGATATTCATCTAGTCTCTCTAATTATCACTGCAAAACTCATCGAGGAAGCGCTGCATTTGCAGGAGATTAGAAGTCTAATTCTTTACATTTGTCTTGCAATTCTGCTAGTATTAAACTTCCCTCGCGCAAATCCGGGATGACTAAGTTGCCTCGCAAAGTTTGCCCTCTCTGATGGCTCACTCTCCGCTCAAACATCTTCCTAGTTCTCACTGCCCCAGACTCGTACCTAGTGGGTGATTCCGAAAGATTCATAGGAACCCAAATCAAGGAGTCGATATCATAGTCATTGCTTCCACATGAACCAATGTGTAAAAATAAATTAAATTCCTAAATATCAACGGTCATTACGAAAAAAAAATTATTTATAGTTCAATAACATTAATCAACATTTCTGACCAGGAAATTTATTTATAATTGAAGCGTAAGAATAGTGGATACGCATAACCTATCACTTTACTTCAGAATTTCATTGAGTTGGTCTTCGTTCAGTACTTTTAGCGTTTTTAATGTAATTATTTATATTGAAGGATTATTCTCACGCCAGTATCAATGGCATAGAATGGTTTTTATTTCACTTTTAGTGTTCTTGTGTAAATATAAGGAGTGTCAATATTAATTGTACACGCTGACTATCGGCGTCTACCATCACCCTAGAATCAACCCCCAATCACAAGAGTGCTAGTGACACGTGTACCACGTTGGTTGAAATTGTACTACACATTAATTAATAACTTAATTAACAATAATAATCATGTAAAATAATTATATATTGTGGAGATTACCAACGTGTAACGTAAGTTTTATTTAATAATTTTTCTTTAATACTATTGTCGACGTAATTATTTGAGGCCAGAGCAACGTTTGGCGCAAGAATGCGTAGACTGGAAAGTTTTCTACGTGATTATTGTCGGAAAAGTTAATGTAAGACGCTCAGAACTTTGGCGGAAACATTCAGAGTGGTTTTGGAGCCTGACCGGTGTGGTCATGGCGAAAGTGTCTGTTGGTCATGTAATACGAGTCTGCTTGGAAGTGCAAACGGTAACGCTTTGAAGCTCGTCTTTGGACTTTAACCAATCTAAATAAATAGGACGACGTAAAGTGTGTGATCAGTTGTGAGAAAGACGCCGGAATTTTGTGAAGTGAAACGATATTGCAATTAGTGAAATGGCCTGCTAATTAAATATTTTCTTTAAAATAAAATACCTGTGGAGTGCACAATACAGTACCAGAGCAACTCGAAATAAAATGGTATATAGAAACTTTATTTTGTAAACCGTTATGTAAATATAATTTACCACCAGATTTCTCAATTTATGTTGTTAGATTATTTTATACAATTTTGCTATTGTAAATTTAATTTGCATTTTCTTTTGTAACTTTTGGTGACAATTGCAATTCACTATCATTATTAGAGGCCCAGTAAGCGGCTCTGAGATTATGAGAATCATTAAAGCTTTGGCGATTTGTTAAATACATTATAATGTACAAAATTTAAGGTAAATCCAAATTGTAATAAATAATTTTTTGTTATCTCTTTAAAAAAATTGTTTAAATTCAAGGTAAAATCTATTTAACTTTCTTCCTTTTAAAATTTCAAATACCACATAATTTGGCCACAACGTGTTGGCTTCATTTTCCTTTGAATAATTTGAATACCACATAATTTGGTTCCAACGTGTTGGCATTTTTATTATTATATTAAAGTGAATATTACATAAGTTGACTCTCCAACGTGGGGCTTGTATCATTATTAATATTAGATGCCACAATATACATGAAGTATTCTATTAATTTTATGCTTTATTTTATAAAAACGCACCTTTCAGGAAAATGAGCCATAGGAATAAATGACCTGTCGGGCAAACGTCAATCGGGATAATGACCTTTCGGGGAAATGTCTTGTCGGGAAAACGTCAATCGGGATAATGACCCGTAAGGAAAACGTAAGTCGGGATACCGTCATCAGGAAATTGCATCAGGCAAATGACCTGATCCCTTCTCCAAAAATACGACATTATTTCTTGTGACGCTTCAAGCATCCACAATAATTTTATATAAATTATACCTATTAAGCGGAATTCGTATATTACAGTAAAGAGATCAAATTTTGACGAAACGATGAGTTCGTCAGTTTGCCAATCCTCCTTAAACGAAAGAAAAAATAAGAAAGTTGCGTATTATATAAAACTTTACAATAAGCGGACCACAACAACAAAAGACAGATGCTGGAAAATACTCATTCCTAAATAGGACTATAAATAACTGGAAAAATTTACCTGCAAGCATTTTCGGAGAAAGTCCTCTGACGGAAAGAAAATTTAGACTTAATCTGAACTCTCTAGTGAATATTGGATAGTGTAGCGAAGTGATAGTGCGCCGTTATAATTTTTTTTAAAGAATTGGTAACTTTCCTTGTCTCCTTTAGATAGTTAGTGAGTTAATCTGTATTTTCACATATCCTTCCACTTTTGTTCTGTTCAGGCCAGTGCAATATTAATTCTTTCTTTAAATTTTTCAAAATTAACCTTTAACCAACATAATGTTATTTACATGTATTTATAGTTGAAATAATGTCCCTAAACCTAGCTTATATTTTAAAATAATTATATTAATTTACTCTATTTACTTTTATTTAATTTGTAATTTCATGCATCTACTACCGGGAAAACTGCCCATTTGTAGATTAAATAAATACATACAAACAGCATGATGCTTTAAAATCCAGACGTATATAGTTACCTTTGTGTGTATAAACTTTCTTGTGATTGGTTTTTGATTGTATTTGTTAACGTCCTTTCGCTTTGTGTTTTCACCAATTTCACGCATCGCGAGTTTGACGCGGCGCAGTCTTTGTAGCGCTTGCAACTTTCGGGCACTGTGTGTCAAACTCTAACTTGTTAATAAACATTAACGTACGCAGAGAGAGTCGCAACGAATCGCGAGAAGAAAAAAAATAGGTGTATAATTCAGTGTAAAGCTTTATAGTGGATCGGTTTCTCTGTCGATTTTTAGAGTGACGTGACAATTCATTCTTCACGGCTAGATAAGATAATCGGTCTGAGAATGGAAGTAAGAAGGTTTATCAGCAATTTATTTTTAATTTTTAAATAAATAAATTTAGTGCAAGACTTTTCCGAATTATTTTCATCAGTATAAAACGACTTCGCAAAATAGATGCCGGTTTCATGTGTGACTTCTTCATTAAAACCATCTTCGTCCTTAATGCCACATATTTACTTTCTAGAACCGGGAAAATAATCGCTAGGAGTTAATCTGACATGTACATTGTGGAGGAAATTCGTGGAGTTTCGCAACGACGACTGAAAACGTTTGAAAAAGTACGTTTTTCTTGACCAAATGTGGATTTCTGGCGTGCTTCAATGATGCTGTGTAATATTCTCTGTTAATTATTTTACCTTTTTCTTCCCCCGGATAGTCCATGAGCATCCCGAAACTCATTGGCCATGACTTCCCCCCCCCCTGATGGAGCAATTTTCGCCGTGTTGGGAACACTTACGACTGGATTGTTTCTTAGAAGCAGGGGTGTAATAATTAATCCACGTCCCAAAAAAATCGTTTAAAATTATAGAAATACTATTTCCTAATATTAATTTCAGTGCTTTCCTCGTCAACGGTTAAAATAAAACAGCCACAGTGCAACCATATTTTTTAAACCCCAATTCTTATTTAAATTGTTGTGAGCAGGAACTATTGATAACTTTTGAAACTCAGCAAGCTCGCGTTTCGTCAATACTGAATTTTGGATTTCTTCGATTATTTCTCTTTATCTTCTCTATCTATTTTTTTTTCGTTGAATTTCGAATCCAACCTTTATTTTATAACTGCCAGGTTTAAACCTTTTATAACTGCTCGAATACCGATTTAATCCAATTTACACGAAACACATACAGTCGTTTACTTACTTGATAAGACGAAACAATTGAAGAAACAAGCCTCAAACTTTATATTTTTCATACGAATCGCAGTCTGTTCTTACTAGCGCCATCTCTGAGTCAGTTTGATCACTTTCAGAACGACGTGAGCCCAGCTGTACTCTAGGAAATCACCGTCTACCAAGTGTAGCAATTTAATTAGAATTACGACATACGGTTTCTAAGTAATGTAGATTACGAAGTTGACATTTTCTTGGGATCTGAGTAGATACATGTAGACATGAATCAAGTTTCGGTCATCCTGCTTTGTGCTTTGCATAACTTCCAGCCCCGTGGATCTCGTAATCGAGATCTAGTCCCCGTTTGGTTCTATTACGAGCTAATTTCCATTGGTTGTAGCTGCCATCTGAGTTTCAATAAGTTTTTGTGTAATTGTAAGAACGAACAGTTCTTGTGATGCATAGCCTAATTATCTTAGCACGTCTACGCGTTGATTTTATATTGTGTTGTTGTTGTTTTCATTTTTTAAACCAATCTCAATACGTTCACATAAAAACAAAAATGTTGTGAAACTTGTTGCTATCATACATTTTGTTTCAGAAAGAATAGAAGGAAAGCTTTCAATAAAACGCCACCATATAAGCCACGAAATTTTTATTAAAGGATAAGGATGGAAAAATATTGACTGGACCGGGAATCAAACTAGGGTCTCCCGCTTTGTAAAATAACACTCTAACCACTGATCCATTCGATTCAACTCCAGGTCCAGTTTGAGCCAGAGCCGGGCTTCACCTACAATTCACTGGATCACAATTATTCACGGTCTAACTTTAAGACACTACTTTAAAAGCGCGCTATTTCGGACGGAAGCCATTGTTCGTCCGGATGGCAGACTCGGTTGGTGGTCTCGGACCGTCTCAGTGAAAAGAAGATCCACTTATCGACAAAAGACTTAAAGCAGGCTGACAGCTCTGACGGACGTCAAACTTATTAGGCGTGAATAGTGGAGCTCCCGAAGCTTAAATATATTGATCTGACGGGCATGGATAATTAAAAACATATGCCGGAGGAGTTTAGGAGATTTCAAGAGAGCGAAATCGGCAGTGAGTAGCCAGCGGTCAGTGACCAGAATCAACTCAGAAAAATCCAACGAGTGCTGATAAAATTTGTAGGGGTGCTCACAAACCATCTGCCACCATCGAGATGTACTCGGGAGTCCCAAGGACTAGCGTCGGACACTACCACCGCAACCAGTCTGCACCGGCTGTAACAAACACGGACTAATGGACTAAATACAAGTATCGTAATGCCAGGTTCCTCCATTTATACTGTTAATCAATAAATTCGATTTATGAAAATCATTAGTTTTTTTTCCCATGTTCAAGTTCACCCTACGAAATCCCTGACAGTGTCCATGTCTCGTTCTTTTTAATTCTGGTCCTTTTTTGTATAAATTCAATTTTATGTGACTCATCTTGATTAGTAATTTATTATAAGTAAATTAATCTTTTAATTTAAGAAACCCCACCCTACGTAGAACTCTGGAAAGTAAAAGTATTACAGACTCAATGAAGACTGGAGATGAATGTGAATTGATACTCTGGAATGAATTAATTAATAAAGAAGAGAAAGTTCCGCCCTATAGGCCATGAAATTTTTGTAAACTATTTTTTTCAAGTAAATGAGTCATTTTCTTTCCATTTTAATTCTCTTTCCATTTGTTCGTTAATTAATAATATTTATATACTTTTAATAAAATTTTATTAACAGATCCAAAATCAGTAATATTAGTTTCAAGAACAATGTTACGAAAGTTCTGCGGAGCTCGGATGTTGTCTCAATAAGGTTTTTTCTTCAAGAAAATGATCATTAACAAAGAGCTGCATAAACAAATGGAAGTGACGAGGGGGCATGGAAGTTTCCTTCGTGCGCCATTACGGAGACTTCGGTTTTTGCCGGCGACGGATGAGCCGTCAATATTTATCGTCCTTTTGCCAGCTTTACGGCTGCAGCTTGCTGGGTAAGCCAGCTCATTTGAATAATGACATCACAAAAAAGTGCTTTGTACAGCAAAAATATTCCACTACTACTAAAAAAATCAGCCACACACAATGGACTTTCTGCTCTCCAGAATGTAAGTTAGTGTGCGACTTCATCCAACCCGCGTGGAGCTGCGGATACTTCACTTCAGGACATTTTTTTTTTGGTCTTGGACTATGAAAATTATCTTCAATCGTTTAGTATTGATTTAAAATGAAGATGTTTATTGTATTCTCACGGGGTGCAAACTTATCAGATTCAGACATCATAATTTCATCAAGTTTCGATTCCTATTAATTAAATCCAATTTTGTGTGTGTTGAATTTAAAATAATCCCATTGAATATTTGGTTTTCGTATTCTCCCACTTATTTGTGGCATATTCGGTTCCCGCATTTCATAATACTCCATCGCAGTTTCCGTGTAAAATCACGGTTTACTGAGAATAAAATTTAATTCGTTCACGTTTTTTTTTCTTCGAAACTCACTCATACGTTCCGTTATATGTTCAATATACTCACCAATTTAATGTGATTTATATCGCTAGGCACATTTATTCCCTTGTTTGATTGCATTCAGTACACTTCACAACAAATAATTTTATATATAATCAAAAATTTATATAATGGTGTTTTAATCCCGGATATGACGACTGAACCTCTCTATATGTTTTCATATTTTATAGAACCACGTAATTTGCTTGTTAATGCCTTCTTCCTTACGACACACACAAATTAATGTTACCGAATAAGGTCAATATTGTCAAATATGATAATTAGTTTACAGATTTTTACCTTTTCAATACAACATAATTTAACAAAGTTTGAAGTGAACGTTTCCAGGTGATATAATTTATGGTACTAAATTTTTTTATTAAAGTTGTATTCCAATATTAGGCATATGGCCGACGGTGCCGGTAGATATTTAAACAAATTTATACATATATATTATAATTAGCCTATTACCAACATATACACTAAACTACACTATATATTTTCGTGATTTGTAATATTTCAGCATCGACACATTTTTTGACACAAATCATGTTCCTAAATTTATTTCTGGTTATTTTCCTATCCCGTAATAGCGTTTCAAGTAATTTATTCCAATAGTTGATTCCTCTGTTTTGAAATTACTATTTTCCTACTTCAGTATTTTATATCCCTGTTTTTATTTGGAAACAAAATCTCCCCTTCCCAAGTAGGATGGCTTCTGTAGTATTTCACTAGCGGTCACTACCATAATTCTCAACTTCACTTGAGATGGATGGCAGCGCCCGCCATTGAATGAACCGTCGTCGCCTAAGCCTACTTTGGCCTGTTTTCATTTTTTATACGCAGAATCAGCGCAGATAAAGTCTGATGGAAAGTTTTGGTTTGTGGATAAAGGTGAAACGAGGGTTGCGAGAATTGTAAAGTTGGCGTATTGGACACCCCATGTCCGTTGCCACCAGATTCCTAGGCAAATTTATCAACCAACGGGTAGTTTAAATTAAATAGTAACACAAAATCCATGTGAATGAGAGAGATTCAATTCTTAAATTAAATGTTAACTCAGAGCAGTAAAAGAATAGTTGAAATTGTGAATGTTTCTTATTATAATGTTGATTGAAAAAAATATATAAATATTGGAAAGCGTTACCCGTAACAGCGAAACACCAGCTTGGTATTCGACACCATTTTAGGCGAGTGCTTAAAAAAATATGATATTATTAACGTACGAAGGAACTGTTTTCATTCAACAATAAAAATATTGGTAATACTGATGCCGTTTTCCATCACAGTGGAGATCAAAACGTAATATACTTTAAAAATAAGCCAAATAAACGTCTCAACAAACATAGTTATAAAATTTTCCCATATTGATTGAATGTAATAAATGTCATAAACTGGTAATGCGTCAAAAGAAAGAATATTCAGATTTACTTGATTTGTGACGATCTCAACCATGATTTCTAAAATTACTACTGTCAATGTACATCCGATTGTAGGAAATAAATTACTATAAAACTAAGATCTTTGAAATGATATTTCGTATGAACTCCCTATGCAAATATGAACGCAGCCGTAAGCATGCCAGCGAATATTCTGCGATAAGTATCGCTGGATAAAACAACTGTCGTGCTCAGCTTCTCCTTATCACTGGAAGCACGCGATATTATCTGTGTGTCCGAATTGTCTCCGTTAACTTAGTACAGGGGCCGGACAATAGGACGCGATATTGTCTGTGTAATGGCAACCTCAATACAGAGCTTCCAGCTACGCAACAGGCACGAGAAATTCAATATAGCTATGGGACAGGAGCAAGATAATCATACACTTCTTTTTTTATATATATATATATCAGAGAAAAAGTCCCGAAATATGAGTAGGACCCTTGTTCGTTGCTTTGTGAATGCGTCAAAAGTGTAATTTTTAATTAACGATATCTAGACCGCTTTAATTAAATAAAATATTTATTTCACACGTTTATACATTAATTATTAAGTTTAAAGAGTTAAAGGTTAACTGATGTAAAATTTTCCGTATTGAATTGAGTCACAACACATTTGATTTAATAAACCGAGTCTTCTGAAATTCCATTCCACCTTTCCGTTGCTCATACAAAACTCTTGTCTTTATACTTTCTGCTAAATTACACAGCTGCATTTCATTAACGTGTCTAATCTTCACGCAACGCCATTCTCCTTCCATAATAGGGTTTTGGCATAAGCATTCGACAGAAACTGCTGTGCAACTTGTAGTAGAGGCATGGAAAAGGGGAAGGGATACTGGAAATGATACATTGGCTTTATTCTTGGACCTCAAGAGAGCTTTCCAGACAGCAGACATAAGTTAATTGATAAATTGTTCGGGAATGGAGTGAGAGGAAGAGCTTTCAGTTGGATAATAGATTATTTAATGAATAGAAAACAGTATGTGAAAATTAATGGAGCATGTTCTGAACTTAAACCAGTTGATTTTGGGGTGCCTAAAAGAGAGTATATTAGGGCCACCAATATTAATTTTGAACATTAATGAATTAACAAAAGTAGTGAAGGAAGTAAAAATTCATCTGTATTCTGATGACACCCTGATTTTCTTATCTGGTAAAAATTACAAAGACATTGTAAATAAAATTAATGTTGATCTTGTAAATATAATAAATTGGTTGTATGTCAATAAGTTAAGTTTGGATACAAAGAAAACAAAATTTATGTATATAGGTAATAAATTACAAGACTATAGTATAGTTGTAGGAAAAGCGGTGATAGTTTTTTTTAGGTAACAGGCTACATGAGGGTAATTCACATGGTGGCAACTCCCCTTTAACAGCATAGGAAGGGTAGAGGAAGGTAGCCAAGGGTTAACTAGGGCCCCAGGGCTATATTTTAAGGATCCTACCCGGAATTCGCCTAAAGAAATGCAGGACAAACCCTAGAAAAACCTGCATCAGGTAGGTCGGACATTGGAGTACTTGTCCCACGCCCATGCGATAGCGGGAGAGGAGTTTTCTGTTGGGACGCAGCATTCTCTTCTCCGTGCCTCGACCAGTTTAGGAGGCAGCTGGCCGACTATTCCAATGGGAATAGCGGACAACTCTTACCGTATGACCAAGGTCTGTGACCCCGGAACATACACCTTTTAAAAAACGGAGAGGAAAAGGCATTCCGAAAGGTAGCCACTTCGTATAACTCCTACAAGGTTCTACCTGCGAGAGAACATCCCTCGCAGGTACTGCCTGCGAGAGAATAATGTTGAGCTTGTAAATGTTATAAATTGGTTGTGTGTCAATAAGTTAAGTTTGGGTACTAATAAATCCAAATTTATGTATATATAAGTAATAATTTACAAGACTGTGGTATAGTTGTAGGAAATGCGGTGGTGCAGTGGGTTAAACATTTTAAGTAGCTAGGAGTTATTATTGACTGCGAGCTAAAATTTAATAAATATGCAGAGTATGTTGAAAAGAAATTGGCAAAAAAATATAGGAGTAGTCTGTAGGTTAAGAAATATTTTGTCCTTTAAAGCTAAACAAGCAGTATTTATGTCAATAGTAGTTCCTCATATACTTTCATGTAATTCATTATTGTTCGGTATAAGTTATTAATAAATTAGAAGTCATATGGAATAGAGGATTAACTTGAATGAAAATAAATATTGTACGATTCATGATATGTTACTTAAATTAGAATTTTTAAATATTAGGGACAAAATTTGGTATGATGTGTTAATATTTGTTTATAGAATAGAGAAGTGGCAGTTGCCCGAGTATTTAAATATTTTTATTAAAAGAAAATTATATGTCCACAATCATAACACCAGGTTGGGGGGAAGACTTTTTTATTGAGCATCTAAATATAAGAAGTACAAAAAATTCTATGTTTGATAGAGGGTTAATATTGTATAATGAGTTTCCTATAGATGTAAAGAATACAAATACTTTTTTTAAAAATAATATTGTCAGAGATGAAAAAATAATGATAGGTAAATATTTGTATGTCTATGTAATTAGGTCTAAGCAAAATTGTAAAAACAAATAGCACTTTCTTGTCGAACGTTAACGTGAATATGTTTTTGGCCTGCCGCGAATCAAAAAAATACGACGAATACGGGCATTTCTATCTGTAGAAATCCTCGATGCTTCCACAGATATCACGTTGGAGGGTGTGTGAAACATGGCGAAGTGGCAATATAAAATATTCACGAACGGAAGTCAGTTGTTAAAGCCAATGTTTTCGTAAAAGTGTTCAGATTGAAAATTGGTAAACGACAAAACGGCGGTGAAGTCTTGAAATAATTTTTTTTCCAGACTTTCTTATGTGGTTGAAATAAGCGAATACCACGAATTTAAGGGTAATTGTGAGATGATGTTCATATTCCTATCAACCTGTTTAGTGTAAAATAGTTACTCCCAAAAGAAGCACTAGTTCCAATACGAAAACGAATAATTTAGAACCATACTGAGCCCTGTAGATCCAAAAGTCCTGTCTCTGGAAGTGACTATTTGTGTGAGTAATAATAACATCGCGAATAAGTGGAAAGTTGGAAACGTTTCAAAGCACTAAATACTAATCTCATTTTAATAAATCACTCTCCAGAATTTGGAATATTCATTCAGCTACAACACACATTTTTGAACAGGACGACCACTGATAAATTAGCGCGTAATTCTTTCACAAAATAAAATATAAAATCATATAGTTTGTAATCAGAGCTACAGAATATATTTGAAGATTTTTTAACGTTTGGTTTGTTAGGTAACTACAGGAAGTGCAATTCGTCACAGAATAATTTTGAAATATACCATCCTTATTGTCAGAGATGATGACTAATTTGACGTTGTTCAATTACTTACGAGTCCATTATGAGAGAATCAGATCTTTTCTCCAAGCCAATCTGAATCAGTTCTTTCCAATGAAAAGGTTTGGACTCTGTAATTAATATTTTTAAGCAGATTATGTTAATAAAATTATAGCCAATTAAACAGACCATACGTTTTATAACATTTTTATCTTTGTCTCATTAATTGGCAAACATTTAATTTTCAATTCCCATCATACACTTACGTCGCATAAAATGACTTACGGTACATGGAACAGAGAATAGGTTTTATATATATATATATATATATATATATATATATATATATAGGGGATTTTATCGTTATTTGGAAACGAATAAAATATTATATCCACTACCTCTACTTTCTTTATCCTCGTAGATGTGAGGTGAAGCTTCTAGGCTTACTTCCATGGTAACAGCCCTGTTTCAATATCAAGAATTTCTCTGAAAGAGGGAAGAAAAAAAACTCATTTTTGGAATTACTCATCGAAGGAAGTTAATAGAGATTCTCTGAAAGGGATTTAAATACTCATTCGGAACGAACACTGCGATTTTCTTTATTTACCCCATTTTACTATAGAGCATAAAAATAAATTGGGTATTTTGAGACCAGTTTGCAATTTACTTGATAGCCTTTACAGTTCAATGTGTAGGAAATCAGATTTTCCCTTATTCTAACCTTCCACGTCACTAATATTCTGCGGAAAAGTTGAGAACAAGACATAATAATGGCTGACGTCAAGAAAACCAAATTCATAACTTATGAATGGGTCTATATCGAAAAGTTCTTTGTTTTCTTTCATATTTATGATAATAAACGTATTTTTAATTTTAGATAATTCATTAATTATTATTATAATAAAAAAAATATTAAAATCGTAAGAGCATACAAAAATTAAGTATTGTTGAACATATCATAATCATAAGAAGTTTTCAGTTCGATACCGTTCTGCACACACAGAGCATTCCTATTGGACTGTGTATATATTGCCATAGCAACTCGTCCAGTAAATTAAAGCTAAATACAACTCTAATTGTTTCATTTATATGCAAAGAAATTACACAGTACGCAGATTCGCATGATAATGGGTTTCCTGCTTCAACTCCATGCCAAGGGGAAAGGGTTCTTTCATACGATGCGTAAATATCCCTGCAGCAATGTGTGTGTGATAGAAGTGAACTTGATCAAGTTATGGCAGCGATTAAAGCGGTAAATGGCAAATCTACAAACCAGGTATAGAAACTAAGCACAACTTCCAGAATGCAACCAGGAATACACTTGTGATGCGACGGGCATATTTGAAATATTTCCCTTTAATATTTTTTGTTAATGTTACAGCACTTGGCTTTTAAAGTCAAAAATTATTTTGTATAAATGTATTTCAATTGGTAAAGAAACAAAAATATTTCTGTGGCATCAAATGAGCGAACGTGAGACTGCAATCCGTAAAACTCCTAGATTTAAGTTTCCTTCCAAGACTACATTATTTTGAAAATTAAGTTTAACTTTGTACGGGAATTAGTGATACATATCTTTAAAATAAGAACAAAGGGTTGAAACTCCATATTCGAATTGGGAAACTATTCAAAACTTCATTCGATCAACACAATGTTGTTGGGGGAAACGTGACAATTTACGGAATTTCAATTCGTTTTTAAGGATACTATTATTTTTAAGAAATGTATGATTGATAGTCATTTTCATCATTATTTTATATTTATTGGGCAAGTTAACTGCGTGTGTAGTTAATGTCAAACGACATATTCGTTCGTTCTCGTGTATGAGGTTCCTCGCATGGAGAATGAATGCTTCCCGTCATACGCCATTTACTGACAACGCTGCTGGAAACGAGCCAACCAACATTCACTTCATTGTTACATGTAGTTAGAAATGAGACTTATTTAAATTAAAACCAAATGCATCTCACAAGAGTCGTCAGTCTCTACTAATTTATTTCATATTCAGAATTGTAAGAATATTCTGAGATTAACTCTCTTCTTGTATAGCGTTATACGGGTAGTCAATTGTCTGTTCTATCTAATTTTTCCTTTAGTCCTCAATTGAGGAAGTAGGACGCAAAAATGAGAGGACATTATATAAATCATAGTTTGTTATTTTAAAGTGGTCTTAAAACAATTATGTAGACGTGCGACAACAATTTTAAAGTCTCGTCACTGCGACACAGTGGACGGAAAATATGTGTTTCGCCTGAGGTTTGTCGCATTATTCTGTGTTGTCCATTTTAGTTATTGCACTATTTTGAAGGTATTTTAACAGAAACAAATGTGCTTGTGGTCACAAACCGAATAAATCATAATTACTATCTATGTAACGAGTATTTATAATTTAATTTTTAATTTTCAGAGGATATGTAAAACCGGAAAAGCAGCACAAATTAAATTTTATAAGGTGATGGCAGTTCCTAGAATGTTGTATGGGTCTGAATGCTGGGTAATAAAACATAAAGAGCTCAAACAAATAGAGGCAGCTGAAATGAAATTCCTTAGAGCAGTGAAGGGGTGTACAAGGATGGATAAAATAAGGAGTACTTCCATAAGTGTTCAGGCGATCACAGATAAGCTAACAGGGTATAAAGAAAGGTGGAGAGAATATGTATTGCGAATGTCTATAGACAGATTTCCAAAACAAGAGCTGGAATATAAACCATTAAGCAAAAGGAGTGTTGGAAGACCAAGGTTGAGATGGCGAGGTGAAGCCGGAACAGGCTAAAAGCCTAATCGTGGAAAGCAGAAGAAGAAGACTCTGTAACGAAGCGGTGGAGACCGTGAGTCCCAGATACCAAAATACTCAGAATGTATCCCTGAACAACCTCTGAAATTTTGGTCGGTCTAATCAATCATTCGAAGTCAGAACGATGGCAACAATCCATTTTTTTGAAGTTAGAGAACGCTGAACAATTCAAGTTTATTGAATCGCGTGGAGGCACACATTATAGTGAACAAATTCAATGTATAAAAATTTTCAGGGTCAGAAAGAAGACAGATTTTGCAGAAATCATGACAGTCAGTCATGTGACGATTGTGCAACAGCTGGTCCATCTGCAAAACTGACCAGAGACATATTTGTTATCAAAGCTGCACGGGAAATTATCGATGATAAAATTGGATAGGTGTGACGGAAATTTGAAAAACAACAATTAGATCGATGAAGTGTATTTCTGTGGTACAAAAAAAAATGCCGTGATTAATGCGACCATGCTGGGAGCGACCAGCATCTCACCCTGGTAGAAAGGAAGTACTCATCCCCCACTCCCCTTCCATTGCTGAAGCGCGGTGGTAGTCCAATACATTTATTTCAAACTACATTGATGATAAAATGCAAAACAGAATTTTTTTTGTACTTATCCGCAGATGCAAATCTTCTGTGTATTAAAACACATATTAATATATTATTTTTATCTATTTTTATATTAATAGTATTATATTTTAATTCAATATGTATCATTTCCAAAATCAACACACTGTGGTACGTGTATTCTATGTCCATGTATTCATCGAAACTATAATTATTGCATATACTCTGTTTGCTTAATACTGAATGATTACCAATCAAATGTTTTAAATTGGAACGTAGTTCCCTGAATATAGTTTTGAATACCCTTTATGATTGTAAAATAACAACTGGAGAAAGAAATCTTATAAACATCGTACTGGACATAATTCAATGGTTCAGTGGTTCCTTGAGAAAATGACAGATCAACGGTCCCTTTGTTAGACGGAAAAATATGGTGTTGGATCATATACTGTAACATCTGTAGTTTATAATAGTCGTAATTGACCTCAGAAGTATCCTCAGATATTTATGGATACCGTATACACGTATTAGTTTCACGAGATTTTAAGTAATGATTAAGGTTATTTAAACAATTATCGGTTGTTTCCAGTTGCTATGCAGCATACATACGCCATAAACATCAGATTTTTAATGATTTGAACGGTAACTAGCGGACTACAGATTTCGTTCCCTGTGCCAAAGTTGGAGCATTCGGCGAAACAGGCGCCATCTTATCGTAACCTAATATTAGCGTCTTGCTCGGGAACTCGGAGTGAATTTCAATTACTATCCCAAACCTTCAGGCTAATACATCTTCAGTGTATAAAATAATTAACCCAATACAATTACACCTTAGAGGAGGAAGCGCTTACTGCGTAATCTGCTTAGTGTGTAAGGAGGCGAAGTGCTTGCGTGTGAAATGGATTTAACCTAACATGGCGATGCCAAAGCTCAATATTTTTGCGAAATAACTAACGGACGAATCACCCGGCGAGGGATTCAATTACACCTTATTTCGCACCGAAATCAATGACGCGTCGAAGAGCCGATTGTGTAACTCGAAAGAGAACTTTGCCACGTCTAATTTATTCCCGACAGAAGTAATTACAACTCACTTATTCCGCAACTTTTTCTTATAATTGAATCAGCTTGCGCTGAGAACTTAAAGCGGGAAGAAATTCCTCCAGAAATCCGCCGGGGGGATTGACCAAGAAACTCGGGGGGAAAAGAACGCATATTCCTGTTTATTGCGTAGAAATCTTTGCGACAAATAGGAAACAAAAGCTACAATTCCAAAACGTCACGGGTGATGTCAAAAACTGTTCGGACTAAGACAATCATGAACAGTTTCCTAATTCATACGTTTAAATCGATGAATTTATTGTTGCAAACGTATTCAAAATCCAAGTTCTGCAGGTTTCTTTAAACGTTTCAATTTACGATTTAAGTAAACGTATAACAGAGGAATACGTCTCTCGTCAACAGTCGTCCGTTTCTATCAGAGAACGAAGCCTCTCGCGACAAAACATAACCGAATGTAGCGACACCTCCTCGTGGTACGTCAACGACCGCAGACAGCCATTGGCTGAAACTTGAGTCGTTTCGCGACGGCTCGGGACAACTTACATCAGCGAAATAGTTGCGAGCATTAATAACGAAGAGATTCTGGCTGGATAGAGGTTATACTTTTACCCTCCCTGGAGCCATGATACGACATTAGCATATGTATTGGCAAAGTTTAGACAGCTAGAGTAGCGGGGTGGGTTTTTTTTTACTGCCGCGCAACAAAAGCTTTGTTGTACTTCCTGGGTTCCAGTCACCAATAATGGATCCCTCGTGACTGCGTCCAAAACACAATTACACAACAAATTGGTCAACAGTCACAATATTTATTTATAAACATTAAAATTAAAAGTTACTCATACACTAAATACACTGTAACGTTTCTTCCCTTCGATTAGGGACCTCGTCAGACGTTATATTTAAATTGTTACACATGTTTATATATGAAAAAACAATTTAAGTGAAAAATTAAAAGTGTCCTTCATCAACTTTGATGGCCAAGTACACAGATATATATTTATAAGTGTGTCCTTGTGAGTGTTGTGGATGAGTGAGAGTGAGAGAAATGCTTGTTCACTCAACGACGTATGTTTAGTCAGCTTCTACGCCATCTACAGAGGTTACGAGTGCATACAAATTTAGCACATAGACCTAAAACTAATTTATGAACTCTGTCTTTATTTACGAAATTATCCAACAAAAATATACCATATCATAGATTGAAAGTATGAAAATATAACCAATTTTCTTTAGATTTGTGCGATGATGTGTTTGGATGTGATTACAAAATCATGTATATAATAAAATATTTGTGTCTCAAGACATCATCTCCTTATCAGGATTCTGTTTCGGTTTGAAAGTTTGGTTCTGTGTTTTAGCTGAAAATCATCTAAGAAACTGAATGTGTGCATCAGTGGCGTTGTCTTTATTTAAGTCACCGGATTCCTCTGTTAAAAATTGTAAACCTTAGAAAACGAATTGATTTCTTAGAGTAAATAATTTATATACTAATAAGATCAATTGCATTATTAGCATATAAAGGAATCTTATAGAATCAGAATTCTAATAATCCTGGAATTGTACAATTCGCAATTACAGTTTGTTTGCAGTTATTTAAAAAAACAGGCAAGGGAAAATAAGTTTTATTAAAGCCACTGTAAAATTTTCCATGAAACGGAGACAGTAAAATACTTGCGCTGGTTCCAGAAACAGAACTTGCTTTCGGTTTAATCTTTGTCTCAGGTCTTACGAAAAAAACTCAACATATCTTAGAGTTCCGTTTATTAATTTTAGAGATGGTACGAAAAATTAAAGTGCTTTAATTGAGAATAATTTAAGATAAATAACTCTCTTCGATATTATTGGAAATACTTGCAGAAGAGAATTTTCTAGTAGCGTATTATTGGAAAAATTTATTACCTTTCATAAATTTTTTGCTGGTTTCAAGGATTCTTAAACAATTTTTTGATTAGTTTTTTTTAGATTATTATTTCTATTGTTCCTATCTGCTAGGTTCGTGTTTGCAAGGCAGCTTTATTAATTTCCTTATCCACACAGTCCTACTTTTGTATAGGGTTACAATATCCATCTTAAGTATGCAGAGTTTTCAATCAAAATTAAGATGTTTAATTACCTATAAAACGAGAAATAAATGTTCTTATTCAAAGAAGATTTCTGTGCAGCATGTTTTACATAATTATTATTTTACTAAACCAATTTTCAGACAGAGACAATTACAAATTTAAAAAATTTAAGAGTGAAGTGAAGAATTAAATATTTTTAATTATAATGACTAATATTAATGGTAAAACATTTATATGACATACCGCGGTTTTTTATCAGCCCGCAATAAATAAATAAACTTTTTAATAAATGTTTTTTAAAAAATTATGGTATGCATGGTAGAAGCTTTTTGTTTTTGGCATAAAATTTAATAACACTTTCATTCCACATTTATATAATTTAATAATTTATAACTTATTTAATTTTTCATGGAAACATCACTAACGACCAGTAAATAATTCGATGTACGCCTTCGAATTTCCGCATTAGTTATGTAATATTTCGAATTTAATTCTTAAAATCAGGGACTTGTAAATTATTAATAATCAAGTAATTTAAGTCCACAAAATAATAATAGATCTTTTTCAATCACTTGAGGTATGTGCTTTATATGTGGAGTAAATATTACATTATTAGTATTAGTGAACAGGAATGTAGGCCCTAATTAATTATAATTGCTATTATTTAAACTCTATGTTATGTATATTATTTCAGTAGTTCAACCGAAAGATCCTGAATTGTATAATTCGACGATGATTGAATAAAGATCTGCAGTTACTTTGTGGACTTAAATTGGAATATTTGGTTATTTTAAATTATTGATTGTAATTTCTTCATTGTTTTACGGTAATCCTGTCAAACGTTTTGATACATATTTACACTCAATTTTTTTACACAACAATTTTTATTTATTTTCCAATGTATATTGCTCGAAACATTCTCAAATTTTGAAACAAAATTTTAATTATAAACGCATGAATATAGTAAAATTTCAATAATTACATTATATCCATGCAAGTTTAATTTGCGCGTAAAAAAGTTTATTGTTCTGTCGCGTAACTAAAGAAAGAAAGATAAAAACGTTTGGTAAAAATAATTTACACATTAATATAAAGTTTCAACTTCTAACTCGACACATTTATTACGTAAAATGTCGTGAGGAAATAAAGCTAATGTTGTTAATGAGGGAAGATAAGCTTCTTGGGAAGAAACGCTTTAAAACTGGGTCACAATGACATATGCCATTACGGTTAAGAGTTCGGTACAATTCATTGCAACATATTTAACTCAACCGTCGCATATTAAACTAATTTCTGGCGTCTTTCCTACGAAAGCATCCGCGTCGTTAGTAGTTTTCACGCTTTAATTTACTATTTAAACTCATCCTTCTAGCTTAAATTCACTAATTAAAAAGGATGATTAAGTTTGCTTTTAGAAGTTATTTCACGTAATTTCCAGCATTTATTATTTAGTCACTGGAGTCTTTTTCTCGCTCACAAATCGATTTCAGACAATAATAAAAAATTTTCAGGTATATCATAATTAAGGATGATTTGAAAAAATTATATAATGAAGGTGTCAGGAAAGTTGTCAGATAAACAAAAAAAACATCAGAAGAAATTACTTCAAACAAAGCCTAGTCAAAGGATCGGGATGTAAAAAATCTGAACCTGACCCTTTAAGAAATAATTTTTTTTTTTAGAAATTTCGATTATATATTTCAACTTAGAGTTATTTAAAGTCACAGAGTACGCGGTTTTCAAGATTCTTGATGTATTCAATCTGAAAATATATTCAAAACTCTTCAAATTAGGTTACATATGGCTTCTTAATTCGAAGTAAATATCTGTCCGGCAAACCATTTCTTTATATTCTGGAGAAGAAAGCAATCAGTCGCTTAGAAACTGAATCTGACGAAATTTTTTTATTAACTCATTTTGCTTACAATCTGTACTGTAAGGACATTAGGTAATTTTTATAACAATTGAATAAACACTATATTACTATAACTCGGAGGAGGAGGTTATTCCTGTGAAGCCACTTCTTTTAGTGTCTATCGTTAGACAGGACTACTAGCGCCAGCTTTGTGTCGGCCGAGAACTTTCCGAACGACGCTAGTATCATGGTATTGCTACGCGTTGCGGTTTGTTCTATCTTAAAAATTCTAGTATGTCAATCCTTGTATGTCGTTTATTGTACGTTATGGCGCTTTATATGTGCAAGTTCCCGATTCCACTCGCTAATATACACCGACGTGCACTAATGACTCCATAAGCTATTCAAGGGGGGTACAGAAAATGCCTGTGATCTCTCATTTCCGTCCTTTACTGAGAGATGAGACAGTTGCGTTTAAACTTCTCCAAAGCACAAGCGAGTCGCGTGTTTCAACAACCGAGAGCATTACAGAATTTACGTGACACATTCGTAAAGGCTGAAAGATATTTGCTTCTCGTGTTTCGAGGAGAAATTGCCGTTCTCCATTCGGGAGAATGGTTATTGTGAGACAAATTTTTAGAGCCTCGAGCCTGTAAAAAAAACGCAATGTTTTCGTTCCATAAATTTGAAATTATCGTGGCGATACTGTGAGTGAAAAGTCCACACCGAGTCGGCAGTTTCGGTTTTATAATAAGACCTAGTTTGAATACAGAAATGTCTCAAAATCCAAACTTAGTTAAACTACTGTAATATTTGTGTAAATTTTTTAAAGACAATATAAATATAACGAATAAATGAAATATCAAAAGATGAGTACACACCGTATGTATGAGCAACATTGCAGTAAAAGAAGAGAGAGCTATAAAACAAAATTTTAACGTTTTATGAACCAATTACAAACTACAGTATAAAAGCATTCTTCCTTTTTGTGCCTACTGCTTGGCTTTCTGCTAGAAGTGTTCAAACACGTTTAATACTTTCCATATACAGAGTGCCGTGAACGCAAGTGTAAGAATATTATAAACATGTAAATATTTGAATAATAATTACAGTCGCCGCGACTGAACATTCGTCCAGGAATGTAAACCGCATTCAAATAAACACACTCACGTAATGATTTCAGAGTTTCCCGTGCACACAATTTCAAATACAGTATTAAGTGTAAAAGAAAAAAGAGAATAACAACACAACAAAAATACAGGAATTGGAATACTTTCAACATTCTGTATTATCCGTATTAGCAAGTTTCAAATATTGTGGTTAAACTTTCTATAGGTAATTAAAATTTTTAATCATGATCGAGTTATTTTATGATAACTAGGTAATATTGCACAAGAATAATATTCACAAGTTCATTTATAACATACTTAATACAGCTAGACTCAAATAAGCATAAAGTGAATGAAAATAAATTTTACGGGTTTATTTAAATATTCCTACTTTTTTTTCTTTTTTGGTAGACACAATTAACATGTGCCGTTTCTAATTTTTTTATACAAGAAAAAATATTGTCCCAATCTTCGAACAGTAACAAAACGGTGCTGATTAAAAAAGCTCATATAATGTCACTTTTTTATATTATGCATATAATATGTTTATGTTATTTCTTCAGATAACGTCCAGTGGTCACCTACATTTTATTTTTACCTGAAAATCCTTAAGGACTAAGATTATAAACTGTCACCATCCGAAACAATTAAAAATGTAATCAGTGTTCCTGCAGTAATATTATTCTGTACGGAAATCGAATCTATCCGCACTCTTATTAGTACTGAAAACTTGGCGAAAAAAAAAAAAAAAAAAGAGAAGGTAAATTCAGCCTTCCGTCGAGGATTTGACGATTACACACCGACAGAATTCAACTCGTATAGCAGTGTTTTATTTTTCGTTCATACAGGTAAGTCAAATTGCGACGAAGAAGTGACCGTCGACTTGGAACGCTCAAAACACAGAACTCGAAAGAAATTGAAAGACAGCGCGGGACCTACGAGAAAGGAAGCATCACTTGTTGCTCTCTAGTAACAGCACATCGTCAACCGTTTCAAAAGAAGAGAGCTGTTACACAGGTTGTACCATTTCAAAGGTTTTACAACACTTCAACAGCTCATAAATATTCTGGAAAATAGAGTCAGATTGTTTTTATTTAAAAAAACATTTAGGAATTTAATCGTGTTTTTATTCCCTTAGTTATCTCTCTATTTATTTGGATTCGGATCACTTTAACGTATTATTTCAAAGTATTTTCAACACATGAGAATAAGGCAACAGTTTCTAAATACGACGTGAGTCTTTGAAAGGGGGAAAAAAATTATGGGAGTAAAGTAAACGTGCTGGTTACCTGCGAGCGGCGTGCGTTCGAGATGGTCCGTTAGCGAGAGCGTGAGCGAGATCGGGATCGGGATCGAGACCGAGAGCTGAGCGTGGCCGAGCGCTTCTCGCGACTGAGACACAGAGCAGCTCAGAGCAGCTCAAAGCGGAGCTTCCAACAACACGCGCAGGCGCCCACATCGATCCCGCCTTAACAGCTGATTTCAATAGCAAATAGCTTACGTGCGACATGCAATTACGACTAGCGAGATTATGTCGCCACGGTCTTCCAGGTGTTCCGCCTGGAGACGTTGAAGACCGGAGCTTATCCTCAAGAGCCGATACACTAAGTCACAAATGCCTATTTAGCAGAGATCTTTTCACCTTTTTGGCTTCATGTTAATCTCTCAGGCACATATATTTATCAATCCAGAGGTCTGCAGTTCGAATTTTTATCCATCGGTCACGCTTGCTGCAAATCTCATAAAAACGACCAAAACAGAACGAACTACTTTTGAAGGTATCCGGGATACATCTCCTACACTTGCATTTAAATTTCCACGTGAAATTTGCTATATCATACGAAAACTGTGCACTAGCAACGCATAGAAACTGCTACATGTTAGCAATTGGAAACTGACAAAATGAATAATTAACATTTGGCTAGTAAAATATGAATGAGTGGTAAGATTTTATTTCATCTATAGTAAACAATTATTACAAAATATTTTGGAAGAAATAATTTAAAGAAAAAAATGAAAATAGATTTACAGAGAGCAGAAGAAGATTCAATCAAACCTCAGCCACATAGGCCACGAAATTGAAGTATCAGGCTGGAAAAATCTCGCCTGACCGAACCGGGATTCGAATCCTGGTAGGTACGCGGGTGCTTGCTTTAACCAACTAAGCCATCCGAGTCGACTCCGTTCAAAATTGTTCCATCTGTAGAATTACCTACTTTACAACTGAAGATCATTTAGATTTTTCTAACAATTAATTCAAATTTATATTTTATTTTGAGGTCTGTGTTCGAGTTTTTGCGAAAGTATTGCCTAGCTGAGGCCGAAGACCAATTTTAGATATTAACATGTCAACGAAAGGCGATCCTGCTTGTCTGTATTCACTGAAATATTTTTTTTGGTGAGAATTCCCATTTAAAATCAAATTCTCAATGCCACGAAATCGAAACAGAGATTAGGCAAAATGAGAACATGTACTGAAATTGACAGATACTTAACAAAGGAATAAAAACTATTTAGCACTTTCATTCTAGTCAGTGAACAACTAAGAGTTATCAGCGGTCAGTGGCAGTTGTCTAATACCCGGCGAGCAGAAGTATCGTTTAGGAGTTATTAGTTAGAGTATATACTTTTAATATGTAGACAGAGAAGCTGAGAAGGATCAGTTACCATACAAATATCATCGAACGAGTTCACCGCTCTATCAAACAGCGCTCACGTAACGCATCCCGTTCAAAGGTTTATGTAAGTAATAATATATATTTAAAAAAATCTAATTTGTCATTTTTTTAAAGTAGTTTTATTTTAAATCGGTTTAAATGTGTAATTTATTTTATGCAGTCATTTCTATACACCATAGTTACAATTCAGTACTTGCCTAGCATCCTGATATAAAGATATCAATTTATTTGTATACGAATAGTATAAAGAAATCTTCATCAACTCCAGTAAAAATCCCAGCAAATAACAGTTGTGTATTATTAAAATATTTAAAATTGTTTGTTGCCATACAACCATTCAAAAAATATAAATAAATTACAGTGAGAATAAAAAATTACCCATCTGAGGAAAAAAACTATAAATATATCATATGAATAGAAAAGCATAAAAATTTTCAATATAAAATCTGTTAGACAACGAAGAAGTAAAATGCCCTCTTAGAAATATTATTATAGTTACAAACAGTACGTCTATAAACAAATACAGTTCAGAAATAAATTTAGTTATAGAATAAAAGAAACCAAGAATGAACGACGATTATATAATCTGATGGTCCACCGTCGCCGTCAGAATCACAGAAATTTTTAATAATTTTAAATTTGCAATTCACAAATATACATCTATTTCCAGGCGTACTTTAGAAACAAATCGTATGTTTGATTGATCTAACTTTCAAGTTATAAATAAATAATTTAATTAGAAATCACAATAAATATAATAAATGTCGAACAAAAAAATTAGTAATCAATATAAAATCAGATACAAATTCTTGAAGTATTGATATATTACAAAAATATATCCGCTTAATTTCTCAGCATTATTTTATTTAACTTTTTTTTCAGAAATTGTAAATGTATCAATTTAATTTCTTTAATAATAATATAACACATAAAATCTTTCAAATAAGAAACGGAACATGTAGTGTTACTGTGATTTATTTAAATTCATAATCTATCTTATTAAGAAAAGATCTCTAACAAATTATCGTTAAACGAACGATTTATTCCAAAAGTGAACTCTCTTATAATATTGTTTTCACGTGGAAAATTATTCTGCTGACAAGGTAAACGGAACGTTTTTATTTAAACCACTTCCAACACATGACGCGTCTTTGATCCGGCAATCTTTTCATTCTCGATAGAAGACAAAATTAATTCTGTAGAAAAACGTTAGATGTAATTAAAAATTTATAACGTACTTTCGGTACCTCGGTTATTTTCATGAAGGTGAAATATGAATTGATTCATATGAAATTTTTCAATACCTTCTATGGCAGGCCATTTACGCTGTTTCCCAGTGTTCCTAGCCACATTTCTGGCCAGAGTTTCATGGTTTCCACTCTGTCAGAGTTCCCATAAACGCTTTCCATAATCGACCTGTAAATTATTAATTTGACTTCATATGTGCATTTACTCGTTTCTATTGTCTCATAATTACATTCCTTTCAAACTTTAATCAACCGTCAAATGAAGGGCAACAAGTCAGCCAAACTAATATTCCAACTAGATCCAATAAAAAAACATAAACGACTCCCTCAGTCAAAATAATGTAACTTCTATGCTCCCTAAAGGACAATTAATTTAATTCTTGGCACCAGCTAACAAGGTAAACAGGAGATAACAATTCCGCGACTTAGAAAAATGGTCTTTCTCTAAGAGATATCACTGGACCAGACTGAAAACAAATAGCAGTTTGAACTTTCTGCGTTTTGAGTCATTACACACATAAATGACGTAAAAGAGCGAGGAAGACGATAAAAAAAATTCCATTTAACGGGCCATATTTCTTCTGGAAGGTATAAGTGGCTTAAGTAGAAATTCTTTTACCTGTTAAATTACTAAACGAAATAATGTTATTTATCTATTTAAATCAACTTACGAGCGCACTGTAAATAGCATATTTCACGTGAAGCAGAACGGGTTGGATAACTGTGAAGTAGGAATGCTGGCAAAGCTATTTTCGTGTGTGAATTATCTCTCAGCTGGTGGTCACAGCCCCAACGTCTCAGCTCACTTTATAGGGACTTAACGTCCCGCCGTGGCTCAACTGCGGACAATTTGCGAGAGCTGATTTATCGCTGCGAGTACGCTACTTATTTTGTTTTGAAGTCTGAATTTATGGTTAGATTTCCTGTAATGGAATGGACGTTGTCATCGGCTGAATCATTATTTTCAGTTAGGCGGAGTGTTTTCCCGTATCAACGCGCAACAGTTTGACAGCCGTGTGATGTTTTCAACTTGTTTATATCAGATGCCCCGGAATTAAAATTTACTACAGTATGTTATGTGGACGTGGAGAGAGCGTTGTCGCCACGTTCGTGAAATACTAAATTTATATCCCATCCGAAGGAGCGGCACGGATCGACATCCACATTCGAGCTAATGAGATACGACTATTAATTATTTTCAAACAGTTATTACTTAATAAAAATTATTTGCCGGTGTTTTTAAATTACAAGAAGTAGAATATCTACATTATGAAAACGTAAATTAAAATTCAATTTTTGAAGGCTTGAGTATTAAATTTTTCTCTAGTTATATAAATTAGTAAACCTGCAACCATCTAGGACACGCATTTGGGTAGTCATCCTTGTAATAAATAATATATAGTTTAAAATTAATTAATTAATTAAAAGTATGGTTTGAACAATTTCATTAGGAATAGAATGAAAGCTTTCACAAGCTCGCCGTAGAAGCCACGAAATTAAATTGAAATAAACTATAGGAATGGAAAAATCTCGACCGGACCAACCAGGAATGGGACCTCCGCTTACCTTACGAAAATTTTGAAACATTCGCAAACGATATTAGCGGGGTCAATGAGATATAGTGTTTCTCCAGACGTTGTTTGTGTATAATTTCAACCCCTTTCGGCATGGGAGGAAAGCACCCTTAGGGTCGAATCCGGGGTTATGTGTGTCGCTCAGTTTGATTATGGATACTCGGGCAACTCCTGGCACACAGCCAGTTATAAAACATAAAAACATTTCTCGTGAAACAAGTGCGAGTATTAAAAATTAATATAATAAATAATTTCATTGTGTTATTTAAAGCGGGATCCACAAGTTCATAATTGTTTTGCCTGTTAATAAAATTTAGCCAAAATTTTTTGATGGCCCTTTAACTCTAAGGTATGAAATAGCGAATATAGATATAATTTCACTAAAATAATTTAAGTAATTTCTTTTTGTAAGGTGCGTGCACTACATGAAAAAAAATCCAGCACATTCAGCCATGTTTTAATGTTCGTCTTTTTGTAATTCAGCTCTCCAGTGGACCAGTCCATGTCAATATCCTGTGCAAGATTTAATAGGCCACTGCTGTCGTATTTGCTCCCTGGCGACGGGGATAAAAATAGGATCCAGAAAAGCGTCAAACTGCGTCGCGTCGCTAATAATTTCACACACCATTTTCCCTCTCGGATTTATTGGTAAAATTACTTCTGTCGCTTACATACACGCTCAGTCGTTTAATATTATCGGCGGACTGCCTTGGTTTTACATTTGGGTGGCTAGATGCAGCAACGAATACTTGAAACGTTTTTTAGTGTAGAGTTCATCAAATTTCACATGGATTATCAGAAGTCACGTAAAAACAACACTGGCTTGTTTGTATAGAAAAATGCACCGGAAGGGTTCACATGGGCGTGAGCAGAATGTCCCTTACCGAAGGTATGGATTCAATTCATAACTTTCTCATAATATTGAAGAATTTTAGAACCAAAGATGAAGAATTCTTACGGGAAAAGGCGTACAGTTTGTTTTTCCTTTATTATGTTAATTTTTTGTAGTAAACCACTACTGGAGTAGCCAATTTCAGCTACGATACAGGAATGATTCGGCTGGGAAAGTATTCTGTGTGGACGCATCACGTCCGACTCCATGCCTCGACCAGATTTGGTGACAGATGGCCGACTGGTCCATGACAACTCTGATCCCAGTGTATACTGTAACACGGGAAAGTAGCCCCGGGTAAAATTAAATGAAAAAGGGATAATTTGACTGAAAGTGAAAAACATGTTGTACACTTAATAATGTCGAGGCCGGGAGTTGATCATTGTTGGTCGGCCAGACGCCTCTGTTAGCATTCAGTCGCATGAAACGTTCCGTGGACGCAACACGTAAAAATTGAGAAAGTGAAAATAATATATTGAAAGCAACCCTTTCTAAATTGATTAATCACATGTTTTACGAGTTACGTTTAACTCTAGTAAATATGATGTATCAAACGTGAGAAGTGAAAATAATAGTTACGACCGAAATAAATAGTGGTGGTACAAGATTGTGGAAAAAGTATAGTGATAGAAAAAGCAGAGCAAAGGGTAAATAAATAAAATACAGCCAATTTTTTTGATCCGTCGAGAAGTGATACATCTAAAAAATTAATAAAAGAAGAGACAACTCTTCCACGGCGACAAATGGAAAGCAGATAAGGGTATAGTATAAACACATTCAATATATTGTAATAATCACTAAAGATAGGCTTTATTTAAATGAAAGAATTATAAAATTTACAAACAATATTTTTATTGTGGCAATAAATCAAACAATTACAAATTTATAATATTGAAATTCTCAGGGTCTTTACTGGGTTTGATAATGGACAAATCAATAATATTTATAATCTTATCAACAACAAAATAAGGAAAAATGAAATTTACTCGTCAAGTAAACTAGAACGAAATTTAATTGTGAACGAAATTAAAAGTAAAAAGATTGACTCTGCTTAACAATTTTAATCAAAAAGAAGAGAACGAAATCTGACGGCTATCTTTCAATTACGTTTACATAATTAATCGTTTTGTAAATTGTTACGTCTGCCCAGCATTCCAGCGTACCTTTAATTATTTTCGAAAACACTATTGCGGGTTTTACACTGCTTCTAAACTAATAGATTCGACACCAAATTTTTAAGCCAAAATTTTATATGTCGTCAGGAACTCGGATGATCCTCCTTTTGTCATTTATCAGATGACCGCTCGCCTTAGGTGAATTCTGCGATTTTTCGATTGGGTAGTCTTTATTGTTCCGGACTTAAACCGAAACTTTTGCTATTTCTGACCGGCTATGGACACAAAAAGTACTTTTTCTTAACAGGTTTCGACGTTATACTTTTATGAATGTTTTACTTTGCCCTGCTAATTGCCAACCCTGTTGAATTCTTCTTCCAAAAACTGCTATACCTCGACGAGGTCTTTCCGTGAACTGTACTTCACCAAACCTTCCTGCCAACTGTATTCTCGTCTCGCAATTTGAGCGCGGATACGCCATTTTGACGGACCTTCCGACAAAGGAACAGAGCCGGTTTTCTATTGTTGTTTCAAAAGCTCCTGTCGCTACAAAGGATTTCTCAAACAATTAAGATTTTCAATTTCACAATTAATGTCTTAATTAATTGGCATTACAATATATATATATATATATATATTCCTCTGAATATATTTTTCCAATTATTTTTCCCGCGAGGATACGTAATAAAGTTGCTAACTTGATATCGTACTTGAATCTTATAACTACTTGTGTTTCGTAAAATAAAATAAAATTTCTTATAAAACAAATGATTAATTAATGGCGCTCAACCCTGTTCAATAACAGTTAAAGTAAAAGCAATCTCAATAATTTCACAAATCGCTTTTAACAGCTTCATAAGAAACCGTTTGCATATATTTCATTACAAAACGTCACAATTGTCTCCTTAACGTGGAAGTAACGAAGAGTAACGTAAAAGCGTCACATTTAATGGCGTTGAATCGTGGTGCATAAAACAAAGCGTCACAATAGACTCTTAAAACTTGACCCAGCCAATAAACACTGCTACGTTGTAGAAAATCAGATAGGAAAAGAATTTTATTACGTATCTGGAAGGCGTAACCGAGCGTAAAAATTACGCTCCCTCTCTAAGTTATAAAATTACTTACGAGAGTAAGTCGGTGAGACCGGCCGGTCCGTGCGTACAAGATTAAACAAGCGAGACTTTGATTTCACCTTGTCTGCTGCCGCAGAACATGTCGTCGTTACAAATCATAGGATACACGTAGAAGAAACAGCTGTATTTGACAAGGAACAGACATACTGGAACAAGAAAATACATGTGCCTTCATGGCTTGTGGCTCCTTTAATTTAGTTCATCTGGTAAAAAACATATAGTCAAAATAATTCATCAGCGTTTAGTAGCTGATCTTAACATTCTCGTCGATTCTGCCATTGCCAGTTAGTCTTTCTCGTCCCTCGCCATTCGTGTCACTTGTATGGTTTGCGGAGTCCGACCAGTGTGGTGTCGTGTCCTTCCTGGAACTTCTTTGGCCGTCAAGACATGATATTCATCTCACTCATTCCCCGTATCCGCTATTCCGGTTGATAATGGTAGGATACATGTATTTTCATGTTCCAGTATGTCTGTTACTTGTCCAATACAGCTGTTTCTGATACGTACATGATTCGTAACAATGACATGTTCTGCGGCAGCAGACAAGATGACAAGTCTCGCTTGTTTAATCTTGTACGCACGGACCGGCCGGTCTCACCGATTCCACTCTCGCAAATAAATTTATAGCCGCCTTTCGCGGAAAACCTTGGCATGTCTTCTTCCACTTAGTGGTGTTCTCTATACGCTCAGTTACGCCTTCCAGATACGTAATAAAGGCTTTTCCTATCAGATTTTTCCACAACGCAGCAGTGTTTATTGCGTCGCACGTCAAAGAGCAGCAGGGAAAGAAATTAAATGCGAGTAATATTTTATGTGTCTCTGTGGGGACGAAAATTTCTTGTTTTGTACCCGGTGTTTAATATGCTATGGATTGCGACCTGTCTTAGATGCAGAGGGCGCGCCTGCGACTGAATTTGCATGCATTTGCATATATTAATATGCGGCAGGCTCGGCGCGGAGCCATCGTTATCACTCTTTAATAGACTTTGGAACTTTTCTTGCCTTTTGTTTTTGCCGTCCCAATTATTTTATACTTGGAAGCGTGGGCGGAACGTGCAAGTCCGCATATGCAGCGCATTAATAAGGCAGACGAAGCGCAGTTACCCAACTTGTTTGCTGTTGATCAAATATTTATTAAACGGTTTGGACGACGGCTTCGTCCCTCGGTATTCAGTTTTCATTGAGAACTTATGCGGAACGTGCAAAAAAAATATAGCAACGAATCGTAACTCTTTCGTAGTGTTGCGCCGTATCTAGTAAACTCGCGGGAAATAAAACACCTCCTGGACTTGCTAAAATCCCTAATCTCAAATTCGTAAGAATTATTCAAAACGTTTTGTATTGCATATCAATGAACAACTGCTTTCGTACACAAATAAAGATCAAGAATGACGTAAAAAAATATTAACACTATAAATTTAAAAAGTGATTGTAATATAAATGAAACATAGTTTTTTTTAAAAAAAAAATAGTCTAGAACAACTGAAATTTTAAATTTTAAAATAGCAAACCAAAGCCGCAAGATTAATGTACGGCCGTGAAAAATATTCCTGGAACACTTTTATCCAATTTCAAGTGGAGACCGGAAATGAAAGAGATGGCCAACCGTTTTTAATTTCATGCGAGTCCATACAGAGCTTATCGTTTATACAGCAGAGGCGGCTATAAAAATCGATGCGAATCTCCAACGCTCATAATCTTCTCCACGAAGGATTAAACGGCATCACTGCGAACAAAAACGCGGCGATGCTGAGAAATAGGCTCACATTCTACATAATCAGATAATAAAACTAGGGGGGGGGGGTGGGGAAACATGACAACCATCATTCATATACAAATGTCTCATTTTTTTATGTATATTTTTACAAGAATTATAAATTATTTTATCAATGTTTGTATTGTGTAGTAAATCTTTAGTCATTATCAACAAATCATTGATTAACATCATCCAGAATGAAGCCGATGTAAAACTTTATGTATTAGTAACTCGCCGCTTTGTCGTATGGCTGAATGAAGTGAAACAACTTTGTATATATATATATATATATATATATATATATATATATATATATATAGTGTTGTATCAATATTGCTCCGAAACGAAAGGGAAAATGGAAAATGTTTAAATACAAATTAGGCAGAAAGCATAAGCATAAGGGGAAAACTCGTCCTCAAATTGCCATTCTCAGTGTTCTCCAAGGTCAAATTACGTTTTTAAAAAATGGGAAATGGTGTACGGAAATGGAAAGATCACTCAATTTTCAGTATTAAAGGTTTAGTACATTTATCGACTAGGGTTGATAGGTGACGTGATATTGGACAAATAAGACAGAAAATGGTTTCCACCACACTTGTCTCACTCTCTCCCTCCCTCCATCTCTCCCTCTCTCTCCCCTCTCTCCCTCCCTCTCCCTTTCCCACTCTCTCCCTCCCTCTCTCCCTCTCTCTCTCTCCCTCTCTTCCTCCCTCTCCCTCTTATTTTGTTACTGTTATTCAGTGAAGGAAATTCATTTACGTAAGCTGGTTTGTTGACATTGGCACGAGTTCATCCATTGTCAATTTAAACCTCATTAGATTCTCAGTTAGCTACACTACATAGAGCGAATGTAATAGCGACGAAGTAGTAAATCGCTGAGAAGAGTAACAAGGTTTTGTAGAATGAAAGCAGAGACGACTCCAACCATTCTCTACTTTCATTCTGCATATACCTTCTTCTTCTGGGCGACTTATTTCGGGGTTGATTATTTGGTGGGTGGTGAATTATCTACTCAACCGAAATTAGCAAAATCCTTAACGTTTGTAAACAGTTTATATTTGTCATCAAATTTTTTTTTAGCAAATATGATGATTATTGAAGCGAGTCTGAATCACAGAGGTCCCGGGTTTGAATAATCGTCAGGAAAACTGAAGGAGAATCTCTACGCTGACGAGGGGTCAGTCAGAAATTTCCAAATTTTCGATCCAAACACCTCAAGTCCTTCTTACAAATTTCTACATCACAAATTTGTCCAAATATTCCAAGAATATCAAATAACTATCATTTACAGATCCACTAACACCCTTTCATACTTGATTAAAAACCACAAAGACCCACTTGACACCTACAGCAAACATTGTGTTGTTAACAAAATTTCTTGCTCTAATTGTAATTCCTGCTACATAGGACAAACAAAACGTTCCCTTAATAAACGTTTCATGGAACATATGTCTAATATCAAACTTTCCATTGATAAACAATCTGTAGTATCCAATCATATAAACAGTTCTAAACATACATTTAATTGGCAAAATGCTAATATTATAGACCTTGACCCCAGGTACAATTCCAGACTCATTTCAGAGATGCTTCACATTAAATCCAACATCACAGTGTACAAACAGACACTATTAAACTCAATAATTGCTATGATCCCTTATTATTACGCTAAACCTTCTGTTTCCCCATTGTCGTTGCTTCCTTATTGTTACTTCGGCTCTCCCATTGTCGTTGCGTTTTCGTCGCTTTTGAGTGTTGTCAAGTGACCAGTGCAGTTGTGTTTCTCTAGGCTCTTCTTATCACCTGACGAAAGGTACAAGGATCCAAGAAAAGTTGTGTGGTATTTATATTGGCTATTTTTCTTATTCATTATTTTCTATCAGACGTAAATTATTTTCATTTTAACAAAATTAATCAATTTTAGGTCGCTGGAAACATGCTGAAAACACAGTTCCTGAGATTTCCTCCATTGCATATCGTGATGAAAACGAGTTTCCGACATGAGTTAAACTCATATTACACGGTGAATATAAACAAATTATCATGCTAGTTTCCAAATCATGGACCTAGAGGCAGGCAGGTTCACGAAGGAACTACTCGCACATGGATACCGCATTTTTCGTCAATGATTTACGCCATTTCTCTTCAATCGAGATCCGTTATTAATTCCACGTCTACCTGTGTCAAGAATGAACCAATATATTAACATAAACCTATCAGTAATCACGTCTCACAAATTAGTGATGCAGAATAGTTTGCCATTAGGAATAATTATCGTAATGTTATGAGAGAATTACGCCGCGCCTCAAATTAAATTAACTGCGCGTATTTACGTTCCACGAATACACAAACACAGTCACAGTTTGTCCGTGTGCGGAAATTTATTAGCCAATTAATACAACAATACAGTCAATAAAAATATTTGTTCAACGGGTAAATCGAATTGACCGGCGTTTAAGAGGATTAGAGAGCGGCGCTAGGATAATGCGTGCAGAGGATTAGAGAATCTGCCCACAGCTTCATAGAACTCTGCCTGCATGAATAATAGATTCCAGCCACAAGATTCTCGTCTCTTAATATAGCTTCACGTCCCAGCCGGCTAGGGAACCGGGATTTATGACCTCGACGACTTGTTTTAGAAGCAATATCGCTGCTTTGTGCAGGGTACGTGATAACTAAAACATTAATTAATGTACTTTCTCTCCGTTTCTTGTGGCTCTCACCACGTTTTATTTATATTTCTTGTCCTGCTGCTCTTCTGATGATATATTCCGACGTTTGACTCCGCTCAAGTTGACCTTCCTTCAAGATTGTCTGAGTGAAAGCTACTTATCGTCTGATTCTGTTATTCTACTATTAAACAAAGAGTTTTCTTTTAAAAAAATTATTTGATTTACCAGAAATACTGTTTTAATGAGGACTGATATCAACTACATCTTGAGTGTATATATATATATATATTGTAATGATTACAAATGCGGAATGAAATATTAATAAATTGTTTCGTTAATGATTAGCGGCGTAACTTTGAGGCCAGAACATCGTAAAGAACATAATTGTTTGGCGCGAGAATGCAGAGACAATAATGGTTGCTAGGTGTATTGCCGAAAAGGTATATAAGACGCTCAGAACGTAGTACCAAATGTCCGACTTACCTGATGCAGGTTTTTGTAGGGTTTTCCCTGCATCACTTATAGGCGAATTGCCGGGTAGGATCCTTAAACCATAGCCCGGGGGCCTTAGTTAACCCTTGGCTAGCTTGCTCTACCTTTCCGCATCCCCCCTTTCATTTCCTTTCCTATCCTATAAGAGGGGAGTTGCCATTATGACATTGACACCAGGTATAATTCCAGACTCATTTCAGAGATGCTTCACATTAAATCAAATCCCACAACTATAATGTACAAACAGACACTATTGAACTCAACAATTGCTACGATCCTTTATTATTACGCTAAACCTTCTGCTCTCCCATTGTCGTTGCGTTTTCGTCGCTTTTGAGTATTGTCAACTGACAAGTGCAGTTGTGTTGCTCTAGGCTCTTCTTAGCACCTCACTAAAGGCACAAGGATCCCAGAACCGTTGTGTGGTATTTATATTACCCTTTTTGTATCAATTGGCTAACTTTCTTAATTCATTCTTCGGTATAAAATTTTGTTATTTTAAATTCAATTCATTTTTTTACTGTCATTAATAGCGGGCCGGAAATTTAGATTCCCATAAAAACTGTGGCATGAACTTAAAAATATTAAAATGTAAATTCAACAAAAATCAAATTTGTCACAAAATATTTTTTTTTATCTTTTAAATTTTTTAGTTAAATTTTAAATTTCCTTTCTTGTTTATTTAATTAAAATAGTTTATACCACAATATATATATATATATATATATGTGTGTGTGTGTGTGTGTGTGAGTATATATATATATATATATATATATATATCACTGTGAACAAAACGTAAGGTGAATTTATTTATAAAATAAAAATTATTTATTTATTCTTCCAAATGAATTGCATCCCCTTCAAAGTAATCCCCGTCCGATAAAACGGACATTTTTCAAATCCTCGAAACAGTCGGAATAGTCTTTTTCCGGTATAGCCTTCAAGACCTTCTTCGATTCGCTTTTTATCTCCTCAATCGTGTCAAAACGGCGTCTCGTCATTGGCCTTTTGAGTTTGCTGAATAGCCAGAAGTCGCACGAAGCCAAATCAGGCGAATACGGTGGTTGCGGAACGATATGAGTCGAGTTTTTGGCAAAAAAGTTGCGAAGAACCAATGCAGTATGACATGGTGCATTATCGTGATGAAGGAACCAAGATTCCGGCCGTTTCAGACGAATAGCTTCACGCAAACGACGCATAACGCTCAAATAATATTCTTTGTTGACAGTTTGGCCCGGCGGAAGGAATTCATAGTGCACCACACCACGATAATCAAAGAAAACTGTCAACATGACCTTGATTTTCGGTCTTGCTTCACCTTTTGCACGATATTCGCTGAATTGGTCGGTGGTTTCAGGGTCGTATACGTAAATCCAAGTCTCGTCTCCAGTAATGACGCATTTCAAGTGGTCCTGAAAGTCAGACAGCAAAGTTTCACACATATCAACGCTACTCTTTTTTTCCAAAAAATTGAGCTATGTTGGCACCAATCGAGACTTGACGCGTTTGAGACACAAAACATTCTTCAAAATGGTTTGGGCTGAGCCAAATGATATAACAACACTATCAGCAAGATTTCTAATTGTCCACCGACGATTTTCAAGCACCAAATCTTTGATATTTTGGACGTGGCCCTCTTCGGTAGACGTTGATGGTCGTCCAGACCGCGGTTTGTCTTCAACGCGTTCTCGGCCCTCTTTGAACTCGCTGTACCACTTATAAACGTTTTTTGTGCCATAGTTTGATCACGAAAGGCCTTCCGCAACATTTTCAACGTGTCCGCACAAGAACATTCGTTCCGCAAACAAAATTTGATGCAAGTTCTTTGCTCAACAAAATCACCCATTGCAAAAATCGGAAAATTCACTTTTGGTTGTTTACAAAAACACGTGTAACTCGGAGATAATTAAACCTTTTAACAAACAGACGCTTGGAAAATATTATAGACAGTCCTACCAACCTTGGAAAAATAATTTTACCTGCCTTCCTAATACCCAGGAGTTTTAAATGACAATTTCAACTTACTTTTTGATCACAGTGGTATATGTATACACACACACACACACACATATATATATATATATATATATATGTTTGTTGTGAGAGTTGTAAAGTGATATGGGGTACAGGATATAATAATTACGTGATTGTAACAGAGAAACAGTAGCAAATTTGTACAAACCTCGCTCCAGCCTTGAGACCAGTAGGAGTACCAAAAACCCTGATGAAAAAGAGAGACTTAAATTAAATATTAACTTTAAGCATCTTGAGGCATGGAATAAAACACAACTGTTGTAATTATATTTTTCTATTATTATTTTCCTAAACAAATATATTTAAGTATATGTAACAAATAAACAAGAATTTTTACGCATTTCTATGCAGACAGCCATGTCCTACGGTAGAAAATTTTACGCCACACGGCGTGATTTCCTTCAAAGGCATCTTCCAGAAAAATTTGCTAACAACATTCGCAATTTTAGCTTAATAGATTGTGTTTCCACCCCTATTCTAAGTGCAGAGATAAAAAATGTCGACGAAATTTAGGCAAAGTCGAGTTAAATTCCCAGTGTTGACATTATTAATTATTTATTGTAAAGTGAATTTCCACGTGTTCTTGGTACGTCTGACCAATCGTTTACTTGATTCCGTACTCTGCACAAGATGAGGACGGTTTTCTCCTTTATGTCCCCAAGCTGTTCCGTAGGGATTTCGAAACTAGATTAGCACTTGTTTCGAAATTCTACTTCATACTAGCTTATGCAAGCGCAGTTGTAGGGAACGGAGCTGGAGCTAATAGTCACCACACTCGAAAGAAGTGTCTGCAAATTATATACTTGAATTTATTGTAATTTATCGGCCTTAAATCCCTTAAATATTCCAATTCACGTTCCTGTAAAGGTTCTATAACACAACGCTCAATCTGAAATTAACGAGAAACAATTAATTTTAACATTACTTTATGTTCCACTTTCCCAGAGTGGGAAAAATATTTAAATATATTATCACAATCAATAAATTACTTGAATTAAAAATCTATTAAAATTTAAAACACTAATATAACCCAAAGACATGAAAACAAATATATGAAAGTAGCTTAGGTAATTGAAAGCACTCGTTTGCAGGAGATATTGCGTCGTAACTCGTGGTCTTTGAATACGGGCTATTATCCTATACGCGTTCTGGGATTAGTGGCTTTTCATTAGTCATAAATTATCACATTATCATACACAACAGGCTCGGGGCCATTGTCTTCGGCATTCGGTTCTGAAACGGACTGATATCATCGGTCGTCGTGGGGACTGTAAGTCTTGTAGTAATAATTGAGATGGCAACACAAATTGAAATCTAATATATCAAAAGGTACAAATTTAATACTATAGATTTGTATATTAGTTCAATAACTTGAAGTTAATCGTTAGAATTTAGAGCTAATGTCTTCATCCACAAAATAAAGTAGAGACGTAACCAACACGGTCTGCCAACTGCTCATCACGTAAAAGCCCAAGCACCAATCAGAAACCGTGACGTCAGCGATGGATATAGCAGTAAGCATTTACATTACTTATCAATCTCTACAGTCGGGAAATAATGCGAATGGCGTGAAATATATTTATTGTGGTAACTATATATATTATTTAATGCATCAATTTGACTTTAACAACACTTTAATTTATGGATAGTTTTGGTTAAAGTAAATGATTACTCACGAATTCGTCATAGTTTAAATTCAGAAATTTATTAAAAATTTAATTTTTTGTTAAATTTTTTATATATATATGCCACGGCTTATTTATTTATGAGACTCTTGATATCTCTAGGGTCGCTATATCGGGCGTCGAGGTACCCGCAATGAATAGTTAATTTATAAAAAAATACAAGAATGTTGACATGAATTTATGACACGTTTTAATTAACTTTTCCCTCATTACTAAAAACAACAAAATGAATCCGACGTTATGAAGTATTATAGAATGTTTAAAAAGTCTTAATATTATTATGTTACATACTAAATACGAAAACATTGCTCGTACCACTCCAATTTCCCTTACTTCACCATTTTTAACAACTCTTTAATTGATACCACAAACTTTATTAAATTACTTTGCTATTAAAATGGCAATAATGTGCGTTATTTGGCACACACCACAGACGATTAGTTTTATCGATTATTTATCCTGTGGTTTATCAATGGTTATCTCAGAATTGTTTTTCGTAAATCTCGTCTTTTTGCTAAAGAGATTCGAAGCAAACTTTTCATCAAATTACATTAGGTAAGGACCTCCAATGAACAGAAACCATAAGCAGAACCTGGTGAACTGCACTTTACTTGCAGACTTCACTAGCAGCGTCTACATGCAACCTTGATAATCGATCTTTACTGTACCATCTCCACCAGTAAAGTGGTGTTGCACATATTTTTGAGCTCCTAGTGGAGACTGCAGCTAATCTCTCCCGGTCAGCTCGCATCGGAAACTCAACATTTCGTCATACGCCACCGACAACAATACTAGAAACACTCCAATTTTTGCATTCTTACGCTATGCTGATTGTTACTTAAAATATCCTGACTATATTACGCTACGAATACAATTATTCAATAATTTAGAATTTTATTTAATTAGATACAATGGTCATCATTACAATATATTGTAATAAATAACAATTATGATTTAATTTATTTAATTTTTGAATAATTCGAGTCCCACGTTTTTTTATGTAATAAATAAAAAGATGGCGTTAATTAAATGAAAAGCTTATGAACAATTAACAAAAATATTTATTTCGTTTTGTGGCTTTCAAAGAATAAAAGATAATTACAAACAAAATTTCAGACCTGTTCTCTCAGGGACTTTACTGGGTTTGATAATGAACACAAAAAAATGATTTAAAATATTATTAACAAAACAGTTCTCAATTTACCTAAACAATATGTCGATAGAATGAAAGAAATTAAAAATTAAAGAAATTAACTTTGATTGACAATTAAAAGGGAACGAAAACTGACTTTATCGTTTAATTATCGTTTACAATATTATTCAAAATTATGTTACTTACGGACCGTCGGTCTGGTACCAGAACAATCAATTTTACCTCGTTCGGACACTTTTACACTCTTTAATTATTTAATATCAGGCCTTGGTTTTCACTGATTCTACACTTAACTTTAATATTTGGCAATATTGGCTGTATTCCGTTGACTGCTCCGCTCCACAATAATTTACCAATGTTCTCCTGGGTTAATTTCTCCACGAAGATTTTGGAAAGTTCTATTCTGACGAAAAATGCTCTTACTTTCCAATATTTACGCTGCAATACTTCCGTGAATGTTTTCTTTGTATTAATTCACAACTTTAACTAGTTATACATTGACGATGTCTAGTCTCTGCTCAAGTTATATTACTTGTTCTGCTCCTCGTATTGTTTCTCCGCCAACTAACAGTTTTATTACTTGTTCTGCTCCTCGTGATATTTCTCCGCCAACTGACAATTCTAGTGCTCTCGAGTTTGAGCGCTCATACGCCATTTTTGACTTTTCGACAAAGCAAGCGAGCTCGCTTCTCCATTGTTGCTTTGTTCCATCAGACCGGTATAATGGATTTATCAAACAATTCAAATTTTATGTCCAAACAATTAATGGCCTAATTAACTATTGCTACAATATATATATATATATATATATATATATATAATGTAAAGAAGATATTTTGTGATACATTTTGATTCTTTGTCCATTATTTTAACTACCGATGAGTACCAGGAATAAAATCTAAATACGTTAACATAAGGTTGGAGTTATGGTAAGCATCAGGCATAGAACGTCGCTATAAGCTGATGAATAGCGAGTCCACGTTATTGCTGTTACGCACCGGGTATGACATGTTATATTTCATGCACCGCTATTGTCAATTTTATGTGCGACTCAGAATGGAAATGACTGAGCAAAGCTTTTTGAATCGTCGTGATCCTGTCTGTTACGTCCGGGACATCTGCGACAAGCCGCTCTCGTGAAACTTTCTTCCGGGGCGAAAAGGAACAGAGCAATTAGCGAATACTGAAACGATATCTGCATACCCTTTCAGATAAATCAGCAGACAGGGGTTAATCGATGCCGAGTTTGCCCGAATTACTGAAATAAAATTGCATGCGGGAATGGATACTTCATCTACAAATTATTTTTACGTTTAGAATAATAGCTATTATAAATATAATATTTCATAATTATTATTTAACTAAGACCACTTCTTATCAGTCTCAATGAATTGAATTTAGAATTTCTTAAAAATTTATTTATAGTTTTCTTTAACTTTTAGTCAATTTTTAAATATAATAAAGTCAGAACCTAAATAATAAAGTATATGAAATATAATAAGTAAATATGCACTGCAGCCACATTTATATTGATTACATATTACTGAGACTGTAGCGTTGGTTATTAAATTATTTTATTATGATAAATAGTTGCTGGGCTTAATAATTAAGTAATGAAATTATAGGTGTGAATTGATAATAATGATTGGCTTATTTCAGTATATAAACACAGTGAAAGAACTGAGCGCGCATTGAGACTTAGCATATTCCAGTTATTGCTATATTAACTGAAACTGGAGCGTGGATATTATTATTTATTATATTACGATTTTGTAGTGATGTAATCAAAACCCAAACAAAATTGGGTTGTATTGGCTGGTGGTGGTAGACATTCAATAATTTGTACAATAGACTAAACAATAAGTAAAGAATAATTAAAAAGTCTGATTTTTTAATTACTATATTACATATTACTTATTATCCAGTCTGATATAGAATTATAATTACGAGAGAGATCCCACTGAAAGAATTCATATTTAAAATGTGCCGCCTGATTGTAAGAGTTTGGACTGTATAAATGTGATAACAGAAAAAATAATCACAGAGCGTACATTAACAATTAAATAATATTGTCATGGTATTATTCAGCCTCAAAATCACAGTATATGAAGAGGGGCACTTGTCGAAAAACTTTAAATACTACCTGAAAAACATAATTAATAAATTTGTTCATAGAGAAAAATTAAATTACACTAAAGAAGAGTTTTTGTTATAAGAATATTTTCTTTTATCCCGATTTGAACACGCAACACGCAAGGGACAATAGGCAACACGCAGCAAAATCCGCAACCATCAGAAATAGGCGGTCATGCCATTTGTCGGATTTGGCTCAAACCGAAATATTTCTAAATATATTCTGTGTATAATTTCAACCCCTATGGGCATGGGACGGGAGAACGCATAGAGGTGGGGTTTGGTGAAGCGTTACATGAAAATTAAGCGAATAGACCGAGATTCGAGTCAGTTCTGGGGTTATGGATGTCGCTCAGTTTCATTGTGACAAACTTGGTTTTGCTCGGAGTTGGGCTGGGGTAGAAATTTTCAATCAATGCAACCGGTCAATAACACATTTAGGGATAGGGGTCCAGTTGCGTTACATAAAAATAACGAAAGAATTGGGGGTTACGGATAAATGACATCTCGGATAACGTCGGGCACCCAGCTAGTAAAAAATAAAGTGCCTGTATAAGGTCATCAATTGTTTTACTAATTCTATGTACTTGGGAAGGTGTTGGATATGTTATTTTGTCATATCTTTAATCCTTATTTTGCATTATTTATTGTAATTGAAAATATTATTGTGTATTTATGTCACGAGTAATTTTTTTATGTTTCAGCATTGAAAATGCTTGAAATTATACTAATTGTTTTTTTTTGTTGCCAATCATCGCAGGGGAGAAAAATAATTTACTTCGTTATAATAATTAACTCGACCACAGTAACAAATATTTTACGTTTGTATTCTTGTATGATACACACACACTGATATATATATATATGTTTTTTTTGTCATGATGGAAGTCGACTGATTTATGGTCCACAGCAGCAAAACTTTTCGTTGGCATTCTACAACCTTTTTAACAGTTGTGACAAACTGCCTTGTTTCGCGGCGTCCATCTGCTATACATTTATTTCTTAAACAAAAGACACGAAACGTTTCCTAGAAACGTGTTTACAACTTCCGAGATACTACAGGGTTCGGTACAAACCCAAGTAGTTATAATGTTATACAATTATGTCCCATCATGAGTTACTTTCAGCGAGTGTGGATTCAGAAAATACGCACTCAAAGAACTGGCTTGCGATTTGAAAAGTAATAGCACAAGGTCATTCGAAAATATTTACCAGGTTGCAAGATCAACTTTATTCCTTCAAGAAACAGTCTTGGTTTTAAAATTAAGTGAATATATTACAAGCTTAATGTATAACATTTCTGAAACGTTGAGATTGTTTTAATGTTGTTTCTATTATAATGTTTGAAATTTTTTTATTAATAATAAATTTATAACTTAATAGGTTGATGTTTTCATTTATTGAAGGACGTCAGATAAATATAACTGTTAACAGATTTGTATCTTAATTGATCATTTCTAAGCATATTTATTAAACAAATCACTAACAATTGGAACATTTTTAGATATAGTTAGAAATTTATTAATACAGAAATGTTATACATTAAGGGTGTAATACATTCACTTAATGTTAAAACCAAGACCGATACTTTAAACAATGAAGTTGTTCTTCCGAAACTTTATACCTGATCGCTCAGCGGTCAGGATTGAGGAAGGGGACTGGTGGACGAGGGGGGGGGGGGGATTTGTCCGCTTATTCTACGGCCGCACAATGCACGACACCATCCGCTTACAATTTATGGGTGTCTTTTTTAAACTCATAAGGGAAGGCCGCTAACGACTGATTTCCTTTTCACTGGGTTGCGGGCATTGACCTTGATCAACCCTCATAATGATTTTTTTTTGACTGAGCCAAAATATTCTTCCAATTGTACTTTAATAAATACACTCATCCATTCAAGTGCAATTAGTGGTATAGCGAAAGTCCAGCTATCAACATTCCTCCATCGTACCGTTATTGTTCGAGGGCTTGAATGAGATTTTATGAACGAAGCTGTCTTACGCGTCCTCGCCAAAATTGCTCGTTCAATCAAGAAAATATTTGAAATTATTCATCTACAAAACGAAACATATTTTACACTAGGATACCGTATCCTTTCTCCCTCACAGCCTATTATCAACAACACTTGTGATTTACTTAGGGTGCAAAATTAACAGTTATATAATCAAACATAAGAGCCTGCACTAACCCTGAAAAGTCCAACACTGGCGCGTCTCCAATGAAGAGCTACAGACGTGAAGTTGAAGGAGGAGAGAGGGCAGAATGCAACCTAAGTGAATTTAGTAGTCTAGACCAATAAACCGTCAAGAGTCAATCAGCCGTCTCCAATTAGTAGCTGCTAAATATGAGGCTTACTCGGCCATTCATGCGTACTCACGCACACACTCGCACGCGTGCTAATTGGCACACGGAAGTGCGCTGAAATATCGTGGTGCTGTGCCATCAGAGCAACAGACTGGAAACTGTCACCCAGGGAATGGATTTACACGTAGTTCACTGCTTCTTCCAAAACACAAAATCTACTATACCGCAATGAACACTAATAATTAAATTCGAACCACATTCTACCTGCTGCATTTCAATTATTCTAACCTTACTGGGATAACCAAAAGTAAAATTACCCATTAATTACAAAGTTACGTAATTTACTTTTAAAAATATGTGTTTGAAAATTCACTTAAAAAATTTGTCAAAACTTGAAACCATCAATTACAATTATATTTGTTATTTCAATAATACAGTTTAAATAAATCGTATTACTCTTTTTTCTTCAACAACCCTCAAGCTACTAGCTGCCAAGAACTGGAGAGCAAAGGTGGAACTATTGAGTCTCACCTACAGGGCAATGATCAGAACAAATATATATATATATACATATATATATATATATATATATATATATATGACAGCACAGAAAAGGATGCTAAGAAAACTAAACGTTGTCCAAAATGAGGCAATGAGAGTGATAGCCGGATGTTATAAAACCACCCCAATACCGAGACTCACACTTGAGGCAAACGAAATCCCGCTTAGACACAGAAGGAAAGTAATTGCAATTAGATACGCGATCAAGGCAAGAGAGGCATCGAACCCAATAATAAGAGAACAAACCATCACTCCTCGATATGCAGAGAAAGAACCACCTAGAAACCTAACCCCGTACTACACTACACTGAAGGATATATTACGAAAGGAAGGAATGACTTTTCCAGAGATAGACCACAACACCACGACAAGCATACCACCATGGAAGCTTAACGAAATTCCAATCGATACATCGCTACATAAACTTAAAGTAAACAATCCACATAACACTAACTTGAACGCAGAAATCAATCAGTTGCTACAAAGATATAATTCTCCCAGAGTCATTTATACCGATGAGTCCAAAAATTCAAATGGAGTCGGGTGCGCAATAGTTACGACAGGCAAAGAAAAATCTATCGCTATAAACCATAATGCGGCGATAATTTCAACAGAATTATACGCCATCTTCATGGCCACGGAACTGTGTCTGGAAACACCGGAGGCCAACAATATCATATTAACAGATTCCAAGGAAGCAATACACAGAATAACCAGTACAGTGCACAGAAATGGTTGCATAAATCGAATGAGAGAGAATATATTGAAAATACATGAAAACGGAAACCGGATCAGCCTGGCTACCGGCGCATAAGGACGTAGTAGGACACGACAGGGCAGATCTAGCGAAGATGGATGCTGATCCAGAAGCCTGCCAGTTTGCACCAGCAGGGACTGCAGAGTACGGCTCTACAAGGAACTGGAGGAAAAGCGCAGTAGACCTGTCAAACCAGAGGAATGCGGAGTCATCCTCAGAAATATCAACAGCATCAGAGAAATATCGCACTCGAAAGAACTATCTGGAAGGCAACAGGTTGTTGTAGCCAGAATAAGAACATTGCACTCCAGTCTCGCTCATTCGCTCTTGATTTCCAGATCTCCGCAGCCGGTATGCAGCTCATGCAAGGAGCCCATAACAATTCCTCATGTCCTCTTTGACTGCCCCAAATATAGCGAGATAAGATCAACCATAGCCGCACATTCAATGATGAAGATTTGCAACTCATCAGCAGCAATAAACAACCTCATAGACTTTACGATGAAAACTGATTTGTTTAAAGTAATTTAAATGTTATACAAATGTAGAACTTAACAGATGTAAGTCGCTAATGACCAAAAGGTTAATGCGACATTAAATTGTAATTTAAAAAAATTATTTACAAGTTTATACCCAAATAAGGTAGGTTACTTCAACTCCGGATTAATGTTCAAACTTAAACCAATGCATTTATAATCGGATTTAGGTCCATTGATCCAATTATGCATTTCACATTAATAAAATTCGACAAACTCACACCACGCAGAACTTGAACAATGGTTTAAAATCGATAGAGACAGACAAGCAACAATTGTCGCAAAAGATGTCAAGGCTTGCATTTATGATGTGTTGTGCCTCGCCATTTTCAATTCATAGAGATCTGTCGCCTCACCGTCCTCGTCCATCTACGAGTAACCATGCCAGTTAAATCAAAAGAAGTGTGCTTCTGCTTGAACCTCTCTAAATATATCCACTCAACTGCCTTTTCTTTGCTCGCCCCCCTTTCCCGCGAAAACCCAGCGCCCACTTTTACAGGCAATTAAAAGCATCAAACAGCTGCATTAATGGTCCCGATGTTCTTGCTTGAAAAATCACGATTTTCTATTATTATGTTGCTAATTTCGGCACCGCCGTAACTCATTTAAATACCAAAAAGCACCGCATAATTTTTAAATTGAAAGGCAATGGCGTTTATAACAACACTATAGGCGTGATTCTGGTTTACCGTTTCCTGTTCGAAATTGAGATAGTAAGTTAAAAATATTAAAGTATTATATAAATAAGAATGTGATACATGAAAAATAATGGAATAATATTTTAAGTTTTATGTCGGTGATTGTCTACAAGTTCGTGATCTCCTTATATGTGACGTTTCCAACTGAAAACAAAACAAATTATTTACAATACATAGTAGCTCAGAAATAGAAATACTTTATATATGTAAATTTAAAAGGCTCTTCCCAAATATGAAATTTTTACCAACTTAGAAAAATACGTTACATGAAGTACAATTAATTGTACTTTTAATTCAAATATAAATGTTCCTAGTTCAGTACAAACTTTCGTACGATAGTGCATTAGTTTAACAATTACATGGAAATTTATTGGGCTAAAGACGAACTAACTTTCGTCTTTTAATATTATTATACACATATTATACACATAACTCACCAGTAGTACATTATACAACTCTTATTATCTCCTGGAATAATTTTCAGGATATAATAGTACTTTATGAACAGCTGTATACATTGAAATTTAATGAATCTCACCAGCTCACATTCCGAATTTAACCCGCAGAAGGTAAACAAACAGTCGCCATATTTAAAAAATTAAAATTGCTGCGAAATTTATGGGGTCACAGACCTTGGGAATAGTCGGCCAGCTGCCTCCTAAACTGTTCGAGACACGGAGAAGGGAATGCTGCGTCCCCACAGCAAACTCCTCTCCCGCTATATGATGGGCGTGGGACAAGTACCCAATGAACGACCTACCTGATGCAGGTTTTTCTATGGTTTGTCCTGCATTTCTTTTAGGCGAATGCCGGGTAGGATCCTTAAACCATAGCCCGGGGGCCCTAGTTAACCCTTGGCTACCTTCCTCCACCCTTCCGCATCCCCCCTTTCAAATCCCTTTCCTATGATATAAGAGGGGAGTTGCCACTATGTGGATTACCCTATACATAGCCTGTCTACACCCAAAAAAAAACTGCGAAATTTATATTACATTTTCGGCAAGGAACGTAAAGCATTTCGTACTGTTTTTTATTTTCATTCGATGGGGTAATCCTGAATAAAATCTTATTTTTTATTCAATCAAAATATTTTTCCTTAATTTCATGACGCATAAATGTCTCATTTGCCTCACGCGGTAACGTATGATGTGACGTCTCTTGGCGCGCAGTAACTTAACACAAAACGATCACAGTAACTCGTATTCGAAAAATTCGTAAATTATTTCAACTATAAAACTTTCCACCTTTAAGCTAGGAGATTCTAACAGTACCGTTTCTCGTATTTTGAATAATATGTTGCACCAATTTTGGTTGCAATCTGTCCACGCGTTTAAATTGGTATAGAAATTAACGTTAATACATACATACATACAAACATACCTCCTTTTTTGTTATATACAGACACTTTATGTTTTTTATTTATATTGTAACGACGTTTCAATACCTATTTGTATCTTCTTCTGGTATTTTCCTAAAGAGGAGGTATTTTCAAATTATTTGATTTATAGTATAATTGTACAAAGTAAACAAAAAAAACAAATAACTTACTATATTAATATAATAATCTAGTACAACAAAACGATTAAATTCACACCGTTTAAAAAGGGGTCGAGGCTCATTATATAAATAAAAAATTTAAAGTGTCTGTATAAGGTCATCAATTGTTTTATTAATTCAAAAACAGACGTTAAATTAAAACTTTTAACAATTGATTAATGTTATATTATTTTATAGGTGATTATGGCCGAATGGCTGAAAGCTTCTTTGTAATTTCATTACTGTGACTATTATAAATATAAAGCTTCAGGACTGGAATAGGTGGCTGTTTTTAATTGTGAACCTAATTTTTTCCTGTCTCTTAATTAACTTTAAATTGGCAAAATTATGGCAACCTTTCCGTTATTCCGGAAAATTGTCATCCGAACAACTCAGAGCTCACAGATAGTTCCGTCGACTTCCAAAGTCTATGTGAAATTTTATGTTCTACTACCTAAATATGTTGAATGAAAATAATATGTACACTATTCAAAAAACGGCTGTAATTTATAATTATGTCACGTCACCCAGTCTCCAATGAGAGGGAATAAGATATGATCGACTTCAAACTGGAACTTTTGCTCGTCCACGATATTCCCCAAATTTGTGGCTGCATGGGACTATTTTCTATTTCCTAACCTGAAAAAATTTCTCGCCGGAAAATTTTCAGGACTAATCATTAACAAATTAATCATCTATTCAGATGATCACTCGAAAAATAATTTTTTGGATGACATTAAAACGTCGTTGAAACGCTGGGTGCAAAATATAGGCCACTAATGTGCACTATCTATTGTTTTGTTAAGTACGTATTGTCCTGTTGTCCAATAATGATATTAACATTTTGAGAGGAGGAGAGACAAGTTTTCTTCACTCATCACTGCGATAAGAACTGAGAAAGAATCGGCTGCTGGCAGGACTATATAAACTTTTGAACCATTTACGTACTGTAACAAAACTTTGCAAGGAAACGATGGGTTTAATTTTATATTTCATCTTATGTAGATTTTTTTCTGTTATTCTGTGAGTGGCAACAAATAAGGAAGTATATAAGTAGATCCGACTGCACGCTTCTTCCCACCGACGACAGAGATCTACTCCCTGGTTTCCTTTAACCTCTGCAAGAACTCGTAGAACTTCTTCATACGCTTTATCTCCTGGATGTAAATGTAATTGTTGCCAAGTTTGCTGCGGAGGCAACAAATTTCACTTGCTTTGTGCCGCTCAACTGTATTTTTAGGTATACATAATGTCGTAATTATGGTAATAAGGTAATAAGAAGACGTAGTCGAGGTACATTTAGATATCTCTAGGAGTACGATTTCATTCTGGGATCTAAAGTAAATTTATTATACTCCTGCGACGTGGTTGAATACGGTTATACCCTCGTACACATAAATATCTGGAACACGCGCCAACATGAAAAAAAAAATTATTTCCCATACAAATATATATTCTATAACTTCGCCATCCACGTTCAAATCAAGTCACAATGCTGAATTGCTTTCCACGCCTTAAAATCCGTGAACTTTAAAGTTTATATATCACGTGAGTTCGACAAATCGTTTGGACACACTTTTACCTCAGGGTTCCGTAGGTGATACTTTCGTATAATTGTCGCATATTCATATTTGGACATGTATCTAGTGATACGTGGGCCTGTGAGCGTGTTCAACTAACAGTAAGGTGTGGAGATTGACTGCAGGACTTTCAGTGATTAGAAAAACGGGTCCGAAACGGCAGACTGATGGAGAACGGAAATGGCGGTGTCGGTGAGCAAGGTATAGTGCGCTTAATCCAATCTTGTAAATTGTTGCTATGCTTTCGGCTGCCAATCCTTAGTAATTAATGCTACTGTTTTACTACAAGACTGAGTGTAAATAGAGTAATTTTTGTTGTGAATAAAGTCTTCTCGGTTTTCTAACCGAGTAAACAATTGTGTGTGTGTATTTATTTACTCTACAAATGGGCAGTTTGCACGATGTTAGATGCATGAAATTACAATTTAATTACAAATTAAATAAAAGAAACAATAAAATAAATTAGAGTAAATTAATACAATTATTTTAATGTATAAGCTTGGTTTTGGGACATTATTTTAACTATAAATAAATTATATAGAATTATATTATTATTATTATTATTGTTCCGAAGACTAAAAACACCGTTTACCGTTGTTTACATATACATGTAATTTATTTACAAAATATTTTTTTATCTTTAATTATTAATCTTAGAAAAATGAAATCAATTGAAACCAATTAGAACTAATATCACAAAGAAAACATCTAAATTAATTAGAAAATACAGATTAAATCTGCAAGGTAAAACTGTATCACAACAAGTCTAAAAATATATATGCATTAATTTCTGTATGTACATTTTTTTAAACTTCCACACGGTTAGTATACTACATTTAATTCATTTACAAAACATTTCTCTACATAGGTTTACATTAATTAAAGGTTGATTTTGAAAAAAGTTAAATTAATATTGGACTGGCCTGAAAAGAAGAACACTGGAGATATATCTGGAAATAGAGATTAACTATTTAACTTTCTAAGGAGGCAAGGAATGCTGTATTCGCGACGTTTCGATGACGTTCACGGCCATCGTCTTCTAGCAAAAGAAATTGTGTCTAATTAATCTTCGAAATTATTTTCTTTCGTAAAAAATTAATAATTTTCTATTCCTGTTTAAATCATTTGAATCTATATTTTTTATTATTTAAAGGGTAATTGATAAATTGATGAATTTGTTAATTGTTGTTTTTATTGAATTTTTATTTATTTCATTGTTACTAAAAATCATAACTTATTGCAAATCTTTCTGTAACAAGTGAACAAAACATTTATAATTTGACAGTCTACAAAATTTGTCATATATTCTGGAGGAAAACACACACACGGAGTTCAACCAAACAGGACTTGTCTCTTTCCAGAAACAATTAGATTCTCAATATTTTTATTTTTTTATTTGTTGATTTAAGGTCGCGTCAACCTATTGGTTATTGGCGACCCTCTAAAAGTATTTTCAAAATTAACTTACAGTAAGTTAGAAAATTTCTAATTTTGAACAACGTTTCAAATAGAGGATGACAATTTAGCTTCGGAGACGAAATCCAGGAGGCTCTTGATAGCCGTGATGTGACTACAGAAGTCTTCTCCTGAGTATTCGGCTAAAGTCCTCCTGCGTATGTCATCATATTTTGTGCAATAAAACATAATAGGCAGCACTAAGAATACAAACCAAATCAATATAGCTTTAGAATTAAATCCGCGTCTGTCTTACATTCACGTTTCTAAATTTATTTATGCAATAACAAAAAATTTTATTGCTGTATTTTCTTAATTAGTTTCCTAATTTATGAATCATTTAATTTAAGAATTTTTCTATTTACGCACATTCATATTTATGTTTTCTCTTATTAGTGTATTTGATGTATATAATTAGTTTTGGACTTGTTCTACTTGCTGAGTAGAGAACTAGTGGAATGATTAAACGTGGAAGTAGAATAAAAATCCACACATGCTTCTCTCTCCCACACTCTTTAGTATTTCCGATTGTATTGAATAAAATCAGATAAACAGTTTATTTCTGTAGCATTACATGCCAACATTATGCACTAAATTTTACTTATAACCAGGCTCATATTTCGTTTCAGCTGTCGCTACTTTGGTCAAATTACAGTTTACTGTTATTTACGAAACTTGTCTCACTTGACCGTTAGTAAAAGCTTGTGAAAAACCTGTAATTATTTATAAAGTGATAGAAATAAAATATAATCTTTGAAATATATTTATGAGTTTTTTAAAAATATAATTGATTTATTATCAGATTATAAATAATTAAAAATATATAAGAACAATATTAAAATTTATCAGTTTACGTAGTAGTACAAAGTACTTAGTTCTGTTTTTTAAACTGTGGAAAAATTATTTCGACCCCCAGACCCTCTACTCATACAATTCCCGGTTACCCCCTCTAGCTGTCGATTCATCCGTGCCTCAGTTTCTCTAATTAGAAATTTTATGTGTCGACCCCAAACTCAGCGTCATTTGGAAAGGACTGCCGTAATCCCGGAGTGTCCTCAAAATTTACGGCTAAGGAACTGGTACTGCCAGAATCTACCAAAGCGGTAGCGGTCAACTGGCATATGAAAATATAAATTAACGGTAAACAAGGCTCCTTAAGGAGAGAACAGTAGTGAAAGCTCGCCAGCGTTTTTTGTTTTTCTGTAACATTAATGCCGTATTTTGATTATTTACATTTTGAAATTCAAGTTAAAATTTTTACTCAAAGCAATAATGCTCTTTAAGTTTTCGAATTTTACACAATTTTTATATATTTTCTAACCTCAGTAATGCGGGTACTGAACAGAATTGGAATTGGTAGTATTATTTCAATACAATATACAGGAATATAAATCAATAATTTTAGCAGAAATAGACGTTTAACCGTTTTACAAACAGTCTCTTGCTACAAATGTCATATAAACATCAGGACGTAATATTTAAATCACATAAATAATATTAAAACTTTTTTGGCAACACTTTAAAATTATCAATTTGATTTTGGCTAACTTTCTGTATCAGTAATTATTGCAAAAAAAATTTTTTATATAATGGTACATGTTTTCAACCTCAGTAATACTTGTGATTTAGTTCTTTTGTATGTATATATATAATTTCCCTCATCTGAATACAAGCTGAAACGATATATGCGAATTAAGAGAACAATTGTGCTTCTGCTCGGCACGTGTACATTAAAATGACGAGTACAAGAGTTCCACAACATGTATTCACGTTCTCATTTCGGAAAACGTGAACAGAGAAGTGGCTCTCTCGCCATTAAAGCGTTACCTTGTGAACGTAAGGACGAGACGTCCATTGTAGTGTAGCTCGTTAGGAGCCTCTTGCTCCACCTACACAATACCGGAAAAACAAACTTTCGTACAGACGTTCTGCTCTTTCTTATATTTCATCTACTTGTCTGGGAAACGAGTGTTATGCTGATAATAAAATATAATAATATAGGATTTTATTGAAATTAATTTATATCCCTTGGAGGAACCTACTCCAAATTTGGCAACACCAGGACCTCAGTGTAAAAAACCAATTTAATTTCATCATATTATATTATTAAAAATTCGAATTATAGTACATGGTAATCAAAAAGTATGTATAACGATTTTTTTTTAAAAAAAAAGCATCTTACGAATTATCAAATTTGTTCTAAGGCTAAACGACGCGTTATTTTTCGTGGAAGATTGTTTCAAAAATTATCACAAACACTAAAAATATTCTTTTTCTTGTATATTTTGAATAAACTTTGTGTTATTATATTTTCTGTTCATGTAAGCCAACCTTGATATTTTTGTTATATTCGCCGAGGTTATCTATTCATATTTATACTAATACACTAGTAATTAATAGTAGCTGCACAAATATGACAAGTAAACAACCTACGAGATAACTCCTAGATAGCGTTCTCGTCAATAACGAAAACTACAGTCATGGTGATAAGGTCCAGACTGAGACATGATATTTTACACCAGTCACCGTTTTTCCAAATTTACTTTGTGTGTGTGAGTGTTTTAATAATTTTTTTAAATTTTTATCGTGTTTATTTATTTCGTGCGGTAAACAAATGTCTCTGATACATAACTCCTTGATGAAGTGACATCGCGGTCACGAGCGGATATTCTATGCCGCTGTAATTAGTATTTTTTTAAAAAAATTTGACGCGAATAATTTGTCAATATATTTCAATTACTGCATTTTTAAATATGCATATTACATGTTAAATTTCGGGTGATATATCAGATAAAACAGCTATTAACATAAAAAAAATGATACAAACAACTGCAATAAAATTGACACTTTGCTTTTGTTATGCTTAATTTATATATTGTGTTAATTTAAAATTCTAAAATGTTTCCATTGTCGACCGAACCAAACAATGTATATTAATTTTTACTGGTCGTCCTCGTTTAAAATTGTACATTTCGTCCACGGCAGTAGTTATAGTAAGTTGAACACAACTTATGTTTTTTTATCTAAATTATTTCCTAGAAATGTAATCATAATTATTGAAATTGTTTTGTTCTTTTTTGCAGTTTTAAATTGGAACATGGAGTCGCAAATTAAGCGATGAAACGTTGTTAATTTAATAAATTCTCCTTTTATTTCAGACTTAAAATTGGCTGATGTGTATTTATTTATTAGTTCTTTCATTTTAATGATATTAACAATCAATCAGGCCAAAGTATAAACACTGGGGTGAGACATTGCTGCTCCTTGGCCAGGAAGATATGGTTTTTCTTTATCGGAGATATGCCACTGATCAAAAAGTACGGTGAAATTGTCATTTAAAACTCCCGGGTATTAGGAAGGCAGGTAAATTTTTTTTTCCAAGGTTGGTAGGACTGTCTATAATATTTTCCAAGCGTCTGTTTGGCAAAAGGTTTAATTATCTACAACTTACACGTGTTTTTGTAAACAACCAAAAGTGAATTTTTCGATTTTTGCAATGGGTGATTTTGTTGAGCAAAGAACTTGCATAAAATTTTGTTTGCGAAACGAATATTCTTGTGCGGACACGTTGAAAATGTTGCGGAAGGCCTTTGGTGATCAAACTATGGCACAAACAAACGTTTATAAGTGGTACAACGAGTTCAAAGAGGGCCGAGAACACGTTGAAGACGAACCGCGCTCTGGACGACCATCAACGTCTACCGACGAGGGCCACGTCCAAAAAAATCAAAGATTTGGTGCTTGAAAATCGTCGATGGACAATTAGAGATCTCGCTGATAGTGTTGAAATATCATTTGGCTCAGCCCAAACCATTTTGAAGAATGTTTTGTGTCTCAAACGCGTCAAGTCTCGATTGGTGCCAAAATCGCTCCATTTTTTTGGAATAAAAGCGTCGCGTTGATGTGTGTGAAACTTTGCTGTCTGACTATCAGGACCACTTGAAATTCATCATTACTGGAGACGAGTCTTGGATTTACGTATACCACCCTGAAACCACCGACTAATACAGCGAATATCGTGCAAAAGGTGAAGCAAGACCGAAAAGACCACGGCAAAATCGATCGAAAATCAAGGTCATGTTGACGGTTTTCTTTGATTATCGTGGTGTGGTGCACTATGAATTCCTTCCGCCAGGCCAAACTGTCAACAAAGAATATTATTTGAGCGTTATGCGTCGTTTGCGTGAAGCTATTCGTCTTAAACGGCCGGAATTATGGGCGAACAACTCTTGGTTCCTTCATCACGATAATGCACCATGTCATACTGCATTGGTTCCTGAGATTGAGACTTGGTGTGAAATCGTCAAGTTAACATTTCAAAACCATTGGATCCGTCCGAGACCGGGATATTTTTGTTTAATATTTCATGCGTTTGTAAAAACGTTGTGCATTTGTATACGTACATACTTGTCACGACACAAAACCAAATAAATCTTAAATTATTGTCGCAAGACCCACCAAAGAAACGTGTGTCGACCGAACATTTCGATTATGAAAGGCGAATAATTTACGTGCGGTTTGAAAAACTTTGCAGTGTCACAACAACACAGTTATATTATATTGATCAGAAGGCCCTCTGTCAATTAAAAAACTTAAATCCCCAAATTCAAGAACATTTACAACACCCGATAATTATTTTTGTTGAAAACATGAAAAGTCGCTTATATTAAGAATAATGTTTACATAATTTTTTTATGCAGTAATACATCTTCATAACGTCAGATATCTCCTGGAGTTATTCGTGTGGATATTAATTATCCTAAATTATACGTGAAAACCTGTCCGCGGGGATTTGACAGGTTGAATAAACCCACTAGCGGCCGGGACTTGAAATGAACGTGCTGTTTGAGTAAGAAGATTTTATATCCGGAAAGTTTCATCCTTCGATATTATTGTAGGATGATGTAGCACGTTTCTGTGTGCGCAAGTGGTTCTTTATTGCCTTCCTCTCGTCTGCTCTGTTGCATAAATTGCGGCATCGCTGCTCTCTGAGCACACCTCTTCTTGTAGCATATCTTCTTTGAGCCTTTTACGTGACATGCGGTGGATTTCTGCGAATCTTTAGGGAATTAGTTACTCTCTGAGAAGCTAGGAATATTTATGACTTTACTTTCCACCGAAGCCGTTGCAAGTTGCTGAGGATAAAGGCTTTTCCCGCATCAGGAAGCATCTTAGAGACGATGTTACCGACGTGCTATAGCCATTAAATATCTCGCAAAAAATGACATTACGAACACCTGTTACAGAGAAAATACTTTTTAACGTGCTAATGTACTATGGAGTTAATGCACGTATTGTTTTGAAATTATATAATAAAAAAATTCGACATATAACTATTTATGTGATGTTATCGTTGATGAATGAGCATAAGGGAACCGTTTTCAAATAAAATGTTGTGAAGCCTTATTACTATTAAATTAGATTATTTGTTATTTCTATTATGTCCGATGATATGTATATTCTTTTTAATGCAAATTTACTAATAGTTATTAAAAATTATCGAAGAATTACCAAATAATTCATTAAATAGTTTTCAATACAAAACGTACAAACCTTTTAATAAATTACTATTAGTCTGCCTCCCAAAAAGTAATGTTTTAACAATCCAGGAATTTTTCATTGTTTAAAACATATAAAATTGTTACCCGTTAACGGAGTAAATATTTTTTTAACATACTTGAAATAGAAAATTCAGTAACAACAGGTACGCATTTCGTCTATTTCGTGCAAAATATAAAGTTCAAACAATTTATGGAACAAAAATACTTCAAAATTGTACACAATATTTATAACATAAATATAAAATTCTGAAATATTATACCGGATGTGTGGTAGTATATAAGACCACTGACAATAGCCACGGGGTCTGTAATGCCAAAGAAATAAATACGGTTTAGATAGAGAAGTGTAAATAACCTGAAAGTGACGGAAATATATTTTCTTCGAATCTGTAGAAGCATAATTGTACTGCAGCGCAGAAGGACACTCCTCAAATTAATTCAAGATTAATTTCTAATATTTGGAAAAAAAACGCACTTTTATTCAGAGCCGAGCTGTGATTTAGTGGAAATTACGGCCATAAAATTTGACACAGAGATGACAGGGTGTCGATGATAAACCGTGTCTTCAGATAAAGGCGGCAGATTATGGGAGAACCCAGTCTCAGGGGTATTGATCTGACCAAAATCCCGGAAGGTCAACCATTCCGAAAGGCGAGAGTAAGATCGCGAATGTGTAAAATCGAAGCAGATTGGCTGAAATCAAACACGAGAAGGGGGTTTTCACCCTCTGGTGGGGAACGAAGAGAATCGAGCTGGATGGTGGACAAGCGAGGAAACAGAACAGTTACTATTTATAACCCAGGGAACGAGGAAATCTGAGAAGGGCGACAGTGTAGGAGTAAAAATAATTCACATGTATAACTTGGAGAAGTCCGACGGAAGAAGAATCTGTCTAGAGATGCTAAAAATTGTTACGCTGACGAGGAAGTGTAAAGGCAGAAGCTGACAGAAATTCCTGTGAAGATTTTCCAGTTAATCTGGGGAAGCCGACTACAAAAGATGAACAGGTGTGTTTCTGTCTGCGACATAAAGTGATATTTCTGTCACACGTATATGCCGTCACATACGACCCCTTTTCTTTTTTTGGTTTATGTTCAGTCTCTCATAAAATCTCCCTGATATTTGTCTGTTTAACGTATTAGAAATTTATTTGAACATTGAATGATGTTAAAGTGAATCATCTAAAGCTTAAGCTCAAGAATGAATAAATATTAATTTATCTAGATGCAATTAAAAACAGCACCCTGTTGAATTTGTGTAAACCATTAATTAGAAATGAAGTCAATTTAAAACAAACAAATTTTAATTTTTTTCATATATTTTTTAAAAAACAGCATTTTATTATAGTACTGTCTGTAAGAAATATGATAGAAATCTCTACAATTTCAACAAACCATTCTCCTTCTTATCCTTTACGGGGTTATCATCCTCTTACTCTGTATGATATTCAGTTTTACTTTATTTATAGATGCTTTTCCTTCTGTGATTGAAATAGACGAGCTAAAGCTTGTAAGTGTCGGTCTCATCACAATATATTCCATTCAACCTTTTTCTTCCACACTACGTTTTTAGGTGCATCATTTCTTGACGCCATTTTATTTTCCGTGCTCAAATTATCGAACGGCTGACCTTAACATTATCAACAATTCAGCGTCGTTTATCTATTTATTCTATTTCTCATTACCGTTCACATTTCGTACTCATCAGAAGTCGCTTCAGATTTAATCTTCAACGACTCGACTCGCAATTAATAATCTTAATGGACCTTCGTTCAATTTACCATCCAAGTTTCCAAGTAACGTAATTGCTGATATCACTGAAACTCTTATTTTCGAACTAATAACGACGTGACGAGAAATATGACTATTGCAGTGGACACAAAGTAGAGGTGGGCAAAAGAACAGAGAATCGGTTCAAAGAGTCGATTCTTATAAAAGAACCGTTCTTTAAAACGACTTAGTAGAGTTACGACAATAAATACCGGAAGGTCGGCTAGGACAAGGCCGATGCCATAACCCAGGGATTAATCCTTGTTTTCAAGGACTGTAAAATCGCCAATCTATATTTAGAAGGAACTGCCTGTTTTTCTCGAATGTACAGTTGGAGGATTTAGAGGGGCAGATCATGTTGAAAAAAAAAAGGTGTCGGGTCAATTCCCAAAAAATTTTCCAAATTCTTTATAAAATAGCAATATTAACTCTGTAAAATAGTTGTAGAAATATATTTATATTATTTTTCGTAAATAATTTACTTAATAATTATTTCATATGTTGTTTCTTAATTTTTGTCCCTTCACTTACTCAAGTTATTGATGTTAAACCTTTAGAATAGAATCGGATGGGATTCGGAGAGCCTAAGAGTCGTTTAAAATAATCGGTTAGTGAAAAGACTATGAACGACTCAACAAAAAGAATCAATCTGCGTATAGCTAACCTTAACAGATTTGGAATTTCACCAATATAGAAAGTACCTCTCACACGTTAAATATAAGAAATCCGAAACTTTTGTGTGATAGTACTACGTTTTGTGGCATGACCCTTGCCATAAAGAAAGAATTGATGTAAACGCAGGCCCGTCTCCTTTGTGGTTTGTGTTCTAAATACCAAGCCTTTCCGAAGCTGTCCATTACAGCAGCGCTTTGAAGTGATTTTACAAAAAAAAAAAATATGCAAAGCTTTCGACTTGCTCCAGGGAACCGGAAATCTACACCGTGCACTTAAAAGGCAGAAATAATCGCAGGGCGTCCCTAAACCGAGCAATGTTCCACATGAAACATATCTATGCACTCGAACTAAACGCCTAGTTGTAGCAGCCACGTAGAACGTCACGCATATTGACTAAATTTGAAATGGAATGAAGTGAACTTGGTTTCACTCTTTTACTAAAACCAATCGCGATGCGCTGTTAACTCAGTTTCCTCAAAAATGTTAATTATGAAAAAAGCTGCATTCCGCAATAGAGACGATCGGTTATACGAAATGCGGCAGAAAATGTGTAAATCTGTTATTTGTAAAGTTGGTAAATCAACAGAGTGGACATAATCTGTTTACTCTTCAGTGCCTTCTGCCTAAAAATATTCCAAAACTGGAGGTCTGTAGTCTGATATAATACTGAAAATAGTAGCTGCCAATTTTTCAGATATTTTGAAACGCATTATAATCTAATAAATGAAATAGACTTACTGTGTTTGTTCCGCACGCCAATCTACACCCGTGGAGCAAATTTCGTACACGTGTTCCTTACGAACCGGAAACAAACACTGTGAAGGTAAGACGCGTCTACCACCCCCAGGACGGCGTTTATGACAACCCGGGCAACGCCAGGCACTCAGCTGTTTTGATATAAATTATGCAACCGAATCTGAATGTTCTCCATATATAGTCAAAATTTTATTAATTTTTCCAGTATACACGTCACCAACAATCGTTATAATTTAATATTGGAAATTGTTAATAAATAGCTCCGCGTTTCACATTACTAGTGAAATCAGCCAACACTAGAGTCTTCTTCGTGATTGTTATTCGTTTTATTATGCAACACATTATTGGTACATAATTTGACTTTTTTAATGTCAGTGTACATATTAAAATAGCTTCATTGATTTTTTTATCAGTTGTTTGAGACGTGCCAACTATGCAAACTCAATTTCAGAACACAAATTTTACGGAGATTTTAGTTTAGTTATTAAATCTCTAGTCATTCGTTTAAAAATATATTAAATTTCCACTATTTCCAAATTCGTGGTTGAAGTTTTAATTAGTTTCCATGTCCTTGGTGAAGAAATAGGACGTCAAAAATGGTAAAAATTAGAATCGTAAATAGATAAAATGTATATATAAGAACGTAGAAATAATAATCTAACTGAAATAATACTGTAAACGGAAATAAGGGAGATTAAGTTAGGAATTCAGTACATTATAAAAATTACTACAAAAGTAAACAATGTTAAGTTGAGATAAATTGTTAGTCTTTGTAATATAAACTAATCCTCACGGGTAACATTAAACTTTTGGGGATAATATTAAGACAATAAGCAAATTCGCAATGAAAATTTAACATTTCACCGAATTATTTACGTCTCCAGAATAATTCTGTGAAGGCTGAACAGTGTGGACATACAAACAAAAATATTTACACTAATTTTTATCACATTAAACCAGTGATACCTGATTTAATATGTGGTGGGTTCAGACCGATTGGCTAATTTCTTCAGAAATAGTCTGTAGCTCCACCTGTTTTTCATCCTTACTGGATGAGAATTAAATAGTTTTATTCCTGAATAATGTTTACTTATTTCATAAAGCGAGAGCAGTTCTTAGACTTCAATTCGTTTCACGAATATTAAAATTTCTAAAATGTATGTTCCAGGTAAAGTTAAATTTTCTATTTGTAATAAATATATAATTTTAAAAATTATTTAAATAAAAAGGAAGTATTCCAGTAAAACGAAAAATAAATAAACAATTTTATTCTTTTATAATTCTTGAAAGCAACATCACCATAGCCACTGTATTAGATAAGAAAAGGTATCACGGGAGTTTTTCACATCACCGAATATTCAGAGAAACGTAACCCCCCCCCCCCCATGTCCTCGTATGATCATAAATGTGGGTTCAGGTCACCAGTGGTGAAAAGTAATTGCAGGCAACAACCACATAACTTCAAGCTGATCAGATTCCGCCAATCAGAGGCCGCCCAACACCGAAACCTATAAAATAACTTGTAATCCCGGTCTCGAAACGACAAAAGCTAGGTAACAACCCAGTAAAACTAATATTCTAACTGTATTAAATAAAAATACTTCAACGATTGAATCATGTTCGTGCGTCTTGAAACGACTATTAATCCATACATACACGGCTCCCTCAGTCAAAAAAGTATTTCCTCGTTGCTCTCCAAAAGACAAATTCATTGAAGTTACACACAACTTCCTCAGCCAAACTACAACTAAATTTCTTGGAATGTTGACAATCCAAGAAATTACGTTGTTACAATCTATGGCCCAAACTATATAATATTTATCACTTTCTGCGTTCTGAATCATTAATGATTAGATAAAATTTCAAACGTAGCACTGGCAAACGTAATTCTTTCCGTCTGTCAGATTACACCCGAGAACTGCGTTGCGCGAGGATCGAAGAACTTAGGAATGTGATTCGCGACCGATACATGGCTAAAACCGGTAATTAGCCTGGGAGTCGGATCGGGCCGTCGACATATGGCGTCAAGGCAAATTGACCGATGCTAGCTGAGATTTCCCTGGGGGATGAGATGGGTCAGGTCGGATAATGGAGTGCTGAGAGGGTTCCCGCTGCCTAATTACCTCGGCTCCATGTTGCAATTACTTCACATTCTTAGGCAACTGAAAAAAATATTAACAACGAATTTTGAAAAGCTGGTCTCATTCTTAAATTCGTGATATAGATATGTCCAACGTCTATCTCGGATACAACTGATGTACGTTTTAACGGCACTTCGCCACCTGCAGTTTCATATAAATGGTGCGCGTGTGACATTAGATATAGTTAGATATCGACTCTGACTATGAGTTTTCAAAATGAATATTTGTAAATAATAAATTTTATACTTGTACTTCACTTCCACATCTAAAGTAATTTAAGAAATATTAAGTTGCCTTAATTTTCAAGTGTTTTAATTTAAAGAATTAACGTTATTCCATTACACACACTATTTCAATATTTATTCACGTTAAGTGGCTTTTATAAGAAAGTGGCACGCTTAGAAATACTTAATTCGGACACAGTCCAGGTTCCTTTCTTTCACGCCATTCAATTTTTAATACTATAGAAAAATAATAATTACAAAAAATAATTGTTGAGCCATTTTAAATCACGTACATTGGGGTGATACATTCTAATTAATATTTTTAATTTAGACGTATTTATAACATTCAGATTCCGAATCTAGTCTAAATATCTTATTCAGACTATATTTATTCTGATAAACTATAATATAATTATTATACGAGGATTTATGCGAAGAATAAAAAATATAGTTAATACAAACGATTCTTAAATAATGGGATATTTGTGCAGTGAAACAGAGTAATAGTAAAGGATTTATATATATATATATATATATATATATATATATATATATATATATATATTGTAGTGTTCATAATTAATAATACAAGCCCCTCGTTGGGCGCCAAATTGTAGTGATCACAATTTAAGATCTGAAATAGCCCCGCGTTGGGGTCCAAATTGTAATATTCCTAATTAACAATTAGTAATATATTCCCCACGTTGGGATCCAAATAATGTAACAATCAAACTAAAAAACCACTAATAAAGATAGTGAAATTACAAGCCCCACATTGGAGTGCCAAATAATGTAGTAAACACTCAATTAAGAGTACTATATCTCAGAGTCGCCTACAGGCCTCCAATAAATATAGTAATCTACAAAATTAAAACAGAAAACTATAGAACTTTTTACAATATAAATCTAACGCTTATTTATTATCCACAACTAAACTAAACAAATACCTTGGAACGTAAAAAGCGGTTATCAATTGACCCAGCACACCTCAACGTATGCTTGTAACTTCGTAGTTTGTTAATGCTCGAAACCAACTTCAATTGATTGAATCAATCCAAATGAATCGGCTAGACGGCGAGAAAAATGTAGTTCAACTCGCTTATTTTAAATGAACCAATTTCAGAACCGTAAATGAAATACCCTTCTCCACTTTTCTACAGCAAGCTGTATTGCCCAGTGCCACCATAGGAGGTGTGGAGATAGGATTTGTTGGCAGAGCTATCATAGATAGACGGCATTTCACAGGATTACCATCTCCCATGGCCTTTTACCAACCTTTGGCAAGTTTATCTGAACCTCGAGTGAGATTCGTTATACTAAATCCGCATGCAGAAACGACGTCCTTCAAAAAAATACAAGTTGGATCCACTATAACGCAAAAAATTGCTTAGGATCAGAATGATTTCACACTCGGATAAAAACAGCGACCAAGAAACCAACGACGCACCAGACAAAATGTAAATCTTCACCAACAGCCACTGGACTGACGCTGGCGCTCTACTGGTGCTCGACTTCCCAACAGCTTGACTGAATGTAAACAAGGTCGCCAACCACTCTACTGAGCTTCCGCTCTGCTACTGATTCACCTGTGTTTACTTCTCAAGGCTTTTATACCTTTCCGTCGAGTCACATTTTTACCCAGGGTTAAATGTTCGTAAACATTTGTCGTAACGCAAATACATCACCTGTATTGCCGAACTGAAGAACTGAAGAAATAAATTCCTTAGTAATCTCTACAATATATATATATATATATATATATATATATATATATACATATATACGAGGGCGGCCTGAAAAGTTTCCGACCCAACAATGATAGAAGATATTTTTTTTGGATCTTTATTTTATTTTATTTTATTTATTTTTCAACAGTCTCCTTGTAACTCCACACACTTCTCCCAGCGATGCTCCCATCTCTAACCCGTCCAAAAAGTACTCGGTGTTTTTCTCTGAAAAATAATTGTCGAAAACTTTTCAGACCACCCTCGTATATATATATATATATATATATATATATATATATATATATATATGTGTATGTATTATTTTCTCTCTAACTCGCAGTAGTTTTCCGTCAGCGAACTCTATGGTACTTCACACGGCCTATGGCTAATTGGAATAGTCGGCCAGCTGCCTCCTAAACTGGTCGAGGCACGTAGAAGGGAATGCTGCGTCCCCACAGCAAACTCCTCTCCCGCTATCGGAAGGGCGTGGGACAAGTACCCAATGCCGGACCTACCCGATGCAGGTTTTTCTAGGGTTTTCCCTGCATTTCTTTAGGCGAATGCCGGGTAGGATCCTTAAACCATAACCCGGGGGCCCTAGTTAACCCTTGGCTACCTTCCTCTACCCTTCCGCATCCCCCCTTTCTAATCCCTTCCTATGCTATTAAAGGGGAGTTGCCCAATGTGGATCACCCTCATGTAGCCTGTTGCCCTAAAAAAAAAAAAAAAAAAAATGGCTAATTGATATTTACTAAGCCATATTTAGTAGCCATATTGTATAAAATAATTTTATTACTGAACGTTCTCAATCACAGATACACAGTTTCTACGACTAACAGTCTGTCGTCGTTATGGTAACTCTCCGATGATAGGCAGACATCTCTCTGTCGCACGTAGTTTCTGCGGCGAATTAAATTTACGTAATTTGAAGTCCAGCCATCTGTCGGTACGTACCCACCCTGGATAACCAGCCTCGTGCTGATATTGTCACCTCTCTTACTTCCTCACTTATCCTTCAATATTAATTTACTTCATGTTCGATCCCTATTTCATCGGCGCTGCCTTTAACTCCGCTAAGATTCATTTCTGTTCTTCAATAACTATTATGTTCTTAGTGCGATTTTTATATTCTGGATTAGTGACGTCCCACATTAAGTTGATAATCTTCTATTACAAGTTAAACTTTCTTCGTTGGCCACATCACGATAATGAACAAGCAAAAATAAAATAAATTAACGAAGCGTTCTACAGAGGATAAATTGGGGACAATGTCTACAAAAGCGTCCACACCCATGAAATGTTCCGCAACAATGTCTCAAGTCTCCCATTTCTGACGGGAGACCAATGTTCTGCGATTTTGTTCTGAAAGCGTGTCCATATACAAGATTTTGTCCCGCGATTGTCCGTAGACATTGTCTACATACAAAATCGCTCGACTTTGTATACGAGTGTGTACTAGGTCTTACGAACGGGATATACAGACAGCTTAACTTTTACGAATAAGTTATTTGTCGTCCATGTATCCTGAACTGAACTCAATATGTTTCCTCAGGTTAATGTTTTCAGAATAGTTTTTACACTACCAAGTGGTCGTAACAAAGGTTCGTGTTAAAGTGAGATCCGGCCTAACCGCACTACAATGACAGGGCAATCGAAGAGCCTGCAATGCATTTCCCAATTAGCATATTTATTATATTTAATATTAAATAACTATATCGCGTAAAAAATTACGAGTTACAATCCGTCATCCTTTAATTCACGTACATTAAAATCGTATTATATGGGGAACTTAAACTCAACGGGATCGAGTATAAGAACTAGGAAAATGTAATCAACGCCAAAAACAATTTTTTTCATCAAAGCCCTTAGACTCGTGTTCTCTAAAAATACCTGAAAGTCATGCCAATGTGAGGCGATCGGACTCGAGCAGAAAGGCGAGCAGGGTGTCTTTATTCACGAAAGAAAAGCGCTGCGACAGCAACAATGGAGTGCGATCGGACAGGTCAGAATTGAATTCTTCATATGCAGAAGTCACCGCTCCATCGCTCGTAAGCCTCCGCTTGTTTTCTTGCATCATCAGAAAATTCAAGGAATATTTTTTTCTGCATTAACGGTAACAGTACAAACGGAGATTTTGTGAATGAAAACACCAGGTTATTCAACCATCATAATTTAAATAAATATTCAGTTGTTATCGCGCATTCAATACGAGGAGTTTTCGTCTCTTACAGACATAATCATCTTTACACGCTCCATCATTGCATAATATATTGTATGCAATGATGGAGACTGTAAAAGATTAAAGCTCCTCGTATTGAATGAGCGATAACAACTGACTGTTCATATTAATTTTCCAGGTGTTTTTACTTATATCAACACATCAATCTGTAAAGAAATTATATAGGAAATTTTATCGTACCGATTAAAGAGAAATTACTCGTCAACTTTATTTTGTTTCTAAAAAGCGAGCATAATTTCGCTTCGTAAAACTTGAGACTAAACTATTAATTACATTTGAAATGGCAAAAATATTTCCTTGACATATTTAGTTCATCGCATAATGTAGTTTCTATGCGGTAACGAGAACGTTTGTCGTCAACTTGTAGAACGATTAGCCCGTAGTAAATTAATTTAGGGGGTAATTATACAGAAACACGTCGGACATTTCTATCCAGAAACCATATAGTCAGAATAAAGTTTCAAATCAAATAACAAACTAATGGTGAATAGGGCTATTAAAAAAATAATTGTGTCTGCAAAACATACGCGCGACTGATAAATTTCATGTAGACCTAGTCGTTGAAATATTTTTCTTTGGTAAAATTTTGGGTATTCATCAATCCGATAGATATAATTTCTTCAATGGTATATGTTATATCTGGGATACGAGTACAAAGTGATATTACTGGTTTATTCTTTACTATAAACTATTCAGTCTGAATGTGAATGATAACTGAAGTATTTAATTAAAAATCTTGACTCCAGTAGTTCTAGTGACGTGAGAGTGACAAATAGGTTGTTGTTTCGTGGTGTTAAAGATACTATAGTTGTCACTTCATATTTTTCTATACAATTTCTTGTCCTTAGACGAATCAACTTTTTTGGCAACACCTGATGCAAAAATTAATTTGAAACATACCCGTAGAATTATGGGACTTCTCCAAGTATTTTAGCTACTTATTGATGTATACGAGAGTAAGTATAGAGGAAGTAGTCTCGTAAGCTAACTGAGCTGTCCACTCACCGACTGTTTTCGGACAGTTGACGCACCAAAGGAAAGTGATTTAACTTGTGTATCATTTATTTCTTTACTAGGTGTTACGACGACTTCCGCCATATAACTTGGCCACTTCCGAGAGCTGCATTTCGAATTCCCAGTATGGAGGAGCGCCTCTTGCGGCGGTTCCTTGAGCTACTTATATGAAGATCGTTGCCAATTATCCTTTCCTGTCACATTATAAGTTATTACAAATAAATTTAACTTTCAAATTATTTAATTAATGTGATAATTTTTTATGACTCCAACAAATTAAATTTGGATTAAATGCAAGACGTTTCGATGGGTCGCAAATGCCATAATTTCTGTTTTATAATAAGGTTTACATGTTGGGGAAGATCCATTGATATTTATGTCACTATTTGCTGTTCGATAAGCTTTTGGCCGTGTTATTTGAGTCATCGAGTAGTAGGGACGTTTTTATGTAACTCTTCTTTAGTTTGGATGGTCCGTAATCAAGGAATTGTGAAATCATATGTTGGAGTTCATTTAAGAAGGAGCTTAGTTGATTAGAAAATATTGAGGGTTGAGACTTGAGTTAGCTAGGTTTGCATATTTCATTTATACGTGCCATTCGTCGAGTGAGGATTAAGTTTTTGCGGATATGTTGACGGACGATGATAGTTTCAGGGCGGTCTGTTCCTGGTTGTTACTAATTCGCAGTATATTCCAACTCCTTTATAGTTTGGGAGATGATTCTCTTGACACAGTGCATATTTCACTGGAGTGTTCCTCGACTTTTTGTAAACTTTTCTGCGATGCTGTTCACCACAATTGACGCTGAAGAAAGGGTTAAAGAAATAGGTTTTGAAGTGACCGTATAATTGGCAGTGGGTACATTGGACGATGGTTTTTCTGGTATGGGAAAGAAATTTTAAGTTAAATATTTTGTTGCTGTTGTTTCCAATTGAACGAAAAGTGACTAGGTTCCTCGATTTCCTTGTGTTTACATTTTGTTATATTTCGGGCTTTACTCTTTCAATTTGTTATTAATGTATTTACTGAAATGGAGTAGTGGAGATGTCTGATCACCGCTCTGTATGTTCGTTCTTATTTAATTTGGTACGTATGATGGACTTTCTTCTTTCAAGTCTCTTACAATTTCGTGGTATTTCTCCACCGTTTGAGCTGTAATTTTTATGGTATCCTTTTGCAGCGTTTTTTTTTGTAGTATGTTCCATCTTCTTCTACCTTGTCAATAATTTCTTAGAACTTGTTTACCCCATATATGAAAATTGAAGGTGATTTAGATGGTCATTGCTTTGTAGTCGTCTGCGTGGTTTCCATTTGTTCGTAGTCACTTGAGTTTAATAACGCATTGCATCAGTTGCTTGTTTTTAAAGGCAGTTAATGAATTATTTCGGGTTAAATGGTTGCATTTATGTTTTTTTAATCACTTTCCAGGAGCTTACAGTTTGAACTTCTTCCTTCACCTCCCTGTTGTCAAAGCCAGCACCCATTGTTGAATATGGTGGTTTTGAGACTTGGTATGCAAAGGAAAATTTTGTGTTTCGAAGGGTGGTTCCAAGTTAGTTTTCATGTTCCATGCCAAAACACTCAATTGAACAATACTTTCTTTTATTCAAACACAGTAGTAATAATTGATTGCTGTGTCAGGCAAAATCAGTTTCTCAAATTCAAAATAGCCCACAATTTTCGTGTCGGGAAAATGAAAATATTAATTCAATGTTATTATGCTATTAAAATATAAAAGTTTAGAAAGTCACTTATTTATAAATACTCATTGGGAATATCTTGTAATTATACCTATAATTATCAACTGCATACTGCTTGGTACACATCAGGAATCTACAACAAAATATTCCATTAAGAGAGACTTATTTTCATTATTTCTTGACTATGTGAGACATAGGTATCAAATGAGCAGGAGACAATCAGGTGATTCATAATGATTGCTGCTTCCCAATCAGGCAGTTGGGAAATAGCCACTTAATTAATCCACCAATATTCCAAGCGTCCTGCAATATTCATTCCACAGTGACTTTCTATGTCCTGATAAATTTGAGTAAAAGGCAATAAAATTTTTCAATCTACTACAATATGTATTTTCAAGGTAAATGCTGACAATATCGTGTAGGGATCAGTTGACAACCATGGAAAAAATAAGAATGAGTGAACATTACACAGGAATCTATGAAAACTTGCCATATGAGGTTTTTATTATTTAAATAATACAGATAATAAAATCAAGTAAATTCGGTTTTCACTCATCATCGTCATCAATCGTGAAGCACTCAATTGTCATTGTGTTTGATCTGAAAAAAAATGACAACCTGCTTTAAATATATTTCTAAAATAATTTCCGTTATAGAATGTATGAAAATTCGAAAATTAACCAGACTAATGAAATATTTAATGTTTTTACACTTACTTCACTTATAAGGAAATTTAATTAAATATTACAATATACAGAAACATACCTCAGAGGTACTAATTTTTTTTATTATATTGCCGCTCAGATATATTTAAGTATAACAACAAAAAATTACTAATATAATTTGCTAGTACTTAGGTGGTGATGTTAAGCCTGCTCATAACTTATTATGGCTGATTTTAAAGAATCTGGGAAAATTAATATTCAATAAGAAAAAATAATAAAAGTAATAAAATATTATACTCACAATACCTACAATTTTACATTTTATATGCATGCTTGTACGTGGATTGGTCCGTGGTTCTGTTTTTAAGGGAAGATCGTAGAATCAGTAATTAGAAAGGGAAAAGTTTATATAAACCAAATAGTCACTACTTGAATATAAAATTTTAGTGTTGCACGTGAGTTGCGGTTTTCTGGTCAAGCTGTGAAGAATATTTCTTTTTATGGAGAAGGATTTGAACTGCCGGGAACGTGCTTTTGAGGCTTAGATTACTCTTATTGCCATATTGTAACTTCGATTGCAGGATTACAATGAAGAAAGGTTTTTTTGCTTTTAAATGTAACTCTGAGGTAACAACTTGTATCATGAAGTTAAATATTAAATTTCATCAACTCTGTATTATTCACCTCCTTTACAAAAACATAAAAGGGCTTTTTGAAAAGACTTAAGAAAAATAACTTTGGATCAGTATTCTAAAAATTTAAGCATTCCTCTCAGTCTTGTACCTGGAAAATCATTGTGCTTCTCTAAAATATTTGCTATGGACAAGAGAGAGTTCTTGAAATGGTAGATATAGAATTTTATGATTCATGGGATACAATAAGAAGGGTAAATTCAGCTTGTGTTGTTCTAGGCTGAATATCTGACTGTATAAAAATGAAATTAATTGAAGAAAAGACATTGTGCAATGAAAACAAATATTGAAAAAAATTGAAAGTTTCATTTCAAAGTAATTTCCTACTTCTGATTATAATGATAATACTACAAATTTGCAAACCAAATATGGTGTCCTGATAGAAAAATTAATTTCAAAACATTTAACAGGGCCAAGAGTCACTCAAAAATATACTGAAGAAAGCTAACTAATAACTGTAACTGGGTGCACTGTTACATCATACCCAAACTTTGAGAAGAAATCTGTTATTAAATCAGATTTCCAGCAAAAATCTATTTAATTGTGACAAGGCATTTTATAGTACTTTAGTGACAAATATTTTATGATTTTATCCAATAGTTGTTTTAATTTAATTTTGTTATATTTTTTAGTCCATTTTTTATTATATGTTATATGCAAGAATTTTTAGCACACTGAATTATATTATATGTTTTCATCAAAATGGTTTTCTTAGTTTCACATATTTCAGCCATTGAAGTATTATTCCGAAATTCCCACAAAATGGAGTATTTTTTGCTCTACATCACAATTTTTGGCACTAACATTGAGTCAAATCTCAAAGTTGAAATTTATACTGCAGTTTGATACTATATGGATCCTTTACGTACAATTTTAAACTTTTATCCCATTCTCAAACATGGACATTGCTTCTCAATATGTGAAAACTGACAAAAGTAAGGGTTTAAATGCCCTATACTTGTGTCCATTTGTAATGATAGTTTCTTCTCCTCAGGTCATAAACTTTTAGTAAACATCTATAAAAAAATCCTAAGTTGTGAGTAATTTCTAACACGGTACTCGTTGGCTTTATGGCTATGAGGAGTTCTGTAATTTACAAAAACTTGTACTATTGATCTTCCCTTCATAAAGATTACATGATCCTAATGTTCCTCCCCACTTCATGTCCATTAAACACTTTCCATAACACATACAAGACAACAATGTGATTCCTTGGTCACCTTTATGTTTTTAAACCTCGCCCCCTCTTTGGAATCTCCCACATCTTTGAAGTAGGCTATTGTCTCTAATCAGTAAATTCAAAGAAACAGTCATAAATAAGAAGGGAGCTCCGACCCTGAAAATTTTTATATTTATATAGTCCCAGCTTAGTATGTCCGCTGTCAATTTATAGCAAATCAACAGCTCTCTGTCCCTCATTCCTATCCAAGTACGTGTGTGCATATGTATATATAAATAGATTTTTTTATACATGTAGAACACTTGAGGAAAATGTGATGAGGTCAAATTTAAAAGCATATTTAAATAGTAAAGAGAGGCAGCAAAGTCGACTTATCCTGATATGAACAGTTGATTTATATATATATAGAGGGGAGGGAGGGGGGAGAGAGAGAGTTAGAAATCTATTAAGGTACCAATCCATAGATACTGACCTACGAGCCGTGACACGCGTTGCTGACATACACTTGGCGCATTGATTCTTGGATCGAGTAATGTTCATCAAAGATTGTGTACCAATGTCTCTGAAAAATATTAGAAAAATGATCACGAGGTTAAAGCAAAATCCAAATATCTCAGTTTTAAATATATATAACAAGTGCTCCAATAGTATGTATTACACTTATTACAAGTTGCAACCTAGTTAATACATACATACATATACATACAAACATACACACACACACACACACACACACACATATATATATATATATATATATATATATATATATATATATATATATATCTGTGTGTGTGTGTGTGTGTGTGGTATTCAAATCAATGAAAGTTACAGCTAACACGTTGGGACCAATTTATGTGGTATACAAATTTTAAAAGGAAAAGATAATTTACAGGATTTATCCTTGAATTAAACAATTTTTTTAAACGATAAAAAAAATTGTTTATTACAAATAATGATTTACCTTGTTAAATAATTTTTTAAAAATGCCACAGCTTTTAATGAGACTTCAGGGTCACTTACAGGGCCTCTAATAAATTATAGTGATTTTAAATTAGCACCAAAGCAGTTACATAAAAAAATACTAATTCAATCTACAAAAACATATATAAAAATCTATCTATAGAAATCTGATGGTAATTTATATTTATATAAAAGTTTACAACATAAATTTTCTACATACCAATTTATTTAGAGCTACTGTGGTATCTTATGAATTGTGTACTTCACTGCTATTTAGATTTAAAGAAAATATTTATCAACAGGCCATAACACTCATTTTCATATTATTTCACATCACTAAATTCTGGCAACTCTCTAACAACTCTCCACTATCTGTATGTCATCCTACTTATTGTCACACAGCTTTACTGTAGAAGTACATTAATGCAAAATGTGATATTTTCTGCCTTTATTCAGCATATACTTTGCTGAATTTCTAATTATTTAATTATGTGAATACTCCAGTGATCGCCAAAACTAAACTCACTCGCCATGACCAGACTGGCGAGGCTCCCAAAACACACTGACTCACCATGACCACACTGGTCATGCTCCAAAAAAACTCACTGGCTCTTTCTGTCAAAGTTCTGGATTACCTGTGATTTTCCATCAATAATAAAGTAGCAACCTTTCCAGTCACTGCATTCTTGGACCACACTGACTGTTCTTTACAATGCTCTGGCCTCACCGGTATGCTGACAATAATATTAAAGAAAAGTTATTTAATAAAACTTACATTACACATTGGAAATCTCTACCACATATATCCGCAATATCCTTGTCCACCCTTGCAGGCCCCACCCTAAAATTCCCCTACTGAAGCTTGGTTACCAACCTTGCAGGAGAAACAGGTGTCATGTCTGTCCCATCCTCCAGCCCACTACAATCCTCCACAAATAACCACCTATTAAATCAAAGAAAATATTACCTGCCTCTCACATCAAATTAATTGCAAAGTATGTTTCTGCTTTCTATATCGGTCAAACCAAACGACTCCTTCCTGAATGCATTGTTAACCACCGCAAAGCTGTCAAACTATCAAAAACCCAATTTCCTATAGCTGCTCATCCCCAAAGACACATCTGCAACAATTTCGATCAATGCTACACACTGACCCTCCTTAAAGTCTTACTCATTGGATGCTAAACTCCATCATTGGAAACTCTCTTTCCAGCATATCTTACACTCTGGACAAAGTCCAGAACTCAACATCCTCTAATTTTATTATAGTGGTCATTGTGGCAGTGGTTCTGATGGTATGTGAAATCTTGTTTTAGCATCATATTATAACATATTCTGGTCTATCCTTTACCTGTTACAATTCTTTTACTCTGTATGTATGTACATATGTATGTATGTGTGTATATATTTTTCTGTTAAATTTTCATTGTTTTGACCCTTCCTTGAGAGGGAGACAGTTTGTTGTTGACTTTGTTATGTGTCAATTGTTGCTGTCTAACGGCTGGTGCACTTTAATTTGAATTCATCAAATCGTGCCCTACTGGCAAACAGTTCAGATTTTCCTTCCTGATGAATGGGTTTCAGGCCTTTAAAAATTTGAACTTCCACCTATGCCATACTAGACCAACTATTGATTTCAGGTAAGTCTCTCTTTCTTAACCAAATGTATTTTATATAAAGCAATTGAATTCCTGCCCAGCTGTCACAAAGTTCCAACCTATTATCTTTTAGAAGGGAACTCAGACCATGGAAAATTTTATATTTATTTAGTCCCTGCTTAATATGTGTGCTGTCAATTTATTTTTTTACTTTTACATATATAACACTTAAGGAAAATCTGATGAGGTCAAATTAAATAGCATATTTAAATAGGAAAGAGAGGCAGCAAAGTCGACTTATCCTGATATGAAAAGTTGATATATATATATATATATATATATATATATATATATATATATATATATATATATATATATATGAGAGAAATAGAGAGAGAGAAAGAGAGAGATCCATTAATGTACAAATCCATAGATACAGACCCACACTCCATGACACGCATTGATGATCTACATTTTGGACAAGTAAATTTTTCATTCACTGGATCTGGATATTCAGTAACTTCAAATACAGAATCCATGTAACTGAAAAAAATAGAAAAACGTTCATGAAATTATTTTTAAACAGTAACTTTTATTTCAAAGTAAAATAGCTGATTGCCCTGCATAGCCTGGATATTCATTAATTCCATTATTAGGCAGGAAAAGGGTGAATTGTATATATAATGTAAAACCACTCAAACGTAAATTCTGATCAATATTTTTAGTTAAATCTCAAGGATAGAGAATAAATAATTTCTGTTGTGTACCCTGAAAATAAAGATGTTCATGAGAGAATAATAGCGATTTGAAGTCTTCTCATAGAAATTAATATAAATGTCCGTATTCTTCAGATATTGTAACAGCAAAGTTGGAATTTTAAATCAAAACACTCTTGAATTTCAGGACATAAATTTGATATTTTTTACAATGCATTGCACAATTAAATATTAAAATAGAAAATAAATATTTAAAAAAAATTCTACTTGTTATTTTATCTAATTTACTTATTTTACACTCAGGACAGAGTGCAATCTAGCTTACTTATCATGAATCACGGTAATCTCAAATCCCCGTGCTGTACTTAATACATGTAACTGTACTTAATACATATAACTATAACATGCACGCACACTTACTTTGATAGGAATTATGGACAGAGAGAAGTTAATTTATTGATGTATAACTATAATGTCTGTGCAAAGTGAAAGAAGAAAGATCTATATGAATGAGGGATAAAAATTGTTTCAGCATTGTTCTGCATTTTATTTACACAAGTACTGCAAGAAGGTTCTAGGCTGTTTTATTTCACTAAACGTGTCCTTCATTATCATCACGGATATTTCATGAGCATAGTTTTTATTTTTTGTTTATATTGTCAAATAGATATATTTATGTATAACAAAAAATTATAATAATTTGTTTTGGTAGTAATTAGGAAGTGATTTTAAGTCTGCTCATAACATATTAAGACTGGGAAATTAGGAAAAAAAATTGTATCTTAAAGACATTACACTCAAATACCAACAATTTTGAATCAACAGAAGCATTATGTGTATATATATATATATATATATATATATATATATATATATATGTGTGTGTGTGTGTGTGTATATATATATATAGACACACAGATATGTTCCTCGAAATAGGACAAGCCAACTTAAACTAAAAGTGTAGTTAACTCGTATCAACACAAGTTGGGATCCACGCTTGATTTTTGAGCTCATTGTGCATGTAAGAAGGGTGCATTTTCCTTAAGTTATCTACCAAAGTAGTTTTAAGTTTTGAGACTTCTTGCTGGTGTGGGTGTAAATCAGCATAATATAAATTTTTCAGAACATTTTCTCTATTGTGAGGGTGTTATGGTAAGAAAATAAGTCATTGGCAATTAAACTAAATACATGAGTTTGCTGTTTCTCTATGGTGAGGTGCTGATGTTGGTTAGATTTCGAAATCGTGTTGCAGGTCATCTGTGGTCAATGCGTCACAACATAGAGTCAGATCATAAAAGTAAGATACCAAGCGAATTTCTTGACTCAATGTAATATCAAAATTTCTACTATACATGTGAATAAGTAACATTAAACAATTATGTAATTAAAAATCATAAATGGCTGGAGGAAGTAAAATAGATTAAAATCTTACACTAAAGTAGTATTATGAATTCAAAATAATCCCTTTAGTTTAATTTAAATTTATTTCCCATCAGAGAGGAAAATTATTATCATAATATTGATATCTTTATCAATACAGTTTACAACTAGAAAAATACAGACATTTTTGAAATTTAAAACCAAATTTGTTACTTTTTTTTGTGTATGGTTCATGTTCAATGTAAAACTTTATCTTTAGGTTGTTTATTGCATATAAGTTGACAGAACTATGTTTAATATCGCACCACTGTCATGTGACTCTGTTCTCAGTTGTTCATATTGTTGTAGTTTTTCAGACTTCACCATATATATTAAAGGCTCTAGTACCAAAGTCACTTTTTGTACAGATGTGTGTGTGCTTTGGATTGAACATTGCACCAAATAAAAGGATCTTTGTCTCAACATGGAATCAGAGCGTTGTTCCTTTTCAATTGAATGTGTTATGAACCTATGTATTCAAGTAAAACGTACATGTGTGACTTGTAATTTGTAACATGTTGTTTCATTTTGTCTCATCAAAAGAAATGAATTCATAAATTCACGCCCAGCCAGCATGAAGTTCAAACCTTTCCTGATGAATGGGTCTCAGTGGCTCAAAAAAATTGAAATATTTTTAATGCTCATCCCAACTGGACCAACTTCAGATTTTAGGGTAAATTGACTTCAGTCTCTTTTTCCTCCCCAAATATGTGTGTACATACATACATACATATACATATATATATGTGTGTGTGTGTGTGTATACATACACTCCTTGGAATAGCAAATATGGACAGAGAGAAGGTACCTTACATTAAATATTCAGGTGGTATAATCAGCTGGGGCAATTTTAAATTTTTGAGGGCCTGAGCCCCATTCATGATAGAAGTTATGAACTTCATGCTGGCAGAATTCCATTGATTTACATATTAATGTGAAAAAACAGGCCTATTAATCAGAAAAATATTATCAAATTTTAAGCCTCATATTTAAAAAACAACATTTCATCCCTAACTGGGACATCTTATGTGTGCAGTATCAATTAAATTCAGTTATCTAAAAAATTTAAGAAAACAAAATCTTACACTAATAATAATTTTTAATACAATTATGTTTAAATATAATTTATATAGTATTACTTACAATTAATTATTCCAATACTGACTAACAGTGTAGTATTTTTTACATTTATTTAAAATTAAGTCATATTAATATAATTCATTTATATAATTACTCTACATATTCATTGACAATCACATTAATTTATCTTTTACAATTTAATTTCAAGCCCTGCCAAGTTACTGTATTTAGTTATTGGAAGCTTTCTTAGTTAATTAAAGCAGTTCTTTTCACAGTAAATATCAATAAGGCATACACAAGGCTGAGGATCGGTATAGACAAAAGGACAGGATTTCCCCAAAATCGTCCATAATCCACAAAGTTTCTTGTTAAATAAGGCAGTAAGACCAATGTGGACAAAAAATTGACGGAGAATACTTATATCACCCATGATTCACACATGACATTGGTCTATTCTCTCAAATTAACAAAGACTTGGAAAAATTAATCCAGGAAATTCACATTTTTTTAGATTAACTTCAAGAACAGGTGATGCTCAACCATTTTACACACAGATCACAGTGGCTTTATTGTAGTATATATATATATATATATACACACACACACATATGTGTGCGTGTGTACAAATCCATAGATACAGACCTACACTCCACGACACGCAATGACGATCTACATTTTGGACAAGCAAATTTGTTGTTAGCTAATACTGGATCTGGGTATTCTGTAATGTCAATTACAGATGCTGTATCCATGTAACTGAAAAAATTAGAAAAACATTCATGAAGTTATTTTTATACAGTCAATTTTATTTCAAAGTAAAATAGCTGATAGCCTTAATATTTGTTAATTCCATTATTAGGCAGGAAAAGGGTGAATTGTATATATATTTTAAAAACAACTCAAAAGTAAATTATGATTAATATTTTTAGTTAAATCTCAAGGAAAGAGAATAAATAATTTCTATTGTGTATTCATAAAATAAATATGTTCATGAGAGAATAATAGTGATTTGAAGTCTTCTCATAGAACTCAATATAAGTGTCTGTATTCTTCAAGTATGTATGTAACAGCAAAAATGGAATTTTAAATAAAAGCACTCTTGAATTTCAGGACATGAATTTGATATTTTTTATAATTCATGCACAATTAAATTTTAAAATAGAAAATAAATATTTAAATTAATTTCTACTTGTTTTTTTATGTAATATACTTATTTTACACTAAGGGCAGAGTGCAATCTAGCTTACTTGTCATGAAGCCACCATCTTTCCACTACTGCAACAGCAACATATCACAACTAATCAGTGATGAGACTTTCTAAGTGCCAATCTCAATTAACAGTACCATCAGGTTATAAGTACAGCTCTTCAGTGCATTCAATAAAAATTTGTATCCTAAAATTACTTTTAACTGCTACACAAGTAAACTCAATTCATCTGACAATGATGGAGCAGCATGCCATGGAAACATTGTGTATTATATTTGACCCAGTTAGAAACTCCAGAATTTTTATTATTATTATTTACTGGCTATAATGATATTTTATATGTATGCTAGGTCTAATTGATACATTATTGCATACTTACTTATTTTCGGAAGAAGGACCCGCTGACGGTCCAGGTTCTGAATTACAATCAGATCTAAAATTTAATCCCCTAAAAGGTCTGAAGTTTCTGGGCCTTGTCCTCATCCGGACAGTCTAATGACAAATATAATCAATTATCATATAATTATTGCTGAAATCAAGTGCATCAGTAAAGGCAACAATTAAACAAGATAACACTGTCTACAAATATTATAGATAACAGGAAAAATAACTCACTGAAAAATTAAAAATAATTTTAATTTTCTTTACTGTAAAAGAACTAAGCCATTGTCTTAATTATATTTCACATATAAAAATTATTAAAAATCTCATTATTGAATGTATATCTTTACAATTAAGGCCACTTGTGTGCACAATAATGACACTTTCAATTCACCAACAGAATACTTAAATATTCTTTTTTTTTCAAAAAGTTTGAATTTGAAAATAAGTATTCAATAAAATGTAACTTACATCAGTGGTTGTATGGACTCCATCCGAAATATCAACAAGTTGAATTTCCTCCATATTATGTTCCTGCAATAACAGAAATTGTGATTACAGTGAAGTTAAATGACAATTGTGTGATTGTAAAAGTAACATTAATAATATGTTGCATTGATTGTTGTCAAAGGAAATAAAGTGGAGTCTGCAAAGATCATAACAATAATTGAATGAAAATTGATGTCTGGGAAGGAAAATAAGAATATAAAGTAAAATAAATTGTTATTAGTTAAACAAGAGAAAACAAAGAGACTATGCTTCTTACAGTAAAAAAAAATTGATTTATCCTGGTCAACGTGAGGTCAGTATTACAAAATATAACAAACTTTCAAGAATGAAACTTGTTTAGTTGAACATCGGCAACCAGAAACCTTTATTTATTATAATAGATGATGATTCAGATTAGAAATTTGCAAAGAAAACTAAAATTGTTGTTCTGTTCATGTACATAGCCTATTTCCTTGTAATCCTAAATAAGAGTTAACACAAATTCATGATTAGAGTCAATTGACATAGCTGACAGTTCTCTGCATATTTACAATTAAAACTTGATTAGATATTAAATCTACACTATAGTACATAAATATATTAAATAGATATGTATCTGACATTTAATTACAATTATATAAAGTAGCCAATAAATCGCTAATACTCGAGCATAATTTATAATACAAACACAAATAAGTTTTGCCCATCCTTGGACTTCATCAAATGGTAATATTATGAAATATCTTCTTGATGTTAAATATTGGTAGTTTATATTATAATAAGTGCAATATCTCATAATTGTATAATTAATTTTAATCAGTTGATACACATAAATTACTTAAAGTTATCTTATTATAGATGAATATTCAAGAATGGCATATTGCGCATATTATATTGTAAATAGTCAATAATAGACTATGAGGAGATATTAAATAATTTTATTAATTTATCAGCTGATGTAGTACCTAAGATGAAACATTATGTTTTTGTTAGTAATACAGGTTATACATCATTTTCATGACTTAATGGATATTTTATTTATTTCATCGTAAAATAAATAAATAAATATATATATATATATATATATATATATATATATATATATATATATATATATATAGAGAGAGAGAGAGAGAGAGAGAGAGAGAGAGAGAGAAAGAGAGAGAGAGAGAGAGAGATATTATGATGTATATATGATATCCATACACATTTATACTTATATTAATATATGATGTATCTTAACACAAAATTGGTAAACAAATGTGTCTTTGTATATACTAGAAATATAATTCTACCCACCAATACATGCTATATATAGTATTTAACTAAGCATCATCTATGCACATTGAATTTTTGGAAGCTATATTGTTGCATAATTTTGAAATCTAAATACTATTATCTAAGTACTTTACAATTTTAATGATTATATTTAATTATTAATACTTTAGAGGGAAAATTAAATTATACTGATTTTATGCTGAAAATTTAATTTAAAACACTTTATCCACACAAAATTGTGTAATATGTTATCTTGTTATGTATGATTCTTATATTTAATAAGGTACTAAACACTGAAAACTCTGTGTCTCAGCAAACAATTTTAATCACACCAGTGTATGACTTCTTTTAACATACACTCAGTAAAATACTTCTATCTAAATCCACTAAAACTAATTAAAGTTAAAGTTGATGAATGCTATTTACCTTTTCTGTGAATCTATTCCGTTCAGTTCATCAACGCAACTACCAAAAGTAACCACAGTCTGAATAAGCAAACGGACGTAATGTACTGAATCTCATCGACAACCAGCCATATAAACGGGGCGATTAGATGCTCACTTGTTAGAATTTTCGTTAATATTAATTTACAAAAAAAAACGATTGTGGCAGTTTAAAATATTACACAGCAAGTAATTCCTCGTGTCATGTACGCTGTATTATAGATGAAAACATACAGACAACAGTTTCAAACAAAGCGTAAATCAACAATGCAGGCGTCCAGAACAAATATGGTAAAATTAGATATTTTTAACATTATTCTAAAATAAATGTTAATAAGGAGAAACTGTTAGTCATCTTCTTGTGTATACACAAACAAAAATACAAAGATGAAACTCAAATTGTGGGATTACAGTTTCCTTGGAAAATAGTTAAAATACACTTATTTTACCGCAGATAATATATTATATCCGTACACATTTATATACACATAAATGTATGACGTCACTTGGTATCAACTAGACATTATTTTTTAAAACAATAAATAAATTAAAGTTTTAGTCAAGGTGACTGACTTATATTTAATTCTCTAGCGAATATTGTACGTTCCCCATAGATTTCAAAAAGCAATACCACATATATTTTAAATAATTACAGATTAAATCAAAAACGAAGGAACTGCACTTACGTGAGCACGAAACACACAGGCAATATGGCAACCGCAGCGATGCTCACTTGTTCCCAACCGTTGCCCGCGGAATACACCTTAATTTCGCATTGAATATTTATTTTCAGAAAAGATGATAAAAAGTTTTTATTATTTGATACTTTAAAAACTTGCACTTAATTATTGTTTCCATAGGCCGTATTCAAGACAAAAATATTTTTCAAAAGCTTCTCCAATAATTGGTTCAACCTATAATACCAGTTCATATAAATGGAGGAACATGTCCACTAAAATGTGTGTTGTTTACATAATAATTTTCTATCTGAGAACACTGTCTCTGAGATGATAAGGAACATTTTATATTAAACCCATCAAAACAGTTCACAAACGTTTAGTGACAATTTCAAGCTGAGTTGAGTAGTCGTGAGATTTTTAAGTTGTAAGGAAGAATTATTTGACTTATATTTGATTCTCTACCGAATATATTACGTTCCCCATAGATTTCAAAACGGCAATATCATATATATTTAAAATACTTACCGTTTAAATCACAAAACGAAGGGACTGCACTTAACTGAGCGCCAAACACAAAGACAATATGGCAACCGCAGCGATGCTCACTTGTTCCCAACTGTTGCCCGCGGAATTTCGCATTGAATATTTATTTGCAGAAACGATGATAAATAGATTTTATTATTTCATAGTTTAAAAAATTGCCAATAATTATTAATGTTCACGTAGGCCGTATTAAGGCCAAAAAAATTTTTAAAAAAACTTGTTCAATAATTGGTTCAACCGACAATGCCATTTATCAGATCATAGATGACAATATCTTTTGTCATTTGATTTTAATCTAATATATTTCGTAATATAAATAAACAGTTGAGAATAGAGTTATTGTCCTTTGCTTCAATGTAAACAAATAATAGTGCAGGTGTGAGTAATAAACAATATCCCTGCAAAGAGTCTTCAAATCCAAGAAAATATTAATAACTGTTAACGCAACGGAGGCCAATGAGAAATAATCCAGTTGGTAGTTGGTGCTCTGTACATTTGAAACAATAAGTGGGGGAACATGCCCACTTAAAATTTGTGTTGTTTACAGATTAATTTTCTATCTGAGAACACTGTCTCTGAGATTATGGGGAACATTATATATTGGACCCATCGAAACTGTTCACAAACGTTTAGTGTTTGGATAAGTCATCATTTAAGTTTGTAGTTGAAAATTTCAAACTGAGTTGAGTAGTTGTGATATTTCAAGTTGTAAGGTAGAATTTCATAAATAGATTGAAATATTTTTCAGGACCAGATACGAGTGACACGGTACATGCACCTTATAGTTTCATTGAATCATTCAGCACAACACTACCCTGAAAGACTACAAGAGTAAAAACACTTGAGACATATATATCAAATGCACAAAATTTACTGCATTATCTAATTATTTATAGTTTTCATATTTATATATACATATACATACATACATATAAATATATATATATATATTCTTGCATAGCCAAAGTTTGTGCCATTATTTCAAATTGTAATTTACTTTGATTCAATTTAACATTTTCTTTATTGTTTTGTAACTTTTTACAAATGTTTACCTGAAATTAAACCTGCAACAAATGATTGAAATTTTAACTGTATTGAAAATATTTCGAGTAACACATTCTAAAGAAAAAACTTATGAATACAGAATATAGTAAGTAACATACAGCAGGAGTTACAGAAAATTGCTATTGTTAAATAAATCCGCAAGAATAACAACTGTTTAAAAGAGTAATTGGGCAGGGAAGGTAATTACGTATTCATTCAAGATAAGGTTTGATATAAACTGAGAATATTCTCTATACATGCATGGACAGAATCCAAAGCAGTATATTATCTCACGACTCAAGTTTTATGTGAAACATGAGAATGAAAGGGAGGAATACTAGAGATTCTGCCTGTAAAATTCTTAAGAATTTATGGGGTATTAGGATAACACAATTTACAGGTAACAAAACATGCTTTAAATCATGTATGTACATCTGATAGAATTATAGTTATGAAATGTATAGTGTTGAAAAGTATATTCACAGAATTTATGATTGGTGTGGATTTTTTGAGAAGGGCTGAAAAATTTGCTGAAAACTGTGAAAGAGTAGTTAAAGGGGTTATGAATTCAATCGTAGATAGCATAAATTTATAATGGTTGTGATAAATATGCTGAGTTAAGAACAATACAGTCACAGAACTATGTAAGTAGAGGATAATAGAAACGCAGAATGGGAAGGTCACTGGAAGAAGCAATTTTCAGAAGTCACAGAGGGCGAACAAATTGATACAAGGAGGAATCACATAAAGAACTGAAAGTCACTGTATTGATAGTATTTGTCAGGAAGATACACCGTCTATTGCAAATATGCTTTTGTGACACATATCCACAATAATATTGTTGTATTCGTGCTATTTTAAGGACATACAAGACTGGTAAAACTAAACTATTTGTATTTGATCTTGAGAGACAGTTATTCAACTTATGGTGAAGTAAATTACACTTGAATTAGATCCTTTCCTGTAGGGATTAGTTGGCGACCATGGAAACGTATATTCTTTGTAAAGAAGAGATAATACTGAATGAGCATCAGTACAGGATGTTGCCTTGCCACAAAAGGTTGTGTTATAATTAAAAACAATACAGATTATTCCCTTTATTCAACTATTACAGTGCTTACAATTTTTATTAAAAACTATTTTGATTATGCAAATGTTTTCAATTATTAACACAATATTTTATATATTTAAGCTTTAAATTGGATTTATTAAACAAAATAAAGAAATAGATAATCAATATTAACTAGAATCAGTTTCACATACAAAATAAGGACAAAATTAATCTTTATATTTGTTAATTAGAGTATGTCCAGTGCCTTCAATAACAACACAATCAAATGTGACTTTCCTGTTTCTTCTGAAAAAAGAAAAAAAATGACAACCTGCTGATACAAAACTTCTTTAAAAGTATTTACAAAATAATTTCTGTTATAGAATGAATGCAAATAATAAAAAAAGACTTATTGACACTATTGAATTTTTAACTTTTGAGGAAGTTTACATAAATATTGTCATATGCATAGGAAACATATAGTATAAACAATCGTTTATATATATATATATATATATATATATATATATATATATATATATATATACATACATACAAATGATATGTAAAGGCAATAAAATTATCCAAACTTATAAAGTATTTAAATATGTTTCATTAGAACCTAGGTTCTGAACGACATATGTTTGATGTCAAGAAACATGTTTTTAATCGGCTGGGCTAAATAATTTATCATTATATCATCTCATATATATATATACATACAAATGATATTTAAAGGCAATAAAATTATTCAAACTTATAAAGGTTAGATGAATGATAATTTTTTAATGCTATTATGTATGAATATAATATATATAATAGTACTTTCAATTTATTATACACACACAGTAGAGATACAAAAAAACTTAGATACAGACCTACAGTCCGCCCCACACTTTGGCGATCTACATTTCCGTCAAGGGAAATGACAACCAGGACATCCTTCTTCTAAACAGTCACATACATCCATCCCAGTTGCAATATGCACGCCCCTGTGGTCATTGATTTTATCATTGCCCTTTCTGAAAATTATTTTTTAAATAATCATGAACTTAAAACACTATTATACGTCCATGTTATTTTAAAGTAAAGTTGATGATTGCGATGCATTGCACAGATATTTATTAGTCCCAATATTAAACAGGAAAATCGGTAAATTAATTCTATAAAGTAAAACTGCTCCAAAACTAATTATTATCAGTATTTTTAGTTAAATCTTCAGCTACAAGATATAAATAATTTCTAGTTCATTGGTAAAAGTCAAGATTGATCTCACATCCCCTCACAGTAATCACTTGAAATTAAAGACATAAATTTTACATGGCACGATCCCAATTAATTATGAAAATTGAAAATAAATATTTAAATACATTTTTACTTGTAATTTTATCAAATTTATATATTTTACAAAAAATACAGTGTGCAGTTTGGCTTACTGGCCACGGAGCCATACTCCCTCCACTAGTGTTACACCAACCTGCCACAACTACCAATCACAAATGAGAAATGCTAAGCATCAACCTCAATTGACACATAAGAGTGTTCATCAAGATATAAATACAGCTCCTCAATCATTAACTGATTGCATAAAAATGTTGTATCCTCGTATATTTTTTAACTGTTGCACAAGGAACCATAATTCACCTGTCAACGATGGAAAAGCACACCATGGAAACTTAAAAGAATAAATAAATATTTTATCTAGTTTGTAATTCGAGAATATTTTATTCCTTATCTCCTGGCACAAATAATAATAAAAATGTATGCTACTAAATTATACATTATAGTGTACTTACGGATGCTTGAAATAAGTACTCCCTGATGCAAGTGGATCATTTTCTGGTTTCTTAGTTGTTCGTTTGGAACGTCTTAGTGGTTCTTTTGGTCTGGGTCGTAATTTACTCCTACAAGTCTAATGACAAATGTTATCAACTTTCACATTACTCTACACAGAAATGAAGAGAATCATCAATATTGAAATAAAAGCAAAAAAAACATTAAAAACCTTTCTATGATTATTAATAGATAACAAAAGAAATGGGTGAAAATAAGTTTAAAATTTTTTCTTTGCAGTGAAAAATCTAAACATCATAATAATTTTGAAAAATCTATTTATTTTTAAATGTATATCTTCACAATTAAGACCAATTGTTTTCAGAATAATGTTACTTTAAACTATTCAGTCAAATGATTTACAGTTTCTGTATTATTATGAGTTTTGATTAAATTAGAAAAATATGTTAAAAGCAATCACATACAGAATGTTTGAAAAATATGATTTGCTAAATGTTGTAAATTCAAAATAATATTAAATTAAATTTAACTTACACCAGATTCTTCAATATAATCATCTTCGAGATCGATTTCTATCTTGACTTTTCTTAAAGCATCCATCGTGTTATCCTGAAAAGACAAAAATTGTGACTAGATTGAAGTTAATGACTTTTGTGTATTTGTAACAGTAACGCTACTCATAATTAATTGCATTGAGAGTCCTCGATAGAAATAAATTGAAGTCTGTGAATAACGTAACATTAGTTAAACGAAAATTAATGTAAGGGAAGGAAAATATTATTGTAGAATAGACAATAAATTAGAAAAATTAAGAATAGTCTATAATATAAACCAAAAACATTTAACACACCCACATGATAAATTAATAAAATTGTATAATATATTCTTGAAGTCAGATATCAATTGTTTATATTATAACATTATATTCTTTATATTGAAATTGAAGATGGATAATAACATTTTAATCAGAAAAATTGCTTAATTTTATGATTATTCACGTACTCCATACTACTCCTATTATAATATAATAATCCATATCAGACTACGTGGATATATTAGATAATTTTAATAATAAATCAGATGATAAAAAGTATAAGAATGAATAAAACATTTTGTTTGTAATATAGATTATACATAATATGTCTGTATCCGCACTTAAACAACGCAAACTCTGTGTCCCAGTTTACTTGTTGGATGTAGGAGGTAAAAAAAATTTGGTTCAGAAACAGCTGATAAACGATAGTGAATTGCATAAACTTGCTAATAATTTAAAAGAGAAAACGGTAGAAAATGGGGAAATTATGAAACCCATTAATGAGGAAAGAGTAGTGGATGTAGATTTGGATGGATGTAAATTTTGTGCATTTGATATATATGTCTCAAGTGTTTTTACTCTTGTAGTCTTTCAGGGTAGTGTTGTGCTGAATGATTCAATGAAACTATAAGGTGCATGTACCGAGTCACTCGTATCTGGTCCTGAAAAATATTACAATCCATTTATGAAATTCTACCTTGCAACTTGAAATCTCACAACTACTCAACTCAGCTTGAAATTTTCAACTACAAACTTAAATGATGACTTATCCAAACACTAAACGTTTGTGAACAGTTTCGATGGGTGCAATATATAATGTTCCCCATAATCTCAGAGACAGTGTTCTCAGATAGAAAATTAATCTGTAAACAACACACATTTTAGTGGGCATGTTCCTCCATTTATTGTTTCAAATGTACAGAGCACCAACTACCAACTGGATTATTTCTCATTGGCCTCCGTTGCGTTAACAGTTATTAATATTTTCTTGGATTTGAAAACTCTTTGCAGGGATATTGTTTATTACTCACACCTGCACTATTATTTGTTTACATTGAAGCAAAGGACAATAACTCCATTCTCAACTGTTTATTTATATTACGAAATATATTAGATTAAAATCAAATGACAAACGATATTGTCATCTATGATCTGATAACTGGCATTGTCGTTTAAACCAATTATTGCACAAGTTTTTTAAAAACATTTTTTGGCCTTAATACGGCCTACGTGAACATTAATAATTATGTGCAATTTTTTAAACTATGAAATAATATAAACTATTTATCATCGTTTCTGCAAATAAATATTCAATGCGAAATTCCGCGGGCAACAGTTGGGAACAAGTGAGCATCGCTGCGGTTGCCATATTGTCTTTGTGTTTGGCGCTCAGGTAAGTGCAGTCCCTTCGTTTTCTGATTTAATCTGTAAGTATTTAAAATATTGTAGCCGCTCCGCTACCCTTCTACCGCTTTTTTCGTTGATTATTCATGTTTGGGCGCCAGGTAATTTTTGGGATAAAATCACCAAAACAACTTTTTAATCTTTCATAATTTTATTTAATCGAACATGAGACGTAGGTCACTTTCAAGGCGTGGTTTATCAATCTTTGTAATCTATTTGGAGCACGTCCATCCTCGGTCGAGTCCAGCATGGAACTGACCATTACGCTTCTCCCCTTGGCCGGCCTAAAACAACATCGCAATTCCGGCACCTGCATTAACACAACCACTGCAGTCACCCCCGCCAAGGGCGTTCGACCGTACCTCGCAACAATCAAGTTACATTATCCCCCTCCAAAGAACAAAAATTGGCTGACCGTAGATATCCATAAAATACAGCCACATTTTCATTATTTTTCACATAATACTAACATAAACAACCACTTGACCACGCCCTGATAACCAATTAATACAATTACACAATTTTTACAAATACCTTCTTTTCATGTTTAAAAAATACAAAATTTATATCTGTTTGGAACATAATACTCATACATTCTTTTTGACAATAATTTTTCCAAACTATTCCTTATACAATAATCCTTTTTTCAACAGCTGTTTGGATGTTACAATGTTTTTATTAATCAGCTGATTGACCAATACCATCCAAAACCAACAAAAATTTACTCTATTTTTTTTCTTTTTATATAAACCATAATTAACATCATCCTCAGATACAATATTTACACTGAGAATGTTCGCCAAATTATAATAACTGTTGCCTCCTCCTGGCTTCCAGGGAATTCCCATACAAAATTATTTCACCAAATACTTACACTTTCTTTGCAACGTCCACATTTCACAGTCTTTATCTATTTTTATATCCTTCCATACATTCCTCAAATACTCCTCATATACATTTAGTTTTCGGTTATTTGTATAACCCAAATTGACAGGTGTTTGAATTACATTTTTCACTCTCCTGTCAGCCACCCCATACCAATTATTACTTCCTTTATTCATACATTCCTCAAGCATACACATCTTTTTTCTGTGTGGAGTGATAAAAATCAAACCTATATTACACACAAAAATTTTCTTTTTCGGTATTAATCTATGATACTCCTCCTCAACGTTTACACACTTGGGTTTATTTCTTATAATTTTACCTTTCGTTACATTTTGTGAGATGTTCTTTGATCTACATCCACTTCTTTTTTCCTCATTAATGGGTTTCATAATTTCCCCATTTTCTACCGTTTTCTCTTTTAAATTATTAGCAAGTTTATGCAATTCACTATCGTTTATCAGCTGTTTCTGAACCAAATTCTCTTTACCTCCTACATCCAACAAGTAAACTGGGACACAGAGTTTGCGTTGTTTAAGTGCGGATACAGACATATTATGTATAATCTATATTACAAACAAAATGTTTTATTCATTCTTATACTTTTTATCATCTGATTTATTATTAAAATTATCTAATATATCCACGTAGTCTGATATGGATTATTATATTATAATAGGAGTAGTATGGAGTACGTGAATAATCATAAAATTAAGCAATTTTTCTGATTAAAATGTTATTATCCATCTTCAATTTCAATATAAAGAATATAATGTTATAATATAAACAATTGATATCTGACTTCAAGAATATATTATACAATTTTATTAATTTATCATGTGGGTGTGTTAAATGTTTTTGGTTTATATTATAGACTATTCTTAATTTTTCTAATTTATTGTCTATTCTACAATAATATTTTCCTTCCCTTACATTAATTTTCGTTTAACTAATGTTACGTTATTCACAGACTTCAATTTATTTCTATCGAGGACTCTCAATGCAATTAATTATGAGTAGCGTTACTGTTACAAATACACAAAAGTCATTAACTTCAATCTAGTCACAATTTTTGTCTTTTCAGGATAACACGATGGATGCTTTAAGAAAAGTCAAGATAGAAATCGATCTCGAAGATGATTATATTGAAGAATCTGGTGTAAGTTAAATTTAATTTAATATTATTTTGAATTTACAACATTTAGCAAATCATATTTTTCAAACATTCTGTATGTGATTGCTTTTAACATATTTTTCTAATTTAATCAAAACTCATAATAATACAGAAACTGTAAATCATTTGACTGAATAGTTTAAAGTAACATTATTCTGAAAACAATTGGTCTTAATTGTGAAGATATACATTTAAAAATAAATAGATTTTTCAAAATTATTATGATGTTTAGATTTTTCACTGCAAAGAAAAAATTTTAAACTTATTTTCACCCATTTCTTTTGTTATCTATTAATAATCATAGAAAGGTTTTTAATGTTTTTTTTGCTTTTATTTCAATATTGATGATTCTCTTCATTTCTGTGTAGAGTAATGTGAAAGTTGATAACATTTGTCATTAGACTTGTAGGAGTAAATTACGACCCAGACCAAAAGAACCACTAAGACGTTCCAAACGAACAACTAAGAAACCAGAAAATGATCCACTTGCATCAGGGAGTACTTATTTCAAGCATCCGTAAGTACACTATAATGTATAATTTAGTAGCATACATTTTTATTATTATTTGTGCCAGGAGATAAGGAATAAAATATTCTCGAATTACAAACTAGATAAAATATTTATTTATTCTTTTAAGTTTCCATGGTGTGCTTTTCCATCGTTGACAGGTGAATTATGGTTCCTTGTGCAACAGTTAAAAAATATACGAGGATACAACATTTTTATGCAATCAGTTAATGATTGAGGAGCTGTATTTATATCTTGATGAACACTCTTATGTGTCAATTGAGGTTGATGCTTAGCATTTCTCATTTGTGATTGGTAGTTGTGGCAGGTTGGTGTAACACTAGTGGAGGGAGTATGGCTCCGTGGCCAGTAAGCCAAACTGCACACTGTATTTTTTGTAAAATATATAAATTTGATAAAATTACAAGTAAAAATGTATTTAAATATTTATTTTCAATTTTCATAATTAATTGGGATCGTGCCATGTAAAATTTATGTCTTTAATTTCAAGTGATTACTGTGAGGGGATGTGAGATCAATCTTGACTTTTACCAATGAACTAGAAATTATTTATATCTTGTAGCTGAAGATTTAACTAAAAATACTGATAATAATTAGTTTTGGAGCAGTTTTACTTTATAGAATTAATTTACCGATTTTCCTGTTTAATATTGGGACTAATAAATATCTGTGCAATGCATCGCAATCATCAACTTTACTTTAAAATAACATGGACGTATAATAGTGTTTTAAGTTCATGATTATTTAAAAAATAATTTTCAGAACGGGCAATGATAAAATCAATGACCACAGGGGCGTGCATATTGCAACTGGGATGGATGTATGTGACTGTTTAGAAGAAGGATGTCCTGGTTGTCATTTCCCTTGTCGGAAATGTAGATCGCCAAAGTGTGGCGCGGACTGTAGGTCTGTATCTAAGTTTTTTTGTATCTCTACTGTGTGTGTATAATAAATTGAAAGTACTATTATATATATTATATTCATACATAATAGCATTAAAAAATTATCATTCATCTAACCTTTATAAGTTTGAATAATTTTATTGCCTTTAAATATCATTTGTATGTATATATATATATGAGATGATATAATGATAAATTATTTAGCCCAGCCGATTAAAAACATGTTTCTTGACATCAAACATATGTCGTGAGCCAGTTTGTAATCAGAACCTAGGTTCTAATGAAACATATTTAAATACTTTATAAGTTTGAATAATTTTATTGCCTTTACATATCATTTGTATGTATATATATATATATATATATATATAAACGATTGTTTATACTATATGTTTCCTATGCATATGACAATATTTATGTAAACTTCCTCAAAAGTTAAAAATTCAAAAGTGTCAATAAGTCTTTTTTTATTATTTGCATTCATTCTATAACAGAAATTATTTTATAAATACTTTTAAAGAAGTTTTGTATCAGCAGGTTGTCATTTTTTTTCTTTTTTCAGAAGAAACAGGAAAGTCACATTTGATTGTGTTGTTATTGAAGGCACTGGACATACTCTAATTAACAAATATAAAGATTAATTTTGTCCTTATTTTGTATGTGAAACTGATTCTAGTTAATATTGATTATCTATTTCTTTATTTTGTTTAATAAATCCAATTTAAAGCTTAAATATATAAAATATTGTGTTAATAATTGAAAACATTTGCATAATCAAAATAGTTTTTAATAAAAATTGTAAGCACTGTAATAGTTGAATAAAGGGAATAATCTGTATTGTTTTTAATTATAACACAACCTTTTGTGGCAAGGCAACATCCTGTACTGATGCTCATTCAGTATTATCTCTTCTTTACAAAGAATATACGTTTCCATGGTCGCCAACTAATCCCTACAGGAAAGGATCTAATTCAAGTGTAATTTACTTCACCATAAGTTGAATAACTGTCTCTCAAGATCAAATACAAATAGTTTAGTTTTACCAGTCTTGTATGTCCTTAAAATAGCACGAATACAACAATATTATTGTGGATATGTGTCACAAAATCATATTTGCAATAGACGGTGTATCTTCCTGACAAATACTATCAATACAGTGACTTTCAGTTCTTTATGTGATTCCTCCTTGTATCAATTTGTTCACCCTCTGTGATTTCTGAAAATTGCTTCTTCCAGTGGCCTTCCCATTCTGTGTTTCTATTATCCTCTACTTACATAGTTCTGTGACTGTATTGCTCTTAACTCAGCATATTTGTTGCAGGTTTAATTTCAGGTAAACATTTGTAAAAAGTTACAAAACAATAAAGAAAAATTAAATTGAATCAAAGTAAATTACAATTTGAAATAATGGCACAAACTTTGGCTAAGCAAGAATATATATGTATATATATGTGTGTGTGTGTGTGTGTGTGTATGTATATGTATATATAAATATGAAAACTATAAATAATTAGATAATGCAGTAAATTTTGTGCATTTGATATATATGTCCCAAGTGTTTTTACTCTTGTAGTCTTTCAGGGTTAGTGTTGTGCTGAATGATTCAATGAAACTATAAGGTGCATGTACCGAGTCACTCGTATCTGGTCCTGAAAAATATTACAATCCATTTATGAAATTCTACCTTACAACTTGAAATCTCACAACTACTCAACTCAGCTTGAAATGTTCAACTACAAACTTAAATGATGACTTATCCAAACACTAAACGTTTGTGAACAGTTTCGATGGGTCCAATATATAATGTTCCCCATAATCTCAGAGACAGTGTTCTCAGATAGAAAATTAATCTGTAAACAACACACATTTTAGTGGGCATGTTCCTCCATTTATTGTTTCAAATGTACAGAGCACCAACTACCAACTGGATTATTTCTCATTGGCCTCCGTTGCGTTAACAGTTATTAATATTTTCTTGGATTTGAAAACTCTTTGCAGGGATATTGTTTATTACTCACACCTGCACTATTATTTGTTTACATTGAAGCAAAGGACAATAACTCCATTCTCAACTGTTTATTTATATTACGAAATATATTAGATTAAAATCAAATGACAAACGATATTGTCATCTATGATCTGATAACTGGCATTGTCGTTTAAACCAATTATTGCACAAGTTTTTTAAAAACATTTTTTGGCCTTAATACGGCCTACGTGAACATTAATAATTATGTGCAATTTTTTAAACTATGAAATAATATAAACTATTTATCATCGTTTCTGCAAATAAATATTCAATGCGAAATTCCGCGGGCAACAGTTGGGAACAAGTGAGCATCGCTGCGGTTGCCATATTGTCTTTGTGTTTGGCGCTCAGGTAAGTGCAGTCCCTTCGTTTTCTGATTTAATCTGTAAGTATTTAAAATATTGTAGCCGCTCCGCTACCCTTCTACCGCTTTTTTCGTTGATTATTCATGTTTGGGCGCCAGGTAATTTTTGGGATAAAATCACCAAAACAACTTTTTAATCTTTCATAATTTTATTTAATCGAACATGAGACGTAGGTCACTTTCAAGGCGTGGTTTATCAATCTTTGTAATTTATTTGGAGCACGTCCATCCTCGGTCGAGTCCAGCATGGAACTGACCATTACGCTTCTCCCCTTGGCCGGCCTAAAACAACATCGCATTTCCGGCACCTGCATTAACACAACCACTGCAGTCACCCCCGCCAAGGGCGTTCGACCGTACCTCGCAACAATCAAGTTACATTATCCCCCTCCAAAGAACAAAAATTGGCTGACCGTAGATATCCATAAAATACAGCCACATTTTCATTATTTTTCACATAATACTAACATAAACAACCACTTGACCACGCCCTGATAACCAATTAATACAATTACACAATTTTTACAAATACCTTCTTTTCATGTTTAAAAAATACAAAATTTATATCTGTTTGGAACATAATACTCATACATTCTTTTTGACAATAATTTTTCCAAACTATTCCTTATACAATAATCCTTTTTTCAACAGCTGTTTGGATGTTACAATGTTTTTATTAATCAGCTGATTGACCAATACCATCCAAAACCAACAAAAATTTACTCTATTTTTTTTCTTTTTATATAAACCATAATTAACATCATCCTCAGATACAATATTTACACTGAGAATGTTCGCCAAATTATAATAACTGTTGCCTCCTCCTGGCTTCCAGGGAATTCCCATACAAAATTATTTCACCAAATACTTACACTTTCTTTGCAACGTCCACATTTCACAGTCTTTATCTATTTTTATATCCTTCCATACATTCCTCAAATACTCCTCATATACATTTAGTTTTCGGTTATTTGTATAACCCAAATTGACAGGTGTTTGAATTACATTTTTCACTCTCCTGTCAGCCACCCCATACCAATTATTACTTCCTTTATTCATACATTCCTCAAGCATACACATCTTTTTTCTGTGTGGAGTGATAAAAATCAAACCTATATTACACACAAAAATTTTCTTTTTCGGTATTAATCTATGATACTCCTCCTCAACGTTTACACACTTGGGTTTATTTCTTATAATTTTACCTTTCGTTACATTTTGTGAGATGTTCTTTGATCTACATCCACTTCTTTTTTCCTCATTAATGGGTTTCATAATTTCCCCATTTTCTACCGTTTTCTCTTTTAAATTATTAGCAAGTTTATGCAATTCACTATCGTTTATCAGCTGTTTCTGAACCAAATTCTCTTTACCTCCTACATCCAACAAGTAAACTGGGACACAGAGTTTGCGTTGTTTAAGTGCGGATACAGACATATTATGTATAATCTATATTACAAACAAAATGTTTTATTCATTCTTATACTTTTTATCATCTGATTTATTATTAAAATTATCTAATATATCCACGTAGTCTGATATGGATTATTATATTATAATAGGAGTAGTATGGAGTACGTGAATAATCATAAAATTAAGCAATTTTTCTGATTAAAATGTTATTATCCATCTTCAATTTCAATATAAAGAATATAATGTTATAATATAAACAATTGATATCTGACTTCAAGAATATATTATACAATTTTATTAATTTATCATGTGGGTGTGTTAAATGTTTTTGGTTTATATTATAGACTATTCTTAATTTTTCTAATTTATTGTCTATTCTACAATAATATTTTCCTTCCCTTACATTAATTTTCGTTTAACTAATGTTACGTTATTCACAGACTTCAATTTATTTCTATCGAGGACTCTCAATGCAATTAATTATGAGTAGCGTTACTGTTACAAATACACAAAAGTCATTAACTTCAATCTAGTCACAATTTTTGTCTTTTCAGGATAACACGATGGATGCTTTAAGAAAAGTCAAGATAGAAATCGATCTCGAAGATGATTATATTGAAGAATCTGGTGTAAGTTAAATTTAATTTAATATTATTTTGAATTTACAACATTTAGCAAATCATATTTTTCAAACATTCTGTATGTGATTGCTTTTAACATATTTTTCTAATTTAATCAAAACTCATAATAATACAGAAACTGTAAATCATTTGACTGAATAGTTTAAAGTAACATTATTCTGAAAACAATTGGTCTTAATTGTGAAGATATACATTTAAAAATAAATAGATTTTTCAAAATTATTATGATGTTTAGATTTTTCACTGCAAAGAAAAAATTTTAAACTTATTTTCACCCATTTCTTTTGTTATCTATTAATAATCATAGAAAGGTTTTTAATGTTTTTTTTGCTTTTATTTCAATATTGATGATTCTCTTCATTTCTGTGTAGAGTAATGTGAAAGTTGATAACATTTGTCATTAGACTTGTAGGAGTAAATTACGACCCAGACCAAAAGAACCACTAAGACGTTCCAAACGAACAACTAAGAAACCAGAAAATGATCCACTTGCATCAGGGAGTACTTATTTCAAGCATCCGTAAGTACACTATAATGTATAATTTAGTAGCATACATTTTTATTATTATTTGTGCCAGGAGATAAGGAATAAAATATTCTCGAATTACAAACTAGATAAAATATTTATTTATTCTTTTAAGTTTCCATGGTGTGCTTTTCCATCGTTGACAGGTGAATTATGGTTCCTTGTGCAACAGTTAAAAAATATACGAGGATACAACATTTTTATGCAATCAGTTAATGATTGAGGAGCTGTATTTATATCTTGATGAACACTCTTATGTGTCAATTGAGGTTGATGCTTAGCATTTCTCATTTGTGATTGGTAGTTGTGGCAGGTTGGTGTAACACTAGTGGAGGGAGTATGGCTCCGTGGCCAGTAAGCCAAACTGCACACTGTATTTTTTGTAAAATATATAAATTTGATAAAATTACAAGTAAAAATGTATTTAAATATTTATTTTCAATTTTCATAATTAATTGGGATCGTGCCATGTAAAATTTATGTCTTTAATTTCAAGTGATTACTGTGAGGGGATGTGAGATCAATCTTGACTTTTACCAATGAACTAGAAATTATTTATATCTTGTAGCTGAAGATTTAACTAAAAATACTGATAATAATTAGTTTTGGAGCAGTTTTACTTTATAGAATTAATTTACCGATTTTCCTGTTTAATATTGGGACTAATAAATATCTGTGCAATGCATCGCAATCATCAACTTTACTTTAAAATAACATGGACGTATAATAGTGTTTTAAGTTCATGATTATTTAAAAAATAATTTTCAGAAAGGGCAATGATAAAATCAATGACCACAGGGGCGTGCATATTGCAACTGGGATGGATGTATGTGACTGTTTAGAAGAAGGATGTCCTGGTTGTCATTTCCCTTGTCGGAAATGTAGATCGCCAAAGTGTGGCGCGGACTGTAGGTCTGTATCTAAGTTTTTTTGTATCTCTACTGTGTGTGTATAATAAATTGAAAGTACTATTATATATATTATATTCATACATAATAGCATTAAAAAATTATCATTCATCTAACCTTTATAAGTTTGAATAATTTTATTGCCTTTAAATATCATTTGTATGTATATATATATATGAGATGATATAATGATAAATTATTTAGCCCAGCCGATTAAAAACATGTTTCTTGACATCAAACATATGTCGTGAGCCAGTTTGTAATCAGAACCTAGGTTCTAATGAAACATATTTAAATACTTTATAAGTTTGAATAATTTTATTGCCTTTACATATCATTTGTATGTATATATATATATATATATATATATATATATATAAACGATTGTTTATACTATATGTTTCCTATGCATATGACAATATTTATGTAAACTTCCTCAAAAGTTAAAAATTCAAAAGTGTCAATAAGTCTTTTTTTATTATTTGCATTCATTCTATAACAGAAATTATTTTATAAATACTTTTAAAGAAGTTTTGTATCAGCAGGTTGTCATTTTTTTTCTTTTTTCAGAAGAAACAGGAAAGTCACATTTGATTGTGTTGTTATTGAAGGCACTGGACATACTCTAATTAACAAATATAAAGATTAATTTTGTCCTTATTTTGTATGTGAAACTGATTCTAGTTAATATTGATTATCTATTTCTTTATTTTGTTTAATAAATCCAATTTAAAGCTTAAATATATAAAATATTGTGTTAATAATTGAAAACATTTGCATAATCAAAATAGTTTTTAATAAAAATTGTAAGCACTGTAATAGTTGAATAAAGGGAATAATCTGTATTGTTTTTAATTATAACACAACCTTTTGTGGCAAGGCAACATCCTGTACTGATGCTCATTCAGTATTATCTCTTCTTTACAAAGAATATACGTTTCCATGGTCGCCAACTAATCCCTACAGGAAAGGATCTAATTCAAGTGTAATTTACTTCACCATAAGTTGAATAACTGTCTCTCAAGATCAAATACAAATAGTTTAGTTTTACCAGTCTTGTATGTCCTTAAAATAGCACGAATACAACAATATTATTGTGGATATGTGTCACAAAATCATATTTGCAATAGACGGTGTATCTTCCTGACAAATACTATCAATACAGTGACTTTCAGTTCTTTATGTGATTCCTCCTTGTATCAATTTGTTCACCCTCTGTGATTTCTGAAAATTGCTTCTTCCAGTGGCCTTCCCATTCTGTGTTTCTATTATCCTCTACTTACATAGTTCTGTGACTGTATTGCTCTTAACTCAGCATATTTGTTGCAGGTTTAATTTCAGGTAAACATTTGTAAAAAGTTACAAAACAATAAAGAAAAATTAAATTGAATCAAAGTAAATTACAATTTGAAATAATGGCACAAACTTTGGCTAAGCAAGAATATATATGTATATATATGTGTGTGTGTGTGTGTGTGTGTATGTATATGTATATATAAATATGAAAACTATAAATAATTAGATAATGCAGTAAATTTTGTGCATTTGATATATATGTCCCAAGTGTTTTTACTCTTGTAGTCTTTCAGGGTTAGTGTTGTGCTGAATGATTCAATGAAACTATAAGGTGCATGTACCGAGTCACTCGTATCTGGTCCTGAAAAATATTACAATCCATTTATGAAATTCTACCTTACAACTTGAAATCTCACAACTACTCAACTCAGCTTGAAATGTTCAACTACAAACTTAAATGATGACTTATCCAAACACTAAACGTTTGTGAACAGTTTCGATGGGTCCAATATATAATGTTCCCCATAATCTCAGAGACAGTGTTCTCAGATAGAAAATTAATCTGTAAACAACACACATTTTAGTGGGCATGTTCCTCCATTTATTGTTTCAAATGTACAGAGCACCAACTACCAACTGGATTATTTCTCATTGGCCTCCGTTGCGTTAACAGTTATTAATATTTTCTTGGATTTGAAAACTCTTTGCAGGGATATTGTTTATTACTCACACCTGCACTATTATTTGTTTACATTGAAGCAAAGGACAATAACTCCATTCTCAACTGTTTATTTATATTACGAAATATATTAGATTAAAATCAAATGACAAACGATATTGTCATCTATGATCTGATAACTGGCATTGTCGTTTAAACCAATTATTGCACAAGTTTTTTAAAAACATTTTTTGGCCTTAATACGGCCTACGTGAACATTAATAATTATGTGCAATTTTTTAAACTATGAAATAATATAAACTATTTATCATCGTTTCTGCAAATAAATATTCAATGCGAAATTCCGCGGGCAACAGTTGGGAACAAGTGAGCATCGCTGCGGTTGCCATATTGTCTTTGTGTTTGGCGCTCAGGTAAGTGCAGTCCCTTCGTTTTCTGATTTAATCTGTAAGTATTTAAAATATTGTAGCCGCTCCGCTACCCTTCTACCGCTTTTTTCGTTGATTATTCATGTTTGGGCGCCAGGTAATTTTTGGGATAAAATCACCAAAACAACTTTTTAATCTTTCATAATTTTATTTAATCGAACATGAGACGTAGGTCACTTTCAAGGCGTGGTTTATCAATCTTTGTAATTTATTTGGAGCACGTCCATCCTCGGTCGAGTCCAGCATGGAACTGACCATTACGCTTCTCCCCTTGGCCGGCCTAAAACAACATCGCATTTCCGGCACCTGCATTAACACAACCACTGCAGTCACCCCCGCCAAGGGCGTTCGACCGTACCTCGCAACAATCAAGTTACATTATCCCCCTCCAAAGAACAAAAATTGGCTGACCGTAGATATCCATAAAATACAGCCACATTTTCATTATTTTTCACATAATACTAACATAAACAACCACTTGACCACGCCCTGATAACCAATTAATACAATTACACAATTTTTACAAATACCTTCTTTTCATGTTTAAAAAATACAAAATTTATATCTGTTTGGAACATAATACTCATACATTCTTTTTGACAATAATTTTTCCAAACTATTCCTTATACAATAATCCTTTTTTCAACAGCTGTTTGGATGTTACAATGTTTTTATTAATCAGCTGATTGACCAATACCATCCAAAACCAACAAAAATTTACTCTATTTTTTTTCTTTTTATATAAACCATAATTAACATCATCCTCAGATACAATATTTACACTGAGAATGTTCGCCAAATTATAATAACTGTTGCCTCCTCCTGGCTTCCAGGGAATTCCCATACAAAATTATTTCACCAAATACTTACACTTTCTTTGCAACGTCCACATTTCACAGTCTTTATCTATTTTTATATCCTTCCATACATTCCTCAAATACTCCTCATATACATTTAGTTTTCGGTTATTTGTATAACCCAAATTGACAGGTGTTTGAATTACATTTTTCACTCTCCTGTCAGCCACCCCATACCAATTATTACTTCCTTTATTCATACATTCCTCAAGCATACACATCTTTTTTCTGTGTGGAGTGATAAAAATCAAACCTATATTACACACAAAAATTTTCTTTTTCGGTATTAATCTATGATACTCCTCCTCAACGTTTACACACTTGGGTTTATTTCTTATAATTTTACCTTTCGTTACATTTTGTGAGATGTTCTTTGATCTACATCCACTTCTTTTTTCCTCATTAATGGGTTTCATAATTTCCCCATTTTCTACCGTTTTCTCTTTTAAATTATTAGCAAGTTTATGCAATTCACTATCGTTTATCAGCTGTTTCTGAACCAAATTCTCTTTACCTCCTACATCCAACAAGTAAACTGGGACACAGAGTTTGCGTTGTTTAAGTGCGGATACAGACATATTATGTATAATCTATATTACAAACAAAATGTTTTATTCATTCTTATACTTTTTATCATCTGATTTATTATTAAAATTATCTAATATATCCACGTAGTCTGATATGGATTATTATATTATAATAGGAGTAGTATGGAGTACGTGAATAATCATAAAATTAAGCAATTTTTCTGATTAAAATGTTATTATCCATCTTCAATTTCAATATAAAGAATATAATGTTATAATATAAACAATTGATATCTGACTTCAAGAATATATTATACAATTTTATTAATTTATCATGTGGGTGTGTTAAATGTTTTTGGTTTATATTATAGACTATTCTTAATTTTTCTAATTTATTGTCTATTCTACAATAATATTTTCCTTCCCTTACATTAATTTTCGTTTAACTAATGTTACGTTATTCACAGACTTCAATTTATTTCTATCGAGGACTCTCAATGCAATTAATTATGAGTAGCGTTACTGTTACAAATACACAAAAGTCATTAACTTCAATCTAGTCACAATTTTTGTCTTTTCAGGATAACACGATGGATGCTTTAAGAAAAGTCAAGATAGAAATCGATCTCGAAGATGATTATATTGAAGAATCTGGTGTAAGTTAAATTTAATTTAATATTATTTTGAATTTACAACATTTAGCAAATCATATTTTTCAAACATTCTGTATGTGATTGCTTTTAACATATTTTTCTAATTTAATCAAAACTCATAATAATACAGAAACTGTAAATCATTTGACTGAATAGTTTAAAGTAACATTATTCTGAAAACAATTGGTCTTAATTGTGAAGATATACATTTAAAAATAAATAGATTTTTCAAAATTATTATGATGTTTAGATTTTTCACTGCAAAGAAAAAATTTTAAACTTATTTTCACCCATTTCTTTTGTTATCTATTAATAATCATAGAAAGGTTTTTAATGTTTTTTTTGCTTTTATTTCAATATTGATGATTCTCTTCATTTCTGTGTAGAGTAATGTGAAAGTTGATAACATTTGTCATTAGACTTGTAGGAGTAAATTACGACCCAGACCAAAAGAACCACTAAGACGTTCCAAACGAACAACTAAGAAACCAGAAAATGATCCACTTGCATCAGGGAGTACTTATTTCAAGCATCCGTAAGTACACTATAATGTATAATTTAGTAGCATACATTTTTATTATTATTTGTGCCAGGAGATAAGGAATAAAATATTCTCGAATTACAAACTAGATAAAATATTTATTTATTCTTTTAAGTTTCCATGGTGTGCTTTTCCATCGTTGACAGGTGAATTATGGTTCCTTGTGCAACAGTTAAAAAATATACGAGGATACAACATTTTTATGCAATCAGTTAATGATTGAGGAGCTGTATTTATATCTTGATGAACACTCTTATGTGTCAATTGAGGTTGATGCTTAGCATTTCTCATTTGTGATTGGTAGTTGTGGCAGGTTGGTGTAACACTAGTGGAGGGAGTATGGCTCCGTGGCCAGTAAGCCAAACTGCACACTGTATTTTTTGTAAAATATATAAATTTGATAAAATTACAAGTAAAAATGTATTTAAATATTTATTTTCAATTTTCATAATTAATTGGGATCGTGCCATGTAAAATTTATGTCTTTAATTTCAAGTGATTACTGTGAGGGGATGTGAGATCAATCTTGACTTTTACCAATGAACTAGAAATTATTTATATCTTGTAGCTGAAGATTTAACTAAAAATACTGATAATAATTAGTTTTGGAGCAGTTTTACTTTATAGAATTAATTTACCGATTTTCCTGTTTAATATTGGGACTAATAAATATCTGTGCAATGCATCGCAATCATCAACTTTACTTTAAAATAACATGGACGTATAATAGTGTTTTAAGTTCATGATTATTTAAAAAATAATTTTCAGAAAGGGCAATGATAAAATCAATGACCACAGGGGCGTGCATATTGCAACTGGGATGGATGTATGTGACTGTTTAGAAGAAGGATGTCCTGGTTGTCATTTCCCTTGTCGGAAATGTAGATCGCCAAAGTGTGGCGCGGACTGTAGGTCTGTATCTAAGTTTTTTTGTATCTCTACTGTGTGTGTATAATAAATTGAAAGTACTATTATATATATTATATTCATACATAATAGCATTAAAAAATTATCATTCATCTAACCTTTATAAGTTTGAATAATTTTATTGCCTTTAAATATCATTTGTATGTATATATATATATGAGATGATATAATGATAAATTATTTAGCCCAGCCGATTAAAAACATGTTTCTTGACATCAAACATATGTCGTGAGCCAGTTTGTAATCAGAACCTAGGTTCTAATGAAACATATTTAAATACTTTATAAGTTTGAATAATTTTATTGCCTTTACATATCATTTGTATGTATATATATATATATATATATATATATATATATAAACGATTGTTTATACTATATGTTTCCTATGCATATGACAATATTTATGTAAACTTCCTCAAAAGTTAAAAATTCAAAAGTGTCAATAAGTCTTTTTTTATTATTTGCATTCATTCTATAACAGAAATTATTTTATAAATACTTTTAAAGAAGTTTTGTATCAGCAGGTTGTCATTTTTTTTCTTTTTTCAGAAGAAACAGGAAAGTCACATTTGATTGTGTTGTTATTGAAGGCACTGGACATACTCTAATTAACAAATATAAAGATTAATTTTGTCCTTATTTTGTATGTGAAACTGATTCTAGTTAATATTGATTATCTATTTCTTTATTTTGTTTAATAAATCCAATTTAAAGCTTAAATATATAAAATATTGTGTTAATAATTGAAAACATTTGCATAATCAAAATAGTTTTTAATAAAAATTGTAAGCACTGTAATAGTTGAATAAAGGGAATAATCTGTATTGTTTTTAATTATAACACAACCTTTTGTGGCAAGGCAACATCCTGTACTGATGCTCATTCAGTATTATCTCTTCTTTACAAAGAATATACGTTTCCATGGTCGCCAACTAATCCCTACAGGAAAGGATCTAATTCAAGTGTAATTTACTTCACCATAAGTTGAATAACTGTCTCTCAAGATCAAATACAAATAGTTTAGTTTTACCAGTCTTGTATGTCCTTAAAATAGCACGAATACAACAATATTATTGTGGATATGTGTCACAAAATCATATTTGCAATAGACGGTGTATCTTCCTGACAAATACTATCAATACAGTGACTTTCAGTTCTTTATGTGATTCCTCCTTGTATCAATTTGTTCACCCTCTGTGATTTCTGAAAATTGCTTCTTCCAGTGGCCTTCCCATTCTGTGTTTCTATTATCCTCTACTTACATAGTTCTGTGACTGTATTGCTCTTAACTCAGCATATTTGTTGCAGGTTTAATTTCAGGTAAACATTTGTAAAAAGTTACAAAACAATAAAGAAAAATTAAATTGAATCAAAGTAAATTACAATTTGAAATAATGGCACAAACTTTGGCTAAGCAAGAATATATATGTATATATATGTGTGTGTGTGTGTGTGTGTGTATGTATATGTATATATAAATATGAAAACTATAAATAATTAGATAATGCAGTAAATTTTGTGCATTTGATATATATGTCCCAAGTGTTTTTACTCTTGTAGTCTTTCAGGGTTAGTGTTGTGCTGAATGATTCAATGAAACTATAAGGTGCATGTACCGAGTCACTCGTATCTGGTCCTGAAAAATATTACAATCCATTTATGAAATTCTACCTTACAACTTGAAATCTCACAACTACTCAACTCAGCTTGAAATGTTCAACTACAAACTTAAATGATGACTTATCCAAACACTAAACGTTTGTGAACAGTTTCGATGGGTCCAATATATAATGTTCCCCATAATCTCAGAGACAGTGTTCTCAGATAGAAAATTAATCTGTAAACAACACACATTTTAGTGGGCATGTTCCTCCATTTATTGTTTCAAATGTACAGAGCACCAACTACCAACTGGATTATTTCTCATTGGCCTCCGTTGCGTTAACAGTTATTAATATTTTCTTGGATTTGAAAACTCTTTGCAGGGATATTGTTTATTACTCACACCTGCACTATTATTTGTTTACATTGAAGCAAAGGACAATAACTCCATTCTCAACTGTTTATTTATATTACGAAATATATTAGATTAAAATCAAATGACAAACGATATTGTCATCTATGATCTGATAACTGGCATTGTCGTTTAAACCAATTATTGCACAAGTTTTTTAAAAACATTTTTTGGCCTTAATACGGCCTACGTGAACATTAATAATTATGTGCAATTTTTTAAACTATGAAATAATATAAACTATTTATCATCGTTTCTGCAAATAAATATTCAATGCGAAATTCCGCGGGCAACAGTTGGGAACAAGTGAGCATCGCTGCGGTTGCCATATTGTCTTTGTGTTTGGCGCTCAGGTAAGTGCAGTCCCTTCGTTTTCTGATTTAATCTGTAAGTATTTAAAATATTGTAGCCGCTCCGCTACCCTTCTACCGCTTTTTTCGTTGATTATTCATGTTTGGGCGCCAGGTAATTTTTGGGATAAAATCACCAAAACAACTTTTTAATCTTTCATAATTTTATTTAATCGAACATGAGACGTAGGTCACTTTCAAGGCGTGGTTTATCAATCTTTGTAATTTATTTGGAGCACGTCCATCCTCGGTCGAGTCCAGCATGGAACTGACCATTACGCTTCTCCCCTTGGCCGGCCTAAAACAACATCGCATTTCCGGCACCTGCATTAACACAACCACTGCAGTCACCCCCGCCAAGGGCGTTCGACCGTACCTCGCAACAATCAAGTTACATTATCCCCCTCCAAAGAACAAAAATTGGCTGACCGTAGATATCCATAAAATACAGCCACATTTTCATTATTTTTCACATAATACTAACATAAACAACCACTTGACCACGCCCTGATAACCAATTAATACAATTACACAATTTTTACAAATACCTTCTTTTCATGTTTAAAAAATACAAAATTTATATCTGTTTGGAACATAATACTCATACATTCTTTTTGACAATAATTTTTCCAAACTATTCCTTATACAATAATCCTTTTTTCAACAGCTGTTTGGATGTTACAATGTTTTTATTAATCAGCTGATTGACCAATACCATCCAAAACCAACAAAAATTTACTCTATTTTTTTTCTTTTTATATAAACCATAATTAACATCATCCTCAGATACAATATTTACACTGAGAATGTTCGCCAAATTATAATAACTGTTGCCTCCTCCTGGCTTCCAGGGAATTCCCATACAAAATTATTTCACCAAATACTTACACTTTCTTTGCAACGTCCACATTTCACAGTCTTTATCTATTTTTATATCCTTCCATACATTCCTCAAATACTCCTCATATACATTTAGTTTTCGGTTATTTGTATAACCCAAATTGACAGGTGTTTGAATTACATTTTTCACTCTCCTGTCAGCCACCCCATACCAATTATTACTTCCTTTATTCATACATTCCTCAAGCATACACATCTTTTTTCTGTGTGGAGTGATAAAAATCAAACCTATATTACACACAAAAATTTTCTTTTTCGGTATTAATCTATGATACTCCTCCTCAACGTTTACACACTTGGGTTTATTTCTTATAATTTTACCTTTCGTTACATTTTGTGAGATGTTCTTTGATCTACATCCACTTCTTTTTTCCTCATTAATGGGTTTCATAATTTCCCCATTTTCTACCGTTTTCTCTTTTAAATTATTAGCAAGTTTATGCAATTCACTATCGTTTATCAGCTGTTTCTGAACCAAATTCTCTTTACCTCCTACATCCAACAAGTAAACTGGGACACAGAGTTTGCGTTGTTTAAGTGCGGATACAGACATATTATGTATAATCTATATTACAAACAAAATGTTTTATTCATTCTTATACTTTTTATCATCTGATTTATTATTAAAATTATCTAATATATCCACGTAGTCTGATATGGATTATTATATTATAATAGGAGTAGTATGGAGTACGTGAATAATCATAAAATTAAGCAATTTTTCTGATTAAAATGTTATTATCCATCTTCAATTTCAATATAAAGAATATAATGTTATAATATAAACAATTGATATCTGACTTCAAGAATATATTATACAATTTTATTAATTTATCATGTGGGTGTGTTAAATGTTTTTGGTTTATATTATAGACTATTCTTAATTTTTCTAATTTATTGTCTATTCTACAATAATATTTTCCTTCCCTTACATTAATTTTCGTTTAACTAATGTTACGTTATTCACAGACTTCAATTTATTTCTATCGAGGACTCTCAATGCAATTAATTATGAGTAGCGTTACTGTTACAAATACACAAAAGTCATTAACTTCAATCTAGTCACAATTTTTGTCTTTTCAGGATAACACGATGGATGCTTTAAGAAAAGTCAAGATAGAAATCGATCTCGAAGATGATTATATTGAAGAATCTGGTGTAAGTTAAATTTAATTTAATATTATTTTGAATTTACAACATTTAGCAAATCATATTTTTCAAACATTCTGTATGTGATTGCTTTTAACATATTTTTCTAATTTAATCAAAACTCATAATAATACAGAAACTGTAAATCATTTGACTGAATAGTTTAAAGTAACATTATTCTGAAAACAATTGGTCTTAATTGTGAAGATATACATTTAAAAATAAATAGATTTTTCAAAATTATTATGATGTTTAGATTTTTCACTGCAAAGAAAAAATTTTAAACTTATTTTCACCCATTTCTTTTGTTATCTATTAATAATCATAGAAAGGTTTTTAATGTTTTTTTTGCTTTTATTTCAATATTGATGATTCTCTTCATTTCTGTGTAGAGTAATGTGAAAGTTGATAACATTTGTCATTAGACTTGTAGGAGTAAATTACGACCCAGACCAAAAGAACCACTAAGACGTTCCAAACGAACAACTAAGAAACCAGAAAATGATCCACTTGCATCAGGGAGTACTTATTTCAAGCATCCGTAAGTACACTATAATGTATAATTTAGTAGCATACATTTTTATTATTATTTGTGCCAGGAGATAAGGAATAAAATATTCTCGAATTACAAACTAGATAAAATATTTATTTATTCTTTTAAGTTTCCATGGTGTGCTTTTCCATCGTTGACAGGTGAATTATGGTTCCTTGTGCAACAGTTAAAAAATATACGAGGATACAACATTTTTATGCAATCAGTTAATGATTGAGGAGCTGTATTTATATCTTGATGAACACTCTTATGTGTCAATTGAGGTTGATGCTTAGCATTTCTCATTTGTGATTGGTAGTTGTGGCAGGTTGGTGTAACACTAGTGGAGGGAGTATGGCTCCGTGGCCAGTAAGCCAAACTGCACACTGTATTTTTTGTAAAATATATAAATTTGATAAAATTACAAGTAAAAATGTATTTAAATATTTATTTTCAATTTTCATAATTAATTGGGATCGTGCCATGTAAAATTTATGTCTTTAATTTCAAGTGATTACTGTGAGGGGATGTGAGATCAATCTTGACTTTTACCAATGAACTAGAAATTATTTATATCTTGTAGCTGAAGATTTAACTAAAAATACTGATAATAATTAGTTTTGGAGCAGTTTTACTTTATAGAATTAATTTACCGATTTTCCTGTTTAATATTGGGACTAATAAATATCTGTGCAATGCATCGCAATCATCAACTTTACTTTAAAATAACATGGACGTATAATAGTGTTTTAAGTTCATGATTATTTAAAAAATAATTTTCAGAAAGGGCAATGATAAAATCAATGACCACAGGGGCGTGCATATTGCAACTGGGATGGATGTATGTGACTGTTTAGAAGAAGGATGTCCTGGTTGTCATTTCCCTTGTCGGAAATGTAGATCGCCAAAGTGTGGCGCGGACTGTAGGTCTGTATCTAAGTTTTTTTGTATCTCTACTGTGTGTGTATAATAAATTGAAAGTACTATTATATATATTATATTCATACATAATAGCATTAAAAAATTATCATTCATCTAACCTTTATAAGTTTGAATAATTTTATTGCCTTTAAATATCATTTGTATGTATATATATATATGAGATGATATAATGATAAATTATTTAGCCCAGCCGATTAAAAACATGTTTCTTGACATCAAACATATGTCGTTCAGAACCTAGGTTCTAATGAAACATATTTAAATACTTTATAAGTTTGAATAATTTTATTGCCTTTACATATCATTTGTATGTATGTATATATATATATATATATATATATATATATATATATATATATATATATATATATAAACGATTGTTTATACTATATGTTTCCTATGCATATGACAATATTTATGTAAACTTCCTCAAAAGTTAAAAATTCAATAGTGTCAATAAGTCTTTTTTTATTATTTGCATTCATTCTATAACAGAAATTATTTTATAAATACTTTTAAAGAAGTTTTGTATCAGCAGGTTGTCATTTTTTTTCTTTTTTCAGAAGAAACAGGAAAGTCACATTTGATTGTGTTGTTATTGAAGGCACTGGACATACTCTAATTAACAAATATAAAGATTAATTTTGTCCTTATTTTGTATGTGAAACTGATTCTAGTTAATATTGATTATCTATTTCTTTATTTTGTTTAATAAATCCAATTTAAAGCTTAAATATATAAAATATTGTGTTAATAATTGAAAACATTTGCATAATCAAAATAGTTTTTAATAAAAATTGTAAGCACTTTAATAGTTGAATAAAGGGAATAATCTGTATTGTTTTTAATTATAACACAACCTTTTGTGGCAAGGCAACATCCTGTACTGATGCTCATTCAGTATTATCTCTTCTTTACAAAGAATATACGTTTCCATGGTCGCCAACTAATCCCTACAGGAAAGGATCTAATTCAAGTGTAATTTACTTCACCATAAGTTGAATAACTGTCTCTCAAGATCAAATACAAATAGTTTAGTTTTACCAGTCTTGTATGTCCTTAACATAGCACGAATACAACAATATTATTGTGGATATGTGTCACAAAAGCATATTTGCAATAGACGGTGTATCTTCCTGACAAATACTATCAATACAGTGACTTTCAGTTCTTTATGTGATTCCTCCTTGTATCAATTTGTTCACCCTCTGTGACTTCTGAAAATTGCTTCTTCCAGTGACCTTCCCATTCTGCGTTTCTATTATCCTCTACTTACATAGTTCTGTGACTGTATTGTTCTTAACTCAGCATATTTATCACAACCATTATAAATTTATGCTATCTACGATTGAATTCATAACCCCTTTAACTACTCTTTCACAGTTTTCAGCAAATTTTTCAGCCCTTCTCAAAAAATCCACACCAATCATAAATTCTGTGAATATACTTTTCAACACTATACATTTCATAACTATAATTCTAGCAGATGTACATACATGATTTAAAGCATGTTTCATTACCTGTAAATTCTGTTATCCTAATACCCCATAAAATCTTAAGAATGTTACAGGCAGAATTTCTAGTATTCACTCGTATCTGGTCCTGAAAAATATTTCAATCCATATATGAAATTCTACCTTACAACTTGAAATCTCACAACTACTCAACTCAGTTTGAAATTTTCAACTACAAACTTAAATGATGACTTATCCAAACACTAAACGTTTGTGAACAGTTTCGATGGGTCCAATATATAATGTTCCCCATAATCTCAGAGACAGTGTTCTCAGATAGAAAATTAATCTGTAAACAACACAAATTTTAAGTGGGCATGTTCCCCCACTTATTGTTTCAAATGTACAGAGCACCAACTACCAACTGGATTATTTCTCATTGGCCTCCGTTGCGTTAACAGTTATTAATATTTTCTTGGATTTGAAAACTCTTTGCAGGGATATTGTTTATTACTCACACCTGCACTATTATTTGTTTACATTGAAGCAAAGGACAATAACTCTATTCTCAACTGTTTATTTATATTACGAAATATATTAGATTAAAATCAAATGACAAAAGATATTGTCATCTATGATCTGATAACTGGCATTGTCGGTTGAACCAATTATTACACAAGTTTTTTTAAAAAAAATTTTGGCCTTAATACGGCCTACGTGAACATTAATAATTACGGGCAATTTTTTAAACTATGAAATAATAAAATCTATTTATCATCGTTTCTGCAAATAAATATTCAATGCGAAATTCGGCTGGCAACAGTTGGGAACAAGTGAGCATCGCTGCAGTTGCCATATTGTCTTTGTGTTTAGCGCTCAGTTAAGTGCAGTCCCTTCGTTTTGTGATTTAATCGGTAAGTATTTAAAATATATATGATATTGCCGTTTTGAAATCTATGGGGAACGTAATATATTCGGTAGAGAATCAAATATAAGTCAAATAATTCTTCCTTACAACTTGAAAATCTCACGACTACTCAACTCAGCTTGAAATTGTCACTAAACGTTTGTGAACTGTTTTGATGGGTTTAATATAAAATGTTCCTTATCATCTCAGAGACAGTGTTCTCAGATAGAAAATTATTATGTAAACAACACACATTTTAGTGGAGATGTTCCTCCATTTATATGATCTGGTATTATAGGTTGAACCAATTATTGGAGAAGCTTTTGAAAAATATTTTTGTCTTGAATACGGCCTATGGAAACAATAATTAAGTGCAAGTTTTTAAACTATCAAATAATAAAAACTTTTTATCATCTTTTCTGAAAATAAATATTGAATGCGAAATTAAGGTGTATTCCGCGGGCAACGGTTGGGAACAAGTGAGCATCGCTGCGGTTGCCATATTGCCTGTGTGTTTCGTGCTCACGTAAGTGCAGTTCCTTCGTTATCTGATTTAGTCTGTAATTATTTAAAATATATGTGGTATTGCTTTTTGAAATCTATGGGGAACGTACAATATTCGCTAGAGAATTAAATATAAGTCAGTCACCTTGACTAAAACTTTAATTTATTTATTGTTTTAAAAAATAATGTCCAGTTGATACCAAGTGACGTCATACATTTATGTGTATATAAATGTGTACGGATATAATATATTATCTGCGGTAAAATAAGTGTATTTTAACTATTTTCCAAGGAAACTGTATTCCCACAATTTGAGTTTCATCTTCGTATTTTTGTTTGTGTATACACACGAAAATGACTAACAGTTTCTCCTTATTAACATTTATTTTAGAATAATGTTAAAAATATCTAATTTTACCATATTTGTTCTGGACGCCTGCATTGTTGATTTACGCTTTGTTTGAAACTGTTGTCTGTATGTTTTCATCTATAATACAGCGTACATGACACGAGGAATTACTTGCTGTGTAATATTTTAAACTGCCACAATCGTTTTTTTGTAAATTAATATTAATAGAAGAAATATTAACGAAAATTCTACGCTTTTCACTGCCGTCGGTTGCAAACAAGTGAGCATCGCATCGCCCCGTTTATATGGCGGGTTGTCGATGAGATTCAGTTGATTACGTCCGTTTGCTTATTCAGACTGTGGTTACTTTTGGTAGTTGCGTTGATGAACTGAACGGAATAGATTCACAGAAAAGGTAAATAGCATTCATCAACTTTAACTTTAATTAGTTTTAGTGGATTTAGATAGAAGTATTTTACTGAGTGTATGTTAAAAGAAGTCATACACTGGTGTGATTAAAATTGTTTGCTGAGACACAGAGTTTTCAGTGTTTAGTACCTTATTAAATATAAGAATCATACATAACAAGATAACATATTACACAATTTTGTGTGTATAAAGTGTTTTAAATTAAATTTTCAGCATAAAATCAGTATAATTTAATTTTCCCTCTAAAGTATTAATAATTAAATATAATCATTAAAATTGTAAAGTACTTAGATAATAGTATTAAGATTTCAAAATTATGCAACAATATAGCTTCCAAAAATTCAATGTGCATAGATGATGCTTAGTTAAATACTATATATAGCATGTATTGGTGGGTAGAATTATATTTCTAGTATATACAAAGACACATTTGTTTATCAATTTTGTGTTAAGATACATCATATATTAATATAAGTATAAATGTGTATGGATATCATATATACATCATAATATCTCTCTCTCTCTCTGTATATATATATATATATATATATATATATATATATTTATATTACGATGAAATAAATAAAATATCCATTAAGTCAGGAAAATGATGTATAACCTGTATTACTAACAAAAACAAAATGTTTCATCTTAGGTACTACATCAGCTGATAAATTAATAAAATTATTTAATATCTCCTCATAGTCTATTATTGACTATTTACAATATAATATGCGCAATATGCCATTCTTGAATATTCATCTATAATAAGATAACTTTAAGTAATTTATGTGTATCAACTGATTAAAATAAATTATACAACTATGAGATATTGCACTTATTATAATATAAACTACCAATATTTAACATCAAGAAGATATTTCATAATATTACCATTTGATGAATCCAAGGCTGGGCAAAACTTATTTGTGTTTGTATTATAAATTATGCTCGAGTATTAGCGATTTATTGGCTACTTTATATAATTGTAATTAAATGTCAGATACATATCTATTTAATATATTTATGTACTATAGTGTAGATTTAATATCTAATCAAGTTTTAATTGTAAATATGCAGAGAACTGTCAGCTATGTCAATTGACTCTAATCATGAATTTGTGTTAACTCTTATTTAGGATTACAAGGAAATAGGCTATGTACATGAACAGAACAACAATTTTAGTTTTCTTTGCAAATTTCTAATCTGAATCATCATCTATTATAATAAATAAAGGTTTCTTGTTGCCGATGTTCAACTAAACAAGTTTCATTCTTGAAAGTTTGTTATATTTTGTAATACTGACCTCACGTTGACCAGGATAAATCAATTTTTTTTTACTGTAAGAAGCATAGTCTCTTTGTTTTCTCTTGTTTAACTAATAACAATTTATTTTACTTTATATTCTTATTTTCCTTCCCAGACATCAATTTTCATTCAATTATTGTTATGATCTTTGCAGACTCCACTTTATTTCCTTTGACAACAATCAATGCAACATATTATTAATGTTACTTTTACAATCACACAATTGTCATTTAACTTCACTGTACTCACAATTTGTGTTATTGCAGGAACATAATATGGAGGAAATTCAACTTGTTGATATTTCGGATGGAGTCCATACAACCACTGATGTAAGTTACATTTTATTGAATACTTATTTACAAATTCAAACTTTTTGAAAAAAAAGAATATTTAAGTATTCTGTTGGTGAATTGAAAGTGTCATTATTGTGCACACAAGTGGCCTTAATTGTAAAGATATACATTCAATAATCAGATTTTTAATAATTTTTATATGTGAAATATAATTAAGACAATGGCTTAGTTCTTTTACAGTAAAGAAAATTAAAATTATTTTTAATTTTTCAGTGAGCCATTTTTCCTGTTATCTATAATATTTGTAGACAGTGTTATCTTGTTTAATTGTTGCCTTTACTGATGCACTTGATTTCAGCAATAATTATATGATAATTGATTATATTTGTCATTAGACTGTCCGGATGAGGACAAGGCCCAGAAACTTCAGACCTTTTAGGCGATTAAATTTTAGATCTGATTGTAATTCAGAACCTGGACCGTCAGCGGGTCCTTCTTCCGAAAATAAGTAAGTATGCAATAATGTATCAATTAAACCTAGCATACATATAAAATATCATTATAGCCAGTAAATAATAATAATAAAAATTCTGGAGTTTCTAACTGGGTCAATACACAATGTTTCCATGGCATGCTGCTCCATCATTGTCATATGAATTGAGTTTACTTGTGTAGCAGTTAAAAGTAATTTTAGGATACAAATTTTTATTGAATGCACTGAAGAGCTGTACTTATAACCTGATGGTACTGTTAATTGAGATTGGCACTTAGAAAGTCTCATCACTGATTAGTTGTGATATGTTGCTGTTGCAGTAGTGGAAAGATGGTGGCTTCATGACAAGTAAGCTAGATTGCACTCTGCCCTTAGTGTAAAATAAGTATATTACATAAAAAAACAAGTAGAAATTAATTTAAATATTTATTTTCTATTTTAAAATTTAATTGTGCATGAATTATAAAAAATATCAAATTCATGTCCTGAAATTCAAGAGTGCTTTTATTTAAAATTCCATTTTTGCTGTTACATACATACTTGAAGAATACAGACACTTATATTAAGTTCTATGAGAAGACTTCAAATCACTATTATTCTCTCATGAACATATTTATTTTATGAATACACAATAGAAATTATTTATTCTCTTTCCTTGAGATTTAACTAAAAATATTAATCATAATTTACTTTTGAGTTGTTTTTAAAATATATATACAATTCACCCTTTTCCTGCCTAATAATGGAATTAACAAATATTAAGGCTATCAGCTATTTTACTTTGAAATAAAATTGACTGTATAAAAATAACTTCATGAATGTTTTTCTAATTTTTTCAGTTACATGGATACAGCATCTGTAATTGACATTACAGAATACCCAGATCCAGTATTAGCTAACAACAAATTTGCTTGTCCAAAATGTAGATCGTCATTGCGTGTCGTGGAGTGTAGGTCTGTATCTATGGATTTGTACACACGCACACATATGTGTGTGTGTGTATATATATATATATATATACTACAATAAAGCCACTGTGATCTGTGTGTAAAATGGTTGAGCATCACCTGTTCTTGAAGTTAATCTAAAAAAATGTGAATTTCCTGGATTAATTTTTCCAAGTCTTTGTTAATTTGAGAGAATAGACCAATGTCATGTGTGAATCATGGGTGATATAAGTATTCTCCGTCAATTGTTTGTCCACATTGGTCTTACTGCCTTATTTAACAAGAAACTTTGTGGATTATGGACGATTTTGGGGAAATCCTGTCCTTTTGTCTATACCGATCCTCAGCCTTGTGTATGCCTTATTGATATTTACTGTGAAAAGAACTGCTTTAATTAACTAAGAAAGCTTCCAATAACTAAATACAGTAACTTGGCAGGGCTTGAAATTAAATTGTAAAAGATAAATTAATGTGATTGTCAATGAATATGTAGAGTAATTATATAAATGAATTATATTAATATGACTTAATTTTAAATAAATGTAAAAAATACTACACTGTTAGTCAGTATTGGAATAATTAATTGTAAGTAATACTATATAAATTATATTTAAACATAATTGTATTAAAAATTATTATTAGTGTAAGATTTTGTTTTCTTAAATTTTTTAGATAACTGAATTTAATTGATACTGCACACATAAGATGTCCCAGTTAGGGATGAAATGTTGTTTTTTAAATATGAGGCTTAAAATTTGATAATATTTTTCTGATTAATAGGCCTGTTTTTTCACATTAATATGTAAATCAATGGAATTCTGCCAGCATGAAGTTCATAACTTCTATCATGAATGGGGCTCAGGCCCTCAAAAATTTAAAATTGCCCCAGCTGATTATACCACCTGAATATTTAATGTAAGGTACCTTCTCTCTGTCCATATTTGCTATTCCAAGGAGTGTATGTATACACACACACACACACATATATATATGTATATGTATGTATGTATGTACACACATATTTGGGGAGGAAAAAGAGACTGAAGTCAATTTACCCTAAAATCTGAAGTTGGTCCAGTTGGGATGAGCATTAAAAATATTTCAATTTTTTTGAGCCACTGAGACCCATTCATCAGGAAAGGTTTGAACTTCATGCTGGCTGGGCGTGAATTTATGAATTCATTTCTTTTGATGAGACAAAATGAAACAACATGTTACAAATTACAAGTCACACATGTACGTTTTACTTGAATACATAGGTTCATAACACATTCAATTGAAAAGGAACAACGCTCTGATTCCATGTTGAGACAAAGATCCTTTTATTTGGTGCAATGTTCAATCCAAAGCACACACACATCTGTACAAAAAGTGACTTTGGTACTAGAGCCTTTAATATATATGGTGAAGTCTGAAAAACTACAACAATATGAACAACTGAGAACAGAGTCACATGACAGTGGTGCGATATTAAACATAGTTCTGTCAACTTATATGCAATAAACAACCTAAAGATAAAGTTTTACATTGAACATGAACCATACACAAAAAAAAGTAACAAATTTGGTTTTAAATTTCAAAAATGTCTGTATTTTTCTAGTTGTAAACTGTATTGATAAAGATATCAATATTATGATAATAATTTTCCTCTCTGATGGGAAATAAATTTAAATTAAACTAAAGGGATTATTTTGAATTCATAATACTACTTTAGTGTAAGATTTTAATCTATTTTACTTCCTCCAGCCATTTATGATTTTTAATTACATAATTGTTTAATGTTACTTATTCACATGTATAGTAGAAATTTTGATATTACATTGAGTCAAGAAATTCGCTTGGTATCTTACTTTTATGATCTGACTCTATGTTGTGACGCATTGACCACAGATGACCTGCAACACGATTTCGAAATCTAACCAACATCAGCACCTCACCATAGAGAAACAGCAAACTCATGTATTTAGTTTAATTGCCAATGACTTATTTTCTTACCATAACACCCTCACAATAGAGAAAATGTTCTGAAAAATTTATATTATGCTGATTTACACCCACACCAGCAAGAAGTCTCAAAACTTAAAACTACTTTGGTAGATAACTTAAGGAAAATGCACCCTTCTTACATGCACAATGAGCTCAAAAATCAAGCGTGGATCCCAACTTGTGTTGATACGAGTTAACTACACTTTTAGTTTAAGTTGGCTTGTCCTATTTCGAGGAACATATCTGTGTGTCTATATATATATATACACACACACACACACACACACACACACACATATATATATATATATATATATATATATATATATATATATATATATACACATAATGCTTCTGTTGATTCAAAATTGTTGGTATTTGAGTGTAATGTCTTTAAGATACAATTTTTTTTCCTAATTTCCCAGTCTTAATATGTTATGAGCAGACTTAAAATCACTTCCTAATTACTACCAAAACAAATTATTATAATTTTTTGTTATACATAAATATATCTATTTGACAATATAAACAAAAAATAAAAACTATGCTCATGAAATATCCGTGATGATAATGAAGGACACGTTTAGTGAAATAAAACAGCCTAGAACCTTCTTGCAGTACTTGTGTAAATAAAATGCAGAACAATGCTGAAACAATTTTTATCCCTCATTCATATAGATCTTTCTTCTTTCACTTTGCACAGACATTATAGTTATACATCAATAAATTAACTTCTCTCTGTCCATAATTCCTATCAAAGTAAGTGTGCGTGCATGTTATAGTTATATGTATTAAGTACAGTTACATGTATTAAGTACAGCACGGGGATTTGAGATTACCGTGATTCATGATAAGTAAGCTAGATTGCACTCTGTCCTGAGTGTAAAATAAGTAAATTAGATAAAATAACAAGTAGAATTTTTTTTAAATATTTATTTTCTATTTTAATATTTAATTGTGCAATGCATTGTAAAAAATATCAAATTTATGTCCTGAAATTCAAGAGTGTTTTGATTTAAAATTCCAACTTTGCTGTTACAATATCTGAAGAATACGGACATTTATATTAATTTCTATGAGAAGACTTCAAATCGCTATTATTCTCTCATGAACATCTTTATTTTCAGGGTACACAACAGAAATTATTTATTCTCTATCCTTGAGATTTAACTAAAAATATTGATCAGAATTTACGTTTGAGTGGTTTTACATTATATATACAATTCACCCTTTTCCTGCCTAATAATGGAATTAATGAATATCCAGGCTATGCAGGGCAATCAGCTATTTTACTTTGAAATAAAAGTTACTGTTTAAAAATAATTTCATGAACGTTTTTCTATTTTTTTCAGTTACATGGATTCTGTATTTGAAGTTACTGAATATCCAGATCCAGTGAATGAAAAATTTACTTGTCCAAAATGTAGATCATCAATGCGTGTCATGGAGTGTGGGTCTGTATCTATGGATTTGTACATTAATGGATCTCTCTCTTTCTCTCTCTCTATTTCTCTCATATATATATATATATATATATATATATATATATATATATATATCAACTTTTCATATCAGGATAAGTCGACTTTGCTGCCTCTCTTTCCTATTTAAATATGCTATTTAATTTGACCTCATCAGATTTTCCTTAAGTGTTATATATGTAAAAGTAAAAAAATAAATTGACAGCACACATATTAAGCAGGGACTAAATAAATATAAAATTTTCCATGGTCTGAGTTCCCTTCTAAAGGATAATAGGTTGGAACTTTGTGACAGCTGGGCAGGAATTCAATTGCTTTATATAAAATACATTTGGTTAAGAAAGAGAGACTTACCTGAAATCAATAGTTGGTCTAGTATGGCATAGGTGGAAGTTCAAATTTTTAAAGGCCTGAAACCCATTCATCAGGAAGGAAAATCTGAACTGTTTGCCAGTAGGGCACGATTTGATGAATTCAAATTAAAGTGCACCAGCCGTTAGACAGCAACAATTGACACATAACAAAGTCAACAACAAACTGTCTCCCTCTCAAGGAAGGGTCAAAACAATGAAAATTTAACAGAAAAATATATACACACATACATACATATGTACATACATACAGAGTAAAAGAATTGTAACAGGTAAAGGATAGACCAGAATATGTTATAATATGATGCTAAAACAAGATTTCACATACCATCAGAACCACTGCCACAATGACCACTATAATAAAATTAGAGGATGTTGAGTTCTGGACTTTGTCCAGAGTGTAAGATATGCTGGAAAGAGAGTTTCCAATGATGGAGTTTAGCATCCAATGAGTAAGACTTTAAGGAGGGTCAGTGTGTAGCATTGATCGAAATTGTTGCAGATGTGTCTTTGGGGATGAGCAGCTATAGGAAATTGGGTTTTTGATAGTTTGACAGCTTTGCGGTGGTTAACAATGCATTCAGGAAGGAGTCGTTTGGTTTGACCGATATAGAAAGCAGAAACATACTTTGCAATTAATTTGATGTGAGAGGCAGGTAATATTTTCTTTGATTTAATAGGTGGTTATTTGTGGAGGATTGTAGTGGGCTGGAGGATGGGACAGACATTACACCTGTTTCTCCTGCAAGGTTGGTAACCAAGCTTCAGTAGGGGAATTTTAGGGTGGGGCCTGCAAGGGTGGACAAGGATATTGCGGATATATGTGGTAGAGATTTCCAATGTGTAATGTAAGTTTTATTAAATAACTTTTCTTTAATATTATTGTCAGCATACCGGTGAGGCCAGAGCATTGTAAAGAACAGTCAGTGTGGTCCAAGAATGCAGTGACTGGAAAGGTTGCTACTTTATTATTGATGGAAAATCACAGGTAATCCAGAACTTTGGCAGAAAGAGCCAGTGAGTTTTTTTGGAGCATGACCAGTGTGGTCATGGTGAGTCAGTGTGTTTTGGGAGCCTCGCCAGTCTGGTCATGGCAAGTGAGTTTAGTTTTGGCGATCACTGGAGTATTCACATAATTAAATAATTAGAAATTCAGCAAAGTATATGCTGAATAAAGGCAGAAAATATCACATTTTGCATTAATGTACTTCTACAGTAAAGCTGTGTGACAATAAGTAGGATGACATACAGATAGTGAAGAGTTGTTAGAGAGGTGCCAGAATTTAGTGATGTGAAACAATATGAAAATGAGTGTTATGGCCTGTTGATAAATATTTTCTTTAAATCTAAATAGCAGTGAAGTACACAATTCATAAGATACCACAGTAGCTCTAAATAAATTGGTATGTAGAAAATTTATGTTGTAAACTTTTATATAAATATAAATTACCATCAGATTTCTATAGATAGATTTTTTATATATGTTTTTGTAGATTGAATTAGTATTTTTTTATGTAACTGCTTTGGTGCTAATTTAAAATCACTATAATTTATTAGAGGCCCTGTAAGTGACCCTGAAGTCTCATTAAAAGCTGTGGCATTTTTAAAAAATTATTTAACAAGGTAAATCATTATTTGTAATAAACAATTTTTTTTATCGTTTAAAAAAATTGTTTAATTCAAGGATAAATCCTGTAAATTATCTTTTCCTTTTAAAATTTGTATACCACATAAATTGGTCCCAACGTGTTAGCTGTAACTTTCATTGATTTGAATACCACACACACACACACACACAGATATATATATATATATATGTGTGTGTGTGTGTGTATGTTTGTATGTATATGTATGTATGTATTAACTAGGTTCCATTTGTAATAAGTGTAATACATACTATTGGAGCACTTGTTATATATATTTAAAACTGAGATATTTGGATTTTGCTTTAACCTCGTGATCATTTTTCTAATATTTTTCAGAGACATTGGTACACAATCTTTGATGAACATTACTCGATCCAAGAATCAATGCGCCAAGTGTGTGTCAGCAACGCGTGTCATGGCTCGTAGGTCAGTATCTATGGATTGGTACCTTAATAGATTTCTAACTCTCTCTCTCCCCCCTCCCTCCCCTCTATATATATATAAATCAACTGTTCATATCAGGATAAGTCGACTTTGCTGCCTCTCTTTACTATTTAAATATGCTTTTAAATTTGACCTCATCACATTTTCCTCAAGTGTTCTACATGTATAAAAAAATCTATTTATATATACATATGCACACACGTACTTGGATAGGAATGAGGGACAGAGAGCTGTTGATTTGCTATAAATTGACAGCGGACATACTAAGCTGGGACTATATAAATATAAAAATTTTCAGGGTCGGAGCTCCCTTCTTATTTATGACTGTTTCTTTGAATTTACTGATTAGAGACAATAGCCTACTTCAAAGATGTGGGAGATTCCAAAGAGGGGGCGAGGTTTAAAAACATAAAGGTGACCAAGGAATCACATTGTTGTCTTGTATGTGTTATGGAAAGTGTTTAATGGACATGAAGTGGGGAGGAACATTAGGATCATGTAATCTTTATGAAGGGAAGATCAATAGTACAAGTTTTTGTAAATTACAGAACTCCTCATAGCCATAAAGCCAACGAGTACCGTGTTAGAAATTACTCACAACTTAGGATTTTTTTATAGATGTTTACTAAAAGTTTATGACCTGAGGAGAAGAAACTATCATTACAAATGGACACAAGTATAGGGCATTTAAACCCTTACTTTTGTCAGTTTTCACATATTGAGAAGCAATGTCCATGTTTGAGAATGGGATAAAAGTTTAAAATTGTACGTAAAGGATCCATATAGTATCAAACTGCAGTATAAATTTCAACTTTGAGATTTGACTCAATGTTAGTGCCAAAAATTGTGATGTAGAGCAAAAAATACTCCATTTTGTGGGAATTTCGGAATAATACTTCAATGGCTGAAATATGTGAAACTAAGAAAACCATTTTGATGAAAACATATAATATAATTCAGTGTGCTAAAAATTCTTGCATATAACATATAATAAAAAATGGACTAAAAAATATAACAAAATTAAATTAAAACAACTATTGGATAAAATCATAAAATATTTGTCACTAAAGTACTATAAAATGCCTTGTCACAATTAAATAGATTTTTGCTGGAAATCTGATTTAATAACAGATTTCTTCTCAAAGTTTGGGTATGATGTAACAGTGCACCCAGTTACAGTTATTAGTTAGCTTTCTTCAGTATATTTTTGAGTGACTCTTGGCCCTGTTAAATGTTTTGAAATTAATTTTTCTATCAGGACACCATATTTGGTTTGCAAATTTGTAGTATTATCATTATAATCAGAAGTAGGAAATTACTTTGAAATGAAACTTTCAATTTTTTTCAATATTTGTTTTCATTGCACAATGTCTTTTCTTCAATTAATTTCATTTTTATACAGTCAGATATTCAGCCTAGAACAACACAAGCTGAATTTACCCTTCTTATTGTATCCCATGAATCATAAAATTCTATATCTACCATTTCAAGAACTCTCTCTTGTCCATAGCAAATATTTTAGAGAAGCACAATGATTTTCCAGGTACAAGACTGAGAGGAATGCTTAAATTTTTAGAATACTGATCCAAAGTTATTTTTCTTAAGTCTTTTCAAAAAGCCCTTTTATGTTTTTGTAAAGGAGGTGAATAATACAGAGTTGATGAAATTTAATATTTAACTTCATGATACAAGTTGTTACCTCAGAGTTACATTTAAAAGCAAAAAAACCTTTCTTCATTGTAATCCTGCAATCGAAGTTACAATATGGCAATAAGAGTAATCTAAGCCTCAAAAGCACGTTCCCGGCAGTTCAAATCCTTCTCCATAAAAAGAAATATTCTTCACAGCTTGACCAGAAAACCGCAACTCACGTGCAACACTAAAATTTTATATTCAAGTAGTGACTATTTGGTTTATATAAACTTTTCCCTTTCTAATTACTGATTCTACGATCTTCCCTTAAAAACAGAACCACGGACCAATCCACGTACAAGCATGCATATAAAATGTAAAATTGTAGGTATTGTGAGTATAATATTTTATTACTTTTATTATTTTTTCTTATTGAATATTAATTTTCCCAGATTCTTTAAAATCAGCCATAATAAGTTATGAGCAGGCTTAACATCACCACCTAAGTACTAGCAAATTATATTAGTAATTTTTTGTTGTTATACTTAAATATATCTGAGCGGCAATATAATAAAAAAAATTAGTACCTCTGAGGTATGTTTCTGTATATTGTAATATTTAATTAAATTTCCTTATAAGTGAAGTAAGTGTAAAAACATTAAATATTTCATTAGTCTGGTTAATTTTCGAATTTTCATACATTCTATAACGGAAATTATTTTAGAAATATATTTAAAGCAGGTTGTCATTTTTTTTCAGATCAAACACAATGACAATTGAGTGCTTCACGATTGATGACGATGATGAGTGAAAACCGAATTTACTTGATTTTATTATCTGTATTATTTAAATAATAAAAACCTCATATGGCAAGTTTTCATAGATTCCTGTGTAATGTTCACTCATTCTTATTTTTTCCATGGTTGTCAACTGATCCCTACACGATATTGTCAGCATTTACCTTGAAAATACATATTGTAGTAGATTGAAAAATTTTATTGCCTTTTACTCAAATTTATCAGGACATAGAAAGTCACTGTGGAATGAATATTGCAGGACGCTTGGAATATTGGTGGATTAATTAAGTGGCTATTTCCCAACTGCCTGATTGGGAAGCAGCAATCATTATGAATCACCTGATTGTCTCCTGCTCATTTGATACCTATGTCTCACATAGTCAAGAAATAATGAAAATAAGTCTCTCTTAATGGAATATTTTGTTGTAGATTCCTGATGTGTACCAAGCAGTATGCAGTTGATAATTATAGGTATAATTACAAGATATTCCCAATGAGTATTTATAAATAAGTGACTTTCTAAACTTTTATATTTTAATAGCATAATAACATTGAATTAATATTTTCATTTTCCCGACACGAAAATTGTGGGCTATTTTGAATTTGAGAAACTGATTTTGCCTGACACAGCAATCAATTATTACTACTGTGTTTGAATAAAAGAAAGTATTGTTCAATTGAGTGTTTTGGCATGGAACATGAAAACTAACTTGGAACCACCCTTCGAAACACAAAATTTTCCTTTGCATACCAAGTCTCAAAACCACCATATTCAACAATGGGTGCTGGCTTTGACAACAGGGAGGTGAAGGAAGAAGTTCAAACTGTAAGCTCCTGGAAAGTGATTAAAAAAACATAAATGCAACCATTTAACCCGAAATAATTCATTAACTGCCTTTAAAAACAAGCAACTGATGCAATGCGTTATTAAACTCAAGTGACTACGAACAAATGGAAACCACGCAGACGACTACAAAGCAATGACCATCTAAATCACCTTCAATTTTCATATATGGGGTAAACAAGTTCTAAGAAATTATTGACAAGGTAGAAGAAGATGGAACATACTACAAAAAAAAACGCTGCAAAAGGATACCATAAAAATTACAGCTCAAACGGTGGAGAAATACCACGAAATTGTAAGAGACTTGAAAGAAGAAAGTCCATCATACGTACCAAATTAAATAAGAACGAACATACAGAGCGGTGATCAGACATCTCCACTACTCCATTTCAGTAAATACATTAATAACAAATTGAAAGAGTAAAGCCCGAAATATAACAAAATGTAAACACAAGGAAATCGAGGAACCTAGTCACTTTTCGTTCAATTGGAAACAACAGCAACAAAATATTTAACTTAAAATTTCTTTCCCATACCAGAAAAACCATCGTCCAATGTACCCACTGCCAATTATACGGTCACTTCAAAACCTATTTCTTTAACCCTTTCTTCAGCGTCAATTGTGGTGAACAGCATCGCAGAAAAGTTTACAAAAAGTCGAGGAACACTCCAGTGAAATATGCACTGTGTCAAGAGAATCATCTCCCAAACTATAAAGGAGTTGGAATATACTGCGAATTAGTAACAACCAGGAACAGACCGCCCTGAAACTATCATCGTCCGTCAACATATCCGCAAAAACTTAATCCTCACTCGACGAATGGCACGTATAAATGAAATATGCAAACCTAGCTAACTCAAGTCTCAACCCTCAATATTTTCTAATCAACTAAGCTCCTTCTTAAATGAACTCCAACATATGATTTCACAATTCCTTGATTACGGACCATCCAAACTAAAGAAGAGTTACATAAAAACGTCCCTACTACTCGATGACTCAAATAACACGGCCAAAAGCTTATCGAACAGCAAATAGTGACATAAATATCAATGGATCTTCCCCAACATGTAAACCTTATTATAAAACAGAAATTATGGCATTTGCGACCCATCGAAACGTCTTGCATTTAATCCAAATTTAATTTGTTGGAGTCATAAAAAATTATCACATTAATTAAATAATTTGAAAGTTAAATTTATTTGTAATAACTTATAATGTGACAGGAAAGGATAATTGGCAAGGATCTTCATATAAGTAGCTCAAGGAACCGCCGCAAGAGGCGCTCCTGCATACTGGGAATTCGAAATGCAGCTCTCGGAAGTGGCCAAGTTATATGGCGGAAGTCGTCGTAACACCTAGTAAAGAAATAAATGATACACAAGTTAAATCACTTTCCTTTGGTGCGTCAACTGTCCGAAAACAGTCGGTGAGTGGACAGCTCAGTTAGCTTACGAGACTACTTCCTCTATACTTACTCTCGTATACATCAATAAGTAGCTAAAATACTTGGAGAAGTCCCATAATTCTACGGGTATGTTTCAAATTAATTTTTGCATCAGGTGTTGCCAAAAAAGTTGATTCGTCTAAGGACAAGAAATTGTATAGAAAAATATGAAGTGACAACTATAGTATCTTTAACACCACGAAACAACAACCTATTTGTCACTCTCACGTCACTAGAACTACTGGAGTCAAGATTTTTAATTAAATACTTCAGTTATCATTCACATTCAGACTGAATAGTTTATAGTAAAGAATAAACCAGTAATATCACTTTGTACTCGTATCCCAGATATAACATATACCATTGAAGAAATTATATCTATCGGATTGATGAATACCCAAAATTTTACCAAAGAAAAATATTTCAACGACTAGGTCTACATGAAATTTATCAGTCGCGCGTATGTTTTGCAGACACAATTATTTTTTTAATAGCCCTATTCACCATTAGTTTGTTATTTGATTTGAAACTTTATTCTGACTATATGGTTTCTGGATAGAAATGTCCGACGTGTTTCTGTATAATTACCCCCTAAATTAATTTACTACGGGCTAATCGTTCTACAAGTTGACGACAAACGTTCTCGTTACCGCATAGAAACTACATTATGCGATGAACTAAATATGTCAAGGAAATATTTTTGCCATTTCAAATGTAATTAATAGTTTAGTCTCAAGTTTTACGAAGCGAAATTATGCTCGCTTTTTAGAAACAAAATAAAGTTGACGAGTAATTTCTCTTTAATCGGTACGATAAAATTTCCTATATAATTTCTTTACAGATTGATGTGTTGATATAAGTAAAAACACCTGGAAAATTAATATGAACAGTCAGTTGTTATCGCCCATTCAATACGAGGAGCTTTCATCTTTTACAGTCTCCATCATTGCATAATACAATATATTATCTCCATCATTGCATCATTGCATGATAATATACATTATATACAATATATTATGCAATGATGGAGCGTGTAAAGATGATTATGTCTGTAAGAGACAAAAACTCCTCGTATTTAATGGGCGATAACTGAATATTTGAATAAATTATGATGGGTGAATAACCTGGTGTTTTCATTCACAAAATCTCCGTTTGTACTGTTACTGTTAACGCAGAAAAAAATATTCCTTGAATTTTCTGATGATGCAAGAAAACAAGCGGAGGCTTACGAGCGATGGAGCGGTGACTTCTGCATATGAAGAATTCAATTCTGACCTGTCCGATCGCACTCCATTGTTGCTTTCGCAGCGCTTTTCTTTCGTGAATAAAAACACCCTGCTCGCCTTTCTGCTCGAGTCCGATCGCCTCACATTGGCATGACTTTCAGGTATTTTTAGAGAACACGAGTCTAAGGGCTTTGATGAAAAAAAAATGTTTTTGGCGTTGATTACATTTTCCTAGTTATTATACTCGATCCCGTTGAGTTTAAGTTCCCCATATAATACGATGTTAATGTACGTGAATTAAAGGATGACGGATTGTAACTCGTAATTTTTGACGCGATATAGTTATTTAATATTAAATCTAATAAATATGCTAATTGGGAAATGCATTGCAGGCTCTTCGATTGTCCTGTCATTGTAGTGCGGTTTGGCCGGATCCCGCTTTTACACGAAACTTTGTTACGACCACTTGGTCGCTTTAACGGCGGGAAGTTCTCACTTTAACGGAGTAAGTTCTCGCTTTAACGGCGGAATGTTCTCGTTTTAACGGCCGGATGTTCTCCCTTTAACAGCGGCAGTTCTCGCTTTAAGGGCGGGAAGTTCTCGCTTTAACGGGGGGATGTTCTCGCAATAACAGCGGAATTTCTCTCCTTAACGACGGGATGTTCTCGCTTTAACGGATGGATGTTCTCGCTTTAACGGCGGGAAGTTCTCGCTGTTACGGCTAGAAGTTCTAGCTTCAACGGCGGGTAGTTCTCGCTTAAACGGCGGGATGTTCTAGCTTTAACGGTGGGAAGTTCTCGCTTTAACGGCGGAAATTTCTCGCTTTAACGACGGGAATTCCTCGCTTTAACGGCGATAAGTTCTCGCTTTAACGGCGAGAAGTTCTCTTTTTAATGGTGGGAAGTTCTCGCTTAAACGACGGGACTTTCTCGCTTAAACGGCGGAAATTTCTCGCATTAACGACGGGAAGGTCTCCCTTTAACGGCGGGAAGTTCTCGCATTAACGGCGAGAAGTTCTCGCTTTAACGGCGAGAATTTCTAGCTATAACGGCGGAAGTTCTCTTTTTAACGGCGGGAATTTCTCGCTTTATTGGCGGGAAATTCTCGCTTTAACGGCGGAAGTTCTAACTTTATCGGTGGGATGTTTTTCTTTAACGGCGGTAATTTCTCTCTTTAACGGCGGTAATTTCTCTCTTTAACGGCGGAAGTTCTCGCTTTAACAGCGGATTGTTCTCGCTTTAACGGCGGGAATTTTTCGCTTTAACGGCTGAAATTTCTAGCTTTAATGCCGGGAATTCCTCGCTTTAACGGCGATAAGTTCTCGCTTTAACGGCGAGAAGTTCTCTTTTTAATGGTGGGAAGTTCTCGCTTAAACGACGGGACTTTCTCGCTTAAACGGCGGAAATTTCTCGCATTAACGACGGGAAGGTCTCCCTTTAACGGCGGGAAGTTCTCGCATTAACGGCGAGAAGTTCTCGCTTTAACGGCGAGAATTTCTAGCTATAACGGCGGAAGTTCTCTTTTTAACGGCGGGAATTTCTCGCTTTATTGGCGGGAAATTCTCGCTTTAACGGCGGAAGTTCTAACTTTATCGGTGGGATGTTTTTCTTTAACGGCGGTAATTTCTCTCTTTAACGGCGGTAATTTCTCTCTTTAACGGCGGAAGTTCTCGCTTTAACGGCGGATTGTTCTCGCTTTAACGGCGGGAATTTTTCGCTTTAACGGCTGAAATTTCTAGCTTTAATGCCGGGAAGGTCTCGCATTAACGGCGGGAATTTCTCGCTTTAACGGCAAGAAGTCCTCGCTTTAACGGCGGAAGTTCAGATTTTAACGGCGGGATGTTCTCGCTTTATCGGCGGGATGTTCTCGCTTTAACGACGGGATATTCTCGCTTTAACGGCTGGAAGTTTTCGCTTTAACGGCGGAAGTTCTCGCTTTAACGGTGGAATGTTCTTGTTTTAATGGCGGGAATTTCTCGCTATAACGGCGGGAAGTTCTCGCAATAACGGCGGAATTTTTCTAGTTTTAACGGCGGAAATTTCTCGTTTTAACGGCGGGTATTTCTCGCTTTAAAGGCGGGTAGTTTTCGCTTTAACGGCGGGAATTTCTGGCTTTAAAGACGGGAAGTTCACGCAATAACGGCGGAAGTTTTCGCTTTAACGGCGGGAAGTTCTCGCTTAAGCGGCTGGAAGTTCTCGCTTTAACGACGGGTAGTTCTCGCTTAAACGACGGGAATTTCTGGCTTTAACGGTGGAAAGTTCTCTATTTAACAGCGAAAATTTCTCGCTTCAACGACGGGAAGGTTTCGCTTTAACGGCGGCAAGTTCTCGCTTTAACGGCGAGAATTTCTCGCTTTAACCACGGGAAGTTCACGCTATAACGGCGAAAGTTCTCTTTTTAACGGCGGGATGTTCTCCTTTTATCGGCGGGATGTTGTCGCTTTAACGGCGGAAGTTCTCGCTTTAACAGCGGATTGTTCTCGTTTTAGCGGCGGGAATTTCTCGCTTTAACGGAATGAAGTCCTCGCATTTTAAGGCGGAAGTTCTCGTTTTAACGGCGGGATGTTCTCGCTTTATCGGCGGGATGTTCTCGCTTTAACGACGGGATTTTCTCGCTTTAACGGCGGGAAGTTCTCGCTTAAATGTAACGTTGTAAACAAAATGATCAAACCTACAATTTTTAAATTTTTTTAAGGCCACAATAAAATACTTAAATACGGTTGTATATTAATAATTTAAATGCATCTAATTAAAGGAACAAATAATAATAATTATTATATTTTGATAAACAAATGATACGTTTTTACAAAATTATTAAACCTCCAAGTTTGAAACCGTCATAAAAATACTTAAATTAATACGTTTCTGCTTTAATTGAAGGGCGTCTAACTAAAGGAACTAATAATAATAATATTTATATTGTAATAAACAAGTGAAAATTTGTTTTCAAAATTATAAAACCTACAAGATTCAAACCTTTTTAAGACCACAGAAAAATACTTAAATTAATACGTTTCTGCATTAATAATTGAATTGCGTCTAATTAAAGGTCCAATAATAATTATTATATTTTAATAAACAAATGATACGTTGTTCACAAAATTATAAACCTTTGTAAGTCAACAATAAAATACCTTATTAATGTTTTAGCATTAATAATTGAAATGCGTCAAATTAAAGGAACCAATAATAATTATTATATTGTAATAAACAAATTATACGCTGTTTACAAAATTATCACACCTTAAACTTTTAAACCTTTATACGATTACAATTAAATACTTAAATTAATACGATTCTGCATTAATACTTGAAATGTGTCTAATTAAAGGTAAAAATTATGATCATTATATTCTAATAAACAAATGATACGTTGTTTACATAATTATCAAACGTCCTAGATTCAAACCTTAATAAGACCACAATAAAATACTTAAATTAATACGTTTCTGCATTAATAATTGAATTGCGTCTAATTAAAGGACCAATAATAATTATTATATTGTAATAAACAAATGATACGTTGTTCACAAAATTATCAAACCTTTATAAGTCTACAATAAAATACCTAATTAATGTTTCAGCCATAATAATTTAAATGCGTCAAATTAAAGGAACCAATAATAATTATTATATTGTAATAAACAAATGATACGTTGTTTACAAAATTATCAAACCTTTATAATTCTACAATAAAATGCTTAAATTAATATCTCTGCATTAATAATAGAAATGCATATAATTAAAGGAATTAATAATTATTATATTGTAATAAACAAATGATACGTTGGTTACAAAATTATCTAACCGACAACATTTAAACCTTTATAAGACCACAATAAAATACTTAAATTAATACGTTTCTGCATTAATAATTGTAATGTGTCGAATTTAAGGAACAAATAATAGTAAGTTTTTATTGTAATAAACAAATGATACGTTGTTTACAAAATTATCAAATCGACAACATTCAAACCTTTATAAGACCACAATAAAATACTTAAATTAATACGTTTCTACATTAAAAATTGAAATGCGTCTAATAAATCGAAACCTTAATAATAATTATTATATTGTAATAAACAAACGATACTTTGTGACAAAATTATCAAACCGACAACTTTCAAACCTTTATAAGACCACAACAAAATTCTTAAATTAATACGTTTCTGCATTTATAATTGTAATGCGTCTAATAAAGGAACCATTAATAATAATTGTTATATTGTAATAAACAAATGAAACGTTGTTTTCAAAATTATAAAACCCTACAAGTTTCCAACCTTTTTAAGTTCCCAGTAAAATACTTAAATTAATACGTTTCTGCATTAATAATATAAATGCGTCTAATTAATGGAACCATTAATAATAATTATTATTTTCTAATAAACAAACGATACGTTTACAAAATTATCAAAACCTCCAAGTTTCGAACCTTTATAAGACCACAATAAAATACTTAAATTATTGGATTTCTGCACTACTAATACAAATGCGTATAAATAGAGAAATGAATAATAATTATAATATTGTAATAAACAAATGATACGTTGTTTACAAAATTACCAAACCTCCAAGTTCCAAACATTAATAAGACCACAATAAAATACTTAAATTAATACGTTTCTACATTAATAAATGTAATGCGTCTAATTAAAGGGACTATTAATATTATTTATTATATTGTAATAATCAAATGTTACGTTGTTTACAAAATTTTAAAACCTTAAAGTTTCCAAACTTAAAACCGCAATAAAATACTTAAATTAATACGTTTCTGCAATAATAATAGAAATGCGTCAAATTAAAGGAACCATTAATTTTTATATTGTAATAATAAAAATGATCTGAAGTTTACAAAATTATCAAACCTACAATTTTTAAACCTATATAAGACAACAATAAAATACTTAAATAAATACGTTTCTGCATTAATAATTGAAATGCGTCTAATTAAAGGAACCAATAATAATTATTATATTGTAATAAACAAACGATACGTTGTTTACAAAATTATCAAACCTCCAATTTTCAAACCTTTATAAGACCACAATAAAATACTTAAATTAATTTTTCTGCATTTATAATTGAAATGCGTCTAATTAAAGTAACCAATAATAATAATGATTATAATGTAATAATAAAAACGATACGTTGTTTACATAATTATCAAACGTCCTAGATTCAAACCTTAATAAGACCACAATAAAATACTTAAATTAATACGTTTCTGCAATAATAATTGAATTGCGTCTAATTAAACGACCAATAATAATTATTATATTGTAATAAACAAATGATACGTTGTTCACAAAATTATCAAACCTTTATAAGTCTACAATAAAATACCTAATTAATGTTTTAGCCATAATAATTGAATTGCGTCGAATTAAAGGACCAATAATAATAATTATTATATTGTAATAAACAAATGATACGCTGTTTACAAAATTATCAAACCTTTATAAGTCTACAATAAAATACCTTATTAATATGTTTCTGAATTAATAATTGAAATGCGTCAAATTAAAGAAACCAATAATAATTATTAAATTGTAATAATAAATATGATACTAAGTTTACGAAATTATCAAACCTCCAAGTTTAAAACCTATTTAAGACCTCAATACAATAATTAAATTCATACTTTTCTGCATTAATAACTGAAATGCGTCTATTTAAAGGAAACGATTATAATTATTATATTGTAATAAACAAATGATACGCTGTTTACAAAAATATCACAACTTTAACTTTAAAACTTGTATAAAACGACAATAAAATACTTAAATTAATACATTTCTGCATTAATAATTGAAATGTGTCTAATGAAATAACAAATAATAATAATTATTATTATATTGTAATAAACGAATGATATGTTGTAAACAAAATTATCAAACCTTTATAATTCTACAATAAAATACCTAATTAATGATTCTGCATTAATAATTGAAATGCGTCAAATTAAAGGAACCAATAATAATTATTATTTTGTAATAATAAAAATGATACTAAGTTTACGAAATTATCAAACCTCCAAGTTTAAAACCTTTATAAGACTACAGTAAAATATTTTTATTAATACGTTTTTGCATTTATAATTTAAATGCGTCTAATTAAAGGATTTAATAATAATTATTATATTGTAACACTTTAAATAATACAAATTGAATTTTCTCTTAGTAACAGTCTAACAACAAATAAAAAATTAACAAATGATATGTTGTTAAAAAAATTACTTAAGTTATAGATTTGAAAGTTTTACATGAATATTACAAAATACTTTGAACAATACAACATTTGTGTAACGTAAATTGGAATTTTTCCAAGTATCAAGCATAACAATCAGAGTAACAATTTTAACAATAAACAAATTTTATGACGTTAAAATTTACCAAACCTATAGGTTTTAAACTTTTACATGAACACAATAAAATACTTTGAACAATACAATATTTCTGCAACATGAATTGGAATTTCTCCTAGTAACAGACTAATAACAATTTTAATAATAAACAAATTTTATGACATTAAAAAATTACCAAACCTATAGGTTTTAAACTTTTACATGAATACAATAAAATACTTTGAACAATACAACATTTGTTGAACAAAAATTGGAATTTTTCCAAGTAACAGGCTAGTAACAATCATAATAATAAACAAATATGACGTCAAAAAATTACCAAACCTTAACTTTTAATATATATATATATATATATATATATATATATATGCTGTAATGATTGAAGGTCAATTAAGAGTTATAGTTATATAAAGAATTGCAAACGCACGAAGTGACAATAATGGATGAGAACATACAGGCCGAGACATAATTAGACATTGGCGCGCGCAGAGACAGAGACAGAGTTCAGTTGGCGTATGAATTCAGTCGAGGGCACAACTAAAATTAATTCAGATGGACATCAGAGGCGACAGATTTGAGTTGTGTTGGCAGTCTGCGGTCAAAAGTGAACTTTAATGTCAGTGGTCGAGATGATCTTAAGACATTAAAAAGCAGTGGTAGACGAGAGTCATTCCAGCAATTCAGAAAGGTCTTAGAGTGCTATGTAAATTTATCTTGAGATGGTCGAAGAGGAATTTAGTGAGCTGCCGCCAATATTAAAGTCCAACAGTTGAAACAGTTGAAATTGCCCTGGTATCAGAGCAGAAACAGTGAGAAAGAAAACATTTTAAATTAATTTGCAAACGTTACATTAAAGGTAAAAGTCGTATGATTTCCATTTCATCTTGAGTTTTATTAAAAATATTTTTCAATATAAAGTTAAATTAATTGTTTAAAAGGGTAATAAATATTCTTAATTTAAAAGGCCCAATATAGTCACCGAGGTAAGAGAAAAGGATATTTTGTATAAAATTGTTGTAAAGTTCAGCTAGTAACTTGTTTTGCAAAGGTAAAATGGTTGTGTATAATGAACTTATTGTATAATTAAATTAAATAAATGTTCTTATTTCATCCTCCTTTCAGTAGATAATTAAATTGAACTAATAATTGAAAATTATCTTCATTATCGGGTACAATAGTTTGACGCCTTAACGTGTGGCCAATCAATGCATTTAATTTGTTATTTATTTCACTTATTACACTAATGGTTCCTCCAACGTGGAGCACTGTAAATAATCATCAATATTACTTATTACAACATATACAATAAAGTACATAAAAGAATCAGACGTTTCTGCAAAAAATTGGAATTTGATTAGGTTACAGACTAATAATAATCATAATAAAATAATAAACAAATGATACGAAGTAAAATAAATTATTGAATCCTCCATGTTGCAAACCTGTACATGTATACAATAAATAACATAAAATAATACGTTTCTGCACCCTTACTCAGGCCATTACTCACATCTCCGGAGAATAACAACGCGTTGTTACATATCGTACAAATTTTTATATATATATACATACATATATATCATTATTATTTTATAACCTTTGCACTTGTCACGCAACCTGTCTCGTTTCATTAGATTGTTAATTCTTTTCTCTCCCTCTCTCTCTCTCCTTCTTTGGTCCTAGAGTGTGTAGATTCGACGAAATAATTTTTATAATTGCTCAAAAGTGGAAGCTAGCGTTACTTCTCCTGGTGTAGTTAACCTACTTACGTTGGTCATCACGTATAATTTCGAAACCCTTTCGTAACTCACCTCGACAGTAGAACTTTTGTTCCTTTACGTGTGTCTCTAGTTCAGCGAATTAAATTTTGCTTTTGTCACATTATGTGATTTTTCCTACTTGAAATAAATATATATAATTTTTTGAACAGTGGTAAAATAAATACAATTTTTCTTTTAAATAATAAAATTATGCAACGAGATTATTTTTTACTTCAAATCTGGTCTCGGCTGTACACTCATTACTTTTGTGTAACGGCCTTTCACCAAATTTTTCCTCATCCCCTCCAATAGGGACTGAAATACAACTTAACTGACAGACTGAGAGTCACAATTGAATCAATTGACATCTATAACGCTTGTTTTGACTCCAAACTGACACATTAAATCAATAACTGACACCTTCTATCATAAACTGACAACTTAAGTCATAAACTGACACCTTAAGTCATAAACTGACAACTTAAATCATAAACTGACAACTTAAATCATAAACTGACATCATAAACTCGAACCTTAACAATAAGCTGACACCTTAAATGATAAACTAACAGGTTAAATCATAAACTGACACCTTAAATCATAAACTGACACATTAAGTCATAAACTGACTCATTAAATCATAAACTGGCACATTAATTCATAAACTGACAACTTAAATCATAAACTGACACCTTAAATCATAAACTGGCACCTTACAACATAAACTGGAAATTTAAATCATAAACTGACATTTTATATCATAAACTGACACCTTAAATCATAAACTGACATAATAAACTGGAACTTTAACAATAAACTGGAACCTTAAATCATAAACTGGAACCTTAACAATAAACTGACATCTTAAATGATAAACTGACAGGTTAAATCATAAACTGGCACCTTAAGTCATAAACTGACACATTAAATCATAAAATGGCACATGAAATCATAAACTGACAACTTAAATCATAAACTGACACCTTAAATCGTAAACTGGCACCTTACAACATAAACTGGCAATTTAAATCATAAACTGACAACTTATATCATAAACTGAAACCTTAAATCATAAACTGACATGTTAAATAATAAACTGTTACCTTAAATCATAAACTGACAAGATAAATCATAAACTGACAGCTTAAATCATAAACTGGCACCTTACAATATAAACTGGCAATTTAAAACATAAACTGACATTTTATATCATAAACTGGCACCTTACAACATAAACTGGCAATTTAAATCATAAACTGACATTTTATATCATAAACTGACACCTTAAATCATAAACTGAAAACATAAATCATTAACTGGCATCTTAAATCATTATGCTTTATAGTGATTTCAAATAACATCCTATTCACCCCATCCCGTTCAGGTAGCTACCCTTCCATGCCAAAATAGGTTACAAATATACACTATTTTTAGAGCCGTACCTTGTATATTTTATTAGTTTCGATATGGGTAAATAGTCGTCAATAATTATTTTTTTCATAATTTCTTTCACAATCGTCCATAGATGCCTGTATTTAATTTAATTCAATTATTAACTTAATATACAAGTCCTAATTGCTTCATTTAAACCAAACTAAATTCTATTATTTTTATATTAATGTACCTAGTGTGTTTAATTTGATTTTAAAATGGCAATACAGCTTTAATTTTTTTATCCGTGATAATTCCTTTCACTGTGACGCGTGCGTGAATTTAATTTATTTAATTATAAACGTGAAATGAAAGCAATAAATGTAGTATTTGGGTGTGCTGTAACCGTTCTTCCTAAAACCAAGGATGCTCAATGCACTTGGCTGGGTAACCGTTTCTCTGATCAAAGAGTTCGTGAGAGAGTCTCTGTAGCGTGACGTCACGAGACCTTTGCAGTATTTGGCGCGTTGTTTTATAATGCATTATAATATTTTTCCATATAATTCCTTTCTCTGTGACGTATTAATGAGTGTTTTTATTATTTTTATTACGTAGGTTTGAAGTAATGGATGTTGCAGTGGATCGTGCGGTAACCGTCCGGGCAGTGCACTCGTGGGCAGCGCAAGGTATGTGTATACTTATTTGTGAACGTACTATGCAGACCCTTTTCTATATTTTGTGACCGATTCGTGCCTAACAAATTACTGATTTTTTTAATATCCCTTCCTTTGTGTTTTATTTATTTCCATATTGAATTATAGTAAATAAATATTTTCCAAGGTAGTTTCTTTCACAATGCTCTATTAATACCTGGTTTTAATTAAATCAATTTTTAACGTAATATATTTGCCTCAAGTGCTTCATTTAAACCCAACATCATTCCGATTTCTTTTACGTGCAGTACCTCGTGTGATTCATTTGTTTTTCATATAGCAATATACATTAATTTTTTCTAGATTATTCGTTTCACTATGACGTATTAATGCGTGTTTTTTTTTTTAGGTAGGTGAAATTGAATTCATAAATGTTGCACTTGATCGTGCAATAACGCCGGAGATACTCAGTGCACTTGGCTGGGTAACGCACCTGCATGGGAGCTTCCCAGAGAGAGTCTCTGTAGCGGCTCCTGACGTTTCAAAATTCGTTTCATTATGACGTATTAATGCGTGTATTTTATTTATTATTCGAAACGTCGCGTTACAATCGCTGCAGAGAACTACATACCATACGACACGGTCAACTGCAACACCAATGGCCTGCATATTATAATGCATTATAAAACAACGCGCCAAATACTGCAAAGGTCTCGTGACGTCACGCTACAGAGACTCTCTCACGAACTCTTTGATCAGAGAAACGGTTACCCAGCCAAGTGCATTGAGCATCCTTGGTTTTAGGAAGAACGGTTACAGCACACCCAAATACTACATTTATTGCTTTCATTTCACGTTTATAATTAAATAAATTAAATTCACGCACGCGTCACAGTGAAAGGAATTATCACGGATAAAAAAATTAAAGCTGTATTGCCATTTTAAAATCAAATTAAACACACTAGGTACATTAATATAAAAATAATAGAATTTAGTTTGGTTTAAATGAAGCAATTAGGACTTGTATATTAAGTTAATAATTGAATTAAATTAAATACAGGCATCTATGGACGATTGTGAAAGAAATTATGAAAAAAATAATTATTGACGACTATTTACCCATATCGAAACTAATAAAATATACAAGGTACGGCTCTAAAAATAGTGTATATTTGTAACCTATTTTGGCATGGAAGGGTAGCTACCTGAACGGGATGGGGTGAATAGGATGTTATTTGAAATCACTATAAAGCATAATGATTTAAGATGCCAGTTAATGATTTATGTTTTCAGTTTATGATTTAAGGTGTCAGTTTATGATATAAAATGTCAGTTTATGATTTAAATTGCCAGTTTATGTTGTAAGGTGCCAGTTTATGATATAAAATGTCAGTTTATGTTTTAAATTGCCAGTTTATATTGTAAGGTGCCAGTTTATGATTTAAGATGCCAGTTTATGATTTATCTTGTCAGTTTATGATTTAAGGTAACAGTTTATTATTTAACATGTCAGTTTATGATTTAAGGTTTCAGTTTATGATATAAGTTGTCAGTTTATGATTTAAATTGCCAGTTTATGTTGTAAGGTGCCAGTTTACGATTTAAGGTGTCAGTTTATGATTTAAGTTGTCAGTTTATGATTTCATGTGCCATTTTATGATTTAATGTGTCAGTTTATGACTTAAGGTGCCAGTTTATGATTTAACCTGTCAGTTTATCATTTAAGATGTCAGTTTATTGTTAAGGTTCCAGTTTATGATTTAAGGTTCCAGTTTATTGTTAAAGTTCCAGTTTATTATGTCAGTTTATGATTTAAGGTGTCAGTTTATGATATAAAATGTCAGTTTATGATTTAAATTTCCAGTTTATGTTGTAAGGTGCCAGTTTATGATTTAAGGTGTCAGTTTATGATTTAAGTTGTCAGTTTATGAATTAATGTGCCAGTTTATGATTTAATGAGTCAGTTTATGACTTAATGTGTCAGTTTATGATTTAAGGTGTCAGTTTATGATTTAACCTGTTAGTTTATCATTTAAGGTGTCAGCTTATTGTTAAGGTTCGAGTTTATGATGTCAGTTTATGATTTAAGTTGTCAGTTTATGATTTAAGTTGTCAGTTTATGACTTAAGGTGTCAGTTTATGACTTAAGTTGTCAGTTTATGATAGAAGGTGTCAGTTATTGATTTAATGTGTCAGTTTGGAGTCAAAACAAGCGTTATAGATGTCAATTGATTCAATTGTGACTCTCAGTCTGTCAGTTAAGTTGTATTTCAGTCCCTATTGGAGGGGATGAGGAAAAATTTGGTGAAAGGCCGTTACACAAAAGTAATGAGTGTACAGCCGAGACCAGATTTGAAGTAAAAAATAATCTCGTTGCATAATTTTATTATTTAAAAGAAAAATTGTATTTATTTTACCACTGTTCAAAAAATTATATATATTTATTTCAAGTAGGAAAAATCACATAATGTGACAAAAGCAAAATTTAATTCGCTGAACTAGAGACACACGTAAAGGAACAAAAGTTCTACTGTCGAGGTGAGTTACGAAAGGGTTTCGAAATTATACGTGATGACCAACGTAAGTAGGTTAACTACACCAGGAGAAGTAACGCTAGCTTCCACTTTTGAGCAATTATAAAAATTATTTCGTCGAATCTACACACTCTAGGACCAAAGAAGGAGAGAGAGAGAGGGAGAGAAAAGAATTAACAATCTAATGAAACGAGACAGGTTGCGTGACAAGTGCAAAGGTTATAAAATAATAATGATATATATATGTATGTATATATATATAAAAATTTGTACGATATGTAACAACGCGTTGTTATTCTCCGGAGATGTGAGTAATGGCCTGAGTAAGGGTGCAGAAACGTATTATTTTATGTTATTTATTGTATACATGTACAGGTTTGCAACATGGAGGATTCAATAATTTATTTTACTTCGTATCATTTGTTTATTATTTTATTATGATTATTATTAGTCTGTAACCTAATCAAATTCCAATTTTTTGCAGAAACGTCTGATTCTTTTATGTACTTTATTGTATATGTTGTAATAAGTAATATTGATGATTATTTACAGTGCTCCACGTTGGAGGAACCATTAGTGTAATAAGTGAAATAAATAACAAATTAAATGCATTGATTGGCCACACGTTAAGGCGTCAAACTATTGTACCCGATAATGAAGATAATTTTCAATTATTAGTTCAATTTAATTATCTACTGAAAGGAGGATGAAATAAGAACATTTATTTAATTTAATTATACAATAAGTTCATTATACACAACCATTTTACCTTTGCAAAACAAGTTACTAGCTGAACTTTACAACAATTTTATACAAAATATCCTTTTCTCTTACCTCGGTGACTATATTGGGCCTTTTAAATTAAGAATATTTATTACCCTTTTAAACAATTAATTTAACTTTATATTGAAAAATATTTTTAATAAAACTCAAGATGAAATGGAAATCATACGACTTTTACCTTTAATGTAACGTTTGCAAATTAATTTAAAATGTTTTCTTTCTCACTGTTTCTGCTCTGATACCAGGGCAATTTCAACTGTTTCAACTGTTGGACTTTAATATTGGCGGCAGCTCACTAAATTCCTCTTCGACCATCTCAAGATAAATTTACATAGCACTCTAAGACCTTTCTGAATTGCTGGAATGACTCTCGTCTACCACTGCTTTTTAATGTCTTAAGATCATCTCGACCACTGACATTAAAGTTCACTTTTGACCGCAGACTGCCAACACAACTCAAATCTGTCGCCTCTGATGTCCATCTGAATTAATTTTAGTTGTGCCCTCGACTGAATTCATACGCCAACTGAACTCTGTCTCTGTCTCTGCGCGCGCCAATGTCTAATTATGTCTCGGCCTGTATGTTCTCATCCATTATTGTCACTTCGTGCGTTTGCAATTCTTTATATAACTATAACTCTTAATTGACCTTTAATCATTACAGCATATATATATATATATATATATATATATATATATTAAAAGTTAAGGTTTGGTAATTTTTTGACGTCATATTTGTTTATTATTATGATTGTTACTAGCCTGTTACTTGGAAAAATTCCAATTTTTGTTCAACAAATGTTGTATTGTTCAAAGTATTTTATTGTATTCATGTAAAAGTTTAAAACCTATAGGTTTGGTAATTTTTTAATGTCATAAAATTTGTTTATTATTAAAATTGTTATTAGTCTGTTACTAGGAGAAATTCCAATTCATGTTGCAGAAATATTGTATTGTTCAAAGTATTTTATTGTGTTCATGTAAAAGTTTAAAACCTATAGGTTTGGTAAATTTTAACGTCATAAAATTTGTTTATTGTTAAAATTGTTACTCTGATTGTTATGCTTGATACTTGGAAAAATTCCAATTTACGTTACACAAATGTTGTATTGTTCAAAGTATTTTGTAATATTCATGTAAAAGTTTCAAATCTATAACTTAAGTAATTTTTTTAACAACATATCATTTGTTAATTTTTTATTTGTTGTTAGACTGTTACTTAGAGAAAATTCAATTTGTATTATTTAAAGTGTTACAATATAATAATTATTATTAAATCCTTTAATTAGACGCATTTAAATTATAAATGCAAAAACGTATTAATAAAAATATTTTACTGTAGTCTTATGAAGGTTTTAAACTTGGAGGTTTGATAATTTCGTAAACTTATTATGAATTGCTGAGATTTTATTGTTTTCATCTTAATCTACCTTAGTGTTACATTTTGTTGTTTTCATCTCAATGTACCTTAGTGTTATAAACAAATTAAAGGCAATTTTATTTGGCTTTTCTTTATTTAATATTTTATTGTGCCAAGAATTGCTAATTGTATCTGATGTATGTTTCAATTTATATGTGTAATTTTTATAGTTAAATTTAAGAGAAAAATGTGATTATAATGCCAAAAATGGAGTGGTATTGATCCTAATAATTTCATCAATTTTTTTTTAATATTAGCATTTAGTAATCTTACAAAGACGATGTTGCAGATGTTTATTAATAACTTAATTGTTGTTTTCCTGTAATATATATACATATATATATATATATATATACTAAAAATATTTTTACAATGTATTCATTTCTTTGCCCATGATTTTGTAACCCAGACTTTGCATCGCAGTCCTAATTATCTTTATTATTTGTAACAAATTACTTCAATTTTTTCACATTATATGCTGAATCTATATTTTTTAATGTTTGGCATATTTAATGCAATCAGAGTTAGATGGAATATAGGTGATGACATTTATTATTTATAGTTTTAGATGTGTTAGTATTGACAGGGTGCTGTTATAAAATAGTGACAAAAATAACGGGAAATTCTTCAACTTACAGTCTTAATGCGGTGATAATAAAAGTGTATTTGTGCCTAGTAAATTCACTATTCTAAAACAGCACAATTTAAAGGAGACAAAGTTTTGAAGGAAATGTTCTCAGCTTTCTATTCGGGTGAAACAGCAATTATAGCGCAATGTTTTGAGGGACATAAGCACTGCCGTAATCTTCTTTGTTATTCTTCTGTATCAGAATAAAATTATACAATGAGCTGGATACTAGGGGTTTTATATTTGTAAAAAGGTTCAAATGTGGAATAAGCAAAATAGTGGATAATCAAAAGTAATTAACAAACTAAATGCAGAAAGGAGGGGGATTTTTTAAATTTCAGAGGGAAAAAAATGTTATTTCACTTTTTATTCTCAAACAGCTTAACAATTTTCATAATAAGTTAGTAAATATGATACTTCTTTTAAATACAATATAATTACAAAGTTATATTTAAAATATTTAGCTATGGCTACACTCAACAATACAACAAAAATGCGACAGTTTGTAAATACATTATTCGCAATAAAAGTTCTAGCAAGAAGACATGAAATATAATTTAATTTTCTCATGACTTAAGTCGATACATTTTATCATGAGTCATCATCTGATAGTAAAAATGCACAACATTAAGGTAAAAATGTTAACATATCTAAAATATATTATTTTGGCAAATAAACCTTTAGCAAGGAAACATTTTTATGTTTCTATATAAATTTAACAAAATTCTTGGCTTCAACAGTTTATGGTAAAATGATATTAGCTAAGCGCAATTTCTACTCATAACAATTTTCTGTTAGCAAGAATATTGTTAGTTTATTCCCGTTAGCTGAGGTACAAGTGGAAGATATATTGGCAATTCTGTATTTTGTAACAAATTAGTCTAGGCCATGTTACAATGTCTACTTTAAATCATACAAATATACAGTTCTTTAACTAGGAGTAAGGAATTTGTTATTTGACTAATATTTCCTAATCTCAGAAAGCACCTGCCTTTTATTCTTTAGTTAACATTTCCCCCAGCTACCTCATAATATACTTTTGGTCATTTCTGCACTTCACAATTCCTACCTCTCAAAGAAAGGAAAATACGAACAATATTCTTGTTAAATACACAAACAATCGTCTTTCTAATTAAAAGGTTTAGCTGTAGTGCCAGAATATTCTAAGATAACATTTATGAGGTAAAATTTTAGTTTAATTATGTTTTTAAAATTAAAATACTCAGTATTATCATAAGTAAATGTACTAGTCAAAAATTTATATTAATTTGTAAGCTATCTAACACGAATGCCGAGTCAATTCATAGATGAAAATATATATTAACCATTAGAAGTTTTTTTTAACTTCTGACAATTAAATAATTGATACAATGAGAATACACAAAAATATTATTCTATAATCTCGTTTCTTGTCAGTATCTCAGAAATTCTCTAAAAATATTCTAAAAAAAACAGCTACATTATATTTTTTAATCAAGAATAATTATTTTGTAAATCCAAACGATTAATTGGCGTTGAAGAGATTTGCTTAGTCGTGTTTAAACCAAATGTTGGCAACAAGACCTGTCAACATTGTTGACATTATCCACAGCCTGTGGGAAATGTTGGCAACAGGATAAAATTGTTGCCAACAAATGCTCAAGAATTTACTAAATGTGGGCAACATTGTTGCCAACTTAGGTGTTAACGCGGCTTGATGTCAGAGTTTCCAAACGACGTGTAGAACAATTTCCGTTTATTTATTTGCAAAAGATTTAATCGGGTCATTCTTATTGTTTATTAAATGACAAATTTAAACAGATTTGAGAACTGTTGACCTTCGATCCCCGTACAGTGTTTAAAAAAATTTTTCCCTACTGACATTAAGATTTATTGGCGAATTTAGCAAATACCGTGCTAAATCAGAATTAATTAAAAAGTTGATAATACGAATACCAAAGCACTAAATATTATCAAACTCAATTATGTGTCAGCGAAAATTTTAAAAGCAGTCTATAGGCATAAGTGTATATAATATGTTTATGTATCGATTAACATTACAACGATATAGACATTTTGGTGCATATAATGGAATGTACAGATGTATGTATATTCCCAATTTAAAGGTGCGAATTTAGATGATCACTCTATTTTAAGGCAGTATAAGACACGATGTTATTTCATGTTTGTGGAGCGTGTTCAGAATAGAAAAAATTCTAGTCATTATAACTAATTTAACATCTAATATTTTAGAATGTACAAATATATAGTCGTAAAGCAGGTTATGAAATATTCGTTGCGATTTGTGCTGCATAGATTCTGTTTTTGATGGAAGCTTATTGTTTATGAATTCGTTCATTTTTTGTTACTTTAATGAAATAATATTTATCATAAATGTTAGTAGTTTCCTGGGACGATATTCGTCTCGTTTGCCCCGTAAGTTCCTAATATGTCGTAGAAAAAGTAGTATAAAATTAAAGGTTGTAAAAAATTCATAGTTGAATGCTGTTAATTAAATCGGCTAGTCGAAATTCGTACAAATATCAAGTGATAACGTGTTTATAGTTTGGTATGCGTGGACTACTATTTTTCATTTTACGTCGAGCTTATTTCTGGCGCAGTGAGAATGATATTGTGGCATTTGAATCGCATAAAGACCACATAAGCCTAAGCAATTACATTCGTGTTAACTACGTGCTCCAACTAATTGCGTATTACAGTAAGCTAGTCAAATCTAAACAGATCCCGCCGTGAAAACAGCGTAAACGTCTGAGTTCTAATCTTAACGTCATGCTCCCTACCTGGCATTTAATAAAAATTGATGATACGTGTGACATGAGTGAATTTTATGGACAGCTTTCTCAAATCCCGTGACACCACAGTTGAAAAAGGCTGAAAGGATGATTTTAAGAAGACCGTAGACCATAGAATAATTGACTTCCCACTTTCGCAAAATTCGGCTCCTGCTTCTTTGCGAAGGAGACATTTCTGTATCGCAATATCAATATGGCCCATATTCATACTCAAACTATTTTACAAACCCGATTTTTTTTTTATTTACGACGATCAGTTATTTTGTCATGGATTACTTTCGAATAATTTTATGATGATGTTCTTTTTTTTTAACAAAAATCCCTGTCAGAATTTTTTTTTTCAAAGAGTTGTCTCGACCACGTTAAAAATATAATAATAGGAACGTTACTCAGCTTGAAACTTAATATTATTTGTGTGTATGCAAGTGCGTCTAAATTGGCATACGAAAATATGTAAAACGAACTGTTAGGATTTCTATTAATTTTTTCGTTTATTGTTTCCGGCTCAATAGGAAGATAAAAATAGAATTATGGATAGAAATCGGTACCGATTCCGCATTCGCCTCGAATACGTAGCACAAAACTGGACGCTTGAGCTCAACGAACAACGTTATCGCTATTACACTAAAAATATCGGTATCTACTACACGATTAGTCTACGTTTTCAACCTTATATTTTATGACTAGCGTGAAGTTGCCTACTTGCTGACAAGTACCGAAATTTAATTTATAGTTCCAGATGAATCGGTGTCCCAGTACGGGAAGGTTACATAGAAATGTAAAAATATTCCAGTTTCAAAATTATCGTGTTTCTGCGAAGAGACAGTTATTTAAAAGTAGTATTTTTTTTTTCAGTTTAGAATATACGCGCAAGGTGAGAATTGTCACTCCGCTATGACGTGACACACAAACGTTTCGGTCACGCACTCCATCCGGTTCGCGAGATAAGTATTTTAGTTTGGAAAGTACGTGTTGGTGTCTTCCCAGTTAAGAATTGGTCCCTAAACGAAGAAAATGAGTCGTTTCGTGCGCTCGTTCCCATATCGAGCGTTCAATTTGTGCGGTAACGTATCGAAAGTTCCCCCAATACCGAAAAGAAAGCATTGTTACTCGGAATATAAAAATAGTTCATCACGTGGCCGTCAATATCGGTCGGAAAACTGAATACATGATATTTCGATAATGGACATAAGAAGGTGAAAGATCTTAAGCAGCCTGTTCGTGGTCCGGATCGTCGTCTTCGGCGAGGCAGCTGGCCTCGTCGTGAGGGTTGCTGCAGCACGTGCAGCGCATGCGTGCGTCGTCGCCCACGCGGACGGCACGTGTGATCACGCACAGCGTCGCGGCGGACAGCACGAACAGCGTCGAAGGCACCGTCACCGCGATCACCAGCTCGCGCCACGTCTTCTTCAGGTCGAAACGGGCCACCACGAACAGCGAGTTGTTCTGCAACGGCAAAAGAACTTCCTTCATTATCACACACGACGTTTGAGACGCAGAAACGCACAAAGAATCGTAATGAAAAATAACGGTACAATTTTGCGAGCCATTAACAGATGTTTCAGTTTACAAACGACTGTTGTTTGACGGTTTGATGAACTTCGTGACCCACGAAAAGGTGCGAATTCAAGCGGTCATATTATCAGGCTGTGGCGAAATTATCTTGAGATTAGCCGGTGTTAAAATATTGTCCGAATAACTGACACTGTTGTTTAGATTTCGAGAGAAAAGGAGAAAACTACCTTGAAAATTTATAGAATATATGTGCAATCGTTCGATTATGGGACTTCTGAAAAAAAAACTCGACGTCTCTAATCATTCACCAACCTGACCATTGGGACATCTTCGCAAACCTTCAGATAATTCAACAAGCATTTGGTCATCAATCCCTACCAGGCCAGAGCCACCATCCCTGATTATAGATTATATGATTGAGCTATGCCAGAAGTAAGTCGATTGTATAATAGATTTATTTAATTAATCATTTCCTTACGTTTTGTTGTTTAATTTTCTATGTTCAAATTTGTTAATTATATAATTTTTACATTCATGAAATGATGCCCGGAAATCCCATAAAACTGCCTCTGCTTGATTCTGGATCTATCCAGGCTGTTATGTGACACTGATCTGAAGAATCTCAAAGAACGATCTGAAGTTCACTGGATTAGCGTAGCTGGTGCATTGCAAAGGAACGGCTGTGATAAATGGAGATTAAGAAAAATTTTACATTCGGGAAAAAAAATGCATATTATTAAAGAGGCGTCAAAAGTTAGTTTCTGCGTTTCAGTCATGAAAAAAAAATGTATGTTTCCACGAACGTGTTTGTTAATTATGTAAGACAGAAAATATGGAATGGGAAATGCTGTAAGAGTCGACAACAACAACATGGCTAATTAGTACTGCAAATATGGTTCGTTGCGTCAAGAGGAGCCTGTGTGATATAGTATGAGTATTTGTTACCCTGTCGTAGTAGCAGGGAAACCGTGAGGTCGCAGTCTCGTTGAGTCCGTGGTTGCCGTGAGTATCTGCGAAGCGGCGGCACTCGCCCTGCAACGTGTTCACGCACCCGGCCAGGTTGATGAAGAGTCTCGAGCTGTTGTAGATGGTGAGTGACCTCTGCGAAGGTGCGAACGCGTCATCAGGGTCCACGGGCCTCGTGGCGCTGCTGTCTGACAACTGCCACAACGTGCTGAAGTTCATTATCGGGTGCGGGAAGTCGTCGTCGGCCACCAGAGTGCCGTTGATGCAGTCGGTGCCTCTGCGGACCAAGAGAAACATGCTCCTGTACTAGAGTTGGGCGACCTGATCCAGAGCTGGTTCCCTCCACGGGGTGATCCTGATCCTAAGTGAAACACTCAGAGCGGCCCAACCGCTGCCATTCCCCCACCCCAAAAGAGCGCTCTTCTGATCCCAAATGAATCACTCACTTAAAAAGCGTCGGAAGTCTCGAATTGAATCGGTTGTGTCAGAAAGTCAATATCATTAAATAATATAACAAACATTAAATTACAAAGAATTAAAACTGGTAAGTACAAAGAATGAAAATTTTGCCTTTAAACAATTTAAAAAACACGGTCCCTTTCTTTATGGGGAAATAACCATGAGGAGTTTATTTTGGCAAAAAATTAAATTTAGTGACATGAACATAGTTATTATAATTTTGTCACAACTGATTGTTGTTAAAATTCCTTCTGTAATCCTCCTATCGCTGGTAGTAGTCTTCTTACCACTTTATTCTCTCAAGGTCACTTCACACTTTCATCATTAAAAAAAACCACCATACTCTGCTTTTATGAACATTAATAATTCACTTCACTTATAATCTTGTCGTAGGATTTGGATCACGTCATAAATTACTAAAATTCATCACATTATTAATGCAAGTAAAGGACGCATGAACAAAGATCACAACAAAACAAAAATTGAGAGTAAATAAAAATTCAGCAAATACAAGAAAAAGGAAACCGGATCACTATAGCCTGGCTACCGGCGCATAAGGACATAGTAGGACACGACAGGGCAGATCTCCTAGCGAAGATGGAAGCTGATCATCAAGGAAGATCCAGCAACCTGCCAGTTTGCACCAGCACGGACTGCAGAGTAGGGCTCTACAAGGAACTGGAGGAAAAGTGGAGTAGACCTGTGAAAGCAGAGGAATGCGGAGTCATCCTCAGAAATGTCAACAGAATCAGAGAAATATCGCACCCGAAAGAATTATCTCGAAGGCTGTTGTATCCAGAATAAGAACATTGCACTCCAGTTTCACTCACTCATTCTTGATTTCCAGATCTCCGCAGCTCATGCAAGGAGCCTACAACAATTCTTATGTCCACTTTGCCCCAAATATAGCGAGATAAGATGATCAACCATAGCCGCCCATTCAATGATGGAGATTTGCAACTCATCAGCAGCAATGAAAAACCTCATAGACTTTACGATGAAAACTGATTTGTTTAAAGTAATTTAAATGTTATACAAATGTAGAACTTAACAGATGTAAGTCGCTAATGACCAAAAGGTTAATGCGACGTTAAATTGTAATTTTAAAAAAATTCAGCGAGATACAACCAATTGAAATTTTTAAATTGCGAAGTTTTAAGGGTGAGGACGTTTCCACATTATATAACTAAATTAATTTCGATGGAAAAATATTTTCAGAACTGTGGTCCTATGTTAAGGAAAAAGGGTACCGACAAAGCAATATTAAAACTACAGTTGAAAGAATATAATGAGAGTTTTTAAATCCCATTTCATTGCCGTCTGAGTAGAAAAGTCCTTTTTTTTTCATTTGGCTTCTGAAAATTAATGTAATAATTTGGTTCAGTGGCATAGAAAATGCAATATAAGTGTATATATGAATATTGTTTGCATTTATATATTTTAAATAAGTTACAAATACTTCGACAGACAAGCTCTATGCACAAAAACTTTTTCCTCTTTAAAGGAATACCCGAATCCAATCGAACATATTCCAAATGATTTAATTGTAAAAATAAAGTCCATATAGACATTTATTTTTATAATTAATTATTTGTTAATAAATATGAAAAATGAATATAAATTTTGGTTGCTAAATTACTGAAAAATTAAGGTAAACTATTGAAGATTCATTTCGTTAATTCACGAGTGATGAATGATTCGATGGTGCAGTGAGATTTTTTAATTACTATATTACATATTATTTATTATCCAGTCTGATATAGAACTATAGTTACGATAAAGATCCCAGTGAAAAAAAATCATATTTGCGCTGTTTTTATATTACAATCAATAAATTCTAAGTACTGAAATATCTTATTACATAATTTCTCTGTTTTGGGGTATATAAGTACTTGACTGTAGTAAAAAATTTAATAAACTTACACTGCAGAAATAATTAAATCACTTCGGCTGCTGTGCGTATTTTATTATTATACATTTTCTATATCCAGATTGACTTATAACTACTTGAAAAAAAATTCAGATATGAATTGAGGCGTCATATTGGAACTAATTAGGCCTTTTGTAAGTGATGATAGGAAACCAGAAAATAAACTCATAAATATAACAACTTTTTCTACACCGATGCCGTGGCGTTAGTCAATCTTCCGGTCAAATTATTATTCATCCAAAAACGTCCAAAGACGTCATTAGGATGACATGCTCAGTAACAAATAATTAATCAATTCCTAATATAAAAAAATAAACTTTAAGTCGTAGTTTGTTAAATTTAAAATGGCGCGATTATTAATACACTTAAAAAAACGAAGTTATTTACCACGGAAATCGCGTCACACAGTGCCAATAAAATTAAGGAGCTTCTTTTAAAATTAATTTCTAACTAGAATGACAAGAATAGGTGACATAATAAACAATTATTATTATTATAAAAAGTACGTGTTCACAACTGGAACTGAAAAGAGAATCATCTCAATTCGAATTTATTAAACATTTTTGAATTGATATCTTATTATATTAATTTATTTTCTTATATCTATAATAACTATTATTTTTTTGAGTATAATTTATGTAGAAAATATTGTACACGATAATGGAAAACACAGGCTAAAACGCTCTTATAAATAATACATTGTGTTTGTGTGTGTGTACGTTCGGTAATCTACACCCGTCGAGCAAATTTCGTACACAGGACCAGGAGCGGGGGTTGAAATATTCAAGCATGATAAAACTGCCGATATTTGCATTGAATAAATATTTTCAGGGTTAATTAGATTGATAATATGTTGTTTCTTTATATTTTCAACCCCATTTCGGCATGGGAGAGGACCACGCTTAGGGGTTCGGTTGGAGGGGCGTTACGTAAAAATATTGCAAAAACAATCGAGATTCGAGATAAATCCGGGTTTATGGATGTGTCTGAGATTAGTTAAAACATTAAACCTTTTTTTAACCCTCAGTAGCGGGGTTGGACGCAGATAGAATTTTTTGAAGATGTTTGTTTATACGGCCGAAATATTCGTTGAAAGAAACTTTTTCGGGGTCAATGAGTTCAACCCCTTTCGGCATGGAAGGTGAGCACATTTAGGGATACGGGTTGAGGTGCGGTACATAATAATAACGCAACGCCAGGCACCCAGCTAGTATAAAATAATAAATAAAAAGTGTCTGTATAAGGTCATCAATTGTTTTATTAATTTAAAAACAGACGTTAAATGAAAACATTTAATTATTGTATTCATTAATTTCGTTTATATTTTATTACCCTAGTACGTATAATAAATAGTTAATACTTTTTATTTCAAACAGAAAATTTTTATTCTCTTCATTCATTTTCAGCGCGTTCCATAAAATTGTGTAACTCCTGAAGAAACGAAGTTCCCGTTACAAGCACGACAACGAATAAATGTCACACATGCCAAAATGTGATATTTTGAAGCGATATCTGATGCAGCTATTCCATTTCCCGACATTTTTATTTATTATTTACAGTTGCGTAAAATATGATAGTGCGATTGCGTGACCAACACCTCAGCGCTTATGTCACAGCCTACGTTCCCATGGGAATGGGAAATTAATATACGAACCAGGCGGAAGCCGTCTTTATGTGATGACATTTGACGTCACATCAGATACATCAAATTAATATGGTGCTAACGGAAGTCTGACGTCATCAAGTATTGTGAAACTGCGCCAGGATTTCTACGAACCTTTACATTAACTCTGTTACATCACGTCCAAAACCTTGTTCTGTTTTTATTTTTATCGTATCTCATCTAACTGTTTCATATATAATATTTTCTTTCTTTCCACTTAAAAACCATCGATATGCAGAATCTTCCTTTCCGGTCCTTTCAATTCCTTTCAATGTAGGATCCAGTTCGCTTTACCGAAAAACTCTTCTCATAACGAATCACTGTCTTATTTGTTATCCTGTCTGTCGACTTTACTTTTGCATCCGAAAGCCTTCCATTTTATTTTTTTCTCTGAGTGTCAATATTATAAATAATCTTCTCACGAAAAGTGAGCGTTATGAAAATTGTCTATTTATGAAAAGTCGGATATATTCTAATATAAGTTAAATCAAACAGAAAATATGTATAGTTTCTCGATAAATAATCGATAAAATTATACAATACTAGTAGCACTAGGCAAGAAAAACGAGACACGAAGGAAATTTGCAACGAAAGAGACAGTGCAGAGCGGCCAGTAGAGGCAAATCTGTAATTTCTTCACAACAGTCTGCTACGTTATCGGAAACAAAGATATCTCAAGCTGTAAAAAATGAAAAATATACAAGTCAAACAAAAATTTATGCAAAGAAGCTTTCAAAAGTGCCAGGGTGCGACGGAAAGAAGAACGTCGAACGGCCTGTGCCAGTACCGTCTACTTCGAAAGAAGGGACACCATCAGCATGAAACATTTTAAATTTCGATTGTGTATCTGACACTTGCACTTCAGTATTTGCTCGTCGCATCACATCAGGAACTCCTATAGTCCGCTCATATTTTAGTACTAAATTGAATATGTCACAAATGAGCACAGAGCATTGTAAAAAGAATTTAATTTAATTCGTAGCACGTTGTTATGCGCAGAACTCCGCGGCTGTCCACATGATTGTGTGCTGTATGCTTTGCTAAACCTCTCACCGTCGCTATCGCTGATGTTTTTGTTTATCTCACCTGAGGCCGCCGGGAATCCTCTCGACGATGTGACAGGACACGAGGAAGACGTCGCCGCGGTCGGCCCTCCAGAACTCTTCCGGCTTCGTGCGGACCCCAGTGCTGGTGCCGTTGGCGACGTGGAGGCTCAAGGCTCTGGAGCACTTGGCCACGTGCACGGCGTCGCTCTGACGCACCAGCGTCGTGGCGTCGCGCGTCGGGATGATGGGGCAGTAGCGCACGCACTTGGGCGGCGAGACCTTGTGGCACACGGCACGTCGGCACTCGAAGAAGCCGTTCAGCTTGGCGTTGTCCCGCTCGCTGTCGAGGGCTGGGCCCTCGGGCCGGTAGTTCCTGCACTGGAAGCTCCTGCTCAGGTTGACGCAGTGACCGTTGCTGCAGTTGAAGAGCCCCGTCAAGGCGCCGCACTCAGAACCGTTGTTGCAGTTGTAGCGGGACAGGTTGTCTGGAGTCACCTGCCGAACAGACACACACACACATAACGCGCAAAATACGTTGTTGGACTAATAACTCGACGAAAATGAATTTAGAAAGTGAGCAATGAAAATAAATTATATCAATTATGTTTAACCTCATTGTATAGGCCTACTGTGGTTTCTACCGTCCCATGAGAATCATTATGATTGACAAACTGTTCCCTGTTTTTCTTTTCTCTACCTTTTTTCACTTTTTCTTGTTCACCTATCTATTCCAAGACAATGGAAAACCAGAGTAATCTTAATAATGTTACCTCACCATTGTCAACAAATTTCAAATCCAGATCAAACGAAATATTTTCCACGAAGCGATGTTTCCGGGTAAGATCAAGGACATAATGTGGCAGTGGCGAAGAAGACAGTCGGGACAAGTTGAATTTACAGGAGTATTTCTGGAAGAATGGAAAAAATAACTGCGAGGAAAATAACACTGAGCATAAAAGCTGAAAGAACGAAAGATGTCAGCTTCTACGTTAAGGTCATAATCCTGACTTTCGATGTTTCTATGTCTGAAACCTTCAGATAGGCTCTAACGTATAGCAATGCAGACATTTAAAAGTCCAGACATGTAACGATCTAATTGGTTCGGTCTTTTAAAGCTCTGTTCGAAGGCGACGTGACTTCGTAAGAAAGAAAAAGCTCCCCCACAATGTAGCGTTCGTCGTCTTCCTTCCGTTTCTCGACTCAATTTTTAATAAGGAATGAAATTACCAAAACAGTTTTATTTGTAATTAATTTTATTTCTCGAGGCATGAAACATTTAATATCTGCAGGTCGTGGTTGTTTATAACACCACTGGAACCTCCGTCCCCTGACGAGTCCTATGCGGAACTCGGGACAACTAAATGGATTCTGTATTCTTGTAAAAAAAAAATTCGACATCTTCATCACTCTTTAGGAGAGTTACAATCCACGTAACGAATATTAAAGACAGCGTCGATGTTACGCACAAATTTTAACACCACTTGGTTTCCAAAGTGGGAGCTTATCGATCCCAGTACCACGTGACCCGGTATGTGTACTAACGGTATCGTTACAAGAGCTCAGTTTCACGCCTAACATCCTCCACCATCAAAGGTAACGTAATTATCCTATTCGTTCCTTCTCTCCGTATTTGCATACCGACATCGCTGCTTGCAAGCAAACAAAAGCATTTTATTGTAAAAAATGTGTAAAAACATAAAGATGATATCTAAAAAAAATGAAGTTAAATACGTATTTGAGCGATTATTAAATAAAGTATGATCTTGGAAATCGCAAATATTTTATGAAAGCAGTAGACGGTTTATGTATAAGTAACCGACAACGGCGACAGTCGTTATCCTCTTAAAGCGGAATTAATATTTTCCACGTGAACTAAATTATGGGAGTCCAGTTTATGACTACTGTTTAAATTTCTAACTCCAAAAATATTGAAAATATTTTCAATAAACGAAATTTTATCAAGAGATGAAACACTTATTAAGGAATTTTAAGCAAGTATATTTATCCAATTCTTCGTTGTTCCTTTATGCAGAAATAAATCTGTACTTACACGCAAATTCTATAATTGTAATTATTATAGGGGAAATGGAAACGTTTCCAAATTATCTTCAATGGAAAAAAAGGTTCTATTCATTTAATTGTTCAGTTTCTCGTTTCTATGAAAGGAAAAATTTCGTTTTTTAATTTTAATCTGTACGTTACGGAACCAAAACGCTGGGTCCAACCACCTAAAACTATTTCCATTCAAATGTAGTAGCAATAAAACCGGATCTTTTTGATCGAGGTGTGAGAATGGTTTCGGGTATAGTGAAAAAGCCGACTTGATTATTAGAATTATTATTTTATATTTTACAAGAAGTCCGTCCCAATTATCTGGTGAAGGCTGAGCTCTCATGACGGACGGACGAACGGCGGCAAGTAAAGATTGTTGTAAAGACAAATCGTTTAATAATTGAGGAGGCATTTTACGAATTCTACGGATGTTTACTACTGCATCCGATCAGAAATAATATTTACGAGGTGAGGTAAAAATTAAATTATAAGTTCCGCTACGTTAATAATGTTACAGTTTCGAAACTTGATTTTGAGTAGAAACGAGACATTGTTCCGTTTTCATTTTCGGTCGCCATCCTGCGGTACTGTCAAATAGATTCCTCACATAGTTCTCCAGATAACTTCACTCAGGCGGGATTGTATAGTTTTTATTTCTTTGTCCCATGTTCACATTCGTTTTTCTGCTATTACTCTCTACGAGTAAGATGTCGAGAGCTTCATGACGTGTCGTGGAGATAAGTCCGCGATCAATGCTGACGGAACTGTCACTCAACTTCCCGATAGCGTTCACCTGCCATTAAAAACTTTATTCCGGAATATCGGGATCGACGTTTCGAAAAAACAAAAAGGCCTTTGCTCTCACGCGAACTGTTGCCAGACAAATTTAAATTTTTTCGTTTTAAACTGTTTTTTTATGTCAAGCTATTTCAGTCGCGATGAAAATTGGGGGAGCAAACCGGTGGTTGCGTTTCGACATTTGTTGTAAAACTACGAGGAAAACGGATAGCGAATATACACCTTCACTCACTTTTTCCATTGACCGTAGGCTAAATATTATGCGATTTTTTTCAGTGAATAATAATGCACTGCTACAGGCCAAAAAGGAGAAATTAACTTAAAAAATTTCAAAACGTTACAATATGTTTAGGGAAACAGAATTTACACATTATGTTATCCAATCTACTGCTGCTAAATCGCAAAAGTTTTCTTATTTTTCCCGACATCTTACTACCAGTGGAAGCTGGTGCATATGTAGTACAGCACATTAATCAATATAGGAACAACCAATTTTCTTATTTTTAAGAACCTCCACAATAATTGTGTTTTGACAATGCGAATTTCTGACTTTAAACACTCCCTGGGGCGCACTCACTCTCGATAATGCAGCCAGCTGGCTGTAACACACGATTTCTGTCCATAATGAGAAATGCTCCTACGCAGTTTTCTGTTTCCCCACCACCCGTGTAAAGCTCAACAAACTGCCTCTTTTCGGTGCTACGGAGCCGAGAGCACATAGAAACAGGGCCGTGAAATAACACAGATGTTGCCGCATCAGACGGCATAAGCAACGAAATCAAAATAATTTTGAACAATTCAGTAATAAAAATCTTATTTTGAAGCAGTTTATATGTTTTTAAAACCAAAATAGTATTCGTACATTTTGGGTAGCATTTAAAAATCAAAGGTTATTTTAAAGAAAAAAGCATTTAGTGGGCATCAACGTACAATACTGACATCATGCTTGATTTGTTCCAAAGATTGACTTTATTGAAAATATGTATGAAGGAAAAATAATATCGTTTTAGAAACTTGTGTCAACTTGGTGCTAAATTATTCCATTTTTTAAAAAAGATTGGAAACTATGTAGTCGGAATTAGAAATGCAGCATAGTTATCCTCGTAAAAATGGTTCCCTGTGGTGATTTGGCACGTAACTTAACTTTACGTACTAAAATTTACTTTGTTCAAATGTCCATAATGGCGAAAAGAAACAAAACCTCCATACAATTAAAAAAACAATATAATATAATCATATTATTTTTGATTATTATATATGAAGATAAATCGAATATATTAATATATTGGCAACCCCAGTAGCATCAGTCACAAATGTCAATCCCCAAAATTGGTTTTTAAAATTTGGAATTAAAGTAGCTTTCGGCACACCTTCATTAAGTCTAATTATAATTTTTTTTAAGTTCAAACCTTCATTTCTTCATTTTTCACCCCGTAATCATATTTTAATTTATCCATAATTTATTATTAAAGAACAGCCGTGTACAGTATTTAGTGCATTCAAACGACTTCTTCCGTAAACTCAAAATTTTAATTTTTATGCGCTAAACAATTCACGCAGTACGTCATTTTTCGTGCGACATGTATTAAATTTCGAAAGCGCTTTGTGTCTGAATACGCAGGCTTCGTTCCACTGGGAAATTATGACAAGGGGTCAGCCTGTCAGTTCTAATGATAATATAATTGCTAATTACAGTCGTGCTTACGTCGCAACCTTTATAAATGACGCAAGTAATGCTAAATAAATCATTTATTAATTATACGAATAAAGGATCATTTATGCACGTGAATTTGTTTCTCGGATGATTACTCAAGAAGTAAGGCAGCTTTCTATGTTCACGCAAATAAGTAAATTTACAATAAATAAGGCACCATACATAAATTCTAGATTTTATATTTAAAAAAATTATACACGTTTCTGTCCTTTATTGGAAAGTACTAGTGCTTTTATGCTAGTACGTTAATGTGTCATTTTAGGAATAACAGCCGCGTCCTTCAGATAAAGTAAAGGTTCCTATTTCAAGAGGAAAGGAGAGAGCTTATCAACTACCAGCCGGCTGCCTCTGGTTCAATTACCTTAAGTGCTTCAGTCCCAAAGCTCTCACGGAACAGGAGTGATGTCATTAGTCGCAACCTGAAGATTATTCCTTGAGTAGGTAGACTTTTGTATGGAATCTGCCTCTCAGTTTGCGATCATTTCATATATGCAATTGCAACTCTAACAGATGTTTTGATTTTTTTTATGGGCTTCGGGGAAAACTCCACTCAATTTCAAGGAAATTAGGGGGAAAATTAATTTACTATTTGTTCTTTAGACATTTTTCTGTAGTGAAACAAATTCCCGTGTGTCCCAGACACTGCTCACAGGCGAGAATTTAAAACTATGGGAGAACTTCACCGTCAGTACGACCTTGCCCGCCAGGTCGTTGTGTGCAGCAGTGCTTCAGCACATCAATTACTTTAGGAAGAATTAATATTACTTAATTTTAAAAACCTTCATAATAATTGTGTTTTAACAGTGTGAATTTCTGCTTCGATATCGAAAACTTTAATCTGCACTCGGTCCTGCTAATGCAGCCAACTGGATATCTCTGATTTGAGCAATATTCCATTTAATCCCCCGTAAAGCTCAACAAGCTACATATTTTCGATGCTAGTGAGCAGACAGCACAGGGCAGTGCCATGAAATGACACAGAGTGGCTGCAGAACGGAATCAAAATAAATCTGAACCATTCATTAATTATAAATCTTATTTTACAGTAATTTAAATTTTCAAAACAAAAATAGTATTCGTACATTTTGGGTTGCATCAAATGTTATTTTAAAGAAAAAAAATAGGGGCATCATCGTGCGAAAATCTACTGCACGCATACGTTCCAAAATATAACTTTATTTTAAATTATGTACGAATGAAAACTAATTTTATGTTAGAAATGTGTTTCAATTTGGTGCTTAATTATTCCGCTTTTAAAAATTAGAGAATATTGGAAACAAAGGAGACGGAATTACAAATGTCGGGTCGGGTCGGGTCAGAGTGTTGGTAAAACTATGGCTGTTGTAGTATTAAAATTTTACGTAGCTATACTCGAAAAAAGGTTGCTGGAGGTGATGCAGCAAATAACTTAAAACCTCACGAGCCACCGCACTCATTTCTTAGCAACCGAAAAAAGAAATGATTAAAACAAAGTGTTGTTCTCTATTCGACAAAAAATGAGAACATATGGAAAAGAATGGGAGAAAGTGCAGATAGCATCGACGGAATTTACGGTGTAAGTCGACAAAATCGTTCACGTAAATTTCTAAAACACAAGTTCTGCTTTCAAGAAATTGAAAAAAGTGTTTTTAATTTTACAACCGCCTTTAACAGTCACAAAGTGTTTTTCTTCTTATTATTATTTATTACGAGAACTTTCAGCTACATTTTCCATTATCATTCTTCTTCGCCTTGTTAAATTTGTAATGGCGATGTCCTTACATTAATATCAAAAAAAATTCTGTGAAAAAAATTCCCCTTTCTCTCTTACTACCCTTTTTGATATTCATCACAACTGCTGGCTCGTTACGTTTATGAAAGTTATATTGCACACCCCAGAATTAGGTGCCAAGTCTTTGGAAACTTTGGTTGAAAAGAAATGACAGAAAACCCCCAAATAAATTAAGTTGTGACTGTCTTCCTCCCGGAGTAATCTTCCACAAAATCCTTCCTAACCATCCGTATTTATCCCTCACTGTCATCCCTAAGCCTCGATTTTGATTCGTTCACTTTTCGTCCTGTTAACACCTAAGACTTCATTGTTATCATTTTCCCAGTCCGTGCGTATATGAACTCATAAACGAAGTATCGGTTAATTTCCATGACTTGTAATATATTTTCTAGATAAGTCGGACTGCGTTTTGCCTAAGATCCCACTCAGATATCGTGACCGATAATCGTTCTATGATTTCGCGAACTCGCCCATTTCTTTGTTCCCGCTTTCCGGATCTCAAATCTTGAAAGATAAGTGAAGCTTATAGACCTGCGGGCAGTTGACGGAGACGAGGTCGGTGCAGTTGTCGAAGACGAGGTCGGTGCCGTTGCGCCGCACGAGGACGTGGATCTGCGGACAGAACCCCGTGGTCTTGGTGAGGCACCATTCGCCACACGACGCCCACGCGCAGTTGTTGATCATGACGGTGTCGACGGTCTGGCACATGACGGGCACGGGATCGATGCCCGACGTGAAGGCGCGGTGCGAGGGCAGGTAGATGACCACGGTCAGGTACACCAGCGCCACGCAGCTCGCGACCACCGTCAGCTGGCAGAAGCAGATACTGCCGCAGATGCGACGGTCCTGCTCAGGTATCATCCTCGGCTTGTACTTGCGACCCATTCTCAGATTCCTGACAACTTCATCAAACGAGAACCCATCAGCTAACTGATACAGCGACTACATTGCGTTGCAATAACTGTAAACCATATAAATAATATTTATTAAAAATTCAGTTACATTATTGAAGGTCTGTCGTTAATCACTCCTGACAAATATCCGCGGAAGAAACGTGTTGCGTCAACAAATTCGTGCAAGCAGACGTTTCTGAGAAGAGCTTGTCTCGTATTACAGTAATTGATTCCTGTCTAAATAAAATTGGGACGCACAACTACTTAAAAATTAAATACAACTCGTATACACAGTTGTTTCGGAGGAGAGTATAAAAGAAGAACCAGTTAAATTCAAAATTTATTATTATTCTACTGCACAACATAACAGTGGAGAGGGTTTAAATTAATAATGCTCCATCCTCGTTAATTTACTCTAATAATATTAATAATTTAATTTTAAATGTTATTTTTCCTAGTGTTTCTGGAATTTATTAATTTAATTATTTCTCGTAAATCGAAATAAAAATACTGTGAACAGTATTTTCAAATACTGTAGTTTATATTGCAAGCAAATTATTCCGCCTGATCATACATGCCTTAAATACAATTTACAAATATGCTGGAAAGTGAGGACCTGAAATATTTTCTGTTAATATTTTTTTGATATCTGTAAATTTTTAAAATTGTTTTTCTTTTCATCAAAACTGCAACTGGGCAAATGTCCACCTGTAGTAATAATAAATACAATAAATATGTTAATGATTATTTTGAGTGATGTATGTATTTTCTAACACACAGAATTTAACAACGGACTTGTAAAAATCAATTTGGGACTTGTGAATAATTCGTGTGAGATATACACTAATTTATTCATCCAGGTCAGCTTCGATCATACAAATGAGCGCTTTTAAGGAAATAGTGAATGTATATGGCAACCTTGGAGGGAAAATTTGCGTCAATACAGGGAGTTACGAGTCTTTAGGGGGTGAGTGGGACAATCTCATCCTAGTGAACAGTCGCATCACATTATACATGGAAAATTGGAGCAGGACCTTACGATTTAAATATTTAATCCAATAAAAATGAATGCCCAGCGTACTATAGTACGCCTATATCATAAGGGTAATTGCTGAAATAGATTTTCGAAACTCAATAAATTTTATTTCAGTTATAATGATATGTTAATCAGCTTCACAATTTGTTTTCTGTCAGCAAATTATTTTTTGTCGAAGAGCCGTGAACATCGCAGAATTTACTATGTTAAATAAATCCATTAATAAATATATTTAGCGTTATTTTATTTAGTAAAACAAATTTTCAGGAAAACTGCTCCATTCAGAAAGGTATAACAGAAATTTAGGTTTTTAATAGGAGAGTCGTTGCATGTTGGTTTACGCTTCGAAGATGTAAAAAAACATGCAAAAAATTTGAATAAATTTTTCTTCTATTATTCAATCCACTAGAAACATCTACATACCCGGTGCTTGCAAGAAATAAGTCTCAAGCATATCTACTTCAAGGTTCGTAAATTTAACTTTAATACTGGAATCGCGGTTTCAAATTCTACAGTCACAGGACAAATTACGTAGTACATTACTTTTTTATTTCATCGTCATATATCATTGACATTTAAAAGAATCTTCCGATATCAAAGCATGAATATTTAACGGTTAGATCTGCGGTACGATACAATTATGTATGACTTATCTGTGGATGGTAGATCGGTTTTAAAAAATTTGCGATGAAATTTGGTCTCATTTGCGTGAGACCTCGAAACAGGAAATCAATATCGCGCCTCATTTTATGCCTACAGCATTAAATATTTACTGTAAATGTAATAGCATTAATATATTTTAATTGTAAAGGAATTCTTTAGATGTCACTCCCTTCAACAGGTCTTCAACCCATTTCGCAAACATTCCGGCCTAATTAAAGTGCGTCTCTAATGCAGTGAGAACTCATTTTATAATTAGTCGGCTACAGCGTTAAAGTTACTAAAATATTGCGATATTTCCCCAAGAACATAGTTTTATGGTACGCTGATTAATCGTAATGGTGACTGCAAATAAAAACTACGGACATCAATGTAAATTATTTCCCTCAAGATTAGAGTACCGTAAATATTCAGCGAAATGGAACAGGATTTTTAAAAGGGGAAACCCTGTCCTTTCATCCTGATTTGGGTTTTCCCTGAGTCATTCAGACCAAAGATATTGTGATGCCATAAAACCAGGCCAGAGCCGCGTCTTATTCCGAAATATTCATAAAGAAAATGTTCGGGTAAGAGAGAACAAATCCGAGAGGTGCAAGCAAGTTGGCAGTCTGGCAGACGTCTCGGTCACTAGAAATAAACATACCAAAAGTAAATAGTTTCTTATGTAAAGTGACACTCCATTGCCCCGTATATTACAATAGAGAATATAAGCTTATAAGATTCGGTATTTGAAAATTTGTTTATCAAATTTTCTTACCAATGAACTGTTATGAACAAAAGCTATAAACAGTAAAATTTATATAAAGGTGATTTGAATATTCTGCGCAGTTATTTGCGCTCACGTGGCCAAACGACTCGCTGAAAAATTTAAAAAATGCTGACAAAACGTTCAAATATAAAGTGCGCATATACTATAAAAATTACGTTTGTGACCGTTCTAATTTTACATGGAAGTCGACACGGAGTAGTACATAATAATGCCAGTATTCTAGGGATGCTACGTGCCGAAAAGAGCCTCATCTTCGCATTTGAAACTCCCTCTTTTTAAATGTTCCTCCAGTCGACAGTTACAGGAAAATGGAGAATATCAGACTCAAGGAAGACATACTAGGTTACATATCCTAGAGATGCTATCGCCAAGAAAAAAATTACAACTAAACACCTGCGCAAATTTCTTCCACGTTTCATTAAGAATACAGCACCGGATTTTAACGTGCACGGGACGAAGTGTTTCTCACCGAATTCGATAAACAAGACGTAAAAGACGCACTTTGTCCGGATATTTTTGAAGAATATGATTTGTGATTGATAACGTGGTTAATTGAGCTAAACTCACCACGTCGCGCCCCGACGGACGGCGTCTATGTGGCTGCGCGACTGAGGCCGTCGTTGCGCATGCGTGGCGCATGCGTCCCTTCCCACCTGTGGAAAAACAAAGGCCTGCCGAAAATCACTAAGTCAACCTAAAAATTACCCTGCTGTATCACATTAATACACTTGTAAATCATTCGCGGATGCTTGCATCGTTCATGGAAAGATTAAAACGACTTCGAAGTGAGCCGAATCACGAAAGGTCTTTAATAAAGTTATAAATAATTAAAAAGTTCAGATTAAGCTGTCGAAGTAAATAATACAGAAATGGCTGTTTGTGTCAATCGTGGTTGGAGCTTTAACTCACTTATTTCCAGTTTTTGTATATCGATGGGTTTCTTTAATATTTTAAACGACTAGTCGCGTTCCCTTTCGAAGGCGTGGCGTTGGAGCCATCTCTTTAAATTCGGCAGACGATTAGACCACAAAAATGGGCTTTTACTCCGTTATTAAATCCGTCGAAACTAACACTTCTTTCACCAGATTTGAAGTTTTGATGAAGACGTTGACGATTGGTTCATAATACTTCTGTCTGGTAGAATTGTAAGATTTGTATGTGTATAGAGAAATTAAATGTTGAGACACACGTTTGGGATTGTAGTGTAGTGTGTGGGGGGGGGAGGGGGGTGCCTGAGCATCTTACCACTTTGAGAAAGGTAGGACAAATTGTATTTTTTTTATCGAACGAAGGCTTTCCCGATTAATGTAACAAAGATCTCTAAATTCCAACCAGGTGTAAACACGATTCCGTATTAATAAAGGACTCATCCTAGATCATTTCTAAAACAGCTATTATAAACGTTTTATTAGTATCTACGGCAACGCGCCTTAATCTCGAGAAATATTCAATGTACACGAGTTAAGCAGGTTGCAAACATTCAGTTGCCCTTCTGGAGCGGATTTATCGGGATTAGAAAAGAATCTTCCCGTAATTAATCATTTGAGGTACTGAAAATTTTGAAAACGTAAATAGTAAAAAATTATATAACGGCCTTTGATAACAGAAAAATATTTCAACGTATTTTAAACAGCAGACTGGATTAAAGGGAACCTGCATTTTCACACACCTAAAAGCTTCTTCCACGTTTAATAAGTAGAATTGTTACAGACATTACATAGACCTTTGCTCTAATCAAGACATGTTCGAACCAGGACAAGTTTTTGGCGGTATACTTTACGTTCAATCATTATGTTAAAGAAATAACTGCAAATATGTAACTATATTATAGTTGGCGCCAAGAAAATGTAATATCAAGGTCAATTAGTTAACCGCCCGTTTCCTCGGCCCTCGTCCAGCAATGTTGCCGGATTGATATTATTATCTACGGCAACGCGCCTTAATCTCGAGCAATATTCAATGCACACGAGTTAAGCAGGTTGCAAACATTCAGTTGCCCTTCTGGAGCGGATTTATCGGGATTAGAAAAGAATCTTCCCGTGATTAATCATTTGAGGTACTGAAAATTTTGAAAACGTAAATATTAAAAATTATAAAACGGCCTTTGATAACAGAAAAATATTTTAACGAATTTTAAACAGCAGACTGGATTAAAGGTAGCCGGTATCTTCACACACCTAAAAGTTTCTTCCATGTTTAATATGTAGAATTGCTAGTGACATTACATAGACTTTCACTCGAATCAAGACATGTCCGAACCAGAACAAGTTTTTTGTCAGTATTTTATGTTCAATAATTATGGTAAAGAAACACCTGCAAACATGTAAATATATTATAGTCGGCGCCAAGAAAACGTAATATCAAGGTTAAGTAGTTAAGCGCTCGTTTCCTCGGTCCTCGTCCAGCAATGTTGCCGGATTGTGCACCCCCACACTGCCCGCTGTTTCTTGACACGGAAAATTTTGGCTTTACCAGAAATTGCATATGCTATGAAACGAAAGATAAACCAGTCTCTGAGGGCGCTAAGTCAATTCTGGGAATTAGTAACGCATTCGCTACCGCTGTATCTCGTGGTTTCTGAACTCTGTAACATTAATCTTGTCCAATACACAGATATTTATTAGAATCAAACATTCAAGACTAACGGATGAATGCCTTCTGTACTTACCCCAGCTTACGCGATCACCAACCCCAAGCCAACAAATTAACACGGTCCGTGTATTTTATTTTTTTGTTCTTCCCTTAAGTGTTTTACAGTTATACATGATTTCTAGAACATCTGATTGTTTCCCGTTCCCATTGCATAAGTTGACATTCGACGGCAAATGTAACTTCGAATTAGTTCTCAGTATTTTATGCACTTTCTTTAAATTTCTTAGGTCTTTCATTAATTCATTCTTCGAATTCTTCAGAAACATTATTATTATTATTACCGCTTTTCTTAATCATTCCGTGGAATTCACGAATAGTTTATTATTGCCTGATCTGGCAGAAGCGTGGGATCGCCGGCTGTGAAACCCAATTACTTCCTCGACAATTGACGTCTTTCACTGTACGTTTCCTGTAATTCTTCGTTGTGGCTTCTTAACAAATGTGCTCATTATGCGAAATACTCGATGTATTTCAGCATTTGCATTTTCTTGACCTACATCTCCTTTAAAGTTTATCAAACATCCGTTTCTTCAAAGTCATCCACTTATACACCTAAGTGGTCCATGATAATTGCATTGCGAGTATCAGAAAATTAAGGTTTCCCCAAGAAATATGCTGAAAAGGCACCTCGTCAAAATAGACGCCTTTAAACCAGATAACAGTTTATTCAGCACAGCATTCTACATTCACCGCCTTAGTCAAAATACATTAGTGGTGCTCCCAATGAGAAAAAAATATATATAATTGGTATGGAAAGAGAAATTGAGGTCCAGCGTCGTCATGAAGGTCAGGAGGTAGTTCAAATTTTCGGAGGCCTTTACGCGGTCAAACCGATTTTGTTCAATATATTGATGGTCTTAGGGATATATTGTAACAATAATATTTACCGAAAATCAAAAATATTACATTCTTATTGAATCCCTGCCAATATTGTACGTGCAGTATCATTCATCACTGAATGTATCTTTTTTTATTAGTTGACGAAATTAATGTAACTAAATAGTCGCTCATTCGTTCGTAAATCACGGGTAATCATCCAAGACTGCAATGATTTCGCAGCTTTTCCAGCCAGCTCTTGGCTCACACGTCTCATTGACTGCCGTAGTCAACGCAATTAGAATAATAGATTCTCTCGTCCGTCTTTGTTGAAAGCAAGACTGTAACTGACATAAAATTAACCAATATTATTGACACAAGTGAGGAATTACCTCCTTCAATAATAATGGCCGTGTAAGGAAGGGTTTTACCCTTTTTTTTTCATGCGTGACTCGTCCTGTGTCCCGGCCAATCAACTTTAATCGATCTAATTTGCTTAGTTTTAAAAGTAACTAGCGGAAAACTATCTAGTTTTATCCCGTATTTTCATGTTTATTTTCTGAAATATTTCACGTTTCTTTGGAATTGGAAAAATAATGTAACCCCATAAATAGTAACGACCTACAAAAACTCTACTGTACATATAACAAGAAAAGGTAAATTTCGGTTTACTTCTCGAATTCTGCGATTTTAAAACTACAAATTTAACAAAAAAACCCGGCAAATTATGTTATATACAAACATCTAAATATTAGCAGATATTTCAAAAGCTGTCGATTTATGATATTTTTTATTATAAAAGCTAATGGCTATGGTATCTACTCATGAATGCATATTTGAGTCTTAGAACGAAAAATTGTCCGTATAAGAGTCCTAAACGATTTCTTAATTATAAAGTCTCAATTTTTTTATCGGTCACATAATATGTGAAAAGGTAACTTTGGTGGCAATTAAAATTAGTTTAGGCCGACAAACAAAAGCACGGAAGACCGATTTTAGTTAAATAAATTTTACATTGAAAAAAAAACATGGAGCATATTCCAGAAATATTATGGACCATGGAATATATACCGAATTGTAAACTCTTCAGGAATTCCGGAAAGTGGTAATTAAAACTTTCTGGATATTACAGAAAGTGTTAAATACTGATCGTTGTCCGAAATAACGTTGTTACAGATGTTTTTAAATTAATAATTAGATCGAGTTAAATTGGATGTTTTACTATAGGAATTCTATATAAAAATGTATGGAATATGAAACTGATGATGGCAAACGTCGAAAGATACTTCGATATATACGAAAATTATGTGAAGAAATTTACCCTATTATTTTTTGTGATCGATATATATTTCTAATAAATTAAATTTAGAGAAAAATTCCTATACAGTTGGGAGATAACTTGTGGCGTCCAACAAGGATCGATACCGGATACCTTAAATTTTTTCTGTATATTAACGAGCTAACTCGACACACCTAGTCAGTCACTTCATGGAGATTACTCAAAATTAGTTATTCCCAATAGAAATTTAAGTAAAACGAATAAGAAAAAAGGGTAATGAAAAACCCTCTATATTTCAAATTGTTATAGAAGAGGTAATATAAGAAAATATTCCAAAAGAACGCCTTTAACATACGACAATAAAAAGAATACTTGAATAGTTTAATACGAAAATTTCCGATTGTTCGTTACTTACAGAAGCTATTCTTCAATATTCGTGCTGCTGGCTTTAATTCTTTTTCAAAGCACTTATCTTTCTAGAGCTCAAATCAACGAAATTTGAGGGAGGGAATCGCGAAGATTAACTTACTACTAATTGCGACAATTCACACGAGGGGTACCGCCTAGTTTTTTTTAATACCACTCGCCCATCATGTTAAACGTCCAGCGATAGTTACATGTATATATAAAAAAAATACTATTTGTTTAACAAGTAGTAAAATTCTAATTTTATGAAAACCGGATGTCAGTTTACGAAACGGTCACATGAAAGTTAACTATTATAATCTTTTTTTTTAATTTGATGGTCCTTTATTTTCTCACGATTTTTGTTTCTTTGTAAGGAGTACATAATAAAGTTATCCGAGCAAATATTGAAACACGCTGACATCAACTTATCGGAAATCTTTAACTCCGTACCAGTCACAGAGTTTCTTACTAAACACATTTAAGTCAAACAGCAGATCCAGATACGGACACATCTTTCAGCGCAGAAATCGACGAAATTAAATTGTTTCCAAAACTTTCAAGTTCGTTTCGAACTGCTTGCTGAAATGTACATGTACTAATGTTATTATTTGCATTAACATAAAATCAGGTTTAGAAATACAGATGCCACAGTCGTTACATTATTAGAAATGATAAAAACCAATAATGAGTTTTTTATAACTGTATGCTTTATGAAAGCAAAGTTTATTTTTAAATGAGAATAGGTTTAATGAAAATTCTCTATATCATATTTAATTGCCACAAACCACTCTCAGATATTAGTATTGTTATATGCATTATTAGTCATCAGACTTGATACTGGTTGGTATTCTGTACCAGAACATTGGAGAACCTTTCCTTAATTACCAATGTGCTTTTCCACTGTTTTTACTGGTTTTGAAGTGAGATGTACTCACACTGTGTGGATACAGAATTTGCTGAAAGTGAGAAAGACAAAAAGAAACAAATATGCATGTACTGGTAATTGAACTTCTGTGATGTGAGACAATTACTGTCATCAAAGAGTGAGGATCGTCATCTCAGAGCCTAGTCATGTGAGTCTGTAGCCCTTTCAGACATTGGCCAACTCTGTGAAAAACTTTACATGTTATATATAGCCTGGGAAGGAAAATTTAAGGTTCAAATATGGTCGATGATCTGCAGAATGCAACTACCACCTTGCTGGGTGTCCATAAAACAGTTCATTGCATCAATTGGTTAGTAGTTTGGCTTTCATATCTACATTCTACCACTCCCCTTAGTGCTTACGGATATGGGATTTCCAACTTGACGCTCTGCAATGTGTGTCTGATACACACATAACTGAATGAAAATAATGTGGTCAAACCTCATAAAAAGTTATTGATGCCAATAAATAACTTATTAAATGCCATAATATAAGTAATATAAAAACAAATTTAAACACGTCTAACAACAGCCGGCTATTTCTGCAATATGTCAACAACCCCTATCTTCCCAAAAAAAACTTTGGTTCTTTAAGCGAGATGAGTCAAACTCTACATTAGATTCTTTTAATACTTGTATTATCCCTGAAAATACTCACATTCTGAATGTACCCAGACAATTGCACACTGCTGTAATCATGCAGGAGGAAATTAAGTTGAAAATTATCATAATCCTTGACCAAAAAATAGCTCTACTGTTGGATTTTATATCTAAAAAATTATTCTTGAAAAAAAGAGTGAAAGATGTTTTGGAACATAATAAAAAATAATTTATTGAATATATTTTATAAATTAAGGCACATTGCATATATTTAATTCAAATACAACTTCAGTTTGTCTCTATCCAATCATTTCAAATTCCAAAATTTGTTGATCTCATTCCTCAAAATTGTAAGACACGTTTTATCAGTTTGTTTGTTTGTTTCAAATCATCTTACTGAGGATTAATCAATGTTACATTCACAGGGAGAGAAAATTTAAATAAAATGAAAAAATTTACGTCTGATTGAAAATAATGAATAAGAAATATAGCCAATAGACAAAAAAAGGTAGATTTTTTTGCAAATTTTGGTATTTATATTACCCTTTTTTGTCTTTATTGACTATCTTTCTTATTCAAAACTAAAATAATTTACAAACTTGTGAAATTAATGAACTACAGTTAATGCAACAATCAAAGTAAAAAAAGGAAATAAAATTACTTGATTTGTACTTCAACAAGTGTTGGTGCTATAATATTACCCTTATCTGTGACACAAAGTGGTACATTTTTGTAAGTAGCAATTTTCTGAGTATTTGTTTTTAAATCTGGGGCAACAGTTTCAAATATTTTTTTCTTAGGATTCATCACAACGTCAGGCCTACGAGGATAGCCATCAACATAAACCAAATCACCTGGTTTACTTGTGGGTGGGGGAACCAATAACTCCACTTTTTCAGGTGTACTTGCACACATAACCATAGCTTCTGACGTTACTCCACGCATTTTTGCTGGCTTCAAATTGCATAGAACAATAACGAGCTGATCTTGCATATTGTCCAGTGTCACATGTTTTACCAGACCACTGACCTGTAAATATAACCAAATTAAAACAATTTATTAAAAATATAATATTATATATATGCTCTGGAGTTCAAAACTGATGGAGCACAAGCAAAACAGTCCAAGAGGATATTAAATTAAAAGAACAGTCCTGTGCAGTTTATTCAAAAACCTATTGCAAACTTTAAAGCTAAAAGTCAACTTAGGACAAAGGTGAAACTATTGCCAAAAACTGATTGCATTTGGCATTTTAAAAACAATAATAAAACTCAAATATAAAAAATAACAGATTAAGACCATGAAAACCCCAATAGTAGTAAACTAGATTCACTGACCCAACTGTCAGAAAGTTCAAAGCCAAAAGTGATCACTGTAAATATGGGGAAAAAATTTAGAATAATTTTAGATGGAAATAAAAACTGATATTCTCACAACACTGTTACATACGGATTGTGAATACTTAAGTAATAGTAGGGTTTTAAACTCCCATTAAAATGGTATTATACACTGAGAAACTATTGAAATCTGATTAAGAGATAGGTCATCCATAAATATTTGTGATAAATACCAAATTAATATCTTGCCTTGTACGTCAGCAACAGAATTATTCATCACAATTGGATGTAATATAGATATGAACCAAGATATTTGACAAGTGCAAATTTGAAAAAAGTTATATTACTTTTATATATAAACTTACCACTGTTCTTAATTTTCCTTCTCCAACATCAATTTCTTCTATATAGAGTGAGTCTGCTTCTGGGTGCTTTTTAACATTAATTATTTTCCCTATTCTTAAGTCAAGCCTGCCAACATCAATGGGGGCTTCTTCAACTTGAACAACATTGGTGATATTCTCATCTTTCTTCTTCTTAGTTGAAGACTTTTTATTAAGTTTGTTAGGTTCAGGAACACTGTTACCTTTTATTTCATCATTATTATGTTTAGAGGCAGTATGGTCAGTTTTCATAAGATTTGGTTCCTTTGGCACAAGTTTTACATTGTTTGAGCCATTTAGTTGGAGTTCCTGTGAACAATCATTCCAATAGGATATGTTCATATATCAAGATAAATATGCATAATTCAGTAAATTTAGTACTGAGAAATTGGTGATTTACCAATGCTACATTAATTATTTTTGAAAAAAGGCACCTTCCAATTATTATAAGAAATTGTTTATCACAACCTAAAGACAAGTACACTAATGAAACTCTAGTGCTAAAATAGTAGTTAAAGCCAACTCCCATTATACAACTTATTCACATTTATAAGCTCCTAAATATAGGGCTGAGGCCAATTATCAAGTGCATAATGTACGACAAAGTATTATGAATCACAAACATATAATGAAACAATAAATTTTAAAATTAAATAACTTATGGGCAGAGGTAATAATGAGCCTTGGAACCACTAAGAAAATAAAACTATGAAGAACTAGTGCCATCTGTCACAAATTTAGTACAAGAACTTGACAACTTATTTGTTTTGGTTAAATCTATATTCAGAAAAATAAAAACTATCATAATGAAAAAGAAAATAACTTTACTACGCTCCATACACGTCTACAGTCTGCAAATATGAGAAATCCAAATGACCCTAACAGTGATTTCAATACACATCACAAAACTTTCAAGCAACGAACCACACCACAAACAGCAGAAGAAAAATGTCTTCAAAAAGCTGCAAACACCGTCTAATTCCCACCATACTTATTTTACACCACAAACTATCTGACCAAAATACTAGAATGATATAAAATATATTTTTAAATACATTTTTGACATTCTTTCAGTGCAAATAATATAAAACTTTCAATTCCATTCCTGTAAATCTTTACATACATTTGTAAGTAAAATGTGCAGAAATATCTCAATTCAAGTAAGATAATTAAACATTTAAAATTAGGGGAAACATTCAAATAAAAATTGTTAAAGAATTCTCGAGACTACCAGTTTCCTTATACAGTTCTTTCTGTACTCTGCATTGAAATACATATTTGAAAGGGAAAAGTTTGAGAAGCAATATACAAATAAGCTTTAAGCACTATTTCTCAATACCAGTCTTCAGTTCCCCAATACTTGTGATTCCAAACTATTTAAGGAAAAGTAAATCCTAATTACTGCAAATTCCAGACCTCACAACACTTCCTTCTTCAACCCACACTATCTCTATTGGAAACTAGCAATATACAGAGGTATTAATGCATATAAAATAATTTATTTCCATCTACCAAGAGCCAAAATTAGTTAAATATATACTTAAATTGAATTATGTTCTCCAACTTTAAAAATTTAGGGTTTTGATAAATGGAATGTTTGAGAAAGAAAGAATGTCCAAATCTGTTTTGATGGTATTTTTTCAGTAATAAACTTGTGCATACATTTTATACATGCACTCTGAGCTATAAATACCCCATGGCAGACATTTACCTCATAATTACTGTTGAGATTTATAAATATTTCACAAATATATATATAAGAACCAGGCACGATTTTACTTAAGAATGTCTGGCACATTATTTACCAAATATAGTTCATTTCAATTAAGCATAATGTTTCCAAATATTGTACAGAGATCTAATGAATAAATAAATGTTCTCTGTTATTTGAAACTAATCAAACAAATCTAATAAAAGGTAACAACCAGCAAAATAACTTTACATTTCAGGTGATATTAGCAAAATATATTATTATCTTAGAAATGATTGGAGACACACATTCCATTAAAAATTTCAGTTTCAGTGAATGTCCCAATCTAATAAATATTCAAGTATATACCAGGAATTATAGTATCCAAATTCTTCCATTTTTAGAACAATATTAATGTTTTCTAAATATATTTAGAATAAATAATTTGCATGTATTGGACTTCAGTTTTCATTAGTATATAATACTTAAAAACAAAACTGAATTACTTAATTGGCCCTAATATCATCTTAATCATCAAATTTCTCAATGAAAATCATCCAGTGGTCTTTGATTGACACTTCCATGGATGCACATGCATACTATAAAGCAAATAATATGTTATTATTAATACTATTAATGCATTATACGTTGCACTATCAAATGAATAGAAACAGCTAAAATAAAAATAAAATGTATTTATGTTCAAGAAAGTAGCCAACAGTATACCATAAATCTATCCACTATTGTCATTCTTGAACTGTATCACAGAATTTTGCATATAACATTAATTTCAATTATTCTGTATGAAGGACATACCCAAAGACACAATTAATGTGCTAGTATTGTGTCATAAATATACATCCACTGCATTATGCAATATATGGATATTTTATAATCATACTTGAACAATTTTTAAAATAGTATTCCTCAGCATGAGAACATTGTTATGATAAATGAGACACCTCATATAGCAACAGAACTGATTATTCCCTTATATAATATTGACACCATTCCTTTCAACCTGGATATCAATACTAGGTGTTCTATGTTACACAATGGTAGACCAAGTCACACAAAACTTAAAACTGCCTAAATAAATGTAATCCAATTTTAAGTCAAGACAAGGAAAAACAAGATTTTATACCCCTACCCAGTAATTTGGTAACTGTAAAAATAAACGTAAGTTTCACATGTACAAGAAATAAAATATTGAGTAAAAAAACTTTCCTAAAATACAGTATTCATTAAAATATTACTATTATTCTTACTGAGATAAAACCATTCAATTCTAGTAACATCTCGAGTAAGAAACAATAATATATTGAGAACCATTTCCAGTTTCTCTCTTCTATATATAATTTAAAATATTTTAACACATTTTTTTCCAGTTAGCTTTGTTTTTACTCATCGTTTTATATAAAATCCGTAAGTTTATATTCTTCCCTCAATAAAATTGACATTCTACTGATTTAGCTCAACCTAGAAATTAAAACACCTTAAAATTACTTGATTTGGACAATTTATAATAATTCAAACAAGGAGTCTTAACAAATTTTGTACCAAAAATTAAAGAAACAATTCATTTGAGAGATAGTATACCATTTCCTCCACTTTGTTTTTATGCAACACCTCATTGTCGGTATAATAATATACAGCTTAGTGCAACAGAAATTTCTTCAGATATTCTTTACCTGCCACAAAAATGCAACTTATCTGTTATCCTAAAACTTCAATAACCAAGCTAATAATTCCTAACTTATTGTACTTCATAAATAACAAATGTTTTGCAAATGTCCACTAATTTATAAGAAGGACTTTCTCTCTATCAACACGTAGGTACTATATATATACATCTTACTTTACATATCAATTAAACTACTGCTGCAACAAATTATCATTTGCAATGTCAATAAAGTGTAATTGTGCATTACAAGAAAAGTGTGTCACTGAAAATTGTGTGTGCCATATTACAATTTTCTGTAACACCACTCAGTTTCATTTAATGTAGAAAACAATAAAATCATTCAAATATATAACATAAATGTGGGTGCTTAATTACAAGTTTTTAAGTAATGACAGTCTGATAAATCTGTTTGGCTCTACAGACCAGATTGTCATCTTACATGATACATTCTGGCACCAGGTCAGTGTGTCGATTCTCCTTCAGTCTTAACCTTAGTTTTCATGTTCACGGTGGGATGCTGATCGTCAGGTTAGTACACTCTGATCATTAGAAATGGATAATTAAACATAACATATAAATACTCACATTCATTTCTTCCAGCTGATTCAAATTACATACAAGTTTTGATACTTCTGCTTTCAAGTATTCTTGTTCTGCTTGCAAACGTTTCTTCATAATTAGTTTTTTAAGGTCCAATAGCTGTAAAATATATAATGCATACAGGGAATTACCATTTTCATAAAAAGAATGTGCATCTTAGTTTGATTTTAAAGTAATGAGTCACTTTAGGGATACAGAAGTTACTTCTATATCAATTGCAAAGCTTGTAATTCTTCCATTTAACTTTACACTTTTAATTATATTGAACTATGTTAATAAGAAATTATCTGGAATGAATAGAAAAAAGCTAAAAATAATGTATTAGTATTTACAAATTAATTAATGTAATGCCTTATTTGACTCAAAGCTCAACCATAGGCCACCAATATTATGCATTCTTCCTTTTATGAAAGATAATTCCTTTTATAAGGTACTTTCTGATTATTTGGAAATGTAAATCTCACAAGTAAATAATCACTGTATAGTTATTAAAATTGTTAGGGAATATACTGAAATTCACAAATGAATAATCAAATATAATATTAAAATTAGGTTTCAAACACTTGGGGTAAGGTACTTTCTGATTATTTGGAAATGTAAATCTCACAAGTAAATAATCACTGTATAGTTATTAAAATTGTTAGGGAATATACTGAAATTCACAAATGAATAATCAAATATAATATTAAAATTAGGTTTCAAACACTTGGGGTAAAAATCCCTAGTACACTGGTATTCTTATGAGAATAAGCACAACAAAAAATTGAAGAATATAGAACGCATTCAGAATTGTAAATGCTGAAACAACAATAAATCTTAATATCTATCAAAATTTAAAATAATAATAAAACACTGGAAAACATCTGCTGCAATATATCCGTATGTAACTGTTCCCACTGGTTCAAAACGTTTATAATTGAAAAACACATGCAAGAGAACGGTAGATAAAAATATTTATTTTCTCTTTGTTTCTCCTTCTTTAGATCTCTCCCAATAAAAATCGCTTTTAACCGTAGGGTTAACCATGTTTATATTATCTCATACGTCATAGCGAAGGAGTATACCTACTTGTATCTTCAAATTTGTTAAATCATCTTCTGCTTGTCGAGCACGTAGTTCTAAATTATATAAATTATCAGTAGGCATGTTAGTTATTTTCTGAAATTCTGAATTTCAACCGAAAATGGAAAGCACTATTGTGGAAACCCAAAAACTTTTTCATACACGTAGATCAACTACGCCTATCGATATTCAATTTAAACTTTCATAGGTTTCAAATTGTTTTGAGGGAAAAACCGAGGGATTTCTTCGGAGTTTGTATCAGCAAGACAGTTTAAATAATTAACAATTAAGGAAATAAGAATTTATAGAAAATATAAACAAGTTTGTAGTAAAATAAGGAGCAGGTAGAAATTGAAGTAAATGTTTAGAACAGGAAATAGTTTGTTTCCCTTTATACAATTGGAATGATTTTGAAAAGAAAGTATCTTAAGCAAGGCGTATTTTATTCATTGACTAACTAAATTACATTTTCTTTATCATAGCAATAATTATGTTTCAAACCAGCTTAATAATAATAATGTCATGTTCCATAGATTCTGTATAGACTTCGAGGACGTGGATTGAGTAAGGGTGAACATTTTTCGTTTATTTTATTTTAAAATGTAAATAATGCATTCGCTTGATCTGAGCGTTTTTTGATTAATAATGACGCGGGATACGGTCACTCTATTATATAAAAAAATTATTTTGTATGAGATCTTTCGGTCTTCAGTTGTCCATAATCATCTGTTCGCTACTCAATTGTGGCATCAACTTGAGGTATACTGTGATTCATTTTATAAAAATGAAACAAGAGTTAGTATCCAAGATGCTTCCTGTCAATGGAAAAAAAAGAGAGAAAATCGAGTTTAGGACTTTTTTCATTACCTTCATATCATATTTCTTTTACTCTGTCAAGAAGCGGGATTCATGTGTGCGAAATTAGTCATCAGAAAAAATAATTTATATTCCTCCATTGCTCAATATCTTAGATTTGTTTAGGTTTTAATATTTGATAATATTAATAAAAACGTCTCGGGTTTTCACCCCAGTCATAACATGAATAAGCTGTGTTTCGGAGGCTTTCACTGCCGTCGGCATTAAGGTTGAAAGAACGTCGCTATTAGATAACAAAACCAGAATAGGTATTTTTATTTAGTCGGGAGTCCTTGGATAATTATAAATATTTTTAATTAACCTCTTTACTAATTTTAAGTGGTATTCATACCTAATATATATGATTTTCAATGTAGTTTAAAAGTTTATTAAATAGAAAATGCCGTTATATTTGACGAATTAAATGATCAATGTGTACTACTTATTTCTTCTTTTCCTGAGATTTTTGCTCACTTTGACTGCCATGTAGCTTCTTCCTAATTTTTAATTTACATAAGAGAGTAAAATCAACAAATATTAACATTAGTTTGTCCCTTTGAAATTATTCCATTCTCTTCGTATTTATTTAACATCGATTTACCTTAGATAGTTTCTTTTCAATTAATATATTCTCAACTGATAAGTTTACACCAAGAACTTTTATAAGGTTCATTTCGGACACTGGGACGCCATACTTAAAACCAGTGACAATTCCGATTAATCGGGACGCTTTGACAGCCCGAAATATACTTCTACTCTGCAAGTAAATTTGGAGAAATAATTGTTATTAATACATTAACTTGGAATCTCAATAGTGTTTTATGTAAATATTTAAAGTGAATAATTATGATGATTTTATACTGAACAGATCCTGAGTGGAGTGGCTGGTCTCCCATCAGTAGCCTCCTCAGGTGGCGGATAGAGGAACGCTCACCAGATATGGTGGGTACCGGGGAAATAAAATACCTGGGGCAGACAGGGGAAGAAAACCCTGATTAAAAAATCACCCTGTCCTCCAGGTTGGGGGTTGGACGTAGGGTTAAAAACCCTACACCATAAAAAGAGTCTCGTTCAGAAAGCCATACTAAGCGCATCCGGACTGATGGAATGGAAACGACTAAAGCAAAGATGGAGGAGGAAAGCAAGAGAGTGGTCTTCGATAGTGAGGCAGGCTCTAGTCCTGCAAGGGCTGTAACGCCATAGAGTAGTAGCAGAAGAACTGAACAGATGCAATTTTAATTATTTGATAAAGGTAAAATACTTATTATATCGTCATTTTTCTTATTAAATTAAGTTATTAACTATAGACCCAAAACAATGTAAAATATTTCACTCTTTAGACGCCCTTGAAGCTTTTTACATGAGGATCCGTGGGAAAAATCTATTCTATTCTGTTTGCAGCGTAATATATTATATTATCGAATTTTTATTTAAGTTACACCAAAACTCACTATAAGTATATATTATTCGCACTTTGTTTTATATTTACTAATTAGTAAATGAATTTGAGTTGCGTAACGTTTTTATGTGAATTGCGTGAGAACAACCGGGATGTAACGCTATTGGTTGTGATTCCATCGCTTCCTGCGATTACGCCACCAAATGTGATACCCTCGTTATGAAGCACCTCAGCAATATATTAAAGCGCATATGTTGAAAACCTTTAATTCGAGTTACTGATATCGCTCAACAATGGCTGGGCCAAAACTTCGTTTTGTAGCGGCGTTGTATCTAATTTCATTTTGGATTGTATTGGTATCACCTGCAGTACGTATTACTTGCTTACGGTTATGTTGCGCATTAGTACTAGTGTACTTAGATAAGGTAATTTTGACATTTTAATTTTTAAAATCAATATAACGCAGGAACCATCATAGCGAGAAATTGTATGTAACTTGTATTGAGCAAGCCGAATAAAGCGCAAACAAGTGCTACTTTTTCTATACTTTTGTCAACGAATTGCTTTCTTATTTCTACTGCGTTATATACATAAATCATGTTTTGACAACCCTGTATTCAATCTGGATTTTAGCACAAGGAATGTGTCAATAATCATGATATTAAATGCACGAACACATTTTTTCCCCTGTTATTCTAAAATACAAATCAATTGGACGATACGTAAATCTCAGGCAACGTACTTGTAATTTATTTTATTCCTTCTACTTCTGTATAGCTGTTTTACGTATGTTCCACAATTTACTGCTAGTTTACTTTTTCACTCGTTTGAAATTTCTACTCTGACTCACGTTTTATAAGCTTCACAATTTGCTTTTCTATTGCATCTCATGTTATTTATATATTTCATTTTTGTATTTACTTTGAAAAAATATCGATATATTTCGGTATTTACAGTTTTTGTACAAAATTTATATAAAAAGTGAATTATTTATGAATTCTACAATTAGTTTGTCGAATTTATTTTAATTTATGTGGAGCTCTAACTCGATGTAAATTATATCTTTCCCAATCTGGCGATTAAAAGATCGTGTAACTTTGTATTAAACTCGTAAAGAACGTAGGGTTAAATTTATCTAAATTTCACTCTACACTGTTCGTGAATTATCCACCGATATTTAGTATTTAGAATTTAAAGAAATTTGTATTGTTTTATTTTCAGAATTATCAGTTCCAATTGCAGAAAATAGAAAATATTGAAGGAGACGCCTGTGACATGACACGAATGAAATTATCTAATCCAACTAAGGATTCAATGTCTTTATATGGTCCCGTAACGATACAAAGAGATATTCCCAACACGACTGTGGTAAGAAATAGTTTATTAAGTCAAATTAGGTTGTTGGATGTGGCCGTAAAAAGGGATAAACCCTTATGAACAGGTTTATTTATTCAGTTAGTAAGTTTCCGACTATTATGTCCATCATACGCAAATTATAAAATTATTTCGGTTAAAACACTAATTATTATTAGACTTAATATCCGTCGATATTAATGACACGGCTTCTTTAAAACATTACAGGCTATTCCTGCATTCGCAGTTTTCAAACTGCCTCAATTTGTAATTCAGTACAATTTTAAATTATGAGCAGACCACTTCTCTCTTTCAATTATAAATTGATATACAGGCATGAAAAGGGTCTATCAATTAATGCGCCATTTCCTCATAACTTTAAACGCGACGGATTGGAAACGATATTTCAGAATGAAACATTAATTAACATTGTTATTTGTGTCATTCAAATGACATAAATTCAAGTAATTTAGCCAACGCAAACGTCTGCCTAACTTAGTGATAGACCCTGTAAAAACTATTTTTATTATCAACAAAAAGATTGGTAGACCCTATAGTTAAAATAATATGCGTATTAACGTTTTTCAGGTAAACCTCTTAGGATACGAGCAAAAACGTAATGGACGATACGATAGGATTATGTTTCTCACCAAAAATAATCTAAATCTGTGTACGTTGATGAGCAGAAACAATGAAACAGTTAATGAAATGGGAAATAATATTCCATCGTCGTGCCCGATACAGACGGTAAGTAATTGCGTTTAAGATATAAAAATTTACAGTTTGTGAGGCGTTCTTGGTAAATGGGAAACCTGTAAATATCTGCATTCTAAATATTATCCTTTTGGTGTCCGTTTACGCAACGTGTCGCACCGCCATTTTTTCCAACTATATCGACTTGATGATTCTCTAGACTCAAAATGAAAAACAGCATTTAAGAATAATTTATACTATACTTTACTGTCGTAAAATTTAGCAACGATGTCCGAGAACATTTACATGTATCCATTCACTAAATCCAGTACATCTTCAGCTTTCGTTTTCTATTGGTTACTTCAAATGCTGAGCATAAAATAAAAACAAATAAATAAATGGTTAATCTGGTGATACGTTTTGAAAGATAGACGGTTACATTTCACTGAACTGTGTGTGCCTATGACCAAGTTTCTCAGACAAATATGAGAATGAGTTTGCTGCAAAAATTAGCAACTACTGGAAAAAGTAGATGATGAAAAAGGAGAAAGAAAATGAAAACTTAGTAGGAGAATAAATTCACTGAGGATAGTACCCAACAATTTCTCATTATGAAAATTGTCGCCATACAATAAATATTTTGATAGTTGTTCATTTGCAATTGACATATGGGTTGCAGAGAATCAAATTAAGTTAATTCTTTCCATGATAACTATCAAACTATATGTTAGTCTATTTATTACATCAACACATTATTAGTTTCCTTCTGTGTTTGAAATGGGATTCTCCACAATTATTTTTTTAGTCAACTTCATAAAAGCGAATCTATTAGTCACTTCAGTTAATTTGTTCTGTAGCATTGTTCTCATATTTCACCTTCATAGATGTCTCCTATAATATATATATATGACGTGTAATTTCTATTTTTTTAAGTAGTTTGTCCGAATTCTTCAGAGAACTCATTCCATTTAAAGATTTATCTGACAAGGGTTATGCAAATTTTAACCCTATTTGAAAATGTGTATCAGCAGATTTCCCATTTATTTCACACTCGGAAGTTGTACCGGCAGTCTAGTTATTGTTTTACTCTTGGATAGTTACAAATATTGTTTTCCAATGCGAAATAGCACATCAAGGGTCAATCCTTATATTACTTTCCGTTTGTGTAATTTATAACAAAGTCAAATAGTGTATTTGTTTCAGGGAACGTACAACTTCAACTACACAGCTGACACACAACGTCTTCCTAACTCATTCCCTTTTGGTGACAAACTCAAGCTTACCATCGAGGCTTTAATGAAGCCTGGTTCAGATGTTCTTTGTAAACATGCTGCTTACATTAATGTTGTAAAGAACCAAATAAATCAACAGCCACGTCGAAAAGGCTAACTGCTTCTATTGTTATATTATAAAATAGAATTTTGTTTATACAAATTATTTACATACAATTATATCACCAGCAATATTAACAAGCAATTACCCCACAGGCACCAACTGAGTGATCAAATTCCATTAATTCAACTGCACTGTAAAATATATTAAAAAATCCTATCTTTACTAATATCTCATATATGTTACACCCAATTAAATATTGGCATTTATTAATTATAAACTAATAAATAATTAAATTGATATTCATGAAAACAAGCATTTTCAAAATATAAGAACCTTACCACAATTTTATTTAAAGTATCATAAATCTGACATTTAGTTGGTAAGAGCATTGTTTGCTTTAATCCAATTTCAAATGTGCAACCCAGTAAGTCACTTTCCTAATGGTGGTTTTAATATGTACTAGTCATTGTAATTTATACGAGTCTTTTTAATGTCTAATTATTAACACTCCAATTCACATATAACCCCCACCCTCAAAAAATATATAATTGGGGGGTGGGGGATTTTAATTTGAATGTGTTGGTGGTCTGGAAGTGAAAGGATGAATCTGAATTAACATTTCTTAAAATAAACTAAGTTAAAAACATTGGAACATTGTAGATTTTGAACTACTGCATTCTGCGTTGTTAACGATATGAGGAAATAATAATTTGGTAGGTATATGCAAGATTACAATACCGGAGAAAATCAGTGCCAAAAGACATGATAGAGATCCTCTCACAAATCATTCACTACAGCAGTAATAACACAATGTTTGGCAAGGAGGTTAATAGCAGCATAGAGAGAGTTTAGGACGAGGGACACAAATTAGACACGACTCAAAGGTGACTGACATTCTAATGAATAGGGTAGTTGCACAGCAACTTTGTTCATACACCGACAAAACAAGAAAAAATTTATTTAAAAATATCAAAAATATTTTACAATAATTCTTAGAAAAATTTATATATTGTGTATAATAAATCATTTATAAAAATTCAATTATATAATTCAACAGATAACCATGAACATACAGTTTAAGCTAATACAGTGTTTTTCTACACCATATAAAAAATAATTATTAAATTTACTATATCTTACAGAGGATTCAAAAACCCAAATTTTCTCATTCTGACTCGATATCATTAAATTATTTTGCAGCACCTTTTACAAGAATTCTCAAAAATACTCTGTTGAAATTGAACTAATTCTAACAATATTTAATAAAGTAAAATGTGTGCACATCCATAAATTTTCCTATATACTTTATGGTGCCTACAATTTGGATTTCAATTGTCCCATAAGTTTTTCAAGTTTCAAAGCCTTTTGAAGGTTTCCAGATATTTTTAACTTTCCAGACATAAAGGCAGCTGCAGGTTTTAGTTTACCTACAACAGTAAATCAAAATAATTTTCAATTTCAACTGTAGTTTTGTTAGTAATTTCAATAATTAACACTTGTTTTACAATTGATAAGTACATGTAAAAGGGCTAAGAAAAGTGTAAAAAAATAAAATAAAATATTGCATATCATCACAACTTTACTGTTGGAGAAGTTAGTCTCCAAAAGTTTAAGAGTGCCTGGTAATTTATTATACAATTACTGAAATTCAAAGATGCTTTCCAAAAAAAAATTAATGTGAGGTATGATGAATATTCACTCCTATGTTGTGTTAGTCCAATTATATTCATTTTCACAGTCTCCTTGCAATTATTACCTTAACAAACAAGTTGATCAAGACTCTATCTGTCTCCTTGCTCTTATTACATCAAGAAGCAAATAGGTAAAGACTTTCAGGTGCTCCCACAGAGCTTCTTTCCCAAACTGTACTCCGCAGCAACTGACTGCCCCCCCCCCTCCCCCACCTAACTTACACAAACCCAAAGGTGGCCAACAACACAGAAAAACTCCAAATAAAACAATCACAACATACTAGAGCAACTAAGCTCAGTAAATTTGTTACATAAAATGACATTAATTACCCCAAACAAAACTATTGTTATGGAACAATCTCAACTTAATAAATTGGTGCATTATTTTACTACATTTCCAGCAAATACACTATATTTAGTTTATTTTAAAAGTAAAGCTCCTGTGATTAACTTCAATTACTACTACTCAATCACTAACATTCACATCTACTAAAGCAATTAGATATAAAATAAATGGTACAAATTTAAGCTAACACAGGCAGGGCCAGAATTGTAGGTCATTAGAGAACATAATTTATTCCACACTGAACACACTATACATTTAACAGTAAAAATTAATCTTTTGATAGAGACAAAATTACTTATTTTCTAGTAATAATATTAATAAGCATTTAGCAAATCAAAATATGATTCAAAAGGTAAATTGAAGAATTAGACATGAAATTTATACCTGTGAACATTTTGAAGAAATCATTTGTTTCCATTGATAAAGTAGCATCAGCATTTGTTGGAGATTTTCCTTTTCCTACAGCACCATTGCCATTTTTCATGTCTATGAACCAAGTTCCTTCTTCAGAACCTGAAACATAATTTAAATGTTTTTGATCAAATCATTCTTAAAATAGATAACTAGATGGGAAATATAAATATGTATTCTGACTATTGAGAAAACTAATAAATAAATAAATAGGCTGATGTTTATTTATTGAGATGAAAAATAAGTCAAATAAATAAAAATGCACACAATTATTAAAACTTCATATAAGCAATACTCACTACTTATTGCTTTTCAAGTTTATTAGATATAACAATATTAAAATGCATGGTTATCTGGTTATTGATGACTTGATAGAATTGAGACTCTACATTAAGTAAATGGAAGAACTTCTATTGTGGAAATTTACTTGAAAGTTGAATCTAAATTCTCCAAAAACTCAAGTTGCTGAGCCAACAGATGTTCAAGATTGTGCACTACTTTCACTGGCTACATACATCAAATTTAGATAAACAATAAAAGAAATCCATTGTATAAAAGAAACAAATACAAATGATATGGTATAACACATTACATACCTTTAACTTCGAACTGAAAAACTGCATTTGTTTTTGAAACAAGTTCTGGATTTAAATTTCCAGAAATTACATTGAAAATGCCTTCAATTTTGCTACCTTGTGTGTCTTGCCCTGAAGCAGGACTTGGTTTCTCAGACTGAAGTTTTATACCTTCCTCAGGTGGAACATCCAAGAAGAAATCTTGCATTATGTTGGCTGCATTTGCTAGAATATTTTTTATTGTTTTTATTATACAATTCAATAATTAATATAACTAATAAAATTTTAGCAAGTAAAATGCACAATTTTCACACCTAATGTTATTTGATATGTCATGTTTAATATAGTACAATTCAAAACTAATTCTAAATTTATATATATATATCTGTGTACTGAGCAGAAAACACAGGTTCATGTCCTGCCTGCGTCAAATATTTTCAGTCTTTCCTTCTTCTTCAATCCTTCTCCATGCTTTGAACAAATGCATTTCTATGTGCGTGATTCTATGCCTGAGCATTTGACTTCACATAAATATATATATATATATATATATATATATATATATATATATATATATATTAAAATTATAGAAAAACATAAGCCATTTGCTTTAAAGAAAATGAGATTGTCAAATTAATGCACAAAACTATGATTTTACAATCTACATAAATGGAAATTAATGTTTCCATTCTACAGTGCACAAAATGGGTGCAAAATATATTAATTTTGACAAATACAATGCCAAAAACTAATTTCTGGTAAAGTTTAGTAATATTGAGAAATCTTCAGTTCCATCTACATTACAGATGTTATTCCTAAAACAATGTTCTTTAAACATCATTTCAATATGTATACAAACAATTCTCCAGGTGAAAATTTCATCAAAAAGAACCAATAATTTACAATTAATTACATTGCAAAATCTTACCAGGATTGACAGCATACTGGACAAAATCTTTTACACCCACTTCTTTCAAAACATCCTCATCGATTGCAAATTTCCCTGTATAGGCTTTCGAGTCTTTAGTCAAAATTGCATATGCTGCATCAGCAACAATGTCTGGCTTACGAGAATAATCTCCTGATTCAGGCCCCGAAAGCATTTCTATAGCAGCTGTGTGAATTGCTAAAAGGTAGAAGAGCTTTATTAGCAGTTGCTAATTTATTAATGTATTTACAGTAGAATATAAATTATGAGATTTCACATATCAATTCTAAAAGAATAAACAGATTTGGAGAAACGTTAGTGTTAAACTTCTTAGTAGCATTACCAGCTAACACGCCAAGGTCTATAATGAACCTATCTATTTAAGTAACAAGCCATTCTTGATTAAAGTTAATTACTAAATGGAAGACAATTTAAAATTTAAAAATTACTACCAATTAAATAATATATTATCAAAGGAAAACTTAACAAACACATTAATGAAAGCATATAATTAAATATTAAAAGTTTATGGAAAGTAGTAAGTAAATTGAAATAATTTAGGATTAGAGCAGTAAAAAATACAACAACAAATGTTAATAAAACTGTAACTTATTTCAATATAAATAAATAGATGGCCTTGAGACAGAAAAGTATCATGTTTATTAACAAAAAATATTAATTAAAAACTGCAAATCTAATGAGGTCCCAAAAGAGAATGAAATGTTGTGAAAATAATATTAATAAACATTATTCTTTTCTGACTCAAGACACACTATTTATATACTTATATTATAAATAGTTAGATAGGTTTCATCATTATTGTAACTTATTTTAATTTTTTTAAAATATCACCCTCAGGGATCAGAACATTGAAAATAACTCATTACTCAAAGAATAAAGTCTATAACAAAAAGTTTAAAAAATAGTTTTTTATTGAATAAAATTACCTGTTTTAGGCCAAAGTGCATTAACAGCAATGCCATCAGTTCTGAACTCTTCCGCCATGCCCAATACACACATTGACATTCCATATTTAGCCATTGTATATGCCACATGATTTTTAAACCAAATTGGAGTCATATTTAAAGGAGGACTTATGTTGAGTATATGAGGATTTTTACTCTTCTTTAAATGAGGCAGACATATTTTAGACCTGAAAAACCAAAAACCTTATGAGAAAAAACCAATCCCATTCTATGATAAATCTGTAATCATCCCTTAGTTTTGTTTATAATTACTTTGCCAAATTTGATTTTGGTATGTAAGCAAACCCAACTTTTCGTTGCTGATGCTGAAGAGTAAATGAGTGTAAAACAAGAAAACCTTCAAGTTACAATTGATCAACACATCATGTAATAAATTAATGTTTCATAGTCTCATTAAACCTATAATTAAAAATATTTACCTTAAATACCCGTATGTCATTCATTACATTTTTTATCACAATCAAAATATGCTATGTTTATCACAAATAAACATGTACTAATTTTTAAATTTCAATGAATTACCAACATTTAAATAAATATAAACAGAATGTATGCAAAAATAATAAACTTACACAAGAAACGTTCCTCTAGTATTAATGTTGTGCATGAGATCATATCTCTTCATGTCTGTATCTAAAGTTCCAGTTAACGATATGGCACTTGCATTGTTCACAACAATATCTATTCCACCAAATTTCTTTACACCTTCCTCCACTGCAGATGTTATTTGTTTTTCATCTCTCACATCCACAACACATGGTAAGCATTTACCTCCAGCTTGCTCAACTGTAACATACATTCATAAAACTTAATATTTCCATTGTTCACCTTTTCATATCACATCCACAACACAGCATACCAATTACCTCCAGAATGCTCAACTGTAACACTTTAATAAAATAAAAAAGTTTTGATTAACCAATCCAAAAACATCCCCTCAATTTCTTGGAGATGAAGCAATACTTCCACGAGTCTTCTGAAGATTTTATCCGAAGTAAGGTTGTTGAACCCTGAAGACATTGAAATGAAGTAACCTATGCCTAGATTAATTTTCTAAATACCATACCTCCCCCACCCTTCAATAAAAAATTCCAAGCTTTCTTTATTATTTATTAATGAAACAAAAATGTTCCTTAGCATACAGTTGCTTGCAACCTAAAAGATACATAAATCATAAAATTAAATTTTGTTACAATTGCAGAAAATTTTATATAAAATTGTATCATTTCAGTGATATCCAGCCATAGCCAAGAAACCTTTATATCAATTCTAAGGAGTCCAGACTAATTCATTCAGCTGAGACAACAATCTCTCCTGTAAAAACAGACAGTAATCTACTGCAGGATTTATTTGATTTACCTTCAGCAGCTGCAGTATAAATGGTACCCGGAAGTTTAGGGTGTGGATCAGCTGTTTTAGCAGCAATTATAACATTTGCACCATCTTTTGCAGCTTTGAGGGCAATAGCTTTTCCTATCCCTCTACTTGCACCTGTGATGAACAGAGTTTGCCCAACAAGTTTCCTAAATCAAATAAATAAATTATATTGAGAACGTAAAATATTGTAACATGTACAATAATGTACTTCAGCAATAGTAAAAGTAAATTGACAACTAAAAGAGAAATACATATAATTCAGATAAAATTACATGATGATACTTTTTCTAGAAGCTGGAAAAAGTCAAAATTAGTATACAAAACCATTTTTAGACTCACAGGGGAGACGAGCTTGGCTAAAAGTTTAAGCCCTGGTTTTACATGCAAAATATATATGGGTATGGGAAAGATGGTAATTGCCACTCAATTCCCTGTGTGCTCAGCTTCACAAAAGCTTTGTAAAGTCTTCTTGAAAGATAAAAACTTTAAGTTTATAAAAACCACAAAAGCATTTATGTTGCTGAACAATTCATTTTCATTCAAAAAGTTGAATACTAAGACATATGCAATCCTTTGCACATAGGATTCCATTAGTAAATAACAATTAAAATCTTCATACACTAAATGTCCCATAGATAACACAAAAATAATTGTTAAGTCAAATATTCTTAATACATATATTCTCTTGAACATATTATTAATAATAAAAACTACTTTTCAAGTAATTAATTTTGAATCATTTTTATATTTAAGTTTGTCATAAAACAAGAGCTTTCAGTTTACATAGTCATAACCCTTCTGTAGTTACATGCTATTCCTTAGTCAATCTCAGTCAACTGCTTCCCAAAGATTTATTAATACCTTCAGTATATATTGCATAAATAATGAGTTTCAATTAATTCAAGAATTTATTCACGATATGAGAATCTCTGTACTAAAAATATATCTCAAACATAAATTTATGTAAAACCTTAATGTTGGGTCACAAAAATGTGATCTTATACTTATATTTTATAATAACTTATATATCTACATAAATGATGCAGGAGTATTTGCTCAACCTAATAAGTTTGCAGCAAAATTCAATGCTCTGCAGGCATTTGGATCCTTCAAAATGGTGTGTAAGTAAAAGGAAAATATTATTGTACTGTTTCAAGTGCAGATATATAATTCGGATAAAAAAAAGTGACATATATTTAGGAAAAATCTTAAACGTCAGAAACAATTACGAACTAAATTACTGAGAAGAAATTGTTTCTAACCCTGTGTTAATCATGATCGATTCAGCGAACAGGTGATCAGTAAGCGTTCTACACACAGAACTGTTCCAATATTAATATAAAGTTCAAAGGTCTACAACTTTTCAAAGTTCATTCTGAAATAGCAGTACAAACCAATTGTTTCTGTCAAATACAGGTGTGACAACATTAGAAATAATTTTTAATGTTGACCTTGATTCTGGCAACGAGCCAAATAACAAGGGTGAACAAAGATATTATTAAATGGACGAATCCAAACATCGGTTGGCTCCGAATAAAACATTGTCGGGCTAAATATTTATAATTACACAACGTTTCATTGGCGCACTATACCATTGTCATTAGGTGAATAGCGGTAAATGTTTTTATTACAACTATTTGCGGTTATAGATATCAATTGAAATCACTTGACGTCCAAAAATCGGTAGAAGAACTATTAATCTGATTGATCCCGAAAAATATTTAACTGACGCAAATATAGGCCGTTTAATATGTTTGAAAATTTTCACACATGTCCACCCCCGCCCCAAGAAGTAGAATGTCATAAATAAACCCAGCGACATTCATAACCCCGGATTTGACTCCAATCTCGGTTTTATTCGCGTTATTTTCTTGCAACACCTTTCTCACCCACCCCTAATGGTGCTCCTTTCTTGAAATTATTCACCCATAACATCAATAGAAACACTATCAATTTCTTTGACCACGAAAAGTATTTATGCGACTGAAATTTAGGCCGTTTTAGCATGTTTGAAAATTTACACCCTTGTTCCTGGGGGGGGGGGTGGTAGTTGTGTCTCACCCCCACAGTACCGTGGCTCGTGTTTTGAAGAATATGTGTACCAATTTTTGTTGCAATCCGTCCACACGTTTAAATTTGTATAGAAATTAACGTAAATACATTCATACAAACATACATAATATTTTATTATACAGACTTGAAATGGGATTTCAGTATAGTGGTGCCTGCCTTCTAAGTATACGATGAATAAATTTAGAGCTGTTCCACGTACACCATTTTCTTCCAATATTTTTGGTATAGAATGATCAACTAAATCAAAGGCTTTAGATAAGTCTAAAATAGTTCCTATTCCCTGCAGTTTATTATCTAATTTGGATAACAATGTAAGTACAAATTCAGTAAGTGCATCTTTAGTGGAAAATCCTTTTCTAACCCTTAACTGATGTTTATTTAATATACTGTTTGTATTTAAAAAAATTAATAATCTATTATAAAGCAGCTTTTCAAACATTTATGAGAAGACTTATATCGGTCTGTAATTGAAGACATATTGGTCTCACTATTGTGGTTTTCAGACTGTCAGGAAAATTGCCTTCAACCAAGCTTATGTTTATTATATTGTAAGATGTTGTATTAGGAGTTTGTAACATTTTTTTAATACACAAGTTGTACCTGTGCTGGAACTATTTTTTAAATTTAATATTATAGTTTCTATTTCATTTTCTGTGGTTGGATTCAAATACAGAGACTTATTTACATGAAACCTACATTCGAATTCTTGCTTTACATTTCCAGGATTCATACAAGTAGAACGGATTCAATTTTAACATATCAAGTCTAAACAAGGCAATCTATGGAAAAAGCTGTCTTCGATTATACTCATCTTTGGAAAGCGCTGAATGTGTTTATTATTTGAAATCGTAATGTTTCATGGTCTATTCAGAAGTCCAATAGAAAAGCATCCTGTTTTACAACAATTACCTACTTTGTTGAATTGGGCTAGTCAGAGGTTAAAGCTGTCAGGCAAGTTTATAATTTGTACATTTACGCTATAAAAATTTATAATATAAATTGTTTATTTTTATACAGAAGGCGAATTAAATTCATAAAACTTCGAATATGTGTAATAATTTGTTTTTTGCAAGCCAAAAGTTCAAGTTCTTTAATCTCATTTTCAGGTTAAGTAATGAAAAATAAGTATTGATTTCATTTGAATGTGTGTCTCATTTTATATATCATTCCATTTTTTATATTGTCATAATTGCTTCAAATACATTGTTATAAATATTGTGAAATGTATCACATAGTTTTATATACATATATTTGAGATCATTGGTATGGAAAGGAAAGAGAGATGGTTTGTAGCTTACTTGAAATTTTCTTGTCATGGTGTAACCACATGGGACAGAAGACTGTCCTCAAATTTTCAGAGGCTCTTGGCCTCCTCCTTTCAGGTAAGCCACAAACTCTCTCTCTTCCCTTTCCATACCAATGATGTAAATTAATGTGACAAAGTCATATACTTGTATATATATACATATGTTTTTAATGCAATAATTAAATTATTTTGACAATATATATCTTTTACAGTATGCTACTCATGTTCTACAGCTCAACTTCCTGTGAAATATGAAGAAATGGTTAAACTTAGAAGGCTAGAAGCAAAAAGAAGTTTTATTGTTCAAGTTAACTCCATTAATTCATCATCTTCTCTGTATGAATTTTGTATGAAGTATGGTGACATCACTAGTATGCACCACTATGCTATAAAAAAAGAAATGGTAAACATAATTTGCACATGGGTATAAAACACAGGCTATGTAACTATCATTCTGTCATAGTGAATACTATTGCATATAGAATTTAACATAAATAAGAATAAAAAAAATACATATTTAAAAAACGCTCATGTTTTCATACTGTAGCACTGTGAATGAATTTTTAGGCATGTTAAACTACCAGTAAGTATAAAGTTAGGCATTATAAACAATGTTTCTGAACATTAGGAGTCAGACAAGGAGTGTTTTATAGCCTACAGCCTATAAACTCATTACATCCCATCATACTTAAAAGTGTGTATTATAAGCGAACAAGAAAATTTTAATGGGGATGAATGATTGATCATCATGAAGATGGATATTTCCTGCTGCTACTCTAGTGGCACAGTAATGAGAGTAATGTGAGTTTGGCAGAAGTGGGCCATAGATTTGAAAATCAATGTCTGCATAGTATAACGTGTGTATTTCATTTTACTCGTAAAAGTACTATTAATATTATGGTTCCAAATAATGATGTTTAATCACTCATTCAACTGCTTGATTATAAGTCTGAAGAATTTGTACTTCTTGTGATGAAGTATATGTATTACCCAATTACAAGTTTCTATTACTTTTTTCCAGCAATTTATAATTGTGGAATTTTCTTTGGAATCAGATGTCAAAAAATTGTTGTCTACATGTAGTTATATTCAAGGTAACCAGGTTGTGCCTGTGCAGTCTCCATTTCTGTGGTTTCAATCCACAAATGAAAAGAGTAAACAGTTTCACAGGAATGTGGAAGCAGCTGTTATAAATGAACCATGTGTAAAATTACTTGTGGAACAATTGCAGGGTGCTGAATCAGTAAGTGACTGATTGAGATAATTAAAACTTAGCGTCATTATTACAATACACAATAGACTAAATTCTACATTTATGTTATATGACTATTTCTAAGTAAACACATTTGTAATTATGAAAACAACTAATATCACAGATTCATTTCAATCACTAAAACCATTGAATTTAATATGAACATTATGTTATTAACAATATAGATTCAAATACTTGAAATATTGTTAAGTCTTTATGTTTTGGTGATAAAAAATTATTGTAATCTTTCATGCCATTTTTCAGCTGTCTGAACAAATACTCAAACTATATAAGTCAACATCCTTAAATGATTTGGGTATTAGACTCCGGTTTTTGACAACCCGTCAACTTGAGCTGGCCTTCAGTGGACTGTTTCCAGATGTTAGATTCCTTCCCTTTGGCTCATCTGTAAATGGATTTGGCAAACTGGGTTGTGATTTAGATATGATGTTGGACTTCAATTCCAATTTTAATTATGTAAATAGTATATATCAATTTTCAATTCATTACTCATAAATTCTAAGGGCTTAAATATAATAAATAACTTGTTCAATATTTCTTAAATTAAATGTTGTTATTTAGAAAGTAAATTTTACTCTTAAAAAAAATAAGTTTCATCATTACTCTTTTAATAATTAAAAATGTTAGTAAAATATTAGGACCGTGGTATTTATCATTAGTCTATTTCTCATTGTGTGTAGTTAATGCTTTAAATTTTCATAACTGGGGGACCAACATTCGGTCATTAATGCTTGTATATATTGTTACTCTTTTTGTATTTTCTGTTAAATGCAAAGTATACATAAAATAATATTCTGTGTTTGTCATTATTAAAAATTACTATTCACCCTTAATTTGTATGTTTAATTTTTATTAGACATTGTATTATATTATGAAGTTAATAGTAATTATTGGTTACTGTTAATTTTTTTCAGAACAATCAACTTCCATTTGCTTTTCAAGGAAAACATAGGTCCTCCAACAGCAAGAGGCTAATTGAAACTTTAGCTGATATTTGCAATTTGTTTCTATCTGGAGTTTCACATGTTACACGTGTACTTAATGCTAGAGTTCCAATAATAAAATATCGGCATAATATTACTGGGGTTGACTGTGACTTGTCTGTGAGCAACATGTAAGGTGTTTGAAGTGATGATAAACATATAACTAAATGTTTATATAGAGTTTTTTTATATGAGAAATATTTAAGTTCCAAGTACTTTTAATAATAGATATAGTTGTGTAATAAACTAATAAAAGACTGTTGTATTTTACTTATAATATTATACATGATAAAACCCTTCAATCACTGTCACACATAAAATCTATTTTATTGATATTTACATTAAAATGTCAGGATTTAAAATTGTATGTCAGGAGCTTTTGGTTACTTTAACCATATTCATCTGTAAAATTATTAAGTACAACATTAGATTGGATACCTATATTAACCTTTTGCACTCGAGGGCTCCATAGCAGAGCCCTCGAGGTTGAAGACAATTTTAAATGTCTCCGCTCAGGTGACAATATGTCACAGAGATTTAATTATATTTTGCATACCTGATAATTTAATTAAAACATTTACTTTGGCCAACTTATTTCCAGACATGTTTCAATATGACACTTCGTATTGTTTACAATAGGATTTAGATGTTCAATGGCCTAGCTCTGACTGGTCATGTGGTATATACCACAACTTCCATATCACTATTTCAGTATATCGATTGGAGACAAATAATTGAAAATACTTGAACTTAAATTCAAATTTATACAATATCCTAAATCTTAGTGTAGTGCTTACCTATATCATTTCTATTGTTCTCATCATTATAAAATTGAAGGAGACATTTGTAATTCTGCAATTGCAAAAGAGTGTCAGCAAATCAGATCCCAATAGGTTAATGGCAGTGCCTGGTGTATGGTAATATATGGACTGATATAAATATTACCAATATGGGCTTGACATAAGTCACTTTATCATAGCCGTATCTAGCCATCAAAATCTGTAGTCCAGGTTGAAACTCGAGAAGTCAGATGCACTAGGAAAGTCAATATTTACTAATTAAATAATTATAACTTTAGAATTATAATGCACAGTTAAGTGAAGGAACTGTCAAGATTTAGTATAAAATTGCTATATTAAATGTAAATTAATTGAGGAAAAGGTGTACAATTTGAGTTTGGCAGAAAAAGAAAAATATTACAAATTATATGAAGGCAGTAGTATAAATCTACATGTCTGATTAAACTTTTCTGCTATCCACCATGTAATATATTTAATATACAGCTTTAAAGTATGCTTCTTTTTCATAAATGAAATGTGCTGTGCTTTTTGTGCAGGTCTGCTGTATGGATGACTGGATTCTTGTATCAGTTGGCATCGTATGATGATAGAGTTCAACCTCTAACCAATGCAATTCGAGCATGGGCTCAAAATACTAACCTAACAAAATCTGTTCCTGGCGCACATCTTACAAACTTTTCCCTTATCCTTCTAGTAATTTTCTTTTTGCAACAGAAGTTGCCTCAATCTTTGCTTCCTGCATTAAATATTTTAATATCTGGTAAGTTTGTAGTATTCATTGACAAAAATTAACAAACCAAGAAGCAATAGTTGTAAGCTCACAAAAGTTTGTAAAAATGCTCCTCAACTATATCGAAAATGCAATAATAGTTTTCTTATCTATTGGATGTATAAATACATGTAAAACATGGCAGTGACGAAAAGCAAATTTGTTGGCTTATTATTCTATGCACATCAATCTGATAAATTTCTCTCTGAAGATTTCTGTAGAGAACATAACTGTGTTTAAATTTGGTAATGACTGCTGTGTGATGATTATGAATGATTCCTGTCCACAAATAAATGTTTTCAATGAACCCATAGATCTGAAGTGTTTGACCAATATGAGAGTACAATTTTCCAATGGAATAGGCTATCTGATAAAGATATCGTGTTAAAAAATAAATTGCGAAAATATTGGAAATTCATTATGATTATTTTTAACCACAATAGTATTTAAAGTGTCTAGTATGACATTGCATTGTATACTACTGAGACTATTATTTTTAATGACACTATTTCATACTTATGTTCATACGATATTCATGCAGGCAGCTGATTATTTCTTAAATTTATGCTGTATCTGTAACACCTTCACAAACAATATTCAATGCTTTTTCTGGAATTTCAAAATATGGGATACAATTATTTTGTTTAACATATGAGCTCCATTCTTTCTGCGACAAATTATATTATCATGAAATACAATGTAGTCATGAATAAATACCAACTTTGCAAATACAATGCTCAATCTTTATTTAGTTTTACCAGACGGACACCATTTACTATAAACAAAGGGCACTTACTGACACACTTATTTCATAATTTACAACAGGCAACTAATTGCAGAATGTGCTTACACGTTTCCAAGAATATTATTTCATTAATAAATATATATATATATATATATATAATGCTGTGTGACGAAAATAAGTAACATGGTCTAAATAACTTATTGCAGAAACAAACCATTATAGATGGTAGGGTACAATGAATGACCAAATACTGCCTGTAACCACAATGCCTTTTTGACACTTTTGTAGGGTAAGTTGAGGATTAACATATAACAACAGGTTTTTTTTCAATTTGTCAAGATTGTTTCCATAATTTATTACAATAAAACAAACTATGGTGACCTTACAATTGTTGTTTCTTGATATAAATGCAGTGCCTGCATGACTACTTGTTAAATATAATTCATGTTTATTGTTAAAAGAGACATGCAGATTCATGGAAACTTTGATTTCATCCTACCACTTAAGAGCAACAATATCAGTAAAAATTATACTTTTGCAGTTTGAAGAAAAATATATTAATAGAAATTGCACGTTTTTTTCAGAAATTTGTGACACTATATAGTCAGAATATATCATTAATATTTTAATTCACATACCATATTGATTCCTCAGACCAGATTATGTATGTTTTTGAATTTTTATTAATTAATGGTGAAACATTTGCTTTTTTCATCATCTATAAAATATTTCAAACTACTAAGGACATTTTTCATAGTGCCAGTCTTCAGTGCTGAGATCACCATTGTCCTACTTTTATATTCACGGAGACTTGAATTTAAACCTTGAAGAAAATTCTTGAATATGAGAATGAAATATCAAAATAATGATTTGTCAATGTGTAAATTAAACAACAAAAGCGTAAATCCTTAAAAAAAAAAACGTTAAATTTCTATAATTAGTGTATGATCGAGAATTTTACCAATTGATTGTGTGCAACAAAACTTTATTTTTGGAAGCACCCAGTTCTGGGAAGCAAAAAATCTGAGAAGCTACCATACTTTTACATAAAATACTAAAAATTATATGGAATGTTTAGTTGTATAAGTTCATACATCTTATTCAAGTAAAGAATTTAGAAATCTCGTTTCATTTTTGATATTTCTACTTATTATACAAATACTTTAATTTAAAATGTATGCAATGTTTAAGTTTTATGTGTAAACTTTATTACATTATAATGTAATACATCATCTTTATGAACAGGTCCTGTGAAGAAAAATAGCTTAGTGCGTAATCAAAATACTCTCAATGGAAGACAGTTGCAAGAACTATTTGTGGATTTCTTCAAGTTTTACTCAGACTTTGACTTTGAATATTATGGAATAAATGTTCTGACTGGCATTAAGATTATTAAACCAAAAGACACACCTTTGTATATTGTGAATCCTATGGAGTCTCACCTTAATGTTTCAAAAAATATGAGTCTGCAAGAAACACTGCGAATGCGATATAAATTAAGAGAGACTGCTATGTTGTTTGACTCAAATAATGATTTCCTTTCAGATGTACATAAATGTAAAAAGTGGGGACTAATAAAATTGTTTTGTATGTAAAATAAGAATAGACAGAAAGCTTTCACAAGCTCAGGCCATGAAATTCAATGTAAAATAACATAATTGGCTTAAAATATCTTAATTTTTTCAATCATGTTTTATATAATAAATATTGTTGAATCAGTATACTCAATTTCTTATACAGATCCAGTAATGCATTTAAAGGTAAAAAAATTTCTACCCATCATAAAGATAATAGATTTACAATAAGGTGATATGTCATTAAAATTAACCATTTTAAAATAGCAGATTTGCATTGGTTTTAATTTATCCTTGATTGTAGTGCATTTGTGAATAGTAGAAACCTCAAATAATGGGGATGAACGGGCGTACTATCTTCTCTCTCAAATTGTCCCAAAAACTTTCCCCTTTTTCCACTTAACTTGGCTCTGCCCACACTCACTCGCCTGTAGTGAGTTTTTTAACATATAATGTTCCATTGCCAAATAGGAGAAATTATGAGTGTGTGTCCAACATTTTAAACATTAAAGATATATTGTCTTTGGCAACCTACCAAATTCTGTTTATTCCAAAGTTGGCTATCATGGCCTTCACATTTGTCGATATGGCAGCTTTAATAGTTTTTTGTAAAAGTGACAGGATTTCTTTGTTCACGCAGGGGCAGTTAGCAGAATGATAACTCAATTTGTCTGCACAAACAGCACTGATTCTGTTAAACTTTTCCACACAAATTTACTGGAAACAGATTTATGTATATAATAGCTACTCAATTTAAATGAAATCTTTATAAATAAATGTCACTATTCATATTTATGTAAGCAAATGATTGTTTATTTAGTCAGGATCATAGTGGATTTTAGACCAAAAGTGTGTGCTAAACTCAATACTAAAAGGCTTAGATTCATTGACAATGTGAATTATATAAATTTTTAGCTATGGATTTTATGTAAATACCACAAATTTGTGATGCAGCTAAATGTGTAGAAAATAGTTTTATTCATAACAAGTAAAGGCATAATTCAATAATCAAACTGTAAAGCCCACGAAAACTTCTCTTAACAAATATTTATTATAAATCTGGCACTGTACATAAATCTTATAAAAAATATATATCAATTGACCTGAAAAATTTCACATAATTTTAATCATTTATAAAATATATACGTATATATCTCCTTCTAATTGCTACAATACAGGTATTCAAATTTTACACCTATTTTTCTATTGCACAGTTCCTGGAAACAGTAGAAATAGTGTTTCAAGATGTCCTTTTTGCTGTCCTGCACACATTTAAGATGGTCATTATTTTCATATCCTCCATTGCACATTTATTTCTTGTCACTAAATTGATGGACTGTGACATAGCAAACATATTGAATAGAACATTTATACCTACTAATATGTTTGAAGAAATTGCATAATTTTTAATCATATTGATCTTGGAATGTAAGTTATTCTCATTAATCACGTGCAAGATAAACACCTACTTTTATTTTCTTGAATTAAAAATGTAATTCTTACAAATCTTTAGTATCCTGTTTTTCTATCATTTTAACTTTGTACCAATATAAATTTTTAACTACTTTTAAAATTCAAATAGCTGACAATGAAATACTCAAAATTAAGTGCTGAAAAATAGATGCTGAAAAGAGTGAAACCATATACATTATAATATAAAAATATTTAGTTACAATTATAATTTCATTATTCAAAGTTAATATTGTCCACGTGTTTCATTGCATGATTAAGAGGAAGTAGGTAATAGAAAAATATCTTAAACAGTATACAAATTTGAATTCGACACGTAAAGGGGTTCAATTCTGAGCGTGGAAATTTGAGTCTGAATGCAAGGTTTGCAGACTCATTTGCCCATGTCCTGTTAATGCTACTTACTCTCCAAGGGTTGAGTAATGTTAGAAACTATCTACCATTCCTCCCTCTCTTTAAATCTAACATTCTTTCTTTCTTTCCTCTCTTGATCTAATTTCAGCTCATATACTCCAACAAATCAGACAATAAAACACGAAAACAATACCTATTAATTAGATAGCCCATTGTCTTTAAATTTCAAATCCAAGTTAATTTCATTTGCCTTCCTTGACATACCATTTTTTAAGAAATAATTTGTCTTGGATATCAAACTTTTCCAAAAATTAAAACCATAATGAAATAGGTTTTGTCAAATATTGTTTCCATAAATTGGAAAACTTTGCCATTGTTGCCCCATCTATTACTCTGTGGTCAGCTGCCCAGCTAACAAATATAACTTTATCCTTGACGACTTCATCAGACTCATTGAATCTTGGAACATCCTGAAACAAATTGATACATGAAAGATTGAAGCTTTTTGTTGTCTACCCCCACAAAAAACAAAAAGGAACCTCTACACTTTCACATTCAAAAATTTTGAGGTTTGTTTGACAACGGTTTGGAAATAATTCCTAGAGACTTCTGTAGTCCATTGTGTATATGAAAGTTAAGAGGTTTTTCTGTCCCTTTCCGCTCAAATTATAGTTTGCCTTACAGATAATGTAAAACCTTAATATCTCTACCAATTTATGTGTAATTCTTTACCAATTAAAGCAAAATCAAGAATGTTTATCTAACTAATGTCAACAGCTCGGAATTGGTTAATTTAGCAGTTAGACTTTTCACCATTTCAGTATGGAATGATTCTAAACTCCAGTTCTATGAAATAATTCCTCAGTAAAAATAGCCAGATTACCAGATACTCCTACCATAGCTTGTAAGTCAGAAAGACATTAAGGGTGTAATGTGGCAACTTACATATTTATATATGGAAAATTTGCAAGTGAAATGGCACTAATGCTAACTATACAAACTATTTGTTGATCAATGCTAGTTGTATCACATTGTTTTCTGCATCTTATACATTACAATTGAAATGGCTGCTACCATTTAAAACAAAATCTACAAGCAATTACTACATCACAAAGTGTTTTACATTCTGAAATGTGTAATTAAATTAAAGAATAATAAGCATATTTAGTTCCCAATTTCATACCTGAATTTTTCCAATAGCACAAATTGCAACTTCTGGGTGAAGAATCACCGGTTTCATATAAGTACCACCAATCTGAAAATGATCCATAAAATATACAGACACAAAAATTATAACTTTTTAAAAGTAAAGCTTACTTCATGAAGAAGATTGATAAAAATTAAATATGGCATGAGTGCAAATGTATGATACATTAAAATTTATTAGTGTTAAATCAAATTTATTATTAAATCTATCAGGAACTGTCATTTGGACAAAATATTTAATAAAAATGAATGTTTTACTACATAATTTAGAATTTTTATTCTGAAAAATTATTGAACTTGGGAACTACTGATGGCACAGAATGTGGAGAATGAAGTCAATACTACTTTTCAAAACTGAAAGCTGCAAATGATGCAACTTTTTTATTTGTGGATTAGTTAAATTTAAGTTAATGGTTTCTTTAATTTTAGATATAAAGTTTAATCAGAATTATTTACATACAAAACGTAGCAAACATAATGAAACAATATTCATTATTTCAGGTTTTATCTGGCATTTTAAATATATTTCCTGCCTCTGAAAATTAAGTTTCTGGTGCATGAATACTCAAGAATTACTTTCTTAATAAATGAGAATAACATAAAATAGTCTTATGGAATTTATAAGATTGTTATACTCACTGATCCTATGTTAGAAATAGTGAAAGTGCCATTCTTTAAATCATCATCTCGTAATTTCCCAGATGAAGCCAAGTCCTGCAGCCGGTTAAGTTCTTTTGAAATTTCAATAATGTTGAGTTTCTCCACATTCTTTATATTAGGGACCACAAGTCCAGCAGGTGTGTCCATTGCAACACCAATATTATGGTTAGATTTTATAATTAAATGTTCACAATCATCATCAAGACTTGAATTTAATTGGTGGTGCTCCAAAAGACAGTTAGAAGCAGCTTTAATAAAGAATGGCAAAAAGGTAATTTTAACCCCTCTATCACGACTAAATTCCTTCAACTGGTCACGGAATTCTACAAGTTTCAATAAGGACACTTCATCACTATAAACAAAGTGAGGTATATTCTGTAAAATAAGAATGACATTCTTAGCTACTCAGTCTCCAAATAAAAACAAATTGTTATGATATTTACAATTACTGGCATATATTTAGTATCATACTTTCAGATTTCACCTACATGAAGAACTGTCATAAAATTACTAACAGGAATTGTCTCTTAATAAATAAGCTAATTATTATGTGTATGTTAATATGGATAGGGAGATGTGAGGTGTGTCATTGTATCAATTCAGATAAATGAACTTAATTATTTTGACTATGTCACATCATTACTCACTCATATATGTGTGTATATATATATATATATATATATATATATATATATATATATATATATATATATTGGTATGGAAAGGATAGAGAGATAGGTTGTGGCTTACCTGAAAGTGAAGTACGGTGTCGCCATGAGGAACTGAAGGTTGTTCTTCAAATTTTCGGAGGCTCTCAGCCTCCTTCTTCAGGAAGGAGTGTTACACCATTCCGTGCACCGGCCGGCTGCGGACTCAGCCGGCCGGTGCACGGAATGGTGTAACACTCCTTCCTGAAGAAGGAGGCTGAGAGCCTCCGAAAATTTGAAGAACAACCTTCAGTTCCTCATGGCGACACCGTACTTCACTTTCAGGTAAGCCACAACCTATCTCTCTATCCTTTCCATACCAATATTTTTGACAATGTCACATTCTCACTATTACAATATATATATATATATATATATATATATATATATATATATATATATATATACACACACAAGTTAGGAACTTTAATTGTGACAAAGTCACATTGTATAGATCATTATATATATATATATATATACAATATTAGGAGAATCCATTAAGGAACTAATTCACATTCAAACTTGGATAGTGAGGAAGGATAGAAATAAATAGGAGAAATAGGAGGATTGCGCTTTATTTGAATTCATATGCTAGGGCGAAGAATTACGCACATGGAAAAGCATATGTTCAAAGCAGAGAGAAGGATGGAAGAAGAAGGAAAGACTGAAAATATTTGACCCAGGCGGGACTTGAACCCACGTATTCTGCTTAGTACACAGACGCCTTAACCATCTCGGCCACCGGGTCAAGTTCCCGACCAGGCAAATATAGACAGTCTTATTGTGGACAATTAATAGTTTTTAGTGGAGGAATGGATAGAGTAGAGGGAATGAAGTATTAGGAGCTTCCATTAAGGAATAAATACAATATTAGGAGAATCCATTAAGGAACTAATTCACATTCAAACTTGGATAGTGAGGAAGGATAGAGAACTTCATTCGGTTCACTATGGCTACACTGTACTTTATTTTCAGGTAAGCCACAAGCTATTTCTTTTTTCTTTTCCATACATACACACACACACACACACACACACACACACACACAAATATATATATATTATATTATATTGGTATGGAACTTATATGGTAACAAAGTCATATACAAATTTGGATAGTGAGGAAGGATAGAAATAAATAGGAGAAATATGAGGATAACGCTTTATGTGAATTCATATGCTCAGGCGTAGAATCACGCACAAAGAAAAGCAAATGTTCAAAGCAGGGAGAAGGATGGAAAAAGAAGGGAAGACTGAAAATATTTGACCCAGGCAGGACTTGAACCTGGAGGATCTGCTCAGAACACAGATGTCTTAACCGTCTCGGCCACCAGGTCAAGAACAGTCTTCTTATGGATAAATAGTTGTGGGTGAATGGACAGAGCAGAGGGAATGAAGTATATTATATTTATATATATATACATATATATATATATATATATATATATATATATATATATATATATATATATATAGACACACACAATAAAATTCTGAAAATCAAATAAAAAGCAAGTTAGCTTACATTAGCAATGGTCATGGTTTTCAGCATAGCCTTTTGTACACCACGAAGTTTGATTTTTGAGTCTGAAATTTGGGACACATTTAATTTCTCAATTTTGCTGTGCTCCAAATATGCAAAAATGTCATCTTTCAAAACTCTGCCATGCTTTCCAGATGCTGTCACATCTTTCAAATCAACCTGAAACACGAGCTATATATGTTACAAGAAAACAAGAAGAAAAATTTAATCATTCTGAAACTCACATTCTTTTCTTTAGCTAGCCTTCTAACAGCTGGTGTAGCAAGTACTTTATCAGTTACACAGATTTTCTCTTCTATTTTGATTTCAGCTTCTTTTAGATTGTCAATCTCATCATCAGCTGAAATTATAAGAATGAATTAGAATATCTTTGCACAGTAATAGAAGTAGTGTGGTGTGCCCAAAGGCAGGTTTTGATTCGCAACTTCTTGTGCTTCTCTGTCATATATAACTTCCTTTAAACTGTCTTAAATCTAGAGCACTTTATGACCTCACACTCTTCTTTCCCACACTACTGCTCCCAGTGCATCTGTATCCTTCTTTTTATAGCTCTTAATTTTTTTCACCTTTATCCTCTTTAATAAGTTTTCATTCTTAATTCTATTTGCAATCTTATCTCTCCATTTTTCAAAAGTTTAAGTAAATTTAACACTTTTTATTCAAATGTTTCACTTTTGTCTAACACTTCAATATTATCTGAAAATGTCATACATTTGAGTCTTTTTTCACCAATATTTTCACCTTTTTCCAAACATATTTCAATAATACACATTGAAAAGGTTAGGCGATAGGCAGCACACCTGTCACACAGCTTAACATTCATGCTTTGATAAAACATTTCCACACCTACAGCGTTCCGATTTGCTGGCCAAGTACAGGATGCATTCAAATTGTATTGTGCTAACATTTAAAACTATGGTTGTTATTTTATTAATAGTACAATTACTTCTATGTAAACCCAGTTTTCAAGTGAATCAAAATTCATTTGCAAGTGTTTCTTATCAGTTTGTGTAAACTATCTTTCAATAATCAATGCATAATATAGCCACCATTCTGATGCCGAAAGCTGAGAGAAGTGTCTCTGTTGCTTGGTTGAACAAAGTAGGTCAAATTTTTATTCTCTAGATGACAAAGAATTTGTTTCAGTTCAAAATGTCAGGCTGCATATTCTTTCCTTACTCACGTTCTCATTCCCCCCGTCAGCTATCACCTGATACTCTTTTGATCTCTTGTCTCAGACAGATCGGTGTAAATGAATACAGTTAACGAGTAGGCTTACATGAGTCAGAGTCTCCCTCCACTTCAACTTCCAAAAGTGGTTGTCCAACCAAAGCAACATCATCCACATTGTAGCAAAGTTTAGCAATTTTTCCATCATATCTGCTTGTTATTGTTACAGAAGCTTTATCACTTTGAACTTCACATATATTGTCAAATTGTGAAACTTTGTCACCAGCTTTAACATACCTGTAACAGACAAATAGAATGGAGCTTGTTTATATGTCACGTAAATAGTTGCTTATAATTCTTCTAAGTATTCTAAACCAGAGATAGTTATAAAATTTAAGACACTATATTTCACTATAATTGTGAACAATAATTTTATGCATTTAAGCCTCAAATAATTCTGCATTGGCAACAAGCCATAAACGAATAAATTAATTAATTGAGGCCTGGTTACGAATAACAATCTTGCAAATTTTTAGAAGAAAATTTTGGTTTCAAAAACCTTAATAGACACAATGTGTGTTGAGAAAAAATTTATGTTGTTTATACAGCATTCATAAGCAGAAAAATCCAACTTGCTTTACATGCTGAAAATTATTACATTTACATGGAAGAGATCTGCTAGTATCAATTTGAATTGGACAAAAAGGTGGTTTTCATTTATAAGCAAATAAGTTGTAATTTTCCAGTTAAGTCACCTGCACTGATTTTAATTTCTGAATTTTTTTTAGTAATAACTATTCAAATATTTATTAAGTTAAGCTTTCTGTAGCTGCATAATATTTTCGTATAAATTTTGTATTTTACAATATTATGGGTCCTCATTTCATGTCTTCTTCATAACACAAATTTTGATTTGTGATTTGATGCATTTTTGAATTTCAAGTAAAGTCAACATTTTATTGATATAATTATATGTTTAGTCTGATAACTATTTTAAATTTCAATTAATTGTTTATTGATTTACCATTCCTTAATAATTACTTCTGTGATCCCTTCTCCAATGTCTGATAACTTGAATGGTACTAAACCAAGACATGTAGGTGTATTGTGAAAACCCTTCTGTTGAGGAAAATAAGGCACCGTTGTCCACGTCTTAAGAGAGAAGGAATTCCTTGAAAGCTTAATAAACAAAAATTGTTTTATTTAATATAAGTCAATTTAAGGACTTTAAAAATGTATCACTGGATGCAGATTTTGGTTTCTTTGTCTACTTATGGTGTAGGTAGGCAACTAAGTAAAAAATTTGATTTGGGTTCAAAATTAATTAGTGTAACAAATCTGTTACAAGTCTCTTTTTCCCATTGCAAGATATCTGATTCATAAATAATGATTCAGCACAGATTAATGCACTGTCATAAAACTGAACTCAGATAAATTTATAATACAAGTCATTAATTCATAAATTTTAATTTTAGATACTGATCATAGATGGAAAGTAATTGCTCTTCAAGCCCAAGCCATCAGATAGTAGAACTTAACCTAAACTACAAAATGAATTTTATAACTATTCATCATTTTTAGGAATAAAAAATATTTAAGAAAATAGAAATTTAGTGATTTATTGTGATGCAATAAAATAATTAAGAATTTTAATAACTAAAGTGGAAGCACTTTAAACAATATTGAAGTTCAAAATACTTTCCAACACAATTATGAGTACTTATTGATAACTGAATATGTACCATTCTTGTTACATTCGAAAGTGAACCACAATTTTTGCTGATTTTAATAATAACCAGTGTTGAACACTGTAATATTATATTCAACTGACGCCAGGATAATTTTGTGAACTTGCAACTGACAAATTATAATTTTCACAACATACAAGACAAGATATGAGATACTGAATTGAGGACTTGTGATGCCATGTCAAACATGAAACATTTCAAATTTTTGGAGGCACTAGACTCGATACATGTTTCTTCAGTGTTGAATTAAAATACATATACATATGCACATACTTATGAAAGATAATAAATTTGTAGTGGACTTGGTTGGTAAAAAGGCAGTATATAGAAGAAGTTAAGTTCAGGACTTTGCCTGGACAGTAGACCATATTGGAAGGAGAGTTACTAGAAATAGAGGTCAGAATCTGAGGAATGACGGGGAAGGACTTGAAGGAGGATCAACATGAAGAGGTATTTCATTTTGGCCTATATAGAAGGGCAGTTTGTAATTTACTGGTAATTCTTTTTCTTTAACTTTGTAGCTGGCTTTTTGTGAAAGATTTTTGATGATTGCAGTGGGTTAAGGGGCTCTGACCAGCAGAATGAAAAACACTAAATTTGGTAGTGTCCTATGTTAGATATGAAATAACCATAAATGATGAAATCCTGGATAACAATGGAAATGAATAAAGTCTTAGCAATAGTTGCTAGAAGACGATGGCAGTGAACATCATCGAAACATCACAACAATTGTTTACTCGGTTAGAAGCCTGACAAGATTTATTAGTTCTCTACACTGAGAAAGACTACATTCTACATTAGAATCAAACTTATTTCCAATTTCTTAACAAATAGTGGCATATCACTTAATAAGATTTAAGAACTGGCTACAGGCCTTTACAAACTATACTTTTGTATTGAAAATAATTACCTCTCTATTCATAAGATTTGACAGAAATATAATTCCCAACAAACATTTTCATCTAACTAATGTCAGTTTTTGAAACAAATTTTTTTCTTATACTTAATAGTAAAACGACTCATGTTTAAAGTGATTAAATGTATAACTATTTCCTCAAAATAACATGTCAAAAATGAACTATTACCAACTTTAATGAAGAAGTGAAAATATAACGTCTGTTTTGAAATTTAAAAATAAGATGAAATAGTCAAATACAGACAAAGGATGTGATTATATAAATACCACACAATGCTTCTGGAAACCTTGTTCCTTTCCTCAAATGCCAATAAAACACAAGAGTGACAATCTAAAAAGCTTGAGTTTGTCAACTGTATTTGCTGTTGTGTCGATCTTTGCTCAAACTAAAATCGACAACCAGTGTTTTCTTGGCACCTGAAGAAAGTAACAAGGTTTCCAGAAACTTAGTGTGGTATTTATATAATCACTTCTTTTGTCTATATTTGGCTTTTTTCTCTTATTATTAAATTTAATGAAGATATAATGGTAGTAGAAAGGTTACTGTGGTGTAGCTATAAGAATTGACTTTACTGCAAGTCTAAGTGATGGTTTGTCTCATATCCATACTTCAATGAAAGTACAAAACTAAAATTTACTTTGATAATAATTGATGCGAATGTTGGCATATTAAGTTAATAGGCAGTTATTAATTATTTCTTTTACCTTGCCGGCATAGAAACTACTTTGCCTCAGGAAGGTAAATAAAAACCTAAATTTATTTATTGAAACCATGGCAACACTGCTCTTCAAATACAAGTACAATGTCCAGAACAAATAATTTTAAACATAGTCTAAACCAAAGATACTTTAATTTGATCACACGTGTAGCAGACAGTTTACCAAAGATATCATCAAACACCTGGTTCTTTAACGCAATCATCCCTGTGTAATTTCTGAATTAGTATGAATTGCTATTATAAAAGCCATTACGGATAAGTAAGGCGAAACCAATTAGTTTTGTTGTAATACTGGTTTTTTAAGTGTTACAAAGAAGGGTGAAAGGATATTTTTTAGTAGCCTTGCTATGAAATTATATGCATATAAAAGGTTGACGATTACGTGGAAGTTTAAGTGTAATAACGAAGAAAAGAGTACACCGTTCCGATAAACAGCTCAACTTAATACTGGCTTATTTTGCCCTCGATGACTGCAGTGCCCAAAGCGAACGGAAAGCATAAACTAAACAGTTTGTAATGGTCTCTGGACCAAACCTACAATCAAACCATTTGTTAATGTTTAGTCGCTTTGCCTTTATCCTGTACAGAGCCAATGTAGTAAACTGTTCGTACTCTGGAATAGAACTTGTTTTTTAAAACTTCATATAGTTGTGTGTATTAAATGTACAAAAAAATTCAAATGTTTGTTCATTACCATAATTAATGAATCAAGGCTTTCCCGGTGAACCAACTTCATAAATGATTCTCAGTTTACGAAAATTTTTGTTACGACACGTTTCCGAGATTTTTTTTATCGTAATGCTTTTATTACTCGTAACAAGTAAACCGTACTTACATTATTTTGTACGTCGGCAACAATGAACGTTGTTTTCAAACGACGGAAGTAAAAATAAGATCCACTGGCACTCTTTAAAACTAATACTAGTAAGGACAAAATGAGCCAGAAAAATATAATATGGAATTTGAGTTACTTCTAGATACCCCCGCAATCTTTTTCAGGAAATGTTTCGTTATTGACACCGTGTTATTAAAAAAAAAAAAAAATTATTTAATTTTTTCAAACGAAGGGAAAGCGTATTGTCACTTAAAAAATGGAAAATCCTGGGAAAATGTTTGGAAATATTAAACGTAAAGAAATTGCTCAATTTTTTTAGAGTAACATACTACATGAGGGTAATTCACATAACTGCCCATTACTAGCATAGGAAGGGATTTAAAAGGGTACTATAAACATAATTTATACATATATTTTTTAGATCCAAGAAAACTATCTAGAAACTCTGAGCCCCATGTAAATTAATTTAATATTTTGCAATTACCAAATATATATAAGAAGTATCAATAGTGATCTATGCAACTCTGCAATAAATATTGCTTTAACAGGTCCATATTTAGTGCGTGTGTTAATATATATATAATTATGAAATAGTTTCACTGGATAAAATAATTTGAATGGTTTTAAAATTTTCTGAAACATTTAATGAGACCAATTACTTATTTCATTTTTCAGTTTGTTGCATTTCTTCTTTCACATTTGTCTAATCCACTTTAATCTGGAAGAATTTTATGTGTATAGCATCTTTACTTCATCTTTGTGTTGATAACTACCTGAAATCTATTACTTCATAAAAAAAAGTTGAATTTATTCTTCCAACTAATTCTGCCCTTTGTGATGATGTTCACTATTGTATTTTTGAAGCAATTCTTTTTCCAAGTAAACTGCTTCATTATTAATTGAACCCCTCTACTGCTTTAGACTGAATTAGTTGGTACTACCACGGACAGCATCCACTTGCAGGTGTTCTCTTCAGTCTTTAACACGGTTATTCACTTACTCATTCATTAAGACTAATTGTTCTTCAGTTATTAGATCCATTCTCATAGGGAAGTTACAGTTCTGTAAATAGAAACTTTTAGATGTTTCTATTTTCTTCCTAATTTCCAATCTCTCACAGTTCTTACTTAAGTTCCTGTATCATGCAAAGTTTGTAAATTTAAGGAATCAGAGACTTACTTTTGTAAAACTCTGTAAACATTATTTACACTGCTTCACCAACCATAACAATTTTATAATCAACTCATCAAGACTAAAACTCTCATTTACTGCCCTTCCCAGTTTGAAGTAAATAGAGGATTAAAAATATTCTGAAATAAAATATGTATCATAAGTTAACTATTAATATATGGAGTTGCAACATCAAGATTCCTAGATATAACATTTTAAGTTGTATTTGTGCTTAGTAACTTATTTAATGATAGTGGGTATTGTAAATTCCTTGATTCTGTATACACTATTAATATTTTTTAGTGCATGGATGCTTTATGATACATTCCATTACCAAATATTGTGCAGTGATTACATTTCTAATTAAATGAAAAATATCAATCAACCAAATATTGTAATTTAAAAATGAAGGGATAATTAATAGAAACACTTTGTTGTTATAATATAATTATTCATAAATAATTTTACATCTATATTCATATAATTATCATCTGAAAATTGCAGTATTCATGTTATTACAATCTTGACTAGGCAACCAATTAATTATTATTATTTTGCTATTGATTTAATCCACAAAAAACATTTCACAATTATTCTGCATGTAGTATTTTTTACAGTTCTTATATAAACCATTTTATAACAAATTTATATCAAAATACCAAACTCCAGCAATGACTTTTAATTTTTTTAAATTCTACTGTAGCATGGTGAGCTACATAATTACAAACAAAAAGAAACACAATTTTTTGAGAAGTGATTGTGACATTACAAAGTTAGAGCAATGGTAGAACAATAAATATTCTTGAATACATCAGATAAACTGAATAAGTTCAACAGTTTTCTTTCAAATAGCATTAATTTACATGTTAATAAAATCATTTATCTACAGAGAGCAATTGGTTTCACATATTAAAAATGTCTTATCAGTTCTGATTCAGATTTCTAATAATACTGTACTTACCCAACATTGGATATCTTAATAAATATTTGTGGTCCTAGTTGACTATCTCTATGTATCAAACAAAATCCAGCTCATCTTGAAACAGGCACTGATACTTAAGTGTATAATCAATTTCCATAAATTATTAAAGAATCATAATTTACTTCAACAGTGATAACTTAGTCAAATGGTTCTATTGTATTATTTACCACATATATAATGATTACATATTAGGTGAACACTAAATTACATTAATATTAATTATAAGAAAATCAAATTCCTTGTTTAAAACATCTTTGCCAAATATAGTTGATTCGTTTTTTTCTTCTTCTAATTTATGCAAAAATTTGCTTATGACCAGGAAATTAGTGAGCGAGAGCTTTTGCTGCATAGTTGTTCAGAATTCCAGATGAAACAAGTCATTTTCATTATTATTAATTATATATATATATATATATATATATACCATCATATGGGCATTTCATATGGAAGTAACATGAAAATTTTAGGAATAATAAAGTTATTAGTTTATGGCTACTAATGACAAATTTAAAACAATAACATTCCAGTACAAAATGATTATTACAAATCTATAAGGTACAAGTTTAATCTCATGTGGGGCATTAAAGAATTGATTGTTCCCATTGATCAAGTCACTACCACGAACAAAAATTTCTTCCAAGAAATGGTTCACTATGCTGTAAATTGACAAAAATAATATCTGCCAATATAACAAATTTATAATGTGAACGAAGTTCAAATTACATTTAAATTATTTAATAATTTTTACAAATAGCAGTTGACAATAAATGTGATTTCTCTAGTTTAGAAATCTATTGACAATCGTTCAGATTTAATTGGTCACAGAAATATTATTGTAGGTATTTAATTGTTTACAAGGTAAATGAGAAATTGAATGAGTGAAAAAAATACAAAATTTTGAACATATTTTTCAATAGATATAAATGAAGTGTTGATAGGTACAACATGAGACTGCACATATCTACAGGTATAGCCCTACATAATTTGTCTAACCAAAAAAATCAAATATTTCCACTTTGTCTGAAAAATTTACCAGCATACATGTTTGTAATGTCTTACATCAGCAAAAAATTATATATATAACACTTAAGGAAAATGTGAAGAGGTCAAATTAAATAACACATTTGGATAGGTAAGAGAGACAGCGATGCCGACTAACCTGAAATTCGTGCCTGGCCAGCACACAGTTCAGATCTTCCTTCCTGACGAAGGAGGTTTAGGCCCTCGAAAATTTGAACTTCCACCTATGCCAGACTGGACCAACTACTGATTGCAGGTAAGTCAACATCACTCTCTCTTTCCTATCCAAATGTGTTATATATAGGAAAGAGGGACAGCTGACTGTTTCACCTGCCGATTTAAGGTAAGCCAGCTGTCATCTGTCCTATCCAATTGTGTTAATCAATTTGACCTTGTCCCATTTCCTTTATATATATATATATATATATATATATATATATATATATATATTATAATAGTAAGGATGTGACATTGTCAAAAATAATTGCAATATTGGTATGGAAAGGACAGAGAGATAGGTTGTGGCTATATATATATATATAATAAATCAAATAAGGAAATTTCTGGTACAATCATTATATGATTTACTAATTCAAGTCATACTCAAATATTATATAAGCTTGAAATATACATATATTGCACCAAATTAAATTAGTGGAAGACGTTAAAAGAATCAATTGTAACAAAAGTAAAAACACAGTACTGATTATATAATTGTATATTTAACTATAAAGATAAAATATTCTTTGGCTTCGTGAAATATATAAAAAATTGAGCACTATGGAGTAGAATAGACTACATTTGGGAAGAAATCCTATTTAATAAGGTGACACTTTGAATGTGTGACATAAATTAAATGAATAAGATAGAGATCTGGTCACCAGTTTTCATTTAACTTAATGGAAAAATTTCAACAAGTTTTAATATTAAATGAGGAACATATTTGTGAACTTAACATATATAAAGTATTATAAAATAGCAAAGTTAATTATGGATAATTGTAAAATATTAACAAATAATAGTGTATACAGTATAAAACTAAAAGGCATAATACTTTTCTTTTGTTAAATTCAGTCACAGCTTTCTGTGTCACTTCTCATAATACTCAAACAATGAAACAGCAACATCTTATAACAGTTACACATATAATGTTAATCTACAAAAATAACAAGGAAATTAAATTAAACTGAAGAAACATTTTACATATTTGACCTTGCCAATAAGAATTGTGCTGAAAAGTAAAAAAATGCAAAATATTTTTTTTTTCTTGGCAAGTCAAAAAAATATGAAAATCAGAAACTAAGATAAATGGTTGAAATCACAAAAAAAAATTCCTTAATTTTAACATAATCCAACCTGGTCACCCAAATTATGCCACTGAAAACATAATTATTAATGTTAATGTAATATTTATCTTATTTCATGAGAAATAAGTTTCTCCAAGTTGAGTCATGATGTATTGATATCTTACGATACCACACAATAATTTTAAAAAAATGTTTGTGGGAGTCTATATATTTAACTAAACACAATTATTGTACAATTATTATTGTTTTAGTATTAATATTACATCCCTACCTACATACATATTTCGATTACTTTATGATAAGAAAATTTAAATTAAGTAGTAGTAACAAATAATAAATATACACCACATGAAACCTTTATAAATAATATATTTTTGTTTGAGAACCTGCCTCAACTGTTCAATAATATACATATATATTATTTACATAAAAATATACATTTGGTAATAAATATGTTACTTTGTGAAATATTTAACAATTATTTCAGATACTTATAAATATATAGTTTAACATACTACCAGATAATTTGTACACAATCTACTATTCAATATGTATCCACAACTATGGAATGCATGAACTGAAAAGTATGAAGTAACCAATAATAACTCACCCTATGGTTCGTCGGGGAGTGACAGGTGGGGTACAGTTTGAAGTTCCCACTCTTGCAGGTATTGGTGGAGGAACACCTGCTCGTGCAGGAACTGGTGGAGGCATTACCCTTTCCGGAACAGGGGGTGGAGCTGGCTGTCGAGGAGGAACAACTGGTATCTGTCTTTGTGGAAGAGGTGGAGGATCGCTGCTTGGAGGTGGAGGTGGTGGACCACTTGGACCAGTTGATATATCATCTTGAATTTCTTCATAAATTGCTCCAACATCTTCGACTGGAGGTTTCAGAGGGAAACTGATGACACCTGCCTTTATTAACCATATAATGTAAGTTTATGGCATTATTAAATATTTGGAATAATATCAAATATGTTAAGTTATTAAAAGCTATTTATAGTTCAAGTTACTTCCTTCCCCAGTATATTACACATTATTTATTAATGTCCTGTTTCCTACACCCATTAAATGCAGCTGAAATAAGAGAACATTAAATGTGAACACAATTTGATGTGTAAATAGTGTTATGTAGATATGACTCCTGAATAGGTTTTGTAAAAAAATGTCACCAGTAAAAATTTTGTATGCATAAAAGAACATTTTTTACTCTTAATTTAAATATCAGGTACTGAAGGAAGTGGCTTGAAATGTTTCTTCCTGATCGACATGGCCTTCATTTTAGGTAAGCCAGTGGTTGTGTTTGTCTTTCCCTTCCATATCAATTATATATAATTGATATTAACAGGAAATGGAGTGAGTGGGGTGGCATATCAGAGAGTATTAAATTTTAGAAAAAATCTTCAGACCCCATTATTTGATGCATTGTATGTTGGTGATTTGAAGGAATGAATTGCAGCTATTATTAATAATTCACTACTTAACATAACATTTAAATAAGTAAAATAAGACCAATTTTAACAATAATTCTACCACAAATATTAAGAAGCTTGTTAGATGTTTGGTTCAGTGTTGAATCAAAACTGACAAATATATTAATAAGCTTTATATTTAGTACTGTAGAAAAATATTTACTTCCATTTAAAAAAATATTTAACTGCATACCACCGAGGCATTAAAAATAATTATTTATACTACCTTTCACATGAAAACAAACAAAAAAGGAGAAATATGTCATTACTTAATAAGATAAAATAAGAAAATTTGAAATTAAATATGTGTAAAGCATTCTAATGATTAGGAACAAGAAAATTTAAAAGTAAATATGTATTAAGCATTCTAATGATTACTAACTAACATTGTGTAAAACGAACATCAAAGTGTTGTTCTGCTATCATAAAGTGAGAATTACCTTTGGAAAAGTTTTCTCAGGCTGCGGCACTCTTGTGACAGATGGTAATGGTGGACGACTTGGTGGCTTCCTAGATAAATCGTCATCTGAACACTCAGCTGAGTATATATACTCAGATCTATTTAAACCTGCAAAGAATAAAACTGGCTTTGGTTTTTGTTGAAAAGAATTAATAATTGTAGAAAACCATAATTAAAAAAGATGGTTTTACTATGAAGTCTATCTTTCTGTTACCCTGAGATCATTTCATTTCTTCTCAACAGTAACTTTTAAATAAATTCATTCATACAAATTGAACAGGCTTTTACCTATGGATCATATGAAATACAAATAGCTTCAAACTATTTTACAGAATTAAAATTTTAATGAAAGAAGTGACAATTACTTGAAGTGGTAAGGTAAACTGCCTTTTGTAAAAAAATAGGGAGGGGGAGGAATAAATATTCCAGTAGTATGGTGTATTAATATCTAGGGTGGGCACAGATAATTTTTATTGTACGATGAACTTCATTTTTTGAAAGCATTTTACATTATGAGCTTAAATTGCAGGTAATGATTTTCTTCTTTTTTTTTCTTTATTATTGAAATGTATTATATTATTAATTGGCTATTGTTTGATCACAAATTGTTTATGTTACAATGTAGTACTCTCAACATTACAAAGGGCTCGAGATAAGAAAAAAGATTATCTTTGACAGAAAAAAACAATTAGTTTAACGAGATTTAAAGTGAGACAATAATAATTATTACTCCCAGTCAGCCTTCGCTCTATGAGACATCAACGATGGCTCATTAGAAGTGAGAAATAAAACAATCAACAAAGTTTGTAGAATAAAAACAGGAAAAATACAGTTATTGATAATTTGAGAAATCTGTTAAACATTTTCAGAGCTATAATACAATAACAAGATAACTACATACAAGAAAAGCAATATTTTCCTTGCACAAAAGTTTCGAGAACTTTTAAAGAGAATGTTTTAAAGGAGGGTCCCAGGCACACAATTCACTTAATGCAAGATTGTAGCAAGACTGAATACAGGCTGTAGCTTTGAGGATTTGACCTGACAACTGGAGATTTAGTAATACCAATCCTGTGACCTTGGGGGTTTACCCCGTGCAATAAGAACAATCATGAACCCTCAGTAACATTGATAAAAAAACTTACAAGTAAATAAATGGAAACACAAATTTACAGAACAACTTACAAGCACAATTTATATTAACAAAAACAGAATAAACAATTTAGAAAAATAAGGAGTTTTAAACATTACTTCTGTTGTCATGCGAATTTAGTGTGTTTTTGGTGCTTTTTATATGTATCATTTCAGATAGGTTCCATTTGTATAAATTTGGTTCAAAATCAAACACTTCAACATTATCCCAGTTAAAATTGTGATTTTTCTCCGATCTATGGTTCGTTAGTACATTGTGGTTGGCCGTTTTGTAATTGTTCTTATGTTCTTTCAGTCTTGTTCCTAATGCATGTTTGGTCTGACCAATTTAGGGTTTTCCGCAATTAGGTTCACTACAATTAATTTTATAAACGACATTGTGTTGAGAATTTTTGTTAATTTGCAATTTGTCCTAGAAACAAATTTTAATCACAGTACAATAAATTCTTCTGATAACAATAAATACATAAAAATATTTCCATGGGCAAATGAACTATAAAGTGTTCCACAACAAATAATATATGACATTAAAAATTAACATAACAATGTATTTATTACATGAAATATAAATGTGGATATATTTAATAATACAGTACTTATATTATTAACAATATAAAGAAGAATAATTTAAACAAAAAAATTCAAATCTTTTGGCTCATAATGATTTATTAAATAATTCTGAGCTATTAATATATATTTATGCCATTTCCTCAAAAGAAATTTTGACAAATAACTACAGGGAGAATGTAATAAACATCATTTGGTTAATATGATCTACTATTGCAGTAATGTTAAAGTTTTGGAAGAGCTCAGAATCAGAATAATTTTTCATGATAAAATTTAGGTAACAATCAGATTGTATTTTTTATCAACTAAATACTATTTAAAAAGTAATGTAAGAAGATAGTACATCATACTACAATTATTGATCAGCTGGAGGGGCTGAAAAAACAATAGGAGTTGCAAACAGTTTCTGCTTTGAGCTAGAATGAGAACAGTTGTATAGTAGCCTATGTATAAAATGAGGCTCACATTTTAGTTAGTCCAATGAGTAACTACGTGCATATAAAGTGTGTGAACTGTGAATGTTGACAAAAATGCTAAGCAACTATTAGTGAACTTTGGATAGATACTGTGTACATAAAGAATTTTGTAGATGTATATAGAAATATGAGTAAAGATATGACATTGTCAAAAATAATTGTGATCTTAGTATGGAAAGGAAAGAGTGATAGTTTGCGGCTTACCTGAAATTGAAGCAAGGTGTAGTCACAAGGAACCGAAGGAAGTTCTTCAAATTTTCAGAGGCTCTCCTTCGGTCCCCTGTGGCTACACCATGCTTCAAATTCAGGTAAGCCACAAAATATATGCAAATATATATATAACATAAATATATAAATGTTTGTGTAAATGACTAATTAGTTTTAGTGTAAAACTACAGCCACATTATTTTGCTTGATGAGCCTCTTAGATTGTAATAGTATTACGATAATGAATGATTAATTTATTTCATTATAACTTACACTCAATTTCATCTTCCACAGAACAGTCTCCATCAATAGGAATTTTGTCACACAGAGGTATAGTGTTATCACTAGACAAGTCTCTTTCTCTTAATGCTTGCTCCTGCCAATTAGGGGTTTTAAGGGAGAGGTTCAAAGAGTGACCACAAACCTGTTAACAGTTAAGAAATATAACATGTATGTGAAAATACTTGACAGTACAAAAGGCCATTCTATTACTGGCTTCACCTCCCAAAATAGGAACTTTATATTCACGTACATAAAAATAAAACATCACAGATGTTTCATGATTCAATGTTTCATTACCGCAATTTGTACAATAAGAATGATTTCTTTACTAATGAATTATAAGAAAGTGGATTTTAATTGTTTGTAGTGGACAATGATAAAAATATCTAGTCTTCAGCTATGTTAGCACAATAACAAAAGAAGACTCACTAGTGAATTTATGATTATCTAAATAAAAAACAACATTCTATATTCAATACCCACCTCAGTTTTCTGCTTGCTAGCTGCAGCCAAGGCACACTGACCATCACGGAAAGTTACCCACATTGTTTCCTCCACAAAACGGACAAGTATTACATCACCTATTTGACTCAGTTCTTGAAGAAGTGTCATCATGAAATTATCATCAAACACATCTCCACTGTTTTCAGCATCTGCAAGCTAAATAAGAGTAAAATAATTTAGAACTTTCCTTTTAATATGCAAAGATAATATGAAAATATTTCTGCTTAAATTATTTATACATTGAAATAGACCACTGCTACAGGTTTTGTTTATTACAAAATAGTTTTTTTCTTCATATTTTACAATTTTAAATAATGAAAATTTGTAAGATTTTTTTTGGGAAAAAGTGTAAATGAGAATAACAGTCTAAACATTATAAATTTAAAATATATTCAGTCTAACCTACAAGAACCAGTTGAGAGATCAAATTTACTAAAAAGAAGAGAACTTCCTAAAATATGGCAAATGCCTCCAACATTCACTCAAATAACCCTCAATTTATTTACTCTCTCCTATTCTTGATATTAATACTCAAAAAAATTTAACAAAAGATCCATTTTTGTGCAGCATTATGATTTAACAATACTGTTTAAATTATGTATTAGATTGTTAACACAATTCTTTAAATTATATTTTCAGGAGAATTTTAAAGTTGATAGTTAATTTCATTAATATGTAGTAAGACAAATTATATTTTAATCATGTAATATTTATTTTTGGTGATAAACAGAAAATACAACTCAATAAACTATATTCAATTAATTTTAGGACTAATTTTAATATGTATTGATCATTATATGTGTATTTAAAGATCATGTCAGTTTGAAGTACAGTACCAATAAGTATATGTATACACATTGAAAATAGTAATATCTCGCTATATTCCAACCTGCACCACTATAGTGGCATCTGGAGGTCCTAAATCTTGAATTACTTCCAAGAAAACATTATTTCTTTGATCTTCGTTAATCTGGTTTACATCTATATCTATAATTGCAATAACAGGACGGTGGTCACTTTGTTTTAGTTCTGCACGACCATAATAAACTAGTTTCCCTGGACTCCAATCACTTGGGAGATCTGAAATAAGAAAGATATTAAGTCAAGTCAAGTAATTAAGAAATTGTATTTGATGTGGAAACTAATACAAACCTATATTAGGTATTTGTGTTCTACGCTTCCATAGAACTCTATCAGTCCATGCTGGAGCCCTGCACTTTTCACTTGTATCATAGTCATCAGAAAACAGATCATATTTATAGGTTGGTGCAAAACAAATATCACCTTCAATAAAATTCTTGAATACATTGCCTTGTTTTTGCTGATTCTGGAATTTGTAATTGATTAATATAAATTACTTCAATAAATTCAACTACCTTGTCAATAAAAATATATTCAGAGCTGGCAGATGCCCCAAAATGTTAGTAATATGAAACAAAAACTACCATTAAAACAACAACTTAAGAGCACAATAAATGTGTACAACAGTTAAGTGCCTACAGTTTCTCATTTTGATAATAAAGGATTAATTCCTAGAGATGACACTTTTTTCCACCTCAATCAATTGTAGTCTTATTAACCATTTACCACCGTCATAATATATTGTTAATGATTTTTAATCCATTGCAAGACAATGCAAAATGAAAATAAATACAAACAAACTAGCAGATTTTTTTTGTATGAATACATCATCAAGTACAGAACAAGTTATTGAAGTATGTATCTTTCATTTAATGTCAAATGTACGATTGCAAATGGATTGATATTGAAACCAAACCATTTTCAAATATTTGTTCCACAATATCTAATAAATGAAAATTTTGGTTGTAATTTTTTTATCTTACTGACATACCTGCAGCTGGTCCATCTGTAAAATTGGTTCGTATTCTTCTTTTTTGATGAATTCTTTCATCTCTTCTTTGTCCATATCAACACGATAATTGAAGTCTCCACACCAGAACACATAATCATGTGAATTGAGAGTTCGACCCTAGAAAAAATTGTATAAAATATAGAAATGCCAGAAACACATTTAACAATATTTTTCTATAATTACCATTGGAAATGTAATCTTCCTAGTAATTTCAGCATAGTCAGCATTCCTTTCGGCCACTTGTGACTGTCCGGCAGCAAAATGAGCACAAACAAAGCACAATGATGTACTGTAGAAAACACAGCGAATAGCACAAGCACCTTTATTTCCTGAAAGAAAAATAATTACTTATAATTTCCAGTATCATACACAAACTAAATAATTCTATTGTCACAAACCTGTTGCCCCACCAAGTCCTGTCTTCACAGAATCAACAGCTACATCTCTAATGTAAGGAGCATGTTCTGGCCTGATAAATAGATACAAACATACTCCTACTAATTGCATATATGTTACAAGAACATATTCTCTGTCACGTGATAATACTTTTTGAAGTTCTTCACCCCAGGCTTTGGCATTTTCAGAACTGTTCAAGGGAAATATTGGAGTCAGGGAAAAAAAAAATTCCAAGATGCTGTGTTCTAAATAAAAAATTGACATTACCTTGCTGCCATGATATTGCTTGCATTCAGATCTACAATTTCTTCAAAGCCTATGGCAAATATATCAATAGGCAAATCATCTGAAAAATGGCTTCTTGTATCTACAAGTGCTGAAGTAAATATCAAATTAGAAGATAACTCATATCTATGTCAAACTGTAATTATTAGTTTATTCTTAATGACAACAATTGATATTGGCAAAGCTTTTTATATTTATCAGTAAATTTTAATCAATATAAATAGAAATTACTCAGTCCAGATAATGGTGTTTTTCTTACATTGAGACTTGAGTGGTGCATCAAGTAGCCAATCAGACAAAGAAAGATCCTTGTAAACAACACTACGGAAGTGTTTTCCTCCATTAACATTGTATGTACCAACTGCAATTCGTGCTCTTATATTAAATACATATTCTCTGGAATGTTTGCACATTTCCCTTAAAACGCTTGTTGATGCTATAATGAGGAAAATTATACTTACAGTACACTTATAGTTCATGTACTTGTTATAACTCCTACCACTAAAGTTGGTGGTTAACTTACCATGCAGCATGTTGGATGGCAATAGTATACGAGCTCTGTCAGCAAGTTCAGTACTCAGTGTGCTTCCCAGTAATAGGATATCAATGGCCTCTTGCTTATTGTTGTCCAGAAGATTATTTTGAATGGTTCGTGCAGCAGATCTAGCACCATCCATCAGCTACAGCAGAATACTCACTTTTATTTATTGCACGTTATTATTTATCTATGAATGTATGCAACTTTAATATTTCACAGTAAGTCATTTATCTGTTATATTTCCTCATTGATTATATCCTGTACTGATAGTTTAGAAAAAGTGAGAATTTATTACAATTCAATTCAGAAATTCTTTTTGTAAATGGTCACAATTGAAAAATTAAAAAATAGACCATCTCTAATATAATTCTTCTCAACAGTTAGAAAAATAAAGTAAGAAAACATTTTAAGTACATTACATTATATATAATGCCAGAAACAAATTCCTCACCTTTGAGCCACCCTGAATTGCTCCCGTACCAGCATAAATTTTGCTTACTTCATTCCCATTGTTTATCCACATTTGGCGAAAGACTTCTTCAAAACGAGAAACCATTTGTTGTTTCTCCATTAATTGTAGTAACTGAAGTTGTTTTGCTAGAGTCTATAAAGAAGATCAATTAAAACATTAATCAAAGAAAGTACAGAATTATTATATCATAGAATAAATTGAAAGTTAAAGAATTTATTGCATGCTAATTACATTAGGTCAATGTATACATGTAAATTATGTACCTCTAATCCAAAAAATGTTTGGACACAATTGGTCCTATCCAAACAATCTAAACAGTTGGTTCTAATTGTGCCATTTTGCTCACTGTAACAATAAAAAATTATTATTTATTTCAACAAATATGGTTCACAAATAAAACTTGTAACTGACTACAATAACTTGATTTGCTCCATACTGTGTTATGTTATTATTTAGTAACAATAAAGCAAATCACATCATAATTTTAGCTTTGAATGATGGAAAGGATTAACAATTGAAAACAATTTGAGCACGAGTTGAAATGATATGTTAGACAATAATTTGTTAAATATATATATTTATTGGAAGCATTACATATGCAGTCAATCAGTTCCCTAAAGATGAAAATAACTTATTTGTACCTTATGACATCATCTCCTTTTGCATAGAACAGAGAAAAAGTTTTTAAACATTTTTCTACTTTCAATTTAAGCTTTGCTAAATTTTTCGTATTTCCACCACGACATTCTTGATGGTAATCGAAGACTACATGTGGAACATCTTTGGCATACAATGATGCTTTATGATGAGACTGTAAAAGAATATACATGTTACTCCAGTATTGCAATGGCAGAATACCCTAGATGTGAATATGAAACATTATTGGTGCATTACACAAATTACATAAACAACATATTATTGTTTGGAAGTTAGAATTGATATTAAAAATAACCATTTCAATTATCAAGCCATTAAAACATAAATACTTGTACAGTCAGAGCCTTAGATATAATTTGTTTTACAATATCATGACAAATTTAAAATAAGTACAGACATTAATTTTAAGAAATCATATTAAAGGTCTTAACTCTTAAAAAAGGGGAAGGAAACTAAATTAATATGAATAATTGAATACCTGAAACAATTGGCTCAAAACTGCTTCACCTTCTTTGTTACCAATCAAACTAGATCCAAGTAAGTTAACTATGCACTGGTTCCCATATCGCTGTTTTATCAATTGCATATGACGATCAAATACAGCAGTAGAAGCTTCAAATCCTCGGGACATTTTTACTTTGTGAGATCCCACCTGAAAAGTAAGAACATTAATTTATACATAGCAAAAATAAGTATAATAAAACATGAAAAATCATATACAAAAAATTGTATCGATTTAACTAACAAAGAAATTTGAAAATAATACAATATGACAAATTCATTCACTAGCCTACACTTTCCATGAGCTTCATGTCAACAGAGTAGTTTCCTCAGCACAAAGGTTAATGATCCACACTAAAAAAAACAGTTGAATATGCACCTGTAAGTCAAAAAATTAAAAACAAGTGCTTACTTTTTCAACAGTTAGCTGAAAATATTTCAATGTTCAATACTTTACAGTATTTTTCCTGAAGCCTAAAACATTACACTAAAATCAATAATAGAAATACAGTTAAATAATAATACACATTTAAAAACTTAGTCAAAAGATACATAATCAAACTTTGTATAATGAATCTGCAAAAATTTACTGAATATAAATCTTTTGCACGTATGCTGTTTATTACCTGCACTCCTGGCTGCTCCCAAAAGAGTGGTACTGACCCTCGTGTTTGAACATATGATGTGACTTCATTATCTAAGTAGATTACTTGTTCAGTTTCTACAAAATTTGCTACATGACCGTCATCATTACTTCCTCGAACATTGAACCTAAAGATCAAATTGAGAGGTGAAAAATTAGGACCCAACATCTTGATAAAATCTTTCCTTTTTTCCTATAACATGTTAACACATTAAAATTTTGCCTTGCAGAGGAATGAATAAAAAACCATATTTATGTTAAAGTAATTGCTGTCATCACAGGTGTGTTCATTTGTCCTCTCTTTTAAAAGTTTAAATGGCATGAATCAAGAAATTTAATAAGAATAAAACCAAAGCTTTCAAAGATTCCTCTTGATGATTATGATAATAATCATGATAAATTTAAACATTCAGTGTTTTATAAAAATATCACAACTTTAAGCAATAGTATTAATGAACTGATAGTCTCATTAAGAGAAGGTGAACTAAAATATAATGAATTTGTTAATACTTTATGCTTGACAGATCGCCATCTCAGAGAACTACAATTGGTTTAATTAATTTAAATAATTATGGTTTTTTTGTTTATTTTTTCCAATGATTGTCAAAATATAAGTGGCACTGCAATTGACATTATTATGGACATTTCACAGTACATGAGCTGTAATTTTGTCACTCAATTGTTACCATTACATATCATAGATATTACTATTCCCAAAAATTATAAAATAAAGAGAATAAGAGAAATTGACCATGAGTCTCTGAAACAATTTCAAGACACTTTGTTTTTGCACTTTTTTAAAATAGACATAATTTCACCCATTGAATGCACTCTGTTAAAACTATCCTATGTGGAAAAAAATCAACAACAATCCTGGCACCTTTGGCATATGATGTACTTCAAGGAGTTTAGCACATAAAGCCTGTCCTTGTAACATCAACTCTGATGAAATGAAAGCCCTAAAATGTTAAAAAAAAAAAAAAAAGACAATTACATTAAAATCCTTCCAACAATTGTACTTGACACCTTTGACTGTAACTCCAAAAACATGACACTTATTACCAAACAATATTATATCCAAACTAAATGAAAGCTTGGCATACCTAAAATGAAAGTTGCATTATAAATAACTGTATTGTAAAAATATAATAAATATTTTTATATAGAATACCAGAATGAAAATCAAAAACACTAAATAATGATTTTGAAAGGTATACAAAATATATGTAAGAATAAAAATAGATTCAAAATATCCTAAAACTTACCTTGTGCCTGCCCTTTCACAACTTAGTCGTGATATTATGACTGCTCGTGCTTGTCTGTGACCAACATAAACAGTTCTTATTTCAACACTTCCACATACAGTTTTCAATAACCAGTTAGAACAATTCACACTAAACCGGAGTAAGTGAATATGAAGCATTCTATTCCTGCAATTAATACATAGTACAGAATAATTAAGAATATGTTTTCAGCGAGATGACTTTTTGCCTTGCATATTAAATGATAAGACACATCTATGGGCTTTGTTACACATTAAAAATAGGATAACTACCTTACATAGATGTATATAATACATCTCTATGACAAAATTTCAGTAATGGATTGCTCATATTGAGACAAGAAAAAAAAAGTATTACAACATGGGTCCAGAAATGCATGAATACAGAGTTATACAAATTTCTGTATCTCATTGGTTTGTATGAAGTTCAACTGTCTAGTTGGAGCACTCTCAGATGAAATGTTCTAAGTGACCTTCTTCAGACAGTGTCTCCAAAGTTAAAGTCCAGGGGGGTTAAGTTGGGAAAGCATGATGGTCAAGCAATCGGTCCAACTCCACCAATCTGACAGTGAGGAAAATTTTCATTAAGGTTCCAGCTAGCAGAAAGACTGAAATGTGCAGGAGAACCATCATGCATGAACAACAGCTGTTGACGATATGCTAATGGCATGCCTTCCCAGTAACAATGAAATCCATTGCATAAGAAATTTGTGCGACAAATTTCTCTACAGTCCTAACGCCTGACTCCAGGACATTGCTCCACCATGTCCTCCTCATCAGGGTTTGTAACTCTTGGACATCACCCAGTGTTTGGTGAGCATGCAAAACTCCTGTTATCACATAAGCAGCGATGGATTCCTTCAAGTCCTTCAATCTGGCACTCACTGCATTTGGTATCATTCCTGATACAAATGATACACCCTCAATGCATTGCCACCTGCCAAATCATACATGTAATGCATAAAGTTCTTCATTTGTGTAAATCATAACCTACAACCAACAGAAAACGACTGTCCATTTCACTGTAAACCTATCGCAGCACACAGACTGTCAGCAAACGTATTGCAGCACTCTGTAAACTACTAGAAACAGAGTTCATACAAACCAATCATATATGGCTTAGTAACTTAAACATTACACAGATAATCATTTGCAGGTGCAGGTCAACAACAATTTTATTCACGTGTATCTTTATGTAACAATTGTAACCAGATTCTCACATTTTAGTCCAGATAACAAGGCATGTCATCATGCATTAACATTCATAAAAGTTCAGATAACTCTATAATCATGCATTTACAGATCTATGTTGCAATACACTTTTTGCTTCTCTCAATATGGGGAATCAATTCCTTAAATTTTGCTATCAAGTTTTGTTACACCCTGTATATAAGCCAAGCGGAGCATACCATCTAACTTGTGCCAAATTAAAAATTCTGAGTCTTCCATGGTAAGTTAAAGCACATTTTATGAGTATTCTACCCATATCAATTGTATAAATGTGTATACATACCCAAAGTTTTTAAAGGTATGATTATTTGTGTTACCAAAATATAAAATGCTTGAGAAACATTTTGCTGAAGGGGTCATGTGTTAACTGAATTCTAGAAAAACTGCACAAAAATATCTATTCATTTAAATATTAAATTGAGTTGAGATTTCAAAATAATAAAGTTCGTAAAGCAGCCTCACCAAAAAAACCTATTGTCAGTGTCCATAGTTTTTCGCCTTCGCTGGGCACACAAAGTAAGGTCCAGAGCTTCTCCTGAGGAACTCCAAGAAAAATAGAATGTGCCAGAGTTGAGTAATTTTCTAACTTCAGAAATACGCTCTTCATCCTGTTGTTGGTTTCGTAATGAAACAAAATTTGTTTGTGTAATTCGAAATACTTCAGAGTCTCCAATTTTTCCAACAGACACACATCCTGACACAAGTACTAAGTAGAGAATTGTGTTTTCTCCTGAAACAGTATAAATATTTTAAAGTTAAATTTGATATTGATGGAGTAGATGTTCTAATGTTTAAAGAGAAGAATATTGGACAATTTCAAAGGGAAATAACCGTGCAGATATTTAGTTTGTGTACCCTTTTCTAGTTGAGTGAGTAGGCGATTTGTAGGGCTAGACTGGAATGGAAGTATCATTTTAGTACCATCACACTGGGTATATCAAGGAATCTAAGATAGATTAAAATGTTACCAGGACGAAAGAAATGAAAATGGTAATAGACACATGCTGTTCAGGTTCTTACAAGAGAAAATTCTATAATTTATAATTGTAGTTTGGTCTATCAGTATGTCTTTAACTCAATACAATATTTGCCAAGTTGTTGAATCAGGACATTGTTCAACTTCAGCAATAAGTGTATGCTTTGAGAGACATAAGTATATATTTAAATGAAATGGGCTCATGTAGTTTAGTCAATAAAGCACATGAATATGAGGCCAAGCACTGTTTTAGTATTATAAGTTAGAACCCATCTACTCATTGATCTATAAAGATAAGTTTGAATTAAAGAAAGTGTTCGACACTTTATAAAATAAATTAATATTAGGCGGAGCAGTGCAAAATTTATTGTTAAGAAAGAAAAATGCTGTTTTTCCTTTACACATTTCAAGTCAATATCTCTTTTCATATGTACACATTAAATTAAATTTGAATTTTCAAATTCGAAAAGTGTCAGAGAAATATTTAAGAAAGTTTATTGCAAAAATTCTTAAATTTGGCACAGTGATAACCTGAATTAAGCTGCAAAACACCTAGGCAACCATATGCATCCAAGAGTTTTGTGTACTGACGCTTCACAGATTCTGCTTCAAGTGGAGCTGTAACAAAACATACATCAATTTGCATTGCCTTAATTATTTATTAAAAAAACTATCATAAATGGTGTTTCAAAGAATTATATTGTATTTCTTTAACATATTTCAGATCAAGTATAATTTAGAATTTATTTTTCTGAATTAATGTTCATAAATAGTTGACATTAAAAGGATTCAAAGTAACTTGTGGGAGGTGAAAATTATTAATAACCATTCAATGAAATTTTCTTCTTAAGTAATGAATAATAATGAACCATTATCTACAGTGGCTTAGCGGGTTTCAGCCACCCGGGGCATGGGCCAAATATGTTGTCCCCTTATTTAGGAATTTAAATCCCAATTACTCCAAAATTTACAGAACATGCAAAATAATGTCTGTAAATTTTTCTGTCACCACAAAGTGCTGCCCAGGGTGGGTCACCCCCATTAAGCTATGCCATTAATTAACTAAATATTGCACACAGGAAATATCTCAATTTAAGATATATTTAAGTTTTACAAATGTTTATTAACGGAGGAAAGTTGGCAGTGTAAAAGTGTTATAGTTGTACTTGTGTCTTAGGAATGAAATTTGATAAAGAGTGTAAAATGATTTTAGTTAGGAAGCTTTGGCAGGTGTCAATCAATAACAATATTACAACATAAGGAAGGGAAAACTGAAGTTTTTAAATTAATTAACTATCAGAACTATAATGCACTTATCGGGTGGTACATATATTAAATGCAAATAATTATCAAGGTTAATCATGGAACCTGAATACTTCGTTGTTTAATATTACTTGTTGAATTATATTTTATAATTAGTCCCCTTCAATCACTAACATTACTATTTATGTTTTTATTTCAGAATAAAATGGCTATAGCGTTATGTCAAACTAACATAGAACAATTATTTAAATTAAATGTAATGCTTAAGTGTCTAATGACTTTATAAGTGTTGTTAATTTACTAATTATTAATACGCCTTAAACAATATACTTCACTTGTAACTCTTTAGAAATAATAAACAGACTGTTAACCTAAAAAAAATTAACGTCACGAATTTTCGGGAGTTAATAGTAAATACATTCTAGAAACGAAAAGAACATACAAGTCATTGGACCAATAAAACTAGTACTGTATGTAACATTTTGTAATTAATTGCTGATTCTTAGAACCTGGGATTTTTGGAAACCAATGACTAAATTATACATACACAAGACAGCAACGGCTTGAGACTCAAATAAGAGGGATTCCTCTTTATTTCTTTGTTCCAATAATACACTGTAGGGGTTAGGTGGGTTTACTTTTTCAAAAACTTTAAAGCTTTTGCCCATCGCCATAGTAAATAGCGAGGTCTAAAGAACTTTGACAATGTAACTTCAGGTTTCTGTCTGAAGTTAGCCGCTAAGAAAATCCACCCCCCAGCTGTTCAGAACAAAGTATTTAATGAAAGATAACCCATACAACATAAATTTATTAAGCTCAACATTCCACTGGAATAAATCCATAGGAAATGTTTTCAAACCGTATGATATTATTGTTTATAATGACATATCAGTAATTACAATTATTTTGCAGAATAACTTGACTGTCATTTTATATTATGAAAATTATTAGGTACTTTGACAGTAAGGTCATTAATATCTTTGACCACTTACTACATACTTTGATTATTTATGTTTACAAATCAGTAACTCTGTTATTCTGTTTTTTCAATATTTCAATATATTGCATTTCAGCGAATATATTGCTGATAATTACTTTACATATTAGTACGATAGATGTAACACATTTTGAAGTTGCATATTATTATTTTTGGTGTTTAGAGAAGTTAGAAGACGACATATATATCTGTATGACTGGTAACTGCAGAAAATATGGACAAAGTTCAGTTGTACGAGAGCTTGATGAAATGGGTGTGTATTCTGTTTGATTTACATGTCCGGCGTTGATTTGAAATTGCACAATTTTTATATTTAATTGATTTTGTTCTTTTGTAATTTTATCTACTTTTGTGGACTAGAATTAAATGGCATGTATTTTTCTAAATATTTATGAATTTGTTATAAATAGCCGTCTTTTGAGCAGACTGAATTTATTTTTATTATCTGTGTGTACGGCCTCTCACACTGCAGCTGTTATTCCTACCTTTATCATTGACAATTTTTGGCTCATTAATCATTGCAATCAAGCTACTGTTTTTGCTTGCCATTATTCTTTTATCTGATATATAATGGAAAACCTGAAAAATATTATGCGATAAGTGTGATGTCTAATACTTTTTGTTGTAACTATAATTGTTAGTAGTATTGTCCAAGTAGTAAACAAGCAGTTTTTGCCGTTATTTACAGCTCCAAACATTTGAAGTAGAAGCTGCTCATGAAACTGCAGAGGAAGTAAGTGATGGAGTTGCAATGGCCCAGGCATTAACCCAAATGTAAGTATCCAGTTATAGGTACAGTAAGATGTCTATTATCTGTATCTATAATTTGTTTTATTATGAATAGATTTATATTTAAATGTCAGTTTTTATTTTTTGTGGTTTACAATTCTGAGATGGATTATGTAGCTGTCATTATATGTTTCATTTTACTAATTCCGGCAGGACTCTAACTGCTGATAAATTGTAATTCTGATCCATTATTGTTGTCAGAAATACCCTTTTTTGTATTCTAAATGAATTATTATTCATGAATCTGATTATTTATAGTGCTCCAGAATGGTTTGATGAAGTTTGGATGTCAAAAATAAAAAGAGATACAGGAAATAATTGGAGAATAAAGGTAATGTATATTATGTTTAAAACAGGGTCAATCCATATTAAATCAATCAATGGGTGTTGTTGGCATATTTTATTTTTGATAGTACATTTTCTGTTTGTATATACATCTGGCAGTACAAAAACTTAGAATTGTGTTATTACTAATTTAGCTTTTAGTATGTATTATATTTATGAGGTTGGCCGTTTTGTGCATTTTCAGAGGTTAGCTATTAGTTAAATAACTTTTTTGTTTATTAAGATATCAGCTTGAAAAAAATGGTCATATTCTCAATAAAACCATCTATAAATCATGTTCGAACCAAAATGTATTAAGCTGTAAGGTAATATTGTAAAACTAAAAATGAGTTTTGATCAAAAATTTGAATCTGCTCTGAGTGGCGTTGAGCTTCAGTTTTAGGTATTTTCTCTCTATATCCTTTCCATACATATATATAATGCAGAATTAAGTTTGGTATTTGAAGAAATAATTATTAATTTGTAGGTAAGCAACTTGAAAAAGATAGTAGAGGCCATTGTGGACTATTTTCATGATTACCTTAATCAACATCTTAGTGAATTCAACAAACCTGATGTGAATAAAATAGGTAAGGACTAAAATATGTAAATTTTTTGAGATCACAAAATTATGTTTTTTGAATTTTGAAGGTATATTTGGCCTAGACTATGAAAAGTCAATATTGTTTTTGTTAGTAGGTTTAAGTGTTTATTAAAACTTGATAGTTATTCTGTAATATACTTTAAGGTACCATTAAATAAGTTTATGATATGTTAAAAGAATTATTGCAACATCACCAATCTCGTTTGTTTTCGTATCATAATTATACAGAACTCTTTGATCCCTACCTTCGCTACTCCTAGACCTAGTTACTGAACTACAACTAATAGTCACATTGAATGTCATAATTAAACTTCCATAATCCTGAATAGGTGCCATTTGTTTTTGCATTATTTTTATTTAATATCCTTATGTTCCACCCCTACAGGTGCTCTTCCTTGTCATTAGAGGTTGAAATTCAGAAATGACAGCTGCAAGAATAACACTGCAACCTAGAAAACTTTCCATTTGAAGCTAACATTTGTAATTTTCACCCCTATAGTTGCTAGGGGTGTTTTACTCAAAAAGTTTTTATTCCTGAATCTTAAGAAATATATACAAAACATATTTAAGATTGTGTGTAGAACTTTGTTTTCCCTCCTTCCACCCCACACTCAGAGGATGAATAAAACTTAACCAGCAATTTTAATATCATAATTAAACTCTGCAACGTCCATAACCACAGATTCAACATTAATCTTGGCTGTTTTTGCGTTATTTTTATTTAGCGTCCCCACCCATATATATATACACACACAAACACAAATTTGATGCAAATATAAGTCATTTTGCATTTTAAAAAAAATTCTAACAGTCTTACACGGTGTTTTTCCTGAGTAAAAAGAAACGTGTACAAATTTTGATAGAAATTGCTCCACGTATTTAAATTTATATGTGGAGCATAATCACAATAATGTATTTACTAACTGATTAATATTACAACTTGCAGTTAATTTGTACTAATTTTATAACCTAATTAGCAGTACACATGCTTTTATATCATTTTCCTAGGTTACATGTGATAAAGTGTTATAACTCACATATGCAACAGATGAATAAGATGTATAACAAAAAAAACTTAACTTTTCAGGGGAGAAATGTGATACAGCAGAATTGGGAAGGCTTTTACAACTTATCTTAGGCTGTGCTATTAATTGTAATCACAAACAAGGTTTGTTGTTTATTTTTTAGTTGTTTTCTAGTACAAAATGAAACATAATTTTTTTTTTGTAAATTGACACCATTTTAATAATATGAAATAAGAAAATAAAGGCAATATTAAGTATTATAAACATTTTTTTAAATAATTTTTGAACACTTTTGACTTAAATGTAACACTAGTCTTATGAAATACCGTAAGATTATCTCTTTCATATATTTAAAAATTCCTGGCAGATCTTATTTTTATTTTAAGAATTTTTATAATGTCTTAATGTGATTTTATTTTCCTTTTTATATAGAATACATAACAAAAATAATGTCTCTTGAAGAATCAGTGCAGCAAGTTATTATGCAATCTATCCAGGAATTAGAATCCAATACTCAAGTTAGTTTGGAAGTAGAGACTGAAGCTCAGAGATTAGCTATGGAGCTTGAGATTGCTACTGAAGCCCGTGTTCAAATGACTCAACGCTGTCATGAATTAGACATGCAGGTTAGATGAATGTATATTAAAATATATTTTGTCAAATTTTTCATGAAAATCTTTAGTAATATTACTTTTTATTTTTATGGTTGTGCATATAATGACCCTATTCTGCTAACTTCAAAATAAAAGATATTTTCAGTTTTACAAGAGTGGTATATATTCTCAATTAACACGATTATTCATATTTTCCAATAGCAGTTTTTAATAAAATTACGGATAAGTATTGTAGGTTACAATGTGGAAAATAATAATCAGTAATGAAATTATAGCATTAATATATTTGTCCATTTATTTGACCTTTGTCAATTAAAAAAAATCCCTAAACAGTTAATTATCAATCAAATATTCACATGGTAGTTCAGAAGTAAAAGTTTAGGTAACAAATGTTAAGGTATCTAAAAACAAAACAAAATAGATTCTTTAGGCTCATTTATAGTCTTGAAGTAACCTTACATTTACAATTCATAATATCACTTTATGAGAAGAAACTTTATGCCAGATTATTTGCTATATATAAAAATTCATTTAAATGTGTAAATGAATTCAGACATTTAATATTTATTGTCAGCATTATACAGTATTTTTTTCTACAAATAAAAATAACATTAATTTGTTTTTATTAAAATATGTTTCCATACTATTTTAAGTTCATAAGTTTCTTACAATTTGATTACACAATGTTTCAGGTGGCACTTCTTCAAGAAGAGAAAGCAAGTGTGCAGCAAGAAAATAACAGACTTCAAGAAAGAATTAGAGAATTTGAAACATTAGAAGGTCCTATACCTGGCTCTGGTCACCGTTATAAGGAATTGCGTAAGCAAGTAGATTTTTTGAAAGAAGAACTCTTTAAAATAGAAACATGTAAGTAATATAGTTTACTTTGTGTAATTTGAACTGTTATTAACAATATTAAGTAATTTAACTATCTTAAATATCTATTTTTAGCTCGGGATGACTATAGGCTCAAGGTTGAAATATTAGAAAAAGAACACCTTGAATTGCAATCAAAAATTGAAGATTTACAAAAAATGGCAGATGAAACAAGGCATTTGAAGGATGAAGTTGATATTCTTAGAGAAAAAGCAGATACTGTTGGAAAACTTGAAGCTACAATAGAATCATATAAAAAGCGCCTTGAAGAAGTAGGTGATTTAAAGAGGCAGGTGAAAAAGTTGGAAGATAAGAACACTGAATACATGCAACTTAATATGGAATTAGAAGAGGTATTTATTATATGAGTTTTTTAAAAAATAACTTGCATTTGTGTTTTTATATATATATATATATATATATATATATATATATATATATATATATATATGATATTAGTAAGGATATGACATTGTCAAAAATAATTGCAATATTGGTATGGAAAGGAAAGAGAGATAGGTTGTGGCTTACCTGAAGTACAGTGTAGCCATAAGGAACTGAAGGTTGTGCTTCAAATTTTCGGAGGCTCTCAGCCTCCTTCTTCAGAAAGGACAACCACCCTTTTCCAGAACTGGTATAATTTATTAATTCCTAGGCAGCTTGTGACCTAAAATTGGCCATATTTTAAATTTTGTGCTTTATTTACTTAATTTATTCATATTATTTGTACTTATCCACCATTGCTGTAAGTTCCTATGTACATGAACTTTAAACAAGAGCAATTATATATGCCACATAATTGTTAAATTTCACAACATAACTGTATTTACATCATGTCCTATTTTCTAGTGTCCGTCCATCTATAATATCACTCTACATCATAAATAATCGATCTGTTAGTGATCAATTGTGTATAATTACAATGGATATGTTTTAAATATTCTTACTTAATTTATTATTTGTTATATTAAAACTAAAATATACAATTTAAATTATTATGTTGTACATAAATACGTAGGTATGCAGTAAAACCAAAATTATATGTGGTTTAAAAGAAAAGTGTAGAATAATAATTTTTGTGTCCGTATATCTTATTTTGATTTATTTTCAATACTCTAACTTTCCTTTGTAGGAGATAAGAAAGAGTGGTATTCTGAAACCGCAGTTGGAATTATACAAAAAGCAAGTTGCTGAACTTGATTTAAGGCTTGCTGATCAAACAAAAAGAGGAGATAAAACAGAATTTGAAAGTAAAAAATTGCAAGAGAAGTTAAATTCACTACAGAGAGAGAATCAAGTATGTTACTAAAAATGTGTGTTTGATACAAACTCCTAAGTTTTTAATCTATTACAAAATTTATTTCAGAGACTTGTTGTGGAATGTAATACTCTTAAGGAAACTAATGAAGAATTAAAATGTACCCAGCTTCAACAACAAGGGAATAATACTGGCACACCTGATACACTGCTGGCTGAGGATATGATTTCACCAGAGATCAAGTAATACATATAATTCAACATTCTTTATAAAAATTAGTTTTTTATCAAACTACCTTTTTAATTATTTGAAATATATTCATATATGTGGTTTTGTGAGAATCATTTTCATTTGTAAAATTTTATTTTCTGTTGAATAATTATGAGTTGCTAACAACAAACTAAAAATTAAAATGTTTGGTATTTGATTTTTTTTTATCTGCTGCGAACCTCTCTAAACTTTATATGAATAATCTTGGGCTTCTAAGCAAGTAATATATCACTAGAAGGTGACAATGGAGCAAGGCATTGAAATGTCTCAATATTACATATATTCCACTTGGTTAGAAGCCCAAGAAATATTTATATAACATCACATCAAGAAAGTCTACATTCTTTACTCTCTAAACTTTCTTTTTGCAGATATAAGTACTTTGAAAATTATAATTTTAAAATTACTAGTTAATATACATACAATTAAGTTATGAGGTATTTAACCCACAAAATAATTTCAGGGAGAAATTAGTTCGATTACAACATGAAAACAAGATTCTAAAGTTAAATCAACGATGTGAAGATGATGAGAAGCTGCCCATCGTTCAAGCAATGTTAGAGGAAGCCAATAAACGAGTGTCACAGCTTCAAGTAGAAAATAGGTTGATATTATTTTTCTCGTTTGAAACCATAATGCTAGTATATCAGTTATTTCTCAAATTATATTATATTTGTTTCAGGATTGCAAATCAGAGGGTTCTGGAATTGGAAAGCCAAGCTGAAGAAAGAGAAGAAGGAGGAGGTGCAGGACTACAGCAGTGCATTGTACCTCTTCAAGAGAAGCTTCGGGAAACACAGTCAGAACGAGACCGTTTGAGCACTCAAGTTGAAGAGTTATTAATTTCTATCAATGATTACAGTGAGTGTATTTTTATGAGTGAGATTATGTAATAACATTAACTAAATACTGTTCTCAACAAATATTGACATATTTAATTAAAGGTTATTGATGACGATATAAATTCTCCATGTGAGGATAATCATTTATAGGTACCAAAATAGGACACCCATTGTACAAACGAAAGCATACCAAATTAGAGTTAAAATTTTATGGACCTGTTTACATCTAATGGTCTTTATTTGAATTACAGAACGAAGAGAAGTTAATCACCTGGAAACTATTCGCCGTAAAGACCAAGAGCTGATAGCCTTGTCTGATCGATATAAGAAATGTGTGGAGAAAGCTAAAGATGTAATCAAAACCATGGATCCAAAGCAAAGTGTTGAAGCTGCTGCAGATGTGGCAGCTCTTAGAAGTCAGCTTCAAGATAAGGATAAGATTATTGAGGACCTCGAAGTAAGTGTTACATTAACAATTTAAGTAGATCATAATTTAATTACACAATGTTGATATTAATTTAACAATTACCCAGTCTTTCTTATAGTTTCAAATGATTATTAAGCACAATAAATGTCATATAGCAGAAAAAAAATCTTGTTTGAAATGATAAAAAATTACATTTACTCACAAATGCATATTAATTGTTTTTCTGTAAAATATGTTCCATTTTATAGTGAATTTAAAGATTCAAGTATTTAATTAATGCATTTAAGAATTTGTGTTTCATATTTAAATTTACATTTATTGACATTGAAACAAAAGCACAAACTCAATAGTGCTAGAACAGTATTCAATAGCCAACCTGTCATATAGTGCCTTGTAACTATAGACATATAGTCAGATCTTCATTTTTTGGGTAAATCTTTGCAACCAGTTTTTCCCAACATTGTTCTGTGTCAGTGTGTGATCCAGATTTAGATCTATATAGGCAATTTGCATGTATAAACATAAATATAATTTTTAATGTACAATATGGTCATATTTTATAAATATAAAGGATAGAAAAGAGAGGCAGTGTTTATGGAATACCTGAATAATTTGGGATGAGATTTCTTAAATTTTTGGGGTTATCTCCTTCATTAGACCAACTTTGCAATCTGCTCACATATATCATGAAACCTGTCTCTTGTTGCTATTCCTGTATCCAAGTGGACAAAATTAAGTAACAAAATAAAAAATAATCTGAAATTAGTGTGTGTGTGTGTGTCTGTGAGTGAATGGTTTTCTCTTTGAACAAAATGTATAAAAGTCATAAAATAGAAATAGAAAAGTAGTATTTCAAACAAAACTTAAAATAAATTTAATGTCAAAAGTTAGAATACAAAACAATTAGGACTTATAATTGACGTTCTCCATGATTTCCAGAAGCAACTATAGATTCAGAAAAGAACTCTATCTTTGGCATGTATCTATTTCATCTTTTTCAATTTTCAGGAGGAGAAAGAACAGAGTAAAGCATTTCAGCAGTTAGAGGATAAACTTATTTCATCAACATTTTATAAGCTGGTGAGTCTTTGTATTGACTTCAGCTTTAGTTAGTTATGTGACCAGAAAGTATTTTTTTCCTTCTTAAATATGAAAATCAAATCTGTTTGCTTACCTGAATATACAACTAAGAGTACGTGATTGGATATACCTTAGAGATATTTAAAGAAGTTATTCTTTCCTTCTGGTTAGAATAGCAATTGAGATAAAAACATAAATTAATAATGTCATGCTATCAATCACCATACGAAAGCTAATTTAATATATTGTTCTCGGAGCTCAACCGGGTTTTGCATAATTGTAGAACACTTTTAGTCGTCGAAACGTTGTGTTCTACAATTATGCAAAACCCGGTTGAGCTCCGAGAACAATATATTGAACAACTGCACCGGGAAAGGCTTCAATCTTTGCTAATAATTTATCTTGCATAGAAGCATCATACAAAGGACTACATTGCAAATTACTGATTTATGTGTGTTCACAAGTAAGATGAAACATTTAATTCCCAACACACAGTAATCATGAACCACATCTTAAACCTTGTTGCCTCTGTGTAAGATTAAGTCGAATGGAACAGTCTTTCTAAATTAGAGGATAACTTCTCAAAAGTTTCTCAGTTGTTTCAAATTATGAATTGCAAATATATACTGTATTCAGTAAGCCGTAATCTCTCTTATCTTATTTTGCTATCTCAGTAATACATAAAAATATTTGATATAATGAAAAAAAAATACTGTCATCAGCTATTGAAAAATTTTTGGGTAAATCGTTAATTATTTATATTACGATTTTGATTTGGCGCCACGTGCAATGCAGATACTCTCACTAGTAGGAAAGGGAAATTAAATGAAATTAAATGAAATTAATTAATGATTTAAGTTGAAAAAAACAAATAATTTATTACCATAAAGGAATTGGCCACACATTAACATCACACTCAGGAATTAATATACTCTCTCTCCCAAGATTAACTGTATGTTTTTCTTTCTTTCTTTTTTTTTTTTTTGCAAACCTGCACGTTACTTGGAACAACAAATCGCAGTTTACCAGCACACTGTATGTGCAGACCGGGGATCGTCCCTGATCCCCAGTTGCATAGGCTGCAGCAGCAGACAGCCGAAACACAATGTGGGCACCAGAATGAATAGGTGGACTAGGCTGATGAAAACTGACTCTCCTCTTTGACTGATGGAAACAGACTGACCTGTGTCTCGAGAGGTGTATCTCTCTGACCCCATAAATTACTGTTGGTTATCATACACATGTGAACTGTGGTTTCTTTCAAATTTAGGTCCCTCCATTGGAGCATACTCTCCCCAGTGTCTACCCTTTCTTGACCTTGTTTACAAGCCCATGGATTTTCATAATCCAGCCCACAATTGTATACTGCCGTCAAGCATTACTCCTATGTCTCTGGGAAAATTTAAAATAGAATCACTAAAATATTCATGATTAAAGTCAAGTGTTAAAAGTGCACCATAATACACTTAATCAAAGAAGAAAAATTACTTACTGTACGTTAACAGAGTGAAGATTACTCCTGGTAACCAATATAATAAAATATACTACTGAGAAAGAGTAAAAAATACTCCCAGTACCCCAATAGCATAAAATATCCTACTGGTAACTTAATAGAGTAAAATTACTTCCAGTACCCTACAACAGTGTAAAATGATACTGATAACCTAAGAGAGACAAAATTACATTTGGTAACTTAAAATAATAAAAAACACTCCCGATACAGTAAAATAATTTAAAATACTAGTGGTATTCACGAATACTTTCAGTACCCTAAGAGAGTAAAAGAGATTCCCAGAAGAAAAATATCAAAGGTACCACTGGTAGAGAGCCTAAATACTTTGGGCCCATAAGAGATTCAAAAATATTCTCAGTATCCTAATAGAGTCAAAAATGCTTGCACTTAATTAAAAGTGTCAAGTTTACTCCTGGTAAGCTAGGAGAGTCAGTATTTCTTCATGTACCTTTAGAGTGTCAAAAATACTCTCAGTGCTTTTAGGTAGTATAAAATACTTCCTGTACCTTATGAGACTCCACAATACCCTCAGTATATGAAAAGAGTAAAAAAATATCGCTGTTACCTTAAAAGAATGTAAACAGAAACTGGGAGCCTGAGAGAGACAAAATTACTTTCAATACTTTAAGAGAATCAGAAATACTCCAGTATATTAACGGATTAAAAATTACTCCTGGTACCTTAAAACAGACAAAAAGACTCCCAGTATCTTACGACGGTCAATAATACTCTGGTTATCTTAAGATAATGAAAATTACTTCTGTTACCTTGAGAGTTTAGAAAATACTTCTGGTACCTTTTATATGTATAAAATGCTGTCTACCTTAAGAGAGTCAAAATTATTTCCTTACCTTAAGAGAGAGAAAATACTCATGGTGTCGTAAGAAAGTGAAAAATACTACCAGTACCTTAAGAGAGAGAATAATACTTCCAGTACATTGAGAGACTCAAAAATAGTCAGAGTACACTAAGAGAGCTAAATTTACTCATGACCCTCAACCCTTATAAATGCTAGGAATGACCCATGTTTGTTCGTAAGTAACATTTTCAAAGTTTGGTAGAAATTTCATCGAATATTTATGGAACCTATTTTTGATTTAGTACACAAAAATTAAATTATTTTAATAATAATAATTTGTGATTCACGTCAGACTGCCATATTGAGAAAATCTTTAAAGATTATTTCACCAATGCTTATTTAAATTTTTAGGCATCTCTTGATGTTTGATCATGTAAGCATTTTGGCATTTGATCATCAGTTAATTAAAAAGGTTCAAATTATAGCTACATATGCATATATAAGCTTAATTAGAATTGATACATTTTAACTTTATGTATATTGTAGGGATTCTGTTTAATATAGTTTCGTACTTGCAGGGTTTAACTCTTCAAACAGCTGCTGTGGATAACAAGTTAGCAAACCTGACTTCTGGTCACAGCCAATCTTTCCTTGCAAGGCAAAGGCAAGCAAGTGGACGTGGTGTTGCTCACAGTTTGGAATCTCGTTGAGGCAGCACTATAATTTCATATAATCTTATGACCACTGTTAAACAGAATCATTTTATTATCAAAGATTTTCCTGGTGTATATTCTGGATAAACAGTTCTTGGGTTTTCATCTGGGTTAAAGTAAGCTTAAGGGACAATGTTTCGATGATGTATTCTGCCTTCTTTCTCAAGTGAAGTGAGAAAGATGACAGAGTATGCCATTGAAACATTGTGGCTTAAGCTAAGTGTAAAAGATAGCAGAGTACGCCATACGTTGTGACTTAAACTTACTTTAACCTCAGTTAAACTGTTTATCCAGAATTATATTATTGTTGTTAGTTATTGTTTTTGTTTATTGTTAATTTTGTGATGGTATGATTTATATTAATTTATCTAGTTTGACTTAGGAAGTAGTCAAAATTATATTAATTACTTCACATTGAAATAAAAGACGTTTATATATCTAGATGAAAATTCAGTATTCTCTCTATGCAGATTTAATCTGTGGTATTTATTTAGTCATTTCAGCTTTTAATTAATTTGTTATGATTTGCTAATGTTTTAGTAACCTATCTATAACACTTTATTTTTAATATTCTTGTTTTTATGCATTTATATTTTATCAAACACTTCAGTCCAATTATTTAGGTGATCATTTATGCATAAGTATATAGAAAGGAGGCTTTCGCAAGTCACAGGCTGTAAAGGCCATGATTAAGTTGAATTAAAGTATCAAGATGGAAAAATGTCGACCGGGTTATTTTTCCATCTTGATACTTTTATTGCATAAGGTGAAACATAATCCAACCTGCACCTGTTCATAGTTTGCAGTTTTTGAGACAAGACTGTAATGTGCTAATAATGTTATGAATTAATGAAGTTATTTATTTGTACATTTATTAAAATATATATTTTAATATTTTCTTGTTTTCCTCTTATTTTGCATGTTTCTGACCTACCACCTGTTTTACATTTAAATGAATGGATACTAAAGAGAGGGAAATACCAGGGTTTACCAGAATATAAAAATTATGTATGTATTTATTGAATCCACAAATGGGCAGTTTGTCCAATGGCAACTTATATAATTGTCAGACGTTCTGCTCTGTTTGACCATAGGATCGTATACTAGTGGTGTTCAAAGTGGACAGTGCACAATTTCCTTACAGAGAAGAAGCAGGACTGGAATACAAATTATTTTATATATAAAAAATGTTACGTGTAAATAAATTTATTGGGTACAATTCTGGTTTTACTTATTGTATAAAGTTTCTTTAAGACAGTCCCATATCTGAAAATTTGTTGGAAGGCAAATGGAAATAAGTAATTAATTTTTTCCCTGAAATTTTCTTTGCAGTTGGATGGAAGTAGTTACATAATTCAAATTCCCTAGTCCTTAATTTTTGCAAGATACATTTTCAACCAGATAACAGATTATACATGAAATCATCAAAATAAAGTCGAAATATATTTTCATCTAAATGTTATTTCTTCAGAATAGATTTTTTGTGGGATGCAATTCATTGCGTGTCCTATCTGGCGTGATGACTGTTTGTCTAGTTGTAGGTGAACCATGAGTCTTCCTTAGCCTATGCATATTAATTTTGATTCCATCACCTCAACCAGGCCTCCACTCAGGCCCTTAAACATTTGGAAAAAAAATGTCCCACCACCACCTGTTGATTTAAGGTAAGTCAACTGCCCTCTGTCACTTTTTCCTATTTAAATGATTTAATCAATTTGACCTCTTTGATTGATTGAACACTTTCAATCTCTGCCTTTCTCTTTTCTGCCTATATATATATTGTTATTAATGCCTATAGTTAGAAGCATCTCAAATTTTCAAGGACTTAAGCCTGCTTAAGGACAGAATAGAACTGCATAACTCGTGACAGACGACTACATTTTGTCTAAGAAAACTATGAAATACCATAATTGAGAAGTGTCCCCTCAATAAATACAAAATGTTTCAATTAGTATAGCAGTCTTGGAGTTCTGTTTGATGTGGTCTTCCAGGAAGACTCGTAGTATTTGATTTCTCAGTTGACTGAAGTCAAGTAGAAGACGAATATACAAACTATCTCCTGAAGAATGAGGGTACACCTAGGATAATGTCAACAGCACATCCTGATATTGAAACTAATTCTTATTCTCAGGTAAGCCATACAACTCCCTCTCTTTTCCTAACCATACATTTAATATGTTTGTAGCAGCTATTCAAATGACATTCGTCTGTGCAAACATTTGATTTAAGACTTGAAAGCTGAGTGTGGATACATATTTTTGACTGCACTAGCTATTCTAACATCCTTTATTTTATGGTATTTCATAGATTGATTTCTGAGAACTCTTTCAAATTTTTTTCATACAATAGACACTGACAGATCGACAATAATAAATGTCAGGATATCGATACACACCGTCATTTAATTTTTACTTCTAATAGGAAATAGTTATTTCTATTGTTTAATTAGATATAGAGTGTAACCTAGGTGCCAAAAAATTAGAATTTCCCACGAGTACGAGCACAAGTAGGGATAGGACTCTTTGTGTGTCAAGGTGTTGGCCTTAGCAATCATTCTGTCAACTGACTCCGATGTCAAGGTGTAAATAATTAGCATTTAATTTTTGTTGAAGGTCAAGAAATGGATGGAAGAATTTTGACGAAGAAATTTTAAGGTCGAATTAAGTTGGGCTTCTATTTAACTGAAAACATTGTTTCTCTTCTTTGCTAGAAGACGATGACAGTGAAGTCATCGAAACGTAGCGAATGCAATTTTCCACTCGGTTAGAAACCCGAGATTTTATTTATTCTTTATCAAGCATGGATATTTAAATGTGTCGAAAATCTGTGGAAGGCGTCAGATATTCGGGCTGCCCATCATTAGTCACAACTGAGGAAAGTATCAGGAAGTTATTGTTGAAGACCCAACATCAAGACGATGATGTTTATAATAGTGTAGTATTGATATACGGGGACGAACGGAGATTGATTATCACAACAAGGCTACCGTCCCATTCCCTCTATAATCTTCCCGATTTGTCGCACTTTGATTTGTTTAATTTTCCTTTAAACAGAATCAGTTGAAACGACGACGATTTGACTCCATTGAAGACAAATTGTAGTGGGTCCTTAACACACGGAAGTCCGGAGACATCCTCGTGGTTTTAAAAAACTGGGGGAAAGCGTATACAAGCGCAGGGTAACTTCGTCGAAAGCGTGGGAGGAAGTTTGAAGTTAGTGCCTGGAAACCTTTCGAAAATATTGAGTATCTTCTCGTATTGTGGGCGCAACTGTGCGACAGGTTCATATTTCCAGTTGAGGGAAGTTAAAAGTGTGGCTTCAAGCTGCAGGCTATGGAAGCTGGCCAATATCGGTGCACATCACCCGAAGCACCCTCCAAGTGCTAGGTGCCAATTAAGCGTGACGCAGGGCGGTGTAATATCTGGAGAGAGCAACCGCATTGTCGCGGACCTGCGCCGGGTCATTAGCGGGATTAGGCGGCGCCGCTGTTAAACCGACCGAAATAATCAGCGGCAACTCATCAACGAAGTGCTGCACGGGGCGTCAGCCACGAATACGACGTTTCGTACGTCTTCGAAGACGCAGATTGCCGCTTCCAGGATGTGACGAGATGAGGAAGCTCTCTCGTTATTAAGCTATTGAGCTCGTTGGCAAGGCCGGAACTAGCAATTGCAGCCGGACCGCTCGCACTTCTGTCTAGTCGACACAAACATTTCCTTCAGGGGTCCGCGGGCGAGATTTTCGAGCCCGACAGTGCCACCTTCGTCGGGCCCAGAGATGCGATCTGAGTTTTAGGTTGGGTGAAGGACCTATTCGTCGCGCCCTAGGTCGACGTGATTTACCTGTCGAAAATATTTTTGCCCGTGTATCGCGGTTGTATCGGGTATAAACTATCTTACTTAAGAATTTCTTTCTGTATTTTCCTAATCGCCGAATTCGTCCAATGTCTAAACGCGTAGGATGTTTTATGTGGTAAACGAGACGAACGTTTATACATATGCTCGATGTAGAAAGGCACTGATTTCTCGCAGCTGTATTGGATCGCACGGTCGACGACATTTTCTACAATTTGCAAAGCAATTTTCGTTCTTCATGTATCCATTTTGCCGTTGAAGCCTCACGAATGCATACATAATATAAAAAAAAAACGGTTCGCAACTTCTCATCGGAAGAGAAAAACACCTGGGAATACTTTATTCGGTTAACATTTGGATATAGAACCGAACCAGGTTGATAGTGATTTCATGGGGTTAGTCGAAATAACTTGTATATTAAACGTCGCAAGGAACAGTCGATCTCGTTAAGTGACGGAAACGTGAAATCGATTCGACAAGTTAATTATTATTTCGGTCGTTTAGTTGGTTGGACAGAACGCAATGGGTCACAAGCACGATGACCTGCCCCCGCGAACTCTGCATCAGCCGATAAGAGCACAGCGGAAACACCAATAATCTGCAACGTACAACGTTCGTTTGGAGCCCTTCGAGGCATTACATTCGTCAGCACATCGGAGGGACGCCGGATTGGCAGCGACGAAACGCTGCAACTTCCTCTTCCGCAATCAAACAATACGATGAAGCAATGCTTTAATATTCACACTATTGCCATTGTAATTTATACGAAATGGTGAAAAAATTTGTCCTTTCGTCAATTGGAAGAAATTAATTATAATTGTTTGGCAAATTGAGATAATTACAATTGCGAAGGTTGCGTGACGATTCTTCTGGCAACTCTTGTCCTCCAAAGAGATTCTAATGTTTGTCAGAATATACCATGGCAAAGGTAGTTTTTTTATTAATGTATAATAACGAAAAGAATACACACTTTAATGTTAATTCAATGGTGTAAATCGTTAGCATAAACTATTAGAAAAATTTTAATTATTGAAATATTTTAGAGTGAAAATAATAATAATTATAATGCTGTTATACTGTAAAAAATTATTTTAATCATTTCATACAGATAAATCACTTAACTTGTTTCGCATGATATATATATATATATATATTATTCTTGTGTTAATTAATTTATCAATTTAAGGTCCAACACAATAACAAAATGTACGACTCTTCCCACATCCTTGAAACTTTGATCCTCATGAATTTATCCAATTATATTGTTTTACCATGTTAGTATCTCCTGCCTCTTGTGGTTTCAGGCCAGTCTCATAGGTCCCGGATTCGAATCCCGGCGAGAGCATGGGATGTTGTGTGTGTGTGTGAGCTTCCATAATTAGAATTTCCGGACAGCGCCAGTAAATAATAAATCTTTCATTGACTCGTAGAATATTCAAAAATTCTGATTAACATCGAAAAAAATCTTGATATAATTTGTTTTGTTTGATTTAGTTGTCATTTTTCGCAAATAGCATTACTTATCTAAATTAGAATTCTGATTGTTCTATACATAGGTAGGCCTATATTTGAAATCTACGAAGTACAGGATTTTGAAAGCTATTCCGAGCGGTGCGTAGATTAATCAAAATTCAGGTCTCTTAAACGATCAAATGTGAATATTTCCGGCGGTGTCAGTTACACTGCGGTAATTGACATATGAATTTGTTTAAAATCTTGTAACTCCGACTGGTTCGAGACGCACAAAAAAGGTACTCTATTTATACATATAAATTCTTTTGAATTTAGTTGAAAGGGCAAACTACATAGTCCACACAGTTGCTAAAAAAAAGTTAATATGGCATATTTGTAAATATATACTTACCATATAATTTTGGTTTTGTAGAGCATAAAGAACATGTGGTCAAAGCAGACCAGCAGCAGTGTTTTGTTTCTGCGCCGCATTGTTTTGCGCGTTCTTTGAAACGCAGGCACCCTCTCTGCTCTTTCTCCTTCTGAAGCAATTACTGTTTGCCTGATTGTTAAAATGTGAATTCCTGATGAACGAAGCTGAGCACGTTAGAACAACAAAATGTACACTTTCACGCGAACAGTTTGCCAGTGAAGTTTTAAGAAATATAATGATAATATTTGAAATTACGTCGTTTCTTTTGTCACAGCTTAACAATAGAACAGTTATGATAATTTCAAAAGAATTGAATAAATCGAAGAACTACGTTCAACGATTTCTGAAAAATGTTCAGTTAAAAAAATACGTATCAAGTTTCATACATTCATTTGTGAGAGCGGTTGATTAAATCTCTCACTCGACAGAGAACCTCTTATAAAAACTGATAGTAAGTTAACACGTCGAAGATATATTCTTGATGTTACATTAAAAATAAATTTACACGTTAAAGTGAACTGAAAAGCACGTTTCCTAATTTATTTTCTCTCATTCACTAACATTATTCAATGTCGATGTAAATATCTGTTATCGCCAATTTTTTAATAATTGATGTAGGCTACGTCATTTACGAAGCTTAACAGTTAATAAAATAAAGTTATAGCAAACCGCATTCGTGTAACTACCACATTTTATTATAGTATTACACTGAGGTCCCATAAAACTTTTTATCGAATCACTTGGCATATGTCTGTCAAGGTTATCATACTATGTTTTAGAATTGTCTCATTAAAGTGAAAATTAATTGTGTGCGCTTTTGCGTAGTGGAACGATAGTACAACTCTGATATGCAATCATTCAATACAAGATATAAAAATAATTTACATAAAAGTTAAAACTTTTACATTTGTACAAAAGCCGGAACATACTGGGATATCAATTTTTAACAAGCTTCCTAAATACATTAAGAAACTAATAACACACACAAAAAAAACTATTCAGCTTTCCCTACTTGGCAATAATGTTATTCATACATAAACGTGGATTCTGGTGTTAATACTTAGTATGAACTATTAGTAGTCTTTATTTGAATTATTTAAGAGTGAAAATAGTAATAATTATATAGATTTATACTGTAAAAATTTTAATCATCGCTCTAGTGTTTCCCAAACTATATTATCAAAATGTAATTTTAATTGGGTCAACCTCTCACTTTACCCCGACTAAAATATTATATTTTATCTACGTAAGTTAAGTTCTTTATTATAGGTTTAAAGCAATGTAAAATGTATGACTGAACACATTCTTGAAATTTGGTTTCTCATAAGGACGTATAGAAAATCATTCTATTCTATTAAGTACTTCAACTCCTGCGAGCTATAAAAGCTGATGTTTTCGACCGTAGAACCGATTACCTTTTGTCTCCATTTCGTAAGTTGAACACGTTAGTTTCCTTACCTGGCCTGCGTTTTCCTTTTACAACCTTATTTCCACTTGCCACCATCGTGAATCGTGGAATCAAAATATTTGTGCCTGGAAGAAATTTTCCATTCCACATGGAAAGAGGTCGGTTACTGAATGAGTTTAATTTGCAACGCTGATTTTGTCATATTTTAATTGTAAACAATTCTGTTTAGATTATTGGAAATGGAAAACAAATTGAAGATATGAATATCTCCCAGATTCCAGAACGTGGAAGTCTGGTCCTCGTTGGATGATAATTGTTTGTAGTGACGGGTATCAATGAAACTCGTGTCATCTTTCCGGGTTTGATAATATATTAGCTACGTATTCAGGGAGAAGGACGCAGCTTAATGACCGTCTTTTATTGCCGATGATTGACCTTAGAAGGACTAGCGATAATACTATCGTAGGTTTCTGCCTCTCACACGCGCAATCTGGTTATTACCGGACTTGTCATGTCTAACAATAGGTTTATTCGTATGAACAAATACTGCAACTACGTTATAGACGTTACAGATCCTTATACTAAGATTGCAAGCAAAAAATGCTCCTCCTTTATTATAAACAGCGTAGAGCGGCGGAATATAATGGTTCCTATTCAGCCGAGTCCAGGAATTTTGGGTATTTGAAGATTTGTAGATTTGTAGAAACAAATACCTTTTTGGAGGATAGCTGCTTCAGGTTGAGAGATTAGCATAGAACAGACGAGGTTAAAATATCGCCTTAGCCAACCCAACTAAAACTAATCTACTTGCTTAACAAATGTTTGCCTTCTTTTCAGCACTAGTAATCGGTAATGCTGATCAATGCGATCAATGCTGATCCTGCGATCAATGCATTCCAGCGGCAAAAAACAATCAACCAGCTCAGCTGCGTAGAATTCAAGGAAGTGATTAACTATCAATATTTAACATCTATGATTAAACTACGTTCATTAAAAATGATTCACAATAAATATACCTAAAATTATTAAAATACGTTTTTATTATGTAAGAATAAACAAGAGATATTTTTAATAAAATACTTGCTATTATAATAATATTACAATTTTTTAAAATTATTTACAAAATTAAATAAATCCATCCATATTCCTTAATTAAATATATTTTGTTCTATACGCTGAGGGTTCTTGGTCGGAAGTGTTTCTATGAATAATAAAAATGATTGTTGAAATGCATTTTTTATTACACATTGATTAAACTTCAAATTAATTGCAGAATAAAATTGCAAAGTCGTACACCTGTGTTATGCTATCATATGTTTTGATAATGTAAACAACGAACATTGGAGCCATGGCGATTGTTATGCTGTCTTCTTGGGATGCATGGATGAATAACAGGAATGTGTTCTCCCAGCGATGAATTCTCGATTCTGAACCGTCAAGTTCGATATAGCATTCGCCTGACTAACTTCAACTTATGCCCCTCCGTCAACTATATATATATATATATATATATACATTATTTAGATGGTCGTCTCCAAGGTCAAGTCTCTCATTTCATATCATATTGTATCTCCCAATCAAGTATCATTCTCTAATTTATCTTTTGGGCAAAACATACTTTCAACCTCGTCAAACTCACACTTTACGCAGATCCCTGCTTAGATTTTCACCGATCGTTCGGAATGAATTTTTTTAAAATTTTATAATCCATCCGACCGATATTCCTTTAACCCTTTGTCCAACTGCTGGTATTTTTCTGAAAAATATTACTTAGTTGTTTCGTCTTTCTGGTCTCTTGCCTGCAAAAGATTCTCATAACAATAAAGTCCACTTATACAGTGACATTATCAAAAAATTGTCTCGTGAAGATATACATGCTATCTAGTTAAATGCAAAATATCGGAAAGAAAATAAATATACTAGACCCAACGATTAATATTTCATTCATATTTTGTGTTTGTTATTGATGAAGTTACTTAAATATTGGAAATTACTGGTTACGTAGGTTATTATGGAAACGGAACCGACGGTATGGGTCTCCAAATATTTGTTCTGAAATTGTCACGATATACAAATTTATCGTTAGACTATACTTCGTCGCCCTGCCTTGACTTCATTGAGATAACGGCGGCCTCTGTCCATTTTCATAGTTGTGACCTTTACGCGTGTGGTTCTGGCACTATGAATGCTTGGAAATATTCAAATACTTTTGGCATATTTCAAGTACTGCAAAATGAAAAAACATTACGATGCATTGTCGGCCAGTGGCTGCTTTGCTGTGGGTCAGGTTTGTGCAACTGGATCACCATGTATTGGCGGCGCTTTGTTCTTTGCGTTGTACCCAGTACTCCATAATGCGACGAAAATATAGTTTACGATTTTTTCCTTCCCTAGAGTTTCAACTCAATATACCTCCCCCCCCCTTATGGAGCTCTCCTAGCTATTCCACGTTCATATCCGTAACTCCATATCTCTCTGAGACACTTCTTTTCACTGCTGTAATTACAACAATTTCTCTCTCTCTATCTCTCTCTCCAATTCTACTACTTTAGGTACACCGACGTTGCAATATCTTCTCCATCTCTGTACCTCTAGCATCACTGTCCATTCAAGCACTCATAAAAACTCAATTTCCCTCTCTAAACTTTCAAGACAAAAATTTTCGAGTATATAGCCACAGTCTTCAACGTTTGTGACTTGAACAGGCACTTAAGCTAAATAAATAAGGCCACATAAAAGACATTGAACTGAATAATGATATAAATAAATTTAATGTAAACTAAAAAAAGCCTAGCAATGACGAGATAATTTTCCTTCATGTTTTGTTGAGTGAGATGTTGTCACGAGTTCTTTGGTATAATCATTGTCAGTTCTAGATTAGATTTCGACACGCAAATAATATTGTACCGCCCAATAAAACGACTGTACGTAATTTATCTCACATCATTTAACGTGATTTTTTGGAGATACAATAACATTAAATTATGCCCCAGCCTCGTCTTCCCACACCCGCAAATCACTTGCTGCGAATTAGGTCAATGTTACGCAACTACCTACAGTAGCTAGTATATTTATACCACAGTGCGACATCTAATATCTTTCAAATTAATTCTTTTATAGGTCTGATTGAATTTAATATTTGTTTAGTTACAAATATATTGTAACGACCTTTTAATTAGATTTATATACAAGTGTTTAAAAATAAAAAGTATAGCCTTTTAAAAAGTCGTACTTCTTTTCCTGCTTATATTATTTGAAAAAATCTTACATAAAATTAAATGGGATGTAAATGATATAGAGAAATTACAATATATTTTAAAATAACAGGCATTTAAAATAGAGAAAAAAAAAATTTATTTTTCAATGCACTAAGCAAAATATTGTTATTTTTACAAATTATTTATTATTTGGCCGCCACGTTCCTTTTGAACGAAAATAATTTTTTAAGTTTTGAGATTGCTTGTTTCATTTAATACAAAAGTCACATCTCTCTTGTAACCGTGGCATTGTGGACGAAAATCAACTGGGTTAAAAACACAATTTAGTGGATCGAACTATGAATCTCTTGGCTACGAAAATATTTTACATTAAATAATTATACATGTTATGGTTCCCGCACACCTGATATATTTCGCCGTCGTTTATTCAGGCCTATAGGGGTGTCAGAATGTTCTTCTGTACCATGGTTTCACTAACCAGATATATTTTCAATCTCTGGGAAGCTTCAATTAACTGCAATTTGTTGAGCAACTTGCCACATAAAGCGGAACGACATCAAGTCTGGCGAAAGATAGATTTGTCTTGATTAACTAGCTCCTACTCGCCATACATAAAATAATAACCAATGAATCTGATCCGCTCGATCCACACAAAAAAGAAAATAATTTTTTATACGCTCCAATACAACCCCAAAAATCAGATAATCTTTTATAACAACAATGGTAATATGGAAACAATCCTCTATAAACAATAGACAATGTTAAATAATTAATAAACTTTACATTCTCCAGATTAAATCGTCACACTTTCCCCATTAAATTTAATTAGGCGTTCGGTTCCACATGTTCGGTGGATTATCGTAGATTACTGCTCCGGAAATGGACGTCGCCAATGAAAAAAAAATTAATTGAATGGCGAGTAGTTCCGTTTGCCACGAGGAAGAAGGATACGCAAATAAAAATATAGTTAGAAGGAAAGAAAAATAAAACACACCTATTCATGGAGGAAGCGTCTCGATAGTGTTTGGTTTTGCCCGCGTTTGCTGGTGTTGTTGGTCGATTGAGATGTCGACGTTGACGTCGGATATGCAGTATAGTCCGACGCAGCATGCAAGGTGTGCGTCTGCTAGCACTGCACAGCAACGTCGACACACGCTCACTTGTCAGATGCACTCGCATTACTAAACGTAGTTAAGTTCTGGGAGCAACTGAGAAAATAATTACAGAGACAAATTAAAATATTTCTTCTACAGTCATCATAGCAGCTATTTTTTTTATGGATCTGTCAACGTCGCAGGTTAACGCGTCATTCGTAAACTACTGATTCTGAAACTTAAATATATACTTTTAAGATTCACTTCTGTGGCTTTCTTAGGCATTTCTGCCAACTAAAAATTAATAAACAACAGAAAGCAAAGCTGACTGCAAATATTCACAGAGGATAATGTTAAAAGTCTGGTGGGTTGATGAAGGCGTCGAGTACTGCTGATTACCAGTATTGTGACCATAACTGCCGAAATGACCTTGCGGACGCAATTGAATAAAATAGACCGAGAAGTCTACTTCGAGCGTTCTTACAACACGATAATGCACGGCCACAAGTTGATAACACGACGAAGAGCACCTTGCAGTGAACAAATTCCAATGTTAGCGTCTCAAAATGCTACATTTCACTCTGGGTGGAAGTTGGCTTTCTGGACAAGTCACGACAGATGGTGTAAAATTTACAACAAATGTTCAGCAGTTGGCTCGTAAATATATATTTGACGAGCATAATTAATCTTAAAATTTATTTTTATCGCCACAGGGGGTGGTTTTAAATCGATGCAAACTGAAAAGATTTTCAGTAATGGCTTGGCCGTGGGGACTAAGATGTAAGTGGTCTCCAAGAGGTGATGAAGGTCCTGCAGAAAGACGAGTCGTGATAGAAAAGCCGGTGGAAAGGACAGAATTGAGTAGAAAACTCACTGAAGTTATTTATTTATAAGTTAAAAAACTTTTCATTCGTTGCAGGTGGAGCCCAACGTGGGGGGAAACTGTTCCTTACAGCTCAATATATTGTTCTCGGAGTTCAACCGGGTTTTGCATAATTATATTAGAACGCAACGTTTCGACGACTAAAAGCTCTGCCGTCATCTTCTAGGCGGAATGCCGGAACCATTCCATTGCATATTATATATATCCTCCACTGAATCATCGCGTTGTGGGAGCCAATCAGCCAATCATCACAACGCGATGATTCAGTGGAGGATATATATAATATGCAATGGAATGGTTCCGGCACTTCGCCTAGAAGATGACGACAGAGCTTTTAGTCGTCGAAACGTTGCGTTCTAATATAATTATGCAAAACCCAGTTGAACTCCGAGAACAATATATTGAACAACTACACCGGGAAAGGCTTTAATCTTGGTTCCTTACAGATTTTTTTTAGCTCTTGCCGATAATTTAAAAACATAAAAACGCGGAATATCATGAAACGTATTTCTCGCTAATTCAACGATAATTTAAAATGAGTTTAATGTTCACCAATAGTGAGATAATTCCACAAATAGAGAAGCAGAAGTGTTGATCGTATTCTGCCCTCGTCACTGCGCAACCAGGTTTGCTAAGAATGTCACAACGATGAAAAACGTTATCGTCTGCGATCAATTGAAAAATTTGATTGACATAGTTTAAAATGTTGCTCATTCAAAAAATTTTGAATTACTAATGTGGCTATTTTCTTTCGAATGTTTCCGAAGGGCGGTTCTGTTGCTGTTTCTCTTCAAACAATACGTTTCTTGGCCATTTTTTAAAATCGGCTGATCCTAAAATACGCTAGTCATAGAAACCGGAATTTTCTAGAATATCAAAAAATATGACACAATTAGTTCCAGACCTAATTTAATATTTTTAATACGGATGCAAAGTAGTTATGATAATTAGTTATGTTCAGAAATACTGAAGATTTTAAAATTAATAAATAATAATATTAGTTGATCTCTCTAAGGAATTCGATGTCACCACATCCCTCAGTCGGTATTACTATAATGTCTGAATATTATCTCATATGAGGAAACGCTTTTATTTCTCTTGAGTTACTACCTTAGGAAATGGAAATAGAAAGTAGCTATTAAAACAGGAGTGGTGAAGTCCATTTATCTGATACGGACGCTATTACTTGCGGTTGACTTTATGGCCGCTTGCTTTTTATTCTTGATATTAATTAACAACTTGGATGGAGTTTTCTGAATCCTTTATGTACGCTCATGATAAAATTATATTCCTTCCGGTGACAATTAAAAAATATCATTATAAGGCAGTTTATAAACTGTAAAACAATTAAATCATTTCATTGAATCTACGCAAATTCCAGTTCTATTCTGAGGGCGATAGAAATGTCGTAATGTATGATGAACTTTGAAATTGCCTTCAATTTCTTTGAATTAATTACCCAAGAATTTCAATTACACAACAATGCGCAGTATAAACGAAGGTTGATAATTTTAATTCTAAATAACTTCAAAATAAACCATTGGATTTAACCAAACGTTCTAGAAATTCAAAGAATGCAGCAATTATTTTAATCTTACTTTTTTCTTTTAAAAGCTCTTTATTAACATAGTAATCAATTAACGTTTCAAGTAAGGTCAATGAATGCCTGATGATGGAGATTATTTATGCATATATATATATATATATATATATATATATATATATATATATATATGTATATGTATAATCGGACTAATTTCTCGGGGTTTACAGAGAGTGCAGAAAAGTCGGAGTTGTAAAATTTAACTTTTCATCGTTAAGTATCTAGTGAGTAACAAATGATGCAATCCGCAGGTGCAAGACAAACATAATGACGAAAATACTTATTTGACAATTAAGTTAGAGCCTGCGAGAGAATTCCCTTGCAGGTGAACCTTCCCAGAGAGCTCTGGAGCAGGCTACCTTTGGGGATGCCTTCACATCTCTCTGGTTTTTTAACTAAGGTTCCCACATGCCGAGGCACCTCGGCCTGTTTTGAGAGGTGTATGTTCCGGGGTCACAGACGTTGGGCATACGGTAAGATTTATCTGCTGTTCCCATTGGAACAGTCGGCCAACAGCCTCCTAAACTGGTCAAGGCCTGGAGAAGGGAAAGCTGCGACCGCACAGCTAACCCCCCTCCCGCCATCGAAAGGGCGTTGGACAAGTACCAAATGCCCGATCTACCTGATGCGGGTTTTCTAGGGTTTGTCCTGCATTACTTTTAGGCGAATTCCAGGTAGGATCCTTAAACTATTGACCGGGGGCCTTATTTAACCCTTGTCTACCTTCCTCTACCCTTACGCATCCCCCTTTCAAATCCCTTCCTATGCTATTAAAGGGGAGTTGTCACCATGTGTATTACCCTCATGTAGCCTGTTACCCTAAAAAAATGAAGTTAGAAGTGACTCGTGGGTAAGTAAATCCTACGACATCACTACATCATCACCATCTAAATAAGAAGCACGCAAAAAAAAGACCTACTATGGAAATATCCAAAAGAAAAGACAAGGAAAAAAGATTCAAAACTGTAAAAATTTAATTTACAGAGTGGCCATAGAAGAAAAAACTGTTGTTTTTCTTCTCACAAGAGCCTACTTCTACATCGGGAGCGGAAATGTCTCAAACTGTAGAAAACTTGGTAAATAGACCACAATTGTAGCAAAGTATATTTAAATTACTCCTGTGGTGCAGGGCGACAAGACAACGTATCGTTAAAGAAATAATGACGTCGAACAACCTGCGACGGCATCGTCTACTAAGAACTAAGTCAAATCCACTTCAAATGAAGAGACATCGGCACATTAAATTTCTCACACGCTAGTCACATCACCACAGTAATTACAAAATTAAGTTAAATTCCGTTTAAAATTTAGATGGACGGTCAATGTAACAAGTAAAATAATTTGGTGGCAGACGTTGCAATGCCCAAAATACCCACAACCGTGTACACAACACATACAATGAATAATGTCAAGGATTCAATGAGATAAAAAATTCGAAACGCCGTTGGACCAAGGACATAGATGTGCAAGAGAAAAAATTGGAGAAATTATGCATTTTTACCTTTGAGGCTGACGGACCTGTGGTTGGGTAAACTGGCGTACTGGTAGTTCAATACTCACACAGTGGAATGCGGGCGTCGTGATGTATTTTTGAATGTTTCTCACCAAATTTCATCCTATTTTTCAGTATATCCTCCAATTCTTCTTCCTGTATGTGTACTTTTCTACCTCTGCACTTGTCTCCGTCAGCTTCTTTTCTGTTCGTTTGTTGGAAGCTTTGCATCCGTCGCCTGTAGCTATGTGCGTGTGTTTTGATTTGCGCGAGATCCTTTAATTGGAGCAAGTAGCCGGCGAGAGGTGCAGTTGTTAAGGCGGAAGCTCGCAGCGCCGCCGCAGACGCGAAGGGTGGCCGTCAGCGTCAGCGTCAGCGTCAGTCAGTCAGTTCCCGGACCCGGACCCGGACCCGGACCCGTCACAGTCACACAGGCACGGACACGGACACGGACACGGTAAGGGAAGACCACAACCTAACAACCAGAAATTTGTGAAAAACTTACATTTTTCCCCCTTCCCCCAGGCTTTCATTTGCCATTTGGGACTTGGAACGATAACGGGGAAATTTGAACGGAAGCGCTTGATCATTACAAGAAGGTGACGTTGGTAAAAGAAAATTGCTACGCGAATCTATAACTAAATATTCCACTTCCTCACGGTGTCTTTCCGATTGCAAAATTTCCTTCCGAGGAGTATTCCTGGACCTTAAACCGCTTGCGAAAATAGTTTAGTATCATAGTTTCGCTTTATATTCCCAATTACAAGACAGCGGATACATTTTCGCGTCCCCTTTATTTGCACTTATTCAATTATTCCCGTTTGTCGCCTTACCGATATGTGCCCTTGTCACTCTAATGTGTCAAGCAATGCAGCGTTGGTAATTATTATAACTTAGTTTCGCTTAAGTGAATAAGAAAACGCGTCGCCTGAGCGAATAATGACAGGTATTTGTAAATAACGATACCAAAAGTAATAAACTACAATTTTTCTCGGAATCTTTATTTGAGCGACCTGTCAAGTGTTTCCATCATATCACTTTCGGAGGTGGCCTAAATTACGTTACTATTGGATAAAGCACTTGCATTTTTTTTATGTGAAAACTTCTACGTATTTTAAAAATAAATACGTAACATGGTAGATTTTTCCTGAATGTACACGCGTCGTTGCTGATCCTTGCTACACTTTTCTTACAAGCTTGGTCATATTTTTACAGTTATAAATTTTTCGAATTTTATTACAAGTGAAGTTTATTTCATAACTTAACGTAGAACGCACTTCTGTGACATTTTAGCGACAATTTGCCTAAGAAAGAGTGGGTTTTTAGTTACGTGTTCACAAATATGGATCTTACTATTTTTTTTTTAAAAAAAAACGAAAGGTATATGTGAGTTACCTGACGATGTTTTTTTTTCCGGAAACAAAATTTGAATTTGGTTTTATCGGCAGACGGAATTACGATTGACATTCTCTCACGTTCGGAATTAATTAGTAGTAACATCTATATCTTTCAAGATATATTTGTTCACCGCTCATAAATTAATATCGACATTTATTTAATTCCTAAATTTGATTATTTTGCTTTAGGTGAGTTCTTTCAGAGCTGACACAGTTCAGGTATCAACCGATAGTCTATGGTCACAATAAAATAAGCTTATCTTCCAGCTTACTAGTACTAGTTAAAAGCGTGACCTTTGTCATAAAATGGAAAAAAAGGACAAGTTTCGATCTTTGGAAGTCTGCAGGAGACATTTGCGTCTTTTCTCTTATGTAACTGATTTTGACTTAATTTGTATAACTTAAAGAGCACCTCATATTTGTTTCACGGCGAGCAAATTAAATGCAAACATGATAGTATTTAAATCGATGCTTTAGTATGGGACTGTTTTTTTTTAAAAAAAAATTATTTCATCGACTGTCATTATTGTTCTGCCAATCTAACGTGTGGATTAATTGGATTCATCCCTAGTAGGCTGTTACTCGACTATCACCATTCATCAAACTCGAATAACTTTGATTTGTGGAGGTTGAAAACAAAATCGGAAAATTGATTTCGACTCGAAATAAATGTTACAAAAAATTACATTGAAAATTGAATAACAATTCGTGGTCATAAAATTCAGACATAAAATACCACTAAGGGTGGGGACGCGATTTTGAGGCGAATATCATGGCGCTTGGTAGGATTTTGGTGTGACGCGCCGTAGAATTTTACGCCATTGTCTTTTTAAAAGTTACCGCCTTGTCGGGAAGTAAGTTTCGCTTATTAAGAGCCAATTAGATTTGCTTTCACAGCCGCAAAATCTGTGATGTGGCCGGTATTGGCCCCGATGCGAGTGGAACCCCTTCTTTCTTCTCAGACTGTTTCCCAAACTCTTCAATATACAAAAATTCCTAAAAATAATCTAAGTATTTTAAACTTTATATTCTGGCATGCTGTGTTTTGTTTAAAAATGATTTTTTGTATTCTTTTCTTTTTAACAATAGACTATGCATCCATTAAAAAAATATATTTTTTAGACGTAAACTGTAATAGCTTTTGTTATCTCGAAGAGTTGACGAGATTGAGTAGTTTAATCCCTTCGTTGTCATACTCCCCGCACCTTACAACGTAGATAAGAATGACCTAATTTCTCTCATTTACTATTTTAGATTACGAGCTCTTGCGTCACAAACTATTTGGATTTACGAGAGGCAGGATAGTTTTAGAAATCATGTTGTTAAGATTAGTGCAGCTTTTTAAAATACAGACTAATGTTAACAAATAGAGAAATACAGGTGTGTAGGGAGTGGTGAGAGATCGCAGTTTTAAATGTCAAATAAATAAATTACTTACCTGTGTGAATTCTCTCAAATTTCAATTTTGTCACGGTATTTCTTGTCTCCATATCATGTATTGTCCTCGATATTAACATATTAGCAATGGTAAATTTATGAGAACGCGGACAGATTGTCAGTTACGTCGGCTTCTATAGACGTATTTGTGAGAGAGAGAAAAAAGAGAGAGGTTAATTCTTTACATACGTAGGGGACAGCCGTAATCAAGTTGCATTGCTTCGGCCACAATTCGTTTAAGAAAAATAGCCAATTCCAAATAATATGTACAAAGTTAACTTTAAGAGTAGTTGATGATGAAATTACAAGTTTTCTCATCGTAAAGAACAAATAGTTTGCAGGTTGATGTTAAATATTTTCTAATTCCGTTTAAATTTCCAATGTGAGTACTAATTTTTCGGGAAAACAAATTGATATAGAGACCAAGGACCAAAAATATAAAATCTTAGAATGTTTTTGGCGATACGATATTTACGAAATTGTCATTTTTGTGAAATTGGACTTCATTGGAAGAGAGGATTTTGTTGAGAATGTCCCACGGATGAAATGGAATGAAATACCATCGATACTGATACGAATGTAATATATTGGAGAGAAATTAGTGAGACGCCAATGATAATCCACGAATTTAATCACCCAATAACCAACGAATAAAAGTAGATTATATGCTCTGAAAATGAATGAAATGAAAAGAGTGACTGATCTTTAAGTCGACTTAAATGTATTATTTACTACAATCGACACCAAATAAAATAAATGCAGGCAACTATTTTTCAAATACGCCAAATATTAGTTTCATTTTAAAAAACTGTACTGAAAATAGATTTTATGGTACGTATATTTTAATTTTCAAAGTTACCTGATTCATGCAATAACTTACCAACATTTCCTCTCTCCGTGTGAAATACCTAAACTCTGTTTGACGTTTGCAATTAAACATCAGTTGAGAGAATACCATGAATTTTTGTATAAAGCTATGTTTTCAGTACGGAACCGTATACGTCATTATAGTAATTTGTAGTGTATGTTGGATTTCTGTGTGAAGAATTTATTTTACAACAGTTTGCCAAATATTTTTATTTATTGTAAAATTATTGTAAAAATTTATTGCTCTGAATTTTCAAAATATAAGATCCGCAAATAATGCTGTTTTTTTAGAATAAATGTCAGTAAAGAATGGTTTAACCAATATCTTCATTGAAATAAACTAAAATAACACGTATTAAAATTTTCTACCCAAAAAAATTTTACTATTTTTTTCGAGTAAGTGCTTTAGGAAATATAAATTTTCAGTGTCGTGAAAATTATCTGAATTTGCAGCTTGTTTTAAATACTGGTTAATACGGCTCAACACGATTCCACCCTTAGGAATTACTATAATTAAACATACAAAACTTAAATTTGTTATGTATGTTTATTAAGATAAGTTCCAGTTTGCATGTGGACCCTCTTTAGTTACAATGTTTATAAAAGCTAATAATATTTTATTGTGTTGTTTATTAAATATTTGTAAGGGTAAGAACCACTTATGAAGCGAAAGATGTAGCAAAATGTTATTTCTTGTACGTTATCCCCAATTATTGCAGAAAAAAAGGCCAATAAACAGTTTCAAAAGATTCGGCATCACACCGTCTTATATAATTGTAAGGTAAACGAATCGGAGAAAGACAGTGTAATTTATCTAATAAATAAAACAGAGTGTTTGTATGTATGCATGTATGTATGTTCCTCATAAAATCTACACCCGTGGAGCGAATTTTAGCAAATTTCGTACCACCTGTTCCTTGCGACCAGGAAACAAACACTGTTGGGATAGCCACGCCTGTCACCCCCCCCCCCCCCAGAAGCGGTGGCGGACAGTGGTGGAAATATTCAAACATACTAAAACGACCGATATTTTAATCACGTGAATATTTTTAGAGGTCAAAGAGATTGATAATTTTTCTACCGATGTTATCTGTGTATAATTTCGATCCCTTACAGCGCGGTAAATGAGCACAATCAACCGAGATTCGAATCAAATCCGAGGTTATGGATGTCGCTGAGTTTAATTATGACAACCTGGGCGACGCGCGGGGCTGGGCGCAAGTGGGCGGGAGTAGATATTTTCAAACAATGTGACCGGCCGATTTTTGCGTAGAATAAATCCTTTTTGTTTTATCCTTCAGTAGTGGGGGTTGACATTTTCGAACATGTTAAAACGGCCGATATATTCGTCGAATGAAACTTTTTCGGGGTCAATGAGTTCAATCCCTTTCGGCATGGGAAGTGAATACTTTTAAAGATAGGGGTCTAGGTGCATTTAAAAAAAAATATCACAAAAGTAACCGAGATTGGAGATAAATCGTCGGTTATGGATATATGACAACCCGGGCAACGCATAAAGTTGGTTCACGAATTTATTACTTGAAGAGTTCTATCGGATTGACTCTTAGAAGTCCTGCAGGATAACTTCCTAACTTCTGATAATGAATCTAAGCTTTCGTGATAATTCCCAGTCCAAAACATTCGAAACTTTAAACCTTTAGGGCACAGTTATGCAACATAACTTTTAGAATCACCCCAGGGCGTCTGTTGGTTTCTAAGAGAGCTAATTTGTGATGCTGATATGAAACAACATGTACTTAAGGAAATGTGAAATTTTTGGCATCCGCGGATATGTTTTTTTGTGAGTCAACCCCTCATAGCCAGATTTTTCTACCCGCCGGACAACTTCAGAATATTGATTTCTTGTGCTTTTTATGGTTAGTTTTTCAAGAAAGAAAATTTATTCGTCATTATCATGGTATTATTATTTATATTATAATGAGTCAAATTGACTTTGGTCACGTTTGATAATTTTTTGGTTATTTTTCCGTATTGTATTCACAAGTTTACTTTAAAAAAATCATGCACTAAAGGTTTAACAGCCCCCAAAAGGCAGAGATATAGGCTAAATCATAATTTTAAAGGCTCCACCAAAGTAACTAAAGATTATTCGAAATGTCGTAGACAGCAAAATACAATATATGCTACTTCGTGTGTTGGCTACGTTCCCTTATCCTCCGCAATCCTCATTTATCCCCCCCTGCCCCCCTTCACATCACTACCGAGTACCGTTGTTAGTCTCTTCGTGTACGTTGTTCCATCTCCTCCACATTCAGATGCATTCTCTATCTTTTTGTTTTACTTCATCGGGCAAGTGAAATGTTCGGAGCATTCTTATTATTCTCGGCCAAGGGAGGGGGGGGGGGGGTGAAGGTCGGGGATTACGATGCGTCAATTACTCGCACTCGTACACAGGGCTCCCTCATTATCGTAATTTCTTTGACTGGTCAAAATTGCCGGCGGGTGAATTGGTGGTGTTGATCCTTCTCATAACTTTATATTTATATACCGTCCGATGTCCTGGAGGACGACGTTCCGATTGGTGTCTTCCAGTCTTAATTTCTAACTAAGGGGTAAAACTGAATCGAAATTAATAATTTCAAAATGTACCAACAGTAACCAAAAATTATTTAAAACGAGGTGCCTCGACGATCGATTTGTGGTGACAATATTTGTAATGAGAAAATAGTGCAGCTTTCATCAACTTAGATCTATAATAACTTCTAAAAATGGTGCCGACATTCACCAACATAGACCACTTTCAAAATCACCGCGGTTTATAATTTTCCACAAAATGATTAATTGGTTCGTGCATAAAATGTATGAATACGGATGTTACGTAGATAGGACATTTTTTAATCGAATATTCACATTAAATGTTTCATCAGATAGCTCCAGTATCATAATAAATAAAATGATCCTCCCCATGAAATACAGAATACTCGAGGATATAAATATATTGCAATCAAACTGTAAACTGTGGTGTGATCGTATTATATAGTTCAGTAGTTGCTAATCTGTAGAAAAAGTATTTCTGTCGCTCTGGACCGTCTGTACCTTTCCCGATTATAGAACGGTGCAGTGACAAAGCTGATGATGATGACGGAGATGGACGTCTAAACGTTGTTCGTTACACCAACAACTTCCGCGGTTGAATTTAGAAAATATTTTATTCAAAATAATGACCAGAAAATCCTTCTTTCTCGAATACATTATAAAAATTTAAATATATGCATATATTTAATTACGTAATAGAGGAATCGAGAGGGGCTTGGATGTAATTACAGTGGACAGACAAAACTTATTAACAACAAACAAATAGGAACGCTCCCCTTCCTGAAAGAGAGATACAAATGAATGCTTGAACAAAATATTGAGTAATAAGTAAGTCTAATAATAATAGAGAAACGATTTAAAAATCGAAACTTCACTTTACTACGGTACTCGAGAATGCACCACGATAAACAAATAGTAATTTAACAGAGCAACGACATTCTAAGAATTTACTTAGTTCATGTTTAATATAGCTTTTAAATTTTTTGCAATGGTGGTGCAATATTGTTATAAAATTTTTTCGAGAGTAAAAAGGTAAAAGAACCAAAAACAAAGGATAACGTTTTACTTTCTCCTTTTCTTTCTGTTTTTCTCTCTGCAGTGCATCTACCGTTATAAATAAAATAATTACTTATTAAATATCATATATAATTTGATATCAAGCAATTGCAGGACGCAAGTCACCGTAAAGTAATATTCAAGTAAACAAATAATGACAGAAACAACAACAAAAATTGTAAAACAAAATAATTTTTTTCTTCTGACATTCAACTTGGCGTTTATGAGCCATTTCAACCTGTATGAGTCGGGGTGGAAGTGGGGTAGAAAAGTTACACGTACAATCTGAAAACACGTCCAGCAAATATACGAAATTTTGTACACGTTACTTACTATCCAGGAACAAACATTGATTGGGTAAAACTCCCCTAGCACCTATCAGAGTATTTAAGGGATAGAATTTTAAGGACAAGTAGCGTCGAATATAAAGTTTTCAGGGTCACAACATTTGATAGTGTCACACTCGAAGCTTCCAATACCTAATTCCAACCACTATAATGAAGGGGAACACTCGTAATGGCGGGGGCGGAAGGAATTTATATAAAAATAATGCAAAGACGACCATTTCGGAGTCACTGAGTTTAATTCTGACATTCAATATGCCGTTAAGTTGGATTTCAAGCCGTAGGAGAGGGGGTGAATGAAGGTGAGAAAAATTCTACCATCACGGAGCAAATACTGGATGATGAAACATCTATAAGATTGGGAGTGGCGAGTATTTTTGATTCTCTTAACGTACCGGGGTTGTTTTTCTCTCATTTAAGGTACCGTGAGTATTTTTGACACCCCCAAGGTACCGGATGAACTTTTTTTTCTCTTAGTATACAGAGTATACCGAAAATAATTTTGAGTCTCTTAGTGTATTATTTTACAATCTCTTAACATACCGGGACTCTCGTAGTCTAACGAGGATATTTTTGACTATTTTAAGGTAATGTAAGGATTGTTGACTGTATTGTGGTACTGGGAGTATAATTGACTCTCTTAATTTAGAGAGAGTATTTTAGTCTCTCTTAAGGTACCACTTGTATTTTTTATTCTCTTAGAGCACAGCGAATATTTTTGACTCGGAAATAATTACGATCCGGTTAAGGAAAAGAGAGTATTTTTTACACTCTGAAGGTTACAGACGTAATTTTAATTACTTAGTGTAACGAAGTAATTTATTACTCTCGGTATAAATGACTATTACCCGGAGTATTTTCATCTCTCTTAAAGTTCTGGAGTATTTATTATATTTTAACAGAAATAATTTTGATTCTCATAAGGTACCGGGAGTACTTATGACGCTCTGAAGGTACCGGGAGAAATTTTGACACCTCGTGTACTCCTCTAAGGTACTGAGAGAATTTTTCGAATCTATTACTGTAATGAGAATATTATAGCACCTTGATTATTTTGGAGTATGTAAACGTCCCGGAAGTATCTTTAACTCTATTAAAGTACCAGGAGTATTTTTGAAAATTGGTTACCGGGAGTATTTTTACAGTCTTGGGGTACCGAGAGTGTTTTTGAACCTCTTAATCGGGAGTACTTTTTACTGTTTTAAGGTAACCGGATTTTTTTGAAGGTATCGGCAGTATTTGTGGACTGTCTTATAGTACCGTGAATATTGTATAACGCTATTAGGATGCGGGGAGTGTTTAAAGCGCTTTAAGAGTGCAAGTAGGTATTAGGTATTTTATACTGTCTTAAGATGTCTTGACTGTTAGTTATCATACCTGTTATGATTAAATTAACATTTCGTCAAGGATTGGTGAGGGAGCGTTAATTGTAAATGTTCAAAATGGAAAGATCTCGATGCCGGTTAAATCACATGTAGACCAAAATGATTCCTTTAGCTTTTAAATAATTATGGGCTCATATAAATAAATAACTGGTCAACGCCGGGCACCCAGCTAGTCTTGTCAAATGGACAGTTGAAGCGGCTAAATTATTGGTCTAAGAAACAGTTTGGTTTTAGAATTTTAAACTCTCATTTACAGTAATCAGCTGTTTCATGATCAAAAATATTTCGATATCTGAAGGTAAAGTTCTTCTTGAAAAGTTCCGATGCAGGTGTTTCTCGTAATAACGGATAATTGATGTGCCAATGTGAGACGAAGCAGAGTCGCGTCCGGTTCGGAGTTTTGCGCGTGGGTTCGATACCAGCCTCATCCGGCGATTTAGTCCTAGATAAGAACGATACCCACTCACTCGTGTCAGCAGACCCTTTGAGACAACTTACTACACAAATTCGCGCCCACAGAATTTTTTCTTAACTTTAGCCTCACGTTACAATGCTACAACAACCGGGAAATTGAGACAAATAAGTATTCTACGTTGCAGGACTTCGATTCCAGGGCGTTTCTTTTCCGTCAGGTCTGTAAAACTAACTAATTCATAAAACAATTTTAAATTGTGAAAGGAACTTGGCTGTGTAAGTTATACGATGTCGTAGATGTGCTTGTACCGTTGATTTAGTAGTTCTGAGAGTTATAAACCATTATTTTCTTTCCGTCTCATGCATGTCATATTTAAATCACTGTTTATGTAAAATTATGTTCAGAAATATTAGAAGAAACGACTGGATTGTTTGGTTATACTGCAAACAATCTTCTTTCACTGCAATAGTTTTTAACAAATATTTATACGCCTAAACTCACCTATTTTACGTAACAAAGTACTGCGAAAGATTACATCGATTCCTCTCTAGAAACTCTTATTCCACGGATTAACCGCTTGGTTTGCTGTGTATGATCCACTAGGTTGTGGTCGGCTCGAAACGCTCCCAACTGCGTTTTTGCCCCAGAATTTACAAGAGGACACGGTAACCCTCCCAGTGTCAAGCTCGCCCAGGTGAGCGGACCAACAGAATCGAATCATGGTTCTGATTGCAATATAGCACTCGTACAGGTGCAAACGAGCCTCTAAATAGACTTCCGACTAGCGGATTAGACCCAGTGAATTTTCTAAGGATTGAGAGAGTATCCTCCTCGTTGTCAATATGAGGAGTACAGCTGTATTAATTTGCCCGTGTGATTTGCTTAGTGTGTTGCAGCGTTTGGCGAGCGAGCTAAAACATGGGGGACGAAACTAGCATCCGCTTAGTTAGAGAGATGACGGGACTTCCTCTCCATTAAAACAGTTGTCTACGTAGGCAGTGTGAGGTAAGCAAGTAACTTACGCTTCGGAAGATAAAACGTCCAGCTTGCAGTGTGACAGACTTTACGTTCCCATAAAAATGGGAAAAAAAACTATTTACCAGTATCGTTAGATTTTTAAATGCTACTCATATCGTAGCATTTTTTTTTCACGATCTGCAGTACATCCTGTAGTCTCCACACAAATCTTTGACTTCCACTGCTTCTTTAGTCGTGGTCGCCGAAACCTTCTTGACGTAGAATTAAAAGTTATCCAAGAACCGTTTCATCACTGATAACATTTAACATCTCATTCCGCGTCATTCCCGATGTGAAGACTTTTTTTTATTCCCAGAATATTTTTTTTCTACAGTTTCGACGCCAAATTTTTAATGGCGGTAATGTCAGATCAATTCCGTGAAGCCATCTCTTAAAAATCCCGCCATCCCTTAATTTTCTCGTGACCTATTTAATTTTTATTTTGAAATTTATCAATTTGGATTAACTGTATACTCTTATATTCCAACTTTTTCAATGACAGAAAATAATGTAAGACTGAGAAGCCGTAGGTTGACTTTTATTACGGGAACGAAAACGAAAAGGCGGAATTACGCACTCACTGGTGCTGACCTATTTCTCACCGTAGTCTTCTAACCTTCAATCAACAGTAGATAATTAATTACAGCGTGAAACGAGCGCATACAGTTTTACGTACTTTAAACTGAACCATGTAATCAGTGCGTTACGCAAAAAAAAAAAAAGCTTTATTAGACTATCTGCTACGAATAGTTTTAGAAATCGTGCTATTGAATTGTAATAATGAATCAAATAAGAAAAGGTATGTGTACATGAACGGTATAGCAATGTTTAACATATTTCAGCTTCAGGCTCTCTCCTTACAAATAAAAAAACAACCGTCCTGCTCAACCTCACTGCAATCTTTAAAGGAATATGAAAGCTGATTCTCACAAATTTTTCGTAGGGATGTGTATAAAAGTTTACAATTAATTTTATTGTAGTCCGTTAATTTTTATTTCACTTACTAACCTTCCACAAACGTAGGCTTCCTCTACGAAGAGACTCTAGCCTGGATCAGAAAATTCCTCTCCGTCACAATTCAGGGGATGTGATACTAGAAGACGGAGACGCAGTCACGGAATCATCGACAGCAGTTTTCTGGTCTCAGGCGAATAAAACCATTCATCGTGTTTTTCATAAAATTCCATTCCTATAGTTCTACTTATATAGGTTTGAGGTCACTACAGAAAAATATGTACCGTTAATAGGAGCCATATTTCTTCGTCGCTAGTATACATAGTTTCTCCTCGTGTGTATCACACGAACCAAGGAGAAATAAAATTGCATCGAGAACAAAAAATTCCTAGTCGATTCTATCACACTACTTTTTTCAATCGTAAAGAATCCGCGTGATTTTAGACGCCTAAATGTTCTCGCTAAGATGAGAATATAGGATCAAATGCAAGTAGGTCTGGTCTTCAAATATCAGGTCTAATTGTTGGCAGATATCACCCGTAACATTTCTTACAAAATAAAGTAGGCCTATATTCCATAGTTAAATGTTTCCTTTTAAGCAGATAATCACGTAAAATGTATTTCAAATTAACACACTTGATGAATAAATCGATTTTCTTTACACTATCCCAAAACGAGTAGTTTTGATAAAAAAATTAATAGAAATATTCATTTAGTTTACATACGAACTGTATCGTATCGAATCATTGAAGGACTTGATAGAACTTTTGTTTTACGAATGGAAATTACTGTCCGTTTTGGCTGCCAGAATGCGGAATCACAGGATACCTTCCTGGCACTGAAACACCAGACCATATCTACAAAATTTCAGGATTGAAATAAGTTTTTGCGAGCCCAAGTTCGTACGTAATGTTTTTGCAACCAAAGGACAACGAAGCGCTTTGTATCAAGAAAGTTGCTCCTAAAAAAATACGATCATTTTGTAATTTTACAGTTAGTAATTAATTATGCCTCGGAAATCACGTGATCAAATTCATGTGCGACTGTATATGGCAACGGTGGGAAAATGCGGCTATTTTAGTTTTATGTAGTGAGCGGGTACCAAAGACAATAGCTTACATATTTTCATTATATTTGAATTTTATATATATATATATATATATATATATATGACTTTTTTATATATTAGAATTTGATTACTAAAATTTTGAATTAATTTTTTATTTATGTGTGTTCTTATGTGACTTGCGATAATATGCAATTACATTAAATAATTTTTTTTGTACGTGCGGCTCTTTATAATATAATATAACCCGAATTTCGCCTCTTTTTGGACTCAAGATATTTGACATTAAAGTAGTGAGGCTATAACTGGTTTTTCTAATGGCTGAAATCATCGTAACAATATTTTATTCGCCATTTTTTCCCGTATGTAGTTTAACAATCAAATCTAGATAGCACAGTTTATTGCTCCATTTTTGTTGAACAATAAAATGATTGCTTCGAAATAAATCGCCTCAAATTTGTTTTTTGATAGTATAAATGTGTAAGAGAATAATTTTATTTACAGTAATGAACGTAACTACTAAGACATATACTGCTGTGGCTCCAAAATCTATTTGGGGCATAATCTGCATTAGAGAATAAGTTCCTGTTAGATTTTACAACAATTAGTATCACAAAGAATCGAAAATCCAGCAACAGGGCGAATGTAAAACAAGCAGTAAAAAATGTTATCGTTAACTTTTATTATACAAAAAAAAAGCATTTCCATTCAAATGAAAATATCCCTCCTAACTAATAATATAGGTTTTGTATTCGAGAAAAATTGGGATGTGTATTTCTAATACATTCTGAGCAAACCCATTCTGACGGGAAAATTGTTTCACGATATTTACCAGATCTAAATCATTGCTAAGTCGTTTTTCGTGTGAAGAATAAAAATGCGACGGCATATTAGGTTTATTGATTTTATTCCATTTGTCCTCGTATGAGGAAGTGGGATACGTCATTACATAAATTTACAATATAATTATTGGATGCTACAATTATTAACAATTAGAAGTTAACATAAAAATAACTAAAAATCGGGGAGAAATATTTCCCTGTCCAGTAAAATAACTATATAGTAATAATAATTATTTAACGTTCCTAAGGGTATAATATAATATTTACAGTACACAAAAAAAACTATATTCGCACTAGGTAGAACATAAATATATAGAGAAATAACTATCATAAACTATGGAATCACACAAAACACAAGAATAAACACAGTCCCTGATTTACATAATTAATTTACACTCCACTTCGTTTCTGACTCCGAGACAACATAATTACAATAACACCCAAAACCAGTCATCGGAAGGGCGCGGTTCAAGTAGTGAGACACCGACAAACCTGATGCTGCTTTTTCTTAAGTTTTTCCTGTATCTAATTTAAGTGAATGCCGGGTAGGATCCTTAAACTATAACCTGGGAACCCCAGTTACCCCTACCCTGCTCTTTGCCCCCTTTCTATCCGTTCCTATGCTATTAAATGCGAGAGGTCAGAACAATGATGACTCTCAGACAGCAAAAAAGTAATAAAATATGTTTTAAACGTTTTATACGAACAAACAAGTTAGCACGAGTTGATCATTATCTTTGGTGTTTACCATTCATTTTCCTATATATGCGAGCTCACATTCCAGTAATTACACAACAGGATATTTTGCATGATGACGTCTGAGTAAATAAAAGGTTTCCGATACTTTATTTTGCTTACATTTGATAACTAAATTTTGTGCTGTGGTTGACACTTCATTTAAGCTTGAATTTTCTTATTCTTTCATAATTTTTTTCCGTCTTCATTATTTAGAATTGATCAAGATAAATTGATATCCTCTTTGATTGACAGCGTTTACTGCTTGATAAATTGATTCATGTGTCTATGGAGTAATGACGATGAAGTTGGAAACTGACTCATTGTCCAACTTGTCACATGGAAACATTATGTGGCCCATAAATACATATCAATATATATATACAAATAGTGGAAATAATTGTCACTTCCAAATATAGTCACGGATAAACTAAATTAATTCGTGAGAATAAACTTAGTAAGTATTCCGAGAAGCTTTGCATAAATCACGTGTCATGGAAACGGAAAACAATCTATATGTAGTAAGCCAATAGATCAGCGAAGCCTTCTTTTTTTTTTTCAAAGCAGAAAACAAACAGAACCATGTAACGTTTAAGTCAGAAGCGATGTAATGAAAAACTAAACAAGTTACCAAAATTCCAACCAATACTGGATTCCATTTAGTAATATCGCATGATTTGTTTTGAAGAGAATTTCGCTGTAAGTTTGAAAATGGTTGTTAATTGAAATGTATGAAGTACGCATCAACAATATTATTACTATTACGTCATTTTCCATTCAGAAGCTTTAAAGATGTGAAATGAGTCTTGAAATTATAATAATATCCAACAGTGATATATGATCTATTTAGACTGTGACATAATTTTTTTATAAGGTTTAACATAAATATAATTTTGCAAACTCCTTAATCAAATAGAGGGCGTAGATAAGCAAATAATATTGTTACTTTTTTTAAAAAATAAATAATTTTAGTATATTTTAGCTGACTGACACTTTTCTTTGTAATTGTCTATACAGGTTTGGTTTTGTGTTGAAATTTTTCACATCTGAACTGGATATGAGTAGATCACTATATTTTAATCACAAACAGCAATAAGGATTGTATGGGTTAACCTTATCCAGTTTATGTTCAATTGATAAGTTCCGCCAATTGGTGGAGGAAACGTCGAGAGTTTAATATTTTATTGTCTGTTTTTCTACACATACAATTATTGTAATATTATAAGGATTGTATGTAGGCCTACTGAAAAATGAAAATGAATAATGTCTGATGTTTTTAAATGCCTCTGCAAGATTTTTTACCTCTCATTTATGAAATTTCTAACATGTAAAAAAAAGTGAAATTATGGAAACTAACATTCGTTCGGGAAAGTCAGAGAAAATGTGTGAATGAATGAGTCAGGGTCAACGAGTCGAAAAAATAAAATAAAAGATAAGCCACTAGTGGATAAACGTAGAAAAACGCGACATTTGTGATTATTTACGTCTCTGGCATATCTATATAATAAAAAAGGATATATATTTGTATGTATGTATGTATTTACGTTGTTCTTTATACAAATTTTATCGCGTGGACAGAATGCAACAAAAATTGGTATACGTATTCTGCCAAAATCGAGAACCGGTACTGTGGGGGTGACAAACCACTAGCATAAATGTGAAAAGAATTATAATTTTAAAAAGTGATCATTAAGTGATAAATTACTGCGCGCCAATATATCATGACATCACGCGACAGAGAGAGACGTTACTACGCGACGAACAAAGGAAATAGTTCGATTTTTCCGTAATGAAATGAAGCAGAAATATTTTCATTGAATAAAAGTATAATTCTATCCAGTAATACTCCATCGAGTGATAATAAAAAACAATACAAAATACTTTACAATCGTTGCGGAAAATGTTAGTTAATTTAGTGAGTGCAATATGGCCACCATTTCTTTTCATTTGGAATGTAGCTATCAATTTGATCACTTCAATCCTTCGTAATGTGCGAATACTGATGGACAATTATATCCTGCAATACTCAAGAAGTACTGTCTGAAGACTTACTGACAATTATTTGTTCGCGGAGAATTATATTTCTGAAGAATAACGATGGTATGTTTGTTGCTATTATGCAATTAAATTCTATGTATCTTATAGCTATTAAATTAATGCAGTATATTTATGTATTGGTAAAGAAATTCGGAGGCATGTTTGTTGAGATTGATGCAATAAAATTCAATGTATTTTATAGCTGTTCAATTAAAGCACTATTGGTCGAAATTGTGTACGGAACTAGGAATAGTTAGATTTAGGTTGTGTCTTCTTGACTAAAGATTAATATAGAATTAAATTCTTTTTCGGGTTTATATAAATAAGACACGGGCAACGCCGGGCACTCAGCTAGTTATTAAATAAAAATGAAACAGCAGTTTCCTATTTGAAACATTTTAAAGTAAATAATCAGGAATATTTTGTTGTAGCATAATTAACTACAGACCACAGTAGATACTATTGAAGCGGAAAGTTCTCTTTCACTATAAAATTATTAGTCATGTTGAAAATTAACGAGCCCGTTTTTCTTGATCCGAAATGTAGGGGTTAATAGAATGCAGCCGTGTCCTTTCGTAACTTGTTTCTTTTTTTCACCAATTCGCGTACTATTTTAATCGTCTCTATCTCATGGTGTCACGTGGCGATCCCCTTACGTCCAGCATAGCATCCATATTGTTTAGAACAACAATCGATTTTGGTCTATCATCAACTAAATTTATCGCACGACTATGAAGAAATTCTGCAAATCAATTTGTAAACAGTCTTTTCAGATGGTGATTCGAGGCATTGCACTCAGTTACTGAAATTTTAAAACCAAGATTAACCTTCACGTGAAGTTTCCGTTTTTTATAACACTGTAAGCAAACTACCCGGCCCAATTACCGAGTTTCAACTGTTTCAACAATATTAAATGACAATAGTAATTCCACATGTCAATAGATCCATATAGTGGCCATTTGTAGAATCTTAAAAAAAGCGGCACTTCAGGATGGCAAATAATTATATTCCATTCACTGTCGTTATTTACGCTTCTTAAGCAAATAGAGCCTATTTCCTATTTACCTGTGTACTATTACCAAATAACAGTCGAACTTGGAATTTTCATTTTCAGAAAATATGGAGACCAACATCACTCTTTGGCAGTTTCTTTTAGAACTGCTTATAAGTAACCAATATACAAGTATTATTACATGGACGAACAACGATGGAGAATTCAAGCTCGTAAATGCTGAAGAAGTGGCAAGACTATGGGGTCTTAGGAAAAACAAAACAAATATGAATTATGATAAACTGAGTCGAGCCTTACGTTATTATTACGACAAAAACATAATAAAGAAAGTACTGGGACAGAAATTTGTTTACAGGTATATGCAAATTTATTACTCAATTATTATCCGTAGTTCACAAATTACAAGCTCATCAAATTTTGCGTTCTTCATGAACAATGATCACTAATACGTTGTCTAAAAAAATATGTGGAATACATGGAAATAAGAAATGAAACGTCTTTAAATTTTTAACATATTTAATGGAACTGTTTTACTTTTGATGTTAAAATGTTGAAAGAAGTTCGTTTCGTTAATGGAAGTGTAACCAAGAGTAGTACTAATGAGTCCAAACTGACCAGTCTGTCTCCAAAAATAAATTGAAATAAATTTGTAATAATTTAATAAAATACATAATAAACTGAATTTTAGAGAATTCCTTTCTGCAAGTAATAGTGTTGAGTTTATAACTCATACATTGTTGCATTATAAAAAAGTTATATTTCTACGACGAGGAATTAATATTTTTTCAGCTCATATTGATTATTCATGTAGAGTGTTACACTTTTAAACAGATTCATTTACTTATTGGGGGCAAAATGTCCTTAAATATAGTGTCTGGGAGTTGTAAAAAGAGCTCTCGGGATTGCACACGGGTGCAGCACTCATTAAGACGCGAACGTGACGACTGGAAGATGATTGACAAGAGAATCGAAACGTCGTGTCTTAATGATTGTTGCGCCCGTGTGGACATCCGAGAGATCTTTCTACAGTAACTGCATCGGTAAAGCCTTCGATCTTTGACTATAAATTGGCGAGAGAGTGGGGAGAGTAAGAGCGATAGTGACACAAATTAGAAAGAAGAGAGATTGGATTTCTTGTGACCTGCAAAATTTTAATTCAAATAATACAACTTCCTAGTTCACGTTTTTGGCTTCCCAATCTCCTTACAAATCTAGATTGCAGATTTAAACATAGAATGTGCAAGTTGGTTATTACTCAACAAACAATTAATATGAGATGAAAACCCTTTATTCTTAAAATAAGAACAATATGCTTGTACATCATTTCAAAAATATATTAAAAGAATTTGCAATTTGTTAAATTTATCACTTCATTTAAGTGAATGTCTAAATTTTGAGAACATGTGGTAATATTGTGAAATTAAATAAAAATATCTGGTTTATGGCTTTGTTCCAGGTTTGTGTCTTTTCCAGAAATTGTAAAAATGGAAAACAAGATACCCTTTCATGTGAAAATGGAAAGTTTACAAAAAACACCACTTTTTAGTGGAAGTTTTTACTATGGTTCTACTGCCCTAAGTGGATTCTCTGCATCATCTTCTGTTTCAGGTTAATTATAGTGTAAAAGAATTAGTAAATGGTTCCTTATTTATTAATTTTACTTATTAATTTTACTAGCTGGGTGCCCCACGTTGTCATTAAACTCACCAACATCCATAACCACGGATTTGACTCCAATCTCAATTGTGTTTTTAATTATTTTTATGTAACGCACCTCCTCCCCAAAGGGTGCTAAAGTGCTCCTAAAAATGCTCCCCTCCCATTCCGAAACGGGTTGAAGGCTAAAAACATTAGTAGAAGTACTATTAAACTCATTGACCCCGTAAAGTATTTATTCGACGCAAATATTGGCCGTTTAGCATGTTTGAAAATTTTCACCCTCGTCCACCCCCGCCCCTGGCGTTAAATGGCAAGTTGAATGTTAAACTAAACTCAGCGAAATCCATAACCTCGGATTTGACTCCAATCTCGATTATTTTCGCGTTACTACTACGTAATGTCCCTCCACCGCCATCCCTAAGGATGCTGCCCTCCTATGCCGAAAGGGGTTGAAATTATACACAAACAACATTGGGAGAAATACTATCAATCTAATTGACCCCGAAAATATTTATTCGACTCAAATATCGGCGGTTTTAGCATGTTTGAAAATTTCTACCCCCCACACACCTCTGCCTAAGGGGGTGGAAGATTTGTCTTACCTCCACAGTGTTGGTTTCCGGTTCGTAAGGAACACGTGTACGAATATTGGTCAAATTGGCTCAATGGGTGTAGTATGCACACTCTGTTTTATATATTAGATTCATACAATTGTTTAACAGTTCCAATATAGTATAAATTGTATTAAAAAAAAGTAAGTAGGAAAATGTGACAGATGGGGACATAGAACAACTGTCAAAAGTTTATGCAATTAAATATACAAATGTACATGATTTAAATACTTTTCTTATGAAACCATCTTCTCACTTACTGCTAATATGAGTGGAGGATGTTAATTACTACATTAGTTATAAAATTAAATCATGGATTTACATTTTAAATGAATGGTTTAACATTTTGTAGATTCAAATGATAGACTATATAATAATTCACAATTATTCATTAAGATATATTACTAGTATGCATGAAAAATTATTCAAGAAAATATTCTGAAACTTCTATATATGAAATGCATTTCTTATGAAAAATTTTGTTGATTGTTAAGATTTAAAAACTGTTATATTGAAATTTCAGGCATACCTACATTTGGATTTCCACCTCCTTTTTTCGATATTTGGAAGAAGGTGCCTATGGATGAACATGTTAGGGGAAGGTCATTATTGGACACTCCACTTCCTCCACCACTTTTGCCTCTACAACTTTGGAGTGCTGGTCTGCCGTATTCTCCATTGCTGCCATATTCTCTACACACTCCATCAACATCTTCATCAAAATCTTCACCTTCTATTTCTGTGATTCAGTGAGACCTTGAGTGTTAGTAAGCTGTCTAGTCGTCAATTTAAATGATTAAAAGACTAATTGGTTTCAATGAAAATTTAAATATCATCTTGATACATATCTTTATATTTATTTGTTAATTTGAGGAGTCAACTAGAATATATATATATGTATTTGATTATATATACAATTATATTGCATTAAGCTCAGTTAACTATATTTACAAATTTCAATAAATATACTGCATATAAGCAGTTGAGTTTGCAAGTAATGGACAATGTATATTTAAAAATTTCAATAAATATACTGCATGTAAGCAGTTGAGTTTGCAAATAATGGACAATGTATTATATTTAACAAATATAATTTACTGTATTAAAATTAAGGTACATGCAATGAGATTGTTGGTTATCATTGCAGTTATAATATGTGTAAAATAAAATATCAACAGCAATAAGATGTCATAGTAATAATAATGTGAGAAAAAAATAATGATAATTTGAATATGTTCAGTATGAATATAAAACAAGCTTTATATGTAATATTATATTGATGACATTATTTAATTTTAAAAATGGTACAAATATACCCAGAAATAATGCAAATCTTATGTCTTTATTTAGTTCCTCATACATTTATATTACATCATATAGAATTCAGTACACTTGATATGTTTTAATTTTGTAAATTAAAATATAAAAAAATCATAGGCTGAAATTCCATCCAGGATATGTATTAATACTTTTAGAAAAAGAACCATAATGAGTGAAGGTCATAAAATGAAGCAGTATAAGGATTTAATTATTTAAGACCATGGATAATTTATATTGGATGTTAAAGCAAATAAATCAATAATAAGAATTTATTATTAGTATAATCTAATATACTGTAAGTGTTGTTAATGTTGTGCAATGTTTTCATATATATAATTTTCTAGACCCTTTTTATGCATAAATTTACATTCAATATTTGTTTCTATAAGTTTCTTTGAACTCAGTCCATGTTTTGTATCCCGAAGTAATTTTAAAAATAATAAGTCATTATATATGTATACATTTTCAAATTTCAGAAAAATATTCACAAAAGTCAGAATATTAAATTAATTATTGATATTATGCGACTAAAGTCAGAGTTGAAAAATAGCTCATTTGTTTGATACATTTATTGTATCAACAGTCTGTGATCATTGCAATATCACTGTAAATAATCGTTGTAGTTTGTAGGATTGTAAAAGTACTTTAAAGCATACATGTCTTTTATTTAAAATATCATTCTCTACTAAATTTTAGGTAATATTAATATACATTTACTAATACAGTTTTATTTTTAGGCAACTGTAATGTATTAAATGAAACACTGAGAATCGTATTAAAACAGAATAAAGTTTCATTTTGTTGCATTTGTGCTTTTATTACTAAGGTAAAGATATAAAATTAATTAGTTCTTTATTACATTTTGTGTAACATCTCAGAGGCTCTTTCAACATATTTCTCAATGTGCTGGCACTTTAACTTAAAATTTCTGTCCACATTCACTTGCAAGTTTATACTTGCATTTCTGATCTTATTCAGTCCTCAAAAATGCTACCCTTATTCTATCCTGGAACATCAACATCAACACAAGGACTCACAATATGTCTAGTTTAACACAGATAAAAAAAACTGAAAAAATGTAAAGCTCATTTGTAACAATTTTAGTTGAATAGATGGAAAAATTACTGTCTGACTTTATGACCCAGTTCCCATGCAAAGAGTTGTACCTATGTTATTGACCCTTCATTTTCTCTAAAAGGAAGAATTTCTTTTGCTCTAGAATATAGATATTAGAAGAGGTAATGGGTCATAGAAATAATAAATCCAATGTAATAATTTCTGTTCACCTTCAAGGATTAAATATGGGTTCAGAGATACAGCACAAGAACCAAACACACTGGCAGGTACTGAATGCAGCCTTTCCAATAATGGCCAACTGTGTCAACATTTGCATGTCAGCAAACAATCAGTATCTGTTAGATAATCGGTGTCTCCACTGCTATGAAGATCGTAGGATCTTGGAATGATTGTGATGGAAGACAAGACACGGATCCAATGTGAAGATGTGTGTTTTGACAATGTTGAAGGGGCATGGCAAAAAACTGTGAAATTATGACTACTGTCCATGCAAGCGGTGCAGACGTGGTTTCATGAGGGGCTTTCTTAAAAAATAAAAAGAAGAATTTTGTAGAATGATTAACTATAAACGGAAACTATGTATGAAAGAGATATGCACAGTTGTTATAAGTAAATTCCTTATATTTTATTACTTATGAAATATGACTGAACAATTAATGGATTGCAGTTTTATTAATCAGGTGCAATGAAAAAATACTTTTGCTTTCAGGTAACATTTTTCTATTATTTTCATATTATTTGATGAAATATTTTGTCAAATAAAAATTAATTTCTGACCGAAAAGTTTGCTATCTACACCGATTCCTTCATGAATAATATGCACATAGTATGAGTATATTGTGTAAATCAATTAATATTGTCTCATTAAAATAAATGTATTATTTAAAGAAAGTGAACTATTTTTCTCATTGTTAATAATTATATTGTTTACTAAACAATGCATTTCCATTGCATTTTTTTTACCTTACTTACATGATTGAAAGGACTTTGCTATTAATGTTAAAGGCATGCTACATTATCTTGGACGTACGTCAGAAGTGACCTAAGGGTTAACTTTCATGGCCGAGACTTTCAGTACGCTTCCTGCTGGAGCCATGGGAAGTCACACGCATATTTATTTTATTTTGTTTGTAGTTTTCGGCACGCAAAACGCGCACCTTAATACAGTTCCAGAAAGCTTGTCGCAAGAGGTCAGTGGATATTCGGTCACGTCTGCAAATCAAACCTCAAGTTTTTCCGATGATCTAAGCGCAACTATTGGCCCGGAAAACAACGAGAATTCGGAACCACATGAATCAACAACTCGTGCCGATTCAAAGGATTACTTCTTGTCCGACGACGATTCTATGTTAAGTGATGGTGCTCACACGCTTGCTTCACAAATTGATGCGTTTGTGGGAAGTGCCAATAACTTTGCTTTTCAAAGCGACGCAGAACGGTGAGCAAATTATTAAATTTGTAATCGAAAGGCAGACCTTATTCTGATTGTCTGTTAAGTACTTAAGCTTATGTAGAACGCTCAGGATTGAATGATTATTCAAGAATAATAACTTAAAGCATAAGGGGAATAATTTTTAAAAGGCATAGAAATAGGAGCTGTTGATTTATCGATATATTTTCCAGATGTAAGTCATTCACAAATGGGGGGCTATAAAATGCCGTATCTATGAAATATATATGGGAAAAAAGAGTATACTGGTGGTCCTTAGATAAGAAATCGACAATGCATGTGTAGCAATCCCGCTGCACAGGCTGCCAAAACCGCTCTTCGCCTTACTAATAAATGTAAGCAAGTTAACAGCACCTCCAGTAATTATCGAGGCCATTAGGAACTTGTATAATTCTCGTGATACATGAGTAAATTTAAAGTAAAAAATATTTATGAAACTATTTTGTTTTCTAAGGCGTGCATTTATATTTTCGCAGCCTTTCTCTACCCACCCTCATCCCTCTGTACACTCACACACATGTAAATATCTAAATGTTGTTTATGTACCTTGCATTTTATGGTAACGACGTGGATGTAATTAGAATATAATTCTACTGGTACAATTTGTATAGTGAACTTGTAGTTGAACGCAAAGAAAATGAGTTGGAAACATAGGAGCAAGCACTTATTTCAGGATCGTCCATTATCCTCATGGCAACAATCGTCTTAATCAAGCATGTTTGGTTACCTGAATTATCTGTCCTCGTGCTTTGGGCTCTCTTTCTCTATCGTAGGAATTCTCTCTGGTTGAATGCTCTCCTACTTTAATTAGTGAACTAATTGGTTAGTTCAAGTTGTTATTCGCAACCATGACAAATATCAGACTTTATGTTATTTACCAGTTGTTTTACTAGTTGCTACCCATTCAAATTCTTGTAGTCTGAGAGGATCTCTACTTCTACATATTTCCTCGTCCAGACATTTTACGTTACACGTCTCACTCCAACTATTTCCGTCCAGCTTGGCAATCGCCGTATCTGCAGTGTCACACGGTTTTGTTTGGGGTCACTGCATTCACAATCTAAGACAGCTAAATAAAAAGTGATTTTCAACGACTGTATTCATGACAATACGATGATTTCTAGAATACAGCCGGTGAAATTGGACACATGAAATTTATCGTAGCTCTTTTATTGATGATCAGAGTCCTCGATTTTGTATTTATTAGTTCTCTGATGTTTTATACATAAATTCTACATGAATGTCCATTATATGTGTGAATTTTATTGTTAATGTTGGAAAGGTAGATATTTTTGCTTACAAAGCTAACATTCTCGAGGGCACTAGAATTGTATTGAATTCCCTGAAGTTAGGTCTGGTTAATGATGTACGAAGCACTCCTTTCATAATTTTTAAACAGCTTCTGCATGGTAAATACCTTCCTGCGATACTATCCTAAAATATAATTTGAGTATAATATTCAAAGTAGACTGATGGTAGGGTATATATAGTTCTCATTTACTGTATACTAATAAGCTGCTTCTAGACAATAATATATATATATATATATATATATGTATTATATATATTATTATCCAGAAGCAACTTATTAGTATTTTTTATTTGATTAATTAGTAACCCGATTTTAATCCTTCTGCGGAGGCAAACAAATTGCTTCTTCCTGATTAGATTTAATTTAAACCAGTTATTGACTGTCCCACTTATAATATTATTCTCCAACTCACTTAGAAGGATCGAATTTTATAAAAATTTTGACAAACTAGACAATACGGAGGTAGGTCTATACTTGCTGCCTTTCTTATGTAAGGAAATGATTTTATATATTTTAAATATATTTGGCTATTCCCCAGTGTATAATGAGCAATTAATTATGCCATATAATGATGAGACAATTAGAAGATAAATTCTGGTGTAGCTTTGATGTAGTTGATAATATTTAATATCTCATGTTGTCACAGCAGACCAGTAATTTATCATTAGTAATTTTGTAGGACTTTTGTGGTGGATGTATTTAAGAAGTTAATTTGATACAATATCAGTGAAATTTGAAGTATAAGACACTGATTCTAGTAGTGGCGTAGCGTAGCGGGGGCGACCCTTTTTGGGGGCGAATAATTTTTGGAAATTCTGTAGCCTTTTGGAATTAAATTCCTAAATAAGAGGGTGGAAAATGTGGCGAACGCGTCGGGCGGCTGAAATCCACACTTAGCCACAGGGTACCGCTAATAATTTAATTTAACCTTTATGTGATAAGAATAATTCTGCTCAAGCACATAAAAATATAAATGTGGAAAACATAGACAATGAATATACAAATTCTTGAGACGAAAACGTAACCATGGTCCACATGATATGTCATGGATTCAATATTTTTAGTTAGATAATTGATATCTGAAAATGTACTGAACATTACATGATGGGTCAAGTCAAATTATATATATATGTATATAATTAAAGTTATAGATATTATTTTCCTGTTAATTGCTCACATATTTATAAGAGTTGAAACGTACAGCTGTTTTGCCGGATACCGAATATCCGTGCACCCTGTAAGCCGGATAGCAGGATATTCGGCAATTGGCGTGTCGTAACGTGTAGATCTGAGCGAGGTCGAGGAGTTAATACACGGACGATCAGGCTGATTAACGAGATAGAAAATTAAAATAACAAGTCATTCTCACAATCAAGAAAAAAAAACGCGATTGCAAGTGAGTATGACGATCGCAATCGTGACCCTTATATTTGGTGGTCAGCTACTGCGACACAATACACAATACAAAATTTGCCAGAATTTGTCTATTTGCACGTTTTAGTAGTGTATATAGCGAAATACGTTTGTCTGAAGCTGGCCTTGTTTAGCAAGAAAAGCGAAACCGCTTATTACCTCTTAATGCAGAGAAAATGGTATTCATTCACCATGATTTGCCCCTAGTTCAGTAGGAGTACTAATTTTTTTAAATGAAAAAATTTACGTCTGATTGAAAATAATGAATAAAAAAGACATACATAATTAATTACTGCATTATTGGATTAATTGTGATGTATGTTTCTTTTCAATGAAATGGAATACAAGTACAAATCATTTGTGAAAAATTATTTTATAAAGGCCTAGATTGTATGAATACAATTTTTTAAGGTAGTAATACATGAAAGCTTTCGGGCTTTTGAGTGTTGTCAACTCACCAGTGCAGTTGTTTTTCTCTAGGCTCTTCTTAGCACCTGACGAAAGGAACAAGGATCCCAGAACGTTATGTGGTATTTATATTACCTATTTTGTCTGTATTGGCTATCTTTCTTATTCATTACTAATTTTTTGTTGTTAAAAAGTATAATAAACGGTGTTTTGATTAGAAAATGTAGTGGTTTTATTTATGTCTAGACTCATACGTAATTAAATAAAATTGATTTTATGAATTTTTCGTAATTTATTGGAAATCGGTATCCGACCGAATAGTAAATCTAGGCCGGTTACCGGATATCCGTTTCATCCCTAATATTTATCCTCAATTAATCAAATTTTCTGGTTATTTTTTATATGGGTCATCAATCATAGTGTATAATAAGTCACAACCCCCCCAATATAGCTTTTCTTAATTATTGTAAAAGTCAACATGAATAATGATATTGTTCCCCTGTATTTGGTTGAACAAAATAAAAAATATGTGTTTTTCAGTAACAATGACCTGACATCTTTGGTTTTTGTCTTTGATACAACTGGTTCTATGCACGATGATTTGGCTAGAGTAAAAGAAGGAACAACTAGAATTCTAGCTACTATTTTGGCACACCCTAGCAGACTTATAGGCAATTATGTGCTAGTTCCGTTTAATGATCCTGGTAAGTGTAGTTCAATTTGTAGAATAAGTAGTAATATATGACGGAACGTAAACTTTCTTTCTAATTTGTAAAATGTTCACATGATTTTGTATACAGTATTTATTAATTTTTTTTATTAGTTGTTGGACCACCCACTGTGACAGTTGATCCAGCTGTATTTAAGGAGAGTTTATATGTAACAAGCATTTTAGATGGTGGTGGAGACTGTCCGGAAATGAGTGTTGGCGGGATCAAGATGGCTCTAGAAAATTCACTGCCTGGAGCTTATATATATGTATTTACTGACGCGAGCGCTAAAGATTTTCATTTACTGCCACACGTGTTAGCAATGGTACAGCAAAAACGAAGTCAGGTAAGTATATCACCTTACTGTTAATAATTTGTGTTCTATTGTTCACAATTCGGAACATGACTTCAAAACATACTTATGACATATATATATATATATACTTTTACAAACTTTGGAGACGGATTCTTTATATTAAAACTAGAATGAAAGGTCATATAAGCATTATTAATGAAAAAATTATTACATGAAGATCTTCAAGCACGTATTAGAGGCGCTACTTACAGGGACTTTATTCAGAATGTTCTTCCAGATCTGCGACAGGGTGTAGCTCTCGCAAATTGGAAGTACTATGTCGATTATGAATCGTGTGGCTCCAGGTGCAATGGCCGATAATAACTGTCGCTGATGGATAGCTGGTCTTCACTTTTCCCTGACTTCAATCCACCTAAAAAAAAAAGCGGATTATGCTGCAAGCATCCATAATAGAGACATCTTTGACGACTGGGAAACTGTTCGCCAGCGTTTGGTAGTACCTGAATGGGTGCAAAAGTCCATGATCCGACGGGTACAGGCCAATTTAGTAGCCAGCGGCAGCCATTTTGTACATATGCTATGTTTCTGAGCTGAAGACATTTGAAAAATTTGCTAAGCTGATGATATGTCAGTTTGTTTTTTCAATAATAACTTAAAAACAAAGTTTGCCGGACATTTTTCGAGAAAGCTCAAAAAAATTGTGAAGAACTTAAGCGTCCTCGAGTGGTGACAAGGCAGACCTACAGATTAAATCAACCATCTGAAATTGTAGAAAATTTTTTTTTGGAATATCTATCTTCATCCCATATTTAGAATCTATCATTTTCTTCTCCGAGTAATCGATTTTCCTCAAAGCACAAAAAAGCATTTTCGTTTATGCAGCTCTACCCAGAAAATATGTGAAAATTAGAAAAATCTTCATTTTAGTCATGGCAGAAGATATACAGAACCCTTACGGAGGTTTTCTACACTATTTTATTGCCGATGCTACCACTTGGTACGAGAAGTGAGTGATACGACCTTAAATGAATCCCTTTTGAATACGCAGATTTGATTGCTCAAGCCACTCCGTTTTACCCAGTGATATGCCATCAGAGAGTCCGGCGCCTGTGAGCTAGCCTGTCCAATGCGGCGCCCGTCGTTTCTTGGCGCCCTCCATATATATATTTCTAATTTGCCATTTTTTTCAATTTAAAAATTTTAGCCATTAAATGTTTTTTTCGGTATTTCTATGAAGGAATTACCTTCCTTTATTTCCACGGTACCGATTTTGTTGTTGTTAATAGTAGTAGTAGTTACTTCCCTGCGGGCTTTTTTCGAACCAGTCAAGGAGGGAACTGGGATGCCTTGATACTTAAATCCCTGCGGGTTGGGTCCTGCATCCAGGGGGGGATATAGAAGAAAGGATTTGCATACGAAACCACATACACACTCGAGTTCAACTCCAACGTGCGTTGGGATAAGCAAACCCAGCTGGGCTACAGGGACCCGGGAGGATAGACCAGGAACCAACCCAAAGCACCCCGAGTTACCAAATTGCCCGAAGGACGGCTTTGATCGGCCGCTCACATAGGTCCGTTAGCACGAGTGCTCAGGGTCGCCCCGCAGCGGGAGATGCATTTTCCCGAAGGCCATTGAAACTTGTCGGCACACTCTGGTTTCCCAGAGTGGCTCTCAAGTTAGGGCTATCTCCCTCACGTAGCAACAGGCTATTGCTACGAGGCGGTTTCGTCATCGGATAACTAAGAGGTGGAGATGAGTGCCTACCACTCGACACCTTAGCCTCCCGGAGTACGGTTGATGTTGGGGTCATCCACACCTACCACACCCCAGAAGATTGGACGACCGCCTTGAGTCAATCTCCACCACCTCCTGGCAGGACATGATGGTAGTTTCTCAGAAAGACCCCCAAGATAACCACGCGCCCTTCCGTCCTCCTCACCTTCCCACGTGCCACAACCGCGGAAAGGCCTCTGTACCAAAGTTCTATTTTCAGTAGGATTCCTCCCACTACCAAGAATAGTCACGGCTATATCTGAAACACAATTCTGATATTACATGTCACATTACAAAACAGAACTCGATTAAAAAATATTTTTTTAAACACTTATGGCACAGCATAGTCTCATAATATGTTTATTTATGATGCACTATTGGTGAATGTCAAATCACATGAACTATAAATATACTATTAGAAAATATCAAACAGCAAAAGTCATTATATTGACAAAATTTTATGGAGAGGAACGCCAAAAATTGTACCGTTAACCATTTTGACAGAAAAATGTTCTATTTCACATTAAATGAAGGAGTGCAAAGTCTTTCTGTTCACAAATTGAATCATAATTATTAGTGCATTTTAAGGAAATTGGACTTTGTCGAAGTCAAATAATAATATCTTTGTACTGTTTATTTATTTACTCTATTTAAAGCAATATACCTACACTACTATATATCAACATGTTATTTAAATCAGATCATATGTATTTCACAATTAATGTAGGCTACAATCTAATTACTACAAATTAATTTACAGTGCCTGCCTTATACATAGACAGATTTTCGTCTGGTCTCATTGCAGTGTAGACCTGAAATTTTTCGCATCACTTATTGCTAATAAAAGAATTTTAGTTCCTCAATAGTGGGAATATATTAAATATTGCTCATTTTACATTCCCATTTTACATTTTCAAATGTAGTTTCATTTATTATTTGTAACATTATCTTATGGGTCTTTCCAATTATGTCTCTTAAAATTCTTGTATATTTTCAGCCTAAATCATCCAGTAGTGAATCTATTATTATAACAGTAATCTTTATGTAAATTTGTCCATAAATAACAAATTAACTTTTGCTTAATTCAGATAGTGTTTGTTCTAACTGGAGACTGTGGAGATGATGCCCATGTTGGGTATCAAGTGTATGAGAAGATAGCTGCTACAAGTTCAGGACAAGTTTTCCACTTAAACAAAACAGATGTTGAGGAGGTAATTATAAAAACAATAAATGCCAATGTGCAATTACAAAGTAAAAATATAATACTTCACAATGATCATTGTAGCAAATTAATTTTTATGAAATGTTGGTGTATGTATATATTTTTTGAGAAACAGAACTATTCTTTTTGTGATCTCTTCTGAAGTTATATTACTGTTTATTTTTCAAAATATAATTTTACAAAATGATAATCTTTCTTTACAGGTTTTAAATTTTGTAGAATCATCTTTAAAATTAAAGAAAGTAAATCTATTATCTGTAAATAAACCTCTTCCTGCAACAGAGAAACATAATATTTATATTGATGAGTCTGTAAAAGAATTCACTGTATCTGTTTCTGGAAGAAAACCAAAAATACAAGTTGTGGACCCACAAGGTCAGGATATTGAAGGACCACCCAAATTAGAACCTGTTTTAATTTTAGAAAATGTAAAAGTAATAAGTGTAAAGGAACCAGATCCTGGAAAATGGAAAGTTACCACAAGCAGTGAATCCAAACATACTGTCCGGTCTACAGGTCTCAGTGAAATTAATTTTAATTATGGGTTTTCCATTGCACATGTGAACAAAATGACAGAAACATCACACAGACCACTAAAAGGTGAATATGATTATTTTACTTGCTATGTACATTAGTGAAAAATGTAGAAAGAATTCAAATGTGACAATAAAGTTTATGAGAAATCATTACTATGTACACTATTATATATTTATTACAATAAAATAACAATTTTCTGATTTGCAGGGGCAAAAAACACTATTCTAATTGAGTTGACGAATATCAAGAATGAACTTGATTTGGAAAATGTGAAACTCCTTGATATGAAAGGTAATGCCATTCATGTAATACCTTTAACTGTTGTGTCAGGAAGTAAAAATATGTATCAAGGGGAAATGTTCTTGCCTCCTCCAGATTACTTCTACATTGAAGTAAGTGATTTATTATTTTATAGCCTTATATAGAGAAATCAACTGAACCATCAATTTTCCTGTTGTATTACAAATGGTTTATGTTTATAATAAATTAGCTATAGGAAATAATTTGAGACATTACAGTATATTTATTGATATAATATTATTTTATAAACATTATTACAATAATTGTTATGACATTAACATAGGTTCATTTAATTGGTATTTATACAACAATTAAAATGTATACTAACATTTTAAGTTGTAAATAGATGAAGGGGAAACAATAGAATTGATATATGTAAGTATTAAATTATAGCATATGAATGCAAAATTGTTTTGAGTGGGAAACAAAGAAATATGGAAAATGAAGGAAATGGTTAGCGACACTATATACACGGTGTGCTAGAATGTTTGTTCAAATAAAGGGAGACTGAGCAGGGGCGGATGAGAGAAGGAGAATAAGAAGGTGGATATAGCTAGAGGAATTTTATTGTGTGAAAGTTGTTACTATCTCTACTTTTAGTTAATATTTTTCACTCCAATTGAATTCAGTGAAATTAATAACTACTGAATAAAATATGAGACTACCAACTGCTACACATTCTTTGCTAAGTGGAATCAGTATTCTAAGTTAAGATAAGCCAAGATATCTCTCTCTTTTCTACTATTAAAATTATTGTAATTGTGGCATACAACTATAATATGGGCTATGAACAATTTAAAAATGGCTATTACTAGGGTACAGCATGCAGGAGGGGTACTTGTATAACTGGTATAATAAATAGGTAATTAACAATTAATCAAAAATAATCATTTCATGGTAACTCAACATTCCTACTGCATAAAACATTTTTACAAAAATTGTGATCAATACATTTATTTTGCATAGAGTTAGGATTGCAAGACCCAAATAACTGTCCCACTGAATATGCAATTAGGTCATGGGTCAGAAAATTCAAGTGTACAGGTTCCAGGCTCAAACAGAATCATACTGAACATACAAGGAAGAAGTTTGTGAAGTTGGAGCTTCTGAAACTAAATTATCTGAATTTCACAGTCTTTTTTTGAAACTATGTTGTATCATTTTGCAGGTTGTTTTATTATTTTTGGACAAAACATATTTTTATTTGTATAAACAAAATTGTTGGTATTTGGACCAGGAAAATTCTAAATTGAACCATGTAATGCCTCTACATTCTCTGAAACCTACAATATGGGCATTCATTTAAGCACAGGGAACTGTTGTAAATTAGGAATTATTTGTTCAGAAATACATGAGGGAGGTTGTAACCATAAATTGCAACATTTTGGTTCCAACAAGAATTTTGTGAAGATGGGAATACTGATTTGTCTCCTCCTAATTATTTCTGTCAGTACAGTGCAGAATAAATGGCTGCCATTTCATGGAAAATATTACAGAGAGTTTTCAGTTATTTGACGTCCAAATTTGAACATGGATAAATTTTGTTTTAAGAATTTATTTCCTAATTTGTTTCCTTTCATATGAATCCAGAATTTTGGTTAATATTTATAGTTTTCTTTGAATAAGTTAAGGGCCCACCTTACAATTCTAAACTCAATTAATATTGCAAAGCATCTCCATAGTTGTGTATATGAAACATATTAAACAAAAAATGGATTTGTAGCAAATTTTTCCACTAATAATTTGCTTTAATTAAGATACTTCCAAATATTTAATTGTGATAATATTAAGTGATGATGCCAGTTGTTCTACATATATGATTATATTCATTTATTTAATCATTTCAGATCAATGGAAAGGATAAAAGTGGATATGAGATTAGACGTATAGCTCCAACTGCCATAAACAGTCAGATGCCAGGTAATTAACATTTTAATTTCTATGTTGGCTAGTTTGTAATGTTCAAAACTTAACTAAAAGTGGAAAATAAATGCCAACTTGTTTATATTTTGAAATAAATCTCATATTTTAGAATTGTTCTTTTTATATAATTCAGGTCTTCCAACTATATACATGCCAACTCATATAAGTAGTACCATAAACAAGCCAGTGATCTTTCGATGCCGTATTGAATCCCTTGTCCCATTTGAAATGATATGGATGAAAGATGGGAAACCACTTGAGAAGAAAAGGAAATTTGAGTAAGTCAGCTTTAAAATAATATCTTTATCAAGCTCATGGTTACAAATTATGAATACCCGCCCAACTTTGTAATATAACCCTTTCTGATTTGAAGTTATATAGAACCTTAAGTATATTTCCTAATTTACATATTTTGCTCCATAACCTGTAACCTGTACAGTATATTGTATTAATAAAGTTATTATTTTTCTTTCAGCAAAACTACAGAAGTAGTTTGGAAACTGTTTAATGCAACTGAAACTTCTGAAGGGGATTATGTATGCTGGGCAAGAAATGATGCAGGGTCTACAAAGCAGCATACTAAATTATCTGTTACAGGTTTAGTAGTGAATATAATATTTTTCCATATTTATTGCCTTTTATATGAACATTTCTGTGGGTTGTACTACTCTTGTATAGAATATATTTGAAGAACTTAGTTAATTTTGATACAGGTCCACCACCTATAGTCAAAACATCAAAAATTGTATTTGCTTCTCAAGGCGAGGAAGTAACAATTGATTGTTCTGTGTTGAGTGAACTTAAGTATACTCAGAGTTGGGCAAGATCTGATGAAGATATTACTGAATTATTCACAGGTATTTATTGCTATATCTCTAACATGTAATTGTCTCTACATCTATTTATGAGCTTTTATAATGTACCTTTTGTCTTTTATTTTAACATTTATTTTTAGTTTAACGTACCACTATTTCAAAACAATATTAAATAAATATGCAATTAAATCACAAGATTAGAAAATGATTTCATAGCAAGTGATACTATGTTCTTACTATGATTATTGATGCTAGTTGGTATTTTCACTACAATTATCTTCACCCCAATGCTCCAATGATTTAAGTGTTGGCATGTTGGTGATCTCTTAATCCACACATTCCATTTTAAATCCTGGTATAATTTAATGATGTTAGCAGAATGAACTTGTTTCTGGATATAGGGAGCAAATGTAACTGAACAGCAGAATGGTTCCCAGGGAAAGCAATCTTCAGCATACTATTACAAACAAGATAATAACAATTATGGTTTAGGGATTCAAGAATTAATTATTTTGATGAATGAATATGACTTCATTTTGGTGTTTTGTAATTTTCAAATGCACAATGTAATGTAAATTTTTGACTGACATATATTTGAATGATAAAATTGGTATTATGTTGCCACACACAGTGTATTTCATAATAAATTAAATGCTATAAATTTTTTTGTTTTATATTTAATAGTATATTATCTCCATTAATTTGTTATTTCTTATTAATCTGTTTGATTTAGCTACTTCACATGACTTATACTACATTGATAGAATTTTCATTATTGAAAGTTGTATTAATATTTTGTAATATAAGTAAATATGTAATATTGTTAGCAATAAGTTATAATTATAGACATATATATATACAAAATTCCTGCTATTGCTATATTTCAACAAATTTGTCAAAATTACAGGCCCTGCACATTCTGATCCTTTAAAAAGTAATTCCAGAATTGAGATATTAAGAAATGGAAGTTTGGTTATTAAAAATGTAGAATTAGAAGACAATGGCTATTATGTATGCACTGGACAGAACAAAGGTAAATAATACTACATTCTTTGTAACAGATTAAGAATGCATACATTAACACTAGTAAATATTATGAGTATAATATATACTATATTTGTTTTTAAATTGAGTATTAGAGAATTAGTCCTGCTTTACTAAACATTTTAAATTACATAATTTGTCAGAAAGTGGGCACAGAATTATAAATAAATTTTGCTACCAACTATCACACAGGTTTCTTTTCCCTAACCTCGTAATACATGAAATACAACCATATTATATTCTCATTATCATATTATTTATACTCTTTTGTGTGTGTGGAAGGGGGAGGGGGGTAGGTCATCCTTTACCCTTGTTAAAATCAAATGTAGATTTCATCTTGCTCATTTAATCTATTCCTGATAGTTCTATGCCACCCATTTCATAAATTCAATTGTCCAAGACCTCTTTTCCCATTTCATCGTCATATTTGAATACTTGTGAATACAAATGAGTGTGCCACAAGGTGCACAGTTTAAAGACTTTGAAATCAAAGCATAAATTCTCATAGTTAAAACATATTTTCGTTCTTAAAATTAAAAAAATTCTTCCTTAATTAAGTTATGTGCTGTAAAACATGAGAAAATATGCACCAGCCACCAATATATATATATTATTGGATCCTTATTTTAGGTGGAAGGAGTTTTGGAAAAGTTTTTCTTAAAATTACACAACCTGTAAAAGTAATACTTAAACCAATTGAAGTTGAATTTAAATCTGGTGAATCTCTACAATTTGAATGTCATGTTACTGGAACAACTGAACCACAACTAATATGGAAGAAGAATGGAAATGTCCTTGCAGTAAATATTATTGAAATCAAAATTTTAATGTTCATATTATTGAATACTAGTAATTAGATATGAACATTTAAATATTTCAGGAAGTTGATACAGCAGTGAAAATTATACATTTTAATTCATCTTCACTACTAACTATTAATCATTCAAATATATATGATGAAGGGCTTTATGAATGTGAAACATATGCAACAGATGGAGGTAACTTTCAATTTCATTATTATTATGTTTATATTTAAAAACAGGAAAGAATCATTGGTTAGAACTACAAAAAGTTATTTATGTTTAGTTTCAGGTAAATCAATAGCTACGTATGTTGAAGATCCCACAGCTACAATAAGAGAACTGAATAAAATTGTAAAAGAAGGGGAATCAGTAGTAATTAATTGTGATGTAACTGGTGTGCCCTATCCTGCTGTCATGTGGTACAGAGTAATTAATGGAAATGAAGTTGTATTGTCAAATGTTGACATGATGGTAATTTTATACTTTTATAATTTTGAACTTTCATTGATGATAAGGTTATATTTTTTTATACTTCCATAAATAAAAATGTACATTAATATGTTTTAGTTATATTTAGTATAAAAATGAATGATTTGTGTAAATCATATTTATTTGAGTTATTTTCTGCTGAAAAAATCCACTGAATTTAATACATTAATTGATATATTTAGTCCTATCAATTAGTGTTTTACTACAGGCTTTTTTAGCATCCTTCAAGAAACATAGAGAAGCTTGATGAGGACTTTCTATATACTTCTGTCTCCAGTTAAATTGTAATATCTGACCTACAAGCCAGAATTCCTTCAAAAACCTTTCAAATCTTCAATAACAATTATCCAGTCAGATTTTCATTGAACTAGCTCACCGCCAACATCACCTTTCTTAATGTGGACATAAACGTAAGTCAAGCTTACACTTGCTACATCAAACAAACAAACTCCAATTCACTATATCATTTCATCAAATCAAGTGATCTTGCTATACATTTGTGCCACATGAAATAGTCTGGCTGATACACCAACCAGATTATCAATGCATCCATAAAAATACTCCTCACATCTCTAAAAAAAAAAAAAAAGAGAGAGAGATATCCTGCTGGCCAACTGATATTTTACCAAGATAAAAATATATTATCTATTTTGTTAGACTACAGAAATTCTGTCTAGTTTACAGAGGATAGCAAACCAACATGGATATACAAATAATACTTACCAAAATACCACCCAACTACAGAAGGGTCTTCAGGCACCCACCAACTTCATTTACCAAATAAATTCTAAACTTTGCACTATATATCAACCAAACCTCTCTCAAAGTGCATTGGTAGCTGCCATAGCATTGTTCTTTTATGTGTGAAGGTTTTACTCTTGCATCATGAGCTCCAGTTTACTTGTGCAATTATGGCAGCATTGTGGTATTATACAATTATGGCCCAGTTGAAAAGCCTATAAAATTTTCAGCAATTGAATTATTTGTCACTACAATAACAAGAACAATGTTTCAGTTACATATTTTTTATTTAAATGTTTAAGATACAAATAACAAATTTGAGTAAACAGTGTCCTTCTAATAAACATGCCAGAAGCTTATTTCTTCAGACAATTGTAATACGGTTTCAATATGAAGAAACATAAGCTCATGGTAATATAATATTGAATGTATTGAACTGGGAAATAATATTATGATACTCTATATGTTTCAAAAATCAATTAATGGAAATTGCTTTCAATTGCCACAGCATTCACGTGAACATAAATTAGAACTCTATGATTTTGTATCTTCAAAAACTGGAAAATACATTTGCAAGGCAGTGAATAAATTTGGCAAAGCAGAAGCATATACTTATCTTGACACTGCTATAGAACCCACTATTATCTATATATCTCCTGGTAAGATAATCTTCTTTTTTCTGTAAGTATAATCAAAGCTATTGATGAACCAAAGGAAAATGTCATAGTGTGAGTGTGTTGGTGTGAGTGAGTTGTGCATGCAATTAACAATTGTGCAATTATCAAACATTAAAGTTTAAGAAGAAATATAAAAAACAGTATGTCAAAATTAAATGCAATAACTATATGACAATGGAATACATGTGAGTGTGAAGAATATAATAGAATAAAAATAGATTGAATTATTATATTTATGATATATAAAAAAAGTGATACTTAAAAAGCATTCAATTTTGAACCATTTCAATACAATTAAATGTAATTATTCTTCTATTTAAAAATTATTACATTTAATATAACAATAAAGTTATAATTCATGCATTAATTAACACTATTTGATTTAGCATATTATTTTAACATTAAGAAACTTTTGTAAACTGCTTAACTAGTTGAGGCAATATTGAGAGCATTAATTTACACAAAATTTGGATATAGTAAGCTAGGATTGATTGATAATCATTCTGGGTAACATAATGAACTTTTCTTGAAAATTATTTTTAATGAGGAACTGTAGTTAGTTTAAGTTTATACTACAGAAAACCCCAAGTTTTTATCATATATGCATTCCAAGAAACTTTATAAAAGTATGTACAATGCAAAAATAATTGTTTACTTATTACATTTTTCAACAGATACAAATATAGACATTAATACTGATGGAATGTTAAGGTGTGCAGTTTCTGGAAAACCTACGCCAACCATTTCTTGGTCAAGGAGTGGAGAGTTAAAAATATCTGGAGTATCATCTGATACGAATGGGTCAAATCTCACAATAACAAGTAATACATTGTTTTTTAAAATAATTGGCTAATAAAAACTTTTACTTCATAAATTAAGATCAATTGCAGCCAGAGAATTTTGATTTTCAGAAGCTCAATTAAATGATGAAGGAACATACTTATGTGTTGCTGAAAACATTGCAGGAAAGGTTCAAGCTGAAAGTTTGATAAAAATTACAGGAATTGGTAAGGAAATTGTACAAAATGAATTATGTTTGCATTAATAAGCCATCATGAGCTATGCTTATTCTTTATAAGTGTTCATATGAATTATTAGAGTCAGTCACCATTATTTAAGATCAAAATAGCAATCAATTTTCATTAAAAATGTAGTGTTTATTTGTTATAATTTATTGCAGTCATTACTTCATGTTGAACCATATCACAGGTTCAGTTCATAAAATGAAACAATTTGTGTAGAAATGCTCCTAATATACAAATTAATATTGAAGTCCACATATAATTCATAACCTATGTAACTTCAACTGAACTTGGTAAGGCAGACATAACGTAGGAGATACAAAATTATTTCACATATGGTTTCTACATGTTATGCTTAAGTTAGTTTGGCCATATTCATTTTTAGTCTCATTTGTTACTTTAGCAAGTGAAATGAGTTGAACGTAATTCTCCACAGCTGCACCAATTATACAACAGAAAGATTTATTCATTGAGGCTATATTTAATGAAACTATAACACTTTCTTGTGAAGTTGAAGCTGAGCCTCCCGCTTTCATCCAATGGTTCAAGGATGGAAATCCTATAGAAAACCAGAATATTAGAATCAATTACTTAAATGATAATTCCAGCTTACAGTAAGTAAAATACTTTGTTAAATTTTTAACTATTGGAGAAATTTTTTATGAATTAATAAAATATTTAATATTATATATTGACTCTAGAAGTACAGTCTTTATACTGCAGAATGAATAATCTTGTATATACTTTCACCTTTTGAATACTTTCATACTGAATGATAAAATTTAATAAATCAAGTGACGACCATGTGGATTATTTTTGCCGATCACTTTCATTATAAAAATTGATACTTTAAAAGATATAATCATTTATTTCTTGAAAAATAGTTTAATGAATTCTTTAATATCTTATAATTTGTTTTAATTATTTTTAACAGATGGAGAGGGGAGGGGATTAAATGGAATAATTGTTTGGGAGAGGAGGAGGGTGGTAAAGGGGACAGGGAGAGAGATCAAAGTTGAATGTAAACATAATTGTCTGTATGCATCCTCTTGTGTGTGTGGTTACAAAATTAGTATGACAAAGTAAGGGCACAAGGGTTAAACAATACAATGAAATAACTTTTGTTATTGTCAATTACATCAGAGACCATATGACAGAACATAATTCAAGAAACATAATTTTGAATTTCATGACATGCTTTTATACTACCAATTTTTTTAGGATTACAACAAATATGAATGATTCGGGCTTATTTGAATGTATTGCCACCAATGATCTTGGATCTGCTCATAAGTATATTGAAGTATCAGTGTTGAGTAAGTATTTAAACATTCCTTGGTCACTCTTAATAGGGTCAGTGGTTTTGTTCTGCTATAGATATTAAAACATTGATAATTTCTTTGTAGAACAATTTAGTATAAGTAATAATCAATTTTAAAAATATATTTAATTCTTGCACACATACCTAAAGAAATATTGATACTTTCTAATGCCCCTATCTTTTTTAAATCTTTTTTGTAGTTGGCTTATATACTTAAGTAATTATAAATTTAGACATATACAAATTTACAAATAAATGCATCTTTAACAAATACTAAACAAAGGTATTGTAGTAGTGTAATGTTTTTTCTATTGTACTAAAGGTAAAAATAATCATGTTTTCAAAACAAATAACTCACCATTAGTAGAAAGGTTTCTCAGTATTTTATCCAAAGTTGTTCAACCAGATCATTTTAGTTGTTTTCTGAACTTATTTTTCAAAGGTCATTGTTGGGATCTTCAGTTAGAAAATTACTCTGGTTGGGTGACAGGTCTGCTCTGTTTCACTTATATAATAAAGCCTTTTTTTTAAAAAAAAAAACAACTCAATATGATGTATTCTTTCAAATAAAAAAGGAAGCCACCATTAAAATAACTAATCATGCATAATAAATAAAAACAGACACTCACTAACAATTAAGAAATAATGTGAAACCCAATGAACATCAATATATACATAATATTGAATCCAGGTCTTTTCATTTACTCTAAGGTAAAATAAAAAAATAAAAGAAGTTGAACATATTACATGTTCATTAAGTATTTTTAAGTGTTCTTTTGTGAATCTAACTTTATTGTCATTATTAGGTTAAAATTTGGATGCTAGTAGAGTGCCCCAACAAAAAAATTATGAAAACAAATTTCAATATTTTATAAATTGGTGGGTAGGTATCATTTTAAGTAATATTATTTCTTGATATAAAAACAAAACGTTATTTATTGTTGGGTTATTTTTTTTATAAATATAATATATTATCAACTAATGAGTCATTTCTCCTTCAATAGAATTTATGGCTAATGATATTAGGCATCAGTTATTTGTGAAATGTCTTTCTCTCTGTGAATAGGTTTCCTCAGATGTTGCATTCATAGGAACTCAAAAGGATGAAAACTCTTATATTGTCATAACATGATCCACACTTTGCTTGTTCAAGTTTTTAACATAAAAACAATTCAAGGCTAAACCTCACACTATTATTCTTTATAGTCCACAATACATTATTGTTTTCTGTAATATTCACAATTTAAAAATAATAATGATTAGTTGTAAGGAAGATAAGAACAATTAAAAATCCATATAAACTGCTATACAGTGGTATATGGTATATGTGGTGAAGAATATTTATTTTACACTAATCAAGATAAGATCAGTGTTAATAAAGTGAATATTTTATAGATAACATAGGTTTTATGAGTGTAACTGTTGTAGGAAGTGAGATTCCAACCAGATGTCGCCATTATTTTGCTACTATTTTTCCATGGCTATCAGCGCCATCTTCTTCAGGTGAAGTGCTGTTGGAGTCAGGTTTGGTCGTTTAAATATTTTCGTCTCAGGTAGTCCTGAATAGGAATATATAAACAACCAAACCTGACTCAAATGGCACTTCACCTGAAGAAGATGGTGGTGACAGCCATCAAAATGTTGTGGCAAAATAAGGGCGACACCCAGTTGGAATCCTGAGAACACTTCATACTGAATATTTTATGTTATTTAAAAATTTCTTTTATTCATAGAGCCTCCTGTATTTTCATCTAATACATTTGAAGAACACACAGTTATGATTGGTAGCAATTTAATTCTGAATTGTGATGCAGATGGTTTTCCCAAACCTTTCATATTATGGAGAAAGGATGGAATGCCAATTCATTTTAATTCTGAAGAGTAAGCATTAATTATATGATTGATCATACGAGATTATAACTTTAATATTTTTAGTCAGTGAGTTTCATTTATAATTTCATGAAATAGGCAAATTACACTTATAAATTAATTAAATCACATGTATAATAAATTTTGTTCAAATGGCTCCAAGGGTTTATTTTTTATGTTTTGATGTTGTGGATGTTGTTATCAATATTAGGTAAATAACTTGATATTTTAAACTATGGCCTAGTTTACACATTCAAGGACAATGTATATTGTACAGGTTATAAAACAATTCATACTATTTTTTCTACCAACATTGACTACAAACACTTTATATATGATTTTACTATTCTGTAAAATGAGATTCTTATGCTACAATCAAATTTTATATAATATGACCCACTCATACTAGCCATTCAACAAAAAATACTTTGTGTGTTGTATTAATTCAACCCAAATCCAATTTTAACTCAGTTGCAAATTAATCACTTTTCTTTTCTTCAAGAGTTTGCATATTCATATTTTAGGTTTCAACCTACAACTTTTATATTTGGGCAATAGGAGATGATTATGTCATACATTCAAAAGGTCTTTTGACTATTAAATGAAATAAAGGCTTGAAAAAAATAAAAGTGTTTAATTTGTTATTGATTTAAACATGGGGTTTGGATTGAATTAATAGTAATTTATTCATATCAGTCTTAATTGTGTGTTATTTGCAGGTTAATAAAAGAAGGACAAGTGAATATACTGAACATCCAACAACAAAATTCTGGAACATACAAATGCATAGCTGTAAACTCAGCAGGAAATGCAAGTAAAACAATTGTTATAGAGGCACAAGGTATTATTTACTAGCAAAATACTAGTGCTGAAGTTTTATTTATTTTTTCCTTCATCGGTTCTATTTTTCATTTAAACATCACTATATTGTCACTAACAAAAAATTTGATGAATAGAATACATGATTTTCCATGCAGATAAAATTTACATTATTTTCTTAATTTATGAATATTGAACATTAAACATTGAGAAGGTAGTAGAATTAAGATAACAATAGTTATTTAAAAGTTTATAAAATGTTGTTTGTGTCTATAGTAATAGCTATTTATAGATAGAGTGAAAGTAAAAAAATAGTCTGTTAATATTCCATAATTGTTTTTTAGCGTTTTGGAAGGCTTTACTGAAAATTTGCTTATACTATTATACCTGAATATTTAAAATAACTTTTTTTATTATATATTTTGGAGGAGACATCTCATCAAATATGATTCCATACAAAAAGTAATATAGAAATGTAATTCAGAATCTCTTACAGAGAAAAGGTTCAACACAATTACCATATAACATTGTTAATTTTAGTTATGTGCAATCAATGTTTTTTTAGGTAATAAAGTGCTTCAAGTCAGTAGTTTTATTCATCAGCTACATAATACCAATGGTCTTGTGGCCATAAAATGATTCCCTTAGTTCATACGTTGCTTTTATTCATTAACTGTCTGCTGAAGATAGCCTACATAACAAATGACCAGCCCAAATTACTTATTTTAAATTGTGTAAACTAATATTTTTTATAAGAAATACTTTTATATGCCAGAATTTTTTCATGCAATTTTTACTAGCAAAGACAATTTTGGGTTTCTGTATTATACAGAAATTGGCTTGGCTAGATCCTAGAAACAATTTGTGAAATTTTATTCCGATATGAAACTTGAAAAACTTATCAGAAAAAGCACTCCAACTCTCAAAAGTACCTCATGAAAGTATGTGTGCATTATATATGCCCACAACATTATAAATTGAATGTAAATGGAAATTATTCCTTTTAATTGATACAACTGCTATCTGTGAGAGATAATGTTTAAATTATTATTAATTGAATAGGGAAATGTAACTATAGATTAATGTATCAATGTTTTAGTAATTAGTAATTTATTATACAGTACAAATGTACAAAATAATTAGGAAATGAACTTATGAAGCTAAAACAAACATGCTCCTGTAATTTATAAAAACTTAATGTTGTTTTATATATTTAATATTACTTTACTGTTATTTCTTTATAACAAAAATATTATCAATATATTTTACAGGATTTTACTTATATTTTACTAAAGAATTACTCATTAAATTTTAAATTCTTGTTCAGAAAGATTTTCATACTATATTTTCAACAGCTGCACCAAAAATACAACAAGAAGATTTGCAAATCAGTACTATATATGGAGAAATTGTAACTCTAAATTGTGAGACTGAATCTTATCCACCTGCTTTAATAACATGGTTTAAAGATGGGAGGCCAATAGATATACATAAAAATGATATTATTTACTCAGAAAACAATTCCAAGATCCAGTACGTGAAACGAATATTTAGTTTTTAAATTTTTAACAATTTGCAGTTTTTTCATTCATAGTTCATTTAAATTAATCAGGAAATTCATGAATTCAAAACACATTTTCTAATATTTTATTGTTGATATTTATAAGTTTCCAAGATTTAATTTGAAATAGAATAAACAGCAATTCAAGATTTAGAATTCAATGAGCTGTAAGAATTGATTGTTCAGAAAATTACAATATAATTTACATATTAGTAAGAAATACTATTGGAAAATTATAATATTATTGAGTATGTGTTATTTATAGATTTTTAGCTGATTCTTATGATGATGGTATATATGAATGTATAGCAGCTAATGTTATTGGTGTAGATCACAAAAACATTGAAGTATCTGTTTTGAGTAAGTACAAAAAATCAAATATGGCCAAATCAAATTTAAACAAATTACCATACTATATAAAAATATCTCTTTTTCTTTTCAGAACCACCAGTGTTACAAACCACAGACTATGAAGAACACAAAGTCAACATCAACAAAAACTTTATCTTAAAATGTGATGTACAGGGTTTTCCAAGCCCTTTAATCACTTGGAAGAAGGATGGACTACCTATCCCTCTTAGCCCCTATGTGTAAGTTGTGGTACTGAACTCTTGTATGTAAACAATTATCTTTCATCATCAAACTATTACCAAATGTTTTATGACACTCCCTCTGCTCTATTCACTCCACCCTCTACACCTAATAAGACTGGCTATATTCGTTATGTCTGGGAAAAGGCATGGTAGTTCAGTGGTAGAGCATTTGCGTACAAAGCAAAAGTACCTGGATTCGATTCCCGACCCTGACGAAAGTTTTCAGTCTTTCCTTATTCTTTCTTCCCTCTCTACAGCTTGAACATATGCTTCCTTTGAGTGTATTACTATACATAAAGCATATGCTTTCTTCAGAGTGTATTCCCAACCTATGTCCTATATTTCTATCTTTCCTCACTATCCAATTTCACACTTACACCCTGAAAATTTCAACACTATTATATTTAAAATTATGTTCATTACTTGAATTGGAATATAAAAATTACTGTTTAAGAAGAAGCTGTGATGTAAGTAATATGATAATATGCAAGTAGACCTTAATTTCATATATATTTAGACATTTGTAGTATTTATTTAACCTAATATTATTATAATTTTCAGACCACTATACCAAGATGGAAATGGTTTAAATATATTAAACATTCAGCCAGATGATTCAGGAATATATGAATGTTCAGCAATCAATTCTGTTGGGAAAACAAGAAAAACTATTGTTTTGCATGTTGAAGGTATTACAATTCTACTATAATAACATTAAGGTGCAATTAGAGTTTGTATTTCAAATTATTATTAACAAAATTAGTTTTATTTTTTAATATAGTTTAAATAATTCAGATTAATTTGAATTTTGTTCCCAGAAATTAATATTTTGCTAATTGTGTATTGGAAATGTTTATGTTTTTTATTAACTTACTGAGGTATAATGTGAAACATAGATTTAATATTTTACAATCTATGAAAATAAGTCATTTGAATCAGTTTCATGCCTAAAACATTGTACATAATTGCAAACAAAACTGAAGTATAGAATTTGTTAATAATTTTTTTTTATGTTATTGAAATGTTTGTGTTTTTATGAGTATATAATACTATAAGAAACAAATTATAGTAAAATTATTTTTTTCTATAGCTGCTCCAAAGATACAGGGACAAGATGTATTTATTAATAGCATGCTAGGTGAAATTATAACACTCACTTGTGAAGTGGAAGCACATCCTCCTGCTACAATAACCTGGTTTAAAGATGGAAAACCTTTAGAATTACATAAGAAGAACATAATTTTTGTGGACAATAATTCCATAGTTAAGTAAGTAAACTAAAAATGGCTATACAATTATATTGTGACATGAAAATTTAAAACATTTTCACTACATTCTTATGAATTTTTATGATGTTTGTAAATTAAAGCTACTTTTCCTCATTTTGTGATGAATTTGGCTGTTAAAATATTTGTTTTCCATGATTAATGTATCTTTATATTTATTTTACAAGTGATAAATAATCACAATAATTAATAGTAATTAACAAAATTCATAATATAAAAACTTGTGTATTAAGGATCTAAAATAATTTGTTTCTTCATTTTTAGGTTTGTTGTAGACTCATATGATGCTGGAAAGTATGAATGTTTAGCAACTAATGTGGTTGCTTCTGCTAAAAAATTAATACATGTGTCAGTTATATGTAAGTTACCAAAATAATCTGAATAACTAATAGTTCTGTAAGTCTTTTACTTGATCCGTCAAAAGTCTCATTAGTTACAAAGAATAGCACAAGTTAAGTTGAATTAAAATTACAACAACTTTATTATTAAAATGCACATTAAAATACCAGTTAAAAATAATAATTCTCTACCCATATATTTTACTATTTAACAAAAATATTTTATGACAATTGAATAGCATTCTATACAAGATATTTTATGTTAACATACAAAGTAACCATCTGTATTGGATTCAGATACTCATCTTGGGCTCTAAATAAATTTAATTATGAGAAAAAATTTTCATTCAAACAGTTTTTCATATACAAACTATTGAACTTTAAATGTAAAGTTAAATTTATTTATTTGTTTAAGTCCCTCCAATGGTATCAACACCAACATCGACATCTGAAAAAATTTTCAAAGCAGTTCATGGAGAAGATATTATATTGAGATGTGACATTGAGGCTTCCCCCATTCCACAGATTCAATGGATGAAAAATGGAAATGATATTACAAATGATTCCAATTTTAGGCAAGTAAATAATATCACAATTTATATTTTAATTCAAAATTATTTAATTTTGATATTTCTATCTGTTGATCATCATTTGTTAACTAAAAAGTCAAATTATATTGCAGAATTTATTAAAAATGAAGGATTGTTATTCAACATATCAAAATTTAGGAAAATCAACACTCATCAGTGAATTGGAACGATTATGTAGGATGCAGAAGCAGATACACCAGGGCTCTATGGAATAGTTCCAATTCTTTACAAAACCAAAATTCTTAGTGGTCCATTGGTGTTAACCAAATACTTTTCTCTCTTCATAAACATACCTTCAATTTCTAATTTACCTCATACACATTGGAATAAAAACTGTATCAATATAAGTGTAAAAAAATCTATTGATATTTTTGTTATCTTCAAGTGATATACTTTTCATACGGTTATTGTTAAATAACCAAAAAATTAGGAACAGAATTTTGTACCAATAATAGTTTCATTTTAAATATTAACTATACACCTCCTAACACATTAGGATAGGAAAGAGAGACAGCGATGCTGACTTACCTGAAACCAATTTAATTTGTATTGTACAAATTTGTGCCCGGCTGGCACGCAGTTCAAATCTTCCTTCCTGAAAAAATTTTTGAAGTTCCATCTATGCCAGACTGGACCAACTACTGATTTCAGGTAAGTCAGCATCGCTGTCTCTCTTTCCTATCCTAATGTATATATGACAATAATTTCAATGCTCTTATTTTAATTTAGCTTTACAGATGATAAGGAACTAGTAATCAGACAGGTCAGCTGGGATTCAGGTGGTATCTACATGTGTGACGCAGAAAATGAAGCTGGAATCACACAACGACTTTTCTATGTGATTGTACAAGGTTAGTTCTTTTATGTAAAATAAAAGTACTGCATTAATTTTGTATTCATATGTAAAGTTTTTGCTATTTTTATATTCCATGTTTTTTTAAGAGCCACCAAGAATAATGGATCTGCAGTCAATGAAAGTAGAACTAATGGAAGGGGAAACTTTTTCAATGCCCTGCAAAGCTAATGGAAGTCCTACACCTAATATCAGCTGGAAACTAATAGTAGAGAACAAGGGTAACATTTTCACAAAGTAACATATGATGTGAGCTTATTTTGTGATCATTAATTATTAACAAACCAATATCAGTATGATGTAAATCTGATGGCATATCCAGTATTTATTTTGATGTGGATGGTTTCAAACCACATAAAATTATATATCTTATTTCTGGTATAAATTTAAAATTTAAATGAGATTCTATTATTTTTATTTTTCAGATATTAGAATTAATTTTTTGTGTATTTATGATTATTAACAAAACTTGTCATGCAAATGATCATATTTTAAATATTATTACTTTAGCTTATAACTTTTAAATGTTTATTATCAAAATTGAAAAAAATTATAAAATGGATTATCAATAATTTAATTTCTGGTTCCCAGAATGGAATTTACACAAGTTAGCCTCCATTTCAATTTTGGCTCTGGATAAATTTTATCTCAAAATATATATTTCATTATCTGTGTGTGGTTTCAATCATTTAAATAAATTTAAATAAGTCCAATATGTATAAAAATATTCTCTCTCAATTAATAATACAAGAGAAGTTTAATTTCAGTAAAAAATAATGTTACATTAAATGAACACTTACTAATATTATATGTGAATAATTTTAAGCAATATTTGTTTTTAATTACAGATGGAATTACAATTACAGATGATAATACTATAACAATTTCAGCTGCATTAAAGGAAAATTCTGGCTTGTATACCTGCTTTGCAGAAAACACTGAAGGGACAGATGAGAAGAACATTTTAGTTGAAGTAATGGGTATGAGTAAAATAATAATATGAAATTTAATTTATAATCATATTTCTATAAAGATTTCTCCGTGCATTAAAAACAAATATATATCTCTAGTCTAGTTAAATAATGTACAATGATAAACTAAGAGGTACAATGAAAAATCAAAGCAACATCACCATGAAGCAGTAGTGAAGGGTAGTGTTATAGTTTTAGTGTGTGAGTCGTATTTCACTACACATAGAGCAGAACCTTGTGGGAGTCCATTGGGATTTCCACAGTTATTCCTTTTCCTTGTGTCATTGTTTTCAAACTCAAAACTAATAATATAATAACATCAATAATACTTCTTATTATTATCATTAACTCTTTTCACTATTATTACAACCACCTTGATCATCACCACTACAATCACCATATTTTGTTCCATATATAAAACAATGCTAATGATTACAGATTCATATAGCAATTTCATGTTTTAATGTCCAATCTTTTGTTCTAGAATGGTGTGAACAAATGTGGTCACCTTTACCATGTCTTTTTCTCCACAATATTGTGTCTGATCACTTTTACACTTGCTCTCTGTGGTGTCCCCATGTATTTTTTGAAAAAGTATGGTTGGTGTTGTCAAATCCACAACATAATTAGGAGAATTAAACAAAACTTTGACATAAGTATTAATGACATCTATCTTGGAGTCATTTAAAATTGATCCCTAAAACCAAAGTCGAATATCAATTATTTTAAATTTAACCTGTCAAATCATAAAGACAAATTTTCTATTTTGTCTTTTGTCAATTATGGACTACCCTGTCTGAAAGCCAGTAGTGAAACCTATTTTTCAATCAAAAACTGCTCTGAATATTATTTCTGAACTGTGGTGGGAGTATATGTCAAGTATATGTCCTTTTTAAAATAACAGCCCTAATAAATCACTGGTTTCAATATTGAAAACAAAAGTGTCAAAACACATTGCTTGTATTATTTTACAGTTCCACATATATTTCACTTCAAAATAAATCTGAGGAATTCCTACCAACTGCTTTTATTCACCTCATCTAACAAAAACTTCCAACCTATTTAAATATCCATTTTTCTGTATATATGACCACAATTCACTATCACAGTGTAGGACAGTACCTTGTAAATCTACATTTTATAATCTACTATTAATAATTTGTACTCTTTCCTCTCTAAATTTCTTTCTGTGGACTTATATGCCAACTTCAGTGGTTCTTCTCTTATTGCTTTGGCACTAGCCAAAGTAATAACTTCTCAGTTATAAATTATAGACTTCTTCTGCAGTGCTTTTTTAAGAAAAGTGCTAAATTCCTGTTTCAAGAAAATCCTCATGATCTTTCTCTTCTATGCACTGCTTTTTTTAAAATCCATTTCTACATCTTTGTCTTCTGGAAAATGACAGAAAGAATACACAACCACACAGAAAGAGTAACTTGAGAACAACAAACGTCTATGCCAGCTGTACAGTTAATATAAAGTAAGTTTAAAATAATTATAAAAAATTGTTTCATTTTTGGTATTAATTATAATACAAGACATTGACAGAGTGAATTCATTGTTTACATTTATATTGTTTAAGAAAGTCATAATTTATTTGGATTTATTGATTCCTAAAAATATTCTGTCAATATTTTTCAGTTCCACCAGCCCTCGTTGATACTGCAAAGAGTCGCCTGGAGTTAAATGAAGGAGAGACTTTGTTAATAACTTGCCCCATAGTTAATGCTGTTCCACCACCACAAATTCAATGGCTAAAAGTAATGCTACTTCTTTATTTAATTGTTAATTGTTATCAAAAAGTTTAATTGTCCACATTTAATAAAACTGTTTTTCCAGGATGGCTATTTAATTGATTTTAGTTCAAAACATCACTCAAATAATTTATTGGCTCAAGACTATGGGAGATCTCTTAAATTATTACATGCATCTCAGAATGACAAAGGAATATACTCCTGTGTTGCAGTTAACCTTGCTGGACATACTGCAGCTACATTTGTTGTAGATATATTTACACTACCACAAATTCAGTTTTTCAGTCCAAATCAAGAAACAGAAGTAAAAACTTTATCTCAAGTTACACTGGAATGTTCTGTCACAGGTTATCCAAAACCTCAGGTATGAATGTTTCTTCAGTTAAAGTTTCATGTACAGTTGTTTGAACTTAAAAATACAGTTCATGTAAATTTAAATTTGTGGTTAACATTGCATTAAAATACAATTTTATATTCAGTATATTTCAAGTGTTGAAAAGGTTTTTTTTTAAGAAAACCATTTAATTGGACCATTTTATTATCAGTAATAATTATATCCCTGTTAAAAAATTCTATTTTAAACTAGGAGCTTATGGCCCTATATGCCGAAAGCTGAAAGTGCATATAATTACTACTGAAACTTAAAATACATATTGTATGGCAAATGATAAGATCATTGTTAAACTCTTTGTAAAAAAAATGAAAAATTTCAGATAATTTGGCAAAAGGATGGATACACTATTACACCACAGTCCACTCCTGCAGTAGAAATGTCAAGAAACAACAATTACCTCATAATACACAGAGCTAATGTTGAAGATTCTGGAGTGTACAAATGTTTAGCGGTCAACAAACTAGGAAGGAGGGAACGAGACTTTAAAATAAGAGTTATAGGTTGATAAATATTTGTGTTTTAATTATTTATTAAAAGAACAATGGAAGTAAAATAAATATTATACACTATATTACTTTGCAGGATGTTTAAAACCATATCAAATAAATCATTATATTATGTACAGAGTGGCCCATAAAGATGATTGTTTTTATACAGTATGCAACCAGGTCTACGCATGGTGTGGATAGTAGGTAGCTTTCAGTAAAGCTGGATATTTTTACATGAGCACAATACATGTTCTATACACATATAGTGATTCATTAAATTTTGATGACATAATTTTGCAGAGAGTTAATATTGCTTGAACTAAATAAGTTTCCTGGTGAATGTGCGATTAGACCTTTCATCAGAAAATTTGAGAATACAGGTTCCAATCTGAAAATCCTATGGAACGTCCATGGTCAAAAAGGACTGGAGAGGCAATTAGTAATGTTGAAACTTCTTACCTGAACTTTCAATTTCACAAATATCTTTGCAGCATTTTTGTAACATAGTTTGCATTCATGTTATATTTAATTAGGAATCGAAGCAGAATTATATGGATGTGCAGTATATTGTCAAAATTGAGTTGACATGATCTACATCTTTTTTTGCCTCTGCCCCAGGCGACACAGCTGAAACTGGTAATACATCACTGTGATGAGAATTTGCAAAGCCATCATTTTCAACTGGATAATGTTATCATTAAGAGGTGTATTCTTGAATATTTAGAATGATAACATTTATAGTTTTTAAAAATTAAAAGTTCAAAGCCAATAAGTATTTCTATTATTTTACTCTAGGATTATATTAAAAATTATAAATATTGTCATACCTAATGAGGTCCTAGAAGAGGATGAATCATCATATATTCAATATATATTTTTGCAATAAACTTTATAATATTTTATGACTAAATGCCATTTATTTATTTATAATATTTCTATTATGAATGTATGGATCATACTTTTTGTTTAAAGATTTAAGGAATAATATTTCACATTAAAATGTAATATTTCAGATCCTCCAGATATTGAAGGGCCCCTTCATGAAAACTATGAGCTCGTAAAAGGTGATTCAGCAATTCTCCAATGTAGTTTCACTGGTTACCCTAAACCACAAATCACGTGGATTAAAGATGGTGGCGATTCAAGTTTTCTGTAAGAAAGCCAATTTATTATTTTCATATCAAAGCATGCATTATTTTTTTTTATTTAAGATAATAGCAGAAGAAATTAGTAGCAAGACATCATCAACAGTAATAAAAATTTATAAACAGATTGTATAATTATTGGTCATCAGACAGTGTTAGTGATTAAGAGTCAATGTTATAGCTAAATGTAATTTTCACATTTATATAAATAAAATTATGTAATTTAGTGCATTGTTAATTCATTAATGTGCATAATTATTATCATATAACCAGAAACAAACTTTTATAAGATAAGATTAATTTTATCAGGAAGGTTACTATTTCCTCACAGGAAGAAAGACAATGTTATTGTATCAGAAGATTCTACAGTCTTAGAAATTTCAGAAGCAAATTTAATAAATCAAGGGACCTACACCTGCATTGGAAACAATAATGCTGGGAGAAAGGAGAAACACTTTACAATAACCATTACTGGTGAGCATTTAAGCAGCTTTTAAACTTCACATTTGTTAACTTGGTTTAGAGTAAATTACCCATTCATGCTCAGACCATATACAATTTATTAAGTTTAATACATTTAATAATAAACTTAAATGACTAAGACTACTACAGTGTCAGTCAAAATCTAGTATTCCTAATATTTTTTTTATATTTATTCATTCCATTCTTCACATCTTGTATCTTACATTATTTTCAGTAGGCCCTATCTGTGTTATATTTGCAATTAACTATTCTTGTCTTCATATTGAAGAAAAGTTAATTTTGAAATATTTGATCATACAAATAATTTTATTTAAATTTTTGTTGTCATATAAAATTTCTCAAAAATTTATTATTTGCTTGTACACAGACCCATTTTGTACTCCAGATTAATGTTAAAAATGTTTCACTCAAACAATGGCCTGATATTCCATTATGTCTTACTTCCATTCTTCTGAGTATAAACACATTGTTAATTCTGTTATTTTTTATTGTGTTTATGTGTTGTATAATTTAGGAGCATTCATAAAACTGTTAATGCTCCTACAAGCTAATTAGACAATGTAGGCTAAGTTCTGGGTAATGTTACTTCTCAGTATAGTTTTGTATTTATTATACAAGGATTCTTGGTTATGAGAACTTCCTTCTTCTGTAAATAACATGTTTGACTATTACAAATATGACACTTATGCATTCAACTCCTATTTATTTGTTATTTTAATAAATGAAAAATAGTACATGGTTTTGTTTATTTCAGTACCACCAACTAAATTGGACGGTCTTGATGAAATTAAATACAAAGTTAAGACAAACACTGACCTTCCACTTTTCTGTAATGTTTCTGGAGTTCCACCACCACAAATTATTTGGGTTAATGCAAATGTTCCAAATGTTTCTCATAATCAGCCATATGTTAAATTACATGAAAATAATAAAACTTTAGTAAGTACAATTTTGAATTAAAATTCAATAGAGTTAATTAAAATTAATCTGGCAAATTACATTGTTCAAAAATTGACAATCCAAAATACAACAAACTGTTGTAAACATTATTTCCAAATTTTCCAAACAAATTAATTGCTGATTTATTTTCCCTTTGTTTCCATATATCAGCCTACCTATATTCAGATTGACTGCATAATTGTTATATAAAATATAAGTTATAGTCTTTATCCAGAAATAATAGATTGGAGATAACTTAGAAATGTTGAAGGATATTATCCTTCTTCGCAGTATTTGGCCTTATTCATTTGACTGTGAACTAGACAGTGGTGACTGAATGTCAATGCATAAACAGCAACAATCTCTCTTCCAAGGACAGATTATGACAAATGTCTAATATGAAACCATTGACAAAAACAAAAAATATGATCATTCATATACTTTTCACATACATAGTTGAGCATGATTAAATAGAAGGGCCCATGAAATTACCTTTTGGGGTTCAAATCCCCTTTTGAGGTTCCTAATTTATCTTTTCCCTTGTTGCCCCAAAGCATTCATACAAATATTGAGATGAAATATGATTTAAGTACTAAACCACTTCATTAAATAATTGGACTTGAAAAATTGGCACATTTTTTATGTACTTCCCCAAGTCCATAATGAGTCAGTAAAGTTGGCAATCTTAATAGTAATGGATTTCCTTGGATAACACAGGAAAAATATTGTTAAAATAGTTGACGGTATGAGTATATTTGCTGAATATGATATTATTAAGCAAAATGTGGTAATGTGAAAACTTCAACATATCTAATACATCTTAATAATGTATTAATTTTATCTTTATAGGTTTTGAAAAATATCACTACTGATCATAGGGGAACATATTCATGCTTAGCATTTAATATTGCTGGTGCAACTAAACTCTCATTTGATGTGGAGGTTCAAGGTAATTTATGTTATATAAAAGCATTTATTTCAATAGTATTGCACATAAAATAATAAATTTATTCAATTCATGATTTTGGGATAAAATAATATTTTCCATTTTTAATACAGAAGCACCGTCTGGATTGATGGTCCAGGATGTATACAATCATACACTGAAAATGCATGACCAACTAACTCTCAGATGTAATTTAGATGGCTATCCTGTTCCCAATATATCATGGTTCAAAGTGAGTTTTCTGTTGTACTAATTTTGTACTTGTTTTACAAAGCATTTGCAAATGAATTATTTTCCTATTGGGATTGTAACAATTACCATTAGAAATAATCTTTATATTTTGTATATATCTTAATTTGACATATGAAAAACAATATTTGTATTGAATGGATACTATGAAATAATAGTGATACTAATAAGCAAACATAGATTTACTTTTCAAATGACTAATTAACTGTTGTTAATTTTTCTAAATTTATTTACTAAAGTATGCAAAATGTTACAAAAGTTTAAACATAATTTTTTTTTCTCTAAATATTAATTTATAGGAAAATCAAACAATTCCCGTTTCTAAAAGAAATATACAAATTTCCCATGATAGTCGGCAGCTCTATATAATTTATGCTCTGGAGGAAGATAGTGGACGATATTCATGCTTGGCCAAAAATGATGCTGGTTTCAAAGAACTTGTTTTTAATGTCAAGGTAGAAGGTATTTGAAGCAACAATAAACACCAAATTATATTTACTAGAATAGTTGCATGTAACCCACAATTTTTATGAATATTAGGTGGTAATCAGTCAAATACAAGATCACGCTTTAATAAATTGAGTATTCTAAGTTTTTGTTTTGGTCTTATTTTCTTTAGAGCCTATTGGGTGGAGCAGCTGGTCAGCTTGGTCAGCCTGTAGTGCTTCATGTGGTAATGGAGAACAAGTAAGAAAAAGATCGTGTGGTGGAAGCCATTTTACATATCATTCTGGTAGCTTAGAATGTTCCGGGCACAATGAAGAGTGGAAAAACTGTGATTTGCCTGAATGTCAGGTATTATTAATTCTTTACACACTTAAATAATTTTATAGATACCATTTTTAAAGCAATTCTTTAAATGTATCATACTTTACCAACATATAAAAAATCATCCTTAAGTTATTTTACTACTGTTACTGAATTTTGATTTGTACATCAATTCCACTAATTAGTGTAGACAGTTTAAAATACTATTCTATTTAACATATACTTGAAAATACTGTCAATATATATATATATATATATATATATATATATATATATATATATATATATATAAGTAAGGATATTACATTGTAAAAAATAATTGCAATATTGGTATGGAAAGGAAAGAGAGAGATATATTGTGGCTTACTTGAAAGTGAAGTGCAGTGTAGACATAAGGAACTGAAGGTTGTTCTTTTAATTTTCTGAGGCTCTCAGCCTCCTTCTTCAGGAAGGAGTGTTACACCATTCAATGCACCGGCCAGCTTGCAGACTGCCGCAGTCCGCTGAGAGCCTTCGAAAATTTGAAGAACAACCTTCACTTCTTTATAGCTACACCGTACTTCACTTTCAGGTAAGCCACAACCTATCTCTCTTTCCTTTCCATGCCAATATTATATATATGTATATATTCATGTTGTTTCTTTGAATAATGAAAACTTCATTATAGTTTCAACCACTGTCTTAATTAATATCAGGTGCATGGACATTGGAGCTTGTGGTCAGAATGGACACCCTGCTCCAAAACTTGTGGAAGAGCATCCCGCCAACGATTTCGAAAGTGTAATAATCCTCCACCCTCTCATGGAGGACAGAATTGTGTTGGCATGTCTGAACAAATTGAATATTGTTATGAGGGTCAATGTCCGATTCATGGACAATGGTAACTTTAGATTGTAGAATTAGTCTCTAAATAAGTAATAACAAATTCATAATTAAAAATTGAAACTATACTACACTTAAGGAAAATGTGACGAGGTCAAATTAAGTAACACGTTTAGATAGGAAAGAGAGACAGCCAATTTACCTGAAATCAACAGGTGGTCCAGTCAGGCTGAGCAGAAAAAATATTTCAAAATTTCGAGTACCTGAGCCCTTCATCAGCAAAGAAGTTCTGATTTCTGTGCCAGCCTGGAACAAATTGTACTCTTTCCTACATATTTTATTATTATTTAATTTGACCTTTTCACATTTTCTTTAAATGTATATTACATATAAATATATACATTAATAGTTTTTCATAAGAAATAAAATATATAATTAGTTGAAAATGGCCAACAGTTATATTAATTTATAAACATTAAAAAATATATATCATCACGTTTCTTCCCTTTGTACAATGAATTTTAAATTGACTATAACCTCTGTCTTTTATGCTATAGGTCTGATTGGTCAGAATGGGGTGCATGTAGCGTGTCTTGTGACAGTGGCATAAGAATAAGAAAAAGACTTTGCAATAAGCCTGTGCCAGCCTTTGGTGGAAATGAATGTCTGGGAATGGCTGTTAGTGTTTCAGCTTGTTATATGCCGAAGTGTCCAGGTAGTTAAGACAATACTTTTCTCTATTGTGAAGTACAGTTCCACTTATAGTAATAATAGTAGTTTATTGGTCAAGTTATTCATAAATAGAATATATTTGGGCAAGTCTGAATACTCAGAACTTAATATAGCTAGTTTCAGATGGATAATTTACTCTAAATTAGCATTGCCAATATATTTTTATATTCTTATATGTCATAGGATACAACCTATAAACTGGAAACATTCAGTCTCATTTTATTTACACCTTTGGCCTCCTATTTGTGGCAAGAAGACGGTATAATATTTTTTCAGTAGGCAGAAAGGATAATAATCTTGTAAATGGTCTAATTTTGAAGATTGACTATTTTTTATATCAATGGTCAATTTCTATCCATTGGAGATATTTTCTTGCCACAATCTGACACAGGACTTGTTAAAAATATTCAAATTATGCATACAAGACTGCAAATTGTATTATTTTACTTTTAGTAAGTTTTTTCAATTTTCACACTATTTATGCATAATAAATATGAAAATTAGGTTTTGGCTTTTCTGAGCATGATGTTTGTGGTTGGTCTGAACTGCACACCCAACCAGCACAACATATATATACTTTCTCCTCTCAGCCTGATTGACCAACTATTGATTTCAGGTAAGTAGGCTTCACTGTGTCTCTTTCATTCCTAAATGTGTTATTTAATTTGCCCTCATCACATTTTCCTTAATTGTTTGGTGTCTTACTGGCCACTTTGGATTTTTATCTGTATTTTAAGGTATTTAATAAAAAAAATATGAATTTTGAATAATTTATTTACAAAATAACTGAAATAAGATTTTAGTAATGAATAAAATGACTCAAAATATAAACAGGCTTAACCCTCGAGAGCAGAAAGAATTTTCTTATGTAGCATCAAAAGGTTACTCTCAAAGAACATGAGCGTAAAATTGAAGGGAATTAGAATATAAACTGCAACTATCGCACTTAAACAAGAATCATGTTCAGTTACTTGGAAATGCTTGTAGAATGAGGTGTCTCTCATGTTGCCTGCTGTAGTCATTTTTTCGTGGATCCGTCCAGAACTTGTTCAGGACTGATGCTGGATGGTTGTAGAGGCGAAAAATGAAGTTGTCGTAACCAGCTTTACTGCTGCTAAATCCTTTCGCTCTGAGGTGACTAAACTTGACCTAGCATCTCTGTTTGTTACTAAAACATGGTTATTGAACTCCTTTTGTTACGAAAATATGGTTATTGAAAATTTGGAATGCAAATGTGAGGAGACACCAAGCACTTGTTCCGCCCATCTCCTCTCCTGGACTGCTGAGGTTCTTTATCATCCCTTTTCAAACATCTGGCAGCTCCCTTCAAAATACAATATGAGGCCAGACCATAACTAACCGACCACCCTCAAATATGCGACTTGCCTACACACTTCCGACAAAATTTAGAATTAAAATTCTTTTTGCTTTCCAGATAATAACAATAATAATAATGATAATAATAATAATATATAACATCCACCTATGCCAGGCTGGACCAACTACTGATTTCAGGTAAGTCGGCATTGCTCTCTCTCTTTCCTATCCAAATGTGTTATATAAATATAAGCTGGTGTCTATTACATGCTAAATTTCATGAACACTGAAACTATGCTACAGCTCACTGAAATGTAATCAAACATTCTCAAAAATTTTCCTGAATAACACTAAAAAATTAAAACTCTATATTTATGATCAGAAAAGCCAAATTTCATTTTCATTTTCCTAAATAAATATTGATGATATTCAATTCAATATTATATTCTTTAACATTAAATAAAACTTTATGATGGTCTTAGAGAATGGTCAATGGTCTTCTTGGAGTAAATGGAGCTCATGCTCTGTTTCCTGTGGTTTGGGGAACAGGCAACGCTTTCGAGCATGTAATAACCCTACCCCAAAGTTTGGTGGGCAGTATTGCAGTGGAGAAAATATACAGGTATATGCTCTGATGAATTCTCTTTGAAAGTTACCATGTAAACTATGTAAAATAAATAATACTACAACAGTGATAGTGATACCAATACTCTGACCCAAACCATAATATGCTACATTTCTAATTCTGTCTAATATTTAAAAGCAGAATAATTTAGCACCAAATTGACTCACATTTCTAACATGAAAGTATTTCCAAATTTTTCAAATATATTTTCTTTATTTTTTGCTGAAATATAAGTACCATCTGCAAAGAATACAGTTTCAGAGAAATACTTGATGCCTTGAGTAGGTTATATATACAGATTAAGAAGAGTAATGAACCTAAAATAGAAACCCAATGAGATTGTATCCGTCAATATAACTCTGTGTATCATGCTGGCTAGATAAGAGGAAATACCAGTAGTATTTCATTTTATTGGGTATTATATTATGTTCTACACAATCAAGCAATTAGGATAGGTTTCAGAAAATTCTTATTTGTTATCTTTTTTTATAGTTGTTTCAATTTCATGAGTGAACATTTTTTCCTGAATACAAATTGAGAATTGGAAAGAAGACTACATTTATATAAGTGGTGGATTGAAAGGATTTTTTCTGCTCTTGATTACTTTTGTTCCTAAAACCTCATTAGTAGAGTATATAACTTGCTTCTGTACTAAGTAAATGTGACAGCATGCATTGTTATGTTCAATTTTAAAACATTTTATTTGGACTAATTAAGAATAATAAAATCTGCTTATTTTCCAGATATCAAAATGCATAACAAAAAGTTGTAAGAATGTTCCACAGCATGCAGCTCTCACAGTAAAAGGGCGTCTGAATGGTGAAAGAATATCTAACTATGTAGTTGATGCAACTATATCTGATAATGGAGTTAAACGAACTATAGAAGCTTCAACTCATGACATATTAAAACAACAGGTATTTAAAAATATTTTGTAAAGTTAAAATTTGCATTGATTTATGTGTTACCTTTTAAACAATTAAATGTTTCTCAAATGAATAATATGATTTTAATAATTTAGTCAGGTTGGTTTCCCTATTTGAAGTTCATTTTGTCTCCTGTTTCTTGGAATGCTGCTTATGAAGAAGATGAAGCAAATAATGGATATTCTTTGACAAATGGAAACTTCAAACAACATTCTGAAATTGAATTTTTTACAGGTCACTAAATATATTTAAAAAAATCATGAAAATCTACATGTAAAATAAAAAAGTGTGTTAATTTTTTGAATGTCACAACTTGTAAAGAGTATATACAAAACAAATTAAAAAATTTAATTTCAAAGAAAAATAGAATTACCAAATTCTTGGTTATAAAAATTAAAATTGTTTTGTAACTTAGTTGACTTATTTTTATATTATAAAAATCGGTGAAAACAATTAGATTTAAGAAGTAACAGCTTTAAATTTAGCTGTAATGACTGGGAAAAGGAATATTTGTGTCAAACTATGAATATAATTTTTTCACTGTTTGTTTTTAGAATAGAAGTGCCAAAATTTTACATTTTGGTCATTAAGTAATGGTTATAAGTGACACCTTACATTTAAACATACAAAAGTATTTACTAATAATTAAATTGAGCAGTATCTCATATATATATATTTGCAGTCTTCCCTTCTTCTTCCATCCTTCTCTCTGCTTTGAACATATGCTCTTCTATGTGCGTAATTCTTCGCCTGAGCATATGAATTCACATAAAGCGTAATCCTCCTATTTATTTCTATCCATCATCATCCAAGTTTGAATGTGACTTTGTCACCAAATTAGTTCCAATTCCTTAATGGATTCTCCTATTATATATATATGTGTGTTTATATATATTTATTTTTTTATTTATTTAATTGCGATATTGGTATGGAAAGGAAAGAGATATAGCTGAAAGTAAAGTATGGTGTAGCCATAGGAAACTGAAGCTTGTTCTTCAAATTTTCGGAGGCTCTCAGCCTCCTTCTTGAAGAAGGAGTGTTATACCATTCCGTGCACCGGCTGACTGCGGACTATATATATATTCTGGCTGACACCAATGAACTATGAGCAACTTACATTGCATATATAAACTTACTATAGACATTTTGGAATATCCTAATGTGAATTTCAACTTAAAGAATATAATTCATAATTGTGAAAAAATTAAATTAAAATTATTAAACAAGTATCTGATATGCCTAGAAATCACATCTTCAGGGAATTAACTATTTGATTTGTAAACAATTATATTCAAACAATTAACTTAATGCATATATTTTTTTGGTAACATACATGGGTCTATAACAAATAAGAAACTTAAAAAATAAAATTTGGGATGAAATAAATTCAGTATGACATCAATACTTTTGTCAACATGGAAAATAGCTTATTTTACGGGGAAGTTTTAGAGAAATAGTATTATTAATCATGTATTTATAGTTAAGAATTAATATCAACAAATCTATAATCAAACTCAAAATTGTAACTTTTTAAAGGAGAGCAGCTGGTGGTGAGACATACAGGAAGAGGAACAGGTGATGATGGAAAGTTGAAGGTAGAAATAGAAGTGGATGGAGAAGTTCCATTAGTTGAGCCACAGGCAACGGTACTAATTCAGCCTTATGAAGGTATATCCTGCAATTTTTATTCATAAATAGCATTGATGTAGAATGGTCAGTGTACATAAACCAAATAAAGTAATTTACAATTAATTTAGGGAAACTTTCCTACAATCTTATATTTAAATTTAAAAATAAATCTCTGGGTTCAATAAGATTTGATAATTTCAGTGGAATAATGTGGGTTTCAGCTGTCTGTGCCATAGGCCAAATTCACCACCCACTTATTTAAGTATTTAAATCCAAAATCCCAACCATGTTACGCCACTGGATAACTTACAAAACATCATATTAAATATTTATACAAAGCACACATATATTCTCAAATAGTATGGAAAGAAATAATTACACCCATAATGCATAATACAGTTGTTAATTGCAATCACACAAAATGTAGATATGAAATATTTCTACCTTAAAACTTGACAGGAAAGGCTGTTTAAATCCTAAGTAATGAAACTTTCTCTTAGCGAAAACGATTTCTGAATATATTTGTGATTAATTCCTTTTTAATTTGAATTCCATTAAGATTAATGTAATTATTCCAACAATTGTCAATATCACCTCTGTAGGGATTTTTATGAAATAATCTATATATCTGCCTGAATTAATGACTCATAAGAAAAAATTGGTCTTTTAAAAGAATTTGAACTTTGAAAATAGGTTAAAGTAAGAAAGAGCTAAATTGGAAGAACAGAAATTAATGTTCAAATACTGAATAAAACTGACGTCTCATTTTCCCTATTTTACTCAGAATGTGTTTAAAATACCTATATGTTCTGCAATATCACTGATTTTGATGTAGTCATCATTCAATCAAGGCTTATACAACTATATAAAACATATCAGTTGTAGAAAGACAGTAGATAGATGCTTCACTTGAAATTTCTTGCCCAATTGCTGTCCATGTACATTGATGTTGCTGTTTATAGAGATTATCTCAGTGGAACCCCGAGAAGACAATTTATTCGCTAATTTTAACTCAACAAATTGAAAGGAAAAGGTACAGCTGATTATGTTTATTATATAAATATTTATAGTAATATTCTAATTCATTGTTGTGCTTAATTATATATTCATTAAAAAAATTAAAAGATTTTTGTGATACAAAATGTTATCATCTATCATAGTTAGTAGAAATTAAAATGCTGTTTACATAAATACCTTTTACTTTGCAGAAGACTATGTTCAGACTGGGCCAAACTCACTCTATTCATTTTCTTCTAACTCACTCAATATAAATGGAGTAAAGAATCACTACTCAATGAATAACACAGTGCATTATGACAATTTGAGGGGTAAAATGCCGTAAGTACAATGTGAAAAATAATATTAAGCCTTTTTATCAAGTTTAGTATATATCTTGCTGTATAAGCTGTTGAAAAAAATTCTATTTTGTTTATGTTTTAAAGAATTTTTATTGTACTATACAAAATTATAATTTCCATAGGTACTTGGTTGAAAGGCTGACAACAAGAGACATAGAATCTGAATATAATCCAAGATCCCAGGAAATGAAATATATTATGTCGACATCAATTGCAAAAAAGTATAACAATGATATGTGCCCTGAAGGCTTTGTTCATGATGATAGGCATATGCATTGCAGAGGTAATATAATTACTTCACTATCTTTGGAGTGAGACTTTATAAATTTGAAAGTGTTAAATATGATTTGAACAATACCTTATATTAAAGATTGACGTCTTTCCCGGTGTAATTGTTCGATAAACAGTTCTCAGTATTCACTCGGGTGTAGCATATTTAAACGCGATGTTTAAATATGCTACACCCGAGTGAATACCGAGCACTGTTCATCGAATACCTTATATGTCTCTACAATATTATTTGCAAATAGAGACAATATGAATATCTAAAGAATTTTCTCAAAATATTTACATTTCAGTAGTGAAGTCAAATACTGCTAATCAAGAACACAGACTATAACATGTTTCTAAACCATGATTATTATATTTAATCATATCGCAATAGTCATATTAATAAAAATATATCTGTATTTTGATTGGCTATAACCAAAAATTATCTCAATTTTACCATGAATAAATGCATGTAAGATGATGGCGTGTATGTAAAATTTAAGTAGATAGGAATATTATGACTATACTTGTTTCACAGATCTGTAAAATAATATGTATACTTTTACACAAAGAACTAACATAAGTATAATACTTTGCTCATATCACAATATTCCTATTACTAATAATAATAAACAATATGTTCCATAATTTATGTACATTTTCAGATATAGATGAATGTTCAGACAAACTTATGAATAAATGCCACCCTTCACAGATTTGTGAAAACTTATTTGGATCTTATCGATGCTACTGTCGTAAAGGTTACCACTCAATGGGCATGGGAAAGAAATGTCTTGGTAAGCTGAGGAACATTTTATGAATACACATAAATAAGTTTGTTCAAGTTACTTGCATAATTCAAAAAACCTAATTTCTATATTAGGCAATATTTGATACATCAAAACAACAAATAAAATTTTTCATTAAAACTTTTTCTTACAGACATCAATGAATGTTTGGTTGATCCAACAATTTGTTCACATCAGTGCAAAAATATTAGAGGAAGCTTCAAATGTATCTGTCCAACTGGTTACATTTTATTAGACGATAAAAAGTCTTGCTCAGGTTTGACTTACTGTATTTTAAAAAAGTTTAATCAAAAACCATCATAAATCCATATAATATAGTATATTAAAATCATATATAAAATCCATTTCACTTTAACCTCATCTCACAGTTCACAGATAAGGATATTACTTCTGTGCTTTATTTTGTTGTGATGTTTATCTCTTTTACAGACATAAATGAGTGCAATGTACTACCCAGTAAATGCACAAGTGAGCAAACCTGTCTTAACATGAAAGGAGGTTACAAATGTTTGGATACACCTTGCCCAGAAGGCTACGAAAAGGACCAGCATTCCAAGTAAGAAGCCACAAAGATGGCTTACAGAGTAGATTACATCTTTAAAAGTCTTATATCACAGAACAACATTGCACAAATTTCTTTGCATAAAATACCCTCTACTTTAGAGACTAATTTAATTGTAGTTTGGTGGGAAATTTGGGTGGAAAAAAATATTCTGTTTCCTTCTTATAAAACAAATTTAATGTATTTAATCACATTATTGCTTATTCAAAACCAATTGCGACTGTGTACATACACAATTCACAAATATGGGCATGATAAAGTCTGAATATGTTGTTAAAAGAACATTTATAAATTATGAAAATATCTTTAAATGAAATGGTTAATTCCTATAAAATCTGTATTTTAAAAACTAATGAATAAAGAAATATATACACAGTGTCCTACGATGAAACATCAGTATTCTCAGTGTAATTGTTAAAAAAAAACTTAAATTAAAATGTCTGTCCTACTAGTTAATCAGATGTATCCGCTGTTAAAAATACATATGCAATGGGAAAATTCTTGTGGAAACTAAGATAAAAGCTTTCTTCAATAGCCAAACCAATAATTCTTAACTGTAAATAAAGAATGGGACAGTTAAGAAATAATGTACTTTACTTTTTTTTTTTTAAAAAAAAGGTGTCATTTCTAAAGCTATCATTGGTGACTACAAGTCATGAGACACCTTTATTTATGGCAAAGCATTGTTTGTATCACACTAAATTTCTTGAGAGTACAGTTAAAACAACCAATATAATGTAAATTACCTTTGTTAATTATATATCAAGCCAGTTTGGGATACAAATTTGATGGGATCAGTTATAGGAAATTTCATTTTGAACATTGGATATGAATGTATCATACTATTTCTTTTCTGTTTCAGAAACTGTGTGATTTATTGCATTGGAAATAATCTGTGTGATGAAGGAGCTGCACTAACTCAAACAATTTCTTATTTAGTAGAAACAGTAGAAAGCAATACAATTCAACAATATCTTAGTCTTATCAATATTTCTGTAAATGATAATAATGGATTGAGTATACCCCACACCTATTATAAAATAGTAGAAAATGAAGCAGGTAATTTGTAACTTAAGTATATATACATTGTATACATGTTCATAATTAATAATTTTTTTAATAACAGTTCATATCTCCATCATTTTTGGTATTTCTACAGTAAGCTGGTGATGAAGTGATAAATTAAAGGCTAGTTTTGATTTTCGCTATTATTTGAGACATAAACTGTAAATCAATATCCTTAGGTATAAATATTTAAAGATGTTTTGTAAATGAATTAAATGAAGTATACTAACAATGTGGGGGTTAAAAAAATGTACGTCCAGAAATTAATGTCTGACCTTCAATGCATATATATTTTTAGACTTGTTGTAATAGTTTTGCCCAGTAGATTTAATCTGCATTTTCTAATAAATTTACATGTTTCCCTTGTGATATTAATTCTAATTGATTTCAGTTGATTTTATTGCCACAAATTATTTTTCTAAGGTTTGTAAATAAATTAAATGTAGTATACTAACCGCTGTATGTAAATAATGGTAAGCGGTGTTTGAAGTCTTCAGAACAATAAAGAAATGTGGTAGTCAGTCTGCAGAATGGTTTGACGCAGCTCTACATGTTAATCTTTCCTGCACTAAGAAGTTTAAAATCATTACATTCTGTCAAACAACAATGGTTAATTAACTAAAACATGTCATAACTACTTTTTCTATTATTAAAACTACATGTCTCAAACACATAACTGGCTATTTACCATTGTATTAATACTGTTATAATTACAGTTTAAAATTATCACTATTAGGATAAGATTGCCTATATATATTTTACAGTCATTGATTTTTGGGCATAAAAGTTCATTCTTGTGTAAAATTTCTAACACACTCAAATATTTCAAAACAAACAAGCATTACTAGATTTCCAATTAATAATTGAAACATGGGATGCTCATTAATTTTTATTTTGGTAATAAATATTTTATTTGTAATTATTAATTACAGGCAAATTGTTTAGAATTAGATCAGAGAAAGGGCATGCTGTTTTGTACCCACTCACAAATCTTCAACAGGGAATGATACAAAGGTAATGTTGAAAAATATACATAAAATAATTTACAATTCTGATTTTTGTTAGTTTAAAGAAATAGGGTCCAAAAGAATGCCAAACATTAGAAAAATATTAATATATGTAAAAACGAACATTTAAAAGAAAAAATAATGCAAATAAATTCTAAGATGTGTAATTAAAAAAAATATATATATATATATGAGTATGAGCATAAAATGGATAAATCTTTAGTTAGACAAAATTATTTTTGTGGGAGGAGGAATCTCATAAATAGCCTAATAAGATCTTTTCTCTCTCTCTCTCTCTTTTGCAGTATTTCCATCCTAGCTACTTCTTATGACAAAAAAGAAGAAACTTTACTGCACACAACAAAATTTATCATCTCAATATATGTACCATACGATGATTGATACAAAAGTAAATTAATTGATAACATTTATTTATTTTTAATTTAGATTGATCTTTAGTAACTACAAATTTGAAAACATGAAAATTGTGAACCACTTGTAAATAAATGTGTATAATAATAAATAAGTGATCATTTAATTTCTCCTTGTAGTATCAATCCTTTAAACTAAATTTAATTTTGGACATAAAAATTGAAAAGAATATTCAAGTTCAAAATATGTAGGAAATAATTTTATAACATTCACATTTTCCCAAATATATGTAGAAATCAAGACATCTCACCATGGATAAGACTAAAGTTTCTGAAAACTAACTTACATTAATTCTTAAACTGTGAGGTCATATGACCATGTTTAATTACTCCTTATAGGAACCTCAGAACCAAATAGCATGCAATTAAATGGAGCAGCCATACAAACATTCTCACAATCACAGATAGTAGAAAGTGAAATTATCCTTTCTTCCTTTATTAAAACATTTCTATTACAGATTCAGGATTTTCACACAAATTGTACTACATATATATGTCTCCCCTGGGAAGATGTATTGCCATTTTATCACTTGAACTAGTCAATTCTTCACAGCAATTCTTGTCACATCAAAATAGTGCTCTCCACGAGTCTCCTCTACATAACTGCCATCTCTCCACAATTGTACTCTCATATTGACCCCTTGAAAAATCAATGGTTTCATGTTTATAGAAACTGTCTCTGGGGCCAGAAAGAATGGAAAATCTATTTTAATCATTTGGATGGTAGCTTCTTACTGAGATATCAGTGCCAGAACAGCCAAATCAAGTTGATTTCCAAAGTAGTATATAACATTCAAATAAATTCGCAGGGTATCAATTCACCTGTTACAGAACCTATTGTGAATTTGTTATCTGCAGTACTAAAGAATTTTCAGTTGTTAGTAGAATACTGTATGGGTATATGCCAACAACTTTTATACATTTGTCAAGAGTTTCTTTAAAGCTATTATGTGTAATGTTCCACACACTCAAACAATACATTACTATTGATTATTGCACTTATTATTGGCTTATGAGAGCAGTTACTTATAATAAAATAAATGTAACAAACTATGATTGATGTTGCATAATTCTTTTTCTGAAAATTCAGCTATTGTATTTTTAAATTGAAACTGCAAAGAAAATTCAGGTTTGTCAGGCACATAAAAACAAATATTAATAAAATCTACATTTGGTTTCAACAAACAATAGTTTATTTATAAAAATTACATATTAAATTTCTATGACTGTTTGCATGACGGGAACTTTTTAACACTTATACATGATATAGGGCGGCGCAAACGCCTCTTTCCTCCAGTGTTGCTGACTCCTCGGCTACATCCCGGAGATGATACACTAAGTAAGCCCTCAGCTTCCAATTCCTGAAGTTTCCGTTCTTCTGAAAAAATGTAAATAGAAAATCAATTAAGAAAGCACAAAAAGCTATATTGTATAATATCTACACGAGTTATTTGTGTGTAGAAGACGTACTGGAAAAATCATAAAGTAGATGGTTAAAAACTGATCAATAATTGCAAATTAACATAATTTACAATTTTATTAACAAAAGATTTGCCCATTGTAATATGTGTACCTAGATATAAGAAAAATGCCAAGTCTATTTGAAATTATATTACACAAAATTCAGACATTTAATACACTTTGTGGTTTTCATCACACCACAATGTTATTATTACTCCCCTTGGAATTTCTTGGAATTCCAACTGATTAAGATCCTGAAACCTCTACAGAATTTTGTAGTGATCATTACCACTATTGAAAGGTGAACTACCATTATTTTGGAAGGGAAAAGTGTTTTTCTGCAGGGAAAACACCTTCTGGAAACATTGAATTAGTGAATCAGTGAACTATTAAGAATATTTTTTGTTCTTGTTTTTTCTTCTTCCTGCTGTTTCTAACTATAATATTAAGTTGAGAAAAGGACATTAACAATCATTATTGACAAAGTTTTCTACAATACAGTGACAAGATTTATAGTGTTTTCTAATTTGATTATCGTCCCAACACTATTTAACATTTGTCATTGTCATTTTTTTAGATTAAATAAATTTATTTGGTTTAAAACAATTCCATTTCACACTGAAAAGATGCATGCTTTATTTCAAATTATGACAATTGACCAGATGACTAGAGGTTCCATCAGATGAATGTGTATTTCATTACAATTTCATAACATCCACATTATTACAGCATAAAATTTTGTTTGGAGTTTCTTTATATTAACTTGGACAAGAGAACACTACATCTCTTACAGAAACTAAAGGTACACACTGTTATAACATCATGTACTGTCATGTGCTTTAACGTGAAATCCCAAAATTGTGCGATACTACCTGCCAATGTTGTCTTCTGGACCACAGATAAATTTCTGTCACGGTACATCACGTAAGTCAGGTCCTTTTATTGTTATTTAATTACACCAAATAAGTTGTGTGTATATAAGTACATGGACTTAAATTTTTTTCATATCAAGTATCATATTTAGAATCACATGTGTGTGTAAATATATATATGGTTGTAATATCTTCAATAGTAAAATAGAGTATTATTCTTACAAACCAAACAGAATCTGTATAATATTTTATATTATTTGTTACTGTGTCTAGTTTTAGACTTGCATATATATATATATATATATTAATCGGCTCCAAACAGAAACAATACTTGGAACAGTATTAGATTTACTTTTTCTTGAAGAGAGGAGGAGTAATGTACAGCTGATAGGTACACAGATATAGACATCTACATTTCATTCAGTATGGCATAGAAATTCACTGCAAACACCAAACATGATTACTTATTTTTCAAATGGAGGAGTCAATAATTTAAAAACGTCAGAAAACAAGAGTTTATATACAATGTTAAGTCATTTCAGTATTGTAATGAACACATTCACCATATAGCTTTGGAAGAAATTGAAAATGATCTAAATATATCAGATTGTGTTACATATTTTTATATAAATAAAAATTCATATTTGATCAAAAGGAGTACATTTGTATCCTTTCTACACTACGCATAAGACACATGACAGTACGTGATGAGACAGCAGTGTGTCTCCACCTTAACTTTTAGCTTTTAGGTTGTAAGACTGGTTGGGATATTAGATGGTATCGTGCAAAAAGAGACAACATCCACAAACCCATAGAAGCTGATAATAATATTAATAACAATGTCTTAAGTTCTCAATGTCATGAATATCAAATAAAAAAATTATCCAATTATGTGGTATACCTTGGAAAATGTTTAGGGCAATAAATCCATTTAATTCTGAACAGATGTATATAATATAATAGAAAGAAGGGGGGAAAAGAATATATTATCTTCACAACATTCTGAAAACATTCAAAATACTAGACATGTCATGATAATTCTGATGGTCAGTTTTACTCAGTATTTATTGCAAAAAATAATATTAAAGGCAGTGAAAAGAGCTAAATACAGTATAATTCTGATATGTATTTTGAAAAAAAAACTTAATTTTTGCAATAAGGCATTAACTTACACTAGGGTACATAAAATTGTGTGTATATGTTTGTGTGAAAATATATTAATGTTTGCTACAAGCCCAGTACAATTACTGACATTAAAATACCATGAAAATTACTCATGAATGAAAGTAAAATCATAGATTCACAATAAAAAGCAAACTTAGTGACACAAAACAGTTAAACATGTAAGTGAACAACTTACATAGGTTGAGCACAAAAACACACTCAAATTAATAATCGTGATAAAACCCAAATACAAGGCAAACAAATATCAATAATTAACAAGGATTGTTAACAATGATAGATTGTAAATTGAAGATTTGTACAAATACATGAGAGTTCATAAAAAACAAATTACTTCTTCCAAAAATTTGAAGGAGTACCACAAGGTACCTTAAGGAAAAACTTAAAATAGGTATACACAACCAGTATAACAACATTGCCCTTTTAAAGAATGTGCCATAATTTATTAAAGCACTAGCAGAATTTGGGAGCCTTTACCAGAAAGATATTAACTGATTGTGTACCAAAAATAACATATAATACACAATAATTATTTAAAACTTGAATACAGTCTTTAATCCAATTCAAAGACATTAACAGCTTCTAACCCTAGGATTAAAATATAAGCTTCAATCATCACTAGACATATACAACTGCAGAAACCTAAAACAAAAACAATACAAGAAAGCACATATACTCACTATATATATGTGAATGCACCCAGCTCCATCCTCATTTACTACCAACCTTAAATACGAAAAATTGTTACTAGTATAAAGTGAATAAAAAATATTGTATAACACACACATTCAAGTCACACACTTACGAACTTATCTTGGCATGGATTTGATAATTGAATTAGTTAAAGTTTTCATCCTAGGTCAAATAATTTTGAATAAAAAAAAAATTGAACATATTTAACCTTTCTATAAAATAAAATTGAAGTTCAAATTAAGATTAATTTAATTGAAATTTATAATGAAAGATTGGCAACATTATTCAAGCTACTCCTAATTTATAAATACAAGATTCTTTGAATAGAAAGAATAAGTTACTAAAGTAAATAATAAAAATGCAGGGTGTTCCAAAATGAATAATTAAAATTCACAATATATGCACACACATGAAAACTAAAGATGAATTTTAAAATACATTGAAACTAAAAGTTTTATTTATAACACAAAAGAGCTCCATTTCACTGTAACCTGCATATGATAATTTCTTAATTATAGCTCTTTCAATGATGGATCAATCATAAGGGTTCTATGGATCTTGCATTGCACAAAGGCCACATGACATCTGTGAATAATTTCCGTTTTGAGGGACTTTAATTAGAATAGCCTTCCAACTGTGAACCATCTAATTTAATGTGTGATTCGTAAAAATATAATTTAACATTTGAGAAATATAAATAAAACTTTTTCTTTCCAAACATATTTTAAAATTCAGTCCAATGTTTTATATGCATGTAGTAAAAGATATAGCCTTATGTAATCAGATGATTCTTTTTTAAACATCCCATATATCTTGAATAATAAGAGAACCAAAAGGGCAAAACAACATAACACAGAATTGTGTAACATTATATATAGTATTTTTTAAAAAATATGAATAGTATCTTTGATCTTTATCCACATTGAAAAAGATGTACAACAGACAAAGCTCATACAAAAGTCCATAACACTGCAAAACACATATGCAAACATGATCACAAAAACAGCACATTTGTTGAATGTAAAAAAATGTTTTACTGTTGTATCCTAGTGTTTTGAAGTGTAATTGTTAGTCCAATTATCCTCTATAATCAAACAGTTGTAAGTCTAATAATAATTAAATAAAGAAAATTGTAGTATATCCTAAATTGGTGAACTTCAATAAATATAATTAATTTTTCTGTAAGTGTCATATATGCATATTTAAATTAATCCACACACATACATATGAAACACACACATAAAACACACACGCACACACACACATATAAAACACAAACGCCCACACGCACACATATATATATATGTGTGTGTGTGTGTGTAAAATAATGTCAGTTTAAAATTTATGTCAGGTAAATTAAAAGAATTCCTGTATTCTTGATCTTTGATCCTAAGAAGGTCTGGTTGTTTTTTAGCTATAAGTTGGCTCAAAAGGTTTGGTTGTTGAGAACGTAAGCATTTTTTAAAACAAGGAGATCCAATATAAACTGCATATAAGCAATACTTAACACAAAGCTTATTCCAGAAATTCAGTTTTAATTAGAAATTCTCCAACACCTGCAATTGTGTTTAGAAATGTAGTACTTAGATCCTCCATCAGCTTTCACCTATTGACAATGAGATTGAATAAACACAAACCTGAACAAGAAAGAGCCATGTCCTTGTTAGATGTAAGCTCAATGTTGGGAGGTCCAGGAAAGCAGCAAGAGCAGCAGCCACCATCATTAACATCTACATTAATTCAATATATTAGCAAACAAAAAATGTCATAGTAAAATGTTCATGAATAAAAATGGGTTTAGCAAAAAAGACCTGAAAAGTTGCGTGTATTTATGTACATGTGATAGAAATATGTGAATTTTAATAAAAAAACGGAACCGATTCAGCAAGTGAATTAATAAAATAAAATCACTCCTTAAGAAATTATTACAATCATGTACATACATATACATAATTAATCAACTATATTTAAGTGATTTGTAATGATGCTTCCAGTCCCATTTTGATTCTTTTGAACATGCATTACTCTTGTATTTGTCATATCTATTACAACAGTTGAAAATCTGTGTGTGAGAGCTTGCTTGTGACTGTTTACATATGTGTTTGATGCTATTAACCACCTCCTCTCCCAATCTGGGGGATTGTTGTAGCACAACAGTTCTTCTCTGCCACAGTCTCCAATCTTTATAGTCCAGTTTGTAGGTTAACAAAGTGATCCTACTTCTGTAAGTGTGTGTGTATTAATACACATTTATTTCATTTTTTCAGTGTCTGTAACCTTTTCATATTGTTAAATTTTCCATGGTTGTGACATTTTTTCCCTATGTTGTGATTGATCCTTGATAGTGAGCGTTTGTTAGATTTGAACTGTAGAGTTTTACTATGCCTCACACCTCACATATTGAAGTCTAGTAACATTAAGAGCAGTCTATGTCCTAATGTAAGAAGATAGCACCTCTGAAAATTTGAACTGCACATCCTATGTGGCACGGAAATCAATCTTCATGCTCAGATAAAGAATGCCATTCTGAGCTTTGCCTGTAATGTAAGAAATATTCGAAGGATAGTTCCTATAGATGGATTTCACCAAGTAAGCGATCGAAGCTAGAGATATGCCACATTTGCTGGAAATGTAACAGAAATGAAAATTTAGAAACATTAAATACTATTTAATTCACCTTTACTTGGTCTATAATTCTTCCCCTCACACCCTATACCTCTAACATTAAATTTTGATCTACATTCAGTCAAAATATACCTATATTTACAGATCAGACAATGTAACATAAATATAATATTATTTCCCAATAAAACCCAGCACTGTTCTCGAATTTCAAATCCAAAGTAAATCTAAAATCCAAGAGTCAATATCATTAAAATTTTAAGGACACAGCTTTATGATATACTGCAATCATTGCAATTACATATTAGTTGTATGACAGAATATTGTATACATCATCAAAGTGACACTGACTGAGACGCAAGGATTTGGAACTTATATTATAATACTTAAAATTAACATATACTAGTGGATATGGCAAAATAGAAAAATGTTATAAATATTACTAGTTCGTTTTAACTTGTGTTTGACAAAGACTTAAAGGTAAGTCAAAACTTGACAATTATAAGTTTCAAAAATATTAACAGTAATTCTACTCTGTAAACTAGGTCAAATATCTTTTTAAATTAACATTAGACATTAAACATATAATAACAATTCAAAAATTACTGTAGGTTTCAGAATATTAAATATAATACAATAGATTACCCGGAAACTTCATTATTGGCAAAGAACACTTATACCAGTTTTAAAGTCATTTTTATCTGATATTAAATAAAAAATATAACTTTAACATTAGAAGTTACAATTCTCATACCTAAATTTTATGAACATAATTACAAAATGAATGAATTTAAAATTTTACAATATTTTATTAAATGTCGTAACTGAAATAAAATTCAATGATAAAATCAACAATACAATAAGCAATGCAACAATATCAAATTCCAATTAATGTGTAGTTGACTTTATAAGTTTTACTATCTTTACCCTCAATTTCAAACAATTTTTAAGCATGGGATATTGTTAAACTCTTCAGTGTATAAATATGCCAAGACTTGATGCTCTGTTTTAACAATAAAGAGAAAAATTAGGACAATTTTTGAAGCACACATGACAGCAACAATATGCAATTTAGACTAAAATGTTCCTCAACAAGCGTCCATTTGACAAACTATCCACCATAGTGATTCTTTTGCTTTTCAAGTTAATAGAGTTCAGAGTTGGTGATAGATTACTTCTTTATCTATTCAAGATAACTGTGCACTTGCTATGTATTTGGGGAAAATATAATGTGACTGAACTGAGGTTTGTGCAATGCTGTTTCTTTCAAGGTTCAACACACCACAAAAGATTTTGAAGTAACTACATTTTTCCATGTTCCTTTGCTCCATGTGGTGTTGAGTTGTTAACAAAAATAGAAAATTTGAGATTATGAAGTTACAAATAAATTAAGGGAGAAAATATATTTAACTAAGTTTTAGTAACTTTGCTCCATTTTCATATGAAATTATTCCATTAACAAAGACTAAATATTGCCAATCTTTTACATCTTTATAAATAAACATTAGCCCAACTTTTAAAAACATACTATAATAATCCGAAATATGAATGTTGTTATACTGTTTGCAAGTAACATTTTTTATACCTATATTAACTATTCTAATATAACATTACATGTAACATATATAGTTTAAAATATTAGTTAATTCAAAAGAAACTAACCATTAAGTTGGTGTTCAGTGATAAAATCTTCATGGTTTTCATTTACGGTGCCTTCTTCGCCATAATGAAATTCCATCAGATAAGGCAAAACTGTCATCACGTGAAACTCTTCTCCACCACGAATTGGAGGCACTGGTACATAGTCTGTAGTCCGTACAGGCTTCCTTATAAACCATCTGAAAATATTTTGAAGCAATGAATACAGATTATGTTAATTACAATCACAGTGATAGTAATAAGAAGGAGCAAGAGAAAAAGCATAAAAGTCTGTGTACAGAATGAATAATAACTTGTTAAAAAATTTTAATGCTTCAGTAAGTAGCTTAACAATCTCAAGTTCATGTGTTCTGTCATGCAGGCCACATGTGCTTGAACTCCTTTCATTTGCTCATGTTATGCCAAGTTCAACAAAAAATATATATACACTAATAGAAACAAGAGAAAGAGATTGAATTTTACTTAAAAAAAGAAAGAAAGATGGATTCAGTGAAATTGGGAATTTACAAAAACTTTTGGGTGTGAATAGTGTAAATAAATTAACAATATACTTGTATTCATTTGCAGCTAATAATAAATGGCCACTGGAAAAATTGCAACTTGATAAAAATTAGCAGTGCATGGAACAAGAAAGCAACTTATAGTATACATTTCAACAGAAAGTTGCTAGTACTTGCCCCCATATTACATCTGATTGTCCCATAATTTTTATCAATCACATGAACACATTTTTTTTTCATTTTCACTCTGTGATCAGAAGTTTGCTTATTTGTTCATTTGAATGAATGCATTGTTAAAATATTATATCTTGAAATTTTAGTTACTTTATTGATTCATTTTCAAGGTGAAAGTAAAACCATTAGTAATTGGGAAAAATAGAAACATTTTCTTTTACGGAAAAGGATAAATTTTTAAGAAGAATAAATAAACAATATATACATACACAATAAACTAAAAGTTAATTCAAGAACAGAAGAAATGCTTTCAATAATGCTCAGTTCTTAAAGGCTATGATGAAACCATATCAATAAATGGAAATAGAAATATTGTTCCTTACGGATGTTGACGTATCTGTCGAAGACTGAACCTCTTAACAGGATCCTTTTCAAGCATTCCTCTTAACAATTCTTTAAGAGGATTCTCAACATCATTTGGGATTGAAAATTCTCCATTTCCTATGTTCTCAAACAATCTATATATGTTATCTCCTTCAAAAGGGTATTGACCAGTCGTAATGTTGTACCTAAATAAGAACATGGCTAAGTATTGATTTTCTTCAATAAACAAATTATAATACACTAATATAGGTGAGGGATTAAAATATGTTAACAATCACAATGAGCAATGTATTACTCAATAATAGAATAATTTTTTTAAATAAAGGTTGCATCCATAAATACAAAATATTTTATTTAAATATTCTGATTTTATTTAAATATTCTGATTTCATTTTCAACTAATCCATACTAATGCATACTTTCATTAGAGAAGCATAATAAATATTTATTTATAGCTATCAACTTCCCATCAAAGTAAAAATGTGGTGTGACATTACATAAAATTATAATTGTGCAGTCTAATAAAATGCGTACATCACTATCTCTATTTAAAAAAATAAATGGCAAAAAAAAAGGCATGCTCTTTCTTCAACACCAACAACTGAGAAAATATATAAGGTATAAGCTTTTGGCATTAGACTGTCAATGTCTGAAAAAATCAGTGGTGAAACAACGTTTACACAAAAGTCATTATATTAGATGCAATCACACCAATTTATTTGTCCCAGATTAGAACATCTGGAAAAACTTCTCAACTGAGTTAACTAACATTATGTATTGTATTAATAAATTACATAAATTTTTATATGTATTCATTAAATAGAGCCCTTTGCCAGTAAAGTTGTGTCTGACATCCCACAAGGGTAAACAGGTTACACATGGCGCCCAACGTGGGGCCGTGAATAGTACTGATGTTGGGTGAAAATTCCGTACTACTGCGTGGGTCAAAATTTTGTTGCCAACTAATTTTTTAAGGTCATTTACTTTATGCCAATCCTACTAAGATCGGGACGTGTCATAATCGGACATACTGAAAGGTGCACAAAGAATTTAGCAAGTGGAAATCCTTAACGATGCGTCTGAAGCAAGTAAAGATAGTCAGAATAATGAGTTATTGGAAATGGAGATTGTTCATCAGACTGATATTAACTTGTTGGGTTGTAATAGTAATGACGGAGTAATAAATACTAGCGATATGCCGAGCGCAAGGTATGACGGGCAGTCGGAGAAAGAAAATAATTCCAGCAATGAAGGTAAGAAAGCAGAAGACATGGCGGCTTTGTTGTGTAGCCTCGTAAGTGGATTTGAGGAATTGAAGGAGAGTCAGGCGACTAAGTTTAGGAATCTGACAGAGGAAAGCCGGCGAAATAATGGAAAATTAGATAACGAATTCACATGGCGGTTTCCAGAATAGAACAAGTCAGGGAAGAATGGAAGGATGAGTTAAAGCAGAAAGCAGATGAATTACACAATAAGATGAACGAAAAGATAGGAGAAGTAGGGCTAATAATGACACACGTGAATGAAACGCGGACTATGACTGTAGAGGTGCAAAAACAATAGGAACAACTAGGTCAGAACCATGAAGCGTTAGAACAACATGTAGATATGCTTTTTAAAGAAATTGAAAAACGGAAAAGTGAAGCAGAAAATTGTCATAGTGAGTTAATCCAGATAAAAAGCAAAGTGGATAGCACACTGGCAGGCGTGAATAGTATAGATAGTCGAGCAAGTCCTACAGGAACGCAGTTTGTCACCGGTCCGGCATCTTATGTTCCACAAGTACCGGAAGTGAATGAAACTGTTTACAGGAAGGGGAGGAGTCCATCTTCGCAAATTTGTTGTGGAGGTGGATGAATATTGTAAAATAAAAAATATTCCAATGGAATATAGGGAACTCACCTTCAAGTCATTCATTGCACCGAATTTGTCATTGTGGAAGGATACGTACTTAGATCAGGAGAGCGAATACGATGAAGCAAAAGAAATCTTCCTAAAAAGATTTTGGGATGAAACTCGTCAATGGAAAGTTAGAGAATCAATTTGGTATGGAAAATTTTGTCTGCGTGGAAGTTCATCAAGAGAATATGTAGCAGACAAAATTCAACAGAATAGATTTTTAAATGAGCCCATTGAAGAAAATCAGATTATTAATCTACTCTGTACACTTTGAGACGAGGTTTGCACAGTTACTCTGCACAAGGAATCGGAAATGGTGATAAACTTGTTAGCATGAGTGCATAAATTTGAGCAGATTGAACGTCAGGCTGGGGAATGCACTGAACATGACCAGAGGGTCCAGGAGTGGAGGAATTTTCCGAGAGTGGACAGACAATTCCACACGCCGGAGTGGATGGATCAGAAATCACATCATAATGAAGTGTGCAACGAAAGGTGACCCGAATTTCATGGAAGTGAAACGCATCAAGGCTGGGGACGAGGAAAACATGGCAGAGATGTACCTACACATGAGAATGGGATGCCGTTAAACGAACAAACACCAGAGGCACAGCTGTGCCAGAGGTGCATGTTAATTCTCAAGAGGAACAGAGGGGGCAGGAAAACTAAGTTTGCCGACCGTCAACGCCCCAGATTGGTTTTTCAAGGCATAAGAGGGGGTCATTTCCAAGAGAATGCGAGGGTACTGGTGTCATCAAGTGATTTAATACGTGAAAGGAATGAACATTCAAAGGAAGAAGTTGAAGGACAAAAACCGATGTGATTGAGGATGAAGATTGGTGGAACAGAGGCTATAAATGCATTCTTGGATACAGGAGCAATGACGAACTTCATTGACTTGAGATTCTTCGAAACAATTAAGAGCAACCCATGTTGTGCAGCTATAGTACCCGTTACTGGAAGAAAAATATATATAGCACCTTAGAGAGGAAGAATGAAAGTATTAAATTTCAAGTTTTATTGAATGTGGGACTCTCCGGTTAACAGTTTCAGATACCATGTATCGTGATACCCAACCTTTTCACTAACCTGGTTTGGACTGGATACAGCAGGCTAAGGCAATTCTGGTGCCTATTGAACAGAGGGTCTCAGTGGAGTGGGCATACATGGATGGAAATGAGCGGAAAATTACAATACAATACAATACAGGCGGCTGCGAGACTAAGTGCATTGGGTTGAGAGCTACATCGTTTATGGAAAATATGAATACCCATATGGCCAAGTCATCACAGGAGTACCAACTGGAAATAGACCACATTCCAGGCAAGGCCAATCCAGCAGCCTATTATTTCAGTAAGTGGACGGAAGAAGACCATAACCCACATGATAGTGGGGCATGAAGTTAGTTACGATGTTACATAATCTTGGGACGGTTCGTAATAGATGTACGCTCACGCAAAAGGTGGTGCACCCTGGAGAGTGAATCGCCTCACCCATTAAAAGAATGATTAAGTCCCCGACAAGCATAAAGTAAATTTTGACCAAGGGAAAAAGCATGTGATCGTCGTGTACGCTTGGCCAACTCACGGTCCCAGCGGCAAGTGGTACTGAATTTACAGCTAGTGGTGGGAAGTCAGGTCATTATCAAAAAACATAGTGTCTAATATGGACTCAAAAGTCAGCTCAAAACTGTTGCCAATATACGAAGGTCCTTTTGAGTGGCAGAGGTGGTCGAACCAAACACCTACCGTGTACAGACGAAAAAGAACCCTGAACAGATAAATACATTTAATGTATGTGAGTTAGCACCCTATTACAATAGGGACAAACTGTGTGAAAATATTTGTAAATAAGATCCTCTACATTTGTTTCATACTTGTTGTCCATAAACTTAAACATATGAAAATTATTTAATTAAAGACTGCTTACAGTGTCACCCCACTGCTCCAAATATCAACTTTGAAGCCTGCAAATTTTTCATGCCCATTAGCTATTTCTGGTGGTTGAAATGCTGGAGATCCTTGGCCTGCGGAGCAAATGTCATCTACAGCAAAAGTGTCCAAGGCCTGAAACAGTTTTGTTTTTGAGACAATATCCAAATAATGCAATAATAAACAAACTTTACTGAAATATACAAAATTAATTAAATCATAACTCAGTCACCTCACAAGAAAAATAAAAGCTATAATTTAAAAAGAGTGTATTAAAAATTTTACTTACATATTCAAATAAAATTTCAAAGTATTTTTCTAGTTTTCAAAAATCCTACTGAAAAAATCTCCATCTCTACTGAGGAACATTGTTTATATGATTACTTTGTACAAGTGTTATTTATCACGGCACTAACCATTAAAGAACTGCTTCAGATATCCTGAACTGCAAATAGTTCAATCCATCTGTACTCTTAAATAATGGTAAGGTAACACAAACTATAAGAATTGGTAGAATTAAATGTGCCATCCATTCTAGTAGAATAAATGTATTCAGTATGACTCAATATAATTAAAATCACTAAAATCATGAGATTTTTCTACAAATGCATACAATGTTTAGAAACTGTAAAAAATGTTTTATGACAATATGCTATTGTTTACACAATCAAAAGTTTGAGAGGCCACAAAAAAACATCTAATTTATGTTGTTTTTTCTTCAAAAACATCCTTAATTATTGTTACTTTCACTTTGCCTTAATCTAAAAAGCAATTTATCTTATAAATAAAAAAGAGTGTATGTATGTTTGTTTGTATATTTGTATGTTCGTTATACAAATCTACACCGGTAGAGCAAATTTCACCAAATTTCGTACACGTGTTCTTTACGACCAGGAAACAAACACTGTCGGGGTGAGACATGTCTACCACCCCCTGAAGCGGGGTTGCACGGGGGTTGAAATATTTAAACATGCTAAAACAGCCGATATTTTAGTCGGATAATAATTTTTAGGGGTCCAAGATATTGATGGTGTTTCTACCGATGTTTTCTGAATATAATTTTCATCCCCTACACCCTGGGAAAAGGGCACCCTTAGGGTTCGGGGTGGAGAATACAAATCTATACCGTTGGATCAAATTTCACCAAACTTCGTACACGTGTTCTTTGCGACCAGGAAAACAACACTGTCGGGGTGAGACGCGCCTACCACCCCCTGAAGCGGGGGTGGACGAGGGTGGAAATATTGGAACATGCTAAAACAGTCGATATTTCAGTCGGATAAATATTTTTAGGGGTCAAAGATATTTATTATAGTCTTTCCACTGGTGATATCTGAATATAATTTTCAACCTCTACACCCCGGGGAAAGAGCACCCCTAGCGTTTGGGGTGGAGAGTACAAATCTACACCGCTGGAGAAAATTTCACCAAATTTCGTACACGGGTTCTTTGCGACCAGGAAAACAACACTGTCGGGGTGAGACGCGCCTACCACCCCCAGAAGCGGGGGTGGAAATATTTAAACATGCTAAAACAGTCGATATTTCAGTCGGATAAATATTTTAGGGGTCAAAGATATTTATAGTCTTTCCACTGACGATATCTGAATATAATTTTTAACCTCTACAGCCTGGGGAAAGAGCACCCCTAGCGTTTGGGGTGGAGAATACAAATCTTTACCGCTGGAGCAAATTTCACCAAATTTCGTACACGGGTTCTTTGCGACCAGGAAAACAACACTGTCGGGGTGAGACGCGTCTACCAACCCCAGAAGCGGGGGTGGACGGGGGTTGAAATACTTAAACATGCTGAAACAGCAGGTATTAGATTTGGATAAATATTTTCGGGGTCAAAGATATTGATTGTGTTTCTACCGATGTTATCTGAATATAATATTCATCTCCTACGCCCTGGGAAAAGGGCACCCTTAGGGTTTGGGGGTGGAGTTGCTTTACAGAAAAATAACGCGAATACAACCGAGTTTGGAGTCAAATCGAAGGTTATGGATGTCAGTGAGTTTACTTCGGATAAATATTTTTAATTGCCCATTTAACCCGAAAGGGTGGGGGTTGGAAGGGGAGATAAATAGTCAGTTCTTGCGCGTTCGTGGAGGAGAATTACGTGAATACTATTTCAAGGGATGTTGTTGAAAATATAAATCCCTTTAGACATTAGTGGTGAGCTTGCTTAGGGCTGGGGGTGAGAATTGTCTATTATTCTAAAACTGCCAAAATGTTGTGTGTTTATGGGTAAATTAGATTTATAGTGTTTCTACCAATGTGATATGAGTAAAAATTCAACCCTTTCCACCACGGGAAAGTAGCAGATTTAGGGGTGGTGTTGTTCATACTATTTTAACCGATGTTGTTTCCATTAAGAACGACGTTTAATTTTATAAATAAAAATGAGTGTATGTATGTTTGTATATTTGTATGTTTGTATATTTGTATGTTCGTTATACAAATCTACACCGCTGGAGAAAATTTCACCAAATTTCGTACACGTGTTCTTTGGGACCAGGAAACAAACACTGTCGGGGTGAGACGCGTCTACCACCCCCAGAAGCGGGGGTGGACGGGGGTGGAAATATTTAAACATGCTAAAACAGTCGACATTTCAGTCGGACAAATATTTTTAGTGGTCAAAGATATTTATAGTGTTTCCACTGATGATATCTGAATATAATTTTCAACCTCTACACCCTGGGGAAAGAGCACCCCTAGCGTTTGGGGTGGAGAATACAAATCTATACCGGTGAATCAAATTTCACCAAATTTCGTACACGTGTTCTTTGCGACCAGGAAACAAACACTGTCGGGGTGAGATGCGTCTACCACCTCCAGAAGCGGGGGCGGACAGGGGTTGAAATATTTAAACATGCTAAAACAGGCGATATTTCAGTGGGATAAATATTTTTATGGGTCACAGATATTGATAGTGTTTCTACCGACTGTTGGGGTGAGACGCGTCTCCCACCCCCAGAAGCGGGTCGGGATTATCAGTGGAGCACTTTTAGGTATTGGGTGGAGGAACGCTGCAATAAAATAACGCGAATACAACCGAGATTGGAGTCAAATCCAAGGTTATGGATGTCGTCCAGTTCAATTATAGCATCAAATTGGCCATTTAGCCCCAATGGGCAAGAGTGGATGGAATGGAAATTTTCTAACATGTTAAATCATCGATATTAGCGTGGAATAAATAAATGCCGGGACCATTGACGTTGATAGTATTTCTACCGATGATGTTTGTAGGCATGATAGGGGTGGGGCTGGAGGGGATTTCCTTGAAAATAACGGGAAAACAACCGAGATTCGAGTCAAATCGAAGGTAATGGATGTCCCTGAATTTATTTATGACAATCTGGACAACGCGCGGGTATCGGCTGGGTTCGGATGAGTTGACCGGCTTTTTTTTCGTGAATTAAATATATTTCGGGATGAATTAGATTAATAAAATTTCCCTACATGTTCTCTGTGTGTAATTTCAACCCCTTTCGGACTCGGAAGGGTGCACCCTTAAGGGTTGGCGTGGAAGTAGCATTAGATAAAAAGAAACCAGAAACTATCAGGATTGTCACTGAGTTTAATTATGACATTAAACTTGACCGTTTAAGTCCCCGAAGCGGGAGTCATCGGGGGAAGAAAAATTTCAAACATGTTAAACGGTCGATATTTGCGATAATTATTTCCTGGGGTTAATTACTTTTATAGTATTTATACCGATGTTGTTTGTGTATAATTTAACCCCTGTGAGGGGAGCAAGCTTAGGGGTGGGGTGGAGGTACGTTAAATAAAATCCCGCAAAAACAACCGAGAATCGAATCAATTCCGAGACTATGAATGTCGCTGAATCTAATTGTGACAACCTGGGTAACGCGACGGGTTTGGGAGGTGTTGGGCGGGGGAATAAATTTTCAGAGAATGTAATCGGCCGATTTTTGCGTTGAATACATTCTTTTTCATTATCGCATATTTGTGGGTGTGGTCATCTTCTAACATGTAAAAACGGCCGATATATTTAGTCAATGACTTCATCCCCCTTCGGCATGGGAGGTGAGCACATTTAGGGATAGGGTTCGAGGAGCTTTACATAAAAATAGCGCAAAAGTAACCAAAATTGGAGTCTTAAGGATGGTTATAGATAAATGACATCTCGGGCAACGCCGGGCACCCAGCTAGTAAGAGAATATTTTAAATACAATAAACAATTGTACAGACACCATGGCTTAACAAGATTAAACAATGGTATGATTATAAACTAAATACAAGAACCACCTATTGGAGCACCAAAACACACCCCATAGAACCTACATATAATTAAATTCACATTTACTTATTCGTGAAACCGTTAAAATATATATAAAAAAAGAAAATGTACACAGGACATTATGATGTGTAATACTGGAAAATTAAAGACATTTATTTTTAAGCATGAGCTATCAAAATGACAAAATGATTGCATATCATTTGAAACAATACAAAGTAAACTTAATCAAATGCATTATAACGAAAGTTCTTACCTCAGCAACACCTAGATCTGAGATTTTTAGTGTTTCGTCTAATGTAAGCAATAAATTTCCTGGTTTTATATCTTTATGTATTATTCCATTGCTGTGTAGGTATTCCAAACCATCAATTAATTGACTAAAATACCTGTCATGAAATAAACTTAATTTTAATAATAAATCATTTTAAATACTTAGATTCATTATCACCGGGGTCCTTGGAAAACAAAATTTCTGAGATTAAATAAAATTACAAGTTTTAAACTGTATATAACAAATATGAAAAATAATATTACAAAGTAAAAAATAATATCAAGTGCATATGTAACATTTATCGTATTTTGAGAAAATTAATATACTGAAGGAACCAATAGAAGATTCAGTGTTTTCTAACTGACATAATAAATTTATGAAAATATTGTTACCATTACATGGAACAAATCAAGTTCTAATAAGAATTTGAGGGCATTTGAAGAAATTAGGCTGATTTTCTAAAAAGTACGAAATAGAAGAATCTTAACAAAATAACCTCAGATAATTTTTAAACCATAAAAAATTGAAGTCGGCAAGTTAGAGAACAGTTAGAGAGCAGTTCTTGCAAACAAGTTTAAATAGATTTAAAAAAAAGAGAACTAAATTGTAAATATTTTTTTATAATAATTATGTTTTTAAACATCGTATTAACAGAAGTATTTTATTACAAAGATACTGGAAAGTTTTACTACAAATGACTGCAAGATCTGTATAGGCCAATAATATGGAATTACGAGTGAGAGAGATCAAGTTTATTATACCTATAATAGAGAATTAATGAGTGAATCAGGAAAAAATTTTGGATAATCAAACCACATAGCAAACAATGAAAAAACACTGACAAATTAATCTGTAGCATTGTCTAATTCTCTAAACAGATAGTTTCAATCATTAAAATAATGCATTTGAAAGATTTGAAGTGTAGAAAACGTGTACAAAATAAAACACACTGCACAACTACAATCAAATTATTTAACTTATCAACTAAAGGTTAAACATAGAAATGACTATTTTCATATAAGTTAATAAATTGAAAATAAATTACTAACCCATGTGCTTGCCAAACGGGGATCTTTTTCTTAGGTGCACTCTCAAGCATATCCTGCAAACCACCTACACAGTATTCAAGCACCATATACATCTTTTGTTTCTCATCGTTATACAGTAAATCTACTAAATTTATTACATTTCTGTGCTTCAAACTTTTTAAAAACTGTATTTCTCTGAAATAGAAAATAGATTTCACTAATAATTATATTACAACGTCATTACACTGCTATACTACTTAACACAAAATAAAGCGTAGGGCAAAATATACAAGAGACCTAGATTATTTTTCTACTCTAGTACATAGTATCACCACCTCATTGCATTTTTAACAATACTTAATTACTTATATTTGTCATCATTTATGGTCACTATCTATTGAAATCATTATTACTTTCAGTAAATTGATTTTTATGAGAACAGTGTAAATTTAAATACACCAACATCTGGATGTGTTTTTTTTACCCACAAAATCAAGTTTGTTAATGTGAATGATATAAATGTGTGACAAACAAAGCTAGAGCTTTTACTGACAAATGGCATAATATTTTGTAAATGTACTGCTGGAAGTAAATAATAGGGCAGAAAAGAAATTCCTGTTTGATTTTTAAAGCAAATATCATGGTGACGAGCCTGGATTTACTAAACTGAAACATCTGCATAAATCAGGCGGTAAAATAAAGACGACAAATATAAGTCAGGAAGAAAGAAAAGAAAATCCTGGAAAGTACAATGATTATAAAGTCAAACTATGAAGTTCAAAAGGTAATCTGCATTCTACAAAACAATTTAAGAATATGTCAGGATGTGGTTACTTGATATGAATGATTTGCCAGAGCTGGAAAATAACAATACTTGCAACTAATTTCGATTGTTGGCCACACAAACAAAGATATGATAATTAATACATGCAAAATAGTCTTCTAAGAATGCCTTAACTCTCCATTACCTGAGAAGTAAAATTAAAAATTTAAGTTTACGGATGCTAACCTTTGAACATTTTGCTCTCCGTTAGGTATTCTTCGTAATTTTTTCTTCTTCAGTATCTTCACTGCTCTTCTGCAAAGTGTATCGGTGTCAAGAAGTTCTTTTACTTTACTGTAACTACCCTCGCCAAGTAAATCCCCCATAACATATTTGCCTATAGTTTTACATTTTTTTTGTCTTCTTTGATATATTATCTGATCAGATCCAACTCTATGAAAAAACATATTAACTTCAGATTCTTCACCAGTATCATTGAGCCAAGTTCCGTCACCCAAACTACTAAATAATCTGGAGTTGAATTCATCTTCCTCCATTTGATAATCTTCGTCGATAGGGCAATTTTTGTCCATTTTGGTTCAATGTGTAATCAGTAGATAGTAAATAGATATTTACTAAATCAATTATTTACGCTTAGTACAGACATAAATGCCTACAAAAATAATAGTGCCGAATTGATATTTATCATTACAGTCTACAATTGAGAGTACTTCAACTTCTAGTTCCTTGTCGTCTTGTCAGTAAATATTTAAACCGTTCACATCATAGCGGGACAAAACAGCTAGTACGGGAAGATACTGTAACTCCGCAAAAGATAATGAGATAATCCAAAGATATATTAACTAGCTTTTAGATTCTTAGGAATAAATTTATAATTTAAAATGTTAATAAGTTCAAAGAGAGCGAATAGCGAAAAACTATTCATTTATTTATATCTCATAGCAAATGCATATAAATTAGTCGTTAGATTACAATGGTACATTTAATCAAGTAAAATATTGATGAATAAATTTTTTGCTAGTGTGACAAAAATCTTTACGATAATATAGTTTTGAAATTCGTCGCCAATGAAGGAGTATCTAAGTTCCATTGAGTAAGTTATTGAATAAGGAAGACGTATTGACTTACATTATGCCTAATACGCATACCAATTGACAAAATTATACGAATGACTGTCTTGAAAATTCATTTGTAAAAATTCACATACATTTCTCGTTATTTATGCAGCTCCGCAACTTCCATCCAGTCGTTTCTGTAAATTCAGTATGAATTGGTAGAGCTACAAGCCAGATTTATTTGCATACGTTAGTAAACATTGATGTTCTAAGTGTTATCAGTACATCAAAATAAATTCGTAGTTTGAGCCGGTTAAGTGGTAACGGTTTTAGTTTATTAAATAGCCAAAAAGCGAATATAGTCTCTATTAATTATGTTGTTCTTAGTAATTCTTGAGCCAATAATAAAAATTAATAATTCCAGATCTTCTGGTGGCATACGACTTTTTTTTAAAAAAATAAACCACTCCCCTTCTTCAGTCAGTAGTTACAAAGAATTTCTGCTTTTCCAATGTGATATACAAAATCTATTTTTCCATCCCTATTTATTAAATTTTGTTTCTCAATTGAAGCAGACAAATAATCAAATAAATGTTTTTCTAATTTATTATAATAATTACACTTTATTCGGAGCGAAACCTATTTCTCCTTGAAAATGTTCGGTTAACAAACGTCTGGGGATAAGATTTAAACGCTTTATTTAAATTAAAACTATCATGCACATCTTAATTAATTTAGTAAATTATGGTGGCTAATTTATATTGTAATATAAGTTTCATATTACTTATATTTTTGTTCGATAACTCAATTATAATTTGAATGATAACAATATCTGGCAGCGATAGCTTTAAAAATAGTATACAATAAAGCTATTTGAAGTGTTAAGAGTACCCGAAATAATTTGAAATTGTTTTGTCCTTTCATTAGTTTAAAGAAATTGTATTGTGATTTTTAATGTTTTTATCTGAAAGTTTAGCCCATTCCTTGGCCCTAACAAATTTATTATAAAATCTCTAAATAATCAGAACTTCAATAAGAGTAGTTTATGTACATAACTGAATGGAATAAACTTACAAGAGTCCTTAAAAATCATGTTTAAAAATCGGCGTGAAAGATGCGGAACCGGAACTACAACCAAGAATGACGTTTCCATTATGTTCAAATTTATTCTTCCAGTTTTATTCAAAGAAACGCTGACATATAGTAGTTGGCAATTGTGAGGAAGGTATTTTTTTTACAAGTGTTTGTTTGTATGAAACAAAATGACTGAACTAAATCGGAATATTCCATTGATATCTATTCAGTGCGATTGGTTTACTTCTTTGCGGTAAATTACATATATCTAATTTTGTTGTGTATCTCGATTTGAAATGCAATGCAATGTTTATTGACTACTATTTATTTTTCGTTTTTATTTCAGCCAAAAAGGCGGTTCGGCCTGGATAAGTTACAAATATTATGGTAAGTTATAATGTTGGTTTTGATATTTGCAAACAATTTTATTTAATTAGGGATATAAGCTAAGAGAGTTGTATATACTTCTGAATGGTACCAGACATGGCATTATCATCATTCTTACATTTTGTTAAGTCACGTATACCTTTTTGTGTGCTTTTAAATCAAACCAATGTTTATGGTATTCTAATCTTTTTATAACAAATTAAAACCACTATAATTAATTTATTTAAACAACCATATATAGTGTATACATTCCTTGTCACTGATAAAAGCACTTTACTTTTCTGTGTTCAAAAAGTTATTTTCACAGTGGCTTTGTTATCTAAATCATGACAAAAATATAACATTTATGATGAGAAATATTCTAACAAATGCTGGTAAATTTTGCCCCAAATTTTCTGAAACAATTTGTTACATTGTGAGGAATGCCAATGTCCATATGTACACACTTCCATTCAGATCTAATTCTGCAAGATAAACCTGTTGTAAAAATGAAGTATTTAATTTTCTATATTGGTATTTGGGAGGTCTAATTATTGCTCACAAGTACATTCTTAACATGTGAGCTAGTTGTGGAGTGTGAATGAATTGAGGATTCTTTGTGTTTGCAAATGCATTTACACTTTTTAAAACAAAAACTGGGACATTAAATTAGAATCCTTAAATAGTAAATAATCATTTTATTACCATTGTCAATTTTCTTCATGTGCAATTAAATACATTTGGTTAACTTAACTATAGTGAATCAATTTCAAAACATGTTTCAATTTTTGGTAGTTTAAAACCCTCTGTTATCTGTAATTGTGTTATCCTTTTGGTTCCATTATAAGTTTAATACTTATGATTCCTATTAAATAAAAGTTGTCTGTATATAACTTATTTTTTATGTTTGAAAATTGCATACCAATTAATTTTATGGAGTACTGTTATATGTCCAAACCCCATGCTTTGGCTCCAATCTCAGTTGCTTTTACATTATTCTTATGTAACACACCTTTACCTGTGTCCCTAAGTGTGCTCACCTCTCATTATAAAAGGGGTTGACCTCAATGACACTGAAAAAATTTTGTTTGACGAATATATCAACCGTTTTAACATGTTCGAAAGTTTCTACCCCCATTCACCTCCGCTACTGTGGGTTAAACTTGATTGTCGTAAATGAACTTGGCGAATTCCATAACCCCAGATTTGACTCAAATTTCGGTTGTTTTTTGGGTTATTTATATGTACTGCCACCCCCACCCTTAACAGTGCTCCGCTCCCAAGCATGAAAGGGGTTGAAATTACACAGAGTACATGTAGAGAAATTTTATGAATCTCATTCATCCCAAAATATATTTATTTGATGCAAAAATAGGCCGGTTAATATGTTTGAAAATTTCTACCTCTGCCCAACGTGTTGCCCAGATTGTCATAGATAAACTCGGTGACATCCATAACCATGATGTGAATTGTATCTCTGTTGTTTTCGTGTTATTTTCTTCTAACGCCCCTCCATTAAGCATGCTCACTTACCACGCCAAAAGGGGTTGAAATTATACAGAAACAACATGGTAGAAATACTATCAATCTAATTACCCAGAAAAATATTTATGCAATGCAAATATCGGCCGTATTTTCATGTTTCAAACTACCACTCCCATCCACCCCTGCCCCTGGGGGTTACATGGCAATGTGAATGTCATAATTAAACTCGGCTTCATCCATAACCCTGAATTTGACTGCAATCTTGGTTGTATTTCTGTTATTTTATTGTAGATCCCCTCCACCTCCCCCCCTAATGGTGCTCCTTTCCCACGCTGTAAGAGGTTGAAATTATACACAGATAACATCAGTAGATACACTATCAACCGCTGTGACTACCAAAAATATTTATCCTATTTAAATATCAGCCGATTTAGCCTGTTTGAATATTTCCACCCCTGCTCCTGGGGGTGGTAGATGTGTCTCACCCTGACAGTGTTTGTCTCCTGGTTGCAAAGAACATATGTACGAAATTTGGTGAAATTTGCTCCACAGGTGTAGACTTGTATGTGGAACTTACACACATACAGGCATTTTTATTTAATAGATAGATAAACAAGCTTTTTAGAAGTAATTTAAGAATATAATTTCAAATTCAATTTTGAAATTTTCTTTTTAAATATTTTAAATTTCCAAAAAAAGGAATAAGAAACATGAAGTAATTTTTCCATCTACATTTTCTTTGAGATCTGTATTACAATTGATTATTCATTGTTGGTAAAATTGATTGATTTGAACATTTCCTTTATTGAAGAAGTTCAATAAACTATTTTTTATAAAAGAAATACTTGTTTTTCTCAAATTCAGGAAAGAACAGCTGTCAGTGCACAATTACAAAGGAAAGTGTGACAAAGTATGAAGTCATACCAAAGGATTTTGAGGTTGAAAATATTTCTGTTGCTACCATAAGGGTCAAGCATTTGGAATCAGGATACACTTGTGGCTTCAAAGCAACTGATTATGAATACACTAACATACATAAGAAAAGTGTAAGTGAAATGTTTAATTAATATTACAATAATGTCCAATATAAATATTAAAGCTTAAGTTGTGATTCTTTATTATATAAATTATTTTTTACCAACTACAAAATCTGGAATAAATGTTATTTTACTTACTGTTTTGTGATCAGGAAAAAAATATTTTTTTTGCGTGATTAGACTGTGATGTGTTTATTCATCAATCTCAGTTTAGTACGAGATAAAAGTAGGCCAGCATAGGTACATGGAAGTGGGGCACTGAAAAAAATGTTGAGTGCTATGAATTGTATATGTTGTGAATTTGACTTTGTTTTATATACCAATCTAATTAAGCAAATTCTCACATAGTTTACAGATATTTATTTTATTTTGTTAAACACAATATCAAATATATTCTGTGCATTGACTGCAATTTTCACCAATGGCCCCTTATTATTTATAACTTTCTCATTCTAGGTACAGTCACTTGAAGTCACCAGAGATGGATTAGCAGTGTCTTCCTGCACTGATGGCAAATTGTGTATTTGGGATACAAGAGCTGCTGTAATAAAAGTATGAACTATTTTATTTTGTGCAATAATATCCACACAATTAACAGTGGTGCATGCTGAAAAGTATAATTTCACTGAATGTTATGTATTATATTCAAATAAAGTAACCAAACATGTTATTTTAATACCTACTAATAAATACATCTGATAATGAGATAAGTTAAGTACATTCTCAAAATCTGCTTAAAGTTTTCATGTGTACTTCTATCAGATATTTAAATTAATGCACAATGAAACATATTTACTATAAATAATATAAAAATATATTATTTTCATAATATTAATTGATTTCTAGAATGATTAAAACCCCAATTAAAATTTGATGATTACATTGCACAGACTTATTTGCTTAATAAATAAATAAAATATGAGTTAAAAAATATTACATTGTCATAGTGTTTGTCTTCTCCATATCTAACACGAAGCATTTGTCGATTATCCTGAGAGGATAATGTGATTAATTATTATAATCGTTATAATAAGCAATTGTACAGGTAGACAGATTTTCTCAACAGTAATTATTTATTTAACTGTCCATAATAATAGTCCTTAAGGAATTTTATAACTTAAAATTATTTCTGTTTATTATTCTATTAAAAATTACACAAGATGTAAACAATTTAATCCTATACATTGTTATACTGTATTATATATATAGGAAGAGTAAAACAAAAAATATTAATATGAGAAGAAAATCTCGATAAATATTGCCTATGTATAATTTAATATACAATTTTTTATCTTACTAACATAGTATATATTGTATGCTCAACATATTTCATCCACTTTGTGCTTGCAATAATTCAGGTAGAGTAACATTGTGCAAGTTGAATCAGTCTTTCAATGAATTCCATGAAGTTCTTACCATGATAATAATTGGAATGTCGGTCTAAAATTATGCATTTACACTATACACATTTCTCTGTATATTCAGCTCACTTTTCTCTACTTGCCTGGGTTTGTAAATCTAAAAAGTATCAGAGTCCTATTTATTCAGATTAGAAGATACAATTAGTTTGATTTTGATCAGTCCCTAGTAACAATTTTCAAACTAAGTGATCATTATGTCACTGTGGTCACAAGCAAATATAGCTCAAGTAATCTAAATTGTTGGGCAGCAACTAGAGCCATTTGTACTACTACTGTAAAATATGACTTACTAAATTTCAAAACTTGCTAATTCTATTTATAATTGGTACATGTTAAATAATCTTGGAAAATAATTTTGCCTATTTATTAAATTTGGTAGCAATTTTGCATACTTAAAATTAATAAGATAACAGTTACAAATTAAATATAAATGCTATTGTATATCTTCTCTCAATTTCAGACATATTTGAATGGTCATATGGGTGATGTTTACAAGTGTAGGTTTTTTCCATCAGGAGTAGTAGTATTATCTTGTGGAGCAGACATGGTGCTGAAAATTTGGTGTGCTAATACAGCACGATGCCCAGTTACACTGAAAGGACATACTGCAGCTGTTACAGATGTTTGCATAGTAGATAGAGGAATGAATGTGATATCAGTTTCTAAGTAAGTATTTTAAAAAATTAAGCCTGTTATTTCTTCTTGGACATATATTTTATAAAACTTTGCACAGAACAGAATGTAATCAACTATTTTAAAACATTCTGTTTGTTTTAAGATTGTGATAACTAGTGCCCTGTGTTTGTGTAAATATATATATAAAATTATTTAGATAAGAGAGAGAGTGAAATTGACTTACCCTGAAATCAGTTGGTCCAGTCAGGCTGAGAAGTGAAAATATTACAAATTTTTGAGGGCCTGATACCCCTTCGTTGGGAAAGGATGTCTGTATGTCCGGCTGGCATACATATATACAAGAGCAAGGATGTGACAATGTCAAAGTAATTTGTATTGAAAGGAAAGAGAGGAAGGTGTGAAATTGGATCTCGGCATCGCAATTCAGGACACAAGGAAGTTCTTCAAATTTTTGGAGAAAGAATGCACATCCCATTTTGACTGGCCAGATTTATATATATCTACTAGCCAAGTGCCGGGGCTGTCATAATTAAACTTGGTAACTTTTGGATTTGACTCCAATCTCGGTAACTTTGCATTATGTAATGCCCTTCCATCCCCACCCATAAGGGTGGCCCCTCCAATGCCGAAAGGGGTTGAAATTATACATGTACATCATCTGTAGAAAATTGATCTCATTGATCATAAAAATATTTATTTGACGAAATTATCAGCCATTTAACGTTTGAAAATTTACACACCCGCCCTTGGGGGCTAAACAGCAAGTTGAATGTCAATTAAACTCAGCGACATCCACAATCCCAGATTTGACTCCAATCTTGGTTGTGTTTAGGTTATTTTAATGTAATGCACCCCCACCCCTAAGGGACACATGTACGAAATTTGGTCATATTCCTCCACAGGTGTAGATTTGTGTGTGGAGTATTCAGACACACAACAGTCTATTTTATTTATTAGAAGATATATATATATATATATATATATATCCTCACTATGCAAGTTTGAATGTGACTTTGTCACCAAATTAGTTCCAATTCCTTTATGGATTCTCCTAATATTGTGTGTATATATATATATATATATATATATGTGTGGGTTCAAGTCCCACCTGGGTCAAATATTTTCAGTCTTTCCTTCTTCTTCCATCCTTCTCTCTGCTTTGAACATATGCTTTTCTATGTGCGTAATTCTTCGCTCGAGCATATGAATTCACATAAAGCGCAATCCTCCTATTTCTCCTATTTATTTCTATCCTTCCTCACTATCCAAGTTTGAATGTGACTTTGTCACCAAATATATATATATAAATGTGTGTAAGGAATGCAAAAAGATAAAGTGGGTGGCTTATACACAATTTAATTTTGACATAATCATTTCAAGACCAGAGGAATTCAAATTTTCATACATGTTATTCTCCTTCTTCGGGAAGAAAACAGCCTATGTGCTGGCTGGGTATGATATATATTGTAAATGGTTGGCCTTCAAATGTGTGTGGTATCAATTGGTCTACAACAAATAATAATTGATTGAAAACTCCAAAATCAGATCAAAATTATGGAGTGAGAAAAATATTAGTAATTTAAATTTGTCTTGAAATCATAGCTATAAGTATTTCAGGAATATCCCTAAATAGTATTTTGAAATGGGAAACCATAAAAAAATATGTTTTAAATTTGCTTCAGGGATGGAACAGCCAAATTATGGAGTTGTGGAAAGGCCAGTTGCATAGCAAATTTGATCCAACTGAAATCACAAATCAACTGTTGCACCTTAAGTATTAGTCAGACTGGTTTACATCAGTATGCAGAGAAACCCGGTAAATATTGAATTGTAAATGTAATTTTACATCCTGTAGCTTGTTTTAAAAACATATAAATTTAAATGGGTATGTACCATATATTTGAATTTTCTAAGAGAATGTGCAAACAATACTATTATATTAATCCTACTTCAAATTAAAACAGACTAGGCTTCCCTTGTTTGCTTTTAATGTGATTGGTAATTTAAAGTATTTGATATGTCACGGGAAATTTTCAACCTATGTGAAATGTGCCTTTAAAATCAATAAAGTATTTTTACCCTAATGCATATACAGTGATATTACTGCATCAGTAATTATTTGAATGATATTCTTTGAAAACATTCCATTAATTGTTCTGTTATTTTTTCACTTCTTTGTTACATTTCTCTTAATATGTTAAGAAATTGTTCAAAATTATGATTAATCATTCTACTGCATTTCTGTCACTTGTCTGGATAATTGTTTAACATTAGCTTTTGGTTTTATTTATTGCGTATTAATGACATCTGAAAATTATATTTGTGTCATATAACACCATTATCAAATTTCAATTCTACCTTTCTACAATATCTTGTAGTTTTAGAAAAATAATTGTGGAGTGTAATCAAAGAGTATATTTATATGCATGTACCACATATTTTGATTTGAGCATATACAACTTGACACAAGGTTTGAAGCATCCTTAATATTAACCCTTTGCACTCGAGGCCTTTTTCGTATGGGCAAACCAGCAATGTACTTTAAAATCATTTTATACACAAACAAACATATACAAATAATAAAATTTCACTAATTTAATTATTTTCACAGTGAATACAACAGACTCTGTTTAAAATTACACTCTGTAATTACTTTCATAGCGTAATGCATCGTGGATCGATGTAACTTGCTTAAATCAATTTTGTCTGAACTTGAACTGATTTGATCCTAATCCATATTTATAGGGCTCAAAAACTGATATTCTCATTGTCAAGACTGCTTCGGTTCGGGTGAATGCTAAGATGAGACTAACTAAGATACGCTAAAACACGGCCTAGCCTGGTCCACAAAAGTAATTGCGATATGAATATCTTATCACACTTTGAGTTCCAAACTGTCCGGGCACCACTTAAGTGCAAAGGATTATGTTTTAATTATCATTAAAATGTTTATATAGCAATATTGGTATATTACAAATTTTTTTTCTAGTTGATCACGAAGTTGGTACCAACAATAAAATTTTAATTGTTGGTTGTGAAGATGGAAAAGTGTTCACAATTGCAGTGTCCAGTCGCAAGCAGCTGTCGTCTGTTAACTGTTCATCAGCTGTGAATGCTGTGGCAGCGGATAGCAAAACATTTGTAGTTGGCTGTCAGGATGGGAGTTTGAAATTATTGGACGTTTGTTCTTCAAATATTATAAAATGCTTTGCAGAATCTTCTAGTGCTATCCTGTGTGTTCATCTGTATAAAGAGGTTGGTGTATTTTGTGGGAAAGCTGATGGAACTTGTATATTATATGCTACCTGTGAGAATAATTCTGAACTTCATGACCTTCAGCTTACTGGCTCACATTATGATCACATTTTTGATATATCGGCTGATGAAACTGGCATTTACACTGCATGCAGAGATGGTATAATCAGGAAGTATGTAATGCCACAAAACATTAAAAATCTTGTTAAAATACCGGTTAATTCGGAATATTAAATATAGCTAATTGGTAATTATATTTAAGAATGGAAACATTATTAGAATAATGAAGTTGACTGTGATATAATAGTTTGACTGCAAATTTACATGGTCTGCATCTCACTTTCTGTTCTATATCAAATATTTTAACAATTATTAGTTGCTCATGCATATACAAGTTCTTAAATTTATTTGTTGCTGGTAAAGCAACAATCTTTACCAATTCATTCGGAAATATGATTTATTCTCACTGTTTTGTGACTGATTATAAACACAGTATTTGGTTTTTTAATTGTATTTATTTTCTTGTACATAGAGGATATCAGACCACTGAAATGTTGATTGTTCAGGGTGTGTTTTTGATGTGGTAGATACAAATTGACTTGTCTGCTCTGCCACTTATGACCTTCCAGGCCTATGTTTAGAACTAGGATGATCAATTTCAACTCCTGCCATAATTCAGCTGGCAGTTTCTCAGAAGTGGCAAGCTGTTTGACTTCTTCAGTAAGGTCGTTTTTAATTTTGCAATGAGTTACTTTGATCTTAGCTACTAGCAATTCATGATCAGAAATCACAGTCTGCACAGCGAACGATTCTGCCATTACAACACGGTTATGGTGTAAACAATTCGGAGATCTTCAGGTATTTAGGCGGTGTTCATCTTTTATGAAACGTGTATGTAACTTTAAAACTGTCATAAGTGCACCAATTACTTGCTGCAGGGCCTAACTCATCCAATAAGCTGGTTTGATCCATTTTGACCTTGATACCATGCCTGACGAATTTATGAGCATGCCCATAGAATATCCTTGACGAACTTTTTATGGTATATGTTGCCTCCCTGTTTACAAAGATTTGGGACCAGCAAGCAGGCATTACCCTATATGACTGGGTTTAAAGATACTAGACTGCTTCAAAGCATGCCTTCCCTGTATCAACATTTCTGCACTCTATAGTAAATTTCCACAAAGAGAAATAAGTGTCAAATGCAATGGTCATACTAAATTATCATATAATATGTAATTTTGGTGGTTAAAATAATGTGTTTCATGTGTAATAACTAGTCACAGAAATATTTTGAAAGCTAACATGTGGTTCCCCAAATTGGAACAAATAATTATTTACTGGGTGTACAGCTTGATTCTGTGTGTCTGTTATTCTTTCTGCCCTTTTGAAATTCTTCTTTACCACACTTAGTTAAGTACGCCTATTCTCTGGATCAGGCAAAAAAACCTAATGATATTATATCCTTATATGATGTGAACAGCAAGTCAGTTCAACATAAATGGTTAGTTTAATATACTACTGGTTTACATTTTGGTTACTTATAACTTATCAAATGTTGAATGGACATTACAAAATTTTCAATTTATACAATTTTGTGTTTTAATGCTTTTGAAATAAAGAAACTGAGATTAAAATTATAATTTACTTCCTACTGTATAGTCTTTCTTATATATTTGATTACATTATCCTTGTGGTTTGTTGTCAGTAAATTGTTGAAGTAGTAGCCATATACACATATTATTGTAAAAAATTCAAATAGTAATTATCTTTCATTTATATTGGAATATTGTGTGTTTTATGCACTGAAACATGATTCCTTTAAGAATCGTCCAATGGCTCCATTCTTAATTCCACATATTTGTATTTCTATTATCTTGAGAATCAAAACAAAAAATTCAGGATCTTTAAGCTGGTTATAAAAAAATGAAGATTATGATAATATATCTGTTAGTAACACTACATTTTTAAACTGATTAAATTCTCAATATTTTGGTACATAACATTCATTAACATTATGAGGAACCATCTATATAAATAGTAACTATTTGCCATACATTTTTAGCATCATAGATCTGTGCTTGGAAAATTTGTGCACCAATGAAAATATTTAAAATTAATAAAATGGCACATTGATTAAATAAGCACAATCTATTTACTTTACAAAATTGTGTAAATATACAGTACATATACTTTACCAGTCAAAATGCTTCTGTAATTTTATTGAAGTGAAATTTTTATTGTCTTGAGTTCAAATTAGAAATTGAAAAATATATAATACAGAAGTTAAATATAATATACTATCAAAATGGAATAAGTGTTTCAATGACAATGTGTTATGGCGCACACAGTTCAGTAATCGTTCAATAGATTATAAGCGATTATCGTGTTCTCTTAATTTAGAAATGAGTCATCCATGAATGAACATATATTTAAAATTTCTTCCAAGAATGCTATTTATTAAGTCTTAGATTTTTCAACACTTGAAACAGAATACATTGCACTTTCGACTATATTTTTGCCATTAATGATTGATGTTCCTGCTACTAAAATTTTTGTTCCGGTGATCTTCTCAAGTAAATGAAACGCTGCAATTTCAGCATAAGTAGCACCACCAACAAAGTAAACTAATATTGTACGTGGACTAAATTTATTAAAGTCTTGTGGATTACCACTCACATGCCATCCAGGAATAATCTTCAAAATATCATCAAATGGCATTTTCTTCTGTATTAGTAAGTGAACAAACTGACATACAACTGGAATGTAAGCACCACTAAACACATAACTCATATCTTTGGGGTGTTTCAGATCATAAAGGTCTGTTACTTCTGGGAATAATTTTAATTTGCGAGCTGTGTTTTGAAAATTTCCTTTACCTGATGTTGAAGAAAAAATTAGATTTGCAACAGCACCAGCAAAGTTTCCGTCAGATAAAGAATCGGAGCGGGTGAATAAACCAAGTTTTACCAAATTTTGAAACATACTATAATATTCATAACCATGGCAAAGCATAAATTGATGCATAAATGATTTACCAGTATCAGAATTTAGACCATTTTGTGTCACAGCCATGAGACAAACTAATCGTAGGTATGTTAATATGCTAAATGACTCAGTTAATAGACCATTTTCTAAAAATAATAAACTGTCTTTACCACATTTTCCTTGCAACATATTTTGTTCAAAATTTTGCAGCGCTTCAAACTGATGAGCCATTTCATCTATGATAGCTTCACAAGCACCTATGTGATATGACAAAGATCGTTTAGTTTTTTGTGATTGTTGCAGATGGGTGAGAATATACTCTTTTATTTCCCCTATTTTCATATCTCGCCTCCTTTCAAATTCAGAGTGAAGTTCTTTGACTCTGGTACTCAGGGTAGCATACACTTCCGAAAAATGTTTAAACTTTATTTCATTATAAATATGATCATCAGAACTCAACTGATAGTTCACTGTCCTTTCATTGCCAGTTGTCCTTTGATCAAATTCTACTGCTCCACACTTTATTCCAAAAACTTCATCTAGCAGTCCAGTATATGTTACAGATGTAAGAAGAGCTGATGCAAAATCAATGTCGCGATCTACAATAATCATACATCCTATTTCAGGATCTAATTTATCAGGTGGACCTAGCTCGGTCATAAATATGTCAATCATTTTGCAAATAATTGGAGAAAACCGACCATGGGCCAGCACAAGAGGGATTTTGCCGAAAAGGTGTTGAATTGACCACAAACTACGACCTAAAGCTGATAGAAATGAAGTATCTTCATTCACAAAAAGCATGCGAAATAAATCTGGAAACTCTAAGGATAACATATTTCCATCCAAAGGAATGAGTTCCCATTGAAAAACAAATGTTTTGACAATTCCATAGATTCCCTCTTCCTCTAAAAGTATCTGCATAGACACAAGTTCACAGGGAACAAATATAATGTAATATTTTGTTTTGCTGTTTTCCTGGAGGTGGGCATTTATTTTATCACACACACACTTTACTGTATCAATACTCGATTGAATAATGTAAACCCATTGGTCGCTGTCAGATGATTTATCAAGTTTCTGAATTTTATTAACTCCGTGGTTCCTGAAAAAAAAAAATAGCTATAAAAAAGTATGATACAGAAAAAATAAATTAGTTTAGAAAATATTACTGGGAAAACCTTTGATATTATCCCAAAAAGTCTTTGGCATGAAATGAAAGTTTGGACATCACTTTTCCTTTCCTCAAAGGTCTCTAAATCAAATCAGAATTGTAACAGTAATGTAATACAGTACATATTTGATAACCTGATTGTATTCATTCTGTAAACTGATAAAGTTATATATATTTGTAAAAGTGATTGTCTTTCATAGGCTATGTAGGAGTTAACCAACTCACATAATTTTCAATGAGATTAATGAATCACCTAATATAATAAAACTAATAACACAATAATGGGACTGAACCACTCATTTGACAAATATTCTTTATCAACAATACTTTCAACCAACAGAATTAAACTCAAGACAATTATTATTTAAATATAGCAACTATATTCATTGTATTTATAATTAAAACTCCACTAAAATGATACCATGCATCAAGAATTAAATTTTAAACTTTGTGTTACAGTAAAATAAAATCCATTCTGTAGCTTAGTTGTATAAACTTGTATGTGAAAAGAACACATGTTAACAATTTCAATATTTAACAAATTAGTTTTAAAATATATTTGTTTCCTTTCAAAATGTTTCATTATATTACAGGACAATAACTATGAAACATTTGATAGTGTGAAATCATGTTGGAAACCAGATTAAAAATGAAAGTTAGAAAAATACAGTCTCAAAATTATTAAAATTAATAACTGGCACATTTATTAAGGTTTCACTGTTGCAAAATTGTGTTCAGCAAATGATTATTCCAAAAAACAAATGTTTCATGATTTTGTTTAAGATTCATTGACTAAGAAATAAATTTCTATATTTGATCTAGAAAGCAAAGGGAAGTGATTCAAGCAAATTTTTTTTATTAAAGTAATGGAAGTAAATAATCTATTTATGTAAATACAGAAGACATACTGTTTAAATTTCACTCTTAACACAAAAATGCAACAGAAGTAACCTGAACAACTTGTGTAGTTTTTAAAAATTAATTCTGATACACTTTCCTGTTACATCTGCTTGAACTTTCCAAAACTAAATCATTTGTATAGAAAGATTTATTAAAACTAACCTCAAAACACTCGGTTTCATTATACGATCTAATGGTTTCAATATTTTTTGATCAATCATCAAATCTTTCCTTCCTGGTATTTTGTCCAATATCCTTGTAAGTTTTTCTTGTGAAATTTGACGCAAGGCCTCAAGAACAGAATCCAATTTCCTCGCCATGACGTTTAGAAAAGAAACATTGGTCACTCGATGCGCTTATTTTCGCAAAGATAACATTTATAGAATAATTGATTCAGAAAATAGGTTTGAATCTAACTATGAAGTACTGTCAGTATATTGTTTACATTGTTGTCTGCTTACGAAGGACATTATGGATACGATTGCAATATAAAACCTGTAATGATATTCGTTTGTAGAGATATCACACATACTAGATTTTCTTCGATTCAAATCTCAACATTATTCACGATTATTTCTGTCAGGTGTGATATTAAATCCGAATTATTTGTCTCGAAAAAATGACATCACAAGAAGAAGAAATTATAAACATAACTAATATTCTGGTTTTAAAAAATAGTCGGTAAATACGCTGATATTCCATTGCCTGTAAGAGAATAATCATGAGACAATGGGAGAATAAACTTTGGCTTTAAAGAAAAAGAGGTCACGGATCACAGTTGAGCGCACAAGTCCGACACTACTTATAGAAATCAACCTAATAAATTCAGCCAAAATCCACAGGCGGCTATCTAGGCCTTCCGTAACTCGAGATCTGAAAACAATGATTTCCCACAAAATATTATGACCAACCACGTGACAACAAACCCTACTATATGTACCTTACGTTCCAAATCTATCCAGTAATACACGAAGATTTACATAAAAATTCAATATAAAGTCAGTTTTCACCGGGCACGATACGATCAGTTGCAAAATATCAAGTCCCCAAAAACAATTTCAAAAGAACCGACACCATAAATTCCATTCCTTCTCAATGCGGGAAACATTGTTATCAGGTACAACGATGGCGTAAGTAATGATTAAAATATGTTAAAACACATGTTTAATTCTCTAGTATATCACATAGTTAGCTGTAAACCCCACATATATAAAAGAAAAATTTAAACAAGCGATCTGTTACACACAGTGCCTAAGTTCTGGACACCCCGAAATTCTTTAAATTTAGGGACGAATGTCAAATTTCCTGTCCCGATAACCGACTGGATTAATTGAATTTAGTTGTTTTATTCTTTTAAGTAGTGCTCCGATTATTATTTTAATATTTCGAAATGTTCAATTTTTGCTTCCTCCTTTCATAATTTATTCTATTGTAGACAATACCCAGTAACCTTTATCAAATGGCATAACTTTTAGATCAATTTGGTCATTATTTTTACTGTAACCAATTGAAAGTTTAAATGTAATCAAACAATTATTGTGCATCTGTTGATACATTCCAACTGATTTAATATTAAAAGTAATAATTATTTGAGTGTATTGAGGAAATGCTAATAGGCATGAGAGGGAGCACAACACTATGTAGTGCGTGGGACTTTCACTGTTCCAGGATTTTGTTCATGTTTCTGTCATACATCAACTTGGTCAAGTGTTGTTTACCCATTTTTGAGACTATGTTGTTTGCCAGCAATTGGCACCATTGTTTCTTCATGGACTTCTGGATGTAAAGTCAGAAAATGAGCTTTGTCTCTTGATTAACATCCAGGTATTTGACACTCATTTTATCTGCAACTGCAAATCTTACCACTGATAGCAACTCAGCCTTCTTCAATTAGGACTACTATTGTTTTTCAAGTCACGCTCTGTCCAATAATGGACCAAAATTGAACCTTTCTGCAACACCAGCTATGTGCAAACCAAATCCTTCTTTAGTCACCAGAGTGTACATCTCCAAAGTATCTTTTTGTGCAGAAGGTACCACGAAATAAACGGTATCATTTGTTCGAAAATACAAATAACTCATCAGGGGTTTCCCAGAGTTGAGTTTGTTCATTACAAAAGTCATTTATAGCCTATAACAGGATTAAAGGGTTATAATTTGTCCCAATATGCTGAGTCAATAATTTAAGATATTTCCAAGAATTTTTCGAAATTTTTGGCCATGCATTTATGTACCTTTAATATTGTTCTAAATGGTATATTTCATTTAATAAAGTAATTTTGGAAATGGTTTTCATATATTTTTATTAAAACAATAAATAAAAAATTAAGAAGAAACCACAACTATGTGTAAACAAACAATAAAAACATTTTATACTTGCATTTGATAAATGAACCTCATTTCAATATAAATGCTTGGATTTGGCACAATTTTAAACATTTAATTACACCAAAAAGTATATAAAAACAGTGCCTTTAAAAAACATTTAGAATTACTACATACACAAGATTTTAACACAAGAACAAATATATCTTACTTCTTAAAATTTGTCAAAAACTAGCAAACATTAGGATAATAAAAGAAATATAGAATACATTGTTGATATGAATTGTTATACTTCTAAGGAAATAATAGTCATAGATTTCGTTATGTTTAACTATGTGGAACATGAAAGATTTGAAGCTAATAAATCAATAGGAACTAGTATCAAGTCATATTCAGCAAACTAGAATAGCCAAGTAATTGTATAATTTCTCCAGCAATTTTAAATTTTTTATTAATATATTTATTTATTTACCAAGAGCAGTAATATATGTTCATAATGTTGAGAATACCTTAATGGAAGACATATCTTATGCCGTGATTGTAAAAAATATTTTATTCTGCATTTTAAGTTCAACAGGAAAAAAAGTCCTATCAAACTTTTCAACAATGTTTTGGAAATTAATATGTTTTGTTTTACATTACAAGTAATCTAGTCTTACATAACCATTCTAAATCAGAAGTTCTGCCAGTAAATTATTTTAATCCTGTTGGATGATATATGCAATAATTAACTGATTTCTCCATTATTCTGAACATGAGAAATTGCAGATATTCATGTCTGGGAGCCTTGAATATGTTTCAGTTGCTGAAATGTGTTATAATTGTTATGTTTACAAATGAAAATATAAATGTTATATACACGATTCATTGAAAAAAATCCTAGAATAACATTTGTGAAAATTGTATTTAATTCTATATCAGAATTGCTGGTAGGAATAGGAATGTCACTGAAATTTTTCCTGCTACAGAATGGCAATAGTGAAAGGGCTTTGAACAACTATGCAGTAATCATATACAGTATAACAGAAGTAAATTAGTATACAAGTAGAAGTTCTAAAAGGAAATAATATGAAAAAAGTAACAATAAAAACTTGTTATAAATTGAAGAAATGAGGGTTTTTGTTTGGGAGTAATCGTATTTCCCTAGTGTAATCATAACTGTGCAGTTGAATAATGAATTTTCGCCCCAGTAATTTAGGGATATTAATAAGCATTGTAGCCAGCTTAAGTTTGCTGCAGGATGATGGTCACCATTAGATTCAAATGACTGACAACTTCAATCTTGTTTCAAAAGTTGGGCATGGAAAGCAACAACTTTACTCAAGATTAACAAATTATAATAACACTATATATATATGTAAATATATATTGGCATTTCTTAAAGCTATTAATAGTAATATTAATAATGTCGTTTCCTGATGATCAAAATTAAGTCAGTCTTTGACTACTTACTTATCTATTAATGGAAATTCACAAAAATGTAGAATTGTATTCTTGCATTCTACATGGGGCAATTTACATCATGAACAATGCATTAATATATCTTGACAACAACTGCATAATTTATTCTTATATGATATTAAAATGTAGATCCCTTTATCTAATATATAATGCACAAATATAAACCAGTTAATATTAAAACTGATTTTGTTTAATGAGAAAAACTTTTATAAACTGTGCCTTATCAATTGCTGAAGATTCAGGCTACCAATAATTTCTTATTAAAAACATTATTTATTATATATTCAGTATTGAAATAACATTTAATAACTGCAGACACCAAAATGGGGCTGATGAAAGGTGAAGTATTTAGAATATTGTAGATTCAGAATCAACTCTGCTGATAGCAATCTAATAAAATAGAGAAATTAAAGAGTACAGAATTTGAGCCCAGTGTCGTTGAGTGAATAATTGATATAAAAGTGTTAATAGTGCAAAGTTTTCAGGTGTAATTGAATTGGTACATGATATAATTGTCAAAAAGAATGATCCATACATAAATTATAAAACTGTGGTTTTAGAGTACACTAAGTAGCATATTTTTTACGATCACATGGCATAAGGATTGTCAAAATTTATAATATAGCAAATTCAAATTGTATAGTCATATTAATATTTAAAAATTGTAATACATACAGTTTCTATTACAGAGAGAATTTTTAACTACTTATTAAGTCACAACCTTAAACTTCAGTTTTTAGTGCACTGGTGCAAATAAAAGTGAATACAATTTGTGTCACCGAATTAAGTTTTTAAACTCATATAGTTTTTAAAACTACAAAAATTTGGAAACACTAATTAAAAAATTCATGCAATACATAAAAACTGCACCAAACCTTTATATCTTAAATAAAAACCATCACAGACCTATAAAAATTTATTTAATGAAAACAATTTCATAAAATGATTTCATTATTTAATGAAAATTTAAAATAATGTAAAAGTTATGAAATAGACCATAAAGCAATATAATAAAAATTATTTGGTCAAAAAATAACTATTCAATTTGTCATAAAAATGTAATGTAATAATACAGTTCAAACCTGATTAAAAATATCACCACATATGTTAACATAAGTATATATGTGTAGATTAAAAACAGACACTACTTGAAGTAATTTCATGTCCTTGAACTTTCACCCAGCACTTTGCATAATTCCTAGAAACATAAATACAATCACAAATTAAAAATTACCTTAAAATAAGATACACATTGATGTATACAGAAAATGTGTAATTTATGTATCAAATACCTCAAGCCTTCTTTGAGCATCAGGTACACCAGCAAGCTGCACTTCCAGTTTTTCTTTTTCTTCTTTTAAAGTAAGTCGAATATTTGAATCTAAAGATTGCAATTTCCAACTTCCTTCACCATCAAACTGCAGCAAGTGAGTATGAAATTTCCTATAAATACAATGAATATTTAGATAAACAATCAGAGATTCATTAGTAGGTGATGTGCAATAATCAAGAAATGTAAATGCCATTGAAGTCAAGCTTGGAGTCTATGATAAATATAATTTTATTACCATGACTATGATTAAGATAATTTCATTACTATGTGGAAAAGTTTGTTATATACTCGGTAATGTTTACCAGATTTTAAGTCATAGGTCTAGAAAAGTGTGGAAATTACAAACCAACTTGTAAATATGTAGTCTATGGCTACAACATACTTCACTTTCAGGTAAGCCACAAGCTATATCTCTTTCCTTTCCATACCATTATATATATATATAAATCTGGAGCTTTTCGTATCCCTAGGCCATATTAATCAGTAATTGTAAGTTAAATTATTTTTGGTGTTGTTTACACCATGTCAATATGGTATGTTCATATTGACAAGGTGTAAACACCACAAACAAAAATTGTATACTAATAAAACTGGAAATTTTATCAGATTGACAATAAATTTCTGTAAGTTCTTATGTATCAACTATCTAAATATGAAATTAAAGAATCTCCGATGCACAAATTCACAAAAGGTTAAATACACTTCTAAGAAATATTTTGCAGACAAAATTATTTTTTTATTTCAGTAAGAAAGAAAAAGTCAATCAACAACTACTATATGGATGATAGTTTATGTACAGAATGATTCCCATTCTCAGTGAATTTTCAAGTTAATGTATTCAGAAATAATATGACATGTATTTTCTGAAATAAATATTATAGGTCCAAAATGTGGTTGGTATCCCAAACAGCAGGTTTAATGATACAGATTTATGAAATCCATTCAAACCATTATCTGCTTCTTACCACAATGAAGGTCGATGTGTAATCGTAAGGAGTGTTATACCAGCATCTTTAGCTTCCTGATAAATCTGGCTTTCAACATCTATACTAACAGCACTTGTACATTCATCCAACAAAGCAAACTTTGGTCTGAAATTGAGAAAAATTAGTAAATATTGAAACAATTCTTCAACAAACCTCATATTTTCACTAACATATCATACAAAATGTGTATACAGATAAGGCGTTTTAAATTTTAATATATTTATAGAAGTGCAAAATTTTAAAAATCTCAAAATTGGGTTGTTCACTGTAAAACACAATATTGTCATGCTAAAAGATAAGTTTGTATTTACATTAAAATATGATACAAGAAAGGAAAGAAACTGTCTTTTTCTAAGTTCTAATTCCAAAATAATTTAACCTCAAATTTTATATGTATTTCAGAATCAAATATTGAACTTATTTGTAAATTATTTTACAAAATATGTCAATAAGTTGATATGAATTTATTAACTGCTGGACATAAGTTCATGAATCATCTGTCCTAGTTAATCGTTGCCAAACAAAATTTAAGTGATCAATTTTTTTCACTATTCAGAGAATATTTTCACTATTCAGAGAATAAAAGTTCAGTGACATTGCATGATGATTTTGAATTGAATTGAACAAGTGCATAAATCAAAGTAATTTACAGAAGATTAAAATAAGAATTTAATAAAAAATTATTTGGTTATGAGCATTCAGGTTTTAAACTTTTTATTGACTTATTCGCCAGGAAAGCCTTCATTCTGTAATAAATGACAGTAGAAGGAATTGAATACAAGGTGAGATACAGACTGGATTAAGACCCCAAAAACCTTAGAAAACAAATCTTCATATATTTTGAGAAACAATTAAATGAATGTAGAACTAACTTGTGATAAAAGAGTCTTGCCATAGCCATCCGTTGTTTTTCCCCTCCCGAGAGTACATCTTTCCAATCCACAACAACATTCCAGCCACCCTCTCGTTCAACTATATGGTCCAAATGTACAAGCTTGAGACACTTTTGTAGGTGCTTCAATGTCATGCCACGTTCTTTCATTTCCCTCTCAGTATGAGGATATATTACTTGGTCAGCTAATGAACCAATACACATGTATGGCCTATAATAGAAGTAAACTTGATCATATTATATATCCAACATTCAAAAATATAGCATGTAAAACATATAAATGAACAACATAACATATTCTTTAATATGAATGAATTAAATTTGTGATTACTCACATATCGTGTCAGAAAATATTCTCTGAGAGAACAATACAAATCTAATATCAAAATCAAATTTTCTTAATCATACCTTTGTGGAATATAAAACATATCTGACGTAGGTGGTTTGTGAAGTTCGCCATAGAACACTGGCCACAGACCACTCAATATTCTGAACAAAGAAGATTTTCCACATCCATTGGGACCAGTTATGAGGAGATGCATACCAGGCTCCACTTTTAATGTCAAATCAGGACATACTACATCACAATTTGGTGTTATAATTGGTACACTATACAAAGCCAGAGTTCCATCTGTTGTTTCACAAATTTTTCCTGGAACCAATAAAATTATTCCAGTATGAAAACAAAATCAGATCCAGGTAATGACGACTGACATATATCTGGATTTAAATACCAGAGAAATAACCAAAATTATAAACTGAAATCATTAAGGTTGATAATAAAATTAAAATCTTCATATATATACATACATAATTACTTTATTGAAAGATATGAATTTTCTACAACTAATATATGCTACAGCTATACTAAATGCAGAATCCGTAAGTGTAATCTTTAAGTACACTTCATAATCAAAAGCATACTTTACAAATAAAAATGATCTGTTAAATTCGACTGAAATCACATGAGCACACTTAGAAATACCAAATTGAAAACATAAACCTGAGAGAGGGAAAAAATTGGAAATAGGAGAACAGTAGGTGCAAAGTGTATTGCAATATCTGACAGTAAGAGAAGTAGTAAAATGTAACAACAAATCACAAAGATTTGATCCAAATAGATCCATTCAGCTAAAAAAGTCCATTTGCTCCAAAAAGAAGTAGATGATAATAGTGAAATTACTGGGCATAATTGAAAAAATTGTGAACCATAAACATTTATTTATATTTGCATTAGGTGTAAATATAAACTTCCAGACTATATGAATAAGTGTTTGTATTGTTATGCCTGTAAGAATAAGGATATAAGAGTAATAATTATATTATACCTTTAACTATCGGCTGCCCATCCTTTAATTCGATCTGGAGTGATTTTAAGTTCTTTGCTTCTGTTCCAGTGACCAATGTTTTATTGTACTTCCCTAAGCTAGCATCTTCAAATACATCCAACATATCTCCTACTCGAGATGTGTAACCAGCAAGTTCCACAATTTCCTACGGAACATAATGAATATAATTGTATTCAAAAACGGAAAGGGGATTCATGAACAAAAATAAATAAAAAGTTATATACAAAGACTCAGAAAATATAAAAATTCAACGTCATTCTAGAAAATCTGTACACTTAATCTACCTTACGTTAAAGTATTCTGTACACAACTTTCATATTAAAACACCATTATGAATTAAAATTATAATATAATATAATTATATTAGTAAAATAGCATTGTATTTACCATTTATTACATATGTAAAATTACCTTATAGGAAGACATGAGCCTTTCCACGGCATCTGCTCCTGACACAAGTAAATTTCTTGCTGTAGTGAAGTACTGTGTTCTCTCACTTACTCCACCATCTGGGGATGCTCCTAATAAAAGCATTATAATTTAAAATATTAAAAAGAAGGCATGGTTCCACAAACAAACACCTTCATTATTAACTTGTGTGTCAAGTCTACGAATGAATGTGAAATAATTTTTTTATATAGATATTATTAAGGAATTCAAAGACAAGTAATAGAGAGATTCATTTTGGGCTGATATCCATCAAACACATCTGATGCAAATTTCACAGTTTCTATATTGCTTAAAATTATAAACGTGAATAAATAAATCCTTAATACCAAGATTATATATATATATATATATATATATATATATATATATATATATATATATATATATATATATATATATAATATTTTAAGCAACCTCCTACACTGATGTAGGGATTAAATTATTATTGAAGAATTTTCAAGTCAGTAAACATATTATAGACTAATTATTGAATATTAAATAATTTTTACATATAAAGGGAATTAAAAAATGAATAAAGATTACTCAAATTATAGTTTTAAGAAACATATCTATCACGATAAATCACAACAAAGAAACTAGATAACTTTAATATCTTCTACTTAAATTACCTGAGAATCTCACCTGGAATCATACCAAATTGTGTACAGACCTACAACCAGTTGTAACATCAATCAGTATGATAAAATATGACTACAGATTATCAAATAAATTTTTATCTTGATTACTTGCCTTCTTTTTGTGAACCTGTTAAAATTGGCAAAGAAACCATAATCATTCCAGTACCACTCCACACATATTTCATCAGAAATTGTTCAAGCATGATATACCACAACCTTTGAGAAAAGATCATATTCATCTGCTTCTTTAGAGAAGAAAAAGCTTTTTGCAAATGATTCAATTCAACCTGGAAACAAAATATAATTTGTATATGTGTATATATATATATATAAATTCATGCCCAGCTAGCACACAGTTCAGACCCCCTCTTCTGACAGGGGGGGGGGGGGGGTGTCAGGCCCTGCAAAATTCGAATTATTCCTTCACGTCAGCCAGACTGAACCAACTATTGATTTCAGGTAAGTCAACTTTGCTGTCTCTCTTTCCTATCTTAATATGTTATTCAATTTGACCTCTTCACTTTTTCATGAATATATATATATATATATATATATATATATATATATATATATATATATATATATAATTGTAAAGTGAAGTGCAGTGTCACAATAAGGCACTGAAGGTTGTTCTTAAAATTTTCGGAGGCTGGTGCACAGAATGGTGTAACACTCCTTCCTGAAGAAGGAGGCCGAGAACCTCCGAAAATTTGAAGAACAACCTTCACTTTCAGGTAAGCCACAACCTATCTTTCTTTCCTTTCCATACCAATATTGCAATTATTTTTGACAATGTCATATCCTTACTAATATCATATATATACATATATATATATATATATATATATATATATATATATATATATATATATATATATTGGTATGGAAAGGATAGAGAGATAGGTTGTGGCTTACCTGAAAGTAAAGTGCGGTGTCGCCATGAGGAACTGAAGGTTGTTCTTCAAATTTTCGGAGGCTCTCAGCCTCCTTCTTCAGGAAGGAGTGTTACACCATTCCGTGCACTGGCCGGCTGCGGATATATGTATTCATACTAATTTGGTGACACAGTCACATTCGAACTTGGATAGTGAGGAAGGATAGAAATAAATAGGAGGATTATGTTTTATGTGAATTTATATGCTTAGGCATATTATCACACACATAGAAAAGCATATGTTCAAAGTATATATATATATAAATTAAATAAGGAAATGTGAAAAGGGCAAATTGCCCATTTGGCATGCAGTTCAGACAGAATGGAACATCTTTAATTAATATCAATACAAACAGTTCTCTTACAGACCATTTAAATGAAATAGATATATGTGCTGCTGTGTTAGCTAAATTAATTTATACCTTATAAGCTCATAATTTGTTACATAAAAACAAATACATATCAAATTTAGTAAAAATTATGAGAAAACATTACTAGGCGGTAACCTGGACAATATATCCAATAAATAAATAACTATTTGGGAACAAAATTAGTTCATTGCATCATTTATTGAGATTGTAATCAATTTAGCATTGTAATATTGTTTATTTATGAGGTACTTATATGCATGTTTTCTGAGTGTTAATATATTCATTTTTCTAATAAGTAAATAAATAATTTCTGAAAAATAAAAATATGAACATATGAAGGTATTCAGCAGTTGATTATTAACCTTTTCGCCACCATAAAAAGCAATTTCCTCTGCATTAGTAATAATCCTTGAATGTATATAGCGCAGATATCCTTTTTTATTGGCTTCTTCGGCTACTAGACTTCCAAACTTTGGGGATACCATCTTCAGTATTTGACCAGTAACAATGATTACAACAGTAGCTAGCAGCGGTCCTGAAGAAATACACACACAAAAGCAAGTACATATTTAGTAAAAATTGTCATAAAACCAGAGAGAAAGTGTCTCTCAATTTAAATGAAATTTTAATATTGTTACTATTCTATCAACCGCATGTAATAAACTGAATAAAAAATCAATAAAATACACTAATATATTCTTAAAATTTTCTGACCTTTTAATCTTTCATAAAGAATTACTTATTTGCTGATTTTAAATAAATAGCATAGCTGTCTTGCATTACAAATGTGAATTATACTTGACAATATGTATAAAAGTTCTCAAAATATAAAGAAATTGTAACAAACTCTTTAGTCATGTTGGAATATGCAATACTTCATTAAGCTTGCATCCACCATCCTTTGTTTTGTTTTCTTCTCAAAGAAAAAATATAAACCAAGTATAATCAATTATTTTATTTTATTACGTAGAAGCAGTTTATCTACAAAATAGTATATGGTTGCTCTCATTCATTACCTAGCACTACACTGAAATATTATATAAATAATAAGAAATGTGCAAACCAGGAATTACTGCAGCTCCCATCTTTTTACTTGTACTAGCTAATGCCATTACAATAAGAAGACAATCAAATAAAGGCTTTGTAATATGAGAATATAAGTGAGCCACAGATGAAGTAAATGCTGTAATTTCATCAGTCAATCGATGATCTGCATTCTCTATTCTGCTGTCCAAATTAGCAATTCGGTAATAGGTTTGATTTTTGAAATACAACTCACATGTGTGTTTCACAAGGCGAGATCTAAAAACAAAGCAGAAACAATTTATGTTTGGATTTTTCCATTATCATTAGCAAGTAATTAATGGAATACACAAAAATGTATTTGATAATGCATTCTAAATTTCATTCATATAAAACAAAATATAGTTATAATATAACACATTATCCTTACCTAAAAAGCACAAAATAAAATATTATTAATAAGGAATAATAAAATATATTAATTACACTTGCCTACACAATATTTTTCACAAGGAATCTAAGTAGTGAATGTAGGGCATTGCTTATTTTGTTTAAGATATGTTATCAAAAATTTTCAATAAATCATGGTTTCTCAGAGGCAGCAACTTTTAAAAGTGACATTTTAGAATTAATTTAAACCAGACCAAGTAACCTTTAGCTTATATGTACGTTTTATTCAAGTTGTATTTAAATAAATGGTTATATCATACAGAAGCATGTAAAAACAAGATTGGACAGGTTGTAGCTTTGGTATGCTAAAGTTTGCCTCTTTGTGTGTATGTGAATTGGAAAGAAGACAAGAAATTTTTCTACATAAGAAACTTGTGGCCTTGGATAGGAAGGGAAATGTGTCAGTCTCCTTAAGAGATTTCTGAAAAAATATTAATTGGGAGCCATAACTGTTTTGTCAAAGCAATTGATAAAAAATCTAGGGCATTTTTTGTACTTGCAATTGCATTTCCCCAAAGCTAGCATGCTAAAAAAAAGTTTTTTTTTTTTTTTTAAAAAAAGCAATTCTTGGATTCATACTTGGCCTTCTTTCAGGAATATATTGTGGCTTTCAATACTGCACATAGTAAGATTTATATAATGGAAAAGAGGTAGCAAGACAAATGGAGTTCCAATAAGCAAGTCGACAAATGTTGGACAAAAAAAAGGCATTCCAGATGCAACATAATTCTAGAAATCACTAGCTATCAGAATTAGGAAAGAAGTTTACAATTTTTAATTACTGATAGGGTAAAAATATTAAATACATCACAAAATTATCTGACATAATACAAAAAAAAAATCACACAAATTATGTATATTATAGACGTATCTATTAACAAGGCCTGCAAAAATATTATATCAGCCTATATTCGGCTATGATCCAACCCAATTATTTAATTTGTGTACCTAAAAAAGTCTGGCTGGTACCCATGTGGGCTTGGCATTATCTAGCAAAAATTGGGTCAACAGTTGTTGCCATATGGTGGAGCTGACTTTCTCACTATAAGAGATGTTGAAATACAAGCAAATTATTGTTCAATAGATCAACACACCATTTCTACTATTTCACGTGTAAACGGAATGTAGTTCCATCAGATACTACACGTGATTGTAGTCTTTTGAATTGATCCAATGAAATATTTGATACATTTCTATTGATTATGTATTTTATGTTTTCCAAATTCTTATTTACTGAATAATAAGAAATGAATTTTATAAACAATTAATTTGACAATGTCTGAAATATCTGCATACACAAAGTTTCAGATAATTAAAAAATAAAAATTTCAAAAGAATCCAATGTTCAAATTAAATTAGGCTCAGTAAATTATTTTTATTAATTTACATAAAAGTTAAACATACAAATTCAACTGCATGAAACACACACAAGTTTAATAAATTTATTATTGTTATTCAAATTTGAGAATTTCTGGACACCATTATACACAATATGTATTTAAAATAATTAACAGAAAACTTGGTTATACTTTTCAAGTTCAGAAAGCTATCAGCAACAACATTTTTTATGACAGTATAATTTTTTCATTATCAAAAAATATTTAGCAGAAATGTAATTGGCAACAAATGTGTTTATTCATCAAAATGAATGATTATGAAAATAAATCTGTACCATTCATAACAAATTATGATATAATTCTAGGACTCTATACTAATTTACAAATATTTAGAAATATGAACAAATCATACCTAAATGCCAAGGCCAGCCTGCTTTCCAAATATCTAATCATTGAATTAATAAATGTTGCCGGAATTGCAACACCTAGCCACTTGCAAAGCATAAGGCCAAAGCTTGACACATCACGACGAACAATATATTTTACTATCTGACCTTCCATTGCCGCCACATAAATCGATAAAAAAGTTCTGGTCGCTAATGCTAAAGAATGAACTAATAACAATCCACTTTCAGGTGTCCATATACCAGGAACCATTAATCTTACTAATCTGTGGAGCTGTAATAAAAATTGTATATTAACTGTTGGATGTCTTGACACAGGTTTGACATTCTGTTTCTTTTCCTTCTTCTCAACTCCGAAACTTTCAGTTTGAATAACTTCTTTTCCATTTTTACAATTTACATCACACTGGTTAAAAGGCTGTTCACCATATACACGATTATCTTGTTGAAGCCTTCTGTTTTTATAAAACGATTGAATATACGGATATCCTAACTTTAAGCCATATAGAAAAATTGTTCCTGCAACTAGGCTCCTTGAAATATTTTCCTTTCTAATATTATACTTGTCAGCAGTTTTGTCAATAAACTTTGACAACACGGGCATTGTAGAGTTATTGTTTCACTTGAGCACAGATTAAATATGTATGCAATATTTGTGCCATGAGCAAGCACTAATTGTATATCTCGAATTACTTGCAATATCATATGTTTAACTGACACAAAAAAATGACCTTAAACTTTGAGCCTTGTCTATCGTGAGAACGTATCACAAGCAGACCTTTAAACGTCACAACTTTAATGGCTCCTGCCTAGGAAATATATGAGAAATTGAACGTCCATTTTAACGAAGTAGTATATCTTCATAATGAAGAAACAAAGTAAATATAACTCACTCTTTTAAATTATAAATTAATGTCAGCTTTAAATAGGCAAACTTTATTTGAGACATGTATTCAAAATAAGTGTAATAATAATTATAGTTTTTCATTTATCCGTCATTAAATCCTGAAACGCGGAAAGTGTATGATTTTATATTTTCAATTAAGAAAAAATATTTAATCAGTCTATAATATTTATATGATTGCAGCAACCTTTATAGTCCAAGTGGTTATAATTTTTCTGAAATTTACAAGAAGTGAAATAGTAAACCAGTTAGTTAAGTCTTGTAAATGAATTTTTGAATATTGGCTTTACAATTTCCTTTATTCATGACCTATAAAAATTATGTTCAGAGTTTTTCTTCTCCGTAAGTAGAACGCATAAATTTTGTACTATTCCAATAATTGACTGCAATATACATACATACATACATACATACATATATATATATATATTCTCCTGAGGAAGGAGGCTAACGAAAATTTGAAGAATTTCCTTCCGCATATATAAAATATATACATTTGTATAAGAAAGAGGGATGGAGAGCAGTCGGCTCACCTTAAATCCAATGGAGGCAAACAGTTCAGACCTATTATCCTGAAGAAAATTTGAAATTAAATTTCATCACAGTTGTTTATGCCAACCTGAAATTTATATTTATAAATGTGTGTGTGTTTGTCACATTCCAGTTAATTGTGGAACAGTGACTGAAGTATATCAGTGTCCACAAGTATTTCACACAGTAGACCTCAGTGGGGAACAATTTTATTTATGTTGGAATGCTCGACTTGATAAGAGCTTTCCATATTTAAATGATTTTTGTTTATTAGAATTCAGCTCAGTCATTTTTAAGGAACTTCTGTAATGTTAAATATAATTTTGAAACAAGTATGGAGATAAAGTTTGTGTATTGTGGATATAAGGGGATATAAAGGTAATTAAAAGAGGTAAGCTTCTCGCAACAGAAAATCCATCTTGCAATATTACAAATAGAAAATATATTACAGTTTCTATTATTGTGCATTCATATAATTTTTAAAAATAGTATCACAAATACATCATTTATGACAGTCCATTTCAAATTTGATTATGATAGAGATCCCATAATGCATTAGTAAGTGAAAAATTTAATTAGAAGTGCTGTATATTATTGGGGTTTAGTTTATGTGTTTTCAGATCAATAAAATGTTTACAAACATGATCAACATCTAAGGTCTGTCAAATCAGTAATATACACCACATTAAATATACATATAAAATTCAGACCATCGTTCTGTAATAAATATGGTTAAGTAAAAGTCAAAATTTAGTTGAGTGATAAAGTACTTCTTCTCTTGATGACTTGTTGGATGACATGGGGACCGTGAATGGACCAGCAGCAGACAATGAAGAACTTCCTCCTCCAGTGTCTTCAGATGTCCCTGAACTTGAAAGAACTGAAGATACTTCTTCTGGAACAGTGGCTGGCCTTCTGGCACTTACAGTAAGAGCACTTGTGTATTGAATGAAAGATGAATTAGAACTGCAAGCAGCAAAACCAAAAGGAATGTTGGTAAATTGTTATTAAATGCAACAGAAATTTATTAATACTGAATGTATTATTATGGTGAATGAGAAATAATACTATTTCTCTTCAATCAATGTTTATGAATTAATTAAAACTATTAAACTGGTTTATGAAATTATGTTTTTAATCTTACATTATTCCATTTTAAGTAATATTCATGTTTGGTATTAATTATAATTATTTATAGCTCCACAAATTTTATTTTTAACTGTAAATAACTACATAATGTGTATTATTTCCTAATCTCTTAATGAAATGTACACTGATTTCTTAAACATTTGATTTTTAACTTCTTTGATGTCATACAAAATTGTTCATAATACTCATTATTAAAGGTTCATTAATATTTATAAATTAATGTTAAGCTTAAGCACCAGGTTCAGATTTCTCGATGTTGACATTTCTGTGGTAGAGAATGCACCTGGTGCTTAACCATGAAAAATTTATTAAAAATTTACTCCTAGAGAGCTTACATTCATTAATTTCTCATTAATAGGCTTAGTGACTTTAAAATTTCATAAATTTGGGATGAAATTTTCCTTATCTAGTAAATTTATCAGCACAGAAAAAATCAATATTCAGACAATTAACAAATAAAAAAAATTGAAGCTGTTAAGAGCAATAAATGCTGTGAGTTTATTACAATGAACCTGCAAAAAAATCTTTCAAAGTATGCATTACTATAAGGTATTTTAAACAGATCATATTATATTATTATCCATGATCAATATTATTTTTTTAACTTGAAGTTCCTGATGGGATAACTTCCTAATTAGCATTTTCCTTATTCCTGATCTTGGTCAGGGATATCAAAAAAAAGTTGCCATTTGTAACACCTTCACTGGTTTTGAGGGGTGTATGTTCCGGGATCGCAGATGACGGGCATATTATATATTCGCTGATCCTATTGGACCGGTCGACCAGCTGCCCTTATAATTTGGCCGAGGCATGGAATTTGGTATGCTGCATTTCCACAATAGACCAAATTTTCGTTATCGAAAGGGCATTGGACAAGGACCAAATGCCCAACCTACCTTATGCAGGTGTCTCTTGGGTTTTTCCTGAATCACATTTAGGCGAATGCCAAGTAGGATCCTTAAAATACAGCTCAGGGGCCCTAGTAAACCCTTGGCAACCTTGCTCCACTTTCCAGATCCCCCTTTTCCATTCCTTCCTATGCTATTAAAGGGGAGCAGCCATAGTATATATATTCTTTACACTTATTTGTGAACCAATTTTGCAGTAGTCACAAACAATTTTCCAGACCCCTGTTTCATACTTCTGGAAAATATACCTGTCACTATTAATAGATGACTTACATATTTATTTAATTGAACTAGAGGCCACATACTCATGTTTATAAAATATATTGCTAACTTACTGATTATTTCTAACTCGTATCTTTTTTCCAGATTATATTTGTGATGTTGTATCGAGAGAAATATTTATGTGTATTATTAATCATATTTTATGCTTATTGCTGAAAAAGCAACTGTAACTTTGTCAATAGACTACTCTGATATATACCTTGCTTTGGCATCCTGATGTTGTTCATGTGAAAATGAACCAGAACTGTCATATGGAGGTGGTGGTTCTGGTGGTCTCAATCTTGTCTCAGCTCCCTCAAGTATGGGTTCACCTATAATATGTAGAAACTATAATTGTATAATTTTTATACAACATGATAGGCTACTATCTTTTATTCATTGAACGATTAATTCAGATGTATTTATAACACAGCAATTTATCTTTCTTACACTTTATTCTCTATACAAAACTATATACAGTGGCATAGCTTGGTGGGGGTGACCCACCCCCCGGTGCAAAATTTCAGAATTTCTGTAAATTTTTGAGCGTTTTGGATTTAACCACCTAATTAAGGGAGTGGCAATTTTGGTGTACACTCTGGGTTGCTGAAACCCACACTTAGCCACTAACTATATAAAATTATATTTGTATAAAGAATAGTTATATATTTAATACTTACTTTTATTTGTGTGCTTAATGGATTTTGGTGACAATACTGGTCGAGAAAATGTATGACTGTAATTCATACCAAGTCTCTCACGAGTTTCTGCTGTATTTACTGACTCCAAGTCAACTAATACTGTAGTATCCATTGGTGTAGTTATACTGTTTTGGTTTGAAAAAGAATACATATTAGCTACTCCACTTCCAGTTGAAGAACATTGCAGTCTATAAAGTGACCCTGTAACCAATATGATAAGATTATTCTGTCACAAATTTTCCCAACATAATAGTAGGCCTACATATTACAGGTATGTTTTAAGATTCATGCCAAGTAAAATACACACATATACTTATGATTACATAAAACACTATGAATTTATTCACCATTTTACTTCAGGCTGTTTCAAAACGTCACCAGAAATTATTTTGAATACTACCAAGTATTGGGGTAAAAAATATTTAATGACCATATCATCATAAATAAAACAAATAATAGTTATCTGAAGCAAAAAAATAAGGTGACCTGATATGTCGATGCAACGGTAAATGAATATATAAAAAAGGAACAAACGAGTTTTTCACAATACTCTTAAAATACTACGTTGATTTTTATTACAAAGTGAAAGAAGAGGATGGAATTCTCATTCAATTTTTTTTCGATCTTAAATTTAATGACAATGATGGACGTAATTTAGAGATAATATTTTCGTATATTCGATGCACTACTGAAGATGGATAATGAAAACCACGAACATTATTATCTTTGGGTTATAATGTTTTTAATTCGATTGATGTTTTGATTATTTAATCTATTGAGTCGACGAAGAAAATTAATATTACATTTTAGAAACGCTGTTTAATTTTTTTTATTCAGTTGTATTTCTTGTTGATAAATACGATCACGGCCCGTACGTTTGTCTTATGCAAATTCAATACAACCTCGTTCAATATATTCAATTGAATTACATTATACTATTTATAAAGTGGTTGTATCGATCGAATGTTCAACTTCGATCTATTTTTAGCCATGTGATTTTGGGGAGTCCCCCTGTTCTTATTCCATTACAGTTTCTAGTCATTTTCACTATTTCCTTTTGAAATGAATGGTTTGATATTTTTCTTTTTCATAATTTGTTTTTGGCGCAGTTGGTTGTCTTAAAAGCTTGTGAAACTATTTTAGCGATCATATGTTTCAAATGGAAAATTTATGCCAGGTTAGGAAACCTAGAATAATATTAGTGTACAGGAAGTTATTATTCTAGAAAATGTGCACAGTTACAGTTTTCATTCCGTGAATTCTCTTAATAAGTTCCATAATAACTAAAATATCTCTTCATGGGTAAATAGCGTCTATGGTGTAAATTAATCTCATAGCATATAATTCCAACAGCACTTTATTTTATACTATATTTTCATTATGATTTACAGCTACATCTATAATTTACAATATAGACAAATGTGTAGTATACTGAAATTATTTAGTAGACAATTGCTAATATAGATAAACGTAATTATTAACATTACATTAATGATAATATATAATTCATCATTATATATAAATACGTATTCTGACTATTGAGAAAACAGATAAATAAACAATCTTTTTTCTGACTTAAAATGTTTATTTATTTATAAATGATTATAAATTAATACTTTCTTATATGAAAGACACATAAAAGATAAATAGTTACCTCCATTAGTATTTGGCTGACGTTTCTTATATAAGACGCAACAAGAACAAAAGCAGCAGGATACTACAGTAACAATTGTAATTGCAGCTGCTGCACCCAAAATCACACCCAGTAGCAATGGCAAACTAAAAATAATTACACTTTTGTTGTTAATAAATTGAAAACACGTGTTGTATTTATGAAATAACTGGTAATAATAATATAATATATAATTGGTGATGTATATATATGAAAGATAAAAAACACCTATTTTTAATATATGGGTTTTGTGGCTTAACAGACCAATGTTTTTTTTGTAATTATAGACAAAATAATTTTTAAAAATGTCATCAATGACACTTTTGGCAATAAAGCAATTAATAGGAATTTCTCAATCAACATTAAAAAGACATCAGTTTACATTAAAGTTACAGTCTGAATAAATAATCGGAAATTTTAATTATTTATACTGTCAATAAAAAATATACAATAGTTATTTATACGGCCTGTTTATTTATTAATGTTAGTACAATTCTACTGTCATAACCTTGATTTATTGCTCACGTTTGATATTGAAGTAAAAAATATAACAGAAATGGTTCTATGTGTATCTTAAGCAGTAATAATAAACCAGATGTTGTCAAAGTGACAACTTGATTCTGTTGGCCATTATCAGTTTTGTTACTTAAGTCTACTACAGTTACATTTACGTTGGATGTTAATGTAAACAGTAATATAATTAATTGTTTATTGGGTATTTATATATGAAAACTTAAATTGGGAATTGTTATCATGCCATAGCTGTCAATTAGTATATGCAACTATTTAAAACTCTACTCTTGAGAGGAAACATTGAGTGGTGCTATTGTTTGTTTCCTTTGTAATTCAACACCTTAAAGCACTGATTTGTACATTATGAGGAAATTTCATGGCTAATTAATTTTTTTTATTCAAATATTCATAAAATGATATGGTAGGCATACCTGTTAAATTATGACGATTTACTTTATTTGTTGTCATTTCTATCCAAATTGGAATAGATGTAGTCTAATCTTCTAGAACCCTATTTCTTAAGCTGATCTGTAATTTATTTATTAATGTAATAAAAGTAGTACCTTGATATATCATCATGTTGAGGTTGTTCTTGCCTTTCACAGCAATATTTATTTGTGTGCCCACCACAGCAGTATAATATATGCTCTTCACCATTAGGACAATAGAAACCAGGATTCCATTTCCCAAATTCATCGTTGTAACCAGAGCAGTATTCAGCCCCTAACACTAAAATTATAATATTTATATTCAATTGGAATATATGGATATATAATGTTTTCATTCAAAATAACTGGAATATTACCAGTTGGTTATTAAATAATTTTGCAGATATAAGTTTTAAGAATTGTGTTGTCTGATTTGTAATGAATAATTAATAGGCAAAAGTGATGAACAATCAGAAAAAGCATGAACTATTAAAATCCTTATAGAGAGTTATGTTAACAAGGTAAACAAATATAGTTTATTAACAGACGATAATTATAATTAATTAAAGTGGTGAACAATATGGGTTATTAAATGTAGTAAAATAACATTTAAGCTTAAAACTAATTTGTTTCAAAACAATAACATTCGGTTAAGAATGGTACTCAAGAAACATTTCTTTAAGTTAATTTTTTATATGAAATCCAAAATAATATGCTTTATAAATATTTTTATTGTTGTTTCCTACAAGCATAACTGCTTTCTGAAGAAGTCTCTTTATGGAACTTTTATAACGTATGATTTGACATCTGACTGATTACGTATGTAACCTGATATAACATATTTAATTCGTACTTATTAGATAATATTATAATATAATAGGTAAATCACTTAAATATATTATCTAAAATTTATTTTCCATGTCTCCTTTAATACTTCACTCGTCTGTATAATTTAATAAACTTTACTGTTCTGGAAAGCTTAAAAATAACAACAGCTCGCATAAGTTTGAACAAGATTAAAATCATTAAATATTGTATGCAGTAATTATGGGAGAAGATATCCCAAGGACACATAGGCCTACTTGATCAATATTTGTTGATTGCTACTTTATGTTGAGAGAGAAATAAAGGTATAGTTAATTTGATGTTCTTCATTCGAAGATTTGTCAACTTCTTTATTCGACGAAACAGAAAATTTTACATAAAATAAATTTGTTTCCTTAGTAATAATTCATTCACCGTTGGAGGGATTATTTGGTGTTTCTATCATGTAGGTAGTTAAAAAGAGCCAATCTAAAATGTATTTAGTGTGCATTATTTATATGCAAGTCTCCTTATTTTGCGGTTTGCCATAACCGTACGAATTTCTCAATGCATACTTGTTTGAGCTTCTACGAACGTGGATCTTGTTATTGTTGCAGTTGAACAATATTTAATTGACTCGTTTTAGACGCTGAACATGTTTTCAGCAAGATTGAATATTCATTCTCTTATTTTTCCGTAAAATGACGCATACATAATGTTAAATTCATTACTAGATTCTTTATAGGCTACGCTCATATAATTGAAGTACCTTTTCTACAAGCTTGGAATAGCATAAGTGTCCTCATTATTTTAATTTCGTCAGTCGTTTAGATATTATCTACGTTAATTGTTGGGGAAAAAGAAGAGACACGCAATTGAGGTTAAACGCGGGAAGTCGATCTTCGTGAGATTGATTGCATAAGCAAAACAGGAAATGAGTTTCATCCAGTATAAAACTTGATTCGTTTAAATAAGTAAATTATTTTAATCATTATCCCCCGCAGTTAATTTTCAAAATACATCACTACCTATCAGTCAGTCATGATTTTATTGAATCGTCTCTTCTTACATGAGTTTTCACTGAGTGGATAACTTCCATTACTTACCCGCGTGTCCTTCTTGAAGCTCGGTGTCGGGCATATCTGAAAACGCAAACATTGTTTCAACAAATTGTTATTCTCACTGATATATATAAATAGTGAAAATAGTTTCAAGATTGATTATGTTTTTTTAATCGAGTGTAACAAATCGGCCGGAAAACGAATGTAACAGGAACGTTAAAAAAATCTGTGGTACGCTTCGAAATAGAAAACGCTTTCCGGACTTGAATATCTTCTTTCAAGCAACATGTATAAATGAGTGATTATTGAAAGAACTAGTTAACTTATATCTTTATTTCCGGCCAACACGTTGATTCCTGTACACGGTTGAATTCAACGCATTTACAGAGTCGAATAATTGAAGAGAACTTGATTTCATCGGCTGCTTATATTGTGTTACTCGTCAGCCCGTTTCAAAATGTGTTGAAAGAAAAAAATTATTATTCATACGGTATATAAACCTATTAATAATATGCAAAAACTAAAAATCGCATAACATCGATATTTTAAAGAGGTTCCAATCAAAAGTACTGCGATCCTTGGTAAACGCCCCATGGTTTGTACCGAATGAAGTAATTCGTCAAGACTTGGGACTTTCCACGGTTACTGAAGGGATACGTTACAGCAGTGTGCGTTACCACGACAGACAAACTTGTAAAATATCTGTTAAACTCAAATGACGAAGAGCCTAGGCTCAAAAGATTTAAGCCTCTTGATTTTTAAAAAAATATTCACGTGAACAAATACGCTACAAACGTCTAGCTTTAATTTTGAAAAATTTTCAATGGAAAGTTTTTCACCATGACTTTTAAATCTGTATGTCAAAACAATAACTCTTCTTATGACAGAGTGTTAGAAATAAATAAATTTTAATAAATCGCATATTCACGATCAATGGCTTATTTGTATTTGCTTCTCGTTGTGCACACTGGCCTCATAATTTATTATTTATAGTTCAGAATATGTCGCAAATATGGTTACCATCAAAATAAGTCATATTTCACTATAACTTTTACATGCGGTTGTACGGTTTGAATCCGATCTGACTTTTGTATCGGATTCTGGGGAGATGACGGACCTTCCGAAATCTTACGATTTGAACTTCTTGAAAAAGTTGAAGTGTATCTATCTGAAATGAGATTATATTGAGAAATAAAAATGAATCAAACCGAAAGCAACCAGTGGGAATGGCGTCAGAACTGAAGACCAAGCTGTGCTATTAGCGTGGAATAAATAAATCCTGGGACCATTGACGTTGATAGTATTTCGACCCATGTTGTTTGTAGGCATGATAGGGGTGGGGCTGGAGGGGATTTCTTTGAAAATAACGGGAAAACAACCGAGATTCGAGTCAAATCGAAGGTCATGGATGTTGCTGAATTTATTTATGACAATCTGGACAACGCGCGGGTATCGGCTGGGTTGGGATGAGTTGACCGGCTGTTTTTTCGTCAATTAAATATATTTCGGGATGAATTAGATTAATAAAATTTCCCTACATGTTCTCTGTGTATAATTTCAACCCCTTTCGGACTCGGAAGGGTGCACCCTTAAGGGTTGGCGTGGAAGTAGCCATAGATAAAAATAAACCAGAAACTATCAGGATTGTCACTGAGTTTAATTATGACATTAAACTTGACCGTTTAAGTCCCCGAAGCGGGAGTGGTCGGGGGTGAAAAATTTCAAACACGTTAAACGGTCGATATTTGCGATAATTATTTCCTGGGGTTAATTACATTGATAGTATTTATACCGATGTTGTTTGTGTATAATTTAACCCCTGTGAGGGGAGCAAGCTTAGGGGTGGGGTTGAGGTACGTTAAATAAAATCCCGCAAAAACAACCGAGATTCGAATCAATTCAGAGACTATGAATGTCGCTGAATCTAATTGTGACAACCTGGGTAACGCGACGGGTTTGTGAGGTGTTGGGCGGGGGAATAAATTTTCAGACAATGTAATCGGCCGATTGTTGCGTGGAATACATTCTATTTCATTATCGCATATTTGTGGGTGTGGTCATCTTCTAACATGTAAAAACGGCCGATATATTTAGTCAATGACTTCATCCCCCTTCGGCATGGGAAGTGAGCACATTTAGGGATAGGGTTCGAGGAGCTTTACATAAAAATAGCGCAAAAGTAACCAAAATTGGAGTCTTATGGATGGTTATAGATAATTGACGTCCCGGGCAACGCCGGGCACCCAGCTAGTGACACATAAAATACATCGCACGTCTCAACTCAAAATACTGGCAGTGCACGGAAGGGTGAAAGGAACTATACTGGGAAACCTAGAAGAAGAGTAAGATTTTATGGTAAAAATAAGAAATCTGAAATCACGATGTGGTCGCGACGGTTCCAGTAAGCGTCTACGAGGACGGTCATTTAACGCAAACCTACCACGGATGATTGAAGAAAACTGAGTTATAATTCCGACCAAAGTGTAAGAGAGGTTACATCTCGAATTACGAGTAAAATAACTGATAACGATAATTAGAAAATTATGGAGGTAGGGTTCTGAGTTTTTGCAGTCGTTTGAGAGACATGGTGTAGAAAATTTCGGAAAGGAGAAAAATACTAGCAACTTGTCTTAGTTGGCGTTGGCTTGGAAAGAGGAAGGAAGTGGGGGATTGTGTATCGCCAGGGTGCTGCGTATTGATCGCCATAACCACTTGCAGTCGCACCACGTAAAGCAAAGCGATGCTCGTTTTTATCTCAATCATCACTTGTCACTTCGCAAACTTCTCTATTCTCGTAATTGACGCGGAAAATACTCGGTCACGTGCTCCGTTAAAAAAACAATACAAACATCGTCTCCGTTTCTTACCCTTAACCGAAATGGTCGCTTCGTCTAGCTCAAGATCCGCGTCCTGTTTCAGACACGTGCGCTTTTACTGCAAACAACTACATTTCTCCGAAGGAACTCCAAATAATCCGAGGGCAATGTTCTGATGCTTTAGGACGGTCTTGACTTGTCTAACAAAGTTTTTAACTTTGTAATTCTCCATAACTAACTGTTAAATCTTCGTAAATACCGAAGCATTTTTTGTTTGTTTGTTGTGGGAAAAGCGACGTGTCAATAAATCGGTGGAAAAATTGCCCACATTGCTGAACCATAAACCAAATTTATTATTGTCATCCCGAAATATTATCTTTATTTCCACAGAAAAAAAACCCCATACAAATAATAATTTAAATTTCTGTGACGTAACAATATGTAACACCATTAAATATGTTGTAATGGAGGTAAATAAAATACTGAACAAAAACATAGGATCATGTTCTGCAGCAGTCATTATAATGAACTGGAATGATGGTTAAATGATTAATTAACCACTCTCCATGACTAATTTATGACGACCTTCCAAAATTCCTAATTGTGAGTAGTATTATGTTTACTTAGCTACAGCTTCTCTTAAATTTGCAGTTGATATAACCTTTCAGAAGGGTTAGTAATAATTTGCTTGATAAGGTGTGGAGGCTATCGGACCTCGATGTACCTCTTTCGAAAGGACCTATTAGAGAAAAACCCGTATGTGCGTCTACAAATACTCGCATACACGAAAGAAGTGCTTCGATTATGCCGTCCTCATGCGTACTCACCAGAGCCCTCATGAACGCTAATTGGTGCTAGTACGCTCACTTTCTCTACCGTTCTCTCTATCGTCAGGCAGTTTTAAACTTACTTTTATGCTTTCTGACAAGTTCTTCCGAACGACAGACAACTGAAAGTGTGACTGATTAATATATTTTTAATAGTAATAACTGTAAAATTGCTAAATTTTACGCCTGTTATTTTACTTAAAGTATCTTCATATAGTCAATTTCAGACAATTATAATATACAGATAAAACTAATAAATTTAACGTTTATGCCAACATTTGCATCCGGCGTCCATTTCAATCTCAGAGTTATAACTGAATCAAGATTCTAGAGAACTTAACAAAGTCATAGATATTACTGACAGCATAGTACATTAAATATGATTAATTATGTTTAAAATACAATATTCTGTTAACTGAGTTCCACATGTAATACTCCAATTTTTTGCCACTTTAAACTATGATCGTGAATGTTTAGTAACTAAAGGAATGGGAAGTGTCAGTTAAAAGTTGTAAGAGTTTGAAATTAAGAATTGGGCAGTAAATAATATTTGAATTCTGCCATGGTTTATGAAGGTTTTTATATTAAACTGATATTTACGGGAAAACATCTGGTGATACTTGCAAGTACTGAAAATTTTAATTGAAGTTTACGACCAAATCAGTAAAACTGGTTGTAGTAACACTGACTGGTGTCCTCGGTCAGAACATCTTTGGTGTTGGCGATCATATTTACTGATTGACTGGTGGCTGCGGGCGAAACACCTTGGGTGTGTAGGCAGGATCCTATTGTCTGGAGCTCTGAAAGGATTGTGTTAGTGAAAGTGTCTGTGCAATTTTATGCACATAATAGCCTAGAATTTTAAATAGTTTCATTTTTAGATTTTTTTTTGTAAAAAGTGTGGATTTGAAGTTGAGGATTGATCGTAAATGGTATGAGGAATATTATTTTTAAATTAAGTAAACTTGGCGTCCGTCAAATTTCATTTTGTATTTTTGGGTGATATTATAAGTTAATATTTCTGTAATTTTAACTCAAAAACTTTATATTTCTTGTTGTAAACCGCAATTCTATACTTTTCACGAGGTCCGATAAAGCGTCCTGAGATAAGATAAACAACTCGTATTAATAGCCGTGGAAAGTTGGTGTAAAATTTATATATAAAATTCATAATATGTTTTTAATAAATTCTTTAAATATTATATTAATCAAATTTCTGTTTTACTATTTCAAACATATCATTCCATGACTGGAATTTCTAATAAAACCAGTAATTAAAATATTTAAAATGTCAATTATTAAGAAATATCCATAAATGTCGGAAAATACTAATAATTAGCCTTTTTTTCTATCAGTGTGGATAGAGCAGGAAATTAGGCGGGTAAGAAAATGTACTGTGACGGTACTGGCAAAGCGAGCCATGGTCAACGTTGCTCCAGTCTAGCGTTAGTAAAATTGATTCTCGTTAGTGGCAGCATCTCTAATGACAACAAACGCAAAAAAAACTCTAACCCGCCTAATTTCCTGTCCGAGACTGTAGATCGCGCCACGCGGGAAAGCGGCGTGGTTGTACGGCCATAATATATGTAGAGAGAATGCGTGTGTACGCTAGAGCTGGGTCAAGGCCACTGCGATCGATGCAACGCAGATCTCCTCTCGGGAGCATGTGTGCTCACAGTTGATTTTCGGTACATTTGGATCGAAGCAACCGGACGTTGATGTACACGCCAAGTTAACGAGGTTAAAGCGTGGCCGCAGGGCCATTTGCGGGTTTTCCGGTGCCATAATCATATTAACAGTTACTTTTGAGTCTCTCTGTACTTATAGTTTATTTTGCGATCTGACATGTGTATGGTAGAACGCGGGAGAGAAACCCACAGGTACGATATAGAAGATATTCCCGTTGAGTTGACGACCTCGCATATTTCAATCACACAACAACTTAAAAATAATTGTTCCTTCAGATAAATTGTAAACGACGATTCAGGTATTAGCGAGAACGCAGCCAAAACTGTTGCAATGTTTTTTAAAAAAATAAATCTGTGGTCAACGTGACTGCCTCGCACCACAGAGGTACCGGGTTCGAATCCCGACAAATGGTTTGGATGTTATGTGCGTGTTGTTCGATACTAAGGAACCCCCACTCGTTAGTTCCCAAACAAAGAACATTAAAGTTGCTAAAATGACCTTAGCAGTTGTTGCGACTATAAATAGAATAATTTTTAAAAAATCTCGAAGTCACCTTCTGCACTTTGCGTATCAATCTCATGTCCTAAAAAATAAATATTAGAAAAAAATTATCAGTATCAGATCCATTATTTATAATGTTGCTATAGAAATTTTACCTCCCATCCCCGCCATGTTCCCTTTACTTGTGGAATCGATTCACACCTTTGCCTCGTAAAAAATGTTTAATCGGTATTTGAGGACTAGAAAAACATTGTACTGTGGTAATAAAAAGGTAATAATTGATTAATGAACAAAATTTGGACTCGTATAGTTGGCGGCGTAAAAACACACGAGTTGTTGACAAGAATATGTGGCAATAATGCATGCTTGCTGGGATTGTTGAAGTTCGTTTGCCAGACGCTCAGTGCTCCAGAGTGTACGGTAGGAGACGGTAGAGAAAGGACGTAAATTCAGAAACTGTGTGGCTATAATATAATATCCAGAACTATCTACGGTTATCGAGTCCATGAGCGAATAACTGCAACGATACAACGCCGACTATTATTTTCACTGAAGCGGAATAGTTCGGAATCTAGCTTACATTCATGAGTTAGACATTTTTCTTCAATTATTGGGAGCCCCAGGTTATTGCATCCAGCAGATAACAAACCTTTGAGTGTGGTAGTAGGATTTTGATAGAAGGAACAGCAAAGCAAGTGTAGTGAGTCAATTCGGCAAGCAGTATGTGTTGCCCATTAAATTCAGTGTATAGTGGCCTGTCTATAAAGTGTTAATAATCGTGTGTGTGAACGAGCCCTGTCCTAGGTACAAGAGAACATTAAGGTAAAACTGCACAACCCGGAAGTAAATGATATTATCGTCAGATTTCCCATTTCCGAGTTCAGATTTTTAATTTCATATCTCATATTTTGTATTGTAATGTTCTATTGATTGTTTGACATAGCTTTGTGAATTTGATTGTTTAATAAGTATTCCTTATTGAAGGCCCGGTGATCGGCCCTGAGAACTAGCCGTGGTATTATTGTAAAGTATTAATATTTAATGTGATTTAAATAATTTGCTATAATAAATTAATTTGTTTGTATAGTTTAAATCTTGATTTTTTAAAATTAAAACATCTAATTATTTTAAAGTACTTATACCAAAATTGAAACCTCAACGTGAGTCCTTCGTTTTTATTAAATTGTTAAAAAGTAAATTATTACAATATATATATATATAGTTGTTCGGACTTAAAATCTTTTTTACATCGTGTACAGATGTAATGTTGGGAATTCCTATCAGTTTTAAGAGTGGACGCCTGGTCAGTTGGCGCCAGGTGAAAATAAAGACTGCCGTGGTCGTGGTATGAGGCAACAATAAACCACCCAAAGGCCGGGAAATTTAGCTTCAGGAAAAAATCCTCTGGATGCTACAAGTTGAGTTCGGGGGAGGGGCGAAAAGCCAAACTCCAATTGGTGAAGTTCCTGAAGGGATTTGGGTTTTCGAAGCTTGGGGCCTACGATGTTTTTAAAAGGAGATGCAAAACAATGAGGAGTGCAATTATTGTAATTATGTTGGAGTTTTCAAGTTTCGAGATTTTTCCCGGTGATCTGCAGACACATTTATGCCTGAAGCAACCGAGCAATTCGGCCCTTGCAGAACACTCGCTGTTTACTGTATCTAATAAATAAAGCAGTGTGTTTGTTTGTATGTATGTATATATATTTGTATGTTCCTTATCACAAATCTACACCAGTAGAGCAAATTTCACCAAACTTCGTACACGTGTTCTTTGCGACCAGGAAACAAACACAGTCGGGGTGAAACGCGTTAACCACCTCAGAAATGGGGGTGGAAATATTTGAACATGCTAAAACAGCCGATATTAGAGTTGGATAAATATTTTTAGCGGTCAAAGAGATTCATAGTGTTTCTACCGATGTTATCTGAATATAATTCTCATCCCCTATACCCTGGGAAAAGGGCACCCTTAGGGTTTTGGGCTGGAGATGCTTTACTGAAAAATAATGCGAATACAACCGAGATTGGAGTCAAATAGAAGGTTATGGATGTCACTGACTTTAGTTATGACATTCAACTTGGCATTTACCCCTCAGATGCAGGGTAGCGGGGTAGAAATTTTGGAACATGCAAACACAGCAGGTATTTGCGTTGAATAAATATTTTTCAGGATTAATTATATTGATTGTGTTTCTACTGATGTTGTTTGTGTATAATTTCAACCCCTTTCGGCATGCGAGGGGAGCACCCTTAGGTGTGGGATTGGAGGGGCGTTTCATATAATTAACGCCAAATCAACCGAGATATTTATGTCAGTGACCAGTCAAGGGAGTCAAATCGTGGTTACGAATGTCGATGAGGCTATTTATAACAAACTGAGAAACGCACGGGGGTGTGTGGGAATTGGCGGTAATGTGAGGGGGTGGGCGGCGAAAGAAATTTTCAAACAAGCTAACCGGCCGATTTTTGCGTCGAATCAATATAATTCGGGATCAATGGCATTCATAAAATTTCACTACATGTTATCTGTGTATAATTTCAACTTATTTTAGGAATGGGAGTGGTCCACCTTTAAGGGTTGAGGGTGAAGTGGCATTACATGAAATTACGCAAACACATTCGAGTTTCGAGTCGAATCGGGAGTTATATTTGTCGCTGTGTTTAATTATGACATTTAACTTACAGTTTAACTTCCCCAAACGGGGGTAGACAGGGGTTGAAATTTTCAAACATGTTAAGTAGTCGATATTTGCGTCGAATAAATATTTTTCTGGTCACTGAGATTTGTTATATTTCTCTAACTGTTCCATGTATTTAATATAACCTGTTTCGAAATTTGGAGTGGAGCACCCTTAAGGGTGGGGGTGGAGTAGATTTATATAAAAATAACGCAAACACAATCGAGATTGGACTCAAATCCAGGGTGATGCGTGTCAGGGAGTTTAATTATAATATTCAATTTGCCGTTTAAGTTCCCCAAGCAGTGGTGGTTGGGGGTGGACATCTTCAAACTTGCTAACACGGCCAATATTTGAGTCTGATAAATATTTTCTGGGAAAAAGTGATTAATAGTGTTTGTACCAATGTATGTCAGTAAAATTTCAACATTTTACGGAATGGGAAAGGAGAGCCCTAGGGGTGGGGTGGAGGAATGTTACAAGAAAATAACTCGAATACAACCGAGGCTGGAGTCAAAACCAAAGTTATGGATAACGCCGAGTTCAATTATAGCATTCAATTGTCAATTTAACCCCCCAGGAGCGGGAGTGGATGGGGTGGACAGGGGCGGAATTTTTCTAACATGTTAAACGATCGATATTTGCGTTAAATAATTAATTGTCGAGGTCAATGACAATGATAATATATCTACAGATGTTGTTTGTAAAATTTCAACACCTTTCGGAATGAATAATTTTGTTGTATGGAAGACGAGAAAGAAACAGTTCTTAAATAAAACAAAAATTACAGGTTCATGTCAGAGATGATTCACATTTAATCAAAGATCACACAACAAGTAATGTACAACTCAGCAATTGCTGCGATCTGTTATTGTTACGCTAAACTTCTCTTTTTCTCATTGTCGTTACTCCCTTATTGTCTGCTGATCCTTTGTCGTTGCGTTTTTGTCGCTTTTGAGTGTTGTCAACTGACGCGTGCAGTTGTGTCGCTCTAGGCTCTTTTTAGCACCTGACGAAAGGAACAAGGATCCCAGAAACGTTGTTGTGTGGTATTTATATTACCCTTTAATGTCTGAGCTGAATATCTTTCTTATTCATTATTACGTCAATCAGACGTAAATTTTTTTCATTTTAATACCAAATTAATATACAAATTAATCAAGAGGGAAACCAGTTTAGCTTAGAAGCAAAATTGTAATAGAAGTTACAGAGTTTAGGAAACAATAACACATTTACTATTAACTATTTTATATTTAAAAAAATTAAGCTGTCGAACGAGAAATCTGTGTAACTAAAATGTTTTGATCTGTATAAATATTCTTTATTTATTTTAAATGGATAAATTTATTTTGTTTTTCTGCAAATTGTCAACTCTTCATACTGAAATATTAGTTATATATTTTATTTTAACGTCTGTTTTTAACAATGAACATCCTTAACGGCCATTAACAGACGATTTTTATAATTTAAAATAATTATTAAGCATAAAATCTTTAATTAACAACACAAAAAACGTTTCTGTACATATTTGTAACATCGTCAGGCTGTCTAAGTGAAAGAAAGGTTTTTGATTTGATGTTTTCAACGTTTGCTGAGTTTTGATTTTTTTTTTCATGTTGATGATCATTGAATATATCTGCTTGGTCAGAGTGTAATTAATCTAGAATTTAAATATTGATACATTATATGTGACATATTGGTAAATTATGATATCGTCTGCTAATGTAACAATTTATATGTTTAATAAATTTTTCACGGTTAGCACCACGCGCAGACTTGTCGACGTTGACGTTTCTGCGGGTCGTTCTCCACCGCTGTCTTCAAGACAATCAAGTGTGTGTGGCGCTAATCAGGTCGCAGCATGTCCGACCACTATAAATACAACGACCGGGAGAAACGTCAACATAGAGAAATCTGAACCTAGTGCGTGACCATGAAAAATTAGTCAATAATTTACACCGGGAAAGCTGTCTTACTTATTAAAATTATTTCCGTTGTGAGAGTCTGTGCGTTATTTAGGAAGTTAAATTTATCAGTTATTTTATTTAAGATGGATATCTTTAAAATGAGAACAAGAAATGCACGTGAATATTGGGAACTTGGCAAAAATTGCATTAGACACCTACTTATTTTTATTTCACATTATAGACAGCCAATTAATTGTGTTTATGGGTATTAAATATGGACATTATCTGAAAACTTATGGAACAAATAAATAAACGATTGACTATAATTTTACATTTGTAATTTTTGTAAGTATAGTAATTATTGATTTAAAAAAATAATTACGGAATACGAAGAAGATGAATATCGGAACGCCAAAATCATTCAAAAATTGATTTGCAGAAAAATAAATAAAATTGAACAAATAGTTTTAATTTAAATAAAATTTAATTATTAAATTTCGAAAATAAGTACCACATTATTAATTTAATTTAGTGAATTTTCAAACAATGCAACCTGGCCTATAACATATTTAGGGATAGAGGTCGAGTTGCGTCACATAAAAATAACGAAAAAAATATGGAGGATATGGATAAATGACATCTCGGGCAACGCCGGGCACCCAGCTAGTTTCAAATAAATTTGAGCAAAACCCAAGACTGAAAACTACTGGGACAGCAGTTAATATAATGTCCAGTAATAATTTGCTTAATAGGGATTGTGTGTTTTTGTTAAGCCAACCTTTGAACCCTGTAATACGCGTATGGTTGTCCAGGACGGAGGCCGGCGATCGTCCGACCAATCAGACATCTGAATTTTCCTCATCCCGGCTTTAGGGAAGGGATTTTAAAAAAAGGTTCCCGTGTCCTGTTTTGAGGGGTGCATGTTCTGGGGCCGCAGAAGTTGGGCATATGGTAAGAGTTGTTCGCTGATCCTATTGGACCAGTCGGCTAGCTGCCCATCAAATATGACCGAAGCATGGAGTACGGAATACTGCGTCTACATAGCAGATCCAGCTCTCGTTATCGAAAGGGAGTGGAACAAGGAGGAAATGCCCGACCTACTTGATGCAGTTATCTCTAGGGGTTTCCCTGCATCACTTCAGGCGAATTCTGGGCAGGATCCTTAAAATTCAGCCCGGGGGCCCTAGTCCGCTCTTGGCTACCTTGCTCTACCTTCCGCATCTCCCCTTTTCCTTCCTTTCCTTTTAAAGGGGAGGGCCATTAAAGCGGATGTCACTAAAAAAAATACCGCTACTTCATTCTGAATAATATGAAGGTGCCATGCGTCGAAACGTCACTAATTACACGTTCAACTTACTTGAGACATTTATTCGTGTTGGAGTTGGACGGTCACCATCATTTTGGAGTGGTAGATTTTTTATTTGGAAGTAGTTGGATGTGGAAACTGGAAATTGGATAGAGCGAGAAGTTATAGAAAAGTTAGACACCGGAAACACTGTCAGCTACATTATTTTTTGTTTGTAAAACTGCTTACATTTGCAAGACAGTTTGTTATGGCGGCAATAATTCTATGATTTTGCCACTGCTCAAATATCGTCATCAATGTTTGATAAGTAAAGATTGAATATTTGATATCAAATTATTTTTCTTATTAAATTTATATAAGATAAACATTCCCTTTTGTAACGTGGGAGGGGGGGGTGTAACGCCGTGAGGGCCGTGTAACACACCCATCTGTTTTAACGAGTCTTAATTCAAAGCTGGCAAGCAAAAACGACGAAATGCCGCAGTGTGTGCGACAAAACATGCTAATTTATTCGGCAACGTGACTTAAGGTCCGATCAGGTCAGGACCGTATATAACAAAAAAAAAACAGTGCGATTACTTAGACAAAATAAATTCATTGAAGTACGACTTTTAGTTTGCAATGTTTCCTTTCAAAATGTAATTAAAATTTCGGCTGTTGTGTAAATGTGGGGAATATTTTCGTTTCTCGCTGTCATTTTCCGAACACTGGAAATCAAACAGCTGGTTTGAGGGAAATATATTCGGACCGTTAGAAGCTGTCTGCGAGGGCTACTCTCTCGCAGGCAGAAGCTACGAGGGATGTTCTCCCGCCGGCAGAACCTTGTAGGAGAGACGGAAGGGGCTACCTTTGCGGATGCCTTTTCCTCTCTCCGTTTTTGAACTAAGGTTCCCACAAGCCCAGGCACCTCGGCCTGTTTTGAGAGCTGTATGTTCCGGGGTCACAGATCTTGGGCATACGGTATGAGTTGCCCGCTGATCCAATTGGAACAGTCGGCCAGCTGCCTCCTAAACTGGTCGAGGCACGAAGAAGGGACTGCTGCGTCCCCACAGCAAACCCCTCTGCCGCCATCGAAACTTGATGCAGGTTTTCTAGGGTTTGTCCTGCATTACTTTTAGGCGAATGCCGGGTAGGATGCTTAAACTATAGCCCGGGGACCCTGGTTAACCCTTGGCTACCTTCCTCTACCCTTCCGCATCCCCCTTTCAAATCCCTTCTTATTCTATTAAAGGGGAGTTGCCACCATGTGGATTACCCTGATGTCGCCTGTTATCCTAAATAAATAATAAAAAAATACATAAATATTCGAGTACCTCGAAGAACAGAGTTGAACTTATGTACTTCAAATATCTCCCGTAAGTTCGGCATGGTTATACAGGAACGGTATTTCCAGAGAATATTACGTAAATAAATATGGCATTTTTTTAGTCGACATTTTTATATATATAAAAAAATCCCTTTCCTTCAGAGTGTTTGTGGAATCCGCGGAGTAATTTGTAAATACAGATTTCTAGACGTTTATTTGTTTGCGTTCAATTTGGGGCGGAAGGTAAGGCGGGAGAGTCTAAGAATAAGAGTAACGAGATCGCGAAAGCTGGCGCGCTTTTCCTCCAGAAACGCTTTGTTTACAAAGTGCGAAACCGTAAACGTCATTCAGGGTGTAGTCAATTTTGTTCCCACTAAAGTCACTTAACACGTTTCGGCGGTTTCAATAGAGTAACGACTCAATAAATTCGTTAAATTTTCTTTCAATGAAACGAAATGCGATTTGCCGGTGTCGAAGAAATCGGTGCTCCGAACAAATGTAGACCGTTGCACTTGGAAGTCTCGGGGGAATGTGAAATTGCACTGTTTCATCAAGTCGTTCGCCAAAATCCTTTTCGTATCCCCGACCCCTTAGCACTGAAAATAAACACAGTCTGTTGCGAAATAAGACGACGCCTTGCTACGGGAGTGATCACTTGTTGAGATGGACGTGAACTTGTACGCGGTGTCACCGTCTCGCGGCTCTAAAGAGATGGGCGGGTCCGAAGTGTGATAAGATCGAGTTCACACTTACCTGGCTGCAGCGAGGCGAGATCTGTACTCGGACCTCCACCTCCACCCACGCCCTCGGCTCTGCGCAAGCGCCGAAATCCCCCAGCTAGGGGTGGCCAAATTCGAGAGGGATTGATTTGTGCCACTGAGGAACCGCCGTCAATGACGCTCCTCATTCTGGATTAAATAAACCCGTTTTCAGGCTGTAGCCTCCGTTGCTTATGTGTACTATTCACCACTTAACGTACTGCACCGTTCCTGCTCCAAGCTACTATTTGCCATAATTTTGTTGTTAAAACTAGAATGGACCATACAACTTTCGTCAACGTTGATACCGACTTGTATCTACATACTCGTCATCACGGCGTTTATAGTGTTGGCCGTCCAAAACAAATTAATTTTAACTGCAGAAGTTAACGTGGATATGAAAACTACCGCTGGTGTCTGCTGCAGAAATTATAAAACATATATATTGTAGCAATTGTAATATTTGCAATTAAATTTCATATTAATTTGTCCCACGTTGAGGTGCCAAATTGTCGTAAACCCTATATTTGATTAATTATTCAATTTAAATCAGCCCGCATTGGAACACATATGTAATAACATAATTTAATTAGATTTTAAACGAACACAATTAATAGTTGAAATGATAGGATTTAAAATGAAAAATCAGAATTTAAAATATAAAACAAAGTTAATTTATTAAAAACAAATTTTGTTACAAATTGGTTAAGTGCCACGGTTTAATTTCAGGGCCGACTAACGGGCCTCCAATAAAGAATGTTACTACAAGGCAATTAAAAACTTACAAAGTGAAAAATTCTTAACTTAAACAATTATTGAATATGAAATCTGACGATAAATATTATTTACATTAGGTTTACAGTTAATAAATTTTCTTTTTAGTTTACATTACCATTAGCTGTTCGCAGGGGGCTCGATCTCACTCGATTATTGTTAAACACTTCACAGACAGGCCATGTTTCACTGAATTTAATGTTGTTGTAATTTTTAGACACAACACTTCCTGCTCTTTAGAGTTGATAACGTTGTTTTAAATCTATGATGCTTGTTTAAATATGCCAATGGGCAAGTACTTCAGATTCATAATTCATAAACCTCGTAATTCATAAACCCGGGACTTTAATATATTACGTCTCTGCTACCCCTGTACACTTGCTTGAATATAGTAACAGGAACTTTTGAACCAGGTTCGCTTGCCTGATCCAAGCAATTCTCAATTACAAGTTCTGACACACTCTGCAGCTTTCCAGAAAATACTCCTGCTCTCTGACTATCCTGTACGTCTCCCATACACACACACTAAAGTTCCGCGCGTCCAGCCATGCCTTCGCGACAATGCCCATAGCAAGCAAACAATATAGGCCCCATATTCTTGTACACAATTCTTATATTTCCCCCGCCGACAATTAAAATCGTAAAATTTTGTTAATTAAATGTCTTTTTAATTACCACATTATATACATATAAATATATATCGAGAGAGAATTATTCCATGCCTGATGAGGTTGTTATATATTCCTGTAAACAATTAAAGTGATAAATAAACAAAAAAATGGCCAATTCATCAAAAAACAATATATTAGTCAAATAAAACTTCATCAGATAATAGACCTAATTAAGGAAAATTTATACAAAAAATCAGAAAAGAAAGTATTAAGATATAGACGAAACAGCCCTGTTGTTTTTAAATGCTATGGTTCTAATTTCAAAATTATTTTAATTTTTAATGATAGTTTTAATGAAAATTAAATGTTTATTATACCTATTTTTTTATCATTTGAAAAATAAAAATTATAATTATAGACGCTTAGTTTGGAAAATCAAAATATTCCTTAACACTGTCGTCAACATGTTTCCAACCGATTGTTGTTCGATCTATACTAGCCTCTATATATATTTAGGTTTGTTGGTCTCTGTACGAGATACGTATCTGTTTGGTTGATTTATGAACGTCGGTTGTAAGAAGAAAACTCGATAAATTCAAACGAGCGGACAGGCGCAACATTCCCACGAACAAAATAATCGACGAACTCGATCAAAAACAGTCTCTTGAGAAACAGGATCACAGCAGAGTACTGTCGCGGTTCATGTTAAATCCGTACCACAAACTGCATCGAATATGTCGGTTTCTCGGCATTTGTCACACTGATAGGAGTTTGGAGATTGCTGAGAGGACGCAGCATGCATCAACTAGTTTGGGGATGAAGTTAGTTGAATGGTCCAATGAGAACAGCTATCAACACCTAATATCTGGGACCCGAAGACGAACACGTCTCCAGCGGCGACTCGTCCATATCAGCTCATGTGCTACAGCACATAATTAAATTTAGGAAGAATGATTTTTATTCTTAATTTTAAGAACCTGTATAATATTTGTGTGTTTAACATTGCGAATTTCTGCTTCGATTTCGAAGTTTTTTCAACTGCCCTCCTTGAGCGCACTCGCTCCTGCTAGTGCAGCCAGCTTGATGTCCTTGGGCTATGCTACCTGAGGCTGTAGCACAGGATCTCTCTCGAATGAGAAATGCGCATGCGCAGAATTCCGTTTCATCTCCCTGCACCACCCGTAGAGTTAAAGAAACTGCCTCCTCGCCGTGCTCGTTTCAGCTTAGTACATACAATCAGGTATATGCCGTGCACCGTAAGGGAAAGGCATAAGAAGCGAAATCAATTTAAATTTGAACAATTCAGTAATTAAGAATCTTATTTTAAAATAGTTTATATTTCAAGACTTGCATCATAGTGAGAAAATCTACAGCACGACCCTGCATACAATATTACAATCCAAAAATTAACTTTATTTAAAACTAGCTGGGTGCTCGGCGTTGCCTGAGATGTCATTTATCTATAACCCCCGATACGACTCCAATTTCGGCTGCTTTTGCGCAATTTTTATGTAACGTTACTGAACCCTAATCATTATAATTAACTCTGAAAATTATTTCTTCAACGCAAATATCTGCCGTGTTTGCATGTTCCAAAATTTGCACCCCGCTACCCCTGCATCAGAGGGGTAAATGCCAATTTGAATGTCGTAACTAAACACAGTGACTTCCATAACCTTTGATTTGACTCCAATCTAGGTTGTATTCGCGTTATTTTACTGTAAAGCATCTCCACCCCAAACCCGAAGGGTGTCCTTTTCACAGGGCATAGGGGATGAAAATTGTATTCAGATAACATTGGTAGAAACACTATCAATATCTTTGACCCCTAAAAATATTTATCCGACTCAAATATCGGCTGTTTTAGAATGTTTAAATATTTCCACCCCCGCTTCTGGGGGTAGAAGACGCGTCTCACCCCGACAGTGTTTGTTTCCTGGTCGCAAAGAACACGTGTACGAAATTTGGTGAAAATTGCTCGACTGGTGTAGATTTGTATTTTATTTAGAAAACGTTTGTATGGGAAATAGAAAAGGGCTGTTTTTAGGGTTTTCCCGGATATTATTCGATTTTTTCTCGCCTTTTAAACCTTCCCTAGACCTCCACGAACATTTCAAGACTAAGATAAGATAAATCCGTTCAGCCGTTCTCGAGTTTTAGTGAGACTAACGAACAGCAATTCATTTTTATATATATAGATATGTACAAATGAAGTATTCTAACGTGTCAGAAATGTTTTACCGCAATTTAAAATTATAGACTGTTGGAAACTATGTAGACAGAATAAGAAATGTAGTATGTTACGGGTCGGGTCAGAGTAAAACTATCATTTTGAATAGTTATCCTCATAAAAATGGTTGTTTGAGGTGTTGTACCTCACGAGTCACCACTGCACGGCTCAAACCCTATGAGAAACTTAATTTAAGATCCATGGTTTCGAACCAGAGAAACGAAAACGCAAAGACGAATTTTCCTCCTTTTTCTATCGTTTGTCTTACGTATCCAAGGTATTTCTGTACCTTATGGATGAAAATCAACGTAAGGGTTCGAAGATTTGACACCAGGCATTGAAGACAAGTCGCTGGTCGTGCTAAACGTGCTCACGACAAAGAACTTGTAAGGAGATTTATGGTTTTGGAAAACCCTCTGTGAGCTGTGCATAGTCCCCAACAATAAAATACTGTTATGGTATAATTTTATTTTCTTCTTCGGGCAGCACTACGTGTTTTTTTTTAGATCAGTATTGTTCAAATTTAATTTGATGACAACTTTAATTCCTCGTAGTTTCCATCCCCACCGTAACGTGTAAATAGCAAAATTTCGAAGATGAATTCGAAACCCCGACACACTATACAAGATTTGAGAATTATTACCCAACGAATTTCCGGGATGATGGTAAAGCGTCCGCTCGGCCTTCCGACTTGATTGACGGACCACGCTTCCGTCGACGAAGAATCATTTGCTTTCCCACATAATAAATAGGGAGAACGCATTCTGTTTTGTAATGCAAAGTGAAATAAGTTTCGAAGTGGAGGCTGCAATTTAAGTTGAGAGTAGATAAGCACAGGGGCGGAGGCGATACGTGACGGGGGCCGGTGGCTTCAGACGTGCGGCCATGCTCCTGCTGTGCGCGGCTCTGCTGGGTGAGTTCAACCTGTACGCGTCACTGTGTCTTCTCTAGAACGGGTGCCGTAGAATATAGCCTAACAAAGACCACCCACCAGAAAATGATAATTATTGCCTATTTAATGATATTAGGCAAGGTGATAAGAGATATTTTATCAACAAATATGCCTCAGTTGTTAGTTCCTTGACCCTGGGAAAACTTTAATTTTTCTCTAATTAAATCTAGATATGCTAAACAACAATGACCTCGAAAAAATTATAAATCAAGTAGAAATTAAAATAAAAACAAGGTATCGACATTACTGGTCAGAATTAACGTAGATTCCATAACTGTTCGAATATTATCGAAGTATTTCTGATGTAATGTACCACGTAGCCTGTGTCTCTTATATCGCAAGGATACAATGACAGTCAAGTCTATTTTATTGTCTGTGGCGTGGAGATAAAGATGAGGTGAATGGAAAAAAATAGGTGGAGGAGGCAAGAAAAGGAGTTAAGAGAAACATAGGTATTAAAGTATCGAAAATTAAGGGTACGAATGATACTGTGAGTCGTAGAAAAGAAAAGGGGAAGAAGATAGGATCAACGTTTCGAACGGTTAAGAAAATTGTTTGTCTTCTTGCAGAATTGAGTGTCTGAACACTTATCAATTTAGATTTTTCGTCAAGATGGTATAACAGAAATGTTTCGTCGTGACAGTAAAGCGACGGTGTCAAACAAAGAAACTACACTGTGGAATTTGAACTTACAAAGGGAATGGGAAGTTCTTACGCGCAAATTCTGCATCCAGAAGTTTGTATCGTTCATATTTAAAGACTATTTACGAGGATGGTCTGAAAAGTGTCGAACCTAACAACAAGATATTTTATCTTCAAATTTATTTTTATTTTTCTACATAGTCTCCATACTGATCCCATCTCTTTAATCCGTCCTATAGCACTCGACGTCTTCCTCTGTAAAATAATTGTTTATTTGACGAAAATCTCTGTCCTGCGATCGCAACTTTTAGCTTAGGGAACCTAAAAAAAAAGTCGCTTGGGGCTGTATCTCGTGAGTAAGCAGTTCATACCGTAATTAATGCATTTTTGCCATGACAACTGCTGAGGAGTGAAACTGCGCATTGTCTTGGTGAAACGTTTTTTTTTCTGCAAATGTGGCCTGTAATGGTTTTTCTTTTTGAAGATAACTCCGTGACAATCCCAAAAACAAGTCGCCATCACTTTCACAGCCGAAAAAACAAATTTTGTTTCTTTCTTTGGAGCCGATTAACACTTCGCAGTAAACTGTTTTGACAAAAGTTTGTGATGCTGTAGGAGCTATTTAAGTTTCATCTACAGCAATTAATCGGCGCCAAAACTCTGATTTAATGCGCCTAAAATGCGCCAACCGAGCGTTTTTGGTCTAACGTGAGCAATCGCGGCACCCAGTGCGCTTACAGCTTTCTCATGCCTAAATCTTGATTCAATAGTTGACAAACAGGTTCTTGGGACATATTCAACAGTTGTCTAGCACCATTTCGTAAACTTGAGCGATGTTATCATCAGTGGTTGCAGTTTTTGGACGTCCAAAATGTTCATCGTCTCCCAAGCTGGTACGTCCACAATTAAATTCACCTGTCCAAAAAAACACAGAGGTAAATGATGGTGCAGATTCCTCGCCCAACTCGCCTTTGATTTGTGTAGGTGTATAAACTTACAAAAACAAATATTTAATGACAGCTCGAACTCGATTTTTAACCATTTTCATAAAAAAACACACATCGACTCACTCAAACGGTTGTCAAACAATAACTGCGGATCAGAAATGGCAGAAATTTTGATGAGTACCTTTCAAGACATGCTCAAACAAATTCCCTAACTTTTGTTGACGAGTGTTGCTATCTTCATGTTGAGGTCGGAAACTTTTCAGACCACTCTTGTAAATATCCAGTCAGATTTGAGGTATTTTATTTTTTCATTATTAAAAACATTTCGTATATTCCGATTTAAATCGAGATGGAATTCTACTTACCTATTTAAAATCTGAAAATTTACAATAAATTATAAGTGCTATGCCGAACAGCATAATTGAAAAATTTCTTCAAATAATTAAAATAATAATTAATTATAGAAAGCATTTCTGAGAATCGGATGCGTTACTACTACCACGAGAATAAATTTTATTGCAAATGGCACGTTACGATTGTAGAAAAAAATCTACCCAAAAAAGTACATCCTAGGATGCACTGCTTTGTCATTCCGCATATGTCCAGAAATAGTTATTTTTCGTCAATATGTGTCTTATTTGGGGTGCGAAAAAATTTGAGATGACGAAAATATACGGTCCCTACCATGACTAAGTATCGAATGGGAAAATGACTACTTTTCGTGATGCAGTGCCAAAACACTGCTTATTTCGGCAACTTTGTTATGGCCATCTAATAAGATATAAAAGTCGACGTATCATCCCCGATGCAAGCGCAAAGTATCGAATATGAAATAAGGATTCTTCTGAGTTTTAAAGCGGTCATTTCCACAAAATCGATAGTTTTTTATGGCAGCGACGATTGGTTCGTTTTCTAAACGAGGTGCCAGCGTGAAAAGTGAAGGACTTGTAACGATAAGATCAAGTTTCACCGCACCAGATAAACATTACAATCGTACTTGCAAGAAACAAAAAAATACCCTACTATATAAACATTAAATTCGCTATAATTTTTTCAAGCAATGGAAATTTTAGTCTCAAATATGCCTTAAGAAGTTAATAATAATGTGATTCGCGAGGTATAAAAGAAATACGGTACAATTGATGTCCATGGAGAGATTCTCAAGAGACCTTGGACTCTGCCCTGAAAAATCACATCATAAGGACATATAACATTGCAAACAAGCATAAATTATGAAACATTGTTTTACATACGCTAGGAGAAAGCTAATTCCCATAGCTTCTAGAATATTATAAAATTTCTCTTCGATAAGATACAATTAATTAATATATCAATATTTTTTAAAAATATTGGCTAGAATTTAAACAGCAGGAAGTTACATCTGAATATATTTGATTTCAATACTAATTCCAATACACTGTACAGGGTAACTAAAATTTGATTTAAGATACAAATTTGTTTGTGAAAATATAAAAAAATGTATATTTTTTTTTATAAATATGTGATTTTTTTTTTTCAGTTCATGCAAGCTTTACATGCGGATTCCACAATTCATCAAACTTTTCTACAGAACAGACAATAAAATATACACATATAAGATCAAGTTATAAAAACAATGAAAATTCATCGAGCAACTACAACAAAAATGTCACAGTAATCCGAGGAATCAGTTATGGAACTGCCACCACCAAACTGGGAAATGTAATTTATGGCTCGATGGGAGATGATGAAAACAGAATTAAGAATACTGTTGTTACAACTGAAAATCAAAACAGTGCAAATAGTTTCATGATGAGCAAGGATAAGTCTGCACTTGCACTAAGCACACTTGCAACATTATCTGAGCAATGGCAAATATATAATTCTACCTTGTTGAAACAAATAAGTTTATCATTTGATAATATAAACAAATTACAAAGTACACCAACTATGATCATAAAAATGAATTTTACTGATCCTCCTACAGTACATAAGGTTAAAATTATATCAAATTCAAACAAAAATTACTCTCCAACAACAAGAAAACAAAAATATTCACGAAGAACAAATGGATATAGAAATTTATTTACAAATGTTACGAAATCTTCATTCCACATTGTCCCATCTAGTCAACAAACTGAAATAAGTAATAACACTACACCAATGAATGAAGAAAGCTTCAACACAGGCACACAAAACTTTAATACTACTGATTCTTTATTAAATTCACCAGAAAATTGGAATGTTACTGCCTCATTTTTAAGTTCATATAAGAGTTTCTCCATCGATTCAACTAGCCCAAGTGAGACATTTCCTAAAAATATGACTAAAGAAGTGACTGAGTTATATTATGAACCCATAAACATGACAACACGTCACACAAACACTGATGGTGAAAGTTATGGACAGTTAAAACAAACAACAAGTACCCATTATACTGAACCATCAATGTACACTACAAACTACATCTCTGAACATTTAGTTCCAATAAATGAGAGTGCTAGTGATGGAATAAAAAACACAAAAGAAACTTTTGTTGATATTCCGACAATAACTGATGCTTACATGTTTACAGATCAGAATAAGGATAATAGTAATAATGTAACTAGTTATACAGAGTCTAATTTTACTTTGGAATCTTCTGAAACACCCTCCATTTCAAGTCAAGCTTTCACAGAAATTTATTTTACAACCACTGAGCCAGCACAAGATTTGCAAAGTTCTCTAATAAATCTTAAGAAAAACTGGACTTCAACTACCAACTATCTCGGTCCTAGAATTCAAAATACATCTGAAGTCAGTTTTCTGTCAACAGTATCTGAGGAAAATACCCCTATTGTACACTTTAACCCAAGCACAGTCAAAAATAGTACTGTAAGTGACTCACAAAGTACCAAGTATATGCCATTATTAGTAAGTGAGACTGGAAATATTACCACACATGCAAATGAAAAACCATTAAATATGTCAACTGTGAAAAAAATTGAAGTTTTTACATTTTCAACAATGACTACACGGATAAATGCAAACAATTATAATGTTACTAGACCTGCAAAAAAGTGTGACATTTCCTGCCAGAAAAATGAGATTTGTGTATTTACCAAGAGAAATAGGAAACAATGCATATGTAAACCAAACTTTGAGCGAGAGAAAAATTCTAAAATTTGTAAAGAAGTAGGATATTCGGTTATTACTACACATTCTTATTATAGCACAAAGGGAAAGACCAATTCTGACAATTTAAAAGTCACAGACTTACTTCAAAATCAGGAAGAACAGAAATATTGGGTAAGTATGTAAACTACAACTTTATTTCAAATGAAAATAAGAATTATAATTTTATATTATATATATTAGCCAGATTTCACAACTTTATCTTCATGTTCCACTGTCTAATTGAACAAATTTCTTTATAAATAAGATTATTTAATAAATCAATGAAGGGTGAAATCAAACTATAAAAACTGCTAAATTCTAAGTTGACTAAAGTTACATTTACCCAATTGTAGATTGACATTTTTTGTGCAAATATTGTAGTTAATAATTCAGCTACTCTAATTTTATAACTGCAACATGTGTTATAATAATTTTGATGTTAGTCAAATGCATTCATTTATCAATACTGTATAATTTAGATAGATAAGAATTTTTAATCACAAACCTTCCCTTTTCCAATATTGTAAATAACTTAACATGGAAAATAATTTTTTAACTTGAATTATTAATCACATTATTGAAAATTCATTAACCTTATTTTAGTAATGGCTTTCAGGTTTATAGTTTCAAAAAATGGAACAACTTAACTAAATATGAAAAGATATATAATGCTGTGACTATTACATTTAATGAAGAAGTGGAGGCACTTGAATGGTTCAGAAATTTTGATCTACAATTTCGGCAATCAATTGCCTCCGTCTTAAGGAATGCTAACTACACATGTAAAGTAGGTCAAATAAAAATTTACACTCATACATAGTTTATATTTTTTAAGTTTCTTAGTAAATTATGTAATAAAAAATATGTTTTTACACAGAATAAATATATTTTCTCCATAAGGCATGGAATTAAGGGACCATGGGTTGCCTCATCAGGCCTATGAGCACTACCATTAAAATATCATTAAATGATTTTCTTAATAACTTTACAACTCTGAAATATTAAGTATTGAACACTTTTTTAAAAATAAATAATGTTTTTTAACAGGATTCTGCAAATAATTACAGTTTTGATGCAAGGAACGTGGTATACATTGCCCCATCACCAATTATTAAAAATGGAACATCTGCTGTTTCTTTCATAGTAGAATTGGTTGATATGAATTGTACACAAAAATTTGTATCAGGACAATTAATTAAAGATATGTTGTTAAAGCTTAATAATGGAACCATAAAACTGGTATGTAAATAAAAAATATGTACAATACACGAGGAAACAAATAAATTCTGACAGGGAAAGTTTTTGTGTTACCACTTAGGTACAAAATAATTAAACAGAAAATGTTTTATATAGTTGTACCTGAATGGAAATCCAATAACTTTTTCTGAACAACTACATGGGAAATGCATCCCAAAATTTCACAAACATACAACTTAGCCATATACTTTTTAATACTAAATTTAATTGGGGTAAGTGATGATCAATTTTGCTTAAAATGTTAAAATTACAGTTTCAGCTCTCCATAATTTCAGTGGACATTGGAAAAGCTCCAGAAGTTATACTCTGTGAAGACAACACTGAAAATGTGTTAAAGCTTGTAATAACTTCTGTTGCAATCACAGTTGTGATTGCTTCATTTCTGGTGCTGGCCATTTTTCTAATAAAATGTCGGAAGAGTAATAAATTTAATCCACCCAGGGTGCATAGATATAAAGTGAGTTAATATAATACTGCTTTAAACAAACGTTAGCAACACAGTTTCCAATGTGTGAAATAATCAATCAGCCAGGCATAACATTTTTTGCAAAAACTATTTAGATATTTATTAAGTGAGGTTTTGGTGGTTTTTAAGTATACGCTTTGCATAAGTAATGAGCAATGAATTATTGACACAAATGCATTGATAAAGGAAGACATCTGAGTTCTGTCCTATGAAGAGAGGCATGATAATACATATACAGTAATGTTTATAATAAAAGTGGAATAATTAATGATAATCAATATGTATTACTTTGGTTTTAATTAACAATTTTTTACTCTAAAATATGGTTAAATACCGCCCACAGTGATTCATTTAAACGATTAACTGACAAAATTTAAAATGTCTTGAGATGGTACAAACAGAAAAATATTGATGGTCAAATATATATATGTACACACACACACACACACACATATATATATATATATATATATAATTGTGATATTGGTATGGAAAGGAGCTAGAGATAGCTTGTAGCTTACCTGAAAGTGAAGTACGATGTAGCCATAGGGAACTCAAAGTTGTTCTTCAAATTTTTGGAGACTCTCAGCCTCCTTCAGGAAGGAGTGTTACACCATTCCATGCACCGGTTGACTGCGGACTGCACTTCTTCCTGAAGAAGGAGGCTGAGAGCCTCCAAAAATTTGAAGATCAACCTCCGGTTCCCTATGCCTACACCGTACTTCACTTTCAGGTATGCCACAAGCTATCTCTCTTTCCTTCTTTACCAATTTCACAATTATTTTTGACAATGTCATATCCTTACTATTATATATACTCAAATAATTAGTGCAATCCATCAAAATGTTGTGGCAAACAAACAACATTACCAGGTGGGAAACTCGAGAACTCTTCATCCAGCAGTAAAATAATTATTTGCAAGTATTGGGACTAGTGATAGTGTATTTGACTTACATGAGCAATTAAAATGGACTCCTATATAGTTCAGAAAATTTTCATAGGTGTTATCATCAGTTAGCAGATCCATTTATCTGCATACAGTTTTTCTGTATACTTACTAAGTAATACTTTATGTGTGTATAAATATAATATTTAATTTAAGTATTAATATAATATTTACATTTACAGACATGGGACAGCAAATGTGCATTTGCAACTGGAAATGACTTGGCTTCTGATATTCAATGTGTTGGAGATGAAGCAGATATTGTTATGGAATGCAACGGTGTAAAAACAGGAAAAGTTAAAGAACTTTCAAAACCATACGAGAAGCTATCAGTTCTTGTGCACAATGAGGAAAAATTAGAACTAGAATGCAGTACATCTGTTAAGATGAAATTTAAAGACAAAGATGATACAAGAATCTAACTGCTATCTTTTGATTCTAAATTATGCTTATCATCTGCATAAATAACCATCATGTAGTTATTTGTATAAAATTGCACAGTAAGTTTGTCTGTACAATATTACATTTTATAAAACTAACCAATTTTTGTATGTTTAATTTTTAAATAAATTATATAAAAAATTTAATAAAAATTAATGTATTTTGTCCAAATAAAAATGATACAAAATTGAAGAAAGCATTCAAGGGAATGTAACCACCAATATTAATTTGGTATTGTCATTAATATTTACCAAACAAATATTCTAATAAAAATGCAAAGAATTTGTTAAAACTTTGCATTCAGTTGCAATTTATTAGTGTAGTACTTGTATCCGAGACAGTAACACTCTTGCTGGGAATACTTCCGTGTATTCTGCTAGTTTTTTATCTACATTTTCTGTAACCTACTTAAAGTCCAAGTCAAACATTCTTTGCCAAAAATTGGGACAGGTGTCTGGAATAAACCAAGCATATCACCAAGTATGTTTATGGCTTATAACATCAATACTATTAACATATCCAAATAAAGAGAATAGTCTTCTTATTTAATTTAGTTCATAGATCCTGAGTTCTAAAAAAGAGATCACTATTAATATATCTTTTTAAGTGGTACAGATATGCAATTAAACAGAAGTGTATGTAGTCAAACAGTAGATTGTTTCAGAAACCACTGCTGTGAATTCTGTAAAATATATATTAACAAAGAAAATTTAGCTGCATCATCCAATTCAGAAAAGAACCTTTTATTTTCAGTTTTCCTAATTGTAACAATAAAATGCATTTCAGGAACAATGAAGACACAAGAACATGAGTGGGCAATAAAACACAAATTCCAATATTCTCAACAATTTATTAATGTTCCAAAATAAATTTAATTTGGATTATACATATAAAAGTTAAAAATAATTAATTTTATAATGAGTTAATATGTCTTCTCATAATTATTCTACATGATGTATTGGAATATCAACTTTAGAAAATAAATATAATATTCAGTCCATATATTGTATAATAGAAACTAAAAATAAATTGAACAGTCTTAAAACACAAGCTAAGCAAAAAATTAATCTTACATAATTTTATTATTGCAAAGAACAGGATAAATGATGACTACAATTGTATTACAACCTGTACACATTATAGGCACTCATTTTTAAGGCACTTTTTATATTAAGAAATAAGCACCCAGCTATTAATAATAGTTATGACAAAAGGCTTTTTGTAGACACCATTTCAAAGCATACATTTGTTCTCCCAAAAAATATAAGCTCAAGCACATATACTCAACACAGTGTAGCATTATAACTATCAAATGTCTCACGGAAAATGTTTGCAAAAGTTGTATAGAGAAGCCATATATTATACTGAATTTATACACTCATAATCTCACAAGTAAATTATTTTCTAGGTGAATGGAAGAGTAAAATTCCCTTTCATATGTCAGTCTATAATTATTTGTTGTTTATTTAGGAACAAGATGCTTTTCAGTTCACTTTTCAATATAGTACTACAAGCAATTATAATGTACTATTTTCAAAAGAATTATACTGCAATTGCCTCATTACATACACTTTTGCTTTATCAGTAATTGTTCCCCGAATTTACTCTAACTATTGGTAAAATCAAAGAAACAAGCAAAAAGAAATAATGATCAATGGAAATCAAAAACATTATATGTTCCAATTGTCATCATATAACAATTGAAAACATTAAAAATACACATTTTTAAATGAAACTAAAAAAATCAATATTAGTTGAAATGGCATTGTTAGGATGATTCCATTAATATGTCTTCATAAAACAAATAATTATGTTCAATTTTTAGGAATATATGATTATATATAAGCAATCAGATTGATTTTAATATAATAATATGATTTAAAACATTTAACAATAATTTGATTATTTGTATTATTATCAAAATGAAGAAATTTACAACACTCCTGAATTTTTCTCATGTATATATGAAAATGAACACAGTTAAAGTGGCATTATATAACATGAAACTTTATATTATTTTTATTTGTAAAACATGCATTATAAAATAGTTCGACTGTTACAACAACACTATTGGTTTGAAAGAAATTCTTTGGAGTAATATTATTAAATTTTAGTAATCACTTAATTATATTTATCTTTTAAAATTATTTATAAACATGAATGCAATCACATCACTGACATCACAGACTCTAAGTAACTATTTTGAGAGTTCATATTTCTCTTTATATAAGGAAGTTGATTGAATCTCACACATAAAATTTGAGAAATTCAAGGGAAAAACAAGTTGGACTTCTTCATTAAGTTATTAGGATTTTCCATTATATATGATAGAAGAAAATATGAAAAAGTGAATGAAGGGGAAAACATTTCAAACAGTAAAAAAAAAAAATTCATTCATCTTAAGAGAAAGATATTATCAATCAGATACCAAGTGATTCGGCACAAATAAACATACTGAAGTCATTTCAGAGAACTGACTAACAAGGAATTCACAAGTGACTGAGATTTTTACAGTTCAAAATATTCCTTCCCCATCCCCCTTCATACTTTCCTCTATTACAGAATACTATATAACAGCCTTCTCAAATGTCTGAACAAACTTTAAAACTAAAACAAATTGTGATTCTTATCTAGGAATTATAAAGTGAAATATGTTTCCCATTAGCTAAATTAGTTGAATGATTTCATCATTCAAATCCTTCAAACAAAGAAGGTGTGTGTGTGTTTGTGGAGAATTTGGAAAAGATCATTTAAAAGTATATAGATGTTTAAAAAAGTTAAAATACATAAATTGAAAACAAATGACATAAATACAACTTAAACTCTCCACTGCACATAATATAAAATAAGTTTTTAATTATCTTTACAATAACATATGATTCAAAATAAAGTTTTTCTGTGCTATTATTTATATATTGACAAATATGAAAATTAAAAAAACCTTAATTAGATTCTTCAGATTTCCATATACAATATTTATACATGTGAAATAATTGAAGGGTCATATAATTAGGTACAATTTTTTAGATTATTGAATGACTGGCTATTGAAGAATAAATAGCAAAATTTGCCACAAAATACTTTATATTCTCATTTTTTATTTTTAAATGATTTTTGTAAACTTTTAAATAGGAAGCATATATTATCAACAACTGATTTTAAAATCTTAGAATATATAACACAGAAATATGGTGACTGAAAGTATCAAATATGTTACATTTATGGTGTTGATAAAGAGGATAATGAAAATGACATGTTGGAAACCAGCATCGAATGAGCCAGGGTAACTAGAACCACAACATAGTTAACCTTCACATTTAAAATCAAGTTCACATGCCTTTTTCATTAGAAATACATTGAAAAGTTAAATGTAGGAAGAATGGAAATGGCAGTGTGAAAACCATCGTCATATAATATGACAAATGCTAATCAGGACGAATTGTCATGCTTCAATGTCTTCCAAATCGCACAAGGTAAGTATGGAAAACTGAAAATCAATCAACTAAAGAAAATTAATTTTAACATTACACCAAAGTCAAAAGGAGAACATATTAGGATTATTAGGGCACTTACAGTAAGTTATTGCTTACTGTTCAGTGTGTAAGAATCATAGTTTGTAATTTTAACAACAAAGAAAACATTTTTGGTAAACATTAAGTATGTACTAGAACCTCCTTAGGTAGCATATAGTACAAAACCTTTTGTTAACAGTACAAATGACTACAATGATCATGGTACACAAAAAATCACATTGTACTCTAAAAAAATAAAAAATTAGACTCATTTAAACAAAAAATTACATACAGCATTATCAATTGTACTTATATGAAAGTAAATTCAGAATATAGATTAATATAAACTAATTCAACATGACTTCACACTGATAAAAAAATTATAGCACACCATTGTTTTGATCAATATGGCACAGATAAAATAACTGCTCGCAAGTTGAGTTAATCATAACAACCACCATTATTTCAGGTCATATGCAGCCAGAGTACATTATGAAATCCATTTTGTAAATTAGTGCTAACTCTAGTGTGTACAAAAACATCCACACTTATTTCTACATCCCTTATAGTAATATAGAACTGTCTGAATGTTGACCTATTCTCAGACTACAACCCTCATCACACTGCATTTTAATTACTGTAATATAGAAAACTTTCTACAAAATTAAGGAATGGTACTATTTTTTGTGCAAATAAAATTGAAACACATTTAAAAAAAAAAGTGATTTACAATAAATTTGTAAATACAAACACAATCACTAATCTACACATTTCACAATGGTGGTTAAAAAGTCTGTGCCAAGTTCTTAAAATAGATTTTGTTTGTTTATATATATTATTTTCAGTTAGTAATATCTGTTTACTGGACACATACCAAGTTACAGCCAAATCAGTCAATTACTTACAGTGAGAGGTTTATTAATTCAAATAACTAATCACAAAAAACAAACAAAGAGTATTACATGAAAGAGAAATTGCTTTAGGAGAGTTAAGTGAAGTTACATATATAACACATTTGGATAAGAAAGAGAGACAGTGTAATTTTAATGGAAAATAAACTGTCCAATTAGAATGGATTATAAGTGATGGAGAATTTTTATTTTTTAAAATGTTTGTAATGTAAACTGAAAAGGGAGACGTTACTTTTCAAATAAATAAAGTATCAGGAAGGAAGAAATATTGAGATGAGTTTCAAACAGTAAGTAAAAATATATAAATTTTATATAAGGGTTAGAGAAGGAATTAGACCTAAAAATATCTGCAACTGCAACTAAGCAATTAACATACTAGAGCATCATTACATAAAATATAAAAGCATAAATGAGGGGCAACATTAAATAATAGAACAAGATTCTTAATACATATAACAAAATCTTTAGTTTAAATTTTTGCACAGACTTTTAAATAGAGATATTTATTATATTACACGTTGGTAACAATTTATAAAATATACTAAATGAAGGCTCAATATCATATACAATATTTAAAATTGATGATACATTACGTGATATAAACCATAAAATTATATTGATAACAAAGTATTTCAGAAGCACTAAAATATAAGAAAAAAGCCATGCAAATAATCTGATTATAAAAACAAGAACCTATTATATGGTTTCAACCATTTTCATCTAAAGCAATTCACCATAATAAAGCTACTTGAAATACATAAAACATCAATTGTTCACATACATAAATGCTTATTTAATTAATTGACACTAAAATTGGGGGCAGGAAATCAGGTGAGTGAGAAAATCGAGCTCAATTATGGAACAGGCAAAGAAAACTGAGGTAACCCTACTCCAGAAATAGAATCGTTCAAAATCCTGTGTTGTCTTGGTCAAGTGTTCGTTGAATTCACTATCGATAGTGTGAAAGGTTCAAGTTTTCTGCCCGAGCTCTTAATTACATCAGAAAAACCTACCCAATTTCCTGGCTGTGACTAAAGACAACAATGACTTTATATTGCACAAACTGAGTATTGTCATGATTGATATTTGCACGGTATCATCACAGTATATTAATATGTTTCGATCAGTCTGTTAGAGAACAAGATTCTTAATACATATTACTACATTTTATAATTGAATTAGGACTATTATGTCTACATTCTTCTATTATAATTCAGCAGATCTGGCAAAAATGATTAATAAATCATTCTCAAAATTTTAAATGATAATCTAAGTCTAATAATTATTTTGAATTTATCAAAGTAAATTTTGACTCAGTCTGTAGCTATGTAAATATGTATAATATATATTTCTTATATATTGCACTGATTGAAGAAAATAGAATAGAAAATATACGGCCATAAAATTAACTCATATGATTTAATACATAATTTTTTAAATATATAATACTTAAGTTCTAAACAATAGCAATCTTCTGCTAATAAAAATTAGCATCAACAAAACTGTTACAGTATGAGATTATACTATAAACAAGATCCTCTTTGCATGGGATTAACAAGTCACATACACAACTTTCTGAATCAAATAATGAAAACCCTGAAATAAAGTCATTACAAAATATTACAACCCCAACAGCATGTTTGTGGATAGTCAGGTGAATAAACTTTGTTTTCACATCCATATATGTAAAATTGGCCTATGTGTCTCTTCCACTGGTAATGCACCTTAGTAATTGGAATTACTCTCACCATGTGACGCTACCAAAATAAAATAAGGATAGTTGGTCATTTTTAAATATATCACAAGATATAGAAACCAATATACTGTTGTACAATCAATATATTTACCTGTGCAAGCATTTTTTGATCATGATAATCCTCCAAGTGTTTATGAATTATCTGTATTGAAGCAATATTTATGCTTTCATCCAAAAACTGATGTAGTGGCTGAACTCTCTGCCCCTCTTCTTCAAAAGCTACCTGCCCTGTTACAACTTTAAGCATAGTAGAAGGAATGTCTGTATTTCCCGCAATATGTTCAGATGAATTAACCTTCCTATACAACAAAATTTTTAATTTTTAATACAAAGTAGAATTTTTTAGTGGCAGAGAGAAGTTCATGATAAAAAATAATGTTCATAATTCAAAATGAAAGACAATGCTAATTAAAATATTGTTTAAATTACAAGTTTATACAAATCAGTTTCCTTTCAATAATACCCCTTAAGCTTGGAACGGAAAGCTAAAGATATTAAGTTACAAATTGGTTCAACTTAATCCACATTTTACATTCAAAGAAGGAAATTATATAAAAAATTACAAACCAAATTACTGTTAGTTGTATGAAACAACGAACAAGTCCAGTGTTTTCACATACAGGACAAGGAATTTTCCCTTTAGCATTGCAATTAGCACATTCTTGTCTTCCACGCCCATGTGCTGATAAATTACAATAAAAACATGGATCCTTGTTGTAAGTTACAGGTTCCCTCCCTAAAACATTACCATGACAGGCAAAACATACTTTCTGAGGAACAAAAACAAACAGAATTAGAATAAGCTGACTTCCCAAAGACAATAAAATAAAATAAAAATAGTACACACCCATCCCTTTCCATGACACTCTTGGCATGTGATGTTCTTCACTCCTTTGCAACGATGGCATTGTTTAACAGATGATGTGTGAGGCACTTCAATTATTTTAACTTCATTACTGAAAATTTTCTCAGGATATATTGTAATATTCCATGGTAGTGGAGCAGGACCTTTTTCAGGTGAATCAATATCTCCACCAGAATAAGGAGCAAATGTCCAAGAAGTCTCTCGTTTTTCTGTAAATGACTGAAGTTCATACTGAAAAATACCAAACCAGAGAACAATTATATGGCATCCTTTGCATATGTTTACAAACCTTTTAGAAAGTTCTATATACATATGAAAGATACACAATTGACAAACTAGAACAAGGGCCAAACAAAATCTGTTTAAGTGTCAAACAATGGGGTGTAAAAATCATTAAAATTAAATGTTTGTGGATGCTATATGAGGCGGTTAGTGCCACAAGAAACCTATTTGAGATAATGTGATTTTCAGTTTTTGCTTCACATTTATGTCATCCTCTATCCCAGAATTCATTGTGCTGTCATATATTGAGCATTAAATAAACTACACTCAGACCACCACTCTGAGAAGATGGACACAGACTTCCCTAAACTGGAGTTACATAATATTAGACAAAAATGTGGAAGCTCTGGCATTAAACACCTCATATATCAGTTGGAATTTGAACTTCTGCTCACAATAAAATAACTCAACTTTTGTATGTGTACTATTTTCATCTGAAAAATCATTTTACCGTGTGTTTTAACTATTCCACCATGAGTGATCTTCATGCTAACCTATCTTGAATTGAAATGTGTGGACCCATCAAGAAAATAACATCATATTGAATTGTCTGTCTTCATCTTTAGTGATATGACAATCCCGCTCTTTGGTAATTAAAAATAGTATTACAAATATAGTCCACACAAGCGAATGAAAATAGAAAGTCAAACAGGAACTTTCTGCCCATTTTTAAATGCCACATAACAAATTGTAAAGTGAATTCTATAGTTGAATTGAGGTTATTAGAGACTGGATCATTTTCACTTAATATGGAAATCCCCAATGTAAGAGTCTTCAGTTTTCAGGTTAATATTTAACAAGCATAATTTTTATTTTGTAAGTAACTTTTGGCATTCAACTGCCATATTCATCTGTAAAAATATTCATGCACTGAATTTGTATTACAGATTAATATGTCAATTTGATGTTGGTTAAATATTAACCTGAAAACTGAGGACTCTTGCAGTGGTTATATATTATTATATTATGGTTATATATTATTACATATTAAGTGAATTATATAGTTTTAAAGTAAACATTTATAAACAGCTCACAAATGAAAATGTAAAAGATGCAATAATTTTTTTGCTAACTTACATGAAACGCTGATGTATATTCTAGTCTTGTTATGGCCATATTTTTAACTGCAGATTTTCCATAACAATAGTGCTTGGACACATGCTCCAGCAAAGCTGATCTTGCTTCTGCCTCTGATATTTTTGGTGTAGGGGGTGGGAATTCCCTATTGTCATTTTCAACAATGGATGGCTCTGAGCTTTCAGGAGGTGGGATGCTAACTAAAAAAAAATATTAACTCTATTAGAGTTGCATATTTCTGTGCATATATTTTTATATCATCATATTATACACATATGGATTTTTATTAAATAATATATATATATATATATATATATATAGGAAAAGTAAGAAAAGGAAAATATCATCACTCATGTAGATTACGACAGGTGGAGTCGGATTGAGTATTCTATATATTTGTTAAATAATGTTTACTACTTACTGGCAGAAAATGAAATACATTCATATCCAATAATTTCATCCATAAGTTCAAGAGGAGGTGCAGAAGGATAGGCATCGATTTCATCATAATGAACTCCATGTCCTTTAACAAGCAGAAGCAGTAAAGGAGTTAATTGGTAACCAATTTTGCAAATTAAAATAATGTTGTCTGACTTTACCTATTTAACAATGTATAATTATTTCTGTAGTCATGTACATGGTTACAATGTGATATGTTCTAATTAACTTTTCTAACCAATGCACAACGTGTACATGAATACCATGATATACATATAGTATATACTAAAAAATGTAGAGATGTTTGATATTAAAAACTGCATGCTTACAAAAGTCATCAATTAATTATTATAGGTTATTTGTAAAGAGAAAATTCCAGAGGATATGACAGACATATGAGAGTGAAAATCTTAAATTAATTAAAATGTCAACATATTCTGGTATGTATAGCAGGAATGCTTTCATGGGTGAACATAATGTTGTTATTTTAATTGGAAGTTGGAAAATGTTAGAAAATTTTATATTTCTATTAATAGTAAATTTTAGCACTAAATATACCAATACAAATAAAATATCTACTACCACAATAAATCTCAAAATTTGTTTGGTAGTATAGATTGAAGATAAAAGTTTGAATTTGTCGTAGAGATTTTGTACACCGACATATGTGCAAAATCTGAGTCCTGCATATGATGATAATATTATGATTGTTTACAAATAATATTAACAATATACAAGTGGTAAAAATGGGTCAAATTCACCTTTACAACTGTTATGTCTAAAGTAATTACTGGTAACTGAAATTGAACTGAGACGTCTACTATTACAGGCTGGCATCACAACCAACTGCACACTGAGGTCCTCAGATTCACTTGAGCAGCTGTTCCACATAAAGTGTACACTTTATAGAAGTATAGATGTTTCTGATGAGCTACAGATGTATAGCCAACACAGCTGTGATGATGTCCCAACAAATATTCCTCTGGATTTCCTGTGTATTTAACTAGTCTCTCTGTGTTTACATTGCAAACAACCAAGCAAATGTTTCAACTGCTCATTAATTCCCTTAACAGAGCACTCAACAGTATTTTGCTTTACAAAGGAAAGTTAAGCTGTAACACTTAATATACGAAATAAATTAGGTTATTCAGCAACTTAAAAATTATGCGGGTGGCTCCTACACAAGATAAAGTCAAATTAAATATATTGACGCTATTTGAAAATCAGTTGTAGCTATTGATGAATTATACGAATAGGCGAGGACCATCGTGACCATATACAGCACGAGTACGTTATAACACGAGGACAACAATTTCAAGGAACGCTTCACAAATAATATATAAATATTCAAGACACAAGTTAAGTTGCCGGGTTACCGCCTTTAAAGAAAATGACTTAAGGAGATGTTTTCTCCGACAAGCACGGAAGTCGTATTGCTTGATTGCAGAGTGAGTATTCTAAAATCAACATTAGAGTTATAAGGGACTGCGATCGAGCTAAATTAAGAAAATAACTTCCGTAATCATCTATGTATTTCGCAAAGACCGAAATGTTATTGTTTAATTAGTGGTACGGAAACTGAATTAAAAAACCTACACCGAGTAATTGGGATAATTATTAAATTAAATAAAGTATACATTTGATGAAACTCCTATCCCGTGGTCTACTGGTAAAAATAAGTGGCCCTGAGCCATTTCCAAATTTTGAAACATATGTCAGCAGCACACTCGCAGAAAATTGGATTGAAAAAGCCGAGGCTTCTTCTCAAATATTTAATTTACTGAGATAGAATGCATTGCCGTTAGACTTTCATAAAATATTTTTTCATGTTTACGGATTAAGATTACGAATCCCAATGGTCTTAGCCCAGTGAAGAGAAATGGAATTGTTTGCGTTTGGAATGCCACAGAAATCTTGTTAGTCAGTTTAATTGATTTTATCTTAATTAAGGTCAGAGGTACAGAATATATTGATTCTCGAGTAACTCATGATCTCCTTCAATTCTCTTACCTGAATATAGTGTGTTATTGTGATTAAATATATATTTGTTGAAGTTAGTGAATTATACGAATAGGTGAGGACCATCGTGACCATATACTGCATGAGTACCGTTATAACACGAGGACAACATTTATAGTGAAAGCAAAATCGCGATCGAGAATGTATCATTAATTTATAAACAAAAGCAGTCAAATAAAAGGTACATTTCATGTACTAGGTTAAATATTAGGAAATATACGAGTAGTGGGGAACAGCTCATTTCTTGTAGATGATACATAAATTATCAAATAAAAAACTATAGTAAACCACTTCCCAGATTGTTCCAGAACCATAATAAACAGAAAGACGCTGTAATTAAGTAAAATAATATTAATATGATAGTAAAGAGCGGAAAGCTTCATTTTCGACATTTCAAGGGTTTAAATTGGCAACAAAATAAAATTTAAATTCCGCTATAAGAACCAGGTTTTGTGTGTTTCATATGCGACTCTGTTCATATGTCTTTTAGGAACACAAACATAAGAGAACAAGTTACATTCATAGCCCAAGGAGTTTATGCTCAGATTCTCAATAATTTCAGTTTTCTGTCCTCACACTTTGTAAACATTGCTTAGCGCCGAAAGGTCACTTTAGATCCACGAATTCTCGGCCTATGTTAATGAACTGCCACCTACACAATCGATTACGTTTATTTCGTAAACGTTTTCGCAGGATTCGAAGAGGTAAATTAAGTTCGTTTTTATAAGACGTAAATGTACCTAATGTTAAATTTATTAAGTGACTTTGTGAATACTCTAGATGGAGCTTCTATTATTTTAAAATTTAAGTCTAGGAAATATGTTGAACAGTTTTAAAGCGAATCTTCAAAATTGAATGAAAAGTTGGCATATAACATTCTTCCAACTGTACAACATTTGAGGGAAAAAAGGTAAAATAAAGCAGGTATTAGAGGTAATAAAGTTATAAACGATATTTCTATAAACATTATGGTATTTAAAGTTATTTTCATAAAGCAAAAATTATTAAATCATGACTAAAAGATTTAAAGCGTAATTTCTTAAACTAAAAACGGAATCCAAATCTCGAAGTATCCGAGATGAGTTAACAATGATAAAATGTTCGACAGCGTCCATTGATATCGAGATGGTTTCCTTCGCGCTCAAAGAACCGAACAGTAAATGATACTGTAAAACAGTTGTAATTCACAATGAATTTAATTGAATCTGAACAAGTAAATCCAGTAGTGAGTCTCTGTTGTATTTACTTGGGCGGACGTTCCGCGACCGAGATACAGCCAGACTCAACTTCCATGCATCTGTGTATCATGTAACCAGTGTGCCGATTCTTCTCTTGCTTATCCTGATCCTGTGTTTACTGGCCATTAACATACTGGGAAGGAAGTCGCTCTTGCTGAACGTCAGACGACTTTCTCTAAGGCCTTGCTCGCCTAATTTGAGGAAATCATGGAAAACCCAATTCAAGAAGATCGGACCGATATCGAACAGCAATTTTAATAAGTGAGCGCGGCTCCAATGACAAAATTTAGGAAGATCGACAAAGATCAAGTAATGTATATAGCAACTGCACCTTGGAGACATCTAGAAAACATTGGACAGAGTAAAAAATTAACGCGCTCATAATCCAAGCCATCGGGAGAATTAAAAACTACAGGAAGAGATCGGCACAGACCGCAGACAAGGTGACGTCATATCCTAAATTCCCCACAATTGCAATCAATGAAGTGTTCCAGAAAGGAAAAAGGAAAATATAAGCTAAAATTTATTGAGGTACATCTGAGGATGGCATCAAACATTACTATAAACACCTATGAATTTGAAAAAAAAAATCTGAAATTGAAAACCACGGATAGAATTAAAATTGAGGAGAAGAAACGTGTTGCTCCACGAATACGTAGAAAAAACGCATATGACAACCGGTGATGTGGATCGCAGGTTCTGGAGAGGAGATGGTCTTCTCTCGTAGGGCGGATAAAACAGTTACAGCTAAAGTCCGTAAAAAGAACGTAGAAGCAGGTGCGTAGAAATGTCACTCGCTCTTTCCTTTGTAATTGTTGCAACTCAACTGGCAACTTCCTCTAACTGCTAAAAAGTTAATTTTTTCAAATTCACCCAACCTACTTTAATTCTGCGGTGCATTGTTTAAAAAAATTTCCGTTCTTCCTCTCAACTCGTTATCGGAGATCCAATCAGTTCAGATAATTTAATGTTGTAACACGACACCTACAGCGAACTCTCAAAATACTTTTCTGCCATAACTATCGCCTACAAACCTTTTAGCATCTGTAAATCGGACCTAAAACTATCTGCTCGACCTTAGGCCGTTGCTTTCTTCACGCAGACTTACAAGGGTTCACAAACAACGCTTACCCGACCATATGCAGTATCAGATGAAATAATTCTTTCTTAATTCGTGACAGTCTGGCTTCCAGCAAAATTTTCCCCAATTAATATCAATACTTAATGTAATTAAAATTATACAGTCTTTGAAATAAAATAAATCGTCAAGTAATAAGGGCTCGTTACACAGTGACTACTCTCTTATAATTCTAAGTGGTTCATGAAGTAACAAATTTCGACTTTGGATAATATTTATTGAGGAGGAGGTTGGCGTACCGATGGCGCTTGACGACCGTTCGCCTTCAGACGCATAAAGCCGAGATAATCGTCCCTCACCCATGCAGGGTTCACACTCAACTCCTACATCTCTTCCCTAAATAGATCTAAATTCTCGTTGTCTTACACTCCCCCTTAGGAATTTCCTAGATTATGTTGGAAATCAAGCGATGGAATGGAAAAAAATATCTCATCATTATGTATCGAAAGGATATTAGTATTTCATGATTTTAAGACCGGTAATCGCAGCGATTCATTCCACGTCTGATTATGGCTCAAAATAGAAACGTCGTTAAACAGCAGCAGTCGAAAGCATGTTGTAGTATAAATGCGGAATTATTGCAAAAGGTTTATACAAATTTTATGTTATTTAAGATGAAGTTCCAGGGCTGAGTTATTTAAAAACGACGAGAAATGTTTTAGCTTCAACGATGACTGGGCATTAAAAACAGCTGAGCGCTATATATTTTTCGTACGTCTTGCTCTTGTGGTACGATGGTCGACATTACGGCTTTCACTTCCAAGGTCCCGAGATCGAATCACAACAGGGCAGCGAACCTGACAGGTATGGCCCTGAAACTCTTAATAACAGGCTACACCCTGAAAGCGCCGATATCGCTGACGGTGAATTATCGTAGAGAGCACGATGGCGATCTTCGCGATGTTCATCGCGCTGCAAGGGACCTTGTAAGTCAACAGTCGCAGGTAGAAACTACCTAAGATTACCTTGGCGCTGAATCACGTTGAAAAGGCTTGCAAGGTAGGTCGTAAGGAGGGCTCATTATGGAGCGGCCAGCATCCGTACGATTCGAGATTACAAATGAGGATTAATTATATATGTAAGTAAAGCGAGCGTAGCTTACGGTGAGTGCTGGCCATGGCTCTGCTCTGCACTGCGGCTCCTACGACGCTACGACGCGCAACCAACCTTTCACCGCGTGCTATTTCCGAGGGTGTTTATGACGGTACAAAGCGCACACCTGCAAGCCAAACATCCGTCCGCGACAATCCTCGGTCCTCCGTTCGTTCCAACAAAACTCCTCAAGACGTCAAGGTCCGGGCGGACCGCACGTGCGGGGAGAGAGCTGTCCAGAGTTCACTTTATTACGGAAATTAATCGAGGACTGAAACGTATGGCCCAAGTCTTTACCAAAGAACGCGCAGGTCTACGAGGAGTCTCGCCTAACCACGTGCTGATAGTCGCGTCACGGGAACCGGGAAGCCCGCGCTCTAACGTGCCCCTGGAAGATATGCAAAGCGGCCCATCTTCGGAAACTTATGGGCGCTACGATCATTGATCATTGATCAGTGTGAAACTAGTCTCATAAGTTTTTAAACCTTTCTGTAGTCAATCTGATGTCGTTTAGCCGATTGTCGGGTAAATGTGAAACGAGCCTATTACGCATGGACATTGAGGTTGTGCTGGAAAGCGGGAACTGAGGGCTTTTAATTAAACTACCATACAACAGGAAATGTTGAGAGAGCTGTTCTAATTTTAGTTGTTCGAATGGGAAATAATTATTTGTGGCGTACCTCTGGGCTCAATTTTAGATTCGATACCGTTCCTTGATCTTCTACAATATTTGGACTATCTAAAATGTGTCTTATACGCAGATGACACGAATTACCGACACAAATTAAAATAATTACGAAGATTTATAATGTAACTAGAAACACTAAATATTTGGTTTACTGATAATAAAATTAACGTACGGAAAAGTCGGATCGTTTTACAACAGAAAATAATAACATCGTAGCTGATAAATTCTCAGCTCACGCGACTTTCCTAGGCCTGAAGGTCGATAATAAGTTATAGAGAAACTTATACACTGATTGTCTAGCTTGGAAACGTAAATTGATGATCCGAAACATTATGATTCTGCTTAATAGCGTGTTCGTTCACCGATGGAAAGCTATCTGGCATAAACACTTGTGCCTGCACCAGCAGTGTATCTCCTGTCGAATCTGCCACAGGTCGCAAGGGGAAACCTCCGACCGCTACGATCTTTGATATGACGTGGTCGTCCAACATCGTGTCGCTTCACCTGATCTAAACACTTTGAATTCATGTTATTAGCCGAATAGCCGACCAGCCTAGCCGTTTCCGAGATGCTCGTTCCCAGGCGCCGGGCTGTTACTGTTTTCAACACCTGGTGAAAGAATCAAGGCGCACAGAAGTGTCGCGTGGTATTAATTTTGCCTGTTTATTGGTCTGAAATTTGAATCGTTCTACTGAAAGTATTTTTTGAAAAGATATGAACAACAGAATGGACAACATACACACAGATCTTTTTAAAAATACTAACAAATCTCCCTCCATCCATGAATCATATTATCCATAATTTATTTTATTAAAATTCTTGTGTTAAATTAAAATTTTAGTGATAAAACAAACATAATTCGGAGGGAGAAGTATATTTATTCAGACTGTTTTACGATATCGTTTTTGTTTCTTCGTGAGGATCGCACAGGATATAGGCCTAACATTCGTAAAACAACCCACCGGTGAATCCTACAAAAACTTTTATCTCTCTTAAACGTTTTATAATAAATAATATTAAATTAAATTTCGTAGTGTTATTTAAACGACGAGGAAAAGGGGGATCAGATGGCTGGAACAACAGCACCCCGCGGATCGATTTATATGTCTGATATGTAACATTTCATTCTGATGAAATACTCCTGCTACTAATGAAAAAGAAACGATAGAAATAATTTACATTACTTTTTTAACGTAATAAGTCTACTGTATTTGGGAAATAATATTTCTTTTTAATTTTAATCAGTGCCACTCATTACTGTTGGGTTGTGTTATTTATAAACTTAATTTCAACCAAATTAGTTGTTATATCACATTTCGGCTTTAACTTGTAAGGAGAATGGTCAATTTAATTTTAAATATTATAAAATTTATTTATGAAGAGAAATGCTTGTAAAAATTTTAGAAAATTTTTATAGTGTATAGATTGATAAAATTAGGATTTTCTTATTAATGTATATATCACCTGATGAATGCCAAAGTCGGGACAAAACGTTGTGTGTCCATTTTGTATACATAAATTCAATGCAAATGTAACTATTGAACTTAACAATACATTAAATATTCCTTTTCTGACTAATTATTGTTTTATTAGACTGAAAGTCAGGTACATATAAATAATACACAATATTTAAAGCAGTAACAGAAAAATAATTACGAAAAAATACATAAGATATCTCAATCAGAACAAAACGTATGTGATGGTGAAGTTATTGGCCAAAAGTCGGCAAGTCAATGCGACGACGCCATTACGTCACCATAGTGTTCAAGGCCACTGCAAGAAGTACGCCGAAAAGAGAGGGCTACTAATTTAAGACACGGGTATGTGACACCTCAAAACAATAAAAGCGAACAAACGGAACGAATATGTTGTTTATTAAAAAAAACAAGAATCTACTAAGTCATCGTAAACGGATATATCCAAGACTGTAATAAATGAAAACCGTGTATGCAACAGGCAATTCAAACACAGTATTTTTCCACGTTGAAAATTCGCTGATAAATACGCTGAAAACTGTTTGCACCTGAAATGAACCTTTTCTAGACCGTTCCTAATAACGTATTTCAAGCTTGCTTACAAACACGCCACTGGCTGTCAATTTAAGCTCCGCCATTGTTCCCTGAAGTTCACCGCCAGACGTTTGTCAGTTTCGTTTTGACATCTTATAGGCAATTGCTGTCAGCTGATATACTCGTTAAGAATATTTCCTCTTCATATTGGATGTACGAATTAGTTATATGCACTAACGATTCCGCAAGGTTCGTTCCTCCAGCAATCTGATTCCACCTTTCCTCACTATTTCAATTAGAATACGGAATTTAAATTAATGACAATATCACACTGACACGAAAACGAATGGTCAATATTTCCTTAAGTTGTATAAGGAAAAAGTAACATTATTGGAAGTGTTAGTCGTGACGAAGGGAAACAAAGATCGGTAAACAGAGTATTCATAATTTTCTATTTCTCTTCTATTAAGCAGTCGCACACGGTATTACCCGTCAAGAAATCAGAAAATCAGTAAACAAATCAATTAATTAATCCACAACAGATACGTAGGCGGTTATGCATAATTTATGGTTACCATCATACATGTGTCTCCTTATAAGGTCGGCTTCGACATACCGAGTATTTTCAAAAGAAAGAGATACCGTCACACTTTTATTCATATTACATGTCTTCTTTTTACATGAAGAAAGGTTTAATCAAAGAGTTCGTTCCCTTAAAAATATACTCAGTTGTTCTACCATCTTAGACTGAGATCTAGCTTCATATAGAAAAGAGATAGAGAAAACTCGTACTGGGTACCTCAGATAGTAAAACATCGGCGTACGTAGTCGATCCTGGTTTTGCCCCGTTTTTTATATCTTACTTCATTAATTTAATTTTACCGAGCTTTATAATAAGTATTTCCATATATAAGTTTCATTGTTTGTTGCATATTTGACGACAGAGACATAATAAATTTCTATGATTCAGAACATATTTTGTTTGTTCAGCGAAACTAGATCAATGTGGCAAGTGGATTTCTGATTTTTCCATATATATATTTTTTTTGAGGTGTAGACAGGCTATGTATAGGGTAATCCGCATAGTGGCAACTCCCCTCTTATGGCATAGGAAAAGGATTTGAAAGGGGGGATGCGGAAGGGAAGAGGAAGGTAGCCAAGAGTTAACTTGCGCCCCCAGACTATAGTTTAATTTATAAGTTTCATTATTTGTTCCATATTTGACACAAGGAAGCCTGCGAGAGAATTCTCTCGCGGGTGAACCTTCCCAGAGAGCTCAGGAGGAGGCTACCTTTGGGGATGCCTTCACATCTTTCTGGTTTTTGAACTAAGGTTCCCACAGGCCGAGACACCTCGGCCTGTTTTGACAGGTGTACGTTCCGGGGTCGCAGACCTTGGGCATACGGTAAGAGTTGTCCGCTATTCCTATTGGAATAGTCGGCCTGCTGCCTCCTAAACCGGTCAAGGCACGGCGAGGGGAAAGCTGCGACCCCACAGCAAACCCCTCTTCCGCCATAGGAAGGGCGTGGGACAAGTACAAAATTCCCGACCCTACCTGATGCAGGTTTTTCTAGGGTTTTCCCTGCAGCACTTTTAGGCGAATTGCCGGGTAGGAACCTTAAACCATAGCCCGGGGGCCCTAGTAAACCCTTGACTACCTTCCTCATCCCTCCTTTCAAATCCCTTTCCTATGCTATAAGAGGGGAGTTGCCACTATGTGGATTACCATATACGTAGCCTTAAAAAAAACATATTTGAGGGCAGAGACACGTAATAAATTTCTATGATTCTGAACATATTTTGTTTGTTCAGCGCCTAAAATTAAGGGGCGAAACAAGATAAATATGGCAGGTGGATTTCTGATTTCCATTAAATCAAGCAGAACATGTTAATTGTTGTTTTGAGGACTTATATATACATATATAAATTTTCACTTGAGTATTGAGAGTTGTAATCTTGGAGGAACCGCGGACAGATATGTTTGAGGACAGAGCTGTAAGAAAAGTTAGTCGCATTCGAGGATGGGTAGAGCAGCTACAGCAGCGAGAAATCACGAAAAAAAACCTCACACTTCCGTTATTTGAAGGGATCAACAAATCGAGGAGTGTTACGCGAGTCAAGAAATCGTACGTTTACATGATCTGGCCATTTTATAGATGTTAAAATTTAAAATTCGTATATATGAGAAATTATTTCAATATAACGGGCCTATTTCAGTATCCTCCACAAACCTGAGAAAAAAACATAAAACCCGTTCAAAATATATGTAAATATAAATACATATATAGGCACTGTGAAAATAAATGTAATTAAATGAATACAACCGACAATACGGCAGAAAAATTAAGTATTATCTTAAAACAGCGATTCATCCCGTCTTTTGGGACTGTCGCTTGGAAGAAACGCGTTTTGTTTTTCCAATATAGATTATACTAATTTTTACCGACATATTGCTTATTTATCTAATTATAATTAAATGTCAAGTTAATTTCATTTAATGTAGTTTATGAAAATTTGTTTTATTATCTCATAAAACCCAATCCTAAAGGTTATTAATAAACAAAAATTACAATGTGATTAAGGACACTTTATGAACAATGAAAATGCTGGATATGATCGATTCACAAAATCCCTGCGCTTATTCAAACCTTTCTAGGCACATTGAAGTACTAAACGTTTCACAGTCTAAACGAGCACCACCAAGCAAATCAAAACGGAAGAGAACTTTCAACAGCATTCGTCGACACTCAACGGCCACGTAACGAAATTAATTTTTCGTAATAGCGTCGAGGGAAGCGTCTTTGAGCTCGCAAGTGTTAGTCATTCGGCCACATGTAAGACTTAAATTATATTTTTAAACCTTCATGTGAGTCGGCCTGTCTCGATTCAACGTTACTTGCAGCTCGTGCCTCTAGCCAAGGTAAAATCACAATAGCAAATTTAATCACAGGCGGTTTTTCCAGTTTTATCAAGTTGATATTTAAAATGAAGGTACATATTGAAGGTATGCGGTATTCGAGATCCTAAGACGTTCAATTTCTTTTTGTGTGTTTTCTGTAGACTTCAAATGCAGTTTCTTGTTGAATTAAGCTCGCCATACATTTTTTGGTACTTTTCAAGTTATGATGTTCAGTTCAAAACTGATAAACCTGTTTCTATCACATGCACATCTACAAAATATACCTGAAAATAAGTATTATAACCGTTTCTGTGTGGTATTTATCAACTTCTCGTTTTAGTCTTTGTCCGACATCTAAAATTTTACAGTTATCTTGAATAGCTATTCCGTATTGACTTCGAATCAAGTAATTTGAAATAATTCCACACACTAGTTGATTACACTTTCGATATCACAATAAGTGTAGTCAAACTTTTTAAATCAATTTAAAGGAAATTATCGCAAGTTCAATGGGCAATGTTCTCTATTTTATTCCTTTTACATGTAATTTCTGTCGTTTCTTTGCCAACTCGGCCTGCCTCCAGGAATTTCCATGTCGATACTCTTCCTATTCCGCAAAGCGTCGGCCACCACCAGGCCGGTCTATCAAAATATTCTACATCCAGCAATTTGTATTTTGAAATTCCATATTCGTCCCTTAGCTAATCGTACTTAAGAGTTCATTTGAGATAATTATGAGGATGGATTGAGACTTGAAACGGAAAAGGTTTCGGTTCATTTTTTCGAGCCACAAACTTTTAAGATTGTACGTATCGTTTGAATTCTAAATGGCTTAACAGAAAGTTAGTAGTTCACAATATTAAACTTTGACATAAAGTACGATTATGTTGCGTTTAAAAAACTCCCGTATGTCTCCGAAAATATGCAGATCGAACGAGGAACTTTGACAAACTGATACCCCCACTGCATAATTCGTATGTCGGGACAATGTTGATCACGAATATCATTTGACATATAGATCGTAGTAGTTCCATTTTTTTACGGGCGGACAGGGTCGTTGCGAGACGGTGAACCGTACGCGTTTGAGGTAAACTGAGCACTTCCGCCGTGCGCTACAGAAATAAACAGTCTAAAACTGGAGAAGCGAGCGTTCCAAAAATCTTGCACTTTTCACGCATTTTACAATCATTAAATCAGTCTGTCACGATTGAGATCCGGATTCTAAGTACTACCAAGGCGCTATTCTTCTTGGCAACGGAATAGTTGACGACCTCCGTTTCTGAGCTTAATTTGGCAGAATAGCTAAACTATAAATCTCCTGGAGCCTCAGAAAAATATCCGGTGTGTAGCTATTTTCCCCAAAAGATCGTTTTACCGTCATTGATATCGAAAAGGGTGGAAGGTAGAATACAAACAATATAAAAACGTGTAGTCGTCATCCCACGACTCTCCTTGCTCGATGATCACAAAATTTGTGACGTTGACGCAGAAGCGATTATCTACTCACACAGACGCCACCGTGGTTAGATGTACTGTCGCCGTCATTGACACGCTCGTCGCCCCAGGGGTTCTATTCCACACGTGACAACGCTAACACTATCAAGTGTTCGTGGCTCATTACTAGATAGACTGCTGTCGAGATGTTCTTTCCAATCTTATATGGTATCTCTTTCAACGAATATAGGATTACATTATGCTTAAATTCACTTATTTTCGTCAACTTACTACACGTTCACCATAAACATTCCAAACTAATGTATGCAGTAAACCAGTCCAATACGCTCAGAACTATCGGTTGAGATCGCGTCGCAGAATCAGAATATCTCCAGATACGATGAAATTATTTGATTTTTGATACAACCAATAGACTATGATGTCAAACTTGAGCCATCCGAGAGTTTATGATCCCTTAACACCGGCAAATTAAATGATGTATTCAAAAATATCGAATCAATAAGACCTGTCCGTATACAAACCTACATTCTTTAGAACATTTCAGAAGAAAAAGAAGGTACCGGTAGTCTTGTGTTATTTCCTTTAAAGTTTCAAAGGGAGCAATATCACATTTTGTGCCAGAAGTGTTTGAGGTTATTGTATTTGAGTTCAAAAGACACATTAAGGGAAGTGAAAATGTTTTATTTTGCAAAAGTAATACAGTACAAGTAAAAAACAAACTGACAACAGTTGACATCTGCAGTCTTTAATTACCAGATAAGCTAATAAATATGATTCCATGATATATCTGTGGCAGTTGCAGTTATAGAATTTGGGGAAATAATGATACATTCTGTTTGCTGAATTGACAGGAGTCTGGGGTTTTAAATACATGCCCCTTTGTAAATAAAAAAAATAGTTATCATGTCTGCCACTATTTCAAATTTGAAATAAAATCACCAAAAATAGTGAAACTATTATCAGTTCACTTCTGCCAGATATTTCATAAATTGTGTCTAAGCAGATACTTCTAAAGGATCAGTGGCTTTTTCTTGAAGTGGGAAGTTTTCTATTGGCTTTGTGAATAATTCTCATTATTCATTGAGCTTTGAAATAGAGCATAACTGTAGACAAAAATGTCCTGTAAAAGAGATAGGAAATACACACTGCCTTTCAAAATGTGTAAAATACATATAAGTAGATAGATAACATCAGTAATCCTAAAGTATTATAATTATAATAGTAATTAATTAATAGTAATTAAAAGAAACATTCAGGTTTTCTTTCTTCTTTTTTCAGAGACCCAAAACAAATACGAATGGCAATGGACAACTGAAAACTTCCCACAAAAATTGAATTTTCCACAAAGCATATTCAGAAAGTTGTCCCTGAATCAATTGGAAGTCTTTATTTTGAATATAAAGGGTTTCACAGTATCTTTGCTCATATCATAGCCAAGCTAAACTATAATTTAATGTAATTATACTTAGGTTGACAGGGCTTATTTCAGTAGTTTTCTTTCATTTAGATCTGTATGTCAAGTTACATGTATTTGTCATATTCACTGTCACATTTGTTCAATTCTATTGGGAGAAGTGATATTTCAATAAATAAGTACACCCCGCAGTACTTTATTGACAGAGAATCCTGATGGAAATCCTTGAGCACGATGATACAAAATTTGTGTACAAGACCACTGGAAGTAAAAATTGATTTGATAATTAATTCGTATCAAGAGCAGATTCACAGTCCATTCCCAAAATAAGACTTCAAATTAGGGATTTATATTGCATATGTAATAATAAGTACTGTATTGATTTTTCTCAATTATAAATTAAATTTCTGTTGGAGTATGGACAGAGTACGAACAGTAAAAATGAGTAAATAACTTATAAAATATGATTAACCAAAGTTTTAATTAGAACTGTATGGAGAAAAATAATATATGTACAAATAATCACCTCTGATTTTTCTTCTGTATCCCTTCCGGTGGTTCTGCTACCTCGTGATTTAGTTACGGGCAACAGTATCAGCAAAGGTCAATACCCGAACCGAAAGAATATTTTTGGTGAACTTCCAGTCATCTTCTTTGTTAAAAACTTTTAAGCTGCTCCCTTTGAAACGTTATCACCAACATATAAATTTACGCCACTGCAACTTTTCGGCTACCTTCTTCATACATTCTACTTCAGTATTCCCGTTACGATGAAGCATCCCAATGACAACGAGTGGCCTGTGGACCTTCTATTCGTTTAAGAGTCATTCCTGTAGTCCACTTAATGGCAAATTAAATTTTAATTCATTAAATAAAAAAATTAACAAAACAACACACGAATTCACTAAAAACAAATTGGGTGTTGGTACTGTATATTCACCCGATTTTTCCCAGTGACTTTTTCATATTCCTGAGGATGAAAGTCTACTTAAAAGGCCGAATATTTGGCACAGTTCGGAACATTAATACGAAAACGATGGTCGTTTTGAAACACGCTCACGTAAACGAATTTCGACAGAGCTATAAGTTTATAGAAAAACTACTCGGAGGTTTTTAATCTATACATATATATTACCTGGAACATTTGGTAGCACTAAACACACATAATCCCTAATTTATGTTTTTTCGATCTGATAGGCCTATGTATTTCTCGAGATATTTGAACGTCCCGGACTTTCTCCACACCCTATATATATATATATATATACACTATTTTTATTATTTTATTCCATGTTTCATTAAATAATCTACATAAATAAAACATGCCATTAAAGTGATGTTTCGGTGAGGTTGGTCTCTAGAACCCATTTTGAACATTTATTTCAGAAACTGGGAAGAAATCAATTACGACATGTTTGTCATAATTGAGACACTAAAAACGTGGGCTGCATGAAATTCCATGTTCGTCTTTAATTCAGCGATCAGTATTCAGAACGATCTGTTATAATAGACAATATAAAAAAAACAGTCTGGTGTTTCTACTATTATTAATATATATATTTTAGCATGGCGTCATTAATACCCAATCATGTCATATGAAATGGTTAGACAAAGGCTCATACAATAAATAAATTAATATGAGAATGTAATATTGCTTTCTTTAATTATTATTATAAGAAATGGTATGATATTCGATTTTCTGTCGGAATCCTTATATATCACACAATCTGTACGATTGTAACAAAAATGCCCAGCTTCAGCTTACCCTTGTCTAGATACATTATTTCCCTTGTGAAAATTTAATAATGATTTAGTGACTATCATTAAGAGAGAAGATCGCTTGAGAGAATCTAAATGTAATTTTCGATCAGAAATTTTGAGTAACAGAAATAATACTGATAGAACCATCAGTTTTAGGGTCTAAATTTATTAATCAGGAGTTTTTTTTACCAACAACGAATCTAAATCTAAAATATCCTGGACGAATTAGGAGCCCCCACTAGGAGTATAAGACCGGAAGTAATTACGCTCTTGCGTCCATGAATTCTCTTCCTCTACCGAACATATCGAATGTGCCGGCATGAACAATTCTTCTGTAAAATACAGAAACAATATAAATTTTCCTTGTAGTATTTTTTAATGAACACTTTGTTACCAAATAATCAAACTAAATGCGACATAAACTTGTTTTTGTTGATATTCTGAAACAGCTATACAATCGGAATTAGTAACGTTTAACGTCCACATCCGCATAATTCACAGAGATCCTTGGATCGTCGGAAGGAACTGGGAAGACATACATCATCTATATTATAAGGAGTAAGGGAACCTTACCATTTTCAGGAGTCTTGAATTTTCGAGCAAGTGTTCCCGTGGGCTCTGGAGCACTTGGCCTGTTATTATCCTCGTACACCATAGCGACGACTGCCGAGTAAACAAATATAACACGTTAGCATACAACATAACTTCGCCTAAAATTATTTTTAAACAAGCTGTGAAATTTAATTACGCATCCTTTTAGAGATCTTGGCGAGAACTCATAGCGTATATTATATATTAAAATTCAGTATGAAAAATAAATGAACGATATTTCTATGATATACGCAATTCATTATTTAATACAACTGAAATTATAGTCCAATAAATACCCACCCATGCAAGTCATCAAAAAAAGTATAATTAAATATATGTACACTCCTCGTCCGCGCCCTTTAATGAAAGAAACACGCGGAACACCAAAGGAGTTTTGTTTCATTAAGTACTCAATTTTATTACGAGGTGGGTACGCGCTGTCAGAAAAGTTTCCTGAAACAATGACAGGAACACTGGACGGTGTTATAGAACAAAAAAGTAAAATAAATGGTTTAAAATTTGTATACTCTGCAAGAATCGACTTCAGGAAATGTATGATCAACAATACACATAGGTATAACAGAGGCAGTAAAAATAATATATGAACTTTATACAAATTGGAAATTTGAGGAATTAATTGCAAGTTATACTATTGTTCCACATTGGAACTGTCTTTGAAGACAACATAGAATGAGATATAGATTTGTAGTGGCCCATATAAAAATCTGACATTTCACGTTGAAAATTATCAAAATGAAGTCTGAAGTAGGATCCATTGCATTATAAGAGTATTGTTATTTGATAAATCAAACAAAGATCATTACAATGACAGCATTCCAACCCAGTGTGATGTGGAAAAAATGAGCAAAGAATATTTAAAGATAGTATAAACAAATCTTATAGGGTTCCCCCCCCCCCTCCTTAAAATGGGTTTAAATATTTGTAGATGCTAATTTATATATATACCTTTGAATGTTGAGGTATTCCTGTAATTGTAAATTGATGATACATCAGTAGGTCAAAGATTTGTATATATTATATCAATAATTTTAAAATAAGATACATTCATCAAGTACGTTATTGTGGCATTATTATGCTTAATTTAACTGGACAGTATGTGTGTGTATGAATGTATGTATATATGTGTGTGTGTATATATATATTGATTTTGAATAATAATTAATAGCACATTGATTATAATAATCAATACAATACAAAACTGTTAAAATTGGCACAATTTAAAACTTTATATGCAGTAACAATGGAGTTTGCCAAAATTAAAATATTGTATCATTCGAAGCTCTGTATTAAAAGGTAAAAATTGTAAATAAAGGATTATATTTTTTAAAAAAATCTTTATATACATTGGTACTTTTTAAAAATTCTGGACATTTCTTAATCTTAGCTCAATACTAAATAAATAAGACAAATGCCTGAAAGAAAGTGATTTTATTTATTGACAGAATTATTTGGAATACATTCGTTCATAAGACACAGTTTTGCTTATATATTTATTATAAAGACTCACTGCTGTTTAATTACTATATCACTATGAAACCTACAACTTGGAGACGGGTAAATAAATATTTACATTTTGATAAATGTATGATATGAAGTAAAATCTGCTAACATTTATTTGAATTAAAGGCAGGACACGCGGTTACCCTGAATATAAATTAATATTGTATTACCGAACATAATTATGTTATTTGTATATTTTAAAGCACCATTGTGTTTAAATCGTATTGAATAACAAACCTCTTTTGTACTAAATTAATACACTCATTACACTTCCATTGAGTGTCATGCAATCACACACACACACACAATCACGGTTTTGAGAACATAAACAATGTGGATCAGGCGGTGGTAACACCAAAGCACATCTCAGAAAGATAATTTTGACACAGATGTGAAACCTGTTTGTTAATAATACGAAAAGTTAAATACATCACGTATATACTCAAAAAAAAAACCTATTATATTTTGAAATGTAAGATAATAATTATCAAACTTGTAAAGTTTTTATTTGGCATGTTAATTTTAAATGATCAGTTATATGGAGTTTAATTACAGGATTCTAATAATGTTTTTCAGATTGTTACGAATTCACTTTAGCTCACAAAGAAATCATATGAAACAAAAATTCTTTTTAACTATAATATTATTACGTTTCTGTTAACGTAAATTTATTTAAGAACTCACCAATTTAAGTTTGTTTTTTCCTCTCAAACTCTAAAATTGAATGTAACTAACAATACATGGCTTATTTGGTTCAACGTGTTCGGATGTAACGAAAAAAATTTTTCAGCGAAATCACTATAGTACGTGTCAGCAAGCAAGGCGTGTGTCGCCGATTGTGGGAGGGGACGCAATACACACGAAACAAATACACGTCAATTATATAATCCGATCAAGCTCTAGGCGCTTACTGAACCCTATTGGCAGCGCACATTCGAGAATGACACTAAACTGGGCCGCCAAGAAATGTGCCGTGAAGTAAGCAATTCAACATTTATGTTACTGAATGTAAATTTTACCGGTGAAGCTGAATTGCCTAGTTTCAATCCGTGTTATATCTTGTCCCGAAACGTTGTGCTATACAAAATTTATAACACAAGAACTCTATATTAATTTATAATTTAAATTTTTAATGCGGAGGGCATTACTGATCCACCCAACTTATAAATGATTAAATTTACTGATACAATATGGTCGCAAATATACTAAAAATTACGTGGAACAATTCTCTTGAAATTTAGATAGCTTTAAAAAACTGAAGAAATGCTTCAAACAAAGTTCAGCTGAGTCTATAAAACTGGATTAACAGATTAGGATATAAAAATCTTGATCGGAACATGAATCAAACAAATGACCTCCTGTAAGTATGTGGTTGCCCTAACCCAAGCTATACTAATCAACTCCTTACAACATGTGAGCTTTCTCTATCTTCAATACAGACTTAACATACAATTTATTGAATCACATCCTTCACGGCCTAATTTTAACATTTCAATGAATAATAGATGGTGTATATTGTTTATAGTTATTCGATAACAAGATTCAACAGTGATAAGTTTCTTTTGTTCTTGAATTAAATCAGCATATTAAGGAAAATGTGACACAGTCAAATTAAGTAACACATTTGAATAGGAAAGGGAGACAGCTTAGTCAACATACCTGAAATCAACAGTTGGTCTGGTCGGGCTGAGCATTAAAGAT